>WARS01000031.1:1454093-2818186 GCA_008933995.1 Datnioides undecimradiatus | reverse complement strand
TCAAAATAAATCCTCCTGTTATACCTCTACATCTATCAGCTGTCTCGAGCCTGCCTCCACATCATCTTTTTTGCAACAAACATTTTCAACATGAATAAACTCTTATCTCACCACTTACAAATTCACTTTAACACCACCTGACACTTGACTTGACAGTATCTCCACCCTTCAGGTTATGGGATAACCAATGGTGCATGGGGCAAAAGGCTGCCATCCAGACAAGGCACAAGTTGCAGGGTGTGGTGACTATGTTTGGTATTCAAGTAGCCAGAGGCATAAGGCACACCTGCAGAATATATAGCACTTGGATTACATCAACACATTATGTGTGGGGTGGGTTACAGCATGGGATCAATCATGGCCAGTCAAATCAGCAGTGCTCTTTCACTTTAAAAGTACAATTTTCACTATAGCATAAACCTCTCTAGTATGGAAGACGGTTAACTAATGTCACCCAGAAGTTATAGCGTTAGATTCAGATTTCTGTAAATAGTACAAGATAATTTAAGAAATCACCACATAGTGAATAAACTCATATGGTAAATAATATTTCTTACAGCAAAATGCACTCTGACTTCACTGTAACAGCACCTGAAAAGTACTGGTGCCAGCTTTTCCCACCGTTGTGCTGTGAACCTGGTAATGCTTGAGTTTTTGGCAGACTAGCTTGTTAGCGAACAGCTTTTTGCTGTAGAAGGTTGCTGCCTCTTTAAGCCAAGCAAGGCCAATGTCATCCTGGACCTAACCACAGAGATGAAGACCATTTAATCAGCCTCATTTAAAATGAGATGACATTCAAGCATATTTTCCAGAGTGTTCCTGCAACATCTTTTAAGACATACACAGTGAATCGGGACAATAGAAAGTAATACAATTTTCTTCTGGTATTGAAAAAATGATCTTTTTGCAGTGATTATTTAATGTGTCTGCATTGTAATTGTAGGACAACTAATCATACTTGTGATCTAGTTGAGTGAGACATGAGGTGAAAGGTCAAAACACAATGAGTTATCCATCAGAGTGAAGTTGTAGACGACCTTGAGTCCAAGTACTGCCTGGACTACATTGTGGCAGATGCTCTACCACTGAACTGACCTTGCACAGAAGTTAACAAGTCGGTCACATCCAATTCACTTTATTCACATCCAAAAGGCAGTAAAGTCTGACATTAACTGCTAATATCATAATCACGTCCTTGTCTATGGGCATGAATGAAAATGTGAAATGAATACAACCATGAAATACATATACAATACACTGGTCAAGAATAACAGTATTAACTCATTATAGACATTAGACATATGTGAAAGGTACTCATATCTGAGGAAATAAATAACTTTGTCTTGGTCTCTTAAAACCTGTATCCTCCTGACTACCAGGACAAAAAATATTGTCCAATACATTTTTTTAAAAATTCCCCAATCTTTGTAAGGTACCAAAGCCACACCCCTTCACATTTGGTATCATTGAAAAGCCCTAACTGCCCTCTGTAGATAGCAAACGGAGTTACTTCAGTAGTATAAAGTGGGTGGGAGATATTCAGGTTTAAAAATGTCCTCCACAGAGGACAAATTTGAACTACTGGTAGTCAGGAGGATATGCAAACAAGCACTAATATGTGCACCATGCAAAATTTCACGTTTGTGATATTATATTTCAGAATACAGATTTGAAGCTGAAAGTGTATATTAATTTGTATAATAGTTTATTTCCTAACACAGATGTGGGTGTAACCGAATTCTTATGAAGAGAAACACTACCCCACAGTGGTTAGATTTTCTCAGTGCTCCAAACTATTTTCCATTCGCACTCAGTGGTCATGAATGTTGCCGCCCCCCCACAGGAGTATTACACTGTACTGAAAGAGAAACTGTATGTATGATGCTGAGAAAAGACAAACTGTATGTTAATGTATTCCACATGGCAGAGGATTAAGGCACGGTATGGAAGAATTCAAATGTGACACCAGAGTTTCATTATTGTACCATGTGTTACAAATGTCATCTCTGTTGTCAGAAAGGCTCATCTCTGTTCTCATAAAGAAACCAAAAAATAAGAGAAAGGGAACACAAGCAAATATGAAAAAAGAAATATGTCAACAGCACAAATACAAAATAAACTGAAACATAAAATAGATGATAAAATAAAGTACAGTTACAAAGGAATACTGGTGTGGAAAAGTAACTAATTACATTTACTCAAGTACTGTGCAATTTTAGGTACTTGTACCTAATTGATTATACACAATTTATGCTACAATATTTTAGAGAAATATTTTCACGTCACTACATTATTTGACATGTGTAAACATATGACAATAAAGATGCCAGTCAATAAATGTATATTTATAATATGTCAGATGGCTGTGTGTAATGTAAGAGGTGACTCAATATGACAAATCCACAGTGTTACCACCCAACTCAAATCTATAGAGTCTTTCTGCCATGAGCTCATTGTTTAGTCGTCCGGCCCCCAAAATTACTATTTTGTTTCAGTCTCACCACTCTCATACCACAGCTGCACCACAGCCGTTGGCTGTATCCAGACAAAATTCTCAAAAGTCCGTATAGTGGTACACTACCTTCTCACAACCAAACAGCAAGCAGACAAAGTCAGTAAATAGCTAGTGAACAACGTGGCACATTTTTAGTCGCTAAAGAGAAACTCATTTCCCTCAGTCAGCTGGTAGAGACCAAATCAGAGCTAAAAAAAAAGACAAAAAAAATATTGGACTAACCTTGATCAACTTCAAATGAATGATGGTGTTAGTCAGTGTAAACTGACAACTGTTTGAGCGCATGTGGCCAAATAAAAACAATTATTTAGGGTTTGAGGCATGTTCTAGGTTTTGTAAACACAATGGAGATCATGTGGTCAGAATGAGGTCAGTTGGTCGACTACTAAAAAAAACAGGTCATACAGGATGAACGTTGTCTTAGTCGATGACATGGCCTTTGCTCCACCTTTAACACCTTTAACACTTTTTCTCTCAGATTTTTTTCATACAGCTCCGATTTTCTGTTCATGCAGAACACGACCTTGGCAGAATAAGAGTGGCCTGTGTAAAAGCCAAGGTCGAATTGGACTTCTTTGTCCTGTTATCATGCCAGATACATAGCTCCACTGTATACTGTCACTTTTTGTCTCTCTTTGCTTGGGCTGTTCCTTTTAGCTCCGATGGTGGATAAGAGAGGCGAGCCCTAAGGGACAATTTGATGCTAAGGCCGGAACAGTTATTAGCAAGTAGGGGATAGAGTGACCGTAACGCCAGATGACGCTATCTGTCTGTCCTCAGAGGAGTGTCAGTGGTCACAATGAACACCTTCTTCTAGAGCGGCTTTGGATGTCTGATGTTCGTCATTCTCAGACTATAATAAAGCTTCTTTTGTCTGATGACCATAGCTGACACAAATAAGGAGCATCTCAGGCAAAAAGGATCATAGAAACAGAGCAGGCTGTGAAGTGAACTAATGAAAATAAAGTCTTCATTGGCGTTTCAAGGTAATGAGGCACTTGTCATTTTGTTCAGACAGTATTATATAAATAACCTTGGGACATTGCTGTGTTTTTGAGCCTGTGAAAGAGGGCTTTCAGGGCACACACATTTGCAGCCACTCACGTCTCAATGTACTGTTGTTACTCATGAGTGTCATTTACACTAATTATATATGGCCCAACCAACGGTTGCTACATTTACTATAAACCTGTAGTGATGGAACTAAATAGAAACTGGATCAGGTTGCACTGACTCAGATAGATGAGGCTTGTGGATATGGTGACCTAGAAATGTTAACTATTAAGGCCTACAGCTAACATTCTCATATTAAAGGTTACTCATGGATATAATTCCTCAGTAGCAATGGAGGACAAATTGCTCTAAAGAAGCGTCTAAGTCTTAAGGCCTAAAGCTACCACTCTCATTAAAAGTTACTCATGGATATAATGCCTTACCAGCAAAAGAGGGCAAATTGTTCCAGGTTTTTTAATCAAAGCATGGCTGTAACAAGTTAATGAAGACACTCACATATATCTTCTGCATATGTTTCAGTTGTCATTTTTGTTGAAAGGCTCTTGGCGAAGGAACAATGCGGCTTGAATGTTCTGTAAGTTAAGCTGTTTCATCCTCAAATTACCCTTTAAAATCTGGCAGAATGCATGTCCAGTAATTGCATTCTTTCATGATCAGCCTATGTGGTCCTGTCATTCATCCTTCCTGTCTGTATAAATGCTCATTGTGATGCCGTCCCCCCAAGCTATATTCTAGTATACGAGCATGCTAGCATCAGTACAGTGCTCACTGTTGTTTCTCACCCGTTGGTGACATATGACTGACATAGAGTATCATCTCAGATGAACAAGATAGGCCTTCATCAGACTGACTTCTGTAAATGTTCCGAACTGTGAATACAATCGGTGATGGTGCTTACTGTCCGTATCGTGACCCTGAACGTACTGTAATCTGAAAATGTATGAGAAAAATGAGGGAATTTATCCAATAATCAAGACAAATCCCATCGCTCCAGTTTTATCAACAACATTCATATCATGTAATGCAAAGCAATTGATAGATAATAAAAGGTAAATATGATAAAGTGTCTCTTATGACAGGTTCTTAATAATAATCCAACAACTAATGATTTATTCCGTTTTGATTGATGAAATCAATAGATTTTTTTGTTCAGAAAATGTCATAAATATTGCCCACCACAGTAGTCCCAGCCCCCAAATACTTATTTTTTTATTACAGAGGATGAAAAAACAGCAAATGTGCACACATAAGTAGCCCATCTCCTGGCAATAAAACATACACAAGCTGATGTCAGTAGAAAATATTCATAGTACACAACAAGAAAAACACCCAGTTGATGATGAATTAAATGTGGACCTTTTTAGCCACAAAGAGCAACCCAGTGTGAAACTCTGCCCTAAACAGTCCCAAAACATAATAATTGAAAACCACAGCGACAAGAGAAACATAGAAACACATATTAGCGCATGTGTGTCCTGTAGCTCCAGGCTGTCTTTTGAAAGCATGCTGTCAGATTAATTTTCAACCTCTCAATCTGAAAGTCCTGCTGATGGCGAGGTTTGGCTTATCCTGCCCGTTCATTGTGGGACTACATTTGCAATTGATGGAGCACCAGAAAACCATGCTGCTTTCCTTTTGTATGCCCACAAAGTCTACTGTGTGCAGACAATGAAAAGAAACAGTGGTGTAATTTGAACAGTGCAGTGCGTAGGGGGTGGGGAATGAAAATCAGTTAAAAGGTTGCAAGTTTGTTTCATGTTTGGGATGAAATTATTGACAAAGCAAATGCCAGCTTACTCAGTTGTTTACTATTGATGGCTGAAATTAATTGAAGCAAAAGCTGTCTAATAAACTGGTCAGATGTTATTTTCTTACTGAAGTTGTTTCCCAGCTCCTCCCCAAGAAGTAGTCTCATTAAGATTCGTACTGGGTAAAAATGGCCTATATAACATGTTTGGACAATCAATATTTTTGTTAATTATGCTGTCACGTGAGGTTGCCTTTTGTACGTATACTCTACTGTTGACTGTCTGTGCAATGTAATAAAAAATTATGTTTACATTATTATTTTAATTGTTTAAATTTTCTTCCTTTGAAAAACATTTGAAAAGCTGATTTTTAAATTCTGTAAAGCCATTTAAACAGCTTAAAATATATTCAGTCCTGCCTTGTTCACACCCATGTTGTCTGCCTTCAATTTGATGGCCTTTTCCACCCTCCCATATTGTTGTTTCTCACATAACTTGCATTGCCCTCACACTCAAACCATCATAAACAGATCCTTTTTTTTTTTTAAATTTATTTATTTTTTTTTTTTACCAGATTGCCCATGAAACACAATCTACCCCAACGGTCCACACACTACATACAAGTTCAACCTATCCATCACCATTGATCTCAACTCAGTTCAAGGGGCGAGTGTGCAGCTGCCCTCTGCACAGGCAGATGGGCCAGCGTACTTATTGGTAGCTGTTCAAATGTCAGGACAGAATATCGTTCCATAAAAAAATCGAAATATTTCAATACTGACTCTGTTGACAGAATCTGGTGGGTTAGTATCTGTACCAAATTTCACAGCAATCTGAGTAATAGTTGAGACTTTTCATTTAAAAACCACATGACCATGGTGGCACTGGCACTGGACAGATATTCAGATGATCACCAAAGTCATTACGACTCATCATCTTGAGACCTTCAAAGTGAAAAAAGTTCTGGGCAATCAATCGAGTAGACGTAGAGATATTTCAGTCTGGACCAAAGTAGCGTGACAACCAACAGATCGACATTTCCATCTGTAGCGCCACGTTGCCAACTATGTGGCTAAAAAAATGTTTTGACCTGTAAATAGCGTAATTAATTTCCAAGTAAAGTCTGTTGCAGTGTTGACACATTGCTGTGTTATGACACATTTGAGTAATATTCCTCACCTGACCTACTGCAGGTACATTTAATGCACTCAGTGTACTCAGTCATAATGTCACTCTGCAATGACCCTGACATGCATTGCATAAGACAACTCCTTGTTGTTTCTCAAATCACCCTATTTCCTTTTTTGTCCTTGCAGAGTTAACCCACTCCCTAGTGAGAGAAAACAAACGATTTTCTATTAGTTCTCAAGATTCAAACGGTGAGTGTGACTCACCGTTGGCTTATACAACACAAACCTTCATAGTTCTCTAAGCTCTCCTCTCCTCTCCTCTTCTCTCTCCTTCTGTCACTCCTCTCATTCTGTCTTTCTCTCTCCATTTTCTTCACCATCGTGCAAAGTCTCAAGGGTAGACTGAATGTCCTCTTCCATTTGGCTGCTATTTTGGTCTCCATGTCAACAAGATATGAGTCACCACACCCTCCAAAAACGTGGAGACACAATCACTAAAACATGTTACTATTAATATAGCAATCAACCAGTTCATGTCCTGCTCACATATTACTGTGCGTCAGTCGTGCTTGATTCGAACAGCTGGCCTAATGATGTGAGGATGAATAAGTACATGAACATTTGAACAAAGCATCGCACTGTAGGCATTTTCTTGTAAAGGAGCTGTTTAAAGATTCTGACTCCTCTGAGCCTATTTTTACAAGCTGCTGGTAAAGCACTTTCAGCAAACAAAATATAGGATCACAGACTCCATGTGCATGTGTGAATTCCTGGCAGCATAAATGTATAGATTACGTATTCATTGCGTGCACAGCATTTGCCTGGAAAAGAATCAAGGTTTCTTAGATGGTATCTATCTATCTATCTATCTATCTATCTATCTATCTATCTATCTATCTAAGTCTGTCTTAAATGTTGAATTTCCACTGAGCAAAGGGTAATACAGTCCAGCCAAATTCAATTTAGTATGATTAAGAGCATTAAAATTTGTTTGAAGTGGCTAATTTGATATTATTCATCCGCTAATAAGTGGCCCGTCATTG
The DNA here is from genome assembly GCA_008933995.1 of Datnioides undecimradiatus. Taxonomy (NCBI): domain Eukaryota; kingdom Metazoa; phylum Chordata; class Actinopteri; order Lobotiformes; family Datnioididae; genus Datnioides; species Datnioides undecimradiatus. The sequence continues at coordinate 2,810,736 of WARS01000031.1, read as the reverse complement.
TATAATAATATTTCTGTAGACTGAAATCGAGCACAGAATCTCACTTAATTTGCAGATTGTTCCAACTATGCACAATGTGTCAGCTCGGCTTGGCTGCATAATGCAATTTAACCTTTATGATAAATACATTATGTTGATGATGACATGGTGGCTCAGCAGTTATCCGCATCGCCTTGCAGAAAGAAGATACTGGGTTCTAATATGCCAGCAGGCTTGGGCCTCTCTCTGAGGCTTTTTTCATGTGTTTGTTTCCTTTGGGTGCTCTGCTTTCTTCCAGCAGACTGGAGATCAGGTGAATTGTAAATCTAAATCATGCATTGGTTTGTTGTATGTGTCCTGATGGCTTATGAAATCACATACTGGAGACTTGTCCCGTTTGTGGACCACCTCTTGTTCAATAGTCGTATACCAGGGCAGGCTCCAGAACAGGAAGAGCGTTTAGAAAACGGATGGATGGACCTAATTTAAATGCACCATAAGCCTGCTTTTTGTAAGCCTTTGTCAGGGGGCATATACACTACCCCATGTGACAACAGCGAAAAGTAGATCCACTGTAAATAAGCCAAGAAAGCATGAACTGTGACCAGATTTGTGTTATGTGGGGAAGTTCAGCCAGCATTTTCCAAAGCAGGGTCTGTGTCCAGGGGCTAACAAATCATTATTGGATCCACACCCTGTTAAGTTCAAGGTTTCAAAGGTCTGACCACATACACACATCTTATGTACTGTGAAGTATGAACACACTATGCTAAAAGATTAGTGTGAAGAAGGAATGCAATCTTAATACATGTACAAATGTCAACTGTAACATAATTTAAAACAGGCAATAACTGATTAACTTCGCCACAAACTAATTTGATGTGATGAACCCAGCTCAAACAAGGTTTACATTTTACATTTTACATATGACAAACTGAAAATGTTAATTAAAAAACAAGTTTTGATGCAGTTTAGACATTTTATGTTATATTAATTAGGTGCACCAACAATGTGACCCTATAACTGCCTGTTGAGGACTAGAAGTTTGAAAATCAAATCATCATAATGAAGTCATATTTATCCTAGCTCTTATTTATCTGACAGTACCATTAGTTAGTGGCTTAATTTGGCTGCCAAGGTGTCAGAAGATGAACTGCCTTTGTTTGCTCATCAGTAAATATGTGTGAAAGCACCTCCGACACACTCCAAAACCAAATAGTTAAAGCTAAAAGCTCAGTTCCTCCCTTCTATTTCAAGGCTGGTTTACTAGTTTAATAAATCTTAGATTATTTCAAACTGTGTTTAAACAATGTGTTTTTCTGCTTCATTTACTTTTCATACAATGCTAATGTTTGTAGATGTAGCTACTTGTCAACCCCCCCTCGCCCAGGTCCCTTGTCTCTGTATGTCTTAGTTACTTTTTCAGTCCTGGCCAAATAATATTTCCATGCAACACTTTGGACTTGTGTTATGCCCCATGGAGTGAGCAAACCTGTGGCTCTAGTGGAGTTCTGTAAAAGGTATAAAATGTCAGTCTGTGTGCGTACATATGTGTATATGTGTGTGGGTGGGTGCTCTATGGTCTGTATATTTTCCTGCTTTTTCACTCTGTGCCAATCACATGCCTGACTCTTAAAGTGATAAATTAGTCAACCACAGAGTCATTAGCTCTTGCCATGATACTCTCTCAGGCCTGTTTGAGGAATATCCATACAGACACCTGAAAACAGGCTAACAGAGAGAGAGAGAGAGAGAGACAGAGAGGGAGAGAGAGAAAAGACAATTTTTACAATGCCACCAAAAAGAGAGTTCATCTATATACCACCAGATCAGGATAGACAGAGAAAGATGTCTGTCTGACACCTACTCACCACCAGCTCCAGACATTGATGGACTATCACAAAGCAAAGGTGCACTTCTGAGCTCTGAACACAGTGACACCAGAGCAACAGACAAGATTTAAAGTGAACAAGAGTGCTGAAAAAATAATTCAGTGCTCTTATCTGTGAATCACAACGGCGAATATGTGGGTAGGCAGGAGAAAGAAATTCTGCAAATTCCAAGGCTGAATCTTCTAGTCTTCATTCCCAATAAGTCGCACAAACCAGGGAAGATGACACTGGCACAATTAAATAAAAAACTGCAGCATAATTGTTGCTGTGCACTAATTCACTAAAAGAGGTTTTTCATTTTGAACTCGAGGTGGGACGTTTATGAGAATCAGATATTGTAGAGGGGTCAAAAAGTAAAGCACTGCGTCCTGCACGTTTGCTATCAGTCATCATCAGTTGTTTTTTTTTATTGCTTGCACGAATCAAATACCAGCTGCTCTCTCTCTCTGACTGTCCTCCCTCGACTTCTCTCTATTTCTACAGTTAAAAATGAATAAATGCAGCTAGGTGACAAGGCAGGAGACAAGTCAGAGGCAGGTAAGATGGCAAAATACCAACATTAACAATCAACGGCATATCCTTCCTCCTTTAACTGAAGCCAAATGTAAAGATGATAAGATAAGTAGATAATTAATTATTATTATTATTATTTGTGAGCAGGGCACAAACTGGTGCATGGGTTAATATTGATAGATTAGAATATAACAGTTCTGTTTCATATAGTTTCATATGTTGGCCTATTAGTGAACTTCTCTACTTCTCTACTGCCACTTGGAAATTGAGACTGATTTGCATTTCTAGGTTAGGTATCATTGTATCTATTCTACCGCATTGTCTTCCTGCATACAACGTACAACAAATGACATTACTCAAAGCCTTTACTGTAATACAATGGACAGGAATATACAGTTTAAATATAGACACTCTTGTCCATATCAGTCTATAGAAGCCAAAGTTTATAGCCTTAAGTATAGCTGATAGTATTTCCAGCCTACCACTCTTGTGCAAAACTAATTAATAATTTCTCAAGCCGATGTCCTCCATGAGAGACATCAGAGGGTTGAATCACGTCACTGGATCTCTCTTGCGCACACATTTCTACCAGCACAGTTAAGCAAGGCTTTCCCAAAGACCTCTGGGCGTGCGTTTGATGAGATGCTGTTAATAAAGGAATCATGAAGCAAAGAAATGCAGAAGAACTGAAAGGGGAATAGCTGCGCACGAGCCTTGTAAAATAGGGAGGGATGTGGCAAACATTTTGTTGTTTTTGCAACACTGTGGCACATATTCGACATAGTAGCTTAATCAAGTGCACATTTACAATAAGAGAGAGCTTTACTGTACATGCTTGAGCCAGTTGTGTTTCATAACTGCAGCTGTTAACCACAAGAAGGACTGTTTTCTTTCTCCACAAGACTGCTGGAAGTTGCCTCGCACAATTGATGATCTGCTTCATGCAACATAAATGTATCCACCCACAACACATATACACGCACATGTATACAGAGCCTTACGGTACACAAGGTTATATGGAGTGAGTTTTCATTTGCTGTTTATTATTTCTCTGCAGTTTACAATTTCATGTTGACAGAATCTCTCAAAGGCAATTATTTACCTTAAATATACACAAACGAATAATCAAAACAATGCCCAGTAATAGTTTTGCACAGCACATGTGGTATGCATTAACACACACACTGAACATCTACCCACAAAAAAGTTGATATGGCCGATTGTTAGCAAACACTTGCTTATTTACACATCCGGCAGTTTTAGCATTAGCAACATTATCATTTTTCCAAGTCATGTTTCTGAGCGCTGGGCAAGGTCCAGTATCCACTAATTTGGTCTCCATGAACTCCTAATAGGAAAATGAGGTTCTTTAGCAGCATTATGTTACAAGTTATTCAACTAACCATGTTTGTTAGATTGATTGTTGCTGAGCAGGTAGCACATAGTAAGTTTTTAAAGTGTTTTCCTGCCTTTTGCAATTAAAGATGACACTATGAAAACAGTTAAAGGCAAGTGAAACAATAAAGCTGTAGGCCTGACAGCTAAACAATCAACCAAAAAACACTAAAGCTGAGAGTCTGGTCTCTCCACTTGCGCATTTAAGTGGTATTGGGATCCACTTTTATTGTAGAAATATTGATTATTGCCTATTGCCTATGTTTGTCAACATGTTACTGCATGGAACAATAATCAATCAGGCCTGTGAGCAGATAGTAAGTGCTAATACATGACCCCTGTTTGTGTGGATTAATGAGAGAGTAAAATCTTTTTTTCTTTGCTGTAAAATTGAAATAGTGACACTTACAGCCAATTGCTATACCAAAGAACGATCCGCATATGAGCCACTGAGGAACAGTTGATAGTGATTATGTCTGCCTCTGTGCCAGAAACAAACCCTATGACATAATCTGTTGCACTGTTGCTTCTCCTTCCTTGTTTCTCTTATCCTGTGCAGCTGCAACTATTTAGGTTTTCACAGCTACTCATGTTTTTGATTTAGTCTTCCAAATGAACCAGATTAATTTAACCAGAATGGGTGTCTTGAAATAGAAATGGTTTAAATTCACACATTACAAGGAACAAATAGTGAGGAGTGGAAAGATAGAAGTCTCAGCACCCAGACAACAGATGTAACAAGTTCCCGTGTCCCTGGAACAGGCCTCATCAATAGGCAGCTGGTGAGCTAGATCTGCTAATATTTTTTTTATCCAAGCTTTACAGGGTATTTTTTAGGTCCTTGGAAAAAGAAAAACACTGTTTGTAGAAGCTCAGGTAAAATGTGTGCTCGAATAAAATCACAACAGTCAGAAGGGATCGAGAAATATAAGAAATTACTAATGATTTTAATAAACCCTGAAAAGTTCTGATAGTATTGATCATCACTGATCATGTGACATTTGTGTATTCTCTGAGCAGCATGTGACAAATTCAAATGCAACCCATTAAGGCACCAAGACATCACTAGACATGATCCTCATATGCGGAGATGTCAGATCATTTCCATTTGTTGACAGAGGCCCAGCATTTTTCCACACAATCCTACAAAACTCTGGGGTAATTTAATTTCATAATCATAAACCATAACTGTAATATATATATGACTTATTTTCAGATACAGTCATATATTCGTTATTAGAGGTGTGATGAAAAATGGTCAATAAAGCCAGGAAACAAAGGTATTTAAAGGACTTGCATGCTTTTGGAAAAAATACTTATTGGCTCTTTTGCTGAGTCTGATGAAGACTGATACCTCTCACATATAAATCTGTTAAATATGAAACTGGAGCAAGGAGATTGTTGGCTTTATTGTTTTGTTTAGCATAACAAACAGAAAATGTGGTTACAGAGAGTCTGTGACTGTTTAAAGGTTATAAAAAGACTTCATACCAGGGCCACTAAAGCCCTGTGACTAACACCAAACCTTTCTGACTTTGTTGTCTAATCCCTACAAAAGGGTAAAATCAACAAGTTGTGGTTTAAGTGTTTATTTACCAGTCTTTTTTTTCGCCAGGTGCAATGACTTCCAGTGACACCAGGAAGGCAAACCTTGTTGTATTTATACGCCAGTCTTTGTGCAGAAAAACAAACAAGATGGACTGTCAGTGAACAAGCTTTAGAGGTTGTCTACTTACCTCTTGGCAAGACAAGACATCTTTCAGAAATAACACATGACATGTATGATACTCACTTCAGTGTTGAAACCATCTACATGCCATGAAAACCAGTCTCGTTAAAAAGGGAAAGCTCATACACCTTAACCGCTAAGGGTAATACTAGGGATGCACTGATACTAATACCAGCATCGGGTATTTGTCCGATACCCTGTACCTGTACTCGTACTCATTTTCATAAAAGTGTCCCGATACCACAGCACCCGATACCACTTTATGGCAGCGTGACATTCAGTTGGGCGGTCAGGTGCTAATTGAGAGCAAGGAGGAGCAATGTCGACGGTGTGGAGGTATTTCAAAGTGGATGATTGTGACAAAAGTAAAGTGGACTGCAAATTATGCTCTGAAAAGTTGTCAAGAGGAGGGACGAAAGCAAGTACTTTCAACTCAAGCAGTCTGCTAAAACATCTAAAAAACCAACACGACACCAAAGAGTTTGCTAATAGTGGCAAAGAGCAACAACCAACCAGTAAATGTACTGGCATTAATAAGTACTCATACTGGTACTTGGTATCGGCAAGTACTCAAATGTAAGTACTTGTACTTGTAATCGGATTGAAAAAAATGTGGTATCGGTGCATCCCTAAGTAATACAACTGCACCAAAGTTGCTGCAGCTGAGAACAGACAGAAGAATTATCTCGAGTGCTTTCGTGAGCATGCTGCTCCAGATCACTCCCATAAAACACAACCTTGTTTAGCTCATGTCTGCTCCAGATCCACAACTCTTACCGCCCAACGAGAAGTGCACAGGATGTTTAAAAACTAAGCTGATGCCAAGTGGACCGTCATATAACATGACAACCTCATGCGACAGCTTGGTAAGTTGACACCACTGTATCCCCATCAGAAAACTGATACTTTCAGTTCAGTGACAGAGTGGGGGTTTTTTCTCAGCATATGGCTCATAATGGCAAATATACAAAGATATAGCTCTCTGCATCTTTCACATGAACAGGCCAGCTAATGCATGCTTCCCTACAGAAGGCCAAGCACACTGTGTCTACGCTGCACTGTTTATCAGCATCTTTGTTAAGGACTTTGACATACTAACCAACATAATGTACTTGAAGTTTTGCTATTTGTGGAGATTTTCTATAGTAGGCCTATATATGTACATTATAGAGGAAAGGCTGTGGCTTGACTGACATCAAAATGGCTGAAAAATGAGGAGAAATGCCACATTGACTTTAGTTTCCCTTTATTTTTTTTAACCAGACTAACAACTCTGTTATCTAAGACAGTGAAGATGCTGGTTGTGGGTCAACATCCACAGTGTTGCTTTGTTTTTGCCCATTGCACCTTTGTGTTGTAGTGCACTGCAAACCTCACAAGGAGGCCAATAACTAAGAAAACCTAATCATTTTCCACTCGTTGTGTAACACTGAGGACCAATTAGAAAGTCGTTTTCTTTGAAACAGCCTTGAAACCATGGTTATGATCCATCAGAAAGTTACTTTCATGAGCAGAAACCAGTTTACCACCTGTGGTTTCCTGTCTACAGGAGACAGATACAAACCCTGGCTGTCACATCCGTTAAAGACTTCTACGGTTATCCTTTAATTTCTACCTGACTTTGACACTCAGTGTAGACCAAAAAGACCTTGGATGCCTGCCAGATGCTACAGTTACATGGCCTTGCGTCATCAATAGCCCGCCTTGTGAGCTCCGGAACCTATTCCTCCACCTCTGCCCCTGGTCAGGTGAAATTTGTTAGGCATGTGCAAAGACATAAGTACGACAGTGCTGGACTGTTATTATGTGTTGTTAGTCCTTCTCTCACTCTCAGCTATCTTGATCTTGCTGCAGAATAAGATGCACACAGGCGTACATGCCCACACAACCTGAATACTTTTGTATATACTTGAGTGTTGAGGTTAGCTGCTCTCTCCCTCAATGCTCGTCTCAGAAGTCTGCTTGGAAAACACACAAAATTACCACAGAAATGTCACAATTTCTGTGGTAAAACATTTCCCCCGCTTTCTGTGAGCTCACAGACAATAATGAAACATTCACTAATAAGAGGAAACAGTGTTTGACATAGCATGTCTGAACACACTGAGAGAAGACCACAAAAACTGTAACTGACACAAGTTAAATGTTAAAGAACTGTAAAACTCTGGTTTTGGTCTCCTAAACATTATTTTCCCTTTGCCAAAGAAACACCTTTGTTTTGGAGAAAGAAATATATATTATGTATTACCTGTGCTTTGTAAGTGTATACCTCTATCCTGAGGTCTGTCTTTTTAACCTCTGTTACAACAAAAAATGTGATGTAAATGCTCTCAGGGACAATGTGTTTTTTGTTTGGGTTTTTTTTTTTACTTTGGATATGATGAAGTAAGTTATCTTAATACCTTCTTTGAAATGTGTGTGCAAAACCTGTTTAAAAAAACATATTTTATTTGTTATTTTTATCTGCTACTTGATCAGATGTGCCCCAGTAGCTCACCTGGTAGAGTGTACCATGTACAAAGGCTTAATGCTTTACCACAGCAGCCCAGCTTCAGTCCCAGCCTACAGCTGCATGTCACCACCCCTCTCTCTTTTCTTCATGTCTCTCTCCAGCCGCCTTTACCAAAATTGTAGAAATGCCAAAAAAAAAAAAAGAATCTAAAATATATGAAGAAAAAAAAAACTTATGCAGAGTTACGCAGAGCGTGAGAAGCTCATCGAGGAGCTGGGAGGCAACCTGCTGCTTCTTCACATTGAAAATAGCCACTTGAGGTGATTCTGGCATGTATTCAGGAAGCCTGCTGGACACTTCCCTACATCCAACTTGGAGGAAATCCTGTCGGGATTGCATGTCCATCTGGCCTGGGAATGCCTCATGATTCCCCTGAAAGAACTGGAAGTCTTGACTGTGGAGAGGGACGTCTGGACCACCTTGTGTAACCTGCAGCTTTCACAACCTCCATAAGCTCCTGAAACTGAATACACAGAAGGGCACCAGCAAATGTAATGTTTGAAGGAGAGAAACGGGAAAAGAAACACGTTTGATGCTTTTGAATTGGCTGTTTTAATTGTTTATTCCTTCATTATTAATGTGTACACTAATTTCAACTTAAATGTGCACATTTAGCTCAAGCATCCATATATACACACATTAAACCAAAACTGAGGTCTTAAAACAACACTTATAAAGTCAAACTGCCTGTAAAGAAATCCTGTCTTCTTCTTTCGATGTAACTGATATGTGGCGAACTCCACAGTCCTCATTTTGTGTAAAAATATATTTTCCTTACTTCACTCCACTCCAGCTCTGCATGAAAAAAGGGTTCAGGAAAACACGAAAAGTGACTTTGGTACTAAAACGACTGTAATTTTGGGAGATACCCATTTTATTTGTCTAACTCATGCTGCTGAACCCTCATATTATCTTCAGACTGAAACATGTTTTTACACAGACTCACGGCATGGATTTTGCACAACTTTGTACAGTGTCTCTTCAGGGAAGAACAATTACAGAGATGGAAAAAACCCTCTGCCAGTGTACATCTGGACACACAAGAACTGTCTAAAACCTGCAGCGTGGAACTGTTGCCTCGCACTGTCTACATGCTTTTGACATATGCCTCCTAGTTGCTGTAGCCTATTCCTTTGTTTGCTCCCCTTTTCAGCTCTGGCAAACCAATCTTGGTTGCCTGATGTAAAACTGCTGAAGTGGATGGACATCAATTCATTTGTAAAAAGCCCTGCATTATAGCTTTAAAAGACAAATTTATTTATGAGAAATGTGAAGCAATGAAAAACAAACTGAAATCTAACATTTTACCAAAGTCACACACTGAAGATAAAAAACAATAAATAAAAATAACAATTGAAATGAGTATAAATGAAATCGTTTGGATTATCTTTACCATTACCTTTTATAGTGCTCATTTCCATCCCATGTTTAAGTTAAATGTCTTGCCCACTGTTACAGTATAATGAAAGCTTGGCTGTGCTCACTGCTGGTATTGGTTGTTCTGGGGTGACATGATGGAGATGAACTTTGACTTGATGGGGTGAGAAGAGCTGCATAAACACACCTGTTCAGCCTCGCCTTCTGCTCGTCTGAAGGACACATCTTTGAGGGTTGCTGCCTTCAACAACACATCAAGCTTTCAGAAAGAGATGCACCTGTGTGTTACACGGCACAAAAAATACATTTTTACGGGGTGTCACAATCTTATTTTCCAAACATACGCCACCCCACACCTAAAAAAAACATCTGCCAAGCATTGAGAGGTTTTTCTCGAATCAAGGCCAAGTCTTCCCACTTTCAACATAACAAATTCACTGCCCACTGCAAATGAGTGTTTTGCTGAATACTTTCTTGATTTGCGAAAGTCTTGAAAGTTGAAACTGAGACAAAGTTACTTTACAACATGGATGTTTCGCTGAGATATAAATCTGTTTAAATGACAGCTTGTTTAATATCAAAGTTACAGAAAAATCAACGTCACTCCAGCTCTTCACATATTTTCCACCTCCCTGTCTCACTGAACCTTTTCTCTTACTCCCATCTCTTGCTACCCTCATTCAACACCTAAGTTCATGCGTCATCCTCTTTTTCTTTGAGAAGTCAGCTCACAGGCAGTCCATGTCATGACGACATTTCTTACCCCTCTTGAAGATATAATTAATTAGAATTCACATATTTTCACACTGTGTTCACACCTCTATATGTCAGTGACATTTTATCAATAAAAAATCTCCACGTGTCTGCTGTTCAGCTTGAAGTTTCTTACAGATACCAGCCAGGTCCATATGATTCATATCAACTTACAAACATTGGCTAAACACTGTGGCTGCTTGCACAGAAATATAGAATAGACGAGTAGCATAAACCATTCTGGCTTCTTTAAAATGAGTGAGTGCCACCTTTGAGTTCTGGCTCATAATAAGTGCAAGAAGAAATCTTCCCCTCACCTATGGAGGTGGTGGTAAGGTGGCCAGTGAGAAGTACTAAGAAAAAGAGTTTTTACTTGTGTAGGCTGAGAAAGATATGGGCTCTCACCCAGACTGTGAACAACAGAGCAAGAGAGTGTTTGTCCTCATAATGATTTTGCACCAATTATAACCTATTTCAACCCCTTTTTGGTAAGAAATACTTGATTAAGAATTGTATCGTTCAGTTGATTACAGACACTGTAATTACTTTACATCAGTGCAAGGACCGAAAAATAGCAGATCTGCTGTAACAAATGAGTGGAAAAAGTACCCCACACTTACGTGAATCTTCTCAAATAACTCGAAGCAAGGTATAAGAATACTTTTTCCAAAAATGCCAAATTATTCCTTTAAGCCAATCTCATAGTTTTAAATCATGCCTCTATATTATGCCTCTGTCTTGTTATAGGCATATAACCTTCAACAGTTACTCTGACACACAATAGCCCTTTTTCATATCTTGTCACAGCAGGAACTATTCCATCAAGTGTCTCAGTAAGCTGTGGTAGTCATCATACGTGATAACTGAGGCTAGGATATTAGACACATGCCTAGAATATGTTTTTGTTTCACTGAGCAGTTTCCCCAGTCTTAACCTGGGATCAATCTTGATCAATCTTGAATCAACCCAAGTGTTACAAATCTTGCCATTACAGCATTCACATAAAAGGGTTGGTGTTTGCAGCATATGACCAGTAGCAAACATGGAGAAGTCCTCTGGCAGCAGACCAGCATATTTTACAGATGAAGAAGAGCAAACTATGATATTAGACAAATACAAAGAAGTTGAACACATAATCCAGGCGAAAAGGAACACAGATGTAGCTGCCAAATTCAAGAAAGACAGCTGGCACAGAACACTGCAGACTTTGTAAAGTTAAACAAGGTAATGCACACAGTCTGCTGGACTGTTACACCACAACTCTGATGTATCGCACTGGCAAAATAATAATAACCTCTCATATAAAAACTTATCCAGGAAAGCCAACGGGTTTTGCCTTTTACTGAACACTTGTAACTTTTATTATTAACACATACCTGTCATGAAAAAAGGTCTATTTCTCACAATATCACAATACTCTGACATGGTCAAATGTTTAAATAAGAGACAAACACAAAGTTCTTATAGATCGGTATGCTTATTATTATTTTAAGGCATCACTTTGTTGCCAGTGTACAGTTTAACAAATGACTGGGGGTTTTTTTTTTCAAAAATGTTCTATAATTTTTAGATGAGAGTGAAATATAGAAATAACCTTTTTATAAACCTGAGCAGCTGAAGATTGTCTGCAAGCATACTTGGTGTCTTTGGCTCAATAGCAGGAGCGGGAATAGCTACAGTGTTATGAATGAAAATACCACACTGTCTAAACTGTGGTGTGTCATACCCAAACAATGTCACTAGATGCCTCTGGCAGTGAAAAATACAGTCAACTATTAAATGGGTCCATAATTAACATTAGATTTACTGTAATGTTTGAAAATAAAGACCTCAGGCTGTGGACTAAACACAGGCATGGAAAGCTCTCCTGTCACAGTGGTATCTGCTGGGATATGGAAGGAATGCTGGAAGTCTGGCTCATCAATCAGGTTGATAGGAGGTATATGTATGTGTCTAGCATGGCCATGAAACATTTCCAGCATTTACATTTATGTTGTCCCAATGAAGTAGAGCTGCTTTGATAACAGCTTAGCAACACAGACGCCAGATCAAGGAAAGGCATCCTCAGACAGGAATGAGATCTATATATGGAACAAATGGTCCTATTTCAAAGGTTAGCAGTCACCCCCATGTTAAACATTTCAAAAAGGACTACTAATGAGGTGTTTCCTTCAATTCTTGAGCTGCATGATTACAAGAGAAAAAAATATCCCATTTCCAAATTCAGTGTTATTCACAATGGTATCCCTCATTCCCAGTCTTCCTTTCTGCTTGTGTTTTCTGTCCCTGCCCTCCTCCTCCCCTCAGTGTTATTCTCACCTCCAGCTCCCAAAACTGCAGCCTGGCTGACTCATCACTGGCCTTGCCATTAGGCTCCTGCCAACACTCACTGATTAAATCATAAAGGAAGAGAAAAATTAGGTTTATTGTACATACAGGGCCCCTATGCATGTGTCAGTGATCAATAGAGTGAATACAGTAAACAGGGAGATAAAGCCGACACAGGCAGCAGTCAACAGTATATTTAAAGCGTATTTGAAAAGTTAAATTCTCCAGTGTCTGGCTCGTATATAACATGAATTATAGATGTATACAGAGTGGACAGCAGAGTACAAATTCAGATAGAGTGTGGACTTGAGCTTCAGCAGTGTTATTTTAACAGTGGCCATGGAGATGATGAGCTCTGCTCTTAAAGCTGCAATAATAAATTACTGGCCACTAGAGGACAGAAGAACTCCAGAACGAGCTGATAGACTCACAGCGATGGAGTATTACTTCTAAAGTTGGCAAACAGGGCTGACATGTGGTGTAAAATGACACATCGAGCAGACACTGAGTAACATCTTCATTTCACTTGAGTTGGTTTATAAATCCTTCAAACGTATCTTTTAAGAGAAGAACTCACTATATGCTACCTGCTCATTACCAAATGAGCAAACGGACACAATCAGCATTCATTTAGCAAAAATAGAGCTAAATGAGACTAATATTGTATTATATAAATAAACATACTTACATTCATTAGGTGCAATGACTGACTTAAATATGACTCCAACTAAAACATTTTCTTATCAAATTTTAAGAAACAATAGTTCATACCAGGAATTTCAAAACAAACAATAAAGCACTTTAATAAACTCGACAAGGTGTAATATTTGATTTACAGAGCACTATGAACGGGTTATCTGGCCAAAATATAAAATCATATGGTAACTAATTGTACTCATGGTTCACAATTGAATTGGGATGTTTCAAATGCCATGTCAACTGTAACCAGACTTGAACTAACCTAGGAATGTGTTCAGTTTCACAGTAATGCATTAAAGATACTACAAACATTTCAAAATAGTGTGATCTGAGTTTGGTAACCTTTTTTTAAATACTCATAACTCAAATAGACTAAGTAGCCAAATGTTGATTTTTGGCACAGGCTTCTCTTCTGCCATGTTGTTCGCTGTACTGTATATAATACATCACCCAAGGACAAGTGAATTAATTTGACCAATCAACACAGCCATCTTGTTGGCTACATTGCTCCATGTGGATTCCTAGTCAGTGAGATCATGTGAAGTTTGGGGGGCAGGTGTAAGAGGATGAGAAATACCAGGATCTCTAGGATTCGCCTTCAAAGTAGACTGTGGGTACCTTCAAGATTGATGACAATCTTAACTCGTCATATCACCCCCACCTAATGAGCATTGTGAAAACACTGTAATGTCAATAGGTGGTGTTTCAAATGAGGTTCACAGACATCGGTAGTGCTTTGATTCTGGGAACACCTCTGGCTTTTCACGTCTTTCTATCTTGGTTATGTACTGAGTAACATAAACAGCACCAAAATAGCAACTCCCATACATGTTTCTGGGTCTTTTTGGAGCATCGATTCAACCACCTGCTTCAGAAATGTTGTTTCTTGTGTCATCTCTATGATCTACTAAGCATATTTCTGCAGGGTACATTTACCTTTGCAGTATATTCAAGTAAACTCCCCTCGTCGTGACACCAGAATACCTCAGTCATATAAATAGACATTCAGAAACAGTTTACAATCAATTTGTCGTCCCTCTCTACCTTTTGCATCGGACTATCCATTTCATTATAAGGTGTGTGCAGTAAACTAATCCTGTAGTCCAACGATGGAGAGAGAGTGCTGCTCCCTGTAATAAGGCAGGGGAGATGAGTCATCAGCAGAAGTGAGGCTTGGAAATAAGGAATGTGGAGACTGTGGCCTCTGGCTGAGATGAAAACCTTTGGTTCTGAGAAACAGACACACTCCTGCACAACTAAGGTGACCTACAAAGATCGTTCTATCCCTTGTTGTATCAGTGAGCCTCTACTCAGTTACCATAAATCGATATTGTTATAATTCCTCCTAGCTCCCACAGAGTGATTCACTTTACTGATAAACAAAGCTGCCAACATTTCAACCCCCTATAATATTTTGGACACGGTCTTGATTTTTCAATGAAATTAACACAGATTTCCCAATACACTTCATGGACACTCACAGCCTCAAATGCAGCATAATCACATGTGTCACTGTTCACTCATATGCCCGGTATATTGGGTACTCATTGGTTTGCAAACACATGGCTAACAACACTACTAACAACAGTGATATTATATATTGAGAGATATATTGTAAAATACATGACAGCAACCAGGAAGACAGACAGGATTTTAAAAATACTGAAGTATATTAATTCTAAGCAGCTACTCCATCCCGAGGTGGTTTTAAAAAAAAGTCCACATTGTAATAGACCTGTATAATAGTGTATTAACTGTCTTGTGTTTCAACTCAAATACTGTTTTATTATTTCTTTTGTACATTTATTTACTTAAAACAATAAGCCTAACAATCTTCTTTATAATGGTTTAAAACCTGATTTCCTAACTCGAGAAAAAATTCAAAAATGTATTCCTTTAAGTATTCCTTATTTTTTCTTGCTTTGAGAACATCACATTTGCTTTTTTAAGAACCAACTTTTTGTAACTTTAAATTATAATACTTTCTTACTTCAGGTGCCCATATTCCCCTCCAGTCAAGATACTGTCAACATGGCTTCTGTGTCCTCAGTGGAGACTGTACAGACAGCACGGTATGTTTTTGTGAAGGTTTTGATGGATATTGAGAACAAAGTTATGTTCATCCTCAGAATACAATGAGTCAAATACACTGTCTCTTGTTATTGTCATTGCCCACTCATGTCTTTAGTGAGTTTACTTACACATTTATACCTCTATACGCTGGATATTACCAACAGGTTGTGTTTGTCAAATGAGATCTGTGTTTGCAGTGAATCCAGGGGGTCCAATAAATAGCCAATAAATAAATAATTACTTAAAGTCATTTCATACTTTGTGTCTGAGTTGCAGTTTTGCATTTTATTCATTTCATGTACTAAAAAAGATGGATTAGAAATGTGTGTGTCCAGGAGTTAGATAAGCAGAAACTCCCTTACAGGCAAAACACTTGCTTTAAAGTGATATTATGAGGTACAGTATGAACATAGACGTGCCAGTCTAATTAATCTAATTATAAGATCTCATTTCAACAGATTAAGCAGGCAGCCTATAATTGAGCTTGGGAGGTCGTACTTGATAAAAAAGACATTTGTGATCTGAATTCAAGCTGAAATCATCTCATGTGACTCGTGGTTCTTCTAAAGATGGCGGAAGAGAAATAGTTGTATTAGGAGCTGAAAACAAATGAAAGACAAACTTGGTCTTGTAACCTGCTGAGTACTGGAACAAGCAAATGTCTTAATCTCATCATCAAAACCCATTTTAAATCGGGTTATTATGTAAGAATTAAGGATAAACTGAGCAACTGAGCAACATTAACAGGTTACACATAAATTATAATTTATGTCAGTTTGGGAAAGGAATGTCGAGTTTTTCCCAACTGCGTGTATTTCAGGAGATTCTTATCGTGCTGTTTTTTGGATCAAAAGAAAAAAATTATAATTACATCAACTCAAACAAGTGATGACACATTACTGAGCAAAGACATACCAGCTCTCTGACAAAAGTCACTCCACTGATCATTTCAATGGAGTGACGTCAGTCAGTAAACAGCTCTGTGTTCTGTCTCGCAGGGACATCGGCCAGCACCACGACCAGTCGCTTGAATCTAAATAAAAGTGAACTGTTTCCTCTTGTGCACCATGCTGTAAGAATGCATACTATGTTCAGTATTTGACAAATGGACAAAGTTCAAATCATCTGTACGTCATTTATAAGAAGAGGGTGAAATGATAAATGATACAGAGTCGGGGGTTTGCCCTCCAACCCTCCAACATGATGCCTCACGATTAAGGTAATGTAATAAAGGTTTACTATGAGGATAGAGGGGCTGGTGAGTCATAGGTCAGCAGTGGGTGTAAGGTGAGAACATCGGAAAGCCCGAGGCGTTTAGGGAGATAATGAGGCCTTGTGCATCTCCCAAGTGCCCAACATTAAGAGTTATTACTTCCTCTCCTGCTGTAGCTACAAGCACCTTGTTTCATTCACAGCCTCGGTACAACTGCTCTGATCGCAGACACGCATGTACATACACACACATACAGACACGTATACACACAGCCAATGCTAAAACCACCCTCACTTCCTACTTTTGTCCAGTTTGATTGTTCAGGGTTATACCTCAAAGATTTTTCCATATCCAGGTCAAAGCAGAACATGCTCATGTATTTCACAAATGTGAGTTTTTAAATTTTACTCATTTTTCATGAGGTTAAATCTGCCCTTCAGCAACCGTTTTTTTTTTTCTCGTGATGAAAAATAGGACAGTAGAGTAAAATCTTTTACTTAGACAAAAAGGTCTGAGTCAAATCTCTTTCTGTGACATGCTCAAAATAAATAAATGAATAAATGTCACATGAGACACTAATCAGTCTTTACTCTGCTCCAGCTTTGCAGTAAGGTACCCCTTTATGAGTGTCAGTGCAGCACTCACTGTTGCACTGCTGCTGCTTATCTTATAACATAAATTTAATTAACCCCACCTTTATATGTTCATTTTATTCAGAAAAGTGTGTGCTTGGTTGCACTTTGCATGTTCTCTCTAATAACTTTCTTTTTCTGCAAATCCTGTGTACATCCTTTGTAGTTTTTCCATAACTGCCCTTTACAATTTCTTTTTTTTGACTTATGGGAAGAAAGAAAATGTCACTGTTACATTTGCAACATTAGGTTAACTGTGGCATCAAGGAATGTAGGGAAAGGTGTTGGCTTGATTTTTTCGCAGTGGACCCACAGTTTCAAAGCTCAAGTGGTTGAACAAAGTGTAAGGTCTACATGTTGAATGCTGCCTTTAAAATAAGTTGAGACATGATCAGCTTAATTGTATGAAACGCAGGAACACCAGATGAAAACACTGCAGGAAATAAGTGAAGCATTCACAAACGATTTGTGTTGTCGAATCTGAGAGGTAATAAAATGTTCCAGATCTCACGTGTCAGGAGTTGTTGACGGTACATCAGGATGTTTTGAGCTTGGACGAGCATACAGCACCAGGAGGGACATGCGTAAACCTGCCACTCTTTCAGGCTTGCTTGTGAAACAAGTAATCGGGAAAAAGTTAACGAGACTTACTGAAACCAGTCTGGCTTACAGCTTTATTAAAGTCAGTTAAATATTTTACTGAAGATGCTCCCCTGTGATGCTTCCCTTGACCCAGCTTATGTGAGATATTTATGTAAGACTCATTCAGAAATGTTTCTCACAGCCAAAATATGTAAACTGCCATTTGCTAGCCAGCTTTAACTCCCGCTCCCACAGCGGTTCCTGACAACTTTCAATATTTACATTTTTCTGTGGCATCAAAATGCAGCAGACTTAACAAAAGAAGGATGAATATGGAGCAGAGCTCTTGCTTTGTTCTTCAAAAGGAAACAGCTCCTCATGCTCAAAAATATCTGACGTGCCGTCACTTGGAGTCCATCCATGGAATTTGAAGCATTTACAGGCTCTGCCTTGTATCTGTCAAAGTGCTAAGTGTTGAGGGTCAGTGTCATTTTAAAGATCTGAATTACCTTTTCCACCGTCTCTCTTTCTTATCATTGTGTTTCTGCAGAGTCATTGTATTCATTACTGTGGGTAATTGAGCATTATTTTCAGTACTATTAGTGAGCTGATTATTTTTTCAACCAATTGAAAGAAGAGAAAATTGTCCATTTTAATTTTTCCAGAAAAAACATTATTTAAAACAGATAAACAAGACTCACCTTTACTGAGCTGTCAAATGTTTCAGGTCTGCATTAGGTTTAGTCTTAAGTTACCCAGAATTTGTGTCAAATTGTGTCCCACTTCAGATGGTCAAGTACCAGACATCTTTACAGCAGATGAATTTAGACATCTAATTCCAGTTAGAAATAAGTTGAAGTCTCATTTTGTCTTTGTGAATATGTCTGTGATCTACACGTTAGACCCAAAATTCATGCAAATGTTGGAAGGAACAATCACCAAATACCTCCTGAGCTGGTTAGATAGATGAAACATAAGCAGCGCACTGACAGACAGGTGTTCAATATAATTGTATCCTCCATCAAAACTGTATTTGAAAGTGAGAGTGATGTATAACTAAAGGCAAATCTGTTTTCAATTGTCTGTTCTCACTTTTGTCCAATCTTATTGAGTTATGAATTCCTTTGTAATGTAGAGCTTTATGGTCTGCAGGTCAACAGCAGCAGTGCTTCTACCTTTAAGTCTGTATGATTACGGCCGGTGTTGCTTACAAGATTGAGGGTGTGACAAAAAAAAAGCAGGCAGCAGAGCAGGATCGGCATCAAGTCCGAGGATGAGGATCATCTCCTCAGGTTTTACTGAGGTGAGAATTGATCTCTGCAGATTTCTTGCAGCAGGAATTCTCAGAGGAACTGGACAGCAGAGATGGGATGAGGCGTAGATATAAAGTTTGAGGCAGTGAAGGCCTACTGTTGGAAGAGACAGGTTTAATAAACTTCCTGTTGTTTTCCCAAGCATCTTCACACCACTGTGATCGTCATCAGAGGTATAAATGGAGAATAATTCTTGTGTAAAAGCTGGTAAGAGTAACAGGACAGGATGTGACGTGCAGGAGCAAATACAGGCTGGTTACTAATATAAACACTCACGGAGGTGGAGTTACCTGTAGCATACTACAGCTCACATGACAAAGTGAGAATAATGTAGGTTTCCACAGCATTATGTTAAATTTACCACTCTGCTGCTTTGAGTTTCTCCTTTTCAAGAGAAAAAAGAACAGAATCAGGATGTTGATTAGAAGCATCATAAGGTCATAAAAGGATGTGAAGGAGGACTCATAAGGACTCAAGAAAAGACAACAATGCTGCTCAGACACTAGTCTACGTTATTATGCAACAATGTAAGGACTTGTTGGACACTATTATCTCCTTTCTATTCAGAAAACATACTCCAGTGTATCCTAAAGGAGATGCAGAAGGAAGCAAATTAAAATCTGTGACCATCTCTTATCATGACTGCCACTTAGATACTTTCTGGTCATTTAACTCAGTGAGGACCCTCCCGAAGTAAAAAAGACTCTTTGACCACAGCTGTGATGTTCCTCTCACTTGTTAAGTTACAACCAAACTTTCAATGCTTTAAATAGACATTAAACTGAGCTTCCAGGAAGAAGAAGCTCACCCAGTCGACTGAGTACCATTAAGGTTAAGTCTTTACTTCAGCTGCGTTCATTCGATTCTTACCCAGACCAACAACAACAACAATGTCACTCTGCAGTCTCTGCTACCTGTCTCTTTCTCCATCACTATCCAATAAATGCACAAACTCCCCAAAAATAATCTTAAAAAACAAATTAAATGAGTGTAGCAGACTGGCTGAGTGAATATGACCTCTCTGGAGTTTGGACCTCCTATTATATTTCATATTTTTATGTGTGGGTCTTCCAGACTAACAAAGCTGTCTTGAAAATATGGACGACATGAAAGCTGTAAATTCAATGAAAAATGCACTATTTAATATGGAATATAAAAACAATGATTTTGAGATGGAGTGAATTTGTTTAATTGCAGTATTTAATCATCACTTCGGGAGTTTCTAATTGACTCATCTGCGCCTTTCAGCTTTAAAGTAACTTAAACTGTCCTTATGAATCAAAGCCGTCATTGATCCGAGGCATTGATCGAACCAGTCTGTTTTTTTCCTTTTGTCCCTTTTGCCGAATCACTTACACTTTAACATTTTATAGCGTGTACTATTCTATTTCTTTAATTAGTCAGCTCCTAATTATTGGTCCACAGTAATTTATCCAGGCGTTGAAGATATTTGTTTTCGACTGAGTGGTAATAAAAAGTCAGTCTGTTAATGTGCCCTCCTACCATTCTAGACTATGACTCATATCTAAGCCTCACTGCAGAGAGTTATATGTGATGTGAATACTTATCAAGGCAACAATCCCAAACTTGTTTCTACACTTCAGCCTGGTAGTAACATATCCATCTTTTATGATTAAATCGGTAGGACAAGAGCATGTTAATGTTTGCTTCTGATATGCATATTAACTGCTGCACATGCTAGTGCATCACACCATGACGACAGAGAGGATGCAGATATGCTGTTGTAGAAAATGTGTTATATCTGATGTGTTTTCATGGATTGCTCTCTGATTATCCATTTACATCTTACTTTCATTGGTTTGGAAAGAGAACTGTCTTAAAATTGCACAGGATCACTAATACAAGACACAATATCACATATTTATCCTGTGTGTTGCTTGTTTTCGAAGAAACATTTTATGCACTTTTATTTCTGAAGGCTGAAAGTTGCTCTGTTATTGAGTGAGTTTTGAGAGGGGGGAGGGGTGATGCTAGCTGACCAACTGAAATAACTGTTGTTTGACGTCATGACTTTATTTTTAGAAGGTAATATATGGGTGTGGAAGTGCCTTTTCATGTTAGAATCAAAATACAAACACATAACATACACACACTGATGCACCCATGTGCACACAGGCAGACAATCTCACGTGTGTGTGTGCGTGCATGGAGTCAGATGAGAGCTTTGTCTTAATACCAGAAAAATGCATATTCACACCTGCTGATGAGCTATATTTGTTTGCACATGTACCGGTATGCAGTGACTCAGAGGGGTTACTATGTTCATGCACATATAGAAACACATAGAAGACTTTGAATCTGCACACATTTTGAGTTGCATCAGACATGGAGGCACCTCAGATATGTTTCTGTCTCTCACCTGTAATATCCTCACAGTGGGTGAAAGTATTAACCCGGATTATCCTGTTGACTGCTGGTTTGTCACTGACATCTAGAGCTCCGAGCTCACATGGACATGTGCAATCCAACATGGAGAAAAAGGCAATTCCATTCACATCAAATGTGTGCTGAAGGATATGCTGAAAATATGTTTGGTCAAAGGTGTGCAAAGAAACATGCGAGGCAAACTGCGCATTTTGCAGTATAATACTAAACAACAGAACCAAGAACCAATGATCTTGCATAGCATTAAGAGAAGATTAATGCATAAATACGGCCAGGTCAATATATGAAATACACTAACATATTGTTAAAAAGGGTTGCACATAAAAACACCATGTAATTGGTGCCATTCAATTACATGTCTGTAGCATCAAACAATAGAAACTAGTGCAGATGTGAAGTCTTATTTACTCATTCTATGATCAAACTGTTTTAGATGTAAATCATAATACATGTAATCTTTTATTCAGGCACTCTTTTATATGTTCATAAAAGCTGCTTGTGTTGTCACATTTGACATTTGAAGATAAAACATCTACATTTGATAGTGTTCTTGTCACAGCTGGGTTACAGGAGAGAGCAGGACCCGAATGCACACACGAACAAGGGGCAGAAGATATTTTAACAGTTTAATTAAGGGCTTAGGCTTACGAGTGGTCAAGGCAGGCAGGGTCGAAAACCAGGTAATCAGTCCGAACATGACACACGAAAAGCAAAAATCCAAAAACCAGAAAACCAAAATCTCAAAGTACACACGGGGAAACACAAGGAATCGAGGCAGGAACACAGAATCAAACATAGCAAATGAACCAACAAAGAACAAAGGCAATGACACAACTTAAATAAACTTGGAGTGCAGGCAGACGAGACACAGGTGAAACCAATGAACTAATCACAGACAGGAAACGAGTACACGGAAACGCACAAGGGAAAACTCTTCAAAATAAAACAGGAAACAACAAAACAAGAAACTCAAAACCATGACAGTGCTGCTATCAAATGCTAATATAACACGCCCATTGCCACAGACAGAGGGTTAAATGATCTTAGTAGCTACTGATATCATTTACACTATAGTCACTATTGGCAAGCAGTAAGTTGTATTAACATTAAAATTAAAATCATCATCACTTTTTGTATTTATTAAGGACTGTATGCAGCTGAGCTGAAACCTTGGAGGGCATATGTGTCAATAAATCAATGATCTTCTGCATAAAAGCTCAGTTTAATCAGTTTAATATCAGTTTTGGGTTTAACATTAAATTTAATATGATACAGTCTTGGTACGGTTGGGGAATAACTGTTTGGTTTTTGAGTTTTTATTGCTCAATTAAACGGTGAAATTATATTTAGATGCAATGCCTCCTAAAGGGACAAACTCAGTGTCTTTAAAGAACTCCATGCAGATGAGGATGGACTAATTTAATAACTTGTTTAATTTGGTGAATGATTTGGTCAGATAGCAGCTTGTCTTTTTACACTGGCTGTCACATCTGCCTCTCTGTCTCTCCCAAACACATTCATGACTCCATGTGTTCACCAGATGAACCCTCCTCCCTCCTTTACCTGACTGCTCCGCCCAATCGCTCACCTGTCCTCACTTTCTCCCCTGCATCTTATTCACGTCATTAACTTGATATATATCAGTTCACTTCCTCTGCTCCCTGACAGTTATTGTGTGAACTTCTAGTGTCTGTATTTGATAAGACCCGTCCTTGCCTGTTACTGACTTTTTGGACTTTGTGGGAAAGTTTTTACAGTTTTGACCCCTGCCCGTCTGATTATTCATTAAATATTATTTTAAAGTATACTTTAGCCACATGTTTGGAATGATTTACAATAAATTTTAGACTCAAACTTAACCTGTGGTGATAATATTAGTATTTCTTTTTCTATTTAGAGTTTAGAGTTACAGGTTTTATCAAATCTGAATTCAATTTCATATCCAGTTTAGTTCACTGTCACAAAGTAACTTAAATGTAGAGATTCAGTTGATATTGACTGTAATCCATTGAGGACAGTGTTGTAAATCGGATTCTAGATGATGAAATACCAGATTTGCTAAGTTGTGACGAAGCAGCTTGTGACTAAGATTCACAAAGCTCATAAATGTTTTTTTAATCTTTTATATGTCTCTCCTTTTTTACTAGTTTAATTATTTATTTTTAGTTCATTTTAATTAGACTAAAGGCAAAAATTAAACTGTGTAGGCTAATGTAGTTAGTCTGCACTCCCCAAGCCTTGTCTGTCCCTGGACAAAGACTGTTTGTTAAAGACATAAAGAACGCTGCTCTCTGACGCCACACTGCCATCACGAGTGGGTTGTGTGTTTCTAAAGTCCACAGAAAGATGAACAGGGATGGTGACGAGCCCTCTCTGGTCAAACAGTCTCTGATTTTCATCACGACAGTTTCAGGAGTCAGAATGTCCCAGTTAAACTTTAATGCGCATCACAAGAGCAATTAAATTTATCAGGTTAATAGTTTTGAATTGCGTAGAGGCAAGAACCAGATTGCAGTTTGATCTTTTAGTTGGAAATAAAGTTATTCATTGCTATTGCTCCTCACAGCCATTAGTAATAAAGCTACATACATTAGATGGACTGGATTCAATTTAGATACTGGCTTGAGATCTGATGAGATGCAGAGGAAGTGTTGCCAGTATACAATATTCCTATTTTGTGACTATGTTCTTAAAAATTGTATCTCTGGACTTCTGTTGCCAGTTTTATGATTATTTCACATATCTGTGAAACATGAATTAAATGGCTGGCATGCTGTGTGAAACAGTAGTAGTTAAGGTCATAATAAAGCTGTGAGATTAGTTTAAAAAAAGATAAATATTAAAAAAAATATTATGTGTTTGTTTGTTTGTTTGTTTTAGGGGCCAGGGTAAAAGGGATAAACTTGTACAGTAGGGGTCCTGATCTAGAGAGTTATTAATATACTCAGCAGATATACAGTATACAGGTACAGGGAGAGCAAATTGTGCATTAATGCTAATAATAATTAAATAAGTTATTTTATTATTTTTTACATGTGTCTTTTCTTTTCTCTTTTGCATGTTTTCTTCAAATGTGTTTTGAAGTATGCAAAATAATATTAAATAATAATTATACATAATATTAAACATTTAAAAAAGTGGAAAAGTCAAATGTCTCTGCTGTCTGCTAAAAGCACTAAATGTTGTGTTAAAGGCAAACCCCCCAAATTCTTTGACTGACATTTTAGAGTTAAGAGGACTCTTAAAATAGAGCTTCACTTAAAAAAAAAAAAAGAAAATATGGTCAATATGACTGAATTAATGAATGAATCATGTGCATCTATGTGAAATTTCCACTGAAAATACCAGACAGCTTTTCAGTCAGTAGGGGGAGAAAACACTTCATCCCACTCTCAGTATCAGAGCTCTTGGTCTTCTGTCTCTCTCTCTCTCTCTCTCTCTCACTCTGCCTCCTGAGTTTCCCTCCCCCACTGTAGGCAACACCATGAGTCAGAGAATGGCACGTTGACATGAGTGGCATGGCCAGCCTCACACAGAGTCAAAGATACAGCCTGGACTTTATTTCACTGTCCAGATTTTGTGAATATATGTTCTTCTTGAGGAGCCTCAAGTCGTAGATTGAACAAAGTTTGTGAACACACCGTAACTCAAAATCAACTTTTATTGTTTTGCAAGCACAACATAGATGCTGACACAATCTACAATCAGAGCCTTGGGGAGTTGGTCAAGGACACAAAATTGAAAGATGTGAAGGACAGGTGAGTGATGTTAGTCGTGATTCTTCCAGTCACTTTCTGAGAATCAGACCAGCATCCCTCTCGGTCACAGAACTTACACATCATTCAGTCAATCTTCCACCACTCTGCCCTCTCTTTGCATCTGTCATGAATTAGGAAGTTGCCACAGTATACAGATTATTGATTAGCATTGAAGTTGTAATAGTATGTAAATGTCTCTTTTCATGAGTGGAATCACAGTGGATTTGTCAGATAAGTTTAGAGATATAAATCCAAAGGCAAGGTTGAGATGAAAGGTGCAAGAGTTTAATTCAGTCACAGCAGACATCCAAAATGTCAATCAACATGCAATGCAGCACTCTTTCCCGGTAATTATATTGATATACTAATAATCTAAGGCAGAAAACACATTTCGAGACACATGCACCTGACTGACATGTCTTTAATGAGAAAATTTAGTACAGTCAAAAATGGTATTCAGCAAAATGTTCCCTGATCACATTTTTTTTCATATCACAGCCTCTCACATCTGGATGTAAAAACTACATCAGGCATGTATTTGTTTTTTGCGTAGGTTTAGACCTCAAAGTGTTTGGTTAAGAGTTGCTTTCTCTGACTCTAACCTATAGTGCTCTAGTTGTCTAAACCGATGCCTGATCTGTGCTTTCTGAATCCCGCACTCTGTCTAACTTCCATCTTACTCCTGAAAACTTTAGTCCTAAAAACAGCTCCAAAGCACTTTTTCTTTCAAAACATTTACCTATTTATCAAAAGAAATAATAGTATTTCAAAAAACGTCCTATATATTCCTATATATCATTTACTATCTACAGCTGATCTTGCTAAATGAGATGCAGATACAAAACTTATATTTTGGCACTCTGTTGTACAGTGACTGCATACATATTTGTAATGCCGGCATCAAATTTATCTTAAGAGTCATGAACAGGACGGGACAGCCTGGTCCAGCTGTGCAGTCACATGAGCTGACACAGGAAATCTTTTGTGCTCAAAGCAATAACTACAACACCTCTCCTCTGTCGAACAGAGAGCACTCAGCTTTACAGCTTCTGGCTCAATCAAACTTGATGTGTTTGTACATGTTTATACTTCTGTCTACCTCATTGCACTTTTAGACAAAACATTGCACCTTACTTGTCATGTTTATGACTTATTATTTTATAATGTATAATGTATAATTTGAGCATATTTTTCATATTGTGTATTTTATAGCTATTCTATTGATTAAAAGTTTGCTAATGTTTTTCTTTTACTCTGTAGGCACTTTTAATTTATTTTTGTAGTGTATATTTTCCTCTAATATACAGTATATTTCTCAAAAGAACACAAGATTTTCATTGCTGAGGCAATAAAACAGCTTAGCGTGCTAAATATTAGCCAAAAGAAACCAAGTCCAACCGTAGTCAGAAGCCTCAGACTTTTCTCATTACAGCCACCTTAAAGAGTCAGCATTATGGTTAGGTTGATTTAGCATCTTTCACTCAGCTTGTTCTTTCTTTAAGTGCAGAAGATTTTGTACTTTGTACTGTTCTCTTTTACTCTGGAGGCATCTGTTTGACTCTTGTGCTGTCTTGCTTTGACTCAGCTTGGAGGTGTCAGTGATACTGTTCTCTTTTAAACAAAGCTTACTAGCAGATTCTGGCCATAATAATAACATGCTCTTAACCCCCAGACAGAGCATCCAACAGTGTCTTGGGAGGTACAAAGGGCAAAGGCTCAGATGCAGCAACTGGCAAAGACTGTAGGTCAGGTTAGGTCAGGGGCAGGCCGGCATTCAGGCCAAAGCTGGTCAGAGAGGGAAAATAGAAGACATGCTGGGAAAGTTAATGAAGTCAACATTCATATTGGTTTGATACTTCAGACTTTGTATTTGTTAGAAAAGTCTAATAAAACATCACTGAAATCCTGATTTTTTTTTCTGCATTTGTTTACCACATTTTTTATTCCTGTGAGGCTCGCCAGAGTAACAAGTAGTAAATGATTGAAAACACAGACGATATTTGTAGCATTTGAAGCATCTCAAATTTATCAAAGCTGTGTAATGGAGTTGTTTGACATTTGGGGAAATACATTTATCTGCTGTCTTGGCAAGGTTTAGATGGGAAGATCTATACTACTGTTCGGTACAGTAAATGCGAAGCTACTGTTAGCAGCTGGTTAGCTTTGCTCAGCCTAAAGACTGGAAACAATCATAACAAAACCTGCCCCACCAGCACCTCTAAAGCACTGGCACAAAATCTGTATAAACAAACAGGTAACAAGACATAAATAATTGAGATTTAAAGGGCTCATAGTTAAATTTTGTTCTATTCGCTCAGAGCAAGGCTAGCTGTTTTAATTTTTTTCCAGTCATTATGCTAAGCTAACTAGCTGCTGGCAGTACCTTCATATTTACAATACATAGAGAGGCATTTACCATCTCATTTAACTTTCAGTAAGAAAGAAATATATTGCCAAAAATGTTGTCTAAGTAACTGGGGACAGCAGAAAACGTCAGTAACATGAGGACTAATTCAGAGTCAGAGTGTTTCTGGCAACCTGACATTTAAGAGCAATATTTACTTGGCTTTTCCTCTTTGGAGACAGAAAACAAACCAAGACATTTACCATGGAGACTTGTCAATCACAAGATAGCCACGACCTAATGCATATGCAGTATTTTATTGTCTGTTGTCTCTAAATGGGATCATAATCTACAAAATCAGCATGTTATATTCAAAAAGACCTGAAATTAGCAAATTACACCATAACTCATTGGGGAAAAAGTTTACTAAGATAATAAATTAAGTGGCGCAACCAGTGGTGTTGCCCCCTATGTTCACTGGCTGGTTTCTAGCTTCGCCTGTCTGCCATTTGGTGCAGGCAGTGTGCTGAACATGAGAGTAGTGAAAACTTGTGAAACTTGCCTTAACTCTCTTTGTAACAAGCTGTTCATCTGAGAATTAGATTTAATGCTCAAGACCACAGTAGCTCAAGACTTATTTACTCTAAACACAATGAGTCACGAAAAAAGTAATCATAAAGAAATTGATGAAATCCTCAGAAAAACTGTTTTTGTTTTTACAATCAGATTTGTTAAGTGTGTTTTGCATTGGTCTAATCATGTGGTTATACTGAACATGATTCCTCTAATTGGATAGTTGATAGGAGTGAATGATATGATATTAATTTTAGTCCAACAACATGAGTTCAGTGTTTCTTCATTCAACTTCACTAATTTTACAAAACACAAAAGCCATATAAAGCAATGTAAAGTATAATTCAGCTGAACAGTTAAGTGGATGTGGCTGCAGTAACATCATGTTCATGTCAGTGAACCACATTCCTTCACATCTAAAAATGTAATATAACTAAAATGTAAATTTCCTCAGATAGCGTGCACAGCAATACATGAAATACAAATGAGGAAGTTGCTATGCCAAAGCATGATAGATGGGATAAATACGATGGTTGGATGCCTCTTAAAACCAATCAGATAGCAAGGGCAGACGAGTTGGGGAAAAAAGTGAGTCACGATTTCCCTGCCTGCCATGCCATATATTGGGGAGTGCATCCTAAATAACACAGAAGCTAAAAATAGAAAAATGTGTAAATAGCATCACACACAAACGCACACACACACATACAACACAGACATGTTGTGCATTTTAATTGTCTCACCGTTTGAAGTAACTCAAAGTGAATATGTGATTTGTCAATTGATTCTTTTTCTCCCAGGCTATGAATAAAATGCTTTAATTATTGATGTACTGACGTCAGATGTCCGCTTGAATGTTGTATGTGGTGCAGACCTCTTTCTCCGGGCAAGCTACTTCTCCCACCCCGCTCTCAACCCAACAGCACCCCCCACCATCACCGCTGCCACCACCCCTCCCCCAGCAGACGCCCTCATGCTCCCCCTAGCTGAACATGCTCTACCTGGCATGAATGGAGCACGTTGCAGGCAGCTTGCAGACAGGCGTCGACCAATTGGAGGGTGTTTAATACACAAATTAAATCTGTTTCTCTGTATTTGCAACCCCTCCCTGCCATCTACTGCAATTCTCCCCTCCAGAGACTCGACTGTGCCATGCCATTGCTGCACTGATGCTCTGTAGATCAACTCGTATCTGGTAAATTGCATCTCAAAAGAGCTGGGCATGTGCAGAAATGTGAAATACTTGTTTTAACAGTCATCTTTGAAAGCACGTTGTAAAGTTATTGTTTCTTACTCGCTTTCTCACAGACATTTTGACAGGTCAGATTCTGACAGTTGTTGATTTTACCAAGATTAAAATCTCTGGCCTTTTACAGACTTTGTTCTCTTCTAGCAAAGCCAGCAGAAGTGTTGTCTAGATTTTCCATAGAAAAAAAAGGAGTTGTAGTATTGATATTCTTTTCTGTTCTGCTCTATACTCTCTGATGTTGAGGAAGCAGTAAGGTGAAGAATGCCGGTTGTTCACTTCAGTAAAATCAGCCTCCCACCGCCCCTGATACGGTGACTGTAATTGAGCCTAATTAGCAAAATTTGTTTAATATGTGTTTATTTTGGCTATTGTGAGCATTTACTTTGAAAAATACATAAAAGGACTGCAACTGATGTTCATAATCAATACTCAGTTGGTCTATAAAAGGTTGGTTAAAAGTAAATGCACACATTAAAAAATCTGCAAAAAGATAATAATTGACTTTTCTGCTTGAAAATAATTAAACAGCAAAATATTTCACTAATCTTCTGTCCTTTGGCTTATTGATTAATTGACTTACCATTTCAGCAAGACTGTCATTAAGACCAATAAAAACAAAGTGCTTTATTTGGTCTCATTTTGTTTACCTTACACTGAAATGCCTGTTGGTTAAAGCTTAAGTAACTGCTCTGTCCCTCTGTTAGCCTCAGAGACATTAGTGATAATAAAAGTCAGTAGTTTTGTTTTGGTGATCTATTTATCCGAATTTTATTTTAAATATTACCAATCAGTTGAGGCTGACTGTTGGGAGAGGCCCTGGGGTGGGTTAAGTGATGAAGGTTTACAGGGTACTTTGTGTCTGAGCGGCTGCTCAAAAATATTGAAAGTGTTGTTCTGCTTGTGATGGGTGAATCATCGCAGCTCAGATCTGCCAGCCCTGATCCATCACTAACAGTATATCCTGCATTAATGAGCTCCTTATCAGCATAAACCTACACTGCTGAGATACAGAGGCATTTGCTCTCTTAACCTGTGCATGGTTAGGTCTGGAAGATATTAAAGGATGTTGGTCTGCTGCGCGGTGCTTTGTCTAACTACCAGAGTCGAGCAACGGTGTGACTCACTGTGCTTGCACCACCAAACTGTGCTATTGTTTGTACATTATCAATACAAAACAATGCTGTTCAAAATGCCAAGGTATGTTAAAAAAATCCTCTTTCACTTTGCACCTAAGAACAAACCGTGGGACTCATCTTGCATGTTATATCTTTTTTCAGTATCCTTCTTTGACTACATATTTTTAAAAAAACAGAAAAGCTTTCACCATCATTAGACGTAAAACATTTCATGCTTGATGAGTACCCACCCTGAAGTGTGGAGAGAGACAAAGACAGACAGGCATAGCTAGTACTGGCGTATGCCATGGATGTGAAGAGATCCTCTTGAGGAGGCGGAGGGATGGAGGGAGGCAGAGGCACATTGAAGCAGATGCAGAGAAATGTGAGAGGGTGTCAGTGAGACTGGTGATGACGCGCTCATGGCTGCGGAGAGCTGGCGAGGCCGCGGCCCTGGCTCTGACTCACCTCATCCCCACGGGGCCTCCTGGTTGACGTCACTCAGCGTGCGCTGTGGCATTTCTCTGCTTCAACTTCTTTGTGAGCAGCAGCCACACTTGAGCCTTTCTCACATCTGAGAGACTCTGTGCATTTGTCTATGTGTACAGTACCTATCTATCTATCTATCTATCTATCTATCTATCTATCTATCTATCTATCTATCTATCTATCTATCTGCTGCTTTGTCTGAGTCTTGAATCAGAGAATCTCTGCATGTATCAATACAATAATATATTGTACATAAGAATAAGAAAACCTTTATTTGTCCCACAATGGGGAAATTGCATGACAAATTTCTTGAAAGACAAACCTGTAAAGAACATCATCTGTATATCTTATTGTCTTTACATCTTTTTACCAGATTTTTTTTCCCTCTGAACACACGACCAAAGCTTTGTCCATGGTTAGGAGGGGCAGATAAAAATATAACCGCTGACAACATTCATTGAGATGCTTTCTTTTTTCTTTTTGACTCCTGGAAATCATTAAAAATAAACTATATTCCTACTACATGAAAACCAATACATCATTTCAATGGTGCAAATAACCCCGTATGTTGTGCAGTACAATTTTATCTATAATGGTGTGAATAATGAAGCAGTCGCTGCTCAGAACCTTCACCTTGCTGCTATCACCACAGTAAAATTGCACATATTTTAGAGACAAATGCACACGTACAAAAGATATATAAAAAAGACACACACAACAGCCATGACCTAAAAACTGATACTGAATTACAGACGGTCCTTTATGCTTTAATTCAGTGTAAATTGGCAGAGCAAGGGTTTCTACACGAGGGGTGGCTGCAGTAAGTAGCATACCTTGTTCTGTTCTGCTCACACCTCCTGGATGAACATGAAGTCCTGTTGGCAGGTGCAGTCGAGAGCAGGAGGTAAAATGTTGCATTGCTCCAGCGAAGTTATTAAAGTGGTCTTTACTTCATTTCTGATGGCCATAGCGAGGCATAAGTCATGCAGCTGAAGACCAAATCTGTATGCAGAGGCCAGATGCATAGGGATAACTAGGGTTTCTCCATAATTGTGCTTTAGGGCAGTATTCATGTCTTGTTTTTGTTTGTCTGTCTGTCTGTTTTTTTGTTTGTTTGTTTTATCATTGACCATTTATATGATTTAGAGATTAGATATTTATCAGGAGTCTGGGCTTTAGGGAAAAAAAGACAAACAGTCCATTGTTGTTGTCATAACAAGTGTGGTCATCTGTCTGTCTGCAAATTGATGTCACTCATTTAATCCTTGCACAAATCGAATAACGGTGCCTAAACACCAATCAGCAGCAAAACAAAGAACCAATTACACAAAAATTTAGATGCTGAAAATCTGCTCTGCACACCAATATAGTTTATTGAACACCACATTAGAGTTAAGTAAACTTGATTTGGACACAGCATTAAATTCTATATAAATTTTGGTTAATGATATAAAGGGCATAGTCATCTGCATATGAACACATACAGAGCAATGTATCAAAAATTAGCCACCTGAACCCCAACAGGACTGGCAGAAAATAGTGAGAAGCACAAAACATTTGCCAGCATGTTATACATACATGTTACATAGAATTACTCTTTAGGAGCCATTAATAGGTCCCATGTGTTAAATACATAATGCAGCTCAACTAATGCTTGCAGCTGGTGAAAGTCAAAACAATTGACAACTTTTAAAAATTCAACAAATTCAAATTTTACTGCTGCAGTCAAAACAAACTTCAAATCACTATTATTATTTTATGGCGCCACAGAAATCTCAAAACCTGCTGAAATAAAACCAAAAACATCAGCTTGTCTCATACCAATAAGGGTTTCTCTAAAAATATATTTTCTTGGACTTAACAGCAGCATTTTAACCTATCAATCATTTGTTGCCAGAACTCTATAAGCCTCAACATATTAGCAAATTTAACAGTACAATTTAATATGTTAATCCCATTACTTCTTGTTGACTCACAAATCTTGCTGTAAATAAGCTTATTCAAATATATTAAGGCTAAAAAAAATATATCCGTGGTACTTTTAAGTGTCATTTTGGGGCAAAATTTGGCTGTTTAAGGGTCTTTAATGGCAACACAAGGCCAAGATTTGTGCCTGGCATGTGACTGACATTATTTGTGCAAAGAGCTGTTCTCATCTGTGGCGACCCAGAAGTTACAACCCTAAGCAACACTGACCAAGAGGTGGCTGCACCACTTCCCACCCAACATTAGTGCTTGGGAAAAAGTGAGGGTGGGGTTGAGGGAAGTGGGTGGAGTGCTTGCCAATACAACACTGGCCTCACTGGAAAGCACTGGAAGGCACACACCCAAAACCCTATTCCTAGTGCCATGCAGCCATCCAGAGGAGTCCAAAAGTGCATCACCTGTCAAGAAATAGCCACTTGACACATGCTTGTCTGACACGTCTGACCTGGAGAGATCTGAGGGGTCCAATGTATACATTATATCTATGCACAATAACCACAGTAGCCCTTTTTCTCCCCCAAGAAACTGGTATTCATCGAGAAAATTTATGCAAGCTTACACTCAATATTCTACAAATAGCTACAAATTATTTGATAAGGGTGGGGTTAAATATAAGATGTAACCTTTAAGTGAAACACTGTTTAGGTTGTTTGCCAATTTGTGGTTAGTGAGTGTGTTTTTGTAGTTTATACAATGTTCTAACAATCAAACAACTCATTTGTCATTACCACTCAGAAATGTAAAAGATATGAATATCTGACAGATCACAAACAAAACCAAGATTTTCCTGTATTTTAAGTTAAAGTAAGTGATAATGAGGGGTTATGTTGTTCAGAACAATGTACCAGAACTTCTGTTTTGCCCCTCTACAACTGTAGAAAGATTGATGCTTCAACTCAAGCAAAACAGTTCTCAGTTGAAACTTAGTATACAGAAGGGTGTCATCGGCAAAAGTACAAATAGACTATTTTAAAAATGCAGTTTTACCAAAGGGGAGTGTATACAAATTGTTTTAAATTTAATAATATGTTGGCACCTGCTGAAGCAATCAGGGGTGACTACAAAATAAGCAGGCATTTAAGAGTGGGAAGATTTAAATGTACCAAATTCCAACAGACAACAACCACCATTATAACCATGTTAAAAGTGCACAAAGCAAAATCTTTGAAGGTGGTTCTATTTTAGACATACAAAATTTATTTTGATGCTGTGATGAATATAGGGACTGACTTTGCAGCACACATACAAACATTGGAAAATTTTTCAATGCATGTCCAAGTTGCACTCAGGCCCTGGACCATGAATTTATTCATAATGAAAAGAGACGCATTCTGTTAGTTATCACAATAATATGAGACATGTAGAATGTTCGACTCTATTTAGGCAGCAGCATTTCTATGTTAGTCGAAGTCAACCTTCACATTCAGTCATGTTAATAATGCATTACTGTAGTCCAGACAATGCAAAAGCGAAAATCATTATCTGTCTTAAAAATCTTGAAGCACATCCAATAAAGGTCATGTATTTTAGGCAAAGAGGATGAACTTCTAGCCACAAAATGTTAATGCAAATGTTGCACTAAATTAAAAGTTTCACCCAATTATCACATCCTAACATATCAACACTTTCTCCAAGACTGTCCTTCCAAGATGAACGACAGCAGCAGTCATGATAGTAACTGCCTGAATACGATGTATTTATAAGGTCAAATGACAATGCCATGTGACAGCTACAGTGATTAAATACAGCAGCAAAGGACGAAGTCAAGTGATGTTGATATAAAGTGAAAAAGTACATGAGGGGAGGAAGATCAGTGTGGATGGATTGGACAGCAAAATATCACGTTCTTTTCCCATTTCCAATGTGTAATAGACATATTTTTAAGTATTATCACAACCTTGACTATATGCTTGTTACTGTCACCATGACAACAAAGGTCCACCTACCTCAGTGAACTAGTAATTCCAACCAAACCACAGTCTTTAATCTAACTAAGTCATCTTTGTGCCCTAACTACACCATAACGACAGTGTTGTCACATCATAACACAGATTGCTAAAAGTGTTGTATCACTTGTAGAGGGAACATGGAGTACGTACGTATTACTATGGACTAAGCCTGAACTCTAGAAAAAATATGAATTTTAGAAATAAGATTTGAAAACATATTAACTAAAAAATTACTTGAAGGTGACTTGAACCGTCTATCATGTGGACAGACTTCATTTTGTCTTGTCTCGTTTGCAACAAGAATAATCTGAAATGAAAGCTGACGTCAATAAATGACTCCACTGATACTCAAATGGCCTGAAATAGGCCATGATGGGAAAAGAAGTATCACCACAGAAAATACATTTACAACATTACTCTGTTAGAAAAATACCAAAAAGATACAATAGATCACAGTCTCTGCTGTACGGTAAGTTAACAAGGTCTCATGTTTACATCGTCACAGCAAAATCCACAAGCCAACAGGGCTCAAGACAAGGAAGATATCCATTAAAGGCTGGAGTGAAGGTTTCCTGTGTTATAGAGTAATTTACACCCACAAAAACACTATCATTTTAACCCCAGGGTGACTGTCGGGCATGTGACCTCCGTTTCACTGTCATTCTAGAGAGTGGTGCTTCAGTAAGAGCCAAATGGACGACTGCTGGGAATATTGCAGGCTTGTACCCAGACAGGCAATTTTCCCTACGGTGGGATAATGGCAGTAAGTGGGGGGGTGGTAAGATTTAGTCATATACTGTACACCTACTTGGAGGGTGGTGATTTTATTCTGCTGCCACCATCCAATATATCGCCTCATTGGTGTTGATTACAGGCGGCTCCTGGTTTCTAGGTTTTGCCATCTCACCTCCTACAACCTGATTTGAAGGTTGGTTTTTTTTCCCCTCCAGTGTAATTTTATCTTATTTTTTTATTTTATTTTTTTTTACCATCATATAGGAAAAAAATGCCACTTATTTTCCTGGTAAAGTATTTGCAGCAGTGCTTTGAAATGAAACACATTTTGATAACATGGCCTGGACTGAGTTTAGATGACAAAATAAGCCACAGATCATCAACTTCAATGTTCAATGCAGCAGGTTCGGAGAGAATATCAGGGCGTCATTATACATTGAGGTCTTTGCCCTGGCTTCTAGCTTTTAGAATCTGATTTCCACGAATCAGTTAAGCTATTGTCACTAAAAAAAAACTAAAAAAAAACAAGATTAATCCAATATGAGGGATGATATTGGATCATTCAAAAATACTTTCTTTTTCCTTCAAGTTCTCATCTCGTTTCCTTTCTAGTTTGTATTATGTCCACAATATAGTTTAAAAAAGCATTTGGACTATCTGTTCTCCAAATTCCTCTTTTAAATCATCCAAAACAAACATTAAAATATTTTTATGATTCACACAGCCATTGTAACATCTGGATATCAGAACAAAATCTCCAGGCTTTGCACTGACACCTGGTATTAATAAGCATTCACATTATCTCTATAGTGCTTCCCTGGTGATTGGATCTCAGTATGTAAATTAGCTAGGCAAAGCTGGCAGACTTATCAACAAACATGGTGCATGAAGGTCAAGCTGAGTGATGAGGGATAATCTCTGGGGTCCAGTATGGCACTGGAAGGTGAAAGTCATGTGACAGACAGCCAAAAGCATCTGTACGCTACTTTTTTAAGGCAACTTAATCTGAAAGATGGTAATGTGCAGGTTCATACCTTTGTGGTAACACATTGCACTGTAGTTTTACATCAACATGTATTTTCCTTATATAGGTAAGCTATCCAGATACTGGTCAGATGTTAATAATAGGTGTGGGTGTGATCATAAATACATATCCCATCCAATCAGCTTACCTCTCCCATCATGTAAAACTACACTTGTCCACTAGCTTCTGGGTCGAAGAAGTTGGCTGTCATAGGGGGGGAGAAACAGCGTGTTGAGTGTAATTTATTCATTTCTCCCTTCGACTCAGCTTCCTGAACTGACAACATGGTCATAGGAAGGTGTTGGTGGAGACGAACAGTGCCATCCTCTCTGAGTCACATCCACTTTTAAGTGCTCAAATCTGCAAATCATATCCTTCCAGCATGTTGGATTTGACTCACAGATACGACATATTAGAGAATCTTTCAATGCTTTAGGTGTAAATGTGGAGATTTGAACCAACTAAAGAGCAGTTTTTAGCATCACTTTATCATATATGACATAAAGAGTAACATTGATTATACTTTGGTAGTAGGAAATACATATTTTTTACATTTATGGGACTACCTCCTGTCCTAGAGGGTGGCTGTGGCAGGGTTTGTTATAGAGCCAGACAGAAATACAGCTGAGATAAATGCTATTGGCTGTTATAAAGGCAGGAAAGTCAGTGTTGTGTCTCCTTCAGCTTGTGACTCTCGAGTAAGTGAGCTGACATTAGGTCACTCTGTACAGCACCTGACACAGCAAGTGGTACAGTGATGATGGGTGAGACATAACGAATAGGCTGTGATCAGCTTAAGCTCCAGGAAACACTAAACACCTTTGATTTAGTTTTGGCAGCTTAAAGGTTGATGAATTTGGTTTAACTGTAAAGAGGGTACTTGTAATTTATGTTTTCAATGTCATATTTTAATCCCTTGAACTAAGTTTTAAATTGAAAGTCAGCAAAACGCAGATATAGCCCCTGGCTGTGCACTTGCACTATTATCCAACATGGCTGTCTTCTTTCACAGTTGGATCTTCTTCCCATGAGACCTGCAGGCCCTGCGTCAATCACAAAAATTATTCAAATAGCTTTGACCTCAGTGTTTTTCAGTGAGAAATCTTTTTATAGCAGGCGGAGCTGCAGAGATGGGCGGGGAGTGAGAGCAGGAGGGAGGGAGTAAAGATGTGGATAGAATGAGCTTTTCCATGGCTGCCTCAGTCTGTTCTCCAGCACTGACTGAAACTCATACATTCTTCACTCTGTCAGAGGGGGAGCCACAGGCTGACGCATGTCTCTCTCCTCACACAGAGACTTAATGGTCACAGCTCCTGCCCCACTGCACTTCACCACAAATGGAGAAATAACAAAACGCTACAGTCAGGGGCAGATGAATATCTGGAGGTAGTGCATAGTCATTCATTTTTGGGTGGGGAGAAAAAGATTGAGTTATAGCTTGACGCTTTAGCCTACAGCACATTTTTCTTCTTTCTGTTCAGTTGTCAGATTTTTTTGTCTTGCCTTTGCATCTGCTTCAGGTTTTTCTGTTTTTTTTATTCTCTTCAAAATGCAGAATTTACCTCCACAAATGAGTATTGTTTTTAAAATCTGGCAGGAACAGAGTCTGAAACTACTGAGGAGAACATGCAGCAATCCTAATGACAATAAAAAAAAAACTGACAAATTTTACAGTTCTATGGGTATCCAACCTTGTCTCCCACAACTATTGTTGATCTGCAACTATTTTGCATATTAGAATAAAGTCAGTGACAAATTATTATTTTCATAGGTAACAAAACCCCAAGGTGGTGTCTTCAAATGTCTCATTTAGAGGTCAGTTTACAAATATTTATGTCTTTAAGAAAAGCAGCAAATCCTCTCACTGATAAGCTTGGATCAGATATAGTTTTGGGTTTTTTAAAAAAAAATTAGAATTATTTGCTTGAAGAATGAAAATTTAATGAATTAAATCAAATAGTTGCGTGGTAATATTATATTATTCTATCATGTGATTAACAAACAGTTTCTTCTCTAAAAAGAAATTGTTTCAGCGGAAAAGCTATTGCTAGATTAAGTCTCCTGCAAGATATCAGATTTTATTTATTTATTGAGTATGCGCAAAATGTTTACTGATAGCCTTTTTCATTGCATATATAAATATAAGTGAAGGCTTTGCCTTAGAAACTCTGACACTCACACACAGCACAAAAAACATAGAGATGCTCAATACAGACCAACATACATCATGTGACCTCTTACATGATGATAATAAATGAGGGCAAGATGTTAAGATCTTCTAATGATCAAATATATTTACATTTGCAAAAAGGTGGTTGCAGTTTCATTTTAACCATCACATTTTTTCAAGGGCAGTGAAGATGATTTCAGATTTTCAGTCCCTAAGATTACTGTTTCCCTCTAAGATCAAGAGCAAATGACAAGAAAATATGCACATATACAGATAAAACAACATTTATCATTCAAACTTGGGAGAGATAGAGAAGAGCCTTTTCAAAATTTCATTCAATTAAGAACATCAGTCTGGTTCAATCTAATATAAATTGTCTGTAATTAAAGTGACAATATAAAATGTCTGATCAACAGGTATAAAGCTGAAAAAACATTCTTCTTCCTCAATGAATTACTTGCTTACCCAATAATTAATAAAACTGTTTAGCAGTCAGTTATTTCTTTTAATATCTCAAAACTACTACAAACTAATTGTACCTTCGGATGTCGTGCTTTTCCTTAGTTAACCTTCCTCCTCACCTGGTGTTGCCGCTTCCTCAGGTTGTTCAGTGCAAATGATGCGTGAAACTTTACAGTTCACAGAAAAATACCGTACACAATGTTTATATGTCTTTGTTGCTGTTCTGTTGTGTGTTTAATCTGTGACATCTAGTGACAGTCTCTTTGTGTCTGTAAAACCAGACCAAGACAGTTTATTCTTTAAGTGTCTTGACATTATTCTTTAAATGTCTCTCATTTAGTGTCTTTGGTTTTATTTTTTATAGATTAGAAAAAGACAACTTGGGTCCCTTGGAAATATTATTATTAACTATTAATCTTGGAATTATTATTATTTATCCATCTACCTTGGGAGTTTTAGATATTTCTGCTTATTAAATGACTTATATGATAAATTGATTGCCAATATAGTTGCTCATTACTTCTTTGCTCTTGTAAAACACATTACTGACCGATTATAACAGGTGTGATCAACCGGTCAGAGACAGAAATCATATCTTTTTACCAAAAGATCATTGCACAAACACACAAAACACTGCTGTATGTATAATCAATACACACCTTCATTGTACTCCATTAGAAGTAAAAGACCTGCTTTGAAAATGTTATTTTAGTGCAAATGTCTAAGTATTAAACATTAAGAATATGTAGGATCATACTATTATATATTGTATAATTAGAACATTGACAATGTCATAATGTGTAACTTTATTTTTGCATTTTGCTGTTGTCAGATGGCTGAGGTGGAGCTAAATTGATATACTTTATATGTTAACAGGGAGTCTAACACATAATACATCATACTTTATAAATCCATTTAAGTGTAAAATCTTAAGTTGTAAAATAACTTCAGCTGTCAAATGGAATGGAGAAAAAAGTAAAATATTTCTCTAAAATGTACAAAGTTGCAAGAGACAGATATACATATTTGAAATAGAACCTCATATTTATTAAGATGTGGAGTACTTGACATAAATGTACTTTGACCACATTTTAGGAACAATTGGTTCTGATTTTCTGATTGACATTTTCAACAATGGTGCTGGACATTAAAAAGCCTTGACATGTGACAGCAACATCTGTCAGATCAGACAAAAAGCCATATGCGAGTCATAGGTTGGCCACCCTTGTTTATACTCACTCACAAAGCAATTAGTACGACTGTGAATGACTGAATCTTTAACCAACCCCCACTCGTGCTGACCTACTGAGCACATGCCAGCAAGCTGGATTCAAGGCAGTATTGTTATGTATCCTTTTGTTGAGATGAAACAATGAGAGCTAGCAGTAAAGTAAAGGTTGCATGCTTGCCCCTGCATCAGGAGACGACACTCATCCTGCATCTGCACGTTTGTTAGCAGCAGGTTAGACAATGATCAGTGTGCCTGCGTACAGTTTCACAGACATGATACAACTACAGTAGCTATTAGATACGCACCTGGTAGTCAATTTATGGATTGATCCAAGTCTACAATAATAGCATCGCCTTACAATATATTTACTGTTATCTGATTTTACTGTTTCCATGGTGATTGAGAATTTGCAGTCATAGATAATAATTTATAATCACGTGTTCCTGTCTCATCATCATCTCCTGCAAGGAGCAAGAACATCAGCTGTGTTTCATATCAGAAAGACAACAAGAGAGTATTTTACTACATTGAAATTTACATTGTCCACTCTCACTCTCTACACTGGATGTACAATTGTCCTGCTATTTGAGTCACAGTATGCTTTCTCACCAGCTGAGGAAATTGTATGTTTTAAGATACTGGATATGATCCCTTACCTTATGCCAGTGATATCAACTCAAGGTAAAAAACAAAACATCTGAGTCACAAATTCTAAATTTATCTGACATTGAAATATCCATCTACAACATAGTCGAAAACACTGTAGAATTGGCAGCAAGTATTTAATTATTAAAATTTGCAAAAATATCTAAATATCATTTGAAGTACTTACTGTAGAAATGTCTCTAGAAGTATAATACTTACCTTGTGAAGCAGCTGGAGTTGTGCCATCATGAAATCATACAAGCCAAGAATCCATCCATGGGTGTGATTTTAGGTCTGGCTATGGTGAAAAGCAACGGTGTTGGAATGAAAGCAACGATGGCGGCTCCTAGCATAGATGCTGCTGTAGCATCAGTTTTTCTTGATGGAAAATATGTTTTTGCTCTTCTCCCAACTAGCTTCAACAAGCATCACATCATTTACCGATCTGATTGTTTTAACTTGGACCATGATAGACAGATTTTTTTGTCCAATCACATGCTAAGTATTGTTTAAAAGTGCGCACCCAGTAATTAGTGATGATTCCCCAAATGTTTCTGTGGAACGAACCATCTGGTGCCTCAGGTGAGCATAAAGTAGCAGTAAAAGATAATAATCAATAAAGCACACTCACACTAAACTCGTACCTAAAAGAGTATTCCCATAATTTATTACTGGCATCCTGGTGGATGGTTTAGAAAAACCCACTGCAGAACTAGAACCAGGCACCTACATTACCCACAATGCAACTCAACTCACTCAACCCGATGCTGATGTTGAGGCAATGATTTCCCATAGATATCGCAAGAGTTGCCAAAGTCTTTCTACGAGGTTTCCTCAGCATGCTTTGATGTGTAAAACTGGTGAAGTTCCCTTTGAGTAAAGTACGTTTTTGAATCTACTTAGTTACACTGTTGGTTCAGACAATAATCAACACATGACCTTCACCCCATGCAGTGCGCTGTAACCACTTGCCCTGATTAACGACTCTCTTAATTCAACAATAAACATATTAAAGTTATCTCATCAGTGCTGTGGGTACTGGTACATGTGGTGAGTATAATGTTTCTGTAATATGTAGAAGCTAAATTTCTGTTCAGTTGATACATCAACATGATAATAACACATAATATCGCATCACGGTAATGGTTTCAATACAACAGACCACTTTAAAAAGTCAAGAATAAACCTCTGAGTAAAAAAAAAAAACATTCATTACAGAATGTGTTGCTTTTAAAAAGTGGGCATCTCTCTCATGTTTCTTTATTCTTATCTATTTATGTGAACACTGTCACACATCAGTGGGAAATGAAGTCGTGACTAACATTTTCTTACCTATGTTCACCTGCTGATACATAGTAAAACACTGTGATTCAGTGAAGCTCCTGTGGTAATAAAATAGAAAGAAAGTGTCCAGAAGATTAAATGTCATGACATATTCCATTAACAGTGATTTGCATTAAATGACATCCACTGATGTCAAAAGGGAGGGACATTTAAACTCACGACACGGCATCATTTCATATTAGATTAAAACAGCATATAATTTTAGACACAGTTAAATGTTACTTGCGCCATTTAGTTTCCACGGTAACGAGAAGGGTATATTTAGAGTGCACTAAACTGAGACAGAAGGAGAAAAGTGTTAATAATCTTGATGGAGCAATTACAATTAGTCAAAGTCAAATAGTAAAGATCAAAACACCTCATCTGCTTACAGTTGAAGGTGAGAGAATGCTCAAGAACAACCACCCAGCTCATTCACCAACACTTCTGACATTTGCGTCATTCAGTATTTAGTGGCATTACTGATTCACATGGTACAGTAGAGGTTTCACTTCAGCTACTCATCAAGGCAGGTTCAGGGGAAATACAGACGTCAATGGGAAAACAAGAGAAGAGAAGTCCGATCTATTAGATTAACACACAGTGATTAGAGTTTAAAAATCCTCACTGAAGATAGGTATTTTCTTTATTGAAATGTTGAGTATTTAAACTGTATTTTACAGGATCATGACCATGCTGTGTTGAGCAAAAGATAATATAAATAGGGATGAGAGAAAATCTTCAAGTGAATGTTGAAAAACTTCTCATTCAATTTTAGAACATTTTTAAGTATTAATAAAGTTTTATTTGGGTAGAAAATGTTTTCACAACAATTATATCTTTACATAACACCTTGAAATTTAACCAGCTTTCATACAATTGTGTTCACAGTTGTGGCTCTCACTTAGTTTGGACAGGTTTTTCAGTGCTAACACAGCGTGAGAGAAAGACAGACTGCTGCCCAGTGAGACTGGGATTGTGAAGTTTTTCTTCAGGAAGCCAAACCTGAGGTATATATTATATTGAACTGTAGACATAATCATCTAATAGTAATACCTCTTTACTTAATTCATGATTTAAATTGTGGGTTTTTTTTAAGAATGTGAGTTTTCTGGGAACGGTAGCTATAATTAGGAAAATTAATCAAACATACACTTCCATCCATCTTTCAGGCCGTGAGATGCAAGTGAAAGCTCCAAAATCAAGTAAGTCAGCCTTTGAGTTTTTTATGTTGTTACTTTTTTATTTTGCCTTTTTTATTCCCGTTTTCTATACACAACAGTTTGCAGACAAATTCTACATTGCTGGCTGACACGTTGTGTCGCCTGTCATTACTTCTCACCTGCAGATTAAAAAGAAACCTGAGCTCTATCATGCAGTTACCTGAGCAACCACTAGGAGCCACTATTAAGGACAAATCCCTCACTGGCTTCCTACCAGCAAACACAGCAAAACATGTTAAGAGCCATGGTTACTGCAGGACCTAACTCTGGCATTCTGCTGGGGTGAGTTTAACCTAGAAAATGTAAATTTTTCTGTGTACAGCAAAAAACCTTACATAAATAGTCAAAATATTAAAAAAAAATAAAAATACGATGGAGAGATGTGTAACTGTAGTTACACTCTTTGGTTAAGTTGCTTCAAGTATTAATTGTAAAAAGTTGCATTGAGTGTAAAAAAGCTCAAGCGTTTTGATGAAAAA
The DNA here is from genome assembly GCA_008933995.1 of Datnioides undecimradiatus. Taxonomy (NCBI): domain Eukaryota; kingdom Metazoa; phylum Chordata; class Actinopteri; order Lobotiformes; family Datnioididae; genus Datnioides; species Datnioides undecimradiatus. The sequence goes on along the minus strand of WARS01000031.1, from coordinate 2,766,585 downwards.
GATAATTTCTATCTCTCAACGTCTCATCGCTGTTCTTAGTTTTGCAGAGCGGCCTCTGGGATTCTCCTGTACATCATCCTTTTCTGGAAAGATCACTTTCCTTTGCAGTGGAAGCCAATGGTCACTTCCACCACCATCTTTTTTCTCCATCCTTGTCCCTTGTTTCCTCGGGCTGAAATGGTCTAGCTTCGACAAGTCATCTCCTTTGAGGAAACGTTTGACCAGTCTGTCTTCTAGAGAGTGAAAGGTGACAACGCAAAGACGTCCTCCAGGTTTCAGTGCGGCCTGGGCAGCACGCAAGCCCGCATGTAGTTCGTTCAGCTCGTCATTGACAAAGATACGCAGAGCCTGGAAAGTCTTGGTGGCCACGTGTGCAGGTCGGTGGAGTCGGTCTTTACGTGCATAGGTGACAGCAGCGGGAAGCGATCCTACAAAGAAATGATTAGAGTGAGTGGAAGTGGATTTAAGCCTAAACCACTGCAATATTGTGTTGCTCATGTATTTTGTCTGATGTTTTAATTGTACCATATAAAGGATAAAAAAGATTTCTAAATAGTCTTTGAAAAAAATGACAAGTCAAGCATTACAAAGATAATCTGCAACTTATTTCAGAATCAGTTGATTGTACAGCTTCCTCACTGTGTACGTTTTCTGCTTTACGCTGTTCTCAGTGATTGTACACTGAAGGTCTTTATAAACTGGATTGTTGATCCTGTTGATTTTCATATTTTTCTGATATTTTACAGAGTGTATGGTAGATAGATTAAGCGAGGGAACAACCAGCACCAGAGGTGCCGTCACACTGTCGCTTTCACACAGTTCAATCTGATTTAAACAAAATTGCAAAACTTTCAAGCCATTTTGGGAGAAGAATTGAGATTAACAATGTTGAAAATTTACAATGCCAAACCAGCCAAGAGGGCCACCTCTTCAGGTCAAGACTACACAAAGAGCTGTGCAGCCGGTCCATCAGAGGCTCTGTGAGAAGCAGATGGAGGGTGGAGATGGTGTTGATATAGCTGACGTGTAAATTTGAGAGAACAGAATGATAAATTAAAGTATGAAACATACAACATAGAAACAGCTACTGTCTGTAGCTTGCAAGTTAAGCATGGAAAGTATGTTTTGCACCAAAATAACACCTGTAAAAACCCATGACTACTGCAGAATCATTTGATTCGGGTTTCAATGCTGATTGTACCCTTTCACACTGAAGACAGATGCCAGATGTAGAGAAAGCTCTAGAGGTTAGGAAGAATCACTATGTTATGCAGATGTAATGTAATGAATGTAATGCACAAAAGGTCGCTACATAATAGGTTAAGGCCAGAACTGTAAATTTACTCCACATTAAAGTTAGGAAAACATGCATGTTAATGCACTGGCCCACCACAAAGAACACAAACGAACATTTAGACACTTATATAGACATAAAGAGAAACCGCAATAAATAGAGAAGTGAGTGATGTGGCATTTCTCCCCTTCTGCACTAAGCAGCCCAAGGTGTGACTCACTGCAATCAATACAATGCCTGCACAGCAAGGACCAGCCCTGGTCTGGCCTCACCAAGCCATATGTTCTCGCTCTAATTCATCTTTCGAAGGTCCTACAGACAGATTCATGGAGAGATTAAGATGTTTATATACCATATAAAGTGGAAATCGGGTAGTTAAGAAAGAACCACAACACTATGAATGTATTACACAGGACAACATAGAGAATTAGCATCACAAAGCACTTGCTCTGCTCTAACTCTGTGTTATATCTGACCTTAAGTTACCCCATTTAATGTTTGTAGCATCCATCAACACAAGGAAGAGGATAAGCTATTTCTACACAGCAGCGTTTGATGCTTCAGTGTTACTGGCTTGAGAAAAAAGCAGGAAGTCGTTCACCACAAAGAATAACGTGCAGCAGAATGTGGAAACAACTTTGTTTGAGGAAGCACAACAGATGAGATTACATATTAGCTCAAGTTGACACTTTTCAAAGAAAGTGGTATCGCCTCAAATTAGAAATTGATCAAACTTAACTGCTTTGTTGCACTAGAAAGTTGCACAGTGTAAGTCTGTATGTGATGAGTGTTGCTGAAAGCTTAGTGATACAGTAACTTTTTATTGGTTAGCTTCTGTAGCTGGTGAGCTAAATGATAACATGCTAGTAATAGCCATCCACAGTAGCTAATTAGCTGTATGTTTAGATGGCATGGTCAGTTGTTGGAGCAGGTTCATATAGCACTGGATGTTGCAACAAAGCTAATATTACAGCTTCCTACATTTGGACCTCCTGCATTTTTATTTTCTCGAATGTTAGCGTTGTTACCACCAACAATGCAAAGTCTTAGGTCAAAATTCCCTAAAGCTGTATTTGCCACAGCTCTATTGTAGTTTCCTGATTCCGCTCAGATGGTAAATGGTACTCTTGTCTTGTGAAACTCTGCTACAGGTAGCAGGTTTCTAAATGTGTTTTTAACTGGTAGTGATAGCATATAAGCTTTTGTTTAATTAAAGTAAATCCCAACACATGTTTTACTGTTACAGTTGTCGCTCTGGGTGGAAATTAACATTAAATAGCTTGCTGGCATCTTGAAGTAAATGCATTCATGTCCTTCCCAGTGGCTACTTGGAGCACACATTGTAGGTGATTACAGGGTGTTTATGCCATTTATTGTCTCTTATGAATGTATTTGTTGCTGTAATGTAGCTAAAGCTAATGCTTTTTCTCTCTTGATTCCTGCTGTTCAGCAAAGTAAACAAACTTTCCATTGCTGATTTGGCACAGCTGATCTGATATATTTTTAATTTTACTCTGCTAATGAACAAACACTTCATAGGTGGTGGCTTTTCTGTTATGATCCTCTCTATATGACATTGCTGTCTCTCCATGGCTGACTGTCCCATTAAAATGCTGTAGGCCTTCTTAAATATACTGGCACAGAAAAGTCGTGAAAGAAGTTGCACACACAAAAAGACTAAAATACAAAGCTCTGGCTATGTGTAGGTGTTATGATAATCCATTTATCAGATTACACATCAACAAAAATGAACAAGTGTGTTTTTAGTTTGTTCCAGCTCGACCAGCTATATGTTATAGTCTAATCTTAATGATGTCTTGGAATAAAAACATCTTGCACTCTAAATAAATAAGAAATAAATTATAATAATTATAGTTCTGTCTCCATGCTCCAGTACTGACAGCAGCAGAGTGATTTAGACTCATTTTGAACCAGACCAGTTGGTTATTAGGTTTCACACTGGCCACTCCTCAGGTATCTCCAGTTAAACGGTCCTTTTTTTATTTCAGCCTGCATGTTTTTTCTTTTCAGCTATACATCTACAAAAGCACACATTAATTTAACAGCATGTAGGTTAAATAATTAGTAATTAAATCATTTTCCAAGGATTTAATTGTTTAATTTGTTTACATTTACAAAATCATTAAGGGCTACATGGTGCCTCTGAAGCACTGAAACAGAAATTTCCACAACACTGCAGAATCTCAATGTACATATATCTGTGACTTGACCGTTCCTGCCTTGCAGCCCTCCATCCACTTCTAGGCGATGGAGAACAAAAGAATCTAGTAATGGGACACTGCTCACACGTACACCACATAAACAAGCACATATAAGGTAAATTAGCTACAAAACAAAATACTGCAATCAGTGCAGTTATGAAAAATCTAATGTAGCGCTCAATAAGTATATCCAGCCATTACATGGCTAATATTGGTAAAACTAACTATAGTTAGGTTTGACAACAAAGGCTAAGAAGGTAACTAATCCATACAATGTTAAACCCCACCACTGTGAAATTACCTTGCATTAAAAATAAAGGTTACCTTTGTCTCATTTAGTTTTACCTTGAATTTTTGCGCATCCATTCAGCTTTAACCTGGCAAGTGTCATCATTCCCAAGATACCACCAGGCTATATGAAGCGTGCTCATGGTGGCATCATACAGGAAAAATAAATAACATTTTGAGGCAAGACAAAGATTATTGCCCCATGGCATAAAAATATACTATACACAGATAATTGACTATGTGTCCTGTCAATAGTCTTGCAGTAGCGGCTTTGTGGAAAAAGCTTTTTGGGTTGCAGAAGATTTTTCATTGCAAAATTGTTGTGTGATCTGACTAATCTGATCAGACAGAGCTCAGAGCCCAGAGAAAAATATGTTTGCGTTTTTGAATATCAAAACATGTAATTAGGATATTCTAGTAAAGACCCCAAATAAAGTGTGATCCTGAAAATGAGCAAACGTCACCCTTTAAGCAGACTTTATAAACACAATCAGTCAAATAAACGAAAAACCTCACAAAATCGTTTTTTTTTATCTCCACATTAAACATCACCATCCTATCACCCAAAAACAGAAAACACGCGTATGCCAGATGTCATATGAGGGAAATGGAGCATTCGTGTTTTTTGTGGGAAGACATTATTTTCACTTGGTACCAATTGTGTACACATTACAGAAATTCCCCCTTTTGAAAAAATACATTGTGCCATGCAATGTGTAACATGATCTCAATTGTAGTGTGACCAAAATACCATTATTTTATGATGTCTCAATACCACCAGGTCCCCAGAGAGCACAAGGCCCCCCCCAATCCCCTGAAACAAACACACAAACACTGCCCCATCATTTCTCAGTCAGCCTTACTGTCACAATTGATCAATTGGCTCCCCAGAACTTTCTTAAATCAAGACCTCTCTGATTTTTCCTAATAAACACTGGTTTGTGACTCGCTTTGCTCCTCAAAGATTAAACAGCTGCCCTTACTCACACCTGTTCTCCCAGGGTGACGCTGACGCACATACTGCTCTGTGCAATAGCTACTGAAATGAGATCTCACTCATTCAGTAGCTCAAATCTGGAGGCATTCAGCTAAAAAAAACACAATAAACAATCAGTGAACACAAACAATGTAATCCTGGCTTTATGCATGAGTGTGAGCATGTGTGGGCGCTGCATTTGTGTCAGGTGCGTGTGTATTTATGAGCAGAGAAATGGGGGAAACGAGGGGGAAAAAAGGAAAGCACGAAAGCATCGTGGAGGGAGAGAGAAATGGGTTACTGTATGTGAGACACTGTTTTCAAGGCATTAGCCACATTCTGTAGCAGCCACCTCCAGCTCTGTCTTCGTCTCAACTTTAAAGGAAGGAGCGGAAGAAAGGAACCTAACAGAGGCAGGAGAGAGGACGATGACTGAGGTCACAGTCCACGTAATTTTCTGAGACGAATACGTCCCACCGGGAGACAGCCTTAATAACTCCACTCGTGTTTTATTTTCCCTTACAGCCTGCAGAATGCTGCGGGGAATTAATCAGGATAGTGTTGAGCTACCTGCCACCACGCTGGCCAGCTGCTGCGTCCGAGTGATAGGGTTGACACGGCGTGCCTCCACAATGGCTGAAGCTATTTTCCTGGCATGTCTCTCTTCCCCATATGCAGTGAGGATGGATGCAAGAGCCTGTTGATCTAAGGTATTCACAACGTCAGCAGCGCAGGGCATGTCGGGGTACCTACGCACAAAGAGAAGCCCAATTAAGCTGCTTGACGTCATGTCCTTGCTGACAGTGGCGAATCCTGACAACTCTGAGATACAGCTGAAAACCTTTATGGCTGACAGTTATGAAAAGAATGATTGTGAGGGAATGAAAAGAGAAATGCAGCTTGTGCAGCAGCCTATAAAAGGTTTATCTTAGCAGATTGCTTTACACATTATGCTGACATTGTGAAAGGATTCATATACATTTCTGAAAAAACTCACGAAGCATTAGATTGCCACACGCATATATGGTATATTAGCATATGCACACACACACACACACACACATATATAAATATATGCATACATATTCACATATATGCGTGAGTATGATTGTTTATAATTACATACAAGTATATACCAGTGAAGTGGTGACACACTCTCTGAATGAATTTGTGTTTATAATTTGTGCATTTTTTACTTATATACTTACTCATTTATCAGCATCCATGTAAATACAACCTGACTATAGAAGTGGGTGATATGGCCAAAAGATTCAAGCATGTATGTATGTATATGTAATAATATGAACATAATACAGTATGTATTATGTTCATATTATTGCTAAATCATGTTACCTTGTGAGTCAGCTAGATTCCTGAGAGTATGCAAAAATTGTTAGATCTTCAGATAATCCAGCCTTTCCAATACATATAGCAGAGACACTACAGGATAGCTCCTATGGTCGAAATTATATTTTTAAATTTCAAGCAGTGGACAGTATGTTCAATAACATCATAACATTAGCAGACAATTTACTGGTCTTCTTTTCAGTTTCTTTAAAATTTAAATGACCAAAAACAAAATTCTGAAATAGCAATTTATCACTGCAATTTCAGGATCCAGGATAAAATCGCAACACACTTTCCGCATTTCATACTTGTGTAATTTTGTTACACAAGAAGAACAAATCAATTTCAATGACATTATATCGGCATTAGCAACAAATCCTTCCTACATAACCGACATAAGTATCTTTGACCTGTTACTCCAATGGCTAAAGTAAGTGTAGGGAAAGACTATGGTGATTTTGAGTTTAGTGGAAAGAAAGTCATTTTGCATCAAACTAACACCTGATGTCTCCTTAAATGTTTTTGTGGCAATATAATGTCACTCTTCCTCTTCTTTGCTACTTAAAAAGGACGTTAGATAAATGTTTTCCTTGTTCTAGTATATGAGGATTTTTATTATTATTATTATTTACTTTGCTTTTTTGTTTTTCACTTTTTAAACTTTATCAGTAAATTTAGAAGAAAATACAAAATTTAACTTGGTCCAGTTATGTTAATACTTTATTAATAAAACTGAGGTGTCTCAGTACTCAATACTGCATGTTGCAAATCTCTCACCTGTCGCCATCCATTCTCATATCCAAAGGTCCGTCCTTGCTGATGGAGAAGCCTCTCTCCGACTGATCCATCTGCATGGAGGAGCAGCCAGCATCCAATAGGACAGCATCAATGCTGCCTGGCTTAATGTTCATGTTAGACAGCAGGGCTTCAAGCTCGCTGAATCGACCAAGCAATGGTTTCACGCGACCACTGAAGAAAGGATGGTGGGAATGAAAAGGAACAGTGCAATTAGATGTTTGTATATGAATGCCTTTAACACAGAACACTGGCTTTGTATAAATGGAATTTAAATCGAAATGCTACATTATTTAAATTATATTGATTCATTTTAAAAGTCTGGTAAAATTGATAATACAGATTGGTTCCCTGACTACGCTAACACCACCAAAAAGGCAAGTAAACCTTTAGATTCATGAAGCTTCACAGTGGTGTGTCCAGGTGTGGTTTCAGAATCATAAACACCTGGGAGCTCAAAGATCTGTAAAGATAATTATTATTGCATGAAGATACGAATTTAAACAAATATATGGATGAAGCTCTGGTAGAAGCCCAATCCTGTTCCAGTCTTCTTCCTAAGCCAGTTTCCTATAATGTGTCCAACTATACGTTCCACAATCTTGTAAAATGTTCCCTGTTAAAATGTATTTTCTAGCCTAAATATCCCCTGTGAATTAAATTATATATATATATTATATTATATATAATTTGAATTTATATTTTTTGCTTTTTCCTGTGTTCACAGCATAGCATAGAGAAAAATAGTTGGTTACACATGGCGGGTAAGTCATTAAAAGGCAAGTCAGTGAGCAGATCCACCAGGCGGTCAATCTCACTGCAGTTTATTAGTTTATTTCTAAATTCACTGCTGTAATTATTTTGACTCACAACGATACAGATCAGAGCAGCAGCTGCATCTGATCAGAATGCAAAGCTCAAAATTACGTTTATGTACAATACATATATCAGACACATCTCAGGTGTGACGGGTTACTGTGCCACAAACTGTGACTCCTTCCATGTCACAGGTCATTTATCTGAACTCTCCACACTACCTGTCTCTCACCACTGATGGAGCTTCTCTAGAGGGACAGACCACTGCAGTTATCTCCAGATTTGTTTATCTCAACCTTTTTTTTTTGGGTTAATGATCAATTTGTAGAAAACAAACAAACAAAAACACACAGACACAAACACACAATTCAGTGAATTTAACTTAAAAATTAAAAAAAAGTTTAAGAAGGCTCAAGAGTTGAAAGATTTCTCTAATATGCAGTCAGTCTGCTTCAGGATTTATTCAAGGACAATAAATGTCTTCTGCAGTTTCTGATTCACATATTTACAACACTGGAATTTCCCAAACTGGGACGAATAAAGTTTATCTATCTATCTATCTAAATATTTCACGTTTTCTGTTTGTCTAATTGCTACATTTTAGAATTCATATGAATACTCTATATTTTATCATTATTAGCATTTTCTAATTAGCATATTCCTTTCTAAGTCATTGCATCACGTTCTGTGTTTCTTCTGTCACTTACACACATTCACACATTGGAAGCTGCCCAGTCCAACCGCAGTCTAATATGCTATCCACTGAGCAGCTCCACTGGAGCAGTTCGGGGGTTAGGAGCTGCGGTCAGGGTCACCTTAGTCTGTGCCATGTCTAAGGTAATGAGGGAGCGGAAAGCGCTGCTCTGTGACTAAAGAGGAATAGTAAGTGAAGTCCCCTCTTCAACTTGTTGGAAATTGGCTGTTTTCCATATTTTATGTTTACAGCATCATGCATACATGGAGAGAAACACCCACCCACACTCAACATCAGGCAAGTCAAGGTTATTTTAAACACACATGTGGAGAGGTCATGTGAGATATACAATTCGGTCAAGACCAACAATAGCTTGAGTAGCTTTCCAGTACCCCTTTTGAAACCAAATCAGGTATTTCCTTAAAAGCAGATCTTTCCTCATCACCAACAGAGCAAGACTGTGTGTACTCAGTCACTTCCTCATGCACGAATGGTGAGATCCTCCAGCCACACTCATGCATTTTTCATGTGACCTTTTAACATTGTGTGAACAAAGATGATGGCAGAAGAGAGCAACAGAAGTCAGCATCTATACATTGGGAGCAAAAGGTCTTCTGCTATTCTTCCATCAGGTTTACCAACAGGTTTCCAGTCAAGTTATTACCCATCAAACTCAAGTGATCAAGATTACCTGATGGACTAAATGACTATATAAATATATATAATATTTTAGATGACTCAGTTTGCACATCACAGACCCACTGCAAAAGCTAAGCAGCTCATGTTGACTACACACTCCTTATCCAACACTTAATGAGTAAGTATGAGGTTTAGTTCCTGTTGTACAAGTGCAAATTGATCACCTCTTTGGGCTTCAAGACTTGTTTATCTTAGGTCTGCTGTTTGTTTTTTAACTGTATTTTCCTTTCATTCTAGTTCCCGAGCAGACTCAGTACTTTAACTGAATTGACATTATTTAATCAATCCACCTGTTTCATGTCTCTTTCATTCTCTGTACAGATGACACTTAACAGGTGCAGCTGGTGTGGTTTAGAATGGTATGACACCATCTACATGTTACTGTATGTCCTTGCTGATGTTAGCATGTTGAACGTTTTGCATTGTGTGTAATTTGTCAGCTGTGGCTTCTGATCAGTGAATATTTGTGTAATTTGATCATTTGTTAGCATTATCAATAATATGTATGTTTGGTTTCAGTGTTTACTTTCTTCTTTTTTTGCTTGCGTACCCTGTTGACAACAAGATGGTGAATCGTGAATTTTTCTTAAATCTGGAGTCACATGTCCTTTCACATGGCTCAGCTATTAGAATCATTCATTTCACTGATGTTCACTCTAGTTTTCCTACTGTCAAACTAAACACCAATAGCTAGTAAAATAAGAACAAATGCACATTTTCATTCATTAATGATGACACATCTGTAAGCCTCACACAACCCAGTCATGGTTCTGTTTACATTCTGGAGACAGTATTTATGACGGACAAATGTTTAAATGGAGAGGGCTAACAAAAGCAAAGTGAATCAAAATATTTAGATAAAATTCCCTAAATTTGTGTTTCTTAGCAAATCAGCTGCTGTGCCCATGTCCCCAAGATCCATTTGCAAGGTTCTCCAATGCTCAGAATAACAAGACAAGTTGACCTCATGTCAGGTTAATGGTCATTATCAGAAAAGCAATTTCATAGCTATTAGTCTTTGTTAGTGTCACTCCTGTCTATTTTTTTGAAGATAGCTGCTTAATGTACAGACTAAAAGCATAGTGTCTGATATGTGCTTCAGTAAATCTCTGTAGAACATTTTCAGTTTACTGTTAACTGAAAAATGCTGCTTTTCAAAACGACAAAAACAAAAATGGTAATATAATAATTAAGTTAAAAATTATATGTGCGTCAGTCAAAGTCTAGTGCTCTCGAGGCTCCGCAGCTTCAACTAAATTAACAAGCACAGAAAACCTGTTAAGCATTTTCACTGAACAGAAGCCACAACTGACTGTAGTCATTATTGACCCTTATTACTATGAAGTAAATTAACTACAGCAATATATAGATTTATATTTACTAATATTTCTCCATTGGATCAAAGAATTGAGCATCATTTGTTTTAAATGCTAGCATTAGCATTAGCTATTGCAGGCTAGCTGTAATGGTCAGATGGTCTTCTTGTCTGCTCTTAAATGTATGCAACGCACTTTCAAATGCTTCAATAAATCTGATGTCTCACTCATCTTTGAAGCAACTAGGAATCTGTGCACATCGATTGAGTCACTGCTCTCAGCACATGAACCTCCATCTGGAGGAGAAGGCTTGTAGATTTTAGTGTATGCTTTCCATGTGTAAGCAATAATTGCCACTTATCACCATCACACAAATGAATGTTAATTCCCTCTCCCTCCTATTATAGAGCAACACTTTTTGAGGCGTACTTGTGCATCTTGATACAAACTGTTGCTTGAGTGTCTTTATAACTAGTTGAAAAATGTGGCTAAATGGCTGCAGGCAGAAGCTCTCTATCCATTGCCATTAGCTTCAAGGAAGCTGCTGTTCTATGGCTGATCTACAGTTGTACTGAAATTTAGTTTAATTGAAATAAAAGCTATAGTTTGATGGAACTTGAAATAATACATACTTGCATTTGAACATATACTTAGCTTCTATACTTGATAATGATAGAATGTCAGTGAAAGTACTTATACAAATCAACATCAGTATCAATAAAGGTATTGACAATTATTGATAGCCTTCCATTCACAGATATTTTATTAAAGTTGAAACTTTCCCCTTTTATGTACACAGCAGTGACTCTATGTTTCACAAGATTAACTAGGGGCATTCAAGGAAAGAACACAAGTCGGCAGGTCCTCTATTTCAAAACCCACTGAAGACAAAATGGCAAGGGAGCTTTTCACCCACGCTGCCATGGCCCTCGTTTGCTTTGCTGTTGTTATTCACTATCCTGCACAGTGATTGATTTGTTGAAAAATCTATAGTAAAGGCTTTGTTGTTCTCTCCCATCACCTGCACATGCCTTTATGCTCCTGACTTGTCAGTGGCACTCCGTTTAACATCTCCAGGTCTTAATTATTGTTTATCATGCACAGTTGCTGTATAAACTTTTTTAGAGTTTTGGCTGAGGTCAGGCAGTGTCATACAGCAGGTTTATCAGAAGTGAAGTAAGTGAAACAGAACCAAATTGTATGAAGCTGTAAAACAAAAACAAGGAGCTAAACGAGGCTCAAAAGCCCCTGTAGAGCTGCAGAGTTACTGCTGAAAAACACCTCTTTAAGCACACAGGTTAAGGTCCTACAAGTACTTTTTGCTTTTTGTGATAACTGTAGAATTTATCTTTATGGATTCATCTTGCACTGCATTTTCAAAAACAATTATGATACACATGGCTTTTCTTGTGAAGCACTTTGTATTTTTTGATTTCTGGAAAAGGTGCAATATTGTATAAAATGTATTGCAATTATTGTTATTATTATTATTAATAATAATAATAACAATAATAATAATAATGTTGCTGTTTTAAATTTCAGTGGAGTGACATAGCACCCCACTGAGAATCAATTTTGACATCTGATTTTTTTTTTATGACATCACAGAAAAATATTAATTTACAGTTAAATTGTCTACATTGATCTGAATGATTACAAATATTGCACAGCAATAAGTATATCACTATTATTTTAGTAATGAGATTCTCAATGATTCTAAGTTATCACTGTCGTACAGTGAATGATTGGCTCATCTGGCAGAGGAGAGAGGGGACAGGGCTCTGCTGACGGGTAAGCTGCATCTCCTGGTGAACCCACAAACTCTCCAATCAATGATACGCAGGTCAGGGCTGCATAAAACAAAAGCTAAATTCCCCATTATATTTGTGTTGGGGAATAGAAAAAATGTCAGCTGGTCTATGTAAAGTACGTTCTCTATGTAACTGCAGACCGGCGGCGGTCAGTGGCAGCAAGCAGGCTAACTGGCAAAAGAGGGTTCAGATCAGCGAGTTAGGCAAGAATAAAGCAAGTTATGATGCTGCAGTGCAAGATGAAGCAGTGTTCCCAACACTGCCAAGTTCATGTGCATGAATAGGGAAAAAAAAGTGCCTTGTTCAAATTCCCAATAAAAAAGTGACACAACTCAAATACAACCTATTAATAGAATACAACAGCAACTTTACCTTTTTATTCTATTTATATAAATCATTTTATAAATAAATATTAACAAGGTCCATAATTTTTAAATATGGTATTAGCTAGCTACTGTACAATACTGACAGCTATATTATGCCAGTTAGAGAAATGTATTGCATAAATTACTTTTTAATAATTGGAAATTACAATTCTGAAGTCTGTGTATCCACCCACACACGTGATGAACATACCTTCCACTACACACTGTGACTTCTCTTACATGTTTTTGTAAGCCACAGAAGGATTTAAAAATATGCAAAACAGTTACATAACATTTGTAAATTATTAACTTCTTTATGTGGCTTAGACACAGAGTTGGAGATATAAATGCCTTATGTAAGATCTTATATTATTAAAGAGGACAAGTTTCAGTGGTGTATGTGCTGAGGTCCAAGTGTGGGCTCATAATTGCTTAAGAGATCTGAGCTATTTATAGTCGTAACACCCCACAACATTGACATCATGCAAATTTTTGTTATTCTGGCATCGCACTGGATCAACCTCACACTGAATATGATTTTTTCCAAAGCTCACACAGAGACAGTCCAAAGCTTTGCAGATTGAATCATGAGATATGTGACAAAGATTAACAGCCAGTGCTGATAACACGAGTGTAACTTGTAACTGAACGCTGAAGCAGACTACTAATCTTAAACCTACAGTGCAGGACTTTTGTCTCCCCCTTCTGGCAGCGAGTGTAAATACACAAACACTGTCAATACTTTAATGACGCCACACTAGCGTACAGCGTACTAGTAGGTCCCAGTTGATGCAGCCTACTATGTCACCTCTATGGTTGTTCCCCTCTTCAGCTCTAGTGAACCAATCTGTGCTGGTGGACGTAAAACACGTCACTACCATTGTGTCATGGCAGAAATGTCGCACCAGACACTAGATTTAAAAACTGTGAATACTGTGAAATGCAGAGAGATTTATCTGGCGGCTTAATCAGCACTGTGTGAACTCTTCTGAGTAAAATGTAACTGACGGTCATTTATTTATAAAAGTTCACATTAAAGCTTTAAACCTGCAGTACAGAACTTTTACCTCCCCCTTCTGGCAGTGAGAGTCATTACACAAACACTTTTAAAGTGTGCCTCTGCCACGCTTCTAGCTGCTGCAGCCTAGTCTGTAGCTTGTTGACTGTCTGTTTCTACATGGAAATGTAGATACAGACAATGAATGAACCGCAACAATTTGAGTGATAACATAACTTTTCATAAAGGACCATTATCATGACCAAAAAAAAAAAAGTTTCATATTCGCAATGTTGTAGTTTACAGTCCAAACTAATGACGTTCCCATTATCCTCAGCTGTATTTTGTGTTCAGCAAACAGCTGTTAGTCGACTCTCAAAGAGTGTTAAGATTAAAACTGATGTCAAATTTTACCACACATCAGTCACATAAATGTGAATGCTGGACAGTTTGTGCAGTCTGTGTTGATTTTCAGCAGCTGAATGTAGCTAGAAACAGATGCACTGAGGAGTGTGACAAGTTTCTTCTCTCCAATCTCTCACTTCTGCACGTTTACAAAGCCTCTGGATAAGACTGTTATTTTGGCTCTGGTCTAAGTATTTTCACCTTGGGCATACACATCATTGTGTCAGGTCGCACTGCCTTGTGCGAATTTCGTGTCTAATGTGTCTTACCACACCATTTTGTATGTGATTGCACCGCCTCTAAAGTTTGCCTTGCGTTCTATATGATCACACTCGAGTCCAACCGATACGCTGGTTGGCTGATATTCATGATTACAGTGAAATTATTCTGGTTATATATTTTCACTGGGATACATTTGTTAATAAAGTTTACCTAGGAAAGCAGTCTCCTGAGTACATTTGCATAGTCATATCTGTGCACAGAGGAAGCTTACTTTCTTTGCAGCACAAAAATTCACAATTATCATCATTGGTAATCAGTTAATTTTTCCCCTCTGAAATCAGTATCATGTCGGAAAATTGGTCAGGCTATTGAACATGCAGCTACAATCTTCAACATGTTCAAGTCTGACATTTCCTTGAATGGGCTCAATTCAACGATCCATGGAGGAAAAACACGAAATAACAGTTCTGTCATATGGTAAATCCGACACATTTTACTTTATTGGGGTGGTACTGTTCTTTTGAAACGGGTGCTCTAATGTGCTCCAGTTCTGCATCTTTAGAGTATAAAGTTACTCTGTCTGTTGTTATGCAATAAAGCTAGAAATGTATAATCAAATGTTAGATATCCTTCAAACTGGAGCTGTTCAACTGTGCAGGTTGCCCACAACCTCCCAAATTATACAAGGTCTAAATACTAAAGAATAACAAGGGGTTATAAACCAGGAATTGTCACAATCATAGTATTCACGCTGAATAAATTTGAAAAATATTTTGCATTCACCAAAGTACCAATCTGATCTATTTTATTATGAATCAACACCTGTCATTTTAACTTTTAAATAGGCTATAATAGGGTATAATGTGAACTACCATTTTACTGTTTCACTATCCTTCAAAGACATTTTGACAGAAAAAACCAAAAAGAAATCACAAGGTCACTTACTGGAAATGGGCTTGGAGCCAACCATTTATTTCCAAGGTCAATAATGACCCATCAAGCTCAATTAGGGTATTTTTTATTCTGCATGAAACCTCATATTTTGCTACACTTCAGTATTTCCTCACAAACCATCTTCTAACCAAATATTTCCTTGCATTCACTTGTTCTAATCCATCTGGAGTGAGGGTACACTCAGTGAGGACACCAGGAACCTTCACAGCAGCCTCAGTCTGAGCGCATGCTCATTGAACATGATGCTGCCTCTTCACAAATCAAGCCTGAAATATTCCCTTGTGTTGACCTGCTCAGTTCCTTTACCTGCGTCACTGAAGCCTAAGACAAGATGCTGATTGATTGCTTTCAGCAGGGGAGCAGTGATGAAAATATCTACAGTCCAGTGAAGAAAAAAAGAGGCTACAAACACAGAACCAACACACACAGGCTCGTCTTTAAAAGTGTGTTTTGTACAAAATTTCAATTTGTGCTACCTCAGCTGACCTAAGGAAGGTTATAAAAACCTTCCTGTGACTTATATTTTTCCTATTAAGGCTAAAGGAAATTTTTGAATTTGTATCAGGCATGTAGCCTGTTAACTCATCGTCTCCTAAAAATGAATATTAAATGCTTCCCTGCTGTTTCTGCACATTCATTTTTATCATCTTTGTTTCCTGTTATAAAACAGTTTGAAAATGTTGCAGTGCAAAAGAAGAGAGTAATCAAATATGGAAATCTACAGCTCCCTGAATGTTGTCTGTGACGTGTGATTGATTGATTGGGGTTATTAGAGAACAGCAGACTTGTGCGTTGTATTGAGTATTGCGTGTAGTGAGAACGACTACATTCAGCTTGGATGTGTCCCCACAAAAGATCCCACCAACAAGCTCACTCAACTCACGACACCCAGGGATGTCTGACCTGGAACAATACTTTTTAAAATACAAGGAAAAAGACAAAAATATAGGGAAATGGAGAAAATTCACCCTTAAATTAATATTATTCTTCTACTACAAAAGTAATGTGAAAGTGACATTTAACAGGAACTAACAAGAAATACTGTCAAGATACTGTAATCCTCCTAATCAACACAATATCACAATATGCATTACAACTGGAAACAGCTTATGTGATATTCTTTTAACAATTCGCCTGCTCCAACATTGTCCCCTGCACTCTTCAAAACTCAGGTTGTTTACAGTCTCAATTCTAGCTACAAATCGTGTTGTCGTCTTCCTACACCGCTAATAGCAAAAACCATGGCTATAGGTGCTACAGGCTGTTGTAACAAAAACAATAAATTGGTGTATTGACATTAAAACATTAAATCTACGGCACCATCGTTAGCCCTAACACAGCTTCTACAATGACCGGAAAATATGTTGCTGGGACAGATACTGCATCACTTGCTAACAACTTGTTAGGACAAAACCAAATGAAAGAAGCCCTCTCACAAGTAATGGACTGATGTGAACACAAACCTGGACTGAATGATGTGAAACAAAAACATGTTAGATTGTGTTGGTTCTGTGACATCAGAATAAAGAAAAACACTCAGATAAACAAACACAAACAGTAAACATCACGTGACACAATGTACGACGATCAACTCAAAACCAAAAATAGAAGAGTTACAACCTCAGGCTGGACAAACTATTAAGTAACAATGAGTAATAACATTGAAACTACAATAAATGCTAATTTATACTAAGCTATGATAATGAAGCATTTTTAAATAAGCCAAAATGAAGACAGATCATAAATATGTGCAGGTGAATTAAAACAGACTGGGCTAATCTCAGATCTTATTTCAGATCAGTCTGCGTGTGACCATGATCATATGAACACATGTGACTTGGATTTTCAATAATGCTCGGTTGCTTTTCAGATTTATAACATTTATTGTGGGCACGGCTGCTGCGGAGCTTTGAAGGTGCAGGGAAGTCATAGCAACAACAAGAGTGGTGAAAAGCAGAGAATAGCAAGGTTCAACATGCAGGAGACAAATCCCGTTAAAGACATTGGTGAATATCATTCAGGGAACAGAGGGTTACTTTTGTAAGCTTAATGCTTTTAAATAAACGATCGGGGATGAAATGATTCTTTTTGTTCTGCGAAACTGGGTTCAGATTCACACCAACATCAACAGTTTGCAGTGAGGTTATACTTTCCTGAAAACATGGGAGTGCAGAGGAGAGAGAAAATCTTCTCACCCTGTTGTGCGGATGCACTGCGTAGGCTGCCAGGGTCTTTTACTCAGGCTTCCAATAATATTGGTTAATTGCTAGATTTCTCTGGCTTCTCTCAACTTGCATCACGAGTAGGCGTGGAAGAGTTTACAGCAGGGGTATATTGCTGCTGACAGAATACAGTGTTCTCATTCTCTCTCTCTCTTAATTGTCATTCCCTGCTCACAGGCACATTGCTCTGGCAGATTCCCTTGAGAGAGGTTTCCCCAGAATCTACGTAAAAGGATTCCTTCCCACGCCATGGTCTTAGGAACATCTCATTTTCATCCTCCCGCGCCTTGCTCATACACACACACACACACACACACACACACACACTCCCTCTCACCCTGGCATTGTGTCCTCGTGTCTCCCTGTTCTCTCTTTCTCATGTTTTCATTTTCTTTTTTTTTCTCCTTACTTCTTAACTTCTCTGGGCTTCTCTCTACACCCCCCCTCCCCATTTCTTATAGATCCTCCGTGGGAGGTAGCATCTCCCTCACACTGCAGGCGTGGGCCCTTACTCTGACAAATGACATGCCGGGCCCACCAGCTTTGCGTAGGGGGAGAAAAGCTTTAAGTTAAGAAGGAGGAATAGATTTGATTGGACGGTGAAACTCAGGGGCTGTATCTCAGCGAGCAGTATTTGATCGGGCTCAGGCAAGACATGAGAAATACACGAAGAACTGAAATACTATATCACACCTACAGCATGTTTTAAGAAATAATGACCACAAACCAAACTCTGTACAAAAATGGTCAAGCTGTCAGCTGTGACGGCAAAAACTGTACAAAAAAACCCATAACATAGTATAAACATTTGTCTAGACAGCTTATAGCATACGTTTTAACCTGTGTTTTGCTCTACTTGATATTTTTAATTAAAAATCACTTACGAGTGTTTCTTGGCTAAATCTTCGGCCAGAGAAATTGCTGTAGGATCTCGGTCTAGGGCCAGGACTGTGACTTCAGGAACCAGATTCAGTATTGCTTTGGTATGACCACCACCTCCAAATGTCATGTCCAGGACCACCTACATGCGAGAAAGCAAGAAAACAACACATTGTTCTCACACCAGGGCTCCATATACACTATTAATCATCATCGTCATGTTATCATCACAATGTTAATCCTTCATTTAAATGTTTTAAGTCACAGTGATGCACTGATAAGTGTCATTTTAAATCATCTCGGGGTACTGAATGTCAGTATTAAAGCTGATTCACACACACGTCTGTAAGTTCAAGGGAGACTTTGTTAACATATACAGACTGAAATAATAAAGACAATGGTCTTTGTCATTGATGTGATGCTCTGTTGCATTATTGCAATTCTCTTCCTCCTTAAAGTCGTGTCTACTGTTACCATCCTGCTACTATGAAATTCATGTCTGCACTGATGATAAAATAGATTTCAGGCTCACTATGCAGCGTGAAATTTTCAGTCAATATACAGATACTATACGCATATTGCAGCATTCTGCTTAATAGGTCCACATCCTGTATGAGAGGCAAACAATGAGGTTAGAATTTCTCCACAAGTTTTTTTTTTAATGTTGTTTTGATCTTGAGTTTGCATTTTAAAACACTGGGAGAGATTAAAAATTCATTGTGGGAACAGTTTGTCTTAAGAAAAAAAACCCATTGGGACAAGTTAAACATGGCAGGGCCAGCGTTTGTTTAATCACCCATTAAATTATCTATAGTGCCTTGCAAGATCTGGCAAATGGTTGATTATTTCCATTGCCTTATTTTTAAGTGCGACAGCTGTGTTTCTGTAGACCAGCTAAACAATTATTTATCCCAGAGTAACAAAAACAGCATCAAATATTAAAAACTTGGATCTCAAGAATGACGACACTGACCTTCATCAGAACTTAGCATTTTATTGTTTCAGATCAGTATTTCAGATTGGTTCAAGTAGTTCTAATCAATAATCATTCTAATCAATTTTTGTATGAACAGTGCTTAAACTATGGATAGTGTACAAGGCACGTCTTGCAGTCACAAACCCAATTATCACCTGACTCTTCTGCCCTTCAGAGCATTTTCGCTTCTTCAGTTCATTGTTTTACTGGACTTTGGTTCTCTCTTGTTGCTCTCATCAGTCTGATCTCCAGCAGCAGGAGGTCAAAACTCCACAGTTTCAACTAGGAAATTTGTTGCAATGTCATATCTTGATCATAATTATGATCATCCAACCAGTAAACAGCTTCAATGTTGACTTCCAATTAGAACTGGGAAACCAAATCTAACCTTTCCTATAACCAAACACATATGGATGCCTTGCATCCTCCCAAGACCATCCCTCAACATGACTGAGCCAAAACTTTAATGCATATGGCGTTATCATGCTGAGACAGTCACCTCAACTTTTTTTCAGTATAAAAACATCCTGATCTGATAATTACAGAAGAGATTGCATCAATCACCTACTGAGCTTAATCAAACAGATTGTGATGGATCTCGTCTTGTGATAAATCTGGTTGTGAATTCATGGTTTAAACAGTCAGCTCATTCACAGTACAGCAGGGATATGGAGCAGGAAACCATGTACGTTCATCTATTGGTGGTGGTTTTGTCTCATGCTCTCACATTACTCTCACATACTGAAACGTTAGAACTTGCTGAAAAAGAAGAGTAAACTAGATTTCCACATACCTCAGCAGTCATTCTGGAAAGATGTTGTATGTTTCCTCAAACTTGTAAACGAAGCTTATATACAGTATCATTAGCCAGGTCCAGTAAAATGCACTTAACAGATATCCAGCCACTCCTATTCATGTGCCAAGGGGTACCGTGATAAACACGTAGGCCTCAAAGAAGAAATATCATATATTTAACAAATATACATATGTTGGATACCTTGTCAGTCCTTGTGTCCAGTTTAACAATACATTTGTTACTAATGTAGATTAACTCATATAGAAAAGAAAAAGGTTTGGGGTTGATTTTAAGTTTTTCTTTTTCTGTGACAGAAATTGAATGTACTACTACTTAAAAATACATTGACCTGATATGGGTCAATGTTAGCTCTCTTACAGTATACTAATGGTGTGTCCTTCGAACAAAACAATCACAAGAACTCTGCTGTATAATCGGAAAAACAGACATCCACAAAGGATCTCACTACCTTGTATTGTATAGTATGCGCCCAGTAATAAAGAATGTATTTGCACTTAAGAAATTTCCTTGTTGTAGTGTGTTACAAGAGTTTATTAACTGATAAACACCATTAATTAATCATATCCTGAGAGAAAGGGCGTGGGAAAATGTTTTTTCAAAGAAATGTTGGGAGGACAAAACATCTCCTGTCGAGCCATATTTCCTTTTTTTCTGACTGCCACTGACTGTACGGTCTGAGATTGTTTGAATAATTGGCTGGATTATGCTTTCCTTTTTATTTTTTATATTCCTGCTCTGTGATTTATTATAATGTCAGCAAATGGTAGGGAACAGATGTAAAATGACACAAAAGGAAATGCCAGCTATTCCCCACAAAAACATTAAACATGTCGATCGATAGTGACGTTGAAGGTGGGGTGTGTGCGTGCATGTGTGAGGGAAGAAGTGATCAATGGCGGTTCCCTCTCCTTTCCAGCGCACAGCAGCAGATGGGGAGGGGGTGTGGGCTAGTGGGATGAGTCACACGCATAATGAACTTGCCTGTTGTGCTATTCAATACAAAAAAGGAAAACGAAAACAGAAACACAAACAGCAAAGTAGGCTGGCTTTTATCGAAACAGTCGACACAAGCAACCGGGAGACAAACTAGTCCTCTGCTGGAGTGTGCAGCACTTGTCAAAACAATCTTTTGTCACATCTTGAAGAAGCTGTGGCCGAAAGAACAAAAGGTAAAGCCTATTTATGTCACTGGTGCAAATGATAGACTGCTTCCTGATGCTCAATGTCCTTAGAGGTGGCTGGCTGTAACATAAATACTGTATGTTTATTAACATTTATATCACTGCTGCACTGAGCACAGACACTATCCATCTTTATGAGGTTTAATACAAGTTTCACCCCCCTCACCCACTCACACACCAAATAAACTATGCTCAAAATTAAGTGTGTGCAACCAAAAATGGAGAATTGGATGTTTACAAGGTCATTTATAAGGTAAATTGAAAATCTAGTCCCCTAACCCTGAGGGAAAACGAGCTTCTTCAAAAGCTCCGAATGCTGTTGTGAAAATCTTTCCCTCTTTTTCAAAAAGCCTACTGCCTCTGCCACCAGATGGACAAAACAACTTCTTGAAAAGATTTGGTGATAATGGGTTTGGCATTTGCAATGATGACTGACACCAAACTTGGGAGTGAGTCATTCACATTGATATTTCATATGGAGGGGTGTCAGCGAGGCTCTCACCTAGACCAGGCCTTCCGAATGAAAGCAGCAGACTGGAAGGAAGCCAGAACACAGTGTGGGTCATCTCAGGCTCTAAAAGCAGAGATGATCCTTAAAATAATAAAAATAATTACTACAGTTGATGCTTTCTGCTGTTTAAGGTGTGTAATATCTGCCTTTCCCAGCAGAGGGAATAGGAGAGTTAGGAGTGGTCCGAGTGGTGCAGTCCAACAGTGAGGCTGCAAGGTGCTATAATGCAGGACACCTCGGCAGGCATCCCACAGCATTCTCAATGAGTGTTTTTCTTCCCAAAAGCAAACGGTAAACACATGATGGACCCTCACTGTAATGTTTTGGATGTCAAATGAAAAACGTGATAAAAAAGCATCTACCTATAGAGATTTGATAAATGCATTTGGTGTGGGTGTGAAAAGCATAATATTGGGCTTTAGAGAGATTTTGCAGACATAACACAGCTCATACAAGAGTAAATAATATCCTGGTGATATGGAAAAAAAGGGGCCTCATCTCAAAGTCTTCTTATGGTTGAATTCATTAGGAAAAGGGGAATAGGAACCTGAGAGAAGGCTGAGTACTCACCTAAATCCTACTTGTGACTCCCCAGCCCAGGTCAGTTACAGTGGGGGATCTAAAATGTCATTGAGGGGAGTTTTTACAGATCTTGTTACACTAACACACAGACCATTAGGGAGACAGATACACAGGTACAGGATCGCTTTTCTTGTCGCGTCCGTTGCCATGGCAAGAGTGGAGGTAACCGGTTTGCATTTCTTTCTCTGTCACACAAAGTTCATGGCGAGATACAAGTGCGCACAAATTTTTTAGTTGGGTTTGCAGCATGAGAGTAGAGTGTAAACAGATGAAGGTGGAGGTTGTGATTATGGGAATGATTGGGGGTTTTATCAACTGCAAACAGTACTGAACTGTCTACATGCCTCGCTATAGCGTCTGTGCACTTGACTCTGGATGTAAATCTCACACTTAGAGCTGTTGCTATGTTCAAACTGTATCATGTTTGTAGATATATTAGTGGGAAATAAAATTATTTTTCAACAAAGTTACACCTGAACCACATTTTTACTGGTTTGTTTGTTTCCCTACATCTTCCCTCCATGTGTCAAACTTCACTATAAAAGGGTGAAAATAAGTTTTTTCTTTCTGCTTTATTTAAACAAATATAATATATGTGTACCTTGGTCTTGGAGGTGGGAGGGAGAGGTGGGGGTGGGGTGCAGAAAGCAGATGGCCAGTGAGAGCAGACAAACTCAAAAGGCATGAAAGCTACCTGCAATTACTCTGTCAAGAGATTATGTTGATGGTGATCAGTGATGTTTGAGATGCACGAGACCTTTTACCACACCAGCCTAAATTAAAACTAAACATACTACCTGTGTGTCTGAGAGCAAGTAAAAGAGAGTGAGTGAGTGAACAAGTGATACAGGCACACAAAAATGTTGACAAAACTCTTTTCCAGAGGGCACCCTCCAAATGCCTGCCTGTATGTTAAGATAATCTCTCTTTTGTCAAAGGAATGCTGCAGAGTTACAACAAATACTTTCATTCCTCCTCTATTCAGAACTGTTTGCACTCGTTTGGCACAAGTTTCAATAAAAGGTACTAAAAGAGGTATTTAAGCTAGTTAGGACAAGACACGTCCATACGCGTAAAGACAGCATTTGCCTCCAAAGGCACCCATCTTAAGTTTGTAGGTCAGTTCCAAACGAATAAGTGAGAATCGTCAAATCTTGTCAGAGCCATTTATGAGCCACAAATGAGGGGCAGCCTTTTTCAGTATATGTGTGAGACTGAGGAATAATTCCGAATAACTTTTTTGAGGAAGACTGATGAGAAACAGAAATTCATGATGGGAAATTGTTAAAAAAGAAAAAGGTGCCACTGCTGTTACATAAATTTGTTGGAGCTCACGTGAATACCATTTAGTTATCTTATTCTAGGTGTATGTGCACAAGTGTTTTTATCTAGCCTAGCAGACGAATAGGAACCAATAAGGAAATGGGAACAGTTATTGTCTGGGACTTGGTTTAAGGTTATTGAGAGCCAAAACTAGTAAATTGAGATTTCAACAGTAGACGAGGGCTCTGATGACTTCATATTTTTCCTCTACCGACCAGTCCCTCAGTCCTCCTGTCGTTCCAACACTTTAGTCCATGGTTAAGTGCCATAAACACTTATTAATAGATTATTGCCATTAAATTTGGCGCTGCTACTCATGGTCCCCCAAAGGATAACCTCTAATTGGGTAAATGTTATCATGCTAATAGTGTATGACATATGATTAAATGTGTGCTGATGCTGAGAAAATACGGCTTACGAAAATAAGCTCAAAACAGCAGGCAAAAAAGAAAATTATGTGTGTGTGTATGTGTGTGTGTGTTTTTAATTTACAAGTTTTATTGGGAAGTATTTTGTTGTTTTATTTTATTGTATTTTAATATGAGTGAGTCATAGGAGGCCCTTTAGAAACTACCTGCTGCTTACTATTTGACTACATGTTACTGAGGCATGACTTAAGCCCACTAATGAGCAATGTATTCCACTTTGTTGAGTTTTATTATTGTCTTACTATAGTTGTTTATCAGCGTCAGTCTGCACACTGTTTCTGTTCACCGTTTTTTAAACAAGCAGAGTGGGTCACGCTGCTTGGCTGGAAATACTCCCACATCAGCCAACATGTACACGCAGGTATAACAAGGCTGAAGGTTAAGACTCCCATGGATCAAACGAAATCTAACGAAGGCATGATGCTACATACAGGGCTACCATATAAATCCTACTGACATGTTCACACACATTTCTGAGAGGTTCACTCTTAGCTAGAGTTGCAACTAATGATTCATTTAAAGGTTCATGCTCCCAAGAAGACAGCAGACCCAAAGGGATGCTGTTTGTCCTACCAAAAGCATTCAGTTTAAAATAAAAGCTAAAGTTAGAGGGCAATACAAAAATCCCAGTTAATACCACTGTGAAACTTAAATCATCACAGCTTTCAACATGTAATTTTTGATTAGCCTGAACCAATCTCTAGTCAATCACTCACACAATACTGTTGCTCTAAACAGCAAGCTGCAACTGTAAGTCAAGCGTCTTCCCGTGTGAATCAGAAAAGAGAGTGGCCGACGACCTGTAGCCTACAGACATGGACAGTAAAAATGGATCATAGGCTGCATAGCCATTTTCTCAGATACAAAAATGCCGCTGGTCAGCTTTCAATGTCAGCCATAGACAGTGAAAGTCACAATCACTGTGCTGCACATAATGTCTGAGAAAAATATCTTCAGCTGCTAAATGTTGGACCTCCACCAGTTTTCTTTCATGGGAAAACTGTTAACGAAGTCACACATACTGGCCAGGCATTCTTGGGTCTTGTCTTTTTTCTAGAGACATCCCTTTTTTGGATTGGCTGCAACAGGACATGGGCTATTGGTCTACTGATGCTGTGTGTTCCCAGTGTAGCACACAGCAGAGGACATAGTGGAAAAACTATCTAAACAATTTCAGGAAGCTGGCCAGTCCGTTTGTCACGGTGTCTCCCCACACCATATATAGCAAATATCAGGCACAATCTGGGCTGTTATGAAACACATAGGCATGGTTAAGTGTCTTTATGTTCTTCCTGATGTCACCTTGCTTTAAGCTCAGGAAAAATTTATGAATGAGCTATGGGCATAAAGCAGCCTATGAAATGTATTTGAAGATAAAGTAAACACTTTAAAGTAAATCAAAAGTGTTACTCAAATATATCACATTTGAAAAGTAAAATATTGTTTAGTTCTACATAATCACATGCCCTGATACAAGAAAAGAAGGAGACATCTCCTCCACTGACTTGGTTATTTTCTACATGATGACACCGGTACCTTAATTATCTTGCTTATACAGTGGCCACTTAGCAATTGATAAAGCTTTTGTTAGGGTGTAGGAGACTAAACCTTGGGAGTCTGAGAGAGAAGTAGGGAACAACTCTGACCTGTGTCTGTGTAAGAGGCTGCAGTATCACACAGGACAGTGACAGCTTCTAGCTCAACATCTGGCAAAACTTTTTATTTTAAAGTTTAGAAATCAGCTTAGGTAGCAGTTGTTCAGACAAGTAAAGGCAAATCGACAGCTACCCAAGCTATCCCTTAGTTTGCCATTACTGTAAACTGCGTGGAAAAGAAAATCTCTAATCAACATAAGAGAGCCTGCACTATATGAAAATTAGTGAAACTTCAACAGGACACCTCTATTAGCTGACTACTCACTACTGTCAGACAGTGTAATGTGAATTGAAAGGACAGCCAACGACCTGATTTTAACAAACACACCATCACTCTATTTACTGTAATAGATCTAGGATCATGGGTGTTCACCTGTGTTTGAATACCCTGTTTGGTTGATTTTCTGGCAGGAGAAGAAGCAGAGAATGAAACTGCAATAAAGTGTATTTGACTTAATAGCAGAAAATAAACATTTTAATGGTATTTAAGCAAAGCGAGCTCTCACAGGGATGAAGCTATATAACATGAGTAGTTGGGAAATTTAACTCATCACTGAGTCCTGCAAAGTCCTGCACACAGCTTCTTATAAATTAGCTGATTTAAAACCATTGGAGCTATGTGTATGTTGTGCTTTTTATTTTCCAACAGTCAGACCATGGGGACATGAGCAGAGAGGTAGGTTAATGTGACTTTAGCTGTCTGGAGACTGTCTTGAACTGAAAAAACAACTAGTCTGAAACATTATGATCAGCACTGGTAATGGTTGAAGATCATCAATAGATCCTCCTGCTATCTGCTCAGGTGGATCATTTTTAATATTTTGTACATATGTGTGCCTTGATCGCTGTCCAAGGTGCTGATCTTGGGACAGCCAGGGCTGTGGTTGCTGTCAGAGGATACACAACACTGTCCCATAGGTTTGAGCAAACTGGTGACAATTTTTTTTTTTTGCTTGTAGGTGTGAATGTATCACTCTGCATTGCTGAAAGGTTGGGTCCTGCGGGAATGAGCACCACAACAGAAATACAATTCACCTCCACCTGATGACTGGATACCACCAGACAAAATATATGTTTTGTCATTTTATGGATGAATTGAACCTTAAAAGTCCGTCCATAAACAATACAAAAAAAATAATTTGGCAACAGTGCTCATACTGTTGCTGATATGGTTTTATTTTGCTAGGAACACACTGAGTGGCCTCTTTTATGGGCACACCTGGACAATTATTTTAAACTACAATTCAATAATAATTTCAATAATACTGTTTAGTACAACATTACACTGAGTGGCATTTCTAGTGGTAAACCATTAGGAACAACTCTCAACATAATGCTGTGACCTCAGTGCTAAGGCAAACCAAAACTGAATTGACACCTGTGTAAGTGTCAACAAAAATTGAACATTATCAGTATTATGAATGTCAAACACTTGCCACTTTGGTGGATTGCCTTATGAAACCACTGAATGCAATCCATGCGAAAAGCAATGTTAGTAGGCAATAGCATAAATACAAGTGCATCACATTTAGATGCAAGCCAGCTGCAAAACTATTGATGCTTATCCACATCTGTCATAATATAGTCTGTCACCCTTTTGGTTATAGAGTGTATGGTTGATGTAATTTTTCTACATGCTGAACTGACAAAGATACAGCTGTGATTCTCTATTTGTTAACATATGTTTTGGAATCAGTGTGTAGAAGTGAAATTGCTGAACCTGATTTACCTGCCGGTGTTGCCAAATAAAATATTGTTGGTGTAGCCATTGAATGACTCAAGAGTTTGGAGCCCTAATTACATTTCATTTTATCACAGTTTAAGGTTGCAGGCACTGAAGTAGCCCTAATGACTCTTAACTTAATGGATGGTTGAGTGGTTATTTGTCTTACTGTAATGATTGCAATTAAAACTACGTCTTTTCATTTACTTTCTAGCCCGAAGATATGAAGCCTGAGTGTCACTATAACCTTGTAGCAAGGAGGAAATGAGGATATACTTTGTACCATGTGGTTTGAACCCATCACGTTTTTCATAGATGTAACTAATGTCAATATTTTTGGAGTGATCATGCATCAAAAGTGTCCACAACCCCCAAATATGCACAGCAGTAGCTGTGATAACTGAAAATCAGTAGATGGGATGCAGAAATAACTTTAACTATCCTTCCATTAGACATTTGTTTATCTCTTCTTTTGCATCGTCATCTTTTTGGGGGCTGAACTTACTTGTTTTAAAGCCTCATGTATGACTACTGATATATATCTGCCCTCACTGCACTCACCTCAAGTCAGACGCCCTCAACCACCTCACGTTTTTCTTTTCTTCTCTGTCATTAATGTACTTGCCTTTTCTCACCACCACTTTCAGATAATTCATGCCAGCCCTGCCTTTGTTCTGTGGTTACATTTGTTATATTTTTCAATAAAAATTTGACTGCAAAGAGGAAAACCCAGGTCCCTGTTCTCCTCTACATAAAGCTCATAAAGCCCATGTCAAGCATCCACCCACTTCAAGGAGTCCTGAGACTGGCTCTTACACCACAGTGGTTCTGAGGAGATCCCTGGAGAAACATGGATAGCAGGCACTTGTATCTTCTCTGAAACTATGAGCCAATAACTCAATATTTACTGTACGTGGGCAAAACAAGGCGATTAGTCTTTCTACCATTTCATGGGCTACTTGCAACTTAATGTAATCATTTTTAAAAAAAATGATCTATCAATCTGGCTTACTGAAGAAGTATTAGATTTTATTCTGTCAAAATTAAAACATAGCACAATGTACATAAATTAGCCACTTTACAATCTGTTCAGGAGCATTAGAAAAGGTTTTTGTGTGTTTTAGTTAAATTTGGGGCCACTGAAAGAACTGAACATCCCAGATGCAGAGGATTATCATTTGCACTGGAAGCTAATCACATAATAAAGCAACAGCATGTGCGTCAAAATTATGTGAATGACATTTTCATTTACCTGGCACATTCCAAACCTTGGCAAATAAAGTGATTTTTTAGAAAGGATAGTAAAGCATTGTGGGGATCTGATTTGGAGGAAATGAGTGACAGCTGGGAAAGAACTGATTGGACACTGAAAGAAATGGAAAGGGAGGGACCTCTACTGTGTGCATGAGTCATCACTCTCCACCCCCACCCCCCCAGCCAAACTGTCTGTTTTTGTCTTGCAGGTTGGAGATTTACTGAGCTACATTTTCTCTGCTGGAAAGATTCATTTTTGCATAAAACTGAAAGCAGACACAGAATTAACAAGCAAATTATTGTAAGTTACATCATGAGTCGAATTTGGAGGTGCATTGCTACAAAGGTTCAGCTCAAAATGACTTTGCAGTCGGTACAATATATCTTTAATATAAATGTATCTAATTTCAACAATATGATCATTTAATGTTCATGTTTACTGTAAAAGTATCATAAATCAGTGGGCTGCTGAGTATGTTATCATTTAGTTATACGACGACATAATCAACATGTTCCTACTCCAACCTGTCTGGCTTAAACTATCAGGATTTAATATCTGAAAAATTATTGTAAACAATTGCAAATTCACAAAACAGATTCACTTGTATACTGAGCATAGTGACTTCAGGATACACAGGTTCTCATCAGCACAGACGACAGTCTCATTGTGCTGTGTAGCCGAGGGAGACAGTTGTTCATGATAATCAAATTAACGTTTCCCACAGTCTAGCAGGTTAGTTTGGGGTTGAAAATAGGGGCAAGAGGTTTGCCGTGTGTGAAATCCTCCTCATTACTTTGATTAGTCTAGTCAAATCACAATTGTCACAACTGAGCAAGTATAAAAATATCCAAGGCTATATGTCTGTAATTTATTTGACAATTGTTAAATAAACTCACATCTTACCACTTTAATTTAAAAGTTCTAAGCCAAATGGAAGCTTTTGCAATCATAATGTTGCAATATGAAAGTCCTTCTCCACTCAAAATTATGTTTTGCTCATTGTTACTTCACTTGGATGTTTGACCTTCACAGTACATAATGATGTATGCACAGTTTGATACTAGATGGCTGCTTTCACATTCATCTGCTGAGAGTAGAACCCTTCTCTGTGCTCATATTAGATCTTAACATGCTCTGCAAGCATGATTTTGTGACACTACAACTACTTTGGAAGCCAATCGTGGTCCAGTATATTACGTATAATAAGTGAGATGTGGAAACGTGAATTTTCCAGTGCACTTACACTGAAAAACACTGTTTCTAGATAGAGACAATGAAGATAACAGTAGGTATTGATTTTTTTTAAATTTCTGTCTATAAAATTGAAGTGTAATTTGATTTTATTTATATATATGTTAAACATATGTTAAACTCAAACATGTTTGAAATAGCTTTTTAAATCTTAAGCACTGTTTTTTGTTTCCCTCTTTTGGCAGAGAGAGTAACAAACATAATCAACGCATGCCTGTGACATATTTGCACAAGCTATTCCTCAGCGGCAATGTCTCCAAGCCACAAAATTTAGAAACTCCCTCACTGTGAGACACAGATGGATTTTACCAGTTCTCATAGACTTCATCAATATTGTGTCAGCTGTTTTGGCAAGAGCTTTAATGTAATGGACACTGAAATATAAAACATTAAGCATTAAGAAGGTGCTGACACAAATCACAAACATTGTACTCTTGATGACTGCCTAACACAAGCCAGAAAGGACAACACACATGGGCTGCACATGACTTTGGCCTAACACTTGCGCCCATTATTTTTTATGTGAAACCACACATTGGATGAATCTTGATGTGTGATATTGCAGATAAATACGCACTGGGTACGACACTATCCCATTTCCCACATCAAAAATTGGCCAAAAGCAGATACTATACTTGTGCTATTAGTATTAAAAACAAGACATGCCATTAAATTATACATTGTCTATGAAGAATAAATTTGTAATATGTTAAATTTTTTGGTCTGTTGCTCTGAGAATAAAGGCATGCTGAAGTTTAGGCCACAAAAGCATCTTGGTTATAATTTGAGGCAGATCAAGGTCATGCCAAAAAAACTGGGAACAATAATAATAATAATAATTGGAAAGGTACAATGAAATTTAGAAAACCACAACTACTTGAAAACCAATATAACCAAATATAACCTTCAAAGACACCAACATTGAGAATGGGTAGGAGAGAGGGAAGAAGAGATGCAAAGCCTGGTCACAACTGATGTGGGAAAGGCTATGTATTGCCTCTCCTCTCTGCAACATTTTGCTGACCTCTACTCACTACAGCTAGCTTTGGCAATAAATATAAACCGTTTTTGCAGTTTGAATCACCAATGTGTTTTTTCTCACCATCTCTACTGACAATGAAAACTGGTTGTCTAATCTCTTGTGCTGTTATACTGCCTACAAATGCATAGTTCTTGGAACACAAAATACAAACGACTAATTTCCAGTGGAGAGGAAACACCACAAACTGTGACAGTAACGCCAAAAGGCTATTTCTTTGTTTTAACAGGAAACAAGAAATAAGGTCAAAAATGATGCGGTAAATCTATTCAAAATGATTACATGCTTCATTGCTCTTCTTCACTGCTCTCAAAGATTTATCTTAAGTGTGACAGTACTGTCAATATAGTATGCCAAGGAAACAATGCAAACTATATAAAGCCCAAGAGAAAACACAAGAGAAACTGAAAAGAGGGGGTTTGAATCATCTAACTATATTCACAAAATGTAAAGAAGCATCAGGAAAGATGGCTTTCTCTCCTGAAGGTGAATTTCATGGTACTAAAGGAAGACAAAAGAAGAACAGGGCCAAGTCCATTAGGGAGTGCAAAGAGGAGTCAAGCTAAATGAAGGCTTCGTGGTGGAAGTCATGGTAATAGGGAAAGGACATCTAGAGGCATTTAAGAAGATGCTTCCAGTAGTTTGTAGACTGGACTGACAATGCAATATGAAAAGAAAGGAAGTAGGGAATGGGGTAGGGGCAGTGGAGGAGGCCTGGGGGTGTGCTTGGAGGGAAGCTTTGCAGTGCAATGTTATATACAAAGGAAGTTGCCTTGGGTCTGTCCATGACTGGTATTATCACCACTCCACCCATGTTTTGCACCTTTAGTACCTGTAAAAGAGGTGGAAGGACTGTAAACGATGCATTATATTCTGTGTATTTAGAGACACAAAAGAGACTAGCCATAAAGTAGAAGTACATCATTAATTGTTTTTGTGTTCTCTGGATTGGTTGCCTCAGTGTCAGTGGGTGCCAAGCAGTTACTTTCACTTTATCCAAACTGATAACACGTTCATATTGACAGTTTTCTGTTTGGGAGGGAGGATTGTCTTTCCCTTACCAGTTAGTACTGCGTAATATCTCACCAACTGCACTTTCAGTCAACACAGTAGCTGTGGTTGGTTGGAGTGAACGGTTGTCTCGCAGTAAGACCCTATAAATCAGAGATGTGGGCAGCTATTCAGGGATGTGCAACTAGAGGATCATAGTAGTAATTTTTAATGGATGACAACTGTCTCACAGTTTATATGAGCATACATTGTCCAACCCAAAGCTCAAGGGGCCACTGACTGTAGTGGACATAACCCCTCCAGTGCCCCAACATGGCCATAAGAAAATGCAGGTTTTAGGTGCATCCACATTGGCTTCACTTTCAGACCCAAAAGATATGTTCACTTATATGTACAGTCTGTGAGGCTGGCACAGATCTGTAGTTTGTAAAGGCGGAAAAGACCAGAGGTCACACTTTAAGCTACCACTTGGACAAAAGACCACAAGCCAGCTATGGGATTTCAATCTCCGACATCAGTCTTTTTAGCCTTTGGGAGGTGGTGGTCAGTCTCAGGAGCCTTAGGCTGCCTGGAAGGTGCGTAAGCTTGCGTGTGAGGGCTGCCTTTCAGCAGAACTCTGCTGATACACTGAGGCTGAAATTAACTACATCTAGCACTGCTGCCAAAGTGAATATATTTCCTTCAGGTACTTGTCAGCAAGAGGTGAAGGTGAGCCAAAGCACATCTGGCCTCTGAAGCATTAAGTTTAAGAGTGGTGTACTGACAAGAAGATGAGGCAAGGCTCATGGCGCTAAATGTGAGAATTGATGCAATGGTTTCAGGAAGGCTTTTCCTAAAATGCTTGTGATGGGAGAAGATTGCGTCCATCGTTGTGCACAAGAACAACCAAGCAGTATTAAAGAGATACCTTTCAAGCAAGGAGTCTACATAGTTTCTGTAAAATTAGCAACCCTGACCAGGGCCACTCTGGTTAAACTGTGGAGATGGATATGATGTAGGAACAGTGAGAAGGAAGCAAGGAAACCTCTGTTACTGGTTTAGGTCAGTAGTGTCATGTAGTGTCGAGCAGACATGCTCTTTCCTGCCAAATTAGTCAGGAAACAGAGTAGGCAAGGAGTGGGAGCACTCCAGCTGAGAACAACAGCACTTCATCTGGATGCTGCTGGGAATACAGATAATGTTGGTTACACAGATAAGGTCACTGCAACTGACTTTTATCAGAAAAGGTGCAACAGCAGTTTAATAAAGATCATTTAGATGCAGGGACACATACTGAGAGAGATCAGTGAGCGACTATGTATCACACCTGTTTTAAATTGACCACAAGACCCAGGTTTCTAATACTATTTGCAAGGATTTTTACAACTGCAAAGCCGAAGACAATCATTTTCTCCTCTGCCCGACAATCAGGTAAAGAGTAGAGTTACCCTAAATGACTGACCAAGGCAGCACTTTGCTGGATGACATTGCATTACACTGTGTCAAAAGTTAATCCAGGGACCCATTTCTCATGTGCTACATGCAGGCAACACTTTCCAACATGAGATCATTTCCTCTCACTAATCATAACCTGCCTGAATCATGGAAACTAATTCCATTCTTGCAGCCCATGAGCAAGTAAGAGCCCTGCAGGACTCACAAATGTATTTACAGTCAAGAGCAACAATCATGTCTGAAATATCTGCCTATTTGTGATGTGTGTGTAAGCACTGCTCAGAAACCGCTTTGGTGAAATGGGCTGCACCTTTGATGACATTACACAAAAAGCTAGTGTGGGTTGGCTGCTGTTTGCGGATCAGGACACTTTGATCCACATCACTGCTTACATGTGTATCACCACACATCTCCATTGTTTACAATATGGCAGTCTGGTAGCTGAGGTCATAAGTGTGGCCAGTAGAGATAAAGAAAAACGAGATCATTGTTAAACACTATTTCATACAAGAGAGCTTGCAAACCTAACATGACAAACCACTGCAGCAAGACAAAAATACAATCAGAGATGGATGCCCATCAATTGGGAGATGTTAGGGTGCCAAACTCAGTTATAAACAAGTGTAAAATATTAAGATCTGCATGTTGATGTAATCTTTGTTGTTCTTTAACAAAAAAGAAATGGATATCTAAACAACTGGGACAACCTGCCCCACCTTAAAATATAGGTATTCTTTACCAGGAGCACATCTTCATATCTTAACGTCCTGACTACCAGTAGTTCAAATTTGTCCTCTGTGGAGGACATTTTTAAACCTGAATATCTCCCACCCACTTTATACTACTGAATTAACTCATTTTGCTACAGATCTACAGAGGACATTTAGGGCTTTTCAATGATACCAAATGTGAAGGGGTGCAGCTTTGGTACCTTACAAAAATTGAGGAATTTAAAAAAAATGTATTGGACAATATTTTTTTTCCTGGTAGGAGGATAATAGCATGACCAGAAGTAGGACCATCTGTTAAAAAACAGAATCAATCCAAATAATAGGTACTGCAATAACAATTAATACATTTAAATCATACCAAAAACCCTGACAGTGATAAATAGTAAATGGCCTAAATGTTTTATCTAATTATCCTGAACATATTTAAAAGAAATACCACTGAGATAATGCAGTTGGACCTCACACAGACACCAATTGAAGATGTGTTGCAGGAATGAGTCATCTAAATCCAGCTGTCCACAGGGCATGTAGCTGATTAGCATACCCACACTCACACACCAGGAACAAATGTAAATATTGCAATAAAACCTGCTGTAATAGTATCAATTCAGCATCGAGGATGGGTTCCAGTTTATTTTTACTTAGTTTAGAAATATTGGATGCATGTGGATACAGAGTTATACAATTTCAATAATTGTTATTAAAGCTATATGCAAATATAGCTCTCAGTAATTGATGTTGTACCAGTGCACTGTTTACCCCTGTGCCATGTTCTGTTATTTGATGTTATGTGGATGAATACATTGTAAAGAGATTTTTTTCTGTCTGCCATACTCACTTACTTACTCACAGACTCAATGTCGTTATGGGAAAGACAATCAAACATTGATAAAGTGCATCATTTGGAAACTTATTTACTTTTAGGGAAAATTTAAGCCTTATTGGACACAACATATTGTTCTGTAAGCGTGTACAATATATACCAGTGTAGCAAAATTAGAATGGTGATCTAATATACAGGTTTTGCTGAGCTAAGATAGACGCCATCTGCTCAGGCAGGCACAGAAACGCTTGTTTTATTTGTTTAATTTGTGGTGATCCTGAAGTTGAAAAATGTGAGGGCTAAAACAACTCTACTGGACAGCATGGTGAGGCACCCGCAAACGGGCTGTCTGCTCAGCAAGGCTGAACAATTTGGCGCTCTGTAGACTGAGGCACCCCATTTGGCTAATGAAGTCCCAGACTGTCTTCACACCACACC
Organism: Datnioides undecimradiatus; assembly: GCA_008933995.1. Classification (NCBI taxonomy): domain Eukaryota; kingdom Metazoa; phylum Chordata; class Actinopteri; order Lobotiformes; family Datnioididae; genus Datnioides; species Datnioides undecimradiatus. Next base: position 2,731,105 of record WARS01000031.1, on the reverse strand, counting down.
CCCACCCACCACTTCACTATGAAATGTTCTACTCATGAAAGTAATGAGGCAGGGAGGGAGAAAGACTCTTCTGGCCACTGATAACCTCAGACTAAACTTGCAACCTTACGAGACAAGGGCCTAATATCTGGCCGTCAATCAGCCCCAGCATCCCTGGCTGGAGTGTTTAATTACAAGGATCAATTATTTACCAGCCTCCTCTTTCACTACTCAGTGCTCCCAAAAAAGGAGTGTAAAGAAAAAAAAGAGAATAAAAAAATGTTGAAGACCCAGAAGAGGTTGCAGCAGCAAATTTAGAACAGATAAAATAAGATTATACAGGTAGTGTTTATTCTGTGTGTTGAAAATTACAGATGAGTTCATCTGGACCAATTTAAATAATGACTACAAAAACTTCAAAACATGGTGTCAGACTAATATAAATTAAAAGGCATTTCTACAATGAAAAAGAGCTTTTGGTACCCACAAATAGCTGATTCAAGCTGAAATTTAACTTAAAAATAAAAGAAACATTTAGCCATAAAATGCATATGTTAATTAGCAACTGTTGCAAAACTAAAATCAGGGATTGGTTGTCTCAGCAGAGGCTGCCAGAAAAGAGTGCAAAGAGAGCATCCGCAGGGTCTGACTGCTGTAACTCACTGTATTTCAAGTTTACTCTTACAGTCATATCTTGACTTCAGGTGCATGGCCCAAACAGTGACTGCAAGGCTTTTAACTAATTTGAAGAGTCAAGCTCATATTACCCCTTTGCTTGTATTCACAACAGCGCTTCACTTGGCTCATGCCGGGAATGTAAGTTAGCAAACACAGAAAAAACCTATTTTCTAAAGAAATATCCTTTTGAAATGCTGCAACCAATGCACTGACAAAGATCAGAAAGAGGGCATTACATGTATTTAATTTATGTTCAATTGCTTCCTGTTAGTTTTACAATAGAGGTTTTATAGATTGTATATTAAGTTTCTGAATAGTCTTGTACAAAAGTACAGGGAGTACCCTGTACTTTTGTACAGGGTACTCCCTGTACTTTGGAGTACAGGCTCATTCCTCACCTCAGATGGCCTAAAATTCAGCTGAAAGACTTTCATCTGATTTAAAGAGACAAGATCATCATCATTAACCCTTTCTATGCCCCTCTCTTTACAAGCTGGTACACTCTGTACATGGTTAAAAAATATCCTGTGCTGATATTAGCACTCTGATAATGGACACACTTGAGGATATGCTGGATTAACTTGCATCAAACATTCATGCATTCTTCCTCCCCGACAACCTCAATAAGCTATAAATTCCACTAAAACACATTTTAATGTAAAAATCTGAAAGTGACAGATAAAGCAGATGGTAACTACTTAACTACTTTTTTATGTCACACAAGGGTACACTACATTTTCCAAGTCTGTGTTCAATGTTGCATCTAAAAATGCAAGAAAAAAAAACCCATTGAGAAGTAGCAGCTGGCAGAGTGTTTTGTGGTCATCTATCCATGGAACAGAGTGCCTCTTCATGTGTCCGAATTACAGCCAGCCAAATAACCCAAATAACAGTGGAAGTGAAAAATGCAGCACTCAACTAAGTCTGCTGTGGTTCAGAGCCTTAACAAGCTACAACACCTGTGATTTGTGGCTTGCCCGCTCTGCTGTATTTTTGTGCTACATTTCCATTGTCATCGTGAGTCTAGCCTGGTTCATGTTATTTATGGTGTGCATGCTCCACATCAGCGACCACCTGCTCTCTACATAAGCAGGCATTAATGCGTCTGTTCCTTCCATGATGACCCCAGACTTGTCTTGCTTTGCTCATCCTAAGAACAGTTTATGTTTTTATAAGTGTCTTTCTTTCTTTTTTACTGTTGTTGCCTTTGGATTTGCTTGGCAAAGAGGTAAGTGTACCAGCATTTAACAATGTTATGTACATAGCTGACCATAAAGCTGAACCTAAACCCTATTATACCCTATTAGCTGACCCTTTTATTCATTCAACATCAATGCTAACACATTCTATAATTAAAAGGAATCATTAACCTCCTGTCACATCACAATCACAATCTGCTTTGACAAAGTTAGGTAGAATATTTCATTTAGCAACCAATAGTTATTTGTCCAATATAACTAAAAATGAGTTCATTGTTAACACACAATGATATTGATCCAAAAAAGTAGGTTTAACACTTATGCCCTCATTAATTCCACAAGGGGGAGTGTGTTGAGACTGAAATGTAAGAGTAGGCAGCTCGTTTCTCCTTCTACAGCAGAACAGGGTTTTTCCCCTGGACTCTCGGCTGATGGCTCATTAATCTATTCTAGAGGAGGTCCCCTACGCAAGCAGCCTGCACCAGTGGAGGACTCCTTGTGCTGCGTCCTCTTCAGCACAATCCTTTTCGTTGGAGTTGAGGAGGGCGTTGCATGAAAGTAGTATAACAAAGAATTTTGGAGAGTGAATTTATTATTATTGCTTCACACTAATAAGAGTCATTAAGAAAACTAGGTTTTTTATAAAACCTTGCAGTATTTTGCAGGTATTGCACGTTCTGAAAGTTTCACTGAGCATCAACAGTGTACAGCGATGTGCACATTTCAGACTGTCTAGTTGAGTCCCTCCAGCTGTGATCTTAGTTTAAGATTTGTATATGTCCCAGCTGAAACCAGCGATCATTCAAAAAAAATCTACAGGCCTTGAGTAATCCCTTATCTGATGAGGTGCATCGGTAGATAAGAGCAATGTATTTTGGTTTCAGTTTGCATCAAATGTCACCTACATAAAAACCTTTCCCTGCTGTTAAACACTAGAGTAAAGACATGCTCTTCCCTTTTGTCTTTCCCCATTTCCCCAAGTAGAAAAGGTGAGAGATATTTAATAATACAGGTTACAGTACGTCAGTATAGTCTAAACAACTTTTCACAAAACTAAGCCAATGTAGGGTTTCTTTAAGGCTGGCTGCTTCAGGGTAAGTATTGCTATAAACACCAAGGTAAATGGGGGGGGATCACAAACTGGTCAAACAACAGGACTAACCAGGTAGCTAACTGTAACCAACATAAGCTAAGCCGGGTTTGGTGGCTAGTTGTGGATTGGTGTGCTGCTTGGATCTAGCAGGGGTTGTTTCTTGGCATTGGCTAATGGAGTGATTTGTAATCAGCAAGTTAGTTGTACTATTGACCTTAAGGTAAGAAATATAGACATTACAGATAGTTAATCTATTCTAAATTTATTTTCCAGCATTCAATGTTAATTTCAACACACAGTCTTGTGTATGTCATGTCAATGTTTTGGCCAACAACCACGATAACACTCGCGCCATTTGAGTGCTAGCGCGAGCAACAGGATGCTGGGTGCAGTTCCTTGACGGACAGCCCACGTTGTCAATAATACCAAGGGTTTCTGAAAGTTACACACATAATGGAAACTGACATCCCTGAAGGGACAGTTATGGGAACAAAGTTACAACAGATCCTCAAGGGTCTGCACCAAATGGCAATCAATCCAATAAATGTGAACACAAAAAACAAATTTCACCACATCAAAGTTATTAGGATTCATAATGAGGCAGAATATAAAATTTTATGGAAATCAAATGAATATCATTGATGTGTTTTGGTCTGGACCAAAGTGGCAGACCAGCTTACTAACGTTACATCCCTAGAGACACACAGTATGGCTTCTTCACATCATGTAATATGTCTTACCAAAAAAGAAAATGGTTGCATTGAGCCCTTTAAGTCAAATAGTAGTGAGCTATGTACTTGTTTGTTGTTGTTATTCCATGAATGTGTGCTTTCAGTGAAGAAATACAACAATCTATCAATCCAACAAGCATGATGGCCATTTGTAAAACTGTGAAAATATAGTGTAGGCTTCCAGTACAAATTAGCTACCTGCATACACATTTACAGCCAGACGTCCTGTGTGGGTGGCAGCAGGGCACTGAAAGGCTCCATTTACACACTTTGGTTTAACTGCAGTATTTTCTCTGACACCCATCATCGCTTAAGTACTCCATTCATACACACTCTGCTTCGGCTGACAAGAGCAATTACATATTGGTGATTATTTCACAATAGCCATTCAAATTAGTAATCTTACTGCCCTCAGTGATTTCAGTTGACATTTGTCTGATATTAAGGCTAGGTTTTCTTCCTCACAGCAACTGATCTGTTACTGACACCATCACTTAACCACCACAGATTTGACTGCTTAAATGGCATGTCAGAATCCAGAATTGTGATTGCCTGACTAAGAGTGACAGAGCATGTAGCTGAGTCTACATACAGAGCATGTGGCTGAGTTATAATTTAGCTATATGAACGTGTAATATGTGTCAGCACTCTAATAAGGCTGTAATGTTGCTGTGGTAATAGAGGCGGTGGAAGTGCAACATCATGTACGTGTCATCACATAAACAAATTTACAGTGAAGTGAAGCAACATTTAAAACATGACTTCTGAGTGTGACCATACAACATTTCCACAGAACGTCACACTAAGGAAGGTCTACAGCATGTACTGTACAAAAAAACAAAATCTATCAAACTGTTTTTAATAGCATCTGATTGGCAAGCTGTCTTGGGACAGTTGGCAAATGGGCGGGCAGCGGAGGAGTTTAGAGGTGCTAAAGTTCAGGCAGGAGCGACGCAGCACCCTGTGTCCTGCCAACAGCCTTACAGTGGCGCAATTCCTGACTAAGTTGTTGACCCATGGCCCCCACCTGCCTTGACCATGCATTATATAGGGGGGGGTGCATCACTTCCCCTCCTATGCTGCCTGCCACACCAGAAGGCTTTTGACTCATGCCCATCTGTCCTGGTAGTACATACATTAAGTGAAAGCCAAGCTACAGGCACCATGTCCAATTCATGTGTGCTTTTATAACAACAAGTCATTATATAGTGTGTGAAGAGAATTTTTACCTCTTTACCAACAAATATCTTGGTATGGACAGCATTATCAGTACAGAGATGATTTCTCAGTTATCAACTCATTTGAGATGCTCTCGAGCTGTTATGATCTGTGTTTGCATCAAATTCAAAACCAATAACTGTATTTGTTAGAAAACAGCAATGCAATACATTTTTGATGTGTGTGACACTTACAATATTCATTCTTACTGATACCGTCAGGGAGGTGTTGATTCAACTCTACTCTAGTTTTTGGGGCTGTAGGTAGTGATGGTGGTGAATTGAAATGTTGGATATAGACAGTTGTTTCAAATGTTCTGACCCATGTTAGAGGATCAGTATGGGTTTCCATGCCATTACCACAGTAACTAAGCAGGATGGATAACAATGCCTGAAAATACAAATACAACCTAATCAATTGCTAATATCAGTGAGGGGAGTCAGTCCTAGAGATTAAATTTAGTCACACATCAGATTTGCCCACAGTCTGAACACATTATATGAGCTTCTTAATGTGGAAGTACATCAGTGACTGAATACATTCTATAGGCAATAAAAGTAATGAGAAAGAATATGACACAATTGCTTTTGTTTGAATGCTTTCACATGGCACTAATTTAGTCTGAATTAATCCAAGATATATTTAAAGAACATTTAAATAAACATATAACCACTCTCCTTGAGGACATCAGAAAGCTTGGAAAAGTAACAAGAATGCAAACTTACCTGACCTACTTGGATGTCTAAGTAATGTAGCACCTCTTTAAGCATGACAGGAGTGTGAGGAGGCTTTTCTGCTGAAACAGACGTCGGTCCTTCAGATCTGTCCAGGGGACCAGAACCAGAAGATGCACAAACTGTTGAAGAGTGCAGACTTAAATTCCATGACCTCCATGCTCTCCTCATAGCAAGGTTCATTTTCCGTAAAACTGGGCTGGAGCGCATGGATGTGTGGAAAATCATGATCTTTATATTGATCTATAGAGAAAATAAGAGCAAAGTAAGTTGGTGATATATGCAGACACATTGGAAGGCCCTGTTTAAGCATTCCATCGTGCACAGTCTAATGTGCATGTCAGGGAGTGACCAACTCCACTTTTGCTAAGTAAAAGGAGCAGAATCTGTGTGCAAAGTGGTTGGCTATAGTATATTCATTGAACATTAGTGCATTAGTTAAATGAATTAGAGAGAGTGTCATCTCCCATTCCTTTAAAAGGATAACTACCACTGAACCTGGTGAATTGCTACTTAAATAGCCCCGAGGGACAGGTATGCGGCCCTTAGCTGGGTGACCCTCTTGCTCCACTGTCTCCCAGTCATCTGCCCCACGCCATTTCAGTAACAATGCACCTTTTGACTTTTGACCTTTGTTGGTCAATGGCAATGCCCAGGCAATTCACCTGACCACACCATTTTAAGACCAACAAGGCATTAGGCACAAATACACTTTTTACTTACAGTGCCTGGGTCATGGGCGTAAAAATGACAACAGGTAGAACACAAGCAAAGACAGTGGTACTGCATCATTTGCTACTTTGCACTAGGTATAGGATATGACCACAAATGTTTAGGCCGATTAAGAAAAGCAGCGTTCGTAACACTATTGAATAACGTTGAATATAACTTTTAATGTAAAGTGATGATGGGCATATGGACTTTATGCCGTTATCCAGAATAGTTATCTAGTTTATATATACCAAAGAAAAATATTTGCCTGTATCATAAGTGCAGATTAATGACACAGGCTCACCAAGGACCTTTGATATTTCCAAATGGAATCTTTTAAATTACTTAAGCAGCTCCCCAACCTGGGGTGTCCACCAAATACAAGAGGAAATCATAGCTGTAACATTAAAGATAGCTGAAATCACCTGGAAGGTTGAACCCTTCCAGCAGCACACATTTGTGGTTCATACACAGCAACACCACCACACCCAAAAGAAGAGTATATCTTTGGCTGACTAGTTCAACATTTTGGCAGTCTTCATGAACAATACTGCCGGCAGCAGGAACCAAAGTGAGCCACTTGGTTAAAAAGGTATTCAGGTGTTTCCTGGCAACAAGATGGATTGAAAATTAGAGCTCCGTTAGTGATGCATGAATCTAATACAATAGAAATATGTGAAGGAGATGGAAGAACCTTAAAAAGTGTGCGCATGACATTGAGGAACACAAAGCAAATTTTCAGTGACAGCAGAGCACTACACAGTATTTGGACAAAATATTGAGTGGCAATTTACGATTGTGGTCAGCTAGTGGGCCATACCTGTTGTACCTTACAGGACTCAAAATCAACTTTTTATACACACTTTTATCCTATTACTGTTCTGTACATCTAGATATAAATCAATACATTACCTTTTCAGGTAAAGTAAGCTATCCTTCACAGGAAAGTCAGCAGCAAATGAATGATGAAAGGTTTGAGAATTCTTTAAATTTATCATAACATATTAATCATTTTGTCTTTTTCTTTTCTATGTCACTGCTGTCAATTGTCATCAGAATAAATCATCTACATCTATGCCGTTTCCTTCCGATGCCATGGTAAAAGCTGAGAAATAAGTAAAGGGATGATGTAGACATTATTAATTTAGCTAGGTAGAGGATATTTTTCAATGAGCCCATGATTTTAGCTATTCCCCTGTTACTACTGCCCTAGCCACCTATCTGCTAGCTATTGAGCTCTGAGTGAATAGAGCAGAATAGAGCACAATAATGTAACTATACAGCACCGGGTACCTGCTAGCTGTTAACAAGGTGATTTACTTAAAAAGCATGGGTTTTTCTGTATGTTGCCATTCAGCAGGACAAAAATATAGCACATTTTTGGTATGATGCAGGTTAGCTGACTAAAAACACCATACCCAAGGTGGAGAAAATGAGCTATAACGTTATGTGGATTACACATTACCTAAAAAGACTGACCTTTACAAGAGTTAAAGGTATGTTTGACACAGCTAATGCACAAATCCTGGAGATTACTGTAAAGATGTTGCTGTTCGCTGCTCTTTGTCACGTGCTTGTAGTAGCTGAAACGGTGATAGCTCAGCAGTAGCTGGACATTTTACAAAACACAGCGATGCAATATTGTTGCTATGCCACCATGTTGGATGACGGCACGCAGCTAGCTACAGACACTGTCAACGAGTACATGAATAGGGTCGCAAGAACACATTCAGTTACATTTACAAATTGTTTAACCAAGGTGAACTCTGACGAAGAACCGTGTCAACACCTCAGGAAGTTAACTGTATCTTACCGTAGTACAGCAGAGAGTAGCTCCGCCTTCAGCAGCAGCATGTCCGCTGCGTCACTCCGCCGCGTCACTCCGCCACGCCCAGTGACCAGCCGCTTACATCCAATCTGCTGCGACAGAGGAAGAGGGCTTGTTTTTGAAAATATTGGCGCTTGTCGTGTTGGCTATGGCCATCTGAGCTTTGCTAGCATTATTTTTAAAGAGAACTACTCCTGTCTTTTTAGCAAACTTTACTACTGTAATGAAATGACAGATAACTGTTACTGACAGAAGGTAAGACGTTATCGCACGCGGCGCATTCGACCTAAAGATAACACCGCTAACCTGCCGTTTGTATCGAAGTTAGCGAGAGCTAGCTAGCAAGCGTTAGCCAACCATGGCTGGTAAACGTTGACAGGGTTGGGTTTACATCCAGTCAATGTTGCGCATTTTTAAAACGCCATAGTGCCCTGTGTTTTGAACTCAAATATTTGTGCTAACATGTAAAGTAGCAATTAGATAACAGTAAAACCATTGTCACACACACACACACACACACACACACATATTTAAATCGTATTGTCATTTGTGAGTCGTTACTAAGCATTAACTGATTTGCATGCATTACGTTATGCCGTCACCAAGCCTCATTGTTGCGATGCATCGTTTGATTTACTACTTGAAAAGAAAGAAAACGCAGCTACTATTGTGTTAGTCATAGCTAACTGTTAAAGTGCAACAGTGGAGCATGGATGTATTTTTTGTCAACTGTGTAAAGGTGCAAAGCACACAGCATGTTGTATGATTTTGTGTAGACCTACTTTTGCTAATTGAATGGCTACACCTGGCAAAAACTGCATTTTTATAGAACATGGGACTTTGATAAAAATACTATATATCTATCCTATTGATAGCAATGAATGTAGGCAAAATATGAAGAGTTGCATGCTACATTGCCAAGCAATATGACTCAACAGCACTGTAAAATATAGCTTCCAAAGTGATCACCAAGAATGATTAGAAGCTAGAAACAGTATAATGCAATGCATTTCAGCAGCAGCCAAACTAGATACTACAAACTCCAGCCTCCAAAATGAACACACAGTTGACATTTCCAACAAAACTACATTTTAACTTCTATTTTAAAATACATACACGACATCCATGGTTTAATAATGTGATGTTGGCCTGTACTGACACAAATTGAGGAAACCATTCCCAACACAGTCTGAGCCAAAGCAACTTTGGCACCATCAGCACCATTTAGCATAAACTGACACAAACATTTCAGGGAGGTTGAAGAAATTTGTTAAAGATTGGAGTCATGTTAATTTTAGTCACAAATTTGCCTGAAAGGGTTTACAGTCTGTAGGACATACAACTCTATCCTTCATCCTCAAATGCAGTTTTCTTCTCTTTGTCAAGTTGCGTGATTAAATGAGTATATTATTAACTGTTACACTAGTATTTGCTATTTAATTAACCTTTTGTTTTTGTTTTGTTTTTGTAGCAACTCTGAAGTGACTGGAAAGGGACCACAATGGCGAATGATGTGTGCAGCCACGTAAAGGTGGTTGTTCGGGTGAGGCCAACAAGCGACAGTGAGAAGCGTGAAAACTTTCGAAATGTGGTCCAGGTTGTTGATAACCACATGCTCATATTTGACCCAAAAGAGGAGGATGTATCATGTTTTGGGTCACAAAGAGTACGAAACCGAAACATCAACAAGAGGGCTAACAAAGACCTTAAGTTTGTTTTTGACCATGTCTTTGGTGAAAATTCTACTCAAGCTGAAATCTTTGAGAATACAACTAAAGGAGTGCTGGATGGTGTGATGAATGGATTCAACTGCACAGGTAACAAATTAATCAAAATTACATTACAACATTTTTCCTCTCTGAAGGGAAGGGTGTCCAAGTTGTTTAATAGTTAGTGTCTAAATTTTGTTTATAATTATTTGTTTCCTTAACAATACCCCCGCAATTTATACAGCGTGTAAAGTAGCCTCTATTAAATGAGTAAATCAGTTTAAATATGTTTAAGACCTGAATGACCTTGCTTAAGATAATGCAGCATGAATTACACATCCCCCTTATATCCCTTATATACCAATTCACAACCATCCTAGTACAACTAGCTGTGAGCTGTGTTTTTAATTTTTTTCCCACCATCTTGGCTTGCTGACTCATGCTGCCATATCATTAATTGAAACTGCTGGCTGCTGTTAATTTACTTTGTTTGCTCCAGGCATTACTTGCTGGTCAGTAGCTCACAACACTGTGCAGTTCCAGTGCTTGTTAAGCAGTACAATTGGGACATTTTGACTGTTGATGTACTTGCTGCAAAAATGACCAGATGTGGATTGAAATATCTTTGCATCAGCTGGAAATCTTGATCCTGCTGAAATATTTAACTTTATTGTTATTGTGAGGTATGTAATTTACGGCTCCGTTAAACTGCAGTGCATTACATAGAGGGGCCTTTTTGTTGTTGTTGTTCTCTTTGCTGTTACATATATACACATACATACGTATTCTTTTTATTTAAAGTAATTTGTCTTTCAATTGCAGTATTTGCATATGGTGCTACTGGAGCAGGTAAGACACATACAATGTTAGGTTCACAAGATGACCCTGGGGTCATGTACCGCACCATGACGGAGCTGTTCAAACGCATGGATGATGCCAAGGAGGAGAAAGATTTTGCTGTTGCATTTTCATATCTTGAGGTGAATATTTGAATCCTTATTGTTTTTTCCATTTGTTTTGTTTTTTGTATTCTGTATCTTGTTTGTTTTAATTTTGTTTTTTGGTTTCATCCAAGCAATTTTCAGACTTCAATTCTTGTTTGTAATGATTATTTAATCACATCAGTTTTATTTAAAAGCATTGCTGCTGTTACATATTGTATTAATAGCCGAGTTTAAGGGGGATAGTTTACCTCTTATCTTTCTTTATTTCCTTTTCTAATGACAATTTTGAACAACTTCAAAGTAAACTCTCATTCCTTACCTGTGTTTGTCTCATCCCATGTCTTGCCCTGGTTTTGATGGATTTTCAGCTGTTTGCAGTTATCTTTGTTGTTTATTTACAGATTTACAATGAACAGATCAGAGACTTGTTGGCTAACGCAGGCCCTCTTGCAGTCAGAGAGGACAGTTCTAAAGGAGTGGTTGTTCAGGGCCTCACACTGCATCAGGTTAGTAGCATCATGGATCATACACATTCCACCACAGCACAGAGTATTAAAGGAAAATACTGTTTTCATTGCAAACTCAATTTCTCAGTCATTTTAGGTTATATTTCCATCAGCTGCTTTTCCAATACATGATGTAATGCTTTAATTAGAAAATGATATTTGCCAAGTTATGGAGGTTTTACAAGAATATATAACAATAAGTCAGTTATCCTGCAAGCAAAGATATTTAAAAATTCACACCCAGTGTTTTGACATCACCAAAAATAGTCTGATGGATGAAGAGGGGTAAAGTTGATAGTTGAAAACTGTTCAAAAAGTGCTTTCTCAAATAACTGAGGAAGTTTAAAAATCTGCCAATAAAGGTCTCTATTTCTTCTGTTAGCATCATTGTCTAAATATTGTTCTATATAACTGAGTTACATAAACAAACTATTTGATGTTGAGCTACTGTTCTGTTGCTGTGGTGTCCAACTGCACTGTGGTGGTTCCAAATCATGCCTTTTACTGGGTCAAGCAACATCTCTTTTTTTCCCCTTTTCCCATTCAGCCTAAATCTGCAGAGCACATTCTTGAAGCTCTGGATTCTGGCAATCGCAACAGGACACAGCACCCCACTGATATGAATGCCACCTCTTCCCGGTCCCATGCTGTATTTCAGGTATTTCAATACAGTCTAAGGCAACAACATAAAAAGCAAAAAACAACAACAACAAAAAACCCAGAAGAAGTAGAGGAAATAGAAAAGCTTGACTACAAACCATAACCGCTCCCCAATTTAAATTTGTACATTTACTGATTAGTTCAGTTTATAAGGTGATGAGTATTTCACATATTTGTGTGGGATTAATAAATGAAATCTTTAATCTTATCTTGTTTCGGTACAAATATCCAACAATGCATCACAGTTTGTTTCTTGATAGATTTAAATTGACAGTTTTGTATCCTTTTCAACAGATTTATTTGAGACAGCAGGACAAAACCGCCAGCCTCAATCCTAATGTCTGCATTGCCAAAATGAGCCTGATTGATCTGGCAGGCTCAGAGAGAGCCAGCGCCACCAATGCCAAAGGGGCACGTTTGCGGGAAGGTGCTAATATCAATCGCTCACTCCTTGCACTAGGAAATGTCATCAATGCTCTTGCTGACCCAAAGGTGAGTTCATATTGTCCTACATAAGTTTTAGATAAAAATGCAGTGTTGCAGAAATAATATAACAGTCTCACAAAGGAGAGCTGTAAATTTTGATTAGTTTCAGAAATCACAGTCAAAGCAGATACAGATTACTTTCCAATACACTTGGCAATTTAACAGTGGTCAAAATAGAGCAGTTTTCTGGAGCACTGCTTACACGAGTTGCTTAGTTGTTTTCCATGCAATTAAGCAGCCCCATAAAGCAAAATTAAAAGTAAAATTAAATTAGGAAAATAAGGCCCAGGATGAAAATTGGACCAATATCAATGCAAATTGACATGAATGAGGTTTTTATCCATGCAATTTCAGCATTAGGTCCAGTGCATGCTCTGTCATGTAATACTTCAGGGTTTCTTGTGTGCATTTTGCAGGATTAAACTATGTTGCAAACATTGTTCACATTTTCCAGGATCATTATGTTCCAGTACCAGAGTGCCCACGCTTTCCTAGAAAACCTTATAGTTTCTGGGACCCTGGGAAACCTTTAAACTTTCACATGCCTTGATTAGTAATAAAGAAATTGTGGAAATGGGGGGAAAGTGGAAAATGTGGTCTCCTTTTAAATATTTAACAGTGTTTCACATTTTCTATTTGCTCAGAGCAATCTGTCAGATGTCTCAGTGACAGCTGGAGGTTGAAATTAGTGATCAGCTCACAAAAAGAGTTAACATTCAAACTGTGTTGCATGCTTGGTGTTCTAACACATAGTATTTTTTTTATGCGCAGAAGACACCTCCTGGTTAGTGAAGATAACTGTGCACATCAGCATCTGCCAGAATGCACAACTGAACAAAGTGTTGGTTAGCTTGGTAACAAATTAAATGCTACTTTGTGACTCACAGCCAAATAATTAAAGCTAGAACAATTATTCATTTAACATTTTTGAAATAATGTTGTACAGTTCTTTACAATTAAAATAAAATCATACAAGATTGACCTGTTAAAAGTATTAAACATTTACATGCAAATACAAACTTTAAACAAGTGACTAACTAGCCAGATTAAAGACAGGAATTGCAAAGAGAAATACACAACATACACCTATATAATTTAGTTTAATGATATAATTTAGATAAAAAAAATTGCCCATAGTGCGTGCATGTGAGAGTGAATGGTTGTATGTCTATGTGTTTGCCCTGCGATGAGCTGGCGACTTGTCCAGGGTGTACCCCGCCCTCGCCCAGAGACAGCTGGGATTGGCTCCAGCAACCTCGTGACCCCACAAAGGGATAAAGCGGGCACAGAAGATGGATGGATGATATAATTTAGGTATAGTGGAATTTTAGATACCAAGTAGTCTATATTGGTACATTGTGTAGTTTGAATGTGACATTACTAGTTCTTCACTCACTCATCCACTAAAGACATTAAATACGGTGTTTCCAAAAAAACTTACAAAGAATGTTTTTAATAATATGCCGTCATAGTTTTTTTTAAATAGACATAACAGGATGAAACAGAATTACATGTATGTTCTACATTATTATAGTTACAAGTTTATGAAGTTAACCACAATCCATATGAAACAAAGAGCCTCTGAAGTCGAGAGTCAACTCAGTATTTGGGTATTATTTCATTCCAGTTGCATACATTAACCTGTCAAGCAGCCTTCTCATTTTACACACCGGTCTCAAGAGACAAGGCGCAAGCAGGCCACATGCATTTAGGAAGTATTGTGCAAACGTCCTGCAGCCATGTTGACATGTGATCCTTTTCAACAGGTTTCTTCGTTCTTGAGTTCAAACTGTGTTCTTTCATGGATACTGTCCAGTTAGCACCATATCCTGCTCGGGCAATCCCCTTTTTCTGATGCTTAGGTGCTGCCTTTGCGTCCTTTCGTCCCAGAATTTTCACAGAACCTTCACTTAATCTTAGGCTATTATAAATTAATAATTAATGAATCTATAATGCTATAAGAGTATTAATATAATCATGGCTTATAGTGAATTAGGGATTTGAACTGCTCATTCTGCCTGTCAAAGTGAAGCCACTAGAGATGGGCAATGTCAATGAAAAATATGTAACATGTTAAAATATGTAAAAAAAAAAAAAAATCTGAGAAACATCACATTTGGTCTTTAATTTCAGGTGCTGACCAGGATTTTATTTTGTCCATACTTTTATATCCTGAGTTCTTATATCAACAGTATTCTCAGTTTGTTTGTTTGTTTTGTACTCAGGATTAGGAAGAATGAAGAATACAGATATCAGTCAGTATCAGTCTTTTCTGCTGTCCACCCTTCCTCTGCTGCCAATGTGATTCAATGCTTACAGCTACCACTGGTAGATGGAGGAGGGTGTGGTTTGCAGTGGAGGCTACAGTGTTAGCCAGTAACTAAGTTCATAAGAATTACACAAATTTTCAGGTTTGTTGCAAACAACAAGCAAGATTGCATTACCGATATAGCTTTTGTTTTAACTTGTTCATATCATTATTTAAGCTGTTTATCTAATTTATACTTTCAGTCATTTTTCAAGTAGAAATGTCAAACCTTTACTGCTTTCAGCTTCCTAAATGTAAAGGATTACTGCTTTTCTTAAATATTTGTAATGGAAAATGAACTGTTGTGGACAGTTGGTTGGGCAAAATATGTAATTTTAAGACATTACTTTGCTCTCTATTTGGCTCTATATAATTGCCATGAGCATTTTTAACAATTTTCTGACATTTATTGATGAATTCTGACATTAATGAATGAATGAAAATAATCATTTGCAGCCCTTGTTTGTAACAATTTACTATAATCAATTGCTGCGTGGTTTAAACATAAACTGAAGACAAAACAAGTAGAAATATCATTTTTCTGCTTTTTACTTAAATTTGTCAACATCTCGACTAAAACATCACCATCAAACATTATCTCACACAATAAGCACACAGTTACAGGCTGTTATTTGAAAGGCACTTAGTGCTGCACCTATGTGTTATAATTGTAGGAGAAACCTGCTGTCCACCATTTTAGAGAGCTGCAGTTGTGGACAGCTTGATCTGCTCAACCTACAGCGCCCACCACTAATCCCCACTCTTTCCCCACCCTATCCCCATGGTTATTGGTGCTCCACTGTTTACTGTTGGCTGACAAGGAATTCATGTTGTGGCCATTGTTTACAGGAAAGAATGTCCCCACTTGTGCCTGGGCTGACATGCCATTTGTTTGAGTGAGAAGAATGTCTGCTCCTTCAGTTTGGGCTTTTCAGTATGTCATCTTCATGCTATGCTGCACAGAGGTTTTTGTTGTAAGTTGTTTGCCTTAGGCGATGGAGATACATTTTACGACATATCCTTTCACTCCATTTTGGCCTTCCGTCCACACAAGCCCAGTGTTTCCCGCCCTCAAAAAAGTGGTTCCCTGAAAATGTTGTCCAAAGAGGACATTTTTGATGGTGCCGGTCTTTCTAAATGGGCATTTTTGGGCATGTCAGGTACTGTACAACAATATTAACAAGCAAACTTGTTTTCCACACTGTGACTTAGCAGAAAGGAGTTTAGAGAGATGTGTTTGCTCCCAGAAAAGTTTTCTGGTTGTTGATAGAGGTTGAAGGGGAGAAAACTTTAAATTACATAGCACCCTAACCCTACTTATGACATCATTGCAGTAATGAACAGCATTGTTCACAAACTGAAAGTTGCTGAATAAGAAAAGTGTAACCAATGTTCTTATCAGTCTTGACAAGTAAACGTAGATGCAAGGCTTAAAGAAAGATCTAAAATTTCTGCCGTACATGAAATCTTTAAAATGTAAAGTGATTTTTAAAAATTGTGCTGAATTCCTTTTCAAACCAAGAGTCATTTGTTTATGAGTACATCACATCTCCCATTCACAACAGTGCCTTGCAGCAATGCATTCCTCCCTTCACCTGCCATTTTTGTGGGTTTGTTTTAACCCTAATATGTGACAGATTCCCCATGGTTGACCAAACTCATAGTCTATTACTCAAAAAATATGTTGAATGGGGCTCTTGTTATAAAGGTTTTCTAAGTTGTCATGGCTATCCTTAAACTTCCTGGACCTGACCTGAACTATAGCTAAGGTCTTCGAATCCAGATGTTGGCTTAGGGTGTTTCCATGGAATAGTGCAGGCACAGCTGCAAACCCCGAAAGAGATCATTTTACACTCTTTTGTTACTTCAGTTTAATGCGACTTTCTGCAATCCAAATGCCCACGAGAATGTGACTCACCTAAGCAGCTGTAGTTTATCTAATGCCATTATTACAGAATGAGCTGTGTTCACAGACCAGCTGCAGAAAGACTCCAGACTAGCGTTGATGGCTGCTCCTCATTTTGACTCTAAAATGAACACACCACACTCAGTTTTATTCCCCACTAGGGTTATTGGTCCCTACCAAATATTGAGATGTGACTAAGCTTCACTTGTGGAGTTGGTCCAGATGGAGAATGTATATAAAGACACACCTCACATTTATGCTCCTCTGCACACAGCAATAACGCACGCCTTTTTTTTCTTTCATATTGATTTGCATGGTGTTTGACAGAAGTGGCAAATTCCCAGATTCTGTATGTTTTTCTCTGAAAACTCCATTTGATGTTTCTTCTTAGTAAACTGAATTGAACCCTGAGAAGTGCTAGTTTGTGTATACTTTAAGTGAACCCAGACATGCATAAAAGGTCTCACTTCTTTGGCTAACACAAAGTCTTCTCTTTTTGTTTCAGAGTAAGAAAACTCATATACCATACAGGGACAGCAAGCTTACTCGGCTACTTAAGGACTCCCTGGGAGGCAACTGCAGGACGGTTATGATTGCCAATGTTAGCCCCTCATCCAAGTCATATGATGACACCCACAACACACTTAAGTATGCCAACAGGGCCAAGGAGATAAAGTCCTCAGTAAGTATTTAAGTTATATTGTTTTATAATCTAATCTAATCTAATCTAATCTAATATAACTGCTGTGATTATTGCAGTAGAAATGTATGGATTCTTTTAAAATGATCTCATTTTTCCTATTTACCCTCAACTATCAGCTGAAGAGTAATGTTGTAAGCCTGGACAGTCACATTGGCCAATATGCAGTGATCTGTGAGAAGCAACGACAAGAGGTAATACCAAACAACAATAAAGTGCTTATTTAGAAAGGCTCCCAAGGAAATCTCCATCATTTTTTTCATACCTAGAATTTCCCAAAATCATATTTAAACACAGCATGATTAACGATGCATTTCTAATGATAATTTTGATGTTTTGTTGCATTTCTCAAGATTCTACAGTTGAAGCAGAAACTCAAAGCATATGAGGAGAAAAACATGGTGCCTGGGGCTTCTAACATCTCTTCCCAGAAACAAGCAGAGTTCAAAAGGTAAGCATGGTACATTCTATATGTGATTCAGAGTGTTATGTGAGACATAGCATTAGTTGTTTCTTTATGTGTCATATTCACTTTTATTGTAAACATTGTAATTGGAATACAGTAACTGGTTGCAGAAGAAAAGGCATATAGCCTGTATTTGCAAATGAATTGTAAAGAGGTGATACATTCATGGTTCCACTAGTGGTTCTAGTGGCTTTAGATCCATAATCATTTATAATGGAGTGGATCAGGCATTGTGAGGTGTAAATAGGCACAGAGCTCCGGTTTGTTGTTCAATCAAGACTGAGATAGCAACAGTCGATAATATTTTTTATGTTGTTTCTTTGCTTTTATTTATTTTCTTTTATCGTACGATAAATATTCAAGAATTAACTCAGTGAGCATTTATTGTGTTAGCACAGCAGCATGGCTGTGCTAACACAAAATTTTGGCCCTTGTATCTGAGATCTCATTCTTTCTGTCAACGCCTGTGTTACCTTCTTTTAAATAACACTCCACATGTTAGTCTTGACCTCACTTATGACCAAGAACCAAAGATATTGACTTCACTAAACGGCAGCAACTCATTCACCAAGGACACTCTCTATTGTTTTGTGGACCATTTATTTAGTATGTAGTACCTACAAACTTGGAAGTGCATAACATCCAGTCCTGGTCAAAGTTCAGTGAAGCTAGCACAACTACATCATTGGCAACAAACAGTGAGCTGTCCTGAGGTCACCAGACTAGACGGTCTCTTGCCAACTGCACCTAAAAATTATGTCTGTGATTATTTATTGGTGACCTAAAATGTTTTATATAATAACTGGATGAGCAGATCAGTACTAGTGAAATACTGGCTAGAATTTTTCAGGTAGTATTGAGATTGCCTGCCTTTACATACACAAAATGCCAAAGTTCAAATGCAGTTTTGACTGCAAAACTGTCAAGGTGAGGTGCACCAGCAAAATGTTGCTAAAATAGAAACAAACAGACCTTTTTAACCCAAAGCAGTTCTACCTGCTTTGATCGGCAACACACAGTGTCAGAGTAGATATCATTAGTTGAAAATGCCAGCTGCTGTTTTTTGTTTGTGCTGCCATGCTTGTACACTCACAACACAATGCATTGGTGGTATTTTTGACACCTTACCTACCCAGAATGTACTGGAAACAAAGTGTCAGATTTGATGATCCAGTGCTGCTAAAATGCTGATAAAAGCCTTGATCCATCCCTGCCATGCCTCATGTAGATCAGCGTACACCACACTTAGTTTACCTGGTATTTTTTTACTTTTTAACCAACTTGTTTTTGTTACTCCCATGAAATGGGGACTTGCATCTCCTGGAAAACTGTTACTTCCTGGAAAACAGCACATCTTCAAGGGTGACCTCATGCTGCACTAGTGTCTAAAATAAAAAAGCCTCATCATAGATTAATTGCTCGTTTCCACTCTGTAATAGTCCCTCTCTAGCATTCTCTTTTAAATGGTAATGATACATCACATGAATAAACTGATGTGATGTCACAGGGCCTTCACAGAGAGAAAACATGTCTTCAACACAAAAAGTGTTAAATAAAAATAATAAAAACTACAATATTGTATCACTGCCCATATAAGAACTTGAGCACCAATTGATGTACTCAGTTTTTTTCACATTCATTCCTGACTTGTAGTTTTGAATTTAAAACTCTTTTAGTTATTTTTTAAGTAACTGCCTTGTCTATGCTCTTTTTATTAGTATTTAACTGAAACACAGTAATATACTATGTGAAACATTATATCTAATCAGTCATCTAATCTATTAAGATATTGTATTGTTTTATAAAACTGCTACAAAAAGCATTAGTTATTTCATTTAAACGTGGAGTTTTAATTTGTATTTAGTAGTGCAGCAATGCACAAGATGCACATTGATTTCTGTTACATAAATCATATCAGCGACATCTATCTAGTCATCTTTAAGGCATGCAGTGGCATCTGTCGGGGTATTTGGGTTGGGGGCGGGGGACACAGAAAAGCTGAATGAGTCTCACTCCCACACATTTCATTCACTGGCATCAGAATTCACAACTCGCACAGTGAGAGCCTCTGAATAGAGGCTGCACGCTTCTCACACTATTAAAAATTCAGCAGTCTAGCAAGGCCACGACGTCTCCTACGTCACTGGAGTTACATTGAAGAGTGCAGTCACATTTCAGCGACAGCTCTCCAGTCTTATTTACCTGCATGCCTCTCCTGTCTCTCCTCTGCTTTAACTCAACTAGACACTTGCATCCAATCTGGATATCACCGCAACTCTGTCCCAGGAATACATATATACATCATATAGCTAAAAATGGCTCTCTGGTTCAGTCTGAACAGAATAATCATCTTATGAAAGCTCTAAAATATATCAAAAGATTAACAACAATTGTATTGGAAAAACAGTTTTCCTTGCCAGCATTTAATATGACATATGATTATACATTAGTATTAGTTGTATTACTGTAAAATTTGAATGCTGGTTAAAATTTTTAGGATGTGTTAAATACATGAACAAAAAGCTTCTAAAAGCTCACAGCACAGCAGTTAATGTAAGGTACATTGCATGTGGCAAAGCAGCTATAATCACATCTGGCTTGAGTCCCTGTGATGATGGTGATGTTTCCTTGAACTGCACTTTACTACTGTTTCTGTTATGTTATTGGCCGCTCATGTATGTGAATCACTATGGATAAAACAAAGAAACTTCCTCTGGTGCTATAACGTGAATGAGTTCAATGCCCTCCCGCCCACGGGCCAGTTCATCAATTCTAAGATTTTTTGTTTAGATTTTTTAAGTCAAGTATTATTATTTTCTTGATGTAACCCTTTCCAAGGCAAAGTTTGTAATGTTTGAACTTCACTTTTCTCTCTTCCTTTCTCTCTCTCTCTAGGGTGTCAGAAGCTCTGCAGCGAATCTTCTCGGGCCGGGCCCAAATCAGGAGAGAACAGCTGGATCTGGAGAGACAACTGAAGGAGAATGAGCTGCGCCAGCGCTACAGTGAGGAAGCCAACCGGCATGTCCAAGACTTCTGTGCCAAAGAAAAGACTGAGAAGGTAGCTGATGCTTACGCTGCTATCCACAGATTCCATCATCCCCGCAGAAAAACAGCAGCTGAGTCATCATTTCACTTCTCTGTTCTCTATAGTTGTCTTAGCCTCTCATTTACGCCACTACAGGACAGGGTCACTGCTCCCCAGTTCCTGGCTCTTCTCTGCCGTTTGAGTCCCAGTGTTAGGCCCAGCTGTAGATGCCATTTAAAGTGTAAAAAGTGAATTCTTGCCAACTTTCCGTACCAAACTTTGCAGAATGGTAAACTGTGAGAACAGTGCTCATGAAAGTAGCACTAAAGTTTTAAAATGTCATTTAAAATAAAAAAATCCTCAATCCTATTTGATTTACATCTACAACAATGAATTCTTAACAAAACTAATCTATCTTTGTTGCTTGCAATATTACTGCTTGCAGCTATAATTACTGTCATTTGACCATATACACAGTTGATACTTTGCAAGACTAACACTAGGCAGACAATGAATGATTAATAATATTACTTAAGTGCCCTTCTGTTTTTGTTGTTGTTGCTACTTTCAATAGGCCACTGGTAAGCATGAGAGGAAGATGGCCAGCTTACGTGCTCAGCAGCAACACATTTGCAAACGTTTGAAGGAGGCAGAAACAAGATTCCAAGACAATGATAGCTGGCTTCATCGTGTCGAGAATGAGATTAAGCTGCTGAAGTCAAGTGATCAGTCTTCAGAAGTAAGTAGTACCTTCTGACACTTTTAACACTCACTGGTACTGAAAAAATCTGAACGATTGAAAATGTGTATTTTTGTTGCCGCAGGCTTTATTTAAATGTCATTTCATCATTTTTTCATTTCCCAATTGAAGAAGAGAGAATTGCTGCATGGATTAGTATAAACTTCATCTTTTTAATCATTAACTGCATATAGACGTTTGAAGTAACTGATGTTGAGTTTACCTGAGTAAAATGCTTACACAAATTTCAAAAACACTTTGCAGTGACATGAACAGGAGTAAACAAATTCTTAAACAACAGATCAGTACCGGTAAACGGTGAATAAAACAAGATGCCTCATTACATAACTTGTAGGTAAAATAAAATAGTTTGAGTTAATATAATGAGACAAGTGGGCATGATTAGAGCTATAGAGAAAAACTTGACAATGTGGGTTACATCCTTCAAAACTCATTGCTTAGTGTTTTTTTTTTTTTGTTTGTTTATTTTGGAAGGTAGGCTGTGTCTCTACTGGTGTCGTGACTGTCTTTGTTTTCTTCCCATCTGTTCTCCCAGTAATTAGAACCGTGCTCATTTTATTTCTCCAGCTCACTCGTGGATCACTGAAGAGAATAAATCAATACCCTTTACTCATCCCTCACACAGCAGCCAGTTACCTAAAACCATGCCCATGTTATTTTTTTTCTTCTTTATCCTTTCTTCCAGGAACTGACCCAGAACTATGACGCACCCACCGGTCAAATGTTCTCTCTGCTGTTGTTTCGTAGTTTCTTTACGTCAGAGTCCCCCCACCCCCCCACTCCCTTATCCTGAGCAGACAGCTTTTCTGATGAAACATGGATGAAAACAGAACTTTACATTTTCTCTCTTGTATCCTGACCCCTAACTACCCCTTATTTCTCACAATTCTGCCCAGCAGAGTGCTAATTCAGTACCCTGGTTTGTTAGAACGGCCATTGCCTTGTCATTTCTGCTCTGACCACACTTCTCACCCATCTTCAGGTGTTAGAGAAGGGCCTACATTGCCACAGACTGGAGCTGCAGGTAAATGATCTTGAACAACACATCAAGCAGATGGTCAAGCTCACTGCACTGCAGGATCAGGAGAACA
The DNA here is from genome assembly GCA_008933995.1 of Datnioides undecimradiatus. Classification (NCBI taxonomy): domain Eukaryota; kingdom Metazoa; phylum Chordata; class Actinopteri; order Lobotiformes; family Datnioididae; genus Datnioides; species Datnioides undecimradiatus. Next base: position 2,708,373 of record WARS01000031.1, on the reverse strand, counting down.
AGCGCATGCAGAAGTAGGTTTACACTTGGAACCATTTTTTATTGAATTAAATACACCTCAGTGCAGAAGAAACTGCACTTCACCTCACTCTTGCCTGTCTTGTTTTTTCTGGAAAAATGTCTGAATGTTAATTTTCTATTGCGTTTCAGAATGGTGAGCATTTTGTTGCCAGCGTATAGAAGGAACTACTCTGTGCTGTGTGGGGCTGGACTAGTCACAGCAGCAGATGAGATGGAGAATCATGAACTTGAGCACCTTGTGTTGAGGGAGAGAGGCGTGGTCTGGGCAGACCAGGAAGGGGTGGGTCAGCAGCTGAAAGGTGATGGGATTGGAGAGGAATCACAGGAGACAAATGAGGCAGGACGCGCGGGACTCTGCAGCGAGTTGGCACCTGTCTTGTCTTTCTCACATCTGCTTTACCACCAGAGCAGCCCCTGCAGTAAGTCGTCATACCTTTATAATCCTATTTATTACTGTGTTGTTTACGTATCATACAATTGTGCATTGTCGTTCAAAACATTCCCGTTTTGGCCATGCGCATGGCCTCTAGTATTGTCATCTGCAGTTTTCTCTAGAGCTCACCCAAACAAACACACTTGACATCGTGCTTCCTTGGGTCCTGAGCAATACACCTGATGTGATGTAGTGGCCTTCAACTGAATAGCTAATGTGACAACTGGCTATTTAGGGCCAAGCTGTTTAGGTTTTTGGGACCAGACTATTTAACCATTTATGCCAAAAGTTACATAGCTAGTGTTTGTGTTGTTTTGTTTGTTTTAAATGATGAATCAGTACGTTTTCATTTCATAAAATAACAGCCAATTACACTGTCTTAGCAGTAATTTACCAGTGACCACCTTTGTTGTTTAGATCACAACTGCAGCTTACAAGCTTCTTTCACAATAAATGGTTTTGGTCAGGATATTATGTTGAATGCCATGAGGTTAAAAATAGTAGCAACAGTACATTGTGCGTTACAAACACGAATAGCATGCCATTAAACACATGCTGCTTTTGTTGAAGGCAATAATTATATAATTGTAGTGTCACTTCTCAGTGAATGTTTTGCACAAAGCTAAAATGAAAATTACACCCTTGCAAACGGCACCTAAAATTAAAAAGGTGTGTGTGCGTGTGTCTGTGTCACTTTGCTATGGTTTGTTTTTCCATATTTTTTTCATGAGATGTTTCTCTACGGTGGCAGAACTAAAATGTGAGATTAAAGGCAAGTATACATATTGGACACCCTGATGTAAGACCTGTTTTAGTGTTAAACATAATAGTCAGGTGTCCTGTGAAGTAGTTCAGTAAGGTCCAATGTATTGGAATTTGTCCATACGTAGTCTGTATTGCGGGACCTGTGAGAGGGCGCAGTTCATTTTTAACTGTCATGTCTGCATGACCTAGCAGCTCCAGGCCCCCATGACATATAAGCTTTGACAGACAGTGAAACATGAGCCAAAACTGGCCAGCTATACTCAGTAACTCTTCAGTTGTCCCTCTTTTTGATTGTTGTTGGCTTGTTTCAAAATGTATTGCATTTAGTAATCACTGAATAAAGATATTAGTGTCAGCCTCCTGCGGACACAGTTTTAAGTTTAATGATTCTAAGATCTTTGCATATTACCAGAAATTGAGTTTTGATTGATTCATTATGAGTTAAGATTTCCACTGCCATGTTGTACTGTGCATCATGCTTTGGCTTTTGCATGAGATTTGGTTTTCCTTTTTTACTTGTAATAGCCACACAGACTTTTTCTTAACAAAAGACACAATTCATTTAAATGTCTGCTCAGTTTATACAATGACAACTGACTACTTTTTTGTTTTTAAATCAGATAAGCAACAGAATCCAAGCTAGCATACAACACTTTGTGCAGTTTTGTGTGACAGTTTTAATGATAGAAAATCGCCTAAGGGTGCAGAAGCTTTTCAAGCTTTTTGTGTTGTTATTGTGATGATGTGTTCAATCTCTTCATGATTTGTCAATTTTCTGGTGCAGATGGTCACTCAAAAAGAACATCATCGTGCAACTCTGCTCCATCACCAGAAGGTAAATTTATTTTCCTCTCTCCTGTCTTGCTAACATTCTGTAGTCAATCTAAAATCCTAGCATATCTGTTAATCCCTCCTCCCTCTCAATCATTTGCTTATTTGTTCTCTTCTTGTCACCTTCCCACTCAGTCCATCACACATGAAGAAATGATGCTATGTTTTATTGAAGCAGAACATACAGGTCATAAAGTTCTGTTTTTCTTATGTGCCATATAAATTTTCAGTTGTTTTGTGTAAGCCTATATTTTCACTTTGCCATGTTGCATTTTATTTGCTGAACATGTTTTTAGCAGTTTAACTGAAACAAGCTTTTCAGAATATTAAAATGCTCAATAAAAGTTGGACATGTAATATAATTTGATTTATAGTGTTGCTGCAGACATTCTGCCCTGGCCAAACCTTGAATAATGAATGATGTGAATACTCACAACCAGTTTCATGGAGGGAAAACTGTACACAGTGAGCCTTTGGGGAAATGTAACACAAAAACCTTTGTGAAATATTGCACTTCAAATTGGCTGTAATGATATTTACTGCAGGTGGTCTACATTTCATTGAAACATATTGTGGGAAATGTAACTTTTGAAGAAAATACTCCTGCCAGATGACCAGAGTTCCTTGAATGGAAATGAAACATGAAAGCACAAGGGAGTTTGTCCCGACTGCTGTTAAATTTCCCTGCAACTTGTAATAAGTGAACTCCTTTCATTTAGTTTTGAGAGTTTCCAGGCGTTCTTTACACATATTTTATACATACATCCATACATTACAAACCAGTCAAGCCAGTTGGTGTTGTACAGTCGTTTGCTTTATTATTTTCTCATAATTTCATATTTAGCCAAGATATCCATGGTAAATATACCTTAATATCTGCACTGGCTGTAATTGAATTACTATGGTGAGCTTTTATATTGTAACAAAAAAACTTAAATGGCCAAACTTTAACTGTATTTGGTTTAATCCATTATTTGACACTTAAAATAAAGCTTTTAGTCGATTTGGCATTTGAAACAAAAAAATAGTACTCCACAGCCTGCTTTAAACCAAGAACTCTAGATACATAGAGTAATTATTAAAGTGTCCCCTTGACAAGGTGGACCGTACACCAGCTAAATGTACTGTTGAGTACAGTGTTATAATTTGATGTGCCTGACTCAAAAAGATCTATGTTAACAGTATAAATGATATCTATATAAAATGCAGAATTGTTACATGAAGGTATAGCCCGCTTTGTGGCAGCACCTGTTAAAATAATTTATTGTTTAGGCATGCATCCCATTTCAACACAACACCCATGCAAGGCCTTTAGAAGCTTAATAGTGAGTAGCCATATAGCATAAGCAGTCTGATTTATTCACCCTTTAACTAATTGTTTTTCCATCATTATTTTGCCATTTCTAGGATCATATATCCAGTTTCATATCTCTAATAAAATTGTATTTGTGCACCATCCTCGATTATGCATTCACTAACTCACAGATGACTCCTTGAAAATCACCCAGTCCATTTTAATTTCAGTGTAGTGCCACCACTCTTACCTGCATATAGTAATATACATACATACATATACACACATAGTGGTACAGCTTTATATGTGTTGTGCAGCATCATCAGCTCTGCTAACTCACAATGGTGTTTAAAAAGCATAGAGTAAAATAGAAGGTTTTCCTAAATAAAATAAAGCTTTTATTTAGCTTTCAGAAAAACAATCTGATCTTTTGATCTTATTCTGGTGCTGTTTGTCAGTCCCCTACTGCTTCCTCAGCTGTTAATGGTAGTCACTGCAGCATGTTATCAAGAATAGCTCCACCCTGCAGCTTGCAAAGCCAATCAAATTTTTCTGTTTTAGAAAGGGTTGGGGTTTTGGCATTAACTCTTTCTGCTGCTGCTGCTGCTGCTGCTGCTGTTGCTGCTTAATCATAGCAAGTCACACAAAAGTGATCACATTGAACGAATATTCTGCATTCCACAATTCAGTGTTATAACACACATGCATTTATTAATAGCTTCATGCCATTTCATTCAGCTACCTCCCACTGCCCCTTTTATCTTCTTTTTATATTCCCATTCAATCTTCTGTGCCTCACTTCTCTCTTATCTATTTTTTCCTCTCTTGATTTTGCTGTCCTTTTTGCTTCAAATGTCTGTGAGTCTGGCTTTTTCTTCCTTTCTGCCTGTCTTTCCCTTCTACCCTCAAATGTTTTTCTCTGTCTGTCTAGCATCTAACCCTCCCAATCCCTCTTGAGCTTCATTCATGAAAATGCAGATCCACAGCAGGGCAGGAAAAAACGTCAACAGACGTAAACTCCCCTGCTCCACCAACCAGAAAAGGCGCACTATAAAAAACAGGCAGCAGCAACCAGGCGACCCTAATTCAGTGCAGCCTCTACCAGAAATAGCAACTCATGCATGTATTAATCCCCTACAAGCCAAAAATATGTGATTGAAGGAACTCTGCTGCCATTTATTGCTAGGGACAACTCCTCTGCCACAGAAAAGGGCTATTTATCATCGTCTCCTCACTCCGTGTGCTGTCTGAAGTCTGACTCACATTTGCTAAATATTGCATTTTGATATTTAGGGCAAAGTATAAAGCAGTCATTCACCTTTGCATTTAGTGTTCTCACCTCCTTTATGTGCTGGCATTTTTTCTTTTTTAGCCCCCTGCATTACCCCCACCATACCCCTGCAGGAAATGCCACGTGTGTAATGGTTGTCATACTGTGATGCAGACACCAAGATTTAACCTCATTCTTGGCTTGTCAACCTGGACAACTTTTTTGTTGTCACAATTTTTAGGCGATGCTAAATGCTGGCAAAAAAATACCTGGTACTTATACTTAAGCCTTTGAAAAAGCTAAATGCCAAAGAAACCAAAAGAGCCATGTCGTCCAGGCTAAGTATGATATATTTTAATCTTAACATTAATCTAAATCCACAAAATTATCTGTGCAAACTTGGCTTTCTGTTTTACCTGCTCTAGGAATGAGTAATTTTGTGAAAATTTGCTTTCTTCCAATAATTATCAGTAGCTATACAAATAGCTTCATGAACAATCAACCAATCCTTTACAATTTGGAAATGTCTTTGAATAATTATTCACTATCTGCTAATGTTACCTGTCTATCACTGCTCAACTGATATCATGCTACTTTGTGCATGGAAATGCACACAATTGGCTAATGATTATTTATAGACTGGTGGACTTCTGACTAGATTAACAGCAAAACGATACAGTCTTTGCTAGCATTTTTCAACATCAAACGTAGTGTTACTGTCTCTGATCAGAATTCAGAATTCCTATTGGCTGCTTTTTGGACATCAGTATCACGGTTCAGCTTTTGTCCATTTTCATGATAGAGAGTCTGCACTGGGTGTTTTTATTTTGAAAATTGGGTTAATACGTGTTCCTGTTGCAGTTTGACTTCCTGCGATCTGCTCTGTGCAGCTTAATGTGTTTTCTGTCCAAAATAGACTAGGCGCTCCTTTGAGCAGAAAGAAGAGCTGCTCATCAATAGAAGGTGAACTGCTCCTTGTTCACTTCTTTTTTGGCCTTGGCCATGCTGCAGTTGCTTCTGTCTTCTCTACCTGAAGATACACCTGCCTTGCCAGCCAAGTGCTGGTTTAGATACTGTACCCAACTTTTTCTAACTCCACAGTTCTTCGGGTTGGCAGTAAGCTCCACCTGCCCCAGTGACTAAAGCACTGCAGCCACTTAATAAACACATGCCACACAGATGTTATAGCAGATAATCACCCAAGTACAACAGTAGACCAGGGCTTTCCGAACTTCCTGAATAACTTTTCTATTGTGCTCAGGTGAGTCTTAATATGGTGCTTTATGAGATTTGAGCATCCTGGCAGGAAAAACACATGAGTGTAACACTGCTGGAACCTGGCAACATCTGCCTTCTGAGACACTGTGAGAATGTTTTCACAAAGGAGCAAAGTGGGGTTGACCGAATTTAATACTTACAGTCCCAGCTTGAACTCTGTTATTTGAGGTTGGAATCTAGGAAGTTGAGGTGGTGGTAAACCTGTGTTGCTCCACCCAAAACACGTTATGTTCACCCTCACCGAATTACCATGTGACCACCAAGGGTCCTTGCCACTTGGCAAACTACACCAGTTAATAGGGAGAAAAATTTATGTCTGGCCAATAGAATTTGGAAATTATCCAGTCCATTGTTTTGTTATACCTTGTATGTTTAGCAAGTGGATTCTGGTCCCCTTATACTTACAGCCGGTTAGTTTTCTTTCCTGTCTGAGTGTCATAACTGACTTTTAAAAATCTATCCCTAACCAATGAGATGTGCTAACTGGTCCCACGCCAGGTCATTAGATTGCTCAAGTGAAATATTTACCATGAATTGCAATGCAACAAAGTGCAACATGGGAACCTGTGTAGTCACAGATGCCCCTCTCTATCTGCAGTGTCACTCAATCCTAAACAACAACAGAGCACAGCACACATATTCCATGTATCTTTTGGACATGAATACACCCCTACACATTTCCCCACAAACCTATTAAACTCAGGCCAATCCATGCCTAAGATCAGAATGTGTCTCACTCCACTTAGTCCATATCTTCTCCCCCTGTGGGTTGAGACTGCTCCCATCACGACAAAACCCTGAGGGAAGAAGAGAGAGTACTGACTCGGTGTGTGCTCCTTCAGATAGGGTGTAAGTGTGGGACAGGTGAATGCCAGTGGCCTTCCACAAACTGCTCCACTACGATCTGCTCGCAGTGTTGGTTATTGTCAGTAGATCCCCTTGGCTGAAGACACCTGGATGCAGTGTCTTCAGCTGTTGAGTGTTGACAACGGGATGGCCAGCAGTTGATGACTGAACCAGTGGCTGTGATCCTCATAGGATTAGCCCAGGCAATCAAAGGCAGCCCTCTCCATGTGATGATAATTCCTATGAGAAAAGACTGGCAGGCACAGTGCCACAATCTGGGTTTCCCCTAACAGTAAAGGAAGCGAGTGTATGTTTCACTCTGCTGCTGGCCAGCCATATTCTACCGCCCCCCGCCCCAATGACTGGTGGTCATCAGCAGATATGTTCTTATGCTTGGTCATGCCAGAGATTGAGATGGATACACTAGATGGTGGAACTGGTGCCCTTGATCAGAACAGCATAGTACCTTAAAGCTGGGTTTCCTCGCAAGTGGTGATTGCAGCACCTCACGGCAACAGCCTCAAATATCTGTGCCAATATGTGGCCAATTTAAACGGCTGCAGCATTAACATGTTGTGTGCCAAGGTACTCACGGCACCACTGTAGCAGGTCTCTCTGCTCCTTGCATTCACCTAGTACAAAACCACACCCACATTTACAACAGAAGCCTGATAGGTTGTCATTCTTGTCTCTCCTTGTGTGTAGCAGTCACTTAAAAGTTAAAAATTCTATTGCTTAAGAGTGACTACCCAATGAGCACCAGCTATGTCAATCGTTTCTTTTTCGGAGTTATCTTCAGAACCTTCTCTCCTACATACAATGATTTATGGGGGTCATTTTCACAATAGCACACTCTGGCTCAAATCATACATTTTAAGCACATTTTGAGCACCATGATTTTCAGTTTTTAAAAAAAAAACTCTGTTAGCAAGTAAAATATCCCCAAGCTCTGGTTTATTTATAAAATCCAGCCCTTTTTAGGGTAATAATGCATGTCACACCTCCATTTCAACATTGTTAAGTTTATATGTGCATGAAGGGCACTATATGTTTAATTGCCTTGTGCCATGCATAACATTTCCATCACCACTGATCACACTTTGATGTAACTTCCATCTCATTTCTCAGTTGCGACATTTTTTAAATTACACTGTTTAGCCTAAAGCAGCCACTTCAGTGCTTATTACTGATTGAGTATGGGGGGCAACATCGTTTCGGGAGGGGTGTGTTTACTGTTACCCAGGTTACTTTTTGAAGTGGTTTGATTTGCTTTAATGTTCAAAGCCCTTGATTGTAAGCAATTCACTGCTAAATGCATATCAAAGATGGCTTGATACAAATGCTGTCATCTGCAAAGAAGGCTTGAAATGATGAGAAATTATGACTTGCTCTAAAATGTCTTTAGAGGACCAAAAGTTAGGTAGGCCAAAGGCTAGCATGTCATCTGATTTTTAAAAAAAAAAAAAAAAAAAAAAGTCTGTCGATGAAACACTCAACAAATATGGTGCAGCCGCTACAGGAGGCACAACCTTTCCACGTGAGCTTTTTGTCTTCCTGCAAACTTCATGGTTTATGACACTACAAAATATTCTAACCTAAAGATAACTCTGTCTCTTTAAAATGAAACAATGCTAACTACCAAAATCAGAAAGCAAGAGAGAGAGACCAAGACTGTTGTAATTTTGGTGGATTCTTTAGCATTTATGGGTATAGGTGAGAACTCCCTTTGTGACTATGTTCATCCATAACAGATTAATTAATTTGCATTTTAGTTACGTATTATTGAAGCTTTGTTTGTTTTTATTTCTATTAACTGTAAGTTAATTATTGTTTTTTTAGGTAAAGGAAGTCAAACAGATCTTAAACTGGAACCACCTCCCAAAATGCCTATCAGGAGAAATCTGTGTGCATCACTGCCACCGCAAAGCCCCCGGACCATTGCCAAGGCTCAGGTGTTTGAAGAAGGCATGTTCCCGCTCCTGTGCACACCAGAACCTGTCCAAAAAACTGTTCAGGTCCTTCCACTATGCTCCTCCAGCACCATGGATCCCAACATGACCTTTGAAGTCTTGGACAATGACGATAAAAATGCAAGTAATGCAACCATCATTATCAGCAGTGGCCCCTGTCAAACATCAAATTTCACAGACTTCTCAGGTCCCAGCCAGCCACTCTGTCCTGCCAAAGCCAATGACGGGAACCAGATTTCTATCAAAAGGTGAGAAAATATTATTAAAATATGACTTACGCTTTTCCTTTGAATGTAAAATGTTTAGTAGTGTATGTAATTATTATGAAGCTTGGTACAGGACCTAGTTTATTTTGGAAAATCACTATGTTTTCCAAATGACTTTCAGTCCATCTACAGAACTGATTTCATATGGCTTACACCATTATAAGTATGTCTTCAAGCAGTCTTGTAATGTGGATTACAGTTCTCTTGACTCTACACACTACATTACTTCTCTTGGCTGCCCATATGGTGCAGCCTTTTAACACGTTGAAGTGCTCGTAAATAAATACATCGAAACACCCACATACTGCCTACTGCATTCCTGTGGTCACTTTAAATTTTTACCGCTGCAGCAGTGTACACTACACACTAGTGTTACATAAAATGAAATATTGTAAGAAAGACTATAGGAATGTGAGATGTTTTAAGAAACACCAAAGTAAATACTGTTGCCACAGCAGAAACCACAACTGATATAACATTATAATGAAACTGTAGAAGTACATATTTATAAGTAAAGAAATGGAGAGTTAGCCAGGGAGTGTTTTAAGCTTTGCCGTTATTGTTAAACTACAAGTATATCTCTGAACATTATTAGCATCATTACAATAAACCTATGAAACAGAAAGTTGGCTGCAAGAAATTCATATCTTCTACTGCACATATGTTGTAATGTCTTAATTCTGAGCCTGATTCCTTGCCATCAGCTGCTCTTCACACATGCCTTTGTATTTCAGTTTTTGTTGTGTTTCTTTGCTTGCCCTGCAGTCACATTCACCCACATGTCTCATAAAACATACGAGATTGATTTGATCTAATATGTTTAATGTCTTAACAAGCTAGCAAATGGCCTATCAGAAACCAATAGCTGGGTCACAGATCATTTTTAGTTATCATTTCATGTAGAAGTTCTAGTGCAAATAAAAGAATTAGAGACATGAGGTGGTTAAGGAAAGTACATTAAATGTTCACCAAATCCCTGCAAAAGCACCAATTTTATATTGAATCACTGGATTTTTAATCAGCAGCGACATGCATACAGCAAAGATATTTCACTGATTGAAATGATCCACTTTTCCTTGCCAAAACCTCAAGAACATGCAATGAGAGTTGGAATAAGAATTTGTTCCTTTCATATGAATCTTTAAGAATAGCAAACACAAATTCAAACATCAGGGACATCCGTAATAATTTTTCTTCATGTTTCTTAAGAGAAATTGGCACAGAATGGAAAAACATGCCTTATGTCATCCATGCTAATCTTGGTAAAATGCCTAACTCTCACAAGCACCCTTTCAACACAACCACAATGATTCAGCGTTGGTTCAGTATTCAACCCAGACAGTTCTTGTACAACACATTTTGAATTAAACATTGCTCCCCGAAAGCATAAATTATCAAATTTTTAAGCAAGCCTCAGTGCAGTACACGGACAATTTTAGAACTACATTAAGAAAAATATTCTATTTATTTAATTCAAAAACATTTTTAATGGTTCAGAGGGAACTCAAATCAGTTGCATAAAATCTTAAAATGCATCTCTCTGGCTTCCCACAGAAAGTTTCAAAGCAACTGAAGAATTGTGTGTAAAAGATGGTAACTAAACCATTCAGAAGTGGTAAATCCCCCAAACCTTATTCAAAACAAGACACAGACTAGAGTGCAAATAGTATAAGTGTTCTCCCCAGTAGCAAGTTTCCAGACTGGAACATTGGGCCAAGAGGCTTAAGTCAGCTGAGCTGAGCAGCGTAATGGTGTCTTCAGCTGGAAGTTGCAAACAATATGGGAACATTTCAAGCTATGGCACAGAGAGGGTTCATGTTAGTGAATTATACTCCCAACAGAGAAGCCTTCACATCAACACAATTAGTGGATTAATTTTATTTGTAGCAGAAATTGCTTCCTAACCACTGTCAACAGAATCACAACACATTTAATTGCTTGATAACAGTTATGCTGCCCCACAAATTAATGTAGGGTTAATCCAGAGTGCTTAGCACCCTGTCAAGTCTTGAAGGAAAACTGTTGCATTTAGTTAGCAAGAAAAAGTATTACTTTTAGTAAATATTTGTCAGTACAAGACCATTTTAGGTTGAGACTCAACAACTTAAAAAAAAAAAAAGAATGCATTCGTTTTTTGGAAGTGCAAGGTGGGTAGGTGGCCTTTTTCTGTGTTCTGCAGCGGAGTATGTGCCCACCTTTGAACTTAACTTACTGGTTGCAAGTTGGCCTCAATGCAAACCTAAACTTATGGTAGTAGTATGAATGCTTGGACCTGCTAGAGGTCCATTTGATAAATATTTAAATTTTATTTTATACCCTGGTGATGCCATGGTTAAAAGAGAATCCTGCTTCAAAGTTATCTGAAAGACAACAAGATTTGAATAACCAAATTTCTGAATGCAAAACGAAGCATCACATATCAAGGACTCAAATTTGTATACAGTTTTTGCAATAGAATACAAATACTATAATCAGTTATGTGCCTTTTATTTTTCTGTTGTCTAACAAGAAAAAATGTTACCTATTCCAAAGTCCAAACAGCAGCAATGTTATGGTGACATGATTCCTGTGTTCTTAGACAGCAGATCCCGTCTTTACAAGATGTGAGACGAGCCAATCCGACCTACATGGACATGACATCAGCTGCACAGGGAAAGCGTAAACTTAACCGGTAATGTTCTATTTTTCTAATGTTCATGTAAATCATTTTATTTTCAACCCACACTGGATCAAATGGTAGCTTTGACATATTGGTGATTACCTGGAGACTGACGCTTTGCAGCACTGTCCAAAGTGGCAAAATTAATAGGCAGCTCACAGATATCGTTTTTCCAACCCTGTTTAGCTGAAACCACAGCTAGTTCCATGTGACGAAAGCATCAGAGGCATATGATGGCCACAGTGTCTTAGAAAATAGCAATACGAGGCACACAATTCACTGATTTCGGGAAGCTGGAGCTTATTTTATGGAGTAAATATTCTGGCAGCTTTCCCTTAACACTCCATGATTGTAGAGTTTTCTGGTGGACATGAGCTTTATTTGGTGCCAAAGTAAATGCTGCTAACAGTAACAATGCCATTAGCAGTTTAACTCTTACAGCCGTGCAGCTCAGTAGCCTTCCAGTGAGAAGTTTGATAACAGGGAATACAGTACAGAGGTAATTTTCTTGCTGGGTTTGGCTCCTGTCTCCCTGAGGCTGGCCGGCACCGTAACTCCCTACTCCCTACAGCAGTTGAGGCTTTTATCATTGATGAGTGGGCGTGGTTTTAGTTAAATGACAAGCTGATAGACGCAGCCATTTCTGAAGGTGGTGAGGAGGGAGTCAAGTTGTATCAGAACTTTTGATGTTGTGTTTCATTACTTTTTTCATTTTCCCCTTCTGTTTTATTCCTTGATGCAGCATTCGAGAAGAGTTAACACATGGTCTCTCTGCGCCAAAGCGTATAAGAAAAGATGCCCCGGTGTCCCAGAGACCACTCAGAGTGCATCGTTTTGCTGGTAAGTATCAACCCAAAAACACACAATTACAAAAGACATTCACAATACATGTAATCCTAACTATAATATTACAGTGAAAGGTGTACTTCTGGTTATTCTTGATGCTATTCCTTGTTTGGTGTCCGTCCTCAGGTTCAGAGAACAAGCCTCGAAGGGTTGTGAGGAGCATTTCTGAAGGAAATCTCACCCTAATTGAATCTCAGAAATCAAAGTCAATTTTAAGTAAAACGTTCAAACGAGTGACCAAACGGATGTAAAGCAACATTGTGTTTAAATCTGGCCTGTATGCCTGAATGACAATTTTCACTTTCCACCCTTTTCCATCCATGTTTTGTTAAAACTTGAAAAAAAGGCAAATTTTGTTTTCTTTAATGAATGCTAATGTAATAAGATCAAATGTAATTTTAGTTGCATTGTTTTGCTTCACTTTTTGATTTTGCATTAAACTGCAGCAAAATTTCACTTGACTGTATATAAACATTTTGGTCTTTCTGGATTATTATTTTGGTAGCTTTTTAAAGATGTTTTTTTTTTTTTTTAAATGCATGTACATATTAACAAAAGAAATAAAACATGTCCTGTGACTGTTTTGAGTTGGGTCTGGAGGGTGACATTCCCAGGGCAGCTAATTTCAGAGGTAGCCTCTTGATGACCTCAAATGGAGGTATGGCACAAAAAAACTGAAACTGTTCTTTAATGAGCTGTATTTGTATTTTTTATTCCTTTTTCCCTTGTACAGTTAATAACACTAGGGTCATAGTTATCTCATAATAAAACTGCTTGTAACAGAAATTGTGACTGTTTTTTGCTAAATAAATCTTTTCATAAATGTAATAACTGATTTGTGTGCTATTGATGTTGAGTCTGAATGTGGTTTCCAGTGATGTGTGGGTTACAAGATGTTCTAATGATAAATAAGTGACGTAGCGCAGGTTCATGGAAGGTGAAAAAAACAATGGCAAGAAAAATTGAACTGACCTAGAAGTGACTCGCAGCATAACTCACAAAGATAACTTTCTTGTCGTCTCGATATCACAAAAGCAACCATTTCGTATGCCTTTAGGAAGAAAACGGTGAACTCCAAAGTGCAGTGACTGATAGGATGCTATTTGTCTCTACCAATGCCTCGTGGGGATACCGGATGATAAGTGTATTTAAACCTTCAACAGAGCACAGACCACACATTCAGTCTTGAAAGAGGTGTTAGCAGCACATCAATCACTGCTGTCCAAAACTACAGTCAAGATCCACATATAAAAAGACATTTTTTTGACAAATTTTTGTTTATATTGGCCAAAAAATGAGGATGCATTTATCTTTAAGTAATGGAGAACGATGGAAATAGCCCACCATTACACAGTTTATTAATTAGCTTAAATGAATGCATCGTGAAGGAACTGTCTACCTTTGTGAGAAATGTTTCTTGTGTTTTTGTTGTCTTTTGGTTTAAATAGTTAACTAATCACAAGTAAGTGTACTTAATAGATGAACAGTGTAGCTAAACATAATAGATGAGGCTAAATAAAAGTAAAATAAATTGTGCATCTCCTTCTTCTCCATGTTTAAGTGGTACAAATGCAATTTTGACTAAATCAGCTTAAATGTTGATTTTGTTCACCTAGTATGAAAAAGAATATTCATTAAAATATGTAAATATTAACTTCAGTGATAAAAACTGTTAAATAACACCCAGGTTAACATCTGTTCTAAATAACATGACTATTGTGGGTGAAGTTGTACTTGCACTCATCTGATTGGGCTGTGGGGTTACATTTGGGAACCACTGCTAAATACCACCTTTGAATTGTATTTCAGGCTTTCCTATGTTACATTTTTATCCTGATCAAATGTGAAGAACTGTTGGGAACAAGCTTTTATTAGAATTCAATGCTAAAAACGTACGTCACAAAATACCTCCTGGATCTATGATGAGGGTGGGACCTCATTGCTCTGTCTGGAGAGAACTAGACTTGTCACTTTGAATTCAGTCTTGCAACTTTCAGTGGCACAGCATTCAGTGTGATCTTTATTTTTAGCTCAGGAGCTCAATGCATATATCAGCACTGTACTGCGCAAGCACTGACACCCTCTCATGCTCTCATTCACAAGAATCTCTTCATTGTGTGTGTGTGTGTGGGGGGGGGGAGAGAGCAAGGGAGAGTGTGTGCGCACACGGGGAGGCAGGTCTTGGCTAAAGTTTATTAACTTTCTCCTAGCCAATGAGATGCCTTGTGCGTTTTTCCTGCTGACCAATGGGACAGATTGAGAGGTTGGAGGTGGGTGTTGCTTAGCAACTGCAGGTAGAATCTCAGATCATGTCGGACCCATTGTTTTATCTTGCCTCCCTGAGAGACATAACATGCTATGTGTTGTGATTTGTTAGTAAAAAACACCTCTGTGCAAATGCGTCACAAAGTTGTTAACTCTATTTTTGTACTGTTAAACAAAGATCACAGTGACTTTAATGGCATTTCGCCCTCATGTCAGAGCACTTTTAATTGATTGTCATTATGTTACTACATGAAGCTGTCTTATTTTCATCACCAAGTCGCTGGAGCACATGCAAGTGGATTTTGATTTTATTGTCTCATTTTTGCTCCTGATTACAGACATAATAACATGTACTGATCCACACTCAGAGTCAGAGATAAACATAGACAACATACAAAGATGTCCAAACAGAGATTTTACATCTAGATTGAATATCTGCATTTGCTTTTGAAGCAACATTTTAACCACGCCGCATCTCCAGTTACTGGAGACTAACATACACACAAAGCACAGATGCAATTAATTATGCTTCTTTATTATAATTCTGATTAAAGCAACCTTGAGTGTTGGCCTAAATTTAATGGGTTTTTGCTAAATCCGATGCTTGAATTAGAACCTTTATATCAGTGCATGGCCAGGAAGAGAGACACTGACTACCACATACAAATATAAGCATATGATCCCTCCTACAATGTTCCTGACTCCCACAAGGCAGCACGTCACAGCTGTGAACTTTTCGTCCCCTGTCTAATTAGATGACCTGATATCTTACAGCAATATGTCACAGTGGAATAACTCGTGGTGAGCTGACCACCAGTACTGTCTGTCCTTTTACCACTAATAGTGTTGCTTGTTGGCTTTTGTTTTACCTTTGACTAAGGTAAAAAAAAATTGTACCGTATGTATACATCACCTGAAAATAGCTGTGCATGCTTTATGCATGCACACAGCTTACTGTGTCTCATGCTGATGTGAAAAATGATGATTAATTTTCAGATTGAAATAGTGCTCTATATAATTGTCAAGAGCAGCCTTGGGATTTATTATTTTATGCTCCCAGCACTTCTTTTTCAGGGGACACTGATGTAAATAGTTCAGTTAAATAAAAAAAAAAAATAGGATACAGAAAAAGCAATGATAAAAAGGGAAATATGTGACCTGTTGGGGTGTAGAAAAAAAATGAATAGGGTATTTTTATTTTTAGTAGAAAATATAGCAACATAAGGCAGTCACAAAATGGTTGCTTCTGCTCATTGCCCTGTCCCGTGATGCTAAATGCAAATATTTAAATGGGGGTTATGGAAATTCCTAGGATGCACCCTGAATTTGGCATGTAAAGCAGGGCCAAGAAGATTGTTGTTTACGCCATGTACATTTGTTTCCGGTACATCAGAACAACAGTGGGAAGCAAAGGTACAGACATATAAGTATAAAATAAAAATAGCTTTATTATCCACAAAATTGGAACACATTCTGGGAGATATTTCAACTCTAAAGACAGTCAAACAGAGTGAGTCTGGATAAGGTAAGCCAAGATACTTTACACCCTAAAAGAGAAAATTAATCACTAACAGTTCTGATAACCAGCTAATCATTTTAGTGATTTATTTAGCTACCTAATCTGAGCGATTGGTGCTTTTCTCTCCTCCTGGGGTTTTGGACAAAACTAAACATCTGAAGAGGCCATTTTGGGCTCCTTTTGAGAGCACCATGGTGATCGTGATGGCCATTTCTCTGTTTCATGACATTTTGTGGACTAAACAGTTTTTAATAAAAGGAAATTACATCAGCAAATGAATTAACAATGAAAATAATCAGTGGTGGATCGACACATTTTGTTAGTTTAAACAAAAGGAGCTTTTGTATGTTTCAGCAGTTTTAATATGAGTTCCTGTTTTTGTCTGTTAAAAAACAACAACAACAACAAATAAACTGGTCATTGTTTGGTTTACATAATAATAAATAAGCCTTGGTGTTCTGAGGCAACGGAAAGCATCTGTCCTTAGGAACACAATATGTACATATACTGCCTGTCCACTACCGAAATTACACATCGGAGAAAACTAGATGCCACACAATGTTTTTTTCTTCTATTCCCAGCTGAATGTTGACAAACAATGCATTATTTTTTATGATAGTAACAAAAATGTATATGATAATACGTATATTTACTTACAGTGCTGTTTTTATGGTCCTCACTCTTTGCAGCAGCAGATTTGTTTTTAGAAATGTTACAATCTCCCTCTATGTTTTAGTCAGCTAACAAATATTTGCGAGAAAGCAGTGTGGCAGCAAATACCTGGCTCCCTTTATCAATACATAGCTGACTGTTGGCAGGACCTTATGCAGTGGTTATGGTGGGGGATGGGTGAGATTTACAGTTTCCTTTACCAGGTAATGTCTCCTGTTGTGAAACAATGTGACAGAAAATCAGTACAGCTGTGATGGCTCAGCAGTGTTCTTTGCCCCTCCACATTCTCCTCCAGGAGCTTATCCAAAGCCCACCTCAAATGTACTGTATGTAGCCTGTGGATGACTCATCCTCAGGAGAATGAGCTGTATGGTGCAGGTAGCCTTGCAAATAAACATTTCACGATTTGCAGAGTCTACTGAAGTACTTTGCTGACTTACAGTCTGAACCCACAGACCACAAACACTGACAAGCCAACTCTGTTTCATTCTGCCGTGTAATGCACACAGTGTAAAATATCCCCTCGTGTTGACGTGTCCCTTCTGTGTACACATGTCACGACTGTATCGCTAAAACACACAACAATGAGACATCAGTTAAGGCTCCAGATTTTTTAGTCATTTTGTTTATTGAAACAGCAAATTTGTCATCATTGCACCAATTGCCATGGAGACAGGGTTAAGTCCCAAACCTACTGGTATTATACAGTGCATGAGTGTATGATTATTACCCTTTACCACAACTTCCAGGAAACAGTGCACAACTGAGTAAAGAGGTGACTCAACCTCAAGGAAGGTTAGGGAATGTGCAGACATTCAAATGATTTTCCCAGCAGCCGTTTACACCGGCACACTTTAAACACCCCATATATCCGTCCTTGTTGTCAGTTTGCGGTGTCCTGTCTCTCTGTCGTCTTATCTTGTGCTCTTTTAAGTTTGCCCCTAATGAAGCGGTATTCTCCACCCAATGAAGATGGAGCTTCGTTCATTTGATTCGAATTAGGCTTTATTAATCCCTGTGGAAAAATGTGGTTTCTCCCATCTTAAATTTTTAGAAGCAGCTGACAGGGCCCGTAGACGAAGCCTCTTTTTGAGGTCCAGGCTGCAAATATCAGATATATTACCCTCTAACACCCAACATGAACATGGTCAGAGGCAAATAATATAAGAAGAGCATTGTTTTTGACAATTTCTGGTTAATGCCCCTCTAAAAGCTACATCCACTTGCAACCCTTACTTACAGATTTCATACTGTGTGTCTGCTGGTTATAAACCTTCTCACATTGTTTTTGTTTTTAAGTACTTCAGTGTTTTTAATATTTAAAAACACTTTTTCTTTCCTATTAGCCATCTTTGTGAGCCGATAGACTTACTTTGGAAGTTTCTAACCCCAAGTTTGGGAACCAACGTGAACACACACAAGCCGTTTTTATTTTGACCGGGGACATATTTTCTTTGGCGCAACACTAAGGAACTATGCTGCACATAGACAAATACAACATAAATCTCTCACACAGGACGACTGGCTGACCGTGCAGTGGGGTGTAGCAAAATTAATCTGTCGGTAGCGAGGAAGTCGACCTGCAAGGGAAAGAGTAACTTCAACACATCACCTTAAAGCTTTTATCCATCCTGACGTCCTTTTAATTCACAACTGAACGTTTTTATTCAGGGCCAGCCTGTCCTGTTTCAAATAGAGTTAGAGCCACTACACTGCCCACACAGGCGTTTTCACTTGTTTTGCCGGATTAAACCTCCTCTCAGGACTTTGTGGGCGTGCGCAGACTGTGCTTGATTCACAGCTGCATCACTCTTCTGTTAGCTTTGTTGCACCTGTTTAACCACAACTTAACACCTTAATCATTCCTATGTAGTATAAACAAATAGTTTGGTCGGCTTAGTGTACGTTCTCTTTTTCATCCTCTTTGTTTCTCAGCACAGACACACAGGTCTCCTACACGGCTGTAGGTGTATGTTATCACTATCAGTTTTAACCATTATAGCTGCATTTTGGAGAAACACTGTGTGTTATTTGTCAGTTCGGTATGACTGACGAGTATGAAGAAGGAGCGAATCTGACCTTTGTCAAAACTAAATGTGTCATTGTTGCAACTGGAAACAAAATATCGCTCTACAGTTGTGAAAACTAATTGAAAATCTGAAAGTTAGTTTATTTAAACGGTTGTTTTTGATATTTCTCCAGAGCATGGTCTTTAGCTTAATTTCAATGTTAGCAAGCTAAATAATACCTTTGGCCTTTCTGTCAAACTTCAGGATTCCTAAAATAACTCCTTGCTCTTAGTTTCTCTTATTTGTCTTGTTCCATTTGACGTTAACACAGACAGAAGTTCAGTCTGAGGCTTCCTCTGGCAGAACATCATTGTTTGTGCCTTTCAAAATCATTACTGTTAAATAACTAAAATAATGCTAAGGTTAAAGGACATTCATGGTCAAACTTTGAAAAAAAACAACAGTGAACAGCAGACCATTGTTTTGTTGACCCATCCATCCACCTTGACCTCTTTTCTACTTGGACTTTGTTGCTCTACAATACCATTACTTGACTTTACTTGACTGTCTGATGCTCTCAGTCCTCTTGGAAAAAGCCTGCGGGAGTGCATGGCTTTTAGAAGTGTGTATAGCATTTTAGGATTAATACATTATTATGAAATTAATTACTGACCTCAAATGACCAGCTTGATGCTTGACAGTCTCTCTTCAACTCAACCCCACAATTTGTTCTTGAATTTACTAGAAATGTGCAGAGCTGCTTTTCTAGCAGTTCCGTTAGAGCTTTCTTGGGCTGTTGGGTGATGATTTGGGATGCAGTGGTTTGTGTGTGTAGCTGCGTATTCATATGATATATGTTAGCATGTTTTACGTTGTTGTCCATCTGTGCGTGTGTAAGTTATCATTTTAAAATTTGTTTTTGGTCTCTGTTGATTTGCCAACAGTGGTTTGATCCACTTTACTGACACATGTACTGACTTCTGTGTCTTACTAGCATTGCTTGTAGGCCAGCTAGCTTGCTTGTTCATAACGTAGCTCGCTCTGCTTCTGGTACTGTCTGGTACAGTCTGGTGACTTTAGTTTTTCATGTTTGTGCATAAATCTGGCATAACACTGTCGTAAGCTGACATGTACAGGACCATGGTGTATCATGTTGTAAATAATGAAGCTTCTTGGTCATGACACTTGACATTAAAGCAGGATTACTTTGAGCTTTGAAAGCTATATACTTTTAATATTATTATTACTATTTCAATTCTTAGCATTGAATTAGCATCTGTTTCCTGCTTTTGTATGCCTTTATTTGTGGTGTAAACCCATAAAAACAAGTAAAAGGTATTATTACTGTTTAAGATTCCCTTATGACTGTTTCCTCAATCATTTCCTCGTGGTCCTCGTGGCAGAGTTCATATGTACTATAAAAGATATAATGAACTGGTATTACACTGTCAATAATATGTCATAAAAACCTAGTGACACGCCTCAGAACCCCCCTCGCAGACATTAATTAAATGACACTCAATAACAACAATCATAAACAACCATTTTAATTTATGATCGGGCCAGTTTTCATGATAGCATGATGCCAGCCTCATGCACACCTCATTAAGTAACATGTTACCATGGATATTATAGTAGCTATATGTGGGCTGGATTTCTGCAGATAGAGCATAATTAAATTTCCTTCTGCCTACCATGGCCTTTAATTTAAAAACCTGAAAAAAAAAACCCAACTGCTTTGTAGAGATGAAAAAAAAGTTCCACTGAAAAACAGCCTTCACAAAGTGTGTGAACTTTATGAAATCAGGCAGAATGCTCAGCCAACCACACTTATCATGTCTCCGCCCACTTGCTGCGTGTTCCTCCCCCAAATCCATGTGGGAGAGAGAGACGCACTTCACTGCTAACACACAGAGGGTTTCTCTGTCAGATGGCAGGAAACTGCACTTCCAGGCCAAAGCGCCTGTTTGATAAATAACACGCGTGGCTTCGGGCACACAATGCGTCTCAAAGACTCAAAATGTGGCCCTCAGTCTGTGTGTCTCTCTGACACACGTCATACACAGCCACACGCACTCTCATACACACACACTTTCAATCATATTGTACACGCGAACGCGAACACTAGGTTTCTCTTTTTCACCCTTTCTCTCTCTCTCTTCAATGATTAAAAAACAATATCCAGCTTATAACTGCAAGTTAGTCAGACACCCACACTCATTTGCAGTGAAAGGCAAATGACCCTGGTGATGAGTCATTGCATTCACTCAGAGATTTGCTTTATTCAACACACTGAAATCTCATAAGGCTGAGTGAAGCAGTGGTTCTCGCCATTGTGCCTCTGAGTGAGCTCAGGTGTGCCTTGACGTTTGTCTCAAATGTTAAAAAAAAAAAAAAAAGTCAAACAAAAATAGCACATAACGTCATTAAAATCCTCAGAAATCACACTCTGATTTCCCAGCCATACACATACACACACACACTTGCTACAATTAAAAAGGGCTCCCATCTCCTGTGATCATATGAGACTTTATATAATATTTCCAGCCAATCAATATTCAGGCCTTCCTTGGAAATTACTTTCTTGGGTAAACATGTTGTTAGAGTGAAAAGAATCAAGAATGGCAGGAGGAATAAATGTGCTCCGTATGGCAGCTAAAAACTGCTGTGACAATAATTATGGTGACAATGGCAACT
This sequence comes from Datnioides undecimradiatus, assembly GCA_008933995.1. NCBI lineage: Eukaryota > Metazoa > Chordata > Actinopteri > Lobotiformes > Datnioididae > Datnioides > Datnioides undecimradiatus. The sequence goes on along the minus strand of WARS01000031.1, from coordinate 2,686,733 downwards.
GTGTTGTATTCATTAAAGGTTTCAGCGCGTGCACAGTAAAGCTGAAACTGTGAATGCTCTGGAATTGCCAGGAACCTGAAAAACAAATGAGAAGGAATTTATAGTCACTTTGAAAAGTGCATGTTCATGCGTCTGAGGCACACATTAAAAGCACGAAATACACGTGTATATGATGGGGTGGGTGTGTGTGTGTGTGGGGGGGGGCAACTACCCTTCTGTCTGTCTTCTGTACACTTCTGTCTGTTTGTGTGATGTGACTTGGGTCTGTAAAAATGTATTTTAATCTGCTTCGACATATTGTGTGTTTACATCTAAGGACATGATTCAGGTCTTAACAAAGCTATAAAGGTTACTTGTGGGTGTATTTCTGTTGACCTTTGTACACCCAAAGGAGTGACTACATTTGATTTAAAAATGGTGGATTTAAAAAAAAACAACAAGCCGCAACAACACTACACACTATTTTAACACACTATTTCGATACTCATAATCTATTTGTGATGAAAAACCACATCTACAAACTGCACAGAGGCCTTCTGTTTCTGAGATCATCATGGTGCTGATATGAGGTGAGTGTTTTACTATTATTGTGACTCATTGTTCTCAAGTTGTGACACAACCAGTATAAAAGACCAAAGTATTATACTTTAAACCCGGAGCCACCATTACTGAACTAAACAGTGAAGGATCATCTACATGCAGTGGTCAGTTACTCTGTAATGGTGAATACTGCCAAATGTGGTTTTTTTTTCTTTTTCTGTTATATCCTAAAGGTCATCAAAAAACATCAAATTGTCTGTTGTGTTGAGCTGTTTGTTGGACCACTTCTAGAGAAAGGTAGAGGAGACGTCCAGGCTAATAACAGACATTCTGTTGAAATGGCACAAGGAGAACAACAGTAAATGGGGTTTTTCTTTCACAACTACAATGATCACGGGAGAAAAGGACTTGTTAACAACAAGGATTTTTTGTATCGCAGGTTTGATCAATAGGTCCAGTGAGAATTATTCAAGAACATCTTTAGAACAAGGCATTAGACAGAATGACTGTAAGTCTAAGTAACATCTCACACGGTATTCTCTGTCCTTCAGATAAATCTTCAGACTCTGCGAGCTGTACCTCTGCAGAAGGCCCCAGACTTTAGTCTTTGCCAGCATTTCACACCTTACAGAATGTATATTGTGACACTCCAAACTTTGGGTTGAACAACGCACCACCAATGACCAAAATCACCCACAGAGAAAGACCTTTAAAACAATGAGATCTGTGGGATTTATTAAAATAAGAGATACAAACACCTAAGACACTAAATCAAAACTACTACAAGACAAAACACAACAGAAACACAAAATCCCAGACAGAGAGTCAGCAAAACCAGCAGCATCCACACCAAACGTGTCTTTCTCCTGCTGCTGGCACAGGAGCTTTTAAGAACTACATTTCCCAGCCATGTGCAACTCATCAAACAGTCAGATGTAGCTCACCTGGAGGGGAAGAGGTCAGGAGAGAAAAAAGGGGACAAACAGCACAGAGAGCATATGCAGCCATAACAACAGAAATGACTAAAATGTGGTCTATTCTCATTGTTATCATTGTTTGTTTTTTTGTGCTTTTTACAGATTCAGCTTATGAACATTTGTTGAATTTACAATGAAGAAAAACAGATGGAGAAATAAGGTTTTGGAATGAAAATTAGTTAATGGCAGGAGACTGTGAGACCACTGCTTGGAAGAAGCTGTTCGGACCCCTGATACTGGAGCCACCTCATATCACCACTCCAAAGCTGATGAGCGAATAGGCGGCCATTTTTGAAAAATGTTTACACAGGATACGTATGGATACAAACAAGATTGCTTTGGCTAATTCAGTAATTCAAGCTTGCAGTCAAGGAAATGATTCCAGCAATAAGGGGTTTTAGTCGGCACAATGCAGATGTCTTGGATGGTGGTGTACTGATGATGATATTGCATGAGAGCCAGTCAGGTCTGGAGGAAGACATTTGTTTAATGACTGGGACTCATTATGGGAGTTACACCAACATATAATGTGTATAATAACGTGGCAACCATTAATCTATTAAAAATCAAAAAAAGTTAAAAAGAGATTTCTGAAGTGTCTCTGAGATATGACATATCCCCTCGAGAAACAAGAAAAATGCTAAATACAAGGTGCTATCAAAATGTCCTCTGGCTCTTCCTCTAACAATCTCAAACTGTAACTATGATGCACAAGTGCGCAGCCTGACACTGTTGCAAGTGATCATGTAAATTCATGTAACTGTGGTGCTGCTGTAGGTCATGTGATGTAGCTTGTTACACAGACATATAGTGACTGACTCACAACAGTTGTAGCTAAGGCAAATCCAAGATTTTCAGGTCACCAGTTTGTTGATTAATATTCATTTTCAGTCCTGTAAGTAAAGAAAGAACAAAAGGAATGGTCCTAAAAGGAAGTGGTCTCTGCACGTAGACACTAATGAAAGGTGTAAATTTTGTTTTATTTAAATTGTTGACATTTTTGTGAGATTTGTGTGAAGTATGTATGGGAAACAAAAACGTGTTTAGAAATTGACTTTGTGGACGGATGACTGGATAAAAATTTATGGAATAATACATGTTGAATTGGTCACAGTTGTTTTTATTTGTCGTTGTTTTACAAAAGAAAACATCATAAAAAAAATATATATAAACAGGTTTAAACAACACTGCACAAAACCGAAAAATGCTATAAATGGGTTTTGAATTGGATTGACAAGTTGAACATTGAAACACAACAAAAAACATGATTACTACAATACTCAGTGAACATTTGTAGGACAGACTCTTTGTATGCCTCCATGCCAGCGACAGCTGTTCAAACATGGGCAAAAAAACATGACACATTGAAATTAATACAATAATTACACACTTATACACAAGTATAGACACACTAATCACTGCAGTGTTCACCATACTTTTTTCCACTGCATATCACAGCTGATTGGACACACATCTGTTGGACATCAGGCGCACACCACACTATAACAAACAGCAGGAACATGGAGAAGCTCTCTTATATCACCTCAGTACATTGCAACCATAGACTCTTTAGCATAGTGGTCCACTTTAGCACACACACACACACACACACACACGCACACACCAGATTGATTATTAAGCATTTTCCTTATGACCTTTCAAAATAAAGTAACTTGCAACCTCTTGTTGCACGTTGTCACAGAGTTGTTGATGTTTCCACAGATTTTTTCATTTAACAGTTTTTATTTTGAGTACTTGCCAGAGGTCAAAAAAGCTAAAAACTATCCAGTATTTGGAAAATTCTGAAAACATAGTTTTGTGGACCAGAAGGTGTTTTCTTTTCTGTCTTGTTGATCATCCAAGACCCTCAGATATGTTTTGTGACTTCCTTAAAGTATCCTGACCCACAGGTTGGAAACCACTTCCATGGTTCATACCAAGACTGTTTTTCAAAGATACTGTAAACTATGTTTTTATGCAATTACAGATATTATGATTACTCTGTTGCAAAGTTGATAGATAGAAAAGTAAGCAGCAACAATTCCTATTATCGATTCATAGTTAAAATTACCGAACTATGATACTTTTTATTGCTTTATGTAATAATAAACTTATATCTTTAGGCTGATCAGACAAAATGAGCAGTCTGACTGTGTCAGCCTTCATTTTGGGGAACCATGGTGGGTATTTTTTTATAATTATTTTATATATTTCACAAATATATACAAAAAAATATCCCTAGCTTAATTAAAAATGTAACAACCATTAATTGTAGCCATACATAAAATAGATAAATAATTATCTGAATCTGTTTTCACAGAGGAAACCTCCACAGCATCATACAAGTCATTTTGATGCATGTTCAGCCTGTTTTACTTTAGACTTGGATGGACTTATGAGTCGTGTCAGAGTGTGTGCGGGCGGTAAGACTACTTTCTTTTCTTTTCTTCTTGGCATGGACAAACTTTCCAAGTGATAGTGGTTTATTTGTGTGGTATATCGTGTTAAAGATGCAGATGTTTGAAGAAATGGAAAACCAAAACAGACAAAGCTTTCCTGAGGCGGCAGTGACAAGTGTCCAGTCTGTCTGACCACCGTTTGTACAAGGCCCTCTGCCAAAAAAAAAACGAAAAGAAAAACCAAAACCTGAATGAACCTGAGACTCATTTTTGGGCATTAGGCCTGAGGGCTGCAAGTGTTATCTGGCTGCATCAAGTTTACTTTGTTTAAGAAAAGAAAGAATAGTGGAGTGTATGGGGGAGGGAGTGTAACGGGAGTCTTTAACAGGGAGTAAAAGGGACTGAAAGGATTTTGATCCAGTGATATTATATATCTGTCCTGGTCAGGACAGACAAAAGCACACAGCAAACCACCAGAGAGCAAAGCATGTCATCTGAATAGTATGTCTTCTTTGCAGTGTTGTACATCCAAAGGCTTTGTGTGCCTGAATTTGGCTGGTAGGAGGCACAAAGGAGGCAGTTTGTTCGCCCCTGACAAGTGTGCTTTTATTTGCGGCGGCCCTTTGATGTATAGAGAAACTTTGGCTGGGATATCCCTCGCAGACAAATGCACAAGAAATCCCACTCCTTTGTATTATCCTTAACAATTCCCTCACCATTCACTGCAAAGCTTTTATTCCCTTTAAGACCTTTATTTTAAACTTTGTGCCCACTGTCTGTCTGTCAACTGTAATGGGGGAATCTCATTTGATGTTATTGTACAGGTTTGATGGGGAGCTGGGGGCATGCGGTTCAGATATGAAAAAACTACACCTGACCATGTGACACTGTTTATCAAGAACGTTTGGTGACAACTGTGACATTTTGACATTGTTTAGACAATAAAGACATGTGAAACTATGAAAACATATTACAAGAGTAATAATTAATGTCAATATGTAGGGGCCTTATTTCCTTTGGACTGTTGTAATGAAGTTGTAGATCGATGCCACTCTATTGTCCATATAATAAAAATGAAGCCATTGGTTAGCTTACCTTGGATAAAGACTAATAGGGAAAACCACAAAGTAACAAGGTAACTAGCATATCTAGAGCTAAATAATTAGAACATTATCTCGTTAAGTAGCATTTGTAGAAAAAGCATTGTGTATCAATGACTCGTGGTTTTACTCTGGGTTATCTGATGATAGGGGCTTATTGGACAACGTGTTAAGATATTAGATTATTTTCAGAAATTGTCTTTTAACATGAATCTCGTTTTATGGCAGTTAAAAATCTCCACTAACAAGATATTGGTCAATATTTTTAGAACTGTGACCAAGCAGGACACTTTACAGTGCAATAAAACAACCTGTCTGTGCTCGCTGTTTCACAAATGAAGTTATGGTGACACTTTTTCTACAGCTATCTGGTATTGCTGCAATTTCTTCTTAAGTGGTATCAGGATGTTTGTTGTGTTATGATCAAAAGCTCTTCCACAACTAATAGAGTCAATAAGGCCTCCATTTTTTACAGTAGCCTAACCCCACCGGACATTACAGACATTATTTCAATTATTCTGATTAATATTCAGATTTAAATAGAGTCAAATATTACATTTTTAATCACCTGGCAAACCTCATTTGCAAAGGAAGGTAATGTGACAGGACTAGAAGCTCCAGAATTGTTACTAAGTTGACCTTGAGATCATTGTTTCCATGGCCAGGAATAAGCTCTGAACCTCAAATTAAGGAGATTGACTATTACTTTGAGTAATGTGATGATCTTCATCCACACAGCCAAACATTGCTTCATGTCAGATGCTTTGAGTGTTATCCCAAACATAAACTCTAATCAAATCCGTCATTTCATTGGGCAAAGGGAGGGAAAAGTTCACACCTGGTCGCTGCCACAGTCTTCCACTGTTTTTACTGAACAGTTGGGACTTCAGTGACTCTGTGCAACAGCACTTTGACAGCTGCTGTTGAGGCAGAGCACAGTGTTACTTCCCTACACAGCTTTCGTCAGTCAGTCCGGGGATTTGAACTGCCGGCTTCCAAGTCACGAGCCTCCACCTCCTCTGCAGGCTGCTGCTGTCTTTTATATCAGATGACCAGTAAAAGAGCTAAAACTCTTGACCCGTCCATTCCTGGGCGCCCACAAGTGCTTAAGCAGATAAAGATTATATTCATCACATAGGCATTTTAGTATGGGGTCAGGAAGTAGGGCTTTTACATAAAAACATTGAAAAAATGGTTTTGTTTTGAAGCCCGGGTAATGCTGATATGAGTCCTGCAGGGTTGCTGACCTTGTCTGACTGAATAGTTTAGGTTGGCTTCCACTGGATTTTGTAGCAAGGTATTTACAAAGGTTAGTGGTTATACTGGAAACACTGATCGACAAAAAACCCTGTGTTTTCTTATTCAAAGTAAAAGAAGATGTTTGGGGGCTCAATGTCCAGTTCAGAAATCTATTACAAGGTCAACAGCATGTGCTGCTTCAGTCCACCTCACTGGTGTCGGACTGAATCACACAAAGTGAATATCTGAACTCACGATCTACCACCTACCTCCTGAGTGTGCACGCTGTAAGGCTGTGGAATGATTTCCATACATCTGCAAACTATAAAAATCACCACAGCTCTTGGTTTTTTATTCCCCGTGGTCGTCTTTTCAGTCATTTTTTTTGTGACATTATAGTATGTCTGACTTCTTGGCTGTACTTGAAGGCGTGGTGACATGCAAATGGGACTGACTATTAATGACCAGAGTCACTAAATCAATCTAAGCCATCCTTGTGCAAATGCAGACAGATTTAAATAAATTTTAGTGTTTCTGCTTTCCTTGTAGAGTCCAGCAGCAGAACTAGGAAGGAGAGACAATCATGCAATGTGAACATCTCCGTCGGCGTGTGTTACATATATGTGCTGCATCGAAGGTCAGTGCCTCACACTTTCACTGTGCAATATTTGGCTGATCATAAAGGGGCTACCATTTGCAGACTTGCCGTGCATGCAAAATTTCAGGTCACTACCACTGGGAACCAATAATGCCTTTGGCTAAGCAACAAGATGCAAATACATCTATTCAAATTCGCACCACTCCATACACTTTCAAGCTTTACACAAACACTCGCACACAATCTCATCTCAGTGCACCGCGCTGCAGAATTAAAATACATTGCAATCATTTCAATCTTGAATAAGTCACATTCCTGGGGCGATATCTGATCTGAATCTGATATTTCTGTGTTTTGTGCTTCCCGACAAATGAAACTAGAATACTATACATATTTTAAATCCAAATGTTTGTGTTTACCCTCCTTGTTGCCTGCTGTAGTTTGGCAGCCTCTCAGTCCAGTGGCAGGCCCAGATTGCCCATCTCACCCAGGCAGTCATAAAGCTAATGGCAGACAGGCAGCATCCTCCACTCCAGGCTGTCAGGCAGACGGAGGTTAGTCAGAGTTAGGAGATCAATGCACTTATATGTCACACCCAGAGCTCTAGATTTCTCCCCTCAGGCACTAAAGACAGAGTTTACATAGTCACCTGGTGTTTAACTGGTAAAAGATGGTCTGGGGAAGACGGATGATACTGTAAGCAGCCAAAGCCAGATAGAAATCTTCAATATCCCACCGGCACATTCAGTTCAATTTCAGCCTGCTAAGCCACTGGGGCAACCCAAATATCATCCATCCTGACACTGTCCATCACTCTATACATAGAACGGCGAAATTAGCACAAATGCAGTGCTCGCCATCAGCGTGAAGTATGGTGGCAGTAGGGCGATTATTTACGGGCTGCATTACTTTCTGAAGACCTGAGCTCTGAGTCACCGACCGAGCCTGATAATTAATTCCACACTCTACAGAAATATTATGAAGCTGCACGACAGAATGACAGATGTACAGCATGAAGCACATTGTCAACAGGGTGACTGGATTAAGCTATTTTGACTGCTTCATTATGAAGAAAGAAGAAAAAATTGTGGTTTTAATGTAAATTAATCAAGACTTAATATACATGTCAGTTTATCATTCTTCGTCTCCTTCTTCCTCTTATTATTATTAACAAACTACACTTTGTTTGAGTGTTAAAGACTGAATGGGAGAGACACAGGGACCATCAGTTTGATTTGCTGGTGTGTAATCAGAGTATTTGTTGTTTTCTGTCTGCTCTTTGTTTGTCCCAGAGCTCAACTTCCTGTAGATACAAGAGGTAGGAACGAGCCGGGGTGAGGCGGGTGGGAGGGGGATCTGACAGTAAGAGATAACCTGCCATCAGCCGGCCTTCTATTTTTAACAGCAGGTACTAGTAACACATGACGTGGGGCTCTTGTTATCAATATTTATGGAACAAAGATTAAGACAGAGTAATAATGATACACATATCCCTGACTGGATCCATCCTCGCTTAATAGTTGTCATTACGTGGCGGGGGGGGGGAGTGCTGATGGACTCAAAATTTTAGGCTGGCACTCTACATTTTAGTAATGATTCCAGAGACCAGACAGGGCCCAAATGTAATTAGCAGATGTAAACAGGGAAGTATGATGACTGCCGTGTTATAATGGCTGTAACAATACCTTTTTTTGTGCATGTGTGTGATTAATTTTGGACTGTTGTCATTAGAAAATGTGTAGCCAGGGATTTGTTTTTCAGGGTTTTGTGGGCAGATTGTTGTCAGCTTCTTGAGAAAGGTTGGATTAACTGGCATAGGATGAGGTCTTGAAGGCCGATTGGTTCTTTGGAAAGTATAGACAGTTTCACAGAGTAGTAACAACAAGTGGTAATGAGCAAACCACTAAAGACCGTTACTGCAGCTGCTCATGCTGATATTCGAACATCGTATATCTTCTTTGCTGCGTTTACTGTACCTAATGAGTAGCTACTGTACACCAATCTCAGTCTTTCTGTACAGACCACAAAGATCATTAATGGTGCAACATTCATCTCCATATTTATCCCGCGGCGCAGCACGTTGGCTACACATTTTAATAACACTCCCTCTGCCAAAACATATTCCACTCAAACACTTAAAAGTTCCAAGAGTACGCTCAAAAGAGGTGAAGTATCTTGGCAGACCATAGAGCAAAATGCCATGCAGTCATATGCAGCCCAGGGGATGAAGTGATTGATCTGTGACCTCGGACTCAGCCATAAGATATTGTGGTGAAGAGTGCGGGGGAGGGCACGGATAGTGGAAAAGGGACGAGCATGAGTCAGTAACAGAGTCTGCGAAAAGCTGTGGGAGCAGAGGAAGTGTTAACAACATCACAAGTAGGAGCAAGTCAAGTTACCACGTCAGGAAGCAAAAAGGACTGAGAGTAGGATGATGTAGGAGCCCGAGAGGTGATGGGACACATACATCCTAATCATTTAATCATGTGAAGCGAACGAAGGGAATTGTTCATCCACAGCATGCTGTCCACGCCGAGCTGATATGTGTTACCTCTCTCTTTACGTCACTCCCTTTTATTAGTAGCCTGTAATGAGTAGCCATTGTGTGAAAAGCCTACATTTAGAGAGGAGTGAGTTCAAGGATAATAAGCTATGTGTGACTCTCAAGTCCAGCACTTGTTGCCTGTGCGGCACATGAAAAAAAGTGCATCTTTCTTGGCAGATAGTACTTATAATAAAAAAAATGACTCTAATTTTATCTGATTATGCCATCTTGTGTCTTTGAGATAGAAATGTATTGACACAAACTGCAAAGAAAAGAAGGGGTTTTTTTGGGCGCCTGCCTCTACAAGCAGGATGACAGAGTACATGCATAGTCAGACCAAATTAGAATCAACCATATTTGCCAAGAAAAGACTTATGAGTGTGTCATAAGTTTCATTGGTACCATATTGACAAGTGACGCTGACTTTCATCTTTCTGCCCCCCTTCTGAGCTCATAAAGCTGCATTTGAAATACTCAGGTAAATGCGTTTTATTTCAGTTCATGTATGAGGAGGGAGCGACAGCGTTGCCCCCCCCCCCCCTTTAAAACCCATGATTCACGTGTAGAGGCGGAAGACAAACTCTGTGTTCCCCAGTAGCTGGTCTGAGTGGTATTAAGTTACCTAAAACACTTTGATGAGCAGCTTTTTTTTGCGTGTGTTTTGTTTTGTGAGAGAAGTCCGTGGATTTGTCAGATTGCTGCTATTGTCTCTTTGCAGACGCACGCCTACAGGTTCCAATAACGCGCCACCCATGCGGCGTGATTTCCATAAACTATGACAAAAAAAGTAATTTATACCACAAGAATGACACTTTTCTTACAAACACTGTAGAAAGTTTTGGATTGCTGGCAAAGAGTCAGACAAATATCACCTATTACTCATGTTACTTCGTACATTTGGGGCTTCACTTGCAAGCACAGCGCTTCGTCACTGCATAACAATCAGATGGCTGAGTGTTGGCAGTGCAACTGATGGAATTTTACTGAAAACAGATTTCGCCTTTGAACTTCCAGATATTCCTGATCGAAAAGTATCATTCCTGGCTTTTAATCGCTCTGATCGCCTCTCTCTGTGTAATTACGCCTCTGGAGGACGTGGATTAACTTTTTTTTTTTATTTCTACCCCAATCTGTCCGGAAACACACAACGCAGCAGTTTAACAGAATTGGACAATGTAAGTATATCTGAGAGTGTTTTCGGTCCAGCAAACGGGGGGTGGGAGAAAAGAAAGCGGAGAGAGGGGGAGGGGGGTCTTTTTGAGCAGCAACAAGTTCCTGAAGAACTTGACAGGGAGACACAGGGGCGCTATTAATGTGATATTTGTTTTGTGAAAATCGACCTGGCTTGTGCATCGTCCGTGTCAGAAAAAGCCAAATGACCAGTTGTGCGTATGCGTAATAGGCCTATGGCCCTTCGCCAAAGAGGGAGTCTATATAACACAGTCTATAACATAAACACGTGAATATGGATATGTTGTTTTTTTTGGATAAGTTTTATGTGTCTGCCATTGTTGCCCGATGCGGATTCAAAGATTTGAGGCAGTGAGCGAGCGAGCAGTCAGGAACTAGTACCCCCATAAACTTGGATTGCCGTCGCTTATTTCAATCACGTAAGACCCCTAATGGCGTTGTCCGGGCGAGGGTGTTACGTATATGTACAAGCTTTTCTGACAACCCGGGCTTGTTGATATTTGTCTTTACTGTAGAGCCACCAAGGTGTTGCCTAAGAGAGTTTAAGCACGCCGATATTGCAAAGGGTTATTAGATTCATAAGTCAGCGAAGTGGTGGGCGATCTACTGAGCACAGCAGAAGTTCTCATATGATGACTTCAAACAAGACACATTACCTACCAGCATCTGTTGGAGTGAGTGGATATTAAGACACTTCTATCTCCAGGACAGCGTAGGGGAAAATGGTAAGTAGCAATGGAAACACACGGCATATAAAGGATGATTACCAGTAAATAGTCGTGCTTGCTATTTAGTCTGGCAACGCATTGCTGGAAGGGTTGGACTCAGTGGCTACTTGAGAAACTCAGTATCGAGACCCAATGTCTGATGAGGCTGATGTTGACAAAGCTTGTGTGAAAAAAGATTGTGTGGCATTTCTCGCTCAGGATATGCCGGTACAGTGAGAGAGGTAAGGAAATATTACATTGTGTCTGTGCGCAATGTGTGGATGTGATGTAGGCTGAGGACTGTCTTGGAGGGCTGTGTGTGTTGGCAGTGAGGGCTTTATATTTTATGCATGTATGCATGTTCCTTTTTGTGCGGTGTCCATGTTTTTTTTTTCTTAAAACAGCAAGCAACATGTGCCACTTACCTGTGACACTTTCCATAAAGCATGACATTAGGAACAATGAGGTATCAGTATCAGCGGTGCCAGTTGTAATTTGGCGTGAGAGCGGGTCTTTTTCTTCCTGTTTTGTTTTTTTTTTTGAGGCGACTATACACTGAATTGAACCGGCGTTTGTGATATAGGTGCTGTTATCTGGAAGGAAATGTCCGACCAACATGTGATCAAATATTAACAGGACTGGTTTGGCAAAGGAGAGGGGGGGGGGGGGATACACGTGACAAGACGCGGGGAAGCAGCAGAGTAAAAAAGCAGTTTAAAGTGGGCACTCAAACAAAAGTATATAGATATTTTCTTGGCCCCTCATAGTTACCCTGGCTGTGTTATGCTTTCAGCACGTTGGACAGAGGCACCGGAGTCGTGCATGGACTAAAACGCCGAGTGGACGCCAACTCTCTTTCTCTCTTTTCCCAGCCCCCCTTTGCCAAACCTGGGATTGTTTTTTCAACTTTTGGTAAGCTTATTCTGAGGGAGCCTGTGGTCTGTAATCGGAAAATAAAACGGGATTCTAAAGAGCAAAAAAAAAAAGAGGCAAATTTGTCATTAAAAGAGGAAAAAGAAAAGCGCTTGCCGTTAAAAGAGCTCGTGCTTTAAGATGTGTTTTTGTAGGGCATTGTGAAAGTTGAAATGTCAGGTCGTCTCGTCTTTTGCACACCACATTCTCGGTACCTATAAGCCCCCCCACACTGCGTTAAACTTTGGGACATGCAAGTCTTGGTCGCGGAGATCTAACCACGCACATAGTGGTTGTCAGCCCTTGTAAAGGTAAGAGCACAATCCATTGTTTTCATGTCACTCTTTTGTTCCTGTCGTCTTTACGGGCTTCTGGCTTTTCTCAAATGAACTTCGGCTTTAAAAACTACAGCATGCAGCCTTCGCCTTGGCAGTGTCTTAATTGTGGGCATCAGTGACCGAAATAACTCCGATATGAAACCCGATCCAGGTGACCAACATCTCGTAGACCATCTTTTCATCACCATGATTATGTTTTCCTTCTAAATTTGAAGTTACATTTGTGAAATACTGATGCGTGCTCGTTCGCATTGAAGTCATGTGAGACGTTTTTAAATTGGGACTCGTTTTCGTGCTTGGGGATTTTTAGAACAGAGCTTTTTGAAGCCTTTCTGGAGTTTCCGAACACTGCCTGCTGCAACATAATTTGCGTAATCGTTGCGTTGTGCCTAATCATGCTCCCAATATGGGACTTAAGACGCTGCAGTGATCCTTCCAGCCTGCACGAACTGGAGTAGCTGATGCTGGTGCATATCATAAAATTGTCTGGAAAAGCCTGTCTTTCATCTATCTATCTATCTATCTATCTATCTATCTATCTATCTATCTATCTATCTATCTATCTATCTATCGCTTATTTTTCTTGTTTAGTCTGCTGCATTCATGTTTTGTCTTGATGTCAAACCCTCCGGATTTTGTTATCGACCAAAAATAGCCCTACTCTTTACCCCTCCACCCCCCACCACCACCCTCCCTCCCTCCCTCCCTCCCTTCATCGCCCCCCCTCCCGTCATCGCCATCAAATCACTTGTGTTTTTACTACGACCGCTCCACGGTTTCATTCATAAGGTGCTTTTCACTTCACCTGCTACCCTACCCCCTCTTTTGTCCATACACGGCTCCGTGTCGACCTGTCAAACGCAGGCTACGGATGAATAATGTAAAAAAAAGAAAGAAAGAATGAGAGAAAGATGAATTAATTCTTAATCGCTTTGACTCGTGTAATTTGCCGGCTTCGCCGAGGCGAGTCTCTTTTACAGTATACAAATTGTTCTATTATTCCTGTGTAAAATTACAATAAAGATGGGCGTGGTCAAAGTGCATCCACTGACAGATGTTATGGCTGAATGTGATGGAGAGAGATAAGATGGCTTGATATGCAATTGTTCAGGAAGCATCGATTTTTTTTACTCCTTTTGCTTTCTTTTTCATTTAAAATTGAGGCACGCGTAAAGTCCATCACGCGAGACAGTTAGATTTAGGTGATCAGCACACAAAAACTGCAACGGGATTTTATTTATCTGCTCTCCTGAAGGACTTGTAGCCTAAAAAATCGTCTCGCACCGATGCAGAAGCGGTGGATATTGTCTATTTCCTCTCTCTCTCTGCATCCCTCACTCACTCCCTCTCTCGTCTTCTTTTTTTCTCCTCCTCTGGTCAAAGATTTAAGATTTCTGATCCAAGACGAAGCAATTGCATGGCAAAAACAACTGCAAGAGAAGAGAAAAGCCCCAACGCCCACTGGCAGTCCTGTTTTAATCAAGACTCCTCTTGCAGGCTGCCTTCTTAAACAAATACTCCAAAACGAATCTTATCCAGCAAATTACTAATTGTATTTGAATTATGTGACTTCTTCGCTTGCGTTTTCGGTTAGTTTACCCACCAATGTAACGCGCGCAGATCGGTTTCTGCATATTACAGCCTATTACTTCTCATTTCATATGACAGTGAAACCGAAATAGATTATATTACTTATTAGGCTGCCCGACATTCATAAAAATGCTCCTTTAATAAAGGCTGTGTCGCAACTATAATAGCCACGTTTCCGGCTTATCTATACCACAAAACCGTTTATTGCACAAATTATAATCAGTCAATAATTTCTGAAACGAAACGATGAGCATTTTAGTTTATATAAGAACGGGAAAATTGTGATACTTTAAAGAAATATTTGGCCTTTTATTCTCAGATGCCACGACAGAGTTAGGTTGCCATTGTTGCAGCATCTTTTCCGGTCTGTATTTTGTATATAAATATAATCTTTTATTTGCAGAATGCCTATTTTCTGGCCATGTAGCAGTATTTTTATTATTATTTTTTGTACTGAGACGTGGGATTATGGTGTGGGCGTGGGCGTGTTGGGTGGAGGAGGAGGGATGAGCGGAGGCGGGTTAGGAGGGGTCTGTGGGGTGGCACGACACACTTTGTATGTATGAAGGTTTTTTTATAGCACTTTTCTGCAATGTACGTCAGCGGATCAGTCCATAAATGGGGTTGCTTGTGTTTGTGTGCGGGCGTGCGCCTGCGTGCGCTCGCAACTGTGTGCGTGCGTCTCCGCGTGTGTTATCTTTACCGAGAATCTCCCCTCTCTCTCTCTCTCTTTCTCTCTCTGTCTCTCTCTCTCTCTCTCTGCACTCTCAGCTCTGCAGAGTTGGGGTGGGCGTCAATAACAAACCTGATGGTAGGTTTCATTGCAAAAATCAGATGAAATTCTTTCGGTAGGCCTATTTATTTAACGAGAAAATCCAAATAAATACATGCATTCTGCAGAAATAAGGATTATCCTTAATAATATCCTAGATTGTTTCATACAGCTAATGTCTTTGCTGCTTTTTCATAATGTAAATGTTGGCCTTTGTGTGTCGTTTTTTCTTTCCCTTGCGATCAATTCTTGCACTTTGGGGGCTAAAAGGATTCGGCGAAATCTGGTTTTCAATTAAGGACGTGCATTTTTTTTCAATATAAACCATAGATATGGCTTTTTAATAATAATAATAATAATAAACATTTCGGATTGCGCTTGCCCACTTTGCCACAACGCTTTCATTCATGAAATGTAATAACTTGTTAAGGTATCCAAGACGACGATCTGATGTAAATTAAAAATAGGCTATTGATTATTTCGGGCTATAGATGGCGGAAATCTCGACTCATTGCTGGGCGGGCGTCACGATATATTTAGAGCGAAAATTAATCATCTTAATCATTATGGAAATGTAGGCTACATCGCCCGCCGCCGCCGCCACCACCACCGCCGCCGCCGCCGCCGTCGCTGCTGCCGCTAATGCTTTAGTCACCACCATCATCTTCATCACCAACACCTTCATCCAATTAACAGGCATGTTTAAACAAGTTCTGGCAGGAGGCGAAGCCGTGAACCTTATTCCGAATCTTTAATTATCAGTTATTCGTCACAGTGGCACGATTGTGATTTTACAGTAATGAAGCCCACGATAAGTTATTAATACACAGTGGATGGAGTTGTTCTGACTGTAAAGACATTTTATACGTTGGACCACTGCGGGACTACAAGGATTCATGATGCTCACTGTGTGTGTGTGTGTGTGTGTGTGTGTGAGAGAGAGAGAGAGAGAGAGAGAGGAAATGTTCGATCATGCAAACCGTTCAAGTGTGTCTCTCAGCGTGTGAACATGCAGCACGTCAGTGAATCCAAGCAACTTCCCGAAATAATAAAACATAGGTAGCCTATTTTGTATTTCCTGCGTGTCAGACTACAAGTGAGTCAGGGTTGGACAAACTTATCGGTTGATTTTTTTTTTATTTATTTATTCATTTTTTTCATTTTGATGAGGGAAAGGTGTCTCATCTCTGCCTCTGCTTTGGTAAAAAAAAATGTATGTGTAGACATGGTGGCAGGATATGTCATATTAACCCAAGCAGGAGGCAAAATCAAGCCACTGATTTAGTTTTCTACAGGCTCATTTGTGTGGCAAATGAAAAATGTCTGCTTTTTGAGTCAGAGCAAATGTTTCAGCATTTCCAAGTAATTTGGGGGCATGATTAGTGTGTTTTCCTTCAGCAGTGAACCATGCAAAGGTTATTGATGCTGTGGTGGTATTGGATTGGGGGGAAGAGGAAGAGGAGTGAGAGGGAGGGAGGGGGGTGGCATAAGCCAAGGAAAGAGACAGACAGACAGAGACAGAGACAGAGACAGGGAGAGGCGTAATAGGCTATGGAGTGAGTTGCAGTCTATGCCACTATAGAAATAATGTATCAGCTTGTATGAGGATGTGGAAGGAAGAGTATATGTGAAGCTTTGATGACTGGTCTTCACTGCCTGATTATTACAATCAAGGTTATTGTTATCACAGGAGGGAAGACACAGGCTCCTCAGTCCAGCATTTGATTATAAAAGGCTCGTGCTGAGTTTACCTGTTTACCAGTCCTGAGTTTTCTCAACTGTTCTCCGGCTCGCCCTCATCTGGTTTGACGTCATCCAACCTCATACAAAAATGTTTCCTCAGTTGATGTGTTTTCCTGTCGAGGGGGGAATGCAATTTCACTTTGATCAAAATACCCTTATCGCCTTCCTTTATCCCCAGTGAAAATGACATTTCACAAAATGTCATTTCGTCCGCGTTACGTGGTTCCTCTCTCGCACAAGGAGGCATAATTCTACTTGTTAAGTGAAGCTTTCGGCATTGCGGACCTGTCAGCTTTGTGCTGCATTTGGCAAGAGAAGCCTTGAAAGGTTATACAAGTGCGTCGTGTTGTCAGCTCCTGGTGGTTGTTTCTTCTTTTCTGCTGCACAAACAGGGAAAAGGTTGTGAGCGGGGAAGATGTGAGGAGACCCAAGTGTTCTTGTGCGTTTAGCTATGAATGGGGTGATTAACACCTGCCACATGACATGCGAAGATAAAGGGTTCCATCCCAACACCTCTGATAGTTTGAAGTCATTGTTGCTGGCGGCGCATTGAGAAATCTTAAACCTAAAGAAATCTTACACCTCAGTTCCAATGAAATAGTGGTTTTGTCAGTTTTCAGAAAGACTCCCCGTTGCCTTAACACAGGCCAATGTGTCATACGTCTGTTTGACCCTCTGTCCGTCGAGTCAGTAAGATCCTAACACTGCTCACAACTCCCTTTTTGCTCCCTGTTGTTGGACATTTTGTTATTTTCATTCAGAAATTCAATCCTTAAAGCTTCAGACACAAGCCAAGCCAAAAGCCCTCTCTTGATACGCCACCTTCAGTTGTGTTGTATTTGCAGAAATGAGAGAGACCATGTTGTTGTTTTTGCTCTTCTAATGAGATGCCAAGTGATTTATTTATGAATTACTTGTTTGGAACAGCCCCCTTGTGCAGTGTGCATTTTTTTTTTTATCCTCTTTGGAGTCATGTCGCTCAGTGATTGCTGATGCAACTCTTTGTCATCCAGAGTTTGCCCTCACCTCCTGTGAGCCTTCGGGGAGGGCTATATCTATCTTGGCATGTCCCCGGGTGTGTTGGAGGTGGGAGTGACTCATTAAGCAGGTGTGAGCATCCACTCCCATACTGCTACATGCCAAACAAGAGCTCTCCAGCTCATAAGCTCGTGCAGGGAAGAATCATGATGGCAATATAGCAAACACATCACAATAAATCTTTGCACTGGACCAGGGCCAAGTCACAAGGATAATGAGCTGCTATTTCCCCATTATGTTCACTCTTGTATTCATCAGAGGTGGAGTTTGCAAACGTTCATCACCCATTGAAAGGTTGAGGCTCCGCTGACATTTTTATTTGAATTCTGCATTATAAAGAGAGTGAATGGTTCCCAGTTTGTTCCCGATGAGGGGAAACAGAGTATCGAGAGGCAAAGCGCTTTCATTCTCGGATCGAGCTCTGTGTATATAATTTAAATGCGTTTGTTTAGCTGACATTTGGTAATAATAACCTGTGAAAGCTGGTTACTACACTGCAGAGCACTTGCAGGGGAGTCATCCATCTGTTGTGGAGATGGCTCACTTTAAAAGCATGCAGAAGCAGAATTGTTTTCAATAAGTTCACATCTTTGTTAGCCTCCAGTGCCTGTTGCCATCCAAATGTTTTAACACACTTACATTTCACAGAAGTGAAACGACAAGCCTCCTCTAAGCTCATATTCATGGGGTTTATATATTTATATAGGTGAGATGACTCCAGGAATCACATTATATGGAGTATATTAAATGACAAGACTGGAATCATCTTTGGCTGTATTAAGGATGTAGAAAATGCATATAGGAGGACTCATGTTGTATCAAATGGATTAAATTGTAAATATATGGATATATTTTGTGCTTAAACACTTTATTTCCAACAGCTTATTTTGATAAAAATCGCCTAGCCTCCTCGCTATCTGCAAAGCGGTGCAGGAAATGCTTATTTTTAATTCTCCGAATATCTAATTTTACACAAATAGGCCATCTCTAAATGGCACGCGGTGTATCACGACTTGGTGGAGACGCGCTGTTACGCAAAACCTTCAAAAAAAAACCAACCCAAATACGCCACCTCTTTGGCCTCAGCGAGCAAAATACGGAAGAGGAGAGGCTTCGCTCGGGCGTTATATATTGCCTGACATTATGGTGTGGATGCAGGCTGCACGGTATGCGGACAAACAAAAGCAGATAATGCACACTGAAAGCGCATTAATAGTTCCGCCTCGGGGCTGCTTAAACAGGAGTTTGGTGGCGACCAGCCAGCCAGCGGCAGGTCACATGTTGCAGCGTCATTGTGTAGTAAAGTTACTGTAGTTGCAAAGAGGCTCCTCATTTCAGCTCCAGAGGTCTCTCATCCCGTGCTGCCGCTGCCGCTGCGGCGTTTCAGCATGCGACAACTTCAGTTTCAGACGATCTCCAAAGGAGCCGTGCAGCCATGGGAGTGCATTACCTCATCCATGCAATTTCCACCATCAATAATTTAATCTATTTGCTCCAAAGCTGAAGAGATATCCTGAAGCTTGTCGGGAGAGTACAGAGAGGGAAAATATCGCTTAAAGTAAATTACTCAGGGAGTTGTCCAAAACATCCCAGATGACACTGCTGTCCTGTTGAATGGTCTGTTTTACGACTGGGCAGTGAAAGGTATGTGTCTGTTTGTTTCTCGATAAGTTGTTTTCAGCACTTTTGGCTCTGTTTGATGCTGCTTGAGGGGTTAAAAAAGGTATTAGTGTATGTATGTGTGTGTGTGTGTGTGTGTGTGTGTGTGTGTGTGTGTGTGGCGGGGGGGGGGGGGGGGGGTCTAAAAGTAGCTCGATCAAGTCCGGTTATCCTGCGAACAGACAGCGCCGCAGCCCGAGAGGGGATATGTGTAACCTTATCCTCTCGTTCATTAATAAAAAACGGAGTTATTATGTTGATTGGGTTTCCAGTGGAGAGCACGGGCTCAGCAGATGTAATCTCGAGAAAAAAAAGACACTGTTGTCTCATTATCAGTGCAGCCCGAGCAATGTGACTTCTTATTAGTATTTCTTGTAAGTCACAAAGTGGAAACAATCCAGCGTGCCTCTCTGCACGAAATCAGCCACGTTTGAACATTCACGGCAACTTTGTGCTCATAAATAGCTCAGTAAACTCTATGTTCAGGTGGTCTAGTCTATATTTGCTCATCTAACCTCCTGCACTGTGGACAAACGCACACACAAACACACACACACACACCAAAAAAATAGTCAACACAGTTTTTGTATTGTTGTTTTGGAGGGGGGAAAACTTTGATGAACTCATTAAGACTTTATAGGAAACCCGAGACCTAAACGCCCAGCTACGTCGGCCAACATACACTGTTGGGTCTAGTTCTCGGTGTTGTGTGCTCGTACCGAATAACTTGAAATTGCTGGCCGCAATGAACGCGGATTAAAACAAAGTCCCGTTTATAGAGTGGTGGAAAACTCAGCTCATTTGTGACAGATTCGTGTGAACGCGTCTTGTCCAAGAACTTATCCCGGGATCATAGTAGTACACAAGAGCTCGTTAGATGATGGTTTCGTCATGAAATCATGATGCACTTTCCAAAAAATGCAAATTAGGGCCACATTTCTGGTCAGAGTTGAGACTAAATGCCATTTAAGTTATTGCCTGGTTACAATTACGCACAGCCAAAACCAGCCGTAATTGTCTTGTCCAGGGTAAGATGGTTTTGTCTTTCTATCTATCTATCTATCTATCTATCTATCTATCTATCTATCTATCTATCTATCTATCGTGTTTCACAGGAGGGAGGGAGAAAGAGAAGGAGCTCTAACTATTTAACGGTCTCACACGCCATCTAGTGTACAAAGTGCAAACTGTAGCGCTGTTAATTTAAAGCCGTATGCCTGTTGGTATATTTTAGTGGTTTTCAGTTTCCAGAGTTGCGGATTCATGGACTGTAATGAACTATGGGCTTTAAATGTTAAGATTGAAATTGGAAATCAGATTTTAAAGTATTTTACCGCTGATAAACTCATGCCCAACACATTTGAAGATGTGTAACAAGTCTCAAATGAGACTCACTTATTGTTTTATCCATACTGGATGTGATGTAGTCTTTTAATTGTCCACTGTTGCACACAGTGTGGGAGGGAAGCAGTGACTCGTTTGGATAGCACAGATCACTCAGCAGCTATTTGAATGCCGGGCTTTCTGCGGCAGTGGCCAGGGTTGGCCTGGAGGCCAGGTATAATCCCTTAGTGATGCTCATCTATTACTAAACATGCTCTGAAACTGTGTCAGATTGAAAACAGATCTCAAGGAAGCAAGTGTCCACATGTGTCAGCCATTACTGCAGACAACTCTAATTGCCTTTTTTAAGTGCTGCATTGTGGCACACAAGGGGGTCCTTGAGTAGAAATTTTGATATCATGTACTTCGTGTCTCCATCTCATTTTTTCTTTCTTCTCGTGTGCTATAGGTTGAACGTGACAAAACATGTTGCTAGGTAAATGGCTCTAACCGACACGGTTCTTGAGGAATCGAACAAAGACCCATGCCCACAAGGGAGCAGTGGTAGCAGCAGAAAACAAATGTTGCCATAGGTCATACATTTCTATTCAAATGCAGTGGGCACATTTCCCTCTTTCATCTCTCCTGTTTGATGTTTATTTTCCCTTCTAACGGTTCCTAAGATATCGTGCACGCTGTTGGTGAAGATGAAGCCATAAAGTGTGCTGACATGTGCAGGGAGGCCGGGGAACATTACTGAATGTGTAATAATACTAACCGTGCTAGTCCTTTCATGCTTTAGAGAAACTTTTCAGCATCTGTCAAAGGAGGCATTTATCACTTTAATCCCCACCTGGCACAAAGAGTAAATGCGAGGGTAAGTTACATATCCCCACCATACAGGCGCGCACTCAAAGCAGATGAACAGGTGGTCATCAAGAGACGTCAAAGCCAAACAGTAGACAGAGTGCACACACTCACCTGCTCCTATTGTTCTGGGTGTTTCATGCCCTAGGTGCGTTGTCGTGAATAAAGGCGTGTTTGTGCAGTGGTTATTGCAGCCTTTGTCTTCCTGCACTCTACAGTAAGTGATTTACGTTTATGGTCGATACTTGTATGGCCATGACACAGCTGGATTAGGAGATGTACCTGCATTTGGCCATATTTTTAACAATCAAACGGACAAAAGATGCTCAAACACCTTTCTGTGTTAGTTATATTCATAAACAAACCATCACACAGCTTGCTCCAGGGGCTGCACAGAAAAAGTACAGTTTACACCAGACATTCCTCCATATGCAGTTGCTCTCTTGCTTTATTATTCATGCTCGTTGTGTTAACTCGCAAGCCACTTTTTTATTAACTGCAAAACCCAGCAGCGCACATAAAGTGTTCCTTCACTGGATGCAACCAGAGCAAACCAATCAGTTGTCACATTTAGCCTCTAGTAGATATAAGCCAGAGATTCTCCGCCAGTCCCACAGCAATTAAATGATTCATTGGCTTTATCGCATTTTAACAGGATGTTGATTGAGAGCATAAGCCATATTGATTGTCCTGATGGAAACAGGAAATCAGAGAGATAGAAATAAAATCATTTGTTGTTCCCGGTGTGAGGATACCCGGGGGAATGGCATGCAATTGCACACTGTTGAGTGGCATTACCCCCAGCAACCTCCTCCCCTCCATTCTCTCCCCTATGGAGACCTGGAAGAGACGTCATCTGTGGTTGTTATGCTGCGAAATGACGCTGGCACTCTCTCCACCCCCTGCTACTGCAATATTACCCCTGTGGTTTGTTACGGAAGATGCAGCACTCTTCGTCTGCACCATTTCCAGCATGAAGTTTGACGCCTAACAGTAATCAGCCCTCTGCCTTCATTTCCTTCATGTGGAAGTGGAACCATTTGAGCGCGATGCTGATAATAATATCAGCCTAAATGCATCCTACACATAAAGCTCGTGACTGGCCTCAATCCCGTAAAAACCTACGTGATTCTCTGTGCTGGGAAGCCTCAGAGAAAATTCCTGCTCTTTGGAACCAAAACCTGAGCAACATTCAGGGGTTAATAAGCTTGATTTTGCACATTAAATATGCCTTCCTTAACAATATTTAATAAAAAATGGGTAATTAGGTCCTTATTCTTGGCTTTGTCCTTATTGTTGTTTTAATTGGTGAGAGGAAAAATACCCCCATCTCCCCTGCAAACACACACAAGCCAGCCCCTCCCCATGCCCCCCCTCTAACACACACACTCACACACTCTGGAGGAGCACGTCACTGAGCTCGGGGAATGAGTGGCTCATTAAGAAGAAGGATGTGATATTCTGAATAGAGACTGTGAGACTCCCAGCACATCTATTTTTAGATGAGATATCTCTATGGCAGTCACCGTGGTGTTGGTTAATTGCAGCCATGGCCCCAGATACCAATTAAGAATGAAACAAATGCTTTTAAGGTGGGGTTTCGCTCCTCCCTACTGTAAAGGTCCTCGTGTCCATT
The DNA here is from genome assembly GCA_008933995.1 of Datnioides undecimradiatus. Lineage (NCBI taxonomy): Eukaryota > Metazoa > Chordata > Actinopteri > Lobotiformes > Datnioididae > Datnioides > Datnioides undecimradiatus. The sequence continues at coordinate 2,663,559 of WARS01000031.1, read as the reverse complement.
CTGAGTGGAGGCAGGAGTGTGTTTGCTCGCCATGTTTTCCTGCATCAAGTTGGGACATGCAGAGTGCAGTCAAAGCCTTGGCCAGGCTATTTTTAAATGAGCCCCTGTGGAAAGTAAGATCTAGATTTTCTTTTCATTATGGTTGCTTTTATATGCCGGGCTGTTGGATGTCCACCAATTCATTGATTTGCTGTGACTCTTAGAGCTTCTCAAAGGTAAGGGATACATATGTGCTCAAGGATGTATGTACAGTATTTTTTGCTACACCTGGCTCTTTTTTCATCCCCCCTCCTCTCAGCAGTGCTTTGCTTATCTTGTGAGTTGCTCTCCGGAGCCTCGAGATTGGTACTTTTACAGTGCAGGGAGGATGACACATCTTACTGTCATTCACTTTCCTCATGACGTCCTGTTACTTCATCCTGCAGTGTTCTCTCCGCCATCCACCTGCCAAAAACCAAACAGAGTCCCTCAACAAAGCTACCGATTCCCGTTCATGACTATAAGGTTTAGGATCAAACCTGTCTTACAGCACGGACCAGTTTTAAAAAAAACAAAAAATAATAGTAGTACTGCAGCAGCGGTGTTTGTCAGAGCTGACACAAACACAACACTCAGTCAGTCAGTAAGTGCGGTCCATGTTGGAGTTTCCCTGAGCGGGAAGAGGATAATGGTGATTTTGTTCCCGGGGTAATGTCATAGTTAAAAGATAATACATAAGCTCCTCAAACAAACAAGACAAACAAAACCATATCCTCATGTCAACAAACACAGAGCGTCTCTCAATTTTGCCACGTCACAATTGACCCTCAGGTGGTTGGAGTCCAAAAAGCATCCACCTGTCAGTTTTATTATTAGTATATCTAGCAGAATTGAGCAGTTCAGGAGTCTACACAGTTAACTCCATCATGTCCTCAATGAAGTTTAAAAAATGCGGGGAACGTGTGAGATTTCAACTCTGACGAGACAACACAATGGTTCATGCAGCGAGTGGGGATGAATGACAGGTTTGAACATTATAAAACTACCCATCCTCACACGCTCTGGAAATGAACCGTGCAGTTTAACACACCAGTAAAAAAAGAAACCAAAACAACTCATAAATGATAGCAAGCCTGTAAAGATGATGTGACAGCTATTTGTGCAATCTTATCTTTTGTAATAAGCGGCCCCTCTGATGCTCAGCACAGCTTTTGTGTGTTGCTGCCAACAAATGAAAATCTAAGCCAGACCTCACATAGGAACAGAGTGATTACAGTTTCCAAACAATTTGACAACACTGATGACACAGCGCCAATAGCAGTTTATAAAAAAAACAAAAAAATCAAAAAAAAACCAAAACATTTTGTGATTCTTCCACAGCTACTGGCTCCCTCTTTGGCTTGCAAAGAAATAGTAGTGGGTGTAAATAGGAGGAAAGGCTTATATGGTGCATTATGGATCAAGAATAAGCTAACTTCATTGAAAATGCTCTTTGACTAACTGTCTTGCTCTCTTTCTCTCCCCCCTCCTTCCCTCTTGTTTTCTGTTTGTCTCTCTCCCCTCCAGTTCCACCAGGTTAGAAGAGTGATGACCATCCTGTTCCTTACTATGGTTATTTCATACTTCAGTTGCATGAGAGCTGCGCCCCTGAGAGACGCCCCGGGCATGCGGGGCCATCGGACGGAAGGCTACTTGGGCGCTGCTGCGACGGCCGCACGAGGCCATGGGACTCCACAGAGTGGTGGTGGGCCAGGCCAGCGCGGGGAACTGCCCTCACTCACAGACACGTTTGAGCAGGTGATAGAGGAGCTGCTGGAGGTGGAGGGAGAGGCGGCACAGCTGGGACAGGGGGCTGATAAGAGCCAGGGAGGTGGGGGCCCATCATCTGTGGTCACCACAGAGACCAAGGATGTCGACCTGTACGACTCGCGGGTGATGATCAGCAACCAAGTGCCTTTGGAGCCGCCGTTGCTCTTTCTTCTGGAGGAATACAAAAACTATCTGGATGCCGCTAATATGTCCATGAGGGTGCGGCGACACTCCGATCCCTCGCGGCGCGGAGAGCTCAGTGTGTGTGACAGTATTAGCCAGTGGGTGACAGCTGTGGATAAAAAGACGGCAATAGACATGTCTGGGCAGACAGTTACCGTCATGGAAAAGGTCCCTGTCCCCAATGGCCAACTGAAGCAATACTTTTATGAGACCAAATGCAACCCCATGGGGTACACAAAGGAGGGCTGCAGAGGAATAGACAAGCGGCATTATAATTCCCAATGCAGGACAACCCAGTCCTACGTGCGAGCGCTTACCATGGATAGCAAAAAGAAGATTGGCTGGCGGTTTATAAGGATAGACACTTCATGTGTATGCACATTGACCATTAAAAGAGGGAGATAGTGTATAAAATGTATAGATTTTATTGAAGAGTTTAAAAAAGAGAATAAAGAGAAAATATCTATTTGTATATATACATAACAGGGTAAATTATTCCGTCAAATGAAAATTTTATGGACTGCATGTAAAAAAAGATGAAGTTTATACAGTAAAAGTGATACTACAGTCTATTTATTGAACATATTCATGACCTTGTAAACAATTAAAAAAAATCTGATCAGTCATTTGCGCCCAGTTTAAATTACTATATCACATTCCTCAAGACATTGTGATTTGTTTACGTTGCCAAGAATTAGAAAATGAAGGAAAAAAACAGGCAAGGAATGAGAGAGGACAGTTCCATCTTCAAAAGCTTGCATGCTGCTTCAATTGTGAATCGAGAAATTCTCCACTTACAAAAAAGGATATGATGCTGACCAAAAAACATTCCGTTTACATATTCAGCAGAAAACAATTTTCCTCTCCCGTAATTTATCTGTTTACTGTTCTAAACTTCTCAAGGTAATGTTGGAATTACATACTATGTCAAGGTGCTGTTGTCAAAGCTTTGCTGTTTATTTTTTTATCCCCACCAGAGGACAAGATATATATAAAAAAAAATTATATATATATATATATAAAATTTATTCATTGACATGTTTCTGGGTTAATATTATTCATTTTGTATGTTGTGAAGTTGTTTGCAATATTAAACTGAAATATTTGAAGAAATAAAAATGACTATAGGCAACTGAAAAACAAAATCAATGTCGATAAAGTTTCAACAATGCATTTCCAGGAAGGATAAACTTTATTATACAGACAGGCAGGCAGGCAGGCAGGCAGGGAGGAATGCTGGCAGGCACACACACATACGCACACATGCATGGGCTCAAACACTGCAAAAAAAAAAAAAAGACCAAATTGAAATCATGAGCGGCCGGGAAGCTCAAAAATAGTGAATGCAGCTTTGAAATTTTACAGGCTGCAAGAAAATAATGTATTTTCAGTAGCAGAGGAGTGAGTGCAGTGGGTGATATTTAGCTACAACAATATCAACAGGGTTATGGGTGCATATATTGCAGCTTTTGGTGTGGAAAAATGTTCCTCAACCACGCGGCCCCCTCACCAGCACATTGCTGGAACACAAACTCACTTTATGTCCACTGATACTCACGGATGGTGGTATTCAGCGACTTACTTAATGGTTGCTTAAGCTGCGCACGAACAAGAACTTCAAATGGCAAGAAAAGTGCCCACACACACAAGAGTAGATTAGTACAAGCAGGCACAGATTATACATGAAGCATGACCAACTTTGACAGTGATGGATTTACCCACCCATACACTTGTGTACATTAAAAATATAAACCCAATATTTTCTCATCAGTGCATGGTAATCCAACCTTTAAATCATCCTTTTCTTCTTGCAGCTGTACATTCAGTGAGAAGGAATGGGTAACAGTTCGGTATCTGGGTTTTAGGACTACTGAGGCTTCATATCAACATCCCCTCCAGCACATTATAACTCAGTGCATAGTGACAGCCCTCTGCTTGCCAAGTTTAGACACCATGGTTTAAGGTGGTAGTAGTACACAAATAAAATGTGTTTTAATTGTTCCTCTTAATATCATGAAACACTCCCAAACTCACCCATAATATGAAAAATTCCAGAAAGACAAGACACTCATTTAATAAGGAGATACAAGCCTCCATGAAAGGCTTCAATTATATTTTATGTTTGTGTTACGTGTGATCCCAACCATTGCATTTTACTTCCCGATCAAGCTGTAGGTAAGTGTGAAACAAGATGAAAGAAAAATGGAACTGCCATTTTGAGATGTGGAAAAATCAATTGCTGAAAAGAGGAAAACTTTTCAGGAGCCTATTCATGAGACTATTCATGAGCAGAGGAAGAATGTTCCGCTTTCTTCTCTATTTCTCTTGGATTCTGCGGACGAGGATGATGAAGATGCTGTAAGTCACTTTTCTTATACAGAAGCTGAGAACAAATAGGTAGTCTCTACACCAGCATCTGACAGAGATGAAAGGCATGCAGTAGAGTCTCTCAAATGTGCAAGAGCTAGTGAGGTTTCCCATCATTACTGCACAAACCAAGTAAGAATACAAATTACTCTTAATTCATTCTCTTATCCTACAGGAGGAAAAAAGAAAATCCACCTTAAGATTGACCTGGAATGATTTTGTAAAATTGTATAAACGTGTCTGAGCGCTATCACATCCTCAGCACACAGGCCAATGAATCAAACCCTCTGCAATGTATTTTAGACAAGGCATTCTGAGCTGCTCCATTTATCATGAGTAGAGGCTCTGGGCTATTTTTGTTTAACAAAGCTTAAATAATAGAAAACTGCCTTCCACCAATCACGCTGTTATTAATGTAATAGACAAAGTGACTCTAAAATCACCAGTTGTCTTGGAGCCAGGGTGAAGCCCATATTATCTTTTATAATCATAAATTATGCATGTGAACAGATCTTAGGGTATGTATGGAATGTAGTACAGATGTACTATTTGTATGACTCAGAGCTGTGGCTTAAGCCTGAAGATAAACAAGAAGAAAGAAAATCAACTCAACATTTTTGCACAAACAATGGGCTTATTCTTTCAAAAAGGGGGGCAAAATTGCCCCCGCCCCAATAAATGTGGGTGCTACATTCAGATATGTTTTGCCTGTGACCCCTCCCCATTTAAGGACGTCACAGCAGGTGTATTTCATCAACTGTCAAAGGCAAACGCTGTGTATGTCATCACCAACTGGGGTGTGGTCAGAAGTGAATCATGCTCGAAAGTCTCAGCTCAGAAAGAGCAGTGCAGCAGCAGCTTTCTGCAGACTTCTGTACTGAAGTCATGAAGTGCTGCAGCCTACCAGTAGAGGGCAGCAGACAGAGCATTCCTCCCAGGTGTCAGCAAGAAGCCAAAGAAGCTTCTGGCTGGTCCCTTGTCATCACTACACAGGAAATTATGTAACAATACCCTGAGCTACGAGCAGCCATGTAGACGTTTAATGCGGCTGTTACATGAATCATGAACTAACCCACATCAGATTTTGCCGTTTGTGTGTTCGTTAAATTGGGATGTGAGTGGGCACCTTTTATCTCCTGTCCCAAACACTGGCCAGGTGTAAGCATAAAGCACCAAAGGAGGACCCCGTCCCCACTCCCCATAATAAAAAGTAAATTAGTAATAAAAGTAAATTCTATCCAACATTTTAAGAAATCACCTCCAAACAAAGGAACTATATAACACGGCACCAAAGGTGTCCGAATGATGGATCCTCAAGAGCAAAAATAACTACCATTGTCTGTACACTAAGCAGGGGATAAATGTGAAACACTGAAGCGTGATATTTTAAAAAGTGGCATATGTACAAATGGATGGGATTTGTGGTGGAACAGACCATTTGAAACACTGATTCACTATAGTTCGGGAAGGTGCCTTCACGGTTGACTCACGAGCAGCCATTTTCTACACAGAGGAACATACTTAGAACGGTAGTATATCCACTTTACGAGGATTTATGAACGCACCATGACTCTGGCAGCTAGCCTAGCCGGCTAACTTGGCTAATCTGATTTATCGTCTAGGTTAAGCGCACGAAACGACAGTCAGGATTACCATATTTAGTTTTCCATATCTACCCTTTAACGTTATATCTATCTGACGTCAAATACCCACTCATTTTAATAATGGCATCGCTTGGGGAGCCTGTGCGGTTGGAGAGAGGTAAAGTTAATTGGCTAGCTAGCGTTAGCTTTGAAATATTTGTTGTGATATTAGGGAAGACGTTAACCTAGCTTAGCTAGCGTTAGCCAAATACAGCTGGTGATTGTTACTGACTTCATACTTTGTCATTTAGTCGCTTGACGTTGTGTTAGCGATGCCTTGCAGATAGGTAATGTTTATGTCTTTGACTGATTGCATATATTGCTGGCACCGAGATTAAGAAGCCATAATTTTACAGCTACATTGTTCTCCTGTATTGGCTAACGAGATAATAATAGTGACTACAGACAGTTATAACTCAACCTAGCTTGTTTATGAAAGGTTCGTCCAATGTTTGTATCAAAAATTGAGGGTTTATTTACTTTTTTCTACAACAGCTTCATCGCCATTAGCAAAAGGGGAACATATTTAATTGATAGACTGTTCCTGAACCTCAGTCTTTCTTTTAACAACATGCTTAGATTGGCTGCTGCTGTGTCTGCTAACTGTAACGTTAATTCACTGTCGTAGGACAGAACAAGACAAACACCCACGTGTGTGAATTTAACTACGGCTGCAGAAAAGCCCAAGTCCACATATATGTGAGACTTCGCTGTTGAACTGATAGGTAATCAACTGCATTAGCAGTTAGCACACACGAGGAGAGAAGTCTGTCCTGTTTCAGTGGGAAAACTCAGCTGCAAATATATTCATAGTTCTCATATTTTTAACAAAGTTTTTTGTGTGCCCTTTCGTCTGTGATGGCAGAGAAAGTTAGAGTTGGGTTTTTTTGTATTGGCTATGATTGAGTGCTGACGTCACAACAGTCTACGTAAGTCTAAACATGCAGACATGAATGAAATCCCTGATGTGTGTTGCTCTGGTTGACAGATATTAACCGTGCTGTTGAACTGCTTGATAAGCTCCAGAGGACAGGGGAGGTGCCTCCCCAGAAGCTGCAGGCACTACAAAGGGTCCTACAGAGTGAATTCTGTAACGCTGTCAGAGAAGTAAGCCACATTTTGTCTATTTCCATTTTAAAACACCTAAATAGAAGGTGGCATCATTTCATCTTTCTGTCGAGATGTTAAACCAAAGTGTTTAAAAACAAAATACAGTATTGTCCAAAAATGTCTCTTCAGGTTTATGAACATGTGTATGAGACAGTGGACATCAACAGCAGTCCTGAGGTCCGGGCCAACGCCACAGCTAAGGTAGACCCCAGTCAAATCTAACATGAAAGCTGTTGTCTTGTGCGCATGTTTTTTTCATCTCATTTTCAGACCATTTGTTTCTTGAACATGTTAAATAAAAAAAAAATGTAAATATTGTTCATTTTCAGTTTTAAAACCACTTTGCTTATGCGTAGGCAACTGTGGCAGCCTTTGCTGCAAGTGAGGGACACTCTCATCCACGGGTCGTGGAACTGCCCAAGACAGAAGAAGGCCTGGGTTTCAACATAATGGGTGGAAAGGAGCAAAACTCACCTATATACATCTCACGGATCATCCCAGGGGGCATCGCTGACCGCCATGGAGGTCTGAAGAGAGGCGATCAGCTTCTCTCTGTTAATGGAGTGGTACGTTCATATCATGAATCATCGTCTGCATCTGTCTTACTCCAGGGTGTTAGATTTCAATCTTCAGCAGTTAAGTCTGACATTTTCACATTTAACAGAGGCTTCATGCACTTACATATTGAGTAAAATATAACATAAAAGGGCAAAGCTGATGTTTTTGTAAACTCAGCTTCATTATCTATCAGGTCATGAAATTAACACTTCAGCAATTACAGCAGATTCACAGCGTGAAACTGTTCAAATTCACAACTACTTTGTTATGTCAGTTTTATTTGTATAGTTTATTTATTATATGTATTTCTATAACATTTCAAATGTCACATAAGTACTGATTGCCTCTCCATATCTCACCCATGCTTCCTCGGCAGAGAGGTTGGCTGAACTACAACTTGTAACATTTTTTTATTTATTGCATGCTAAACTTCCATGAAACACAGAGGTGTCTGCAGAAATTGCAGCAGAGAAATACTTTCATCATGTTTGTTCACTGTGAGTAGGAGGAGCTGATAAACAATGGCCATTTGCCAGAACAGTTGTGTTGTACAACAAGCTTCAACAAAGCAACTGTCACAAGAACTAGATCGTAACCCTGTGGAGTATTTGACCACTCATAGATTGTTTTTGCGTTTGATTTGTCAGTGACAGCACATACTCCCATGCAGGAAGAGGGATGCATACTCAGTCCTGCAGACAGGGTTTCTGTTACTCCTCTGATTGACAGGTGGTAGATGTTAGAATTGTTGCTTTATTAAGTAAGCAAGAAGAGCAACACAGGATGTAAACAATGTAGATTTCGAATTCATCCAGACGTTATCTCTGAAAATGTGTTTATGAAGGACAAAATGCGTTGAACATGTTAACAAGACCTCAGGTATACATACAGTAAGTTTTAAAACTAAATGTAAACATGTATTTTTTATGTTTGGAAAAGTAACTCCACAGGTTTCTCCACATTTACTACAACCTTGAGGTGTTGTGATCATTGCTTGCTGTGCTTACATTGCAATTTCAGGATCAGCCAAAGACAATTATCCAATTGACTTTGTTTTTGCTCAGTTTGTTCTCTCATTAAAATGGCCAAATTACTATACTTTAAAACTGTAAATTGAACCATGCTGCCAGAGCTTATGTTATACTCACTTAAATACCTATAAAATACTGAGATCATTGTTTCTTCCAGACTTACCACATACCTTGTGTTAAACAGTTGCCCACCGTATATTACTTTTTGGTTTATAAAACTATAAAAACTGCAGACTTTACTACAGTTGTTATGCCTCTTTGTGATAAAATCTTACAATAGTTTTTTTTTTTTTCCAGAGCGTGGAAGGTGAGCACCACGAGAAGGCCGTTGAACTCCTCAAAGCAGCTCAGGGCACAGTGAAGCTGGTAGTGAGGTACACTCCCAAAGTCTTGGAGGAAATGGAGTCACGCTTTGAGAAAATGAGGTCGGCAAAGCGCCGGCAACAGAACAACTATCCCCAGTAGGATTTTTTTTTTTTCATGTTGATGCCTAGCTCCCTTTTCTGTCCTCCTCTAGCCTTCTGGCCATTTGTTCTGGTCTCTTTCTTATCTCCCTTCCCCCCAAAAACAAAGTAAACATACTACAAGTGTAGTTTCAGTTCCTCTTCCCACTTACTGTATATTGTGCTTCAACCCTTTTCTGTAGCATTTTTGATATTCGCCATTGTTACACTGGACACTACAACTCTAGGCAAACACTAGAATGATCATGATTGTCAGTGTAGGTGGTCACTCACATGTGCATTATTTTTGAATTGACAATTTGAATGCAACTTTGAGTGCTTTTGAGACTAATTACACAATTCCTTAGACTGGAAAGGTAGTGTTTTTAATTCTTTTATCACAGCCACTACCAAGTGCCTCAGGGCAAACACGTTTACCTGTGTTCACTGTTCTCTTTTTCCAATGGTTTAAATCAAGTTCTGGTAATCAAATGCTTGCGGCAGGAAGTTATCCATGCTTTGCATCTGTTATTTGAACATTCATAAAACCCTTTACTTGTGCAAAACTTTAAAAAAGAAGTTTCAGTCTTATCTATATTGCCAACCTACAGGCACATTCAGAAAGATGCTTTGGGGGAGTTGATAGTAGTTTAGTTGACGAGAGATTAAGATACAGTTGTATGTTTGATAATAAGCAAAATGACTGAAAGGACACTTCAAAACAAATGTGATGGATTTTTTTGGTTTTCTAACGTCATACCACACTATAAAAAACTCAGCATGTACTGTAAGTGACGTAATGGGCTCTCAGCATATTGCTACACAGAGACTCACATTTAAATTTTACCATAGTAATAAATCAGAAGCATAAACTCTGCAGTCAAGATGAAACAAGATGAAACCTGTTCACCTTCTGATTAATTTGTCTCGACATATCTCTCTGCGTCGTGTTTTTTCTTTGCCAGGTACAATATTTGATGAGGGCTCAGTTTCTTAACATTTGTTTTTGACTTTTTCTGAAAACTGCTTTTTCACCATCAAGAGAAAGTTTAAAAGGAGGAAAAATAGGACATTTGCATTATCAAGCAGTTTTAGATTGAATTTTTTAGATGAATGGGCTGTCAGAGGTAGATATCACACACACTGTACATGGATACTGCATATGCATCAAGGCTACATGTAGTTTCTAGAGGATTGTGCTGTACACCGACTCATCACATTTACTCTTCTGTTCATTTTGTGAATCGATGTCCTGCAGAACAAAAGTGTTTCCTAAATTAAATGCTGGGATAAGTTAAGCATTCAGTTTACTGATGCTGGTGCTCCATCCACACACAACAGTACACTCATACACAAGAATTCATCAGAGCAATGAGTTCAAACTTTTATTGATGCGTGTGACTTCAGATTTCTCTCTTCTTTCTTATCAACAACAACCCTTTTAGATGCATTTGACCAACAGTTTAAGGGTCCCCATGTTCTCTGTTTGCATATCATGCAAAAATTATAACAACAGAACCTTTATTACTGAATACTGCCAAATAGTCAACGTTGTTCTGATATGTGGTTTAAAGTAGGCTGATGTCAAAACAGTGTCACTAACTTCCAATATATCATGTAGGCTCTTATCCTGTGTTTATGTATAAAGCACATGCATTGTACCCTGATGCCTACATGCAACATGCCAATCAAACACATCCACAAATCATGATTTTATTATTTTACATTTTTAAAAAAAGTGAGTGTCCAAAAACTTGTTTTGATTTCTCTGCAAACACAAGATTAAAGTTGATTTCAGTATAAATGACTGGCTGTTGAACTCTCAGATCATCAACACGAAAATCCCCTAAGAACAAGTTTATTTTAGAAAGTTACTATTCAAGCTTTTGTTTCCATTGTAGATGCAGGCATGTATATAGCATTATGTAAAATAGGCTTCAGATGATGATGATGGTAGTGTTGAATAATCTAACTGATGCAGAAGTTTAATGGATGGTGGATAAAGTAACACAAACATATGGTTGTGTATAAATCAGGAAGATGTTGCCCTCTTTGACTGTTGTCACACAAATCCTCAAGTGTTTGTCCTGTGAACTGATCTTCACAAATCAATTCATCTTAAATGCAGTTTAGTGTTAAATCGATATTCATTGGAAAACCGTTGCTGTCATGGCTGAGACACAACATGCCTAATTAAATAACTGCATCTCCAATGTGTTGCTGCTTTCGTGATGTACTCATTCTGTGTTCTCGTTGTTTTATCCACCATCTCCTAATATACAGTAAGGTTCAATAAAGCAACTGCCTATGACATAAACTGTAAATAGCGCATTCAAAGGTTTTAAACTCCAAAGGTACTATTTGGCATTTAAAAATTACTGTTTTCTCCAAAATATGCTTGTATGTGTCTTCAGCAATCTATCATTTATGTTGAAATTCATCACTTAATGCACTGAAATGTATCAAGTGCAAAGTTGGAAAGCAGGGATCGCCTGGTGATGTGAAACTGCAGTTTGCTTAGGCAAAATTTAGAACAAATGCATCCCTCTTTGGCATCTTACTTTGTCTGTTACAGTCTCTTCATGTGTCCATGATAATGCTCCATGTCAGCTCTTAAGTTTGCTGTTCCTTTATGTATCAAGTTAACCTGCAGGCTGTGCTCAAAGGGGTCGAAGGCGTCATTAGCTTTTGTCGAATTGTGTTATTATAGTTCTTTTAAATATTGCAAGAAAAAGTGTAATCCATGAACACGCAGCCCAGTTTTATGTAGTGGTTGTGTAATGCATTACTTCTTCTGAAAAAATGCTGAATTTTGGGACAAAGTAATAAAGTAATATACACACAGTACTGCAAAAAGTAAATGCAAATCAGTTATCTATGCAAAGTCATTTAAAACTTTGGAAATATCCTGTAATGGTGCAAAATATATAATTTTACTGCAGAATGTTCTTGAAAATTACTTTAAGACTGTGTGGATACATGTCGAATGTAATATGACATGTGCAACAATTTCGGGAACATTGGAGTTACCTAATGTTGTAAGACATAGACAATGTTTGTTATAACATTCTCATATTGATCACTATTCAAAGTAGTTGCAGTGAAATTTCCATGTGATGCTAGGCTTGCTATTCAATAATGATTGTCAGGATGCATGTAGAGGAGTAGGCTCATGTGGACGTGTGGTTAGCACTAAACCATTCCATAGGCTGTGTTGAGCATATGTTTGTTTTGAGGCAGAGAATTTAGCAGAAGAGTTGGGGTGTACATAAGAGTTCAGAGGTCTTAATATAATGTATAGTTTGACCCTTAATTGTCTTTATCCAGCATTAGCTTGATAGATTCACTGCTTACATACATGTATAGGAAATCAGGAAAAAATGTATTGAGACTTGGCATTGATATTGCACAGTCACACTCTCCACTGAATGTCACTGACCATTGTCTAACTTAGTTTCAACATTTTGTGAGGTACCCTTCAACTTTCTACCCATTTTCTTTGTCTAAATATTGGAATGGTCAATAGAGTATATTTTATAATACTTTTCTTTTGATATTTTTCTCAATTTTTATAAGTGATTTTCCTAAAAAACAAATGCCAGGAATGATTGGTACTTCCATTTTGACTGTGTACCAGGGCCATATCAGCAGAGGCTCTCTGAAAAGCAGCTCTGATGTCACATGGTTACTGAGATCTCCTGCCTGCACCAACTTGCGGACTTAATACACTGTCCTAGATCAGTATTGCTTTCCTGAGATCTGAGCTGATTTTCCTTTCTCTCTAGTACCAAGACCAAACTTACAACATTTGTGAACACTTTGATAATGTTTTGAAATGTTTTAGTCAGTGCTTGTTTAGGGTTATAACCTGTAGACCGTGTTGTGTTACTTTGTGTTCTCTGGTTTCTTAACCTGATTTACTGTGTTAAATTGATGTGGAATGTAAAATGTTGTGATGTAGAACATAATAATTGGACTGGAGGCTAAATAAAGAGTGCTTACATTCATGACTTTTGAGAGTCTTCTTGAACATCTTTTACAGCAGTTATTTTAGTTTTACGCTCAACCACCAAAGACAGTGAAAGAGGAGTGAGAGGTAACATTCGATCCCTTCCTTTCTTCATCCAAAGAGTAAGACACCCCTTATCCAAAGGTTTTGTTCCAAAGATGTAATTATTATGCATACAGGCTGCATAGTAGAGTCTTGCTTACTAGTAATTGTATTGTGTGATACATATGTATAGATGAAGATGTCTGATGGAAATTCAGCATCAAGAGCATGCCGAAGACACAGTGAAAGGTCTTTCTGATGGAGAGGAAAATGAAAAATGTTTGCTGCCAAATACTGTTGGAAGGATGAACCCCGAACTAACAGGAGTTCCTAACTGGAGAGACTATTTTCTGACAAATCTGACACACGCTGGTTGACGTGCACTGCGGCAGCTGTGGCAACAAATGTCTTCCCCTCCACTTCAAAGCTCCTCTTTCACTGTCTTGGCTTAATTGTATGAAAAGCAGGAAACTACTTCAGAGATGGAAGTGGACACTTGGTGAGAGCATCACAGCAGCTCACACATAATGGATCATTTTTTTGGTGCTCGCCTTGAAACTGTGCCAGTTGTAGAGATCTTTTGAGCTGTTGTGCTGACGTGTGTGAAGCATCCACGTTGCAGGATTTGTAGCTTCTTTGCTGCAATGTATTTTAAATATTTCATGGTAGTGCACAATCTCATTGGTTTTGCTGATACTGAGCTTCAAGTGATTGTTGTTGCACCATGCGACAAAGCTCTTTATCACTCTGTTTATTGTTAAATGAATCCTATTGACAAGCCTTTGCCAGGGCAAATGTTTTAACCTGTAATATCAGGAAAAGCACAGGTGTTCCTAATAACATTAACCATGGCTCCATTCCAGCAACACTGCAACACAGAAGTAATTAATTAATCAGTAACACCTGTGTCTGAAAATCAAAATGTGGAAAAAACAAACCTTTATACAATATTTTTTCCTCAGTTTTACAGGTTGAACTCTAAAATAACGCGCAAACATTCAGTCAGTTACTTTAGGATAAAAAAAACTGCATGTTCCTCTTTTACTGTAAACACTATATACAGTCAGCATGCTTTTCTTTGCTCTATTTGTATTCGTTTACAATTTACGGAAACACTTGACATTATTGCTTTTTTTTAGATATATATCTATTTTTCACATGTAAGTATATAATAGCTCTATATTATTTGTACCTTTCTTTGTTCAGCTTTGTTGTCCTTGTTTTTAGCTTTAAGCCAATTATTAACAGTCTTTAACACTTAGATCAATGAAAGAGTCAATATCCCAGTATAAGTACACATCCTTGGCCAAGAAAGATTTTTATTGTTATGATGTATAGCCAATATCACATGGTACCTTTGTGAATGTTGGCTACATATTTAATCACATTGATTTAGGTTTGTGAAATTACTCGAGGCGGTAGTGTTGCCAAAAAGTTAAATTGCATTGTAGCCTTTGGTATTTACCCTAAAAGGGGGTTTCACTCACCCATAGATGACTGAGAGGAGCTCTGTTACAGGAGCTTAGTGTTAGATCAGTGGCTGGTTGCCTGGAACCAAACGGTGCACGTGACAGGGATTCATTAGAGCTGGTTGTTCACACTACAGCTTGAGACCAGAGCACAGCTGCTGGTTTCTCATGGTGTGGATCCAATCCATTGCAGAGTGTCATGTCACTTCGTCTTTTCTGGCAACCAAAATCAATCACACCCAGGAGCAGGTCCAGCAGCAGCAGCAGGAGCTGGGGATGAAGCAGGAGGCCGAACTGGACCAGGAGCCAAATCAGCAGCAGGAGCAGACAAGGAGGAAGACATTGATTCATGTTAATGAAAACATGCATACACTTCCACATAGGGTTTGTTTTTAGGAAAAATCTGTCAAGATGCCAAATCAGCAGTAGGAGAAGATAAGGAAGAAACACTGCCCAAGAAAACCCTTATACAGTTGGAGAACACACATGAAACAACACATTAATATTGCTGCATAGTTAGAAACAACAAATATCACACAAATATTTTAAATAACTAGACCTGAATACAGTAAAAAAAGAAAAAAAAAGATGGGAAAAACTTGCAGAGGTGCATCATTCAAGTACAAAAAGGATTTCTGAGCATCACAGGATATAAGCTCCAACATCCAGACCTCCTCAGGCATGTCACGACTTTTTGTATTTTAGTATTTAATAGACATGAAATGGGCTTTTATGTTGGATCCCTTTGGTTCTGACATTTTATGTATGGAACATTTGCTACATCTTGTGGAGGTTTACCAGTACAATGATATCAGCACCCTCCGTGTTGATTGATAACACGACACTCACGGAGGATTATAGTTAAAGGTCACAGTAGTTGGGTTGAAATGGTGGCAGCTTCGTTTAAAGCACGTAGTTGAACCTTTTAATACCAGCAAACTGAACTGTTTTGAAAAACTTACATGACACACTCCGGTACAGCAGGGAGCGATTTACTCGCTTTCGGTCTTTTAATGGAGACAAAGAAGAAGAGATGTTTCTTGGGCTTTCATCCGATGACGTAACTTCCTTTCTGTCCGTGCTAACCTCGAAGTGAACACGCGTTCGCCTGACTAGCAAGTGAGTGTCTTTTTATTGTACAATATAATGTATTATTCGTCGACAAAACAAGCATGCTGTACCAAGAAATGAATGCACTTCCAAACCCGGCATCTCAACAAACTCAAAAAGAGGCACTTAAGCTACATTATCTCCTTTTAACGCCACAACGTCTGTGGAGGCTAACATAGCTAATGCTAACGGGGCAGAGGAACATGCCGCCACATGGGTGTAAAAAAAAAAGAAATCTTGACTGTTTTCTGTCGCATTTTGCACTTTATCCGACAAAATCTAACTAGTTTTCCCTTCAGAGACATTCTGTCAAATACTTGCTATCAGAGCTGTTAACTCTCAGACGCAGTAGATGTTCAGATTTGATGCCTGGCTATCTTTCCTGTTCAGTGTCAGAAATTCACAACTTAACTGTTTGTTTCAAAAATTACACGTTTTTTAAACATCTTAGTGTTAAAAATTTAAACACATACTGTCAGCGATGCGTGGAAGCTCTGCCAAAGAACAACTTGCAGCTGTTGTATAAAGGAAACTTGCTCGCTGTTTGAATCAAATTATAAGTAAACACATTTATTGTTTACTGATTCAATCAGATGAGCCACTAACTGCCAGACTTGGAATTTGAATCCAAGTATTTTGTAAATATAAATGCATTTTGTTTAAAATATGCACAATGGCAATTAATGTCCCAGGAAGCATTAACGTCCAAATTAAGTAAGATTACGTAACTTTAATTTAATATCTTTAAGTAGAATCAGATTTATATCAGAATTATAGTAATGCATCATTTGTGAGCATGTGGTTAAAGGTGGCCAGACCTTTTTTGTGTGTATTGACGTTAAAAAAACATGTACTGACACTTTGAACACTTGTGGTTCATGTTTTTTCAGGATGCGTTACGTTGCTGCTTACCTGCTCGCTGCCCTGGGTGGCAATGAGAACCCTGAGGCCAAGGACATCAAGAAGATCCTGGACAGTGTTGGTATTGAGGCTGATGCCACTCGTCTGGAGAAGGTACAGAGCAGTCTTCTGCTTTTGTTTCAAGTGTTTTGACAGCAGCAGTTCTACCAGCAGATTGACCTTCACAACTGTGCTCACATCTCTCAACAGGTCATCTCTGAGCTCAGTGGAAAGAATGTGAATGAGGTGATCGCCACAGGTGAGTACGCCAACAGGCTGATTTTATTTTGATATTTTATTTTAGTTTTGAGGAAATTGGTAGGTCCCTTTGTCCTTTATCTCTGCTACTGCAGCAGGTGGGATTTTAATACTGAGACTAAAGTGTTAAATCCTTTTCAGAAAAATGTTTAAAAGAATAAAAAAATTCTTGAGAAATTAAAGCCACTTAAGCTTTCAAACATGAACACATCATTAATGGTCTCACGGCCTTAAAAAACAAATGTAGTTTTCTAACATTAGTTTAAGTTGAAAGTCCTGAAGTGCAGTGATTTACATTCGCCTTGAGCCATGAACACGTGAATTTTTCAGTGTTTATTTTCTTATGAATTGATCAGGGTACTCTGCAAATGCACATTTATTTTCAATGTGTGCTCTTAGGAAGATATGTTTTTCAAGTGCTATCATGTGGGTGAATGCTTTGTTTCTATGTGGTTCAAGCTGCACAAAATGAAATCACAAATTTGGCTGCATCTTAGTTTTCATACTGTGACAGTGCTGTGAATAGTTGCATTGGTACTTCCTTATTGCATTTACTAATAAACCTGGAGTACAAATTAACAGTTTTATGTAACAGGCAAGGTTCTACATATGATTGCAGGTTGAGGAAATCTGTGTGAATGTGAATTGGGCTAAAATGGCAAAATAGGTCATATGTTTTTACTTATGGGCCAAAACACTATATATGAAATACACCACATCAAACTGTCAAACTAAATTGTTAGATTAAATATAATGATAACAACCTAACGTTATTGACCTTCTATCTTGTTTCTGGCTGCTGAGTGTTGATGTTATCACTTGAGCTTTATGTCTGCCAACTTGTGTCTCCTCAGGTTACAGTAAGCTGGCCAGCATGCCAGCAGGCGGTGCCGTAGCTGTTGCCAGCTCTGCAGCTGCTGGCTCAGGCGGAGCCGCAGCCCCTGCTGCAGGTGAGCATTGCAGCTTAGCACCTTGTTTGTCAGCATCAGTGACACTTGGCAGAGAGTGCCTTTGCTTCACCTTGTGTGTCAATATGATGCAGCCAAGACATCACATGCAGCCAAGGCAGTTTAGTTTTCAGCAGTTAGTCTTTAATGGAAATAAATATTACAAATCTACATAAATGTAGCCTGTCAGAAGTCATGTAGATAAGCTGTCTACATTTCCATTTAAGGGACATTTGCTAGTGTCTCAAACAGGGACAGTTTGTCATAACTTGCATATTTGTTTAATACTCAAGTAAAGTGAACTCAATAATTGTACAAATTACTTTCAAAGTTATGTTGATTATAGCAGTGGTTGACATCAAGCACCTCTTGTTTTGCAGCTGAGGAGAAGAAGGAGGAGAAGAAGGAAGAGTCCGAAGAGTCCGATGACGACATGGGATTCGGCCTGTTCGATTAAACTTTTTCAACTGTTGAATAAAGTTTATAGAAAAAAACGATTGACTCTTTAAATGTCTTTTTGACTGGTGAATGACAATATCACAGGTATTCAGTAGAGTAGAAAAAAATCTGCATAGTGGTTCAGTGTGACTTGCCTTCTGTGGATAAAAACCATGAAACAAAGCAGCCATCCCAAGGTTTTAAAGTTATTAGGTGCCCAGACAAGCTACCAAAAATACTGGCGCAAGTTAATGAGTAATTTAAGACCATAATTGGTTCCAGTGAACAGCAGATGGCGCTGTCGAGTTCCACACAACACGTGTAAGGTACACCTTGGAGCTCCTGTTCTGGAAATGCTGTGAATTATAGATGAGGATGAACGTTGATCCCTGCAGATAACAGCCGAACCTGCATTATTTACTGATGGGCTGAAGACGTGTGTTGCGGGCCTGTAGTCGTACACAGCCATTTATTAATTGACATCAGATCCGAAAAACTGACCACGGCAATTTGTCAATAAGAAATATTTACAGTTTAATTACATTCATGTAACGTGAGCAAAACAATTTGAATACCTGGATCACTCATGTTCCTGTTAGAAATTAGATGATCATTGATAACAAGGCTGTGTGTTGACTGTTGCTATGGAAACAAGCAATTGGAACACTATTACTCATAAAGTTAGTCCACAGCCCTCTGAGTCCCAAGACAATCATGGGCTTTACATTCAAATACATTGAATTTATATAGTGCTTTATGGGGCACTTATAGAAGGACATATCTCCATTTTTCCTGTGGTGAAACAAGTATTAAAATGTTTTATTTCAAAATATCACAATGCAGAAATACTCAATTACAAGTAAAAGTCCTGCATTCAAAACAGTACTTAAATAACTACGTAAGCAGAAAAGTACTGACAGGCAGCATCTTGATGCATAATGAGTACTTTTATTTCTGATTCTGTATGTACATTTTCTTGACAATACATTTACATTTACATTTAAGTAATAAAATTCAGAATACAGGACTTTTACTTGCACTGCAGTATTTTTATGGCCAGGTATGGATATGTTTACTTAAATTAAGGATCTGAAATGTATTTGTTGGTAACTGTGGTAAAAAAATAAAAAAATAAAATGTGGCCATAGTTCATAATGGAATTTAAACAATGAAAATATTTTAATTTGATCAGAAAAATCTACAACAAAATGCATTTTTTAAACTTCTGAAGGGGACATATGCAACATCTCATTACAAAACAGCTTACCAACTAGTCAGTAGAATCTGTTTTTTTCCGTTATTGGCAAACATCAATACAAACTCTTTTAGTGATATAGATGAGCAAAAACTAAAATCCAGTCATAATAAGTTTTAGTTGGGTCAACCTGTGTCATTAACTGCCCTCAATTCCTAAAGTCAGTGAATGTCACTTAGTCACAACAAAAACAAGGAAATCATTCCAGTAGGCTCAAATTTCATGGCCCCTTTTTGTTTTGATTGCCATGGCAACACCAGATCTTTAACCAGATTATAAACTTGCTATTTGTGACAAAACCTTTTCAACATGACTAGAAAATGACTAAGTTGTTTATAGCTGTCTTTAACCTACTAGAAAATACTCTAATACAAAATCCAAGTTAAGTGTATTGTTACTACGACAGCACCTGTACCTGTCAGGCAATGCTTTCTAACAGACACATTTCCTTCAAATCTCTGCTCCAATGTCCACCACTCCTCTGAGATTAAAACCACACTTACTTAAATGCATCAAAGCAGATGACGTCTGAGTCCAGACAGAAAAGCTTAAACGCTGAACCTTTATTATGGCAACTAATACAATGCAATGTCACAATAAACCAGTTAGTCATATCCTGATGTGTGACAGGCTGTTACCTAATTCCCAACTTTACCAGTTTTGTAATGCCTAAACAACACAGCTGAGTCATGTCATGTGTTCAAAGCTGAGTAAGTATTTTTGGGTTAGGTTTTGAGTTGAATGTCAGATGGATGACAGAGGTTAATGTACATATTGTTAGTCTCCTGTTATCCCCAGCCGACATTAATGAGTTAGTCTAACTAATTATCAACACAGTTATGGCATAGCAGCACAACAATGTTATTCCTGTGGAGATTCAAATTCTAGCTACTCTGTCTTGTTATGCCATTACCTAATCAGATGCTATGAGTTAAAAAAGAAACTATATCAGCCAAGACAGCTAATAAATACAAGTGCACCCACGCAAATGTATAAAGTAGAAAACAACCTAAACACTAAATTACATAAATACTGAGTTACTTTCTGCGAAACAAAAAACCCCCCCTCCAAGTAGTAACGTAAATACATGCCCCTCCCTCTTCCGGGGTCAGTGACGTCATGGCCCTTACCATCATTTTATTTGTCGAGGTTCGGGCCATAACACACAGTTGATCCATTCGCTAGCGGACGGTGAAGGTTACCTGCTTCAACAGTGCTTGAACGGCAACCTTTCAACTGTCTTCGAACACCTTGATTCTGAATAATCCACTCGATCGCTCGCACTACCATCGATAGCAACAAATCAGAATTTAAATACCTGGAAACATTAGCTAGATTAAAGTTATACTGAACGCGTTTAGCTTGCTAGCTTGCTACAACTGTTGCTAACTAGCCGCGCGAGCCATTTGGAAAGATTTTCGACGTCCTCACAAGAAGACCCACCGCTGAGATTTGGTAAGAATACATATCTATACCATTCTTTTATCAATTGTACATTTTCTTGTCGCGACACATACTGTAGACTACGTATATGTTGGTTGATATTCAGCAGAATGTAGCCTTTAACAGTAACGTAGTAGCTAACGTCTCTAGTGCGGTTGTTTATCTCCCTGCTGCTGCTGCCAATGTGGCCTTGGCGCATTTGGCTCTCTAGCCTTGTGTGATCGTTTGAGTGCTAGGCGTGCCACACAACAACAGCACCAGAGGCTCGGCAATGTAGCTAGTAATATTTGGCATTTATCATTAATCATCTAAGACTCATGTTGGATATTTTTGTACAAGTGAGCTACAGAATTGATATTTTACAACAACCATGCATTTACCGCAGCGCCTGCCCCATTTCTGTCAGTAAAACCACTTTCACTTTCACGCTGAAGCTGTGATAGGTATCAACTAGAAAACAAGAAGTACATTAAAACTGTAATAATAGTAATTGGGGCCACAACTCAACATTATTTTACTGATTAAGCCTATCTTTAGCATTTTGATAAATTGTTTAGTTTGTATTTAAAAAATTAAATGGTGAAATCAGTTTTCCAGGGGACAGGATGTTTTATGTCATCAACAGTTTTTGTTATACTTTGTTATACAGTGGAAAGCAAAGCCATACATAAAAGAAGCTTGAGCTGTAATGTTTTGCTTGAGATATATATATATATATATACACACACACTAATCTTACTAATTTCTTGTTAAACGCATGTTCAAAATGTATAATTTTGTGCCACATTTGGTTATTTTTCAGAATCATGAGTTCTCAGGTGAGACAGAACTTCCACCAGGACTGCGAGGCTGCTATCAACAGGCAGATCAACCTGGAGCTGTGTGCCTCCTACGTCTACCTGTCTATGGTGAGAGTCAGACAGCTGGACAGAGAGAAGTGTTGAGACAATAGAGAGGCAGTTGAGTGAGTAGAGAAGAGTGGAAAACAAAGGCTGGAATGGCTGATGTTACAGTCATTGCAAACAGAGCATGTCATTGTAAAGGGAACAGTTACACTGATAGCCGTTATTAAGGAGAAGTAATTTCTTTTAACTAGACTGCATTGTGGTTATGTAACTGTTTTGCTGAGTGGGCTTATACAGTGTTTATCCTTACGAACCCTCCGAGTGTGGCCAATGTGCCAACATCCTTGAGTTGGATGGCAGCAGCACGTGGCAAGTTTAAATGAGGGTAGTCAGGCAGCCCAGCCACAAAGATCAGCCAGCGTCAGTCATTTTCATTAAACATTAACTTGTGAGTGGGTTTTTAAGTGTACATTTGATATCGTGTGTGAACCGAGGTGAAATGAATGTTGTGTGTGTCCAAGTCATAAAACAAAGGTTGAAGTCTCCTTTGAGATTATGTACAGAGACAGGGCAGAGAGTGCATCACCTGGCCTTTTAGAAAATGTGCTAGCACCCATCGATTGCACACCCAGTCACGTATGTAAAAGGGTTTCCATAGCTAATGTCAGAATTTAGCTTTTTAATAATCTCTTTATTTTATGGTTTATTTCAGAACAGATTGATCAGTTTTATTTGAATAAATAGAAATGTTTTCTTTAGTTTAGATTAAAATTTTTTATTGTTGTCTTCTCAGCTGAAGGAAATGGCCGCTTTTTGACAGAACTGACATTCCTCTCTTTTTTTTTTTTTTCTTTCCTTCTCAAAGGCATACTACTTTGACCGGGATGACCAGGCATTGCACAACTTTGCCAAGTTCTTCCGTAATCAGTCAAGTGAGGAGCGGGAACATGCCGAGAAGCTAATGAAACTACAGAACCAGAGGGGGGGGAGGATCTTCTTACAAGACATCAGGGTATGATCTCATATTTGATCTAATGTAGTCTTTTTTTGTTTTGTTTTATGTATGTTTTGGCATAAGCACTGGGTGTTCTCTGGCTACCACGTGGCTCACGTCAGGAGGGGCGGCGTAAGGACAAAATGATACAGAGGGTGTGAGGATGCTGTGCTGCTTATCTTTCACTGACACACAAACACAACCCTTTTAACGTTTCAGTTAAACGTTAAACTGAAAACCCAAGTCTGAAAGCTTTCTGTCTGGGGTCGGGTCACTGACCCCCTACCTCCTCGTGTAATACATCTCTCACTGTTTATCTGACCTGCTTTGTATTGCAGAAGCCAGAGAAGGATGAGTGGGGCAGTGGCACTGAGGCCCTTGAATGTGCCCTACAGCTTGAGAAGAATGTGAACCAGTCTCTGTTGAACTTGCACAAGCTCTGCTCTGATCACAATGACCCACATGTGCGTATTACATCCGGTTGCACAGCAGTGCACCTCCAAGCATTTTTTGTCAGATTTTAGGTTTAGAAAACATAAATCACAAATTCTCAATATAAGTATCAAGTATATTTTTAAGTACATTAGCTAATTCACTGAACACTGAACATGAAATCATTTTTATGTGTGCTTTTAGCTCGATTCAGTAAGCGCTTGTGTTTCAGCTCTTAATTTGATTGAACTCTTTCTTTCTTTCTTCAGCTGTGTGACTTCATCGAGACGCACTACCTGGACGAGCAGGTGAAGTCCATTAAAGAGCTGGCAGACTGGGTCACCAACCTGCGGCGCATGGGAGCTCCTCAGAATGGCATGGCTGAATACCTGTTTGACAAGCACACCTTGGGCAAAGAAAGCAGCTAAATCCCTCCAGATCATCCAGATCCAGATCACATTTCCACTAAGCTTTCTATATATGTTTATTTGTATCTCGCTTCCAAAACCTTTTCAAAATAAGAAGCCATCTGCATGTTAGTGAAGAGTCATTTAAACTTCTTTATTACTCTTACTCGTTATTGCTATTTCTCCACATTAGTTAGATCTATAATCCCTTTTTCCCCAGAGCTGTGAGCTACTACGTTCAAATCCCACTGTTGTATCTTGCAGTTCTCTCTCTGCTGTCAATGCCTAAGTCATAACTATGTATTTGCTGTGTTTTATGCCAGGAACTGTCAATCAAATTAAATAAAATGAACCCTCTGGATTCTGATTAGTCTCTCTCTCTCTTTTTTCTTTTTTTTTTTTAACATCAACTATGTTTAAAAACAGCCAACCATCTGGTTCAAATTGAGCTGAACCTCTGAAAAAGCAGCAAAACTCCCCCAGTGACAATTATAGTTATGGTGAACTGTTTCACTTCCATTACCAGAGGAAGCAAAACTGGGTGGTAAACTGACACATTCAATAAAATTTAATTCTAGTGACAATCTTTATTTAACCGCTATAAACGTCCCACTGTCTGTTATTTTGTCTTGGCAGTTTGACTGTTTGCAAAGATCTGGTTGTTGCAGTTGTACGTAAACTAGTGGAGGTCAAGTGTTCTGGTAGGTGAAGGAGACTGGTTATCATGAAAATAATCATGTTTACCGGAACGCAACGCGAGTAATTACTATTTTCCTCAGAGCCTGTGGTCTGTAGAAAATATACAGCAAAAATCCAAAATAAGCAGCTTGATGTGAAGTTAACGATAATCATCTGTCGCTCATGTTTCAAAGCTTTAGCAAATAGCTGTAGACTAGACTGATTTGAATAGACTGTTTTAAACTTCAATCGATAGTTCCCCTACATTTATATCTGTTCTTATTTTTTGTACCAACACCTCAAAGGCTTACAAAGAGTCAGGTGATCTGGGGATTTCCAGCTCAGAGACAGTTTACGCTTGAGAGGAAGTGTAAATGAATTGTTACAATGAGTTCCTCTCGTTTGGTAGTCTCAGGTCCAGATTGTACCAAGTGTATTACTAGTCACTACTACTACTATTACTATCACTCCCTCTAGTGGAGATCTACTGACTAGTGCTACTAATAAGCAAAGAGTCATGAATTCAATATAGAATTAATAATCAACTACATTAAACTAACTAACTAATTTTATATATATTACACAAGGAAAATTTGGGATTTCTGTCCAACCTTTATGTAAAACTAAAAAATAACTACAATTTTGATTTCACCTAAATGACTCAATCGTTTCATATTTTTATATTTGTGTTGAAGTTTAACAGGTTAAACGGATAATTAAAATTTAAAGTTCATCTTTTCTATTCAATTCCTCTTTCTTCATTTTGGAATTTGCACCAAGTGAAATAACAGCATGAGCTGTTTGTAGATTGTGAAAGCGTTAACTTTATCAGTCGTGTTATGGTTAAAAAAGCATATTCTGTATTAAAATAACATTTAACACAACACCATCTCCCCATCTGAACACTTACTGTAGTATCAATAGGTACAACTACACTCTAAATGCTGAAAATGTGTTAAAAATAACTTGGTATCTTAACTCAAATACAAGACTTCATGG
Organism: Datnioides undecimradiatus; assembly: GCA_008933995.1. Classification (NCBI taxonomy): domain Eukaryota; kingdom Metazoa; phylum Chordata; class Actinopteri; order Lobotiformes; family Datnioididae; genus Datnioides; species Datnioides undecimradiatus. The sequence continues at coordinate 2,638,210 of WARS01000031.1, read as the reverse complement.
TAACTGTCAACGTGCACACCACTCTGTAATTTATTCCCAACAAGACAGAAAGGCCAATAAGAGCACTGAAACCAATGAAAAGAATAACATGGAGGCACCTTTCTGAAGTAAGAAGATCAAGACCTAAGTGCTATAAAGACCAATATTTGTCATCACAATGTTTATCAAAATTACTATGAAATATAGAAATGTAAATTAACAGCTCCAACAATCTTTGACAGACAGAGGTATTTACGCTTCCTCAAGCTCCACCAGCACACCATCACAGTCTTTAGGGTGGAGAAACATGACTGGTTTCCCATGAGCGCCTATCCGTGGCTCTGCTGATAGAGTTCTGATGTTCTTCGCTTTCAAGTCGACTATTGCAGCATTAATGTCATCAACCTGCAACCAAAAAGAAAAATGTTTGTCTCCCTTTGGTCCCCTTGACACACACGCTCAGTGACAGACTATTACTGCGAGTGTTTAAAAAGTGTGATAAAAATATGCTTTTAACATCAACGCAACAACAACAACAACCATAAAATACAGTATTAGTAGTATTAATAAAGACATCACTATATTTATCTCAGATCAAACAAAATTAATGTCACTGTAGGAAAAGCACAGGTGTAATATTAAAATGAATGAAGACTAAATTTAATTTACTTTGGTTTCAGGGTTCTGTTATTGTGAATGTCAGCTCACTGTCACAGCTTACAAAGCGATAGTTGAATAGAAAAGAGCCACCACTAATGTACTAACACCTGTGCTTTTACATGTATATGAAAAAATGTCTATAGTGCATGCTTTGTGTTGACTTGGACACATACAGTAAAGGCAACAGCGTCTACATTAATGTTGGTTACACTTATACCGCTTCTGTCATGATATAACGCCTGCTTTGAGTATGTTCTCTCAAAGCTCATCTAAGGGTTACCCTGTATTCTACATTATATTGACTGAGTATACCTAATTTACTGTTGGCAAGCTGTAAATGCTGTCCCACCTCAATACAAATGTGGTGCATCCCTCCAGACTTGTTCTTCTGTAAGAAGCCAGCGATCGGGCTCTTCTCCCCCAGAGGATGGAGCAGCTCCAGCTTGGTGTTGCCAAGCTCTACAAACACTGTGTAGACGCCATGCTCGGGCAGAGGGACCTTGTCGCTCACAGTGGCCCCCAGCACATCCCGATACAGAGCCGTGGCCTTCTCCATGTCAGGGACAGCGATGGCAATGTGGTTCAACCTCCCAAGTTTCCACAGTGATGCAGGAACACCCTGACGTAGGGGTGCTGTCGTTGAATGTGCCCTCATGAGCGTAAGACGAGAACATCTGGAAAGACCTGCCACTGAATGCACAGGTTAAAACACAGTGAGATTAGTTAACACTAAAACCTTTTATGCATTTTCACTTATTTCTGGTTCAAGTAACTTCAAGGTTGGAAAAAATCTTTTACTCTAGGATTTGATTTGGTTCAGTATACTCTGCATCTACCTGTTCCAGCTTCTCAGTTAAACTGTATGATGTTTTAGAGATGTCCCAAGTCCAACAAAACGTCTAGTATTGTGCTTCAGTTTACACTCATTTCACCAAAGTCAGCCTGACATTTCGTACAAATGTAAACTTTTGACTTTTCAGTAAATTTTAAAATAAACTTGTGAGTGTTTGAACAATGTTTGGCTGCATAACACTAGATTATGGACCGATAACACAGTTCAATTTTATCACTTCGGAAACATCTTGGCGAGTGTAAGACTGGGCTGATATCAAGACTGAATCACATTTAACTGCATACAGCTATGTTTCTTTGCATACGTTTATATAGAAGAAATATAATCACTTTTTTTGACACAAAACACGAAACGTACATGGTATCCTAACACCGCAACAAGACATGCTCCTGTCGTAACCTTAAGACAGACAATTAACGCAACTAATATTCAACATTTAATCACAAGACGTCCATACTGATAGCTGGTACTGCGCAATACATTAGAAAATCGCATGCGCTTGACAGTTACATAATCATTGACACAAACCAACCTGCAACCTTCAGCACGGCGGACGCCATGTTTGTATCTCGGAACCCGGGCGGCCGAGGAACAGTTTCGCGGCGAGCCTGTTTACCTGCGACACAGATGGTCACACATGTGGGGGTAAAAGATGGCCAGTGGAGATGTGCTGAGCGTGCTGGAGGAGTGTGTTAAGAAAATAAACGCTAACACCGCACAGCCAGAAAACTTTCTGAGGCAAGTGTTTGTGGTATTTATGCTTGGGATGTTGAAAAGGTTGTTTGATGTTCCTGCGGGGTCGTTTACGGATCTTTGAAGACGCGTATGCTAGCGAACTGTTAGCCTAAGCTAACTGCATGAATTTACAGAGAAAGCACCATGTTTCGTCAACAGTTTCGGTCACAATCAACCCTTCGTTACTTTTAGAGGGCTTTGGTGACTATTGGTTTTTATTATCCTGTTTTCCCATAACCATCCAATGTTACTGTAACGTTGCTAAGATAGTTGCAATATAGTATTATCCAATCAGGGACTTACAATGCTATCAAATGCTGCATGTGATAGAGACGATGTGATTGCGATACAAGGTTTATTTGGAGATAATTAACTGCTGTGATATATCAAAACGTTCAAGTATCCACGGTAACTGGAAGAAAATGAATAGCAAAATGTATTTTAAGATGCAGTAGATGCGGGGTTATATTCTTGATTTATTAACCGCAAATCTTATAGATAATCTACGGTTAACAGTGTAATGTCAAAGTTATACACACTGAAAAATGTACTGCAATGGATTTAAACCAGGGAAACACTAAACCACCACAAAGTAAAAGCATTTAAGTGAAGGGAGTTACAACGGCTGCAATAAAAAAATATGTTCTCAAAGTCCAATTTTTTTTTTTAAAAATAGTTAGATAGTGGTTATAATCTCCCTAGACTCTTACATATCTTGTTTTATTAAATAAAATGTTCATGATGGTAGTGGAAATTTGTCTTTTGAGGTGGCCAACTTGCAAGAAAAACTGAAACTGACTGTAAAATAATTTTTAAAATACCAAATCCGTCTCCTTGGTTATAACTATCTCCATTGCCAACATTAATTCTTGGTACTATTGTAATGGTAGTGTACCTCAACTAATTGTGTGTTACCACCTTTTCAGCCTTCAAGATGAAATAGCAGCAGACTTCACCTCTCTCACTAAGACCCTATATGACCTCCACAAAGCCCAGGAGCCTGCAGATTATAAAGGCAGCCCGTTAGCTCAGCTGGTGGTGGAAAACTTTGATGAAGAGCAAATCTGGCAGGAGCTGGAGCTGCAGAACAATGCTGTACTGAAACACTTTAAAAATGCCACTGACAAGGTTTTGTCAGATAAGACATTAACATTGCTGGAGGAGGAGGAGGAGGAGGAGGAAGAAGTAGAGACTGATGATGAAAATGTTGATGAGGAGGAGGAGGAGGAGAATCTACCCAGACAGTCAAAGAAAATAGCTGTGGAGCATGAGGACGGGGCAGAGGATTACACAGATGAGGACTCTGATTTAGATTTTGACGTGGATGCTCTGGAGAAGCGAGAGAAACAGAAAAAGGAGAATGGAAAGAAAGGCACCAAAACAAAGGTGGTTCCCTCTGAGGTTGATGATAAGTTCTTCAAACTGTCAGAAATGGAGTCGTTTCTTGATGAAATGGACAAGCAAGAGGGAAAGGAGGATGGGAACGAAGATGACCTGGACTATTTCCAGGACCTGCCCTCTGATGAGGATGACGATCTTGACTTAGATCAGATGCTTTCCACCAAAAAGCAAAAGAAAAACACTGTATGTATTTAATCACTTACCCATACCTATTTCATTGTGTCCTGGTGGTACAGAATACAGCAGATATATGGATTATTATTTATATTGACAGGCAAAGAGCTCCAGGAATCTCAAGTACAAGGACTTCTTTGATGCTGTGGATAGTGAACCAGCTCAAGCAGATGACCAGTCAGATGGCGAGGATGACAGCATGGCTGAAAGCCAGGAAGAAGGTGAAGAAGAAATGGATGACGACGAAGATGATTATGATGGTGAAGAGGAGGGTGACGATGAGTAAGTGTGATTAAAAAATTATGTAATGTGTATCATTATGTGTGGGTGAAGCACGCACACTTGATTGATTTCAGCATGTTTGTGTCAATGCTTGACAGGGATGAAGAGGGAAGTCAGTCCAAAGCATCTAGTAAGAAAGTGACCTTTAACCTCTCTGGGGATGAGGACAGCGAGGGTGAGGACATGGAGGACATATTTGGTGGAAAAAGTCCAGCTCCAGCAAAGTCTGAATCAAAGTCATCATTTGAGAAACGTCAAGAAAAGGTAATCAGGTTTAAACTGTAGTGAATAAGCAACAAGCCCATGTCAACATGCTTGTGTTTGAGTGCTATGCTGTTTGAGTGCAGTGTTAATTATAGTCTGAATGCTTGCTAATAACAATTATTTATTCTGTCCTATTGTTGTTGTAACCTGCAGATGTCAGAGAAGATCAACGAGCTGGAAAAAGCAGCTCTAGGGGAGAAGCCCTGGCAGCTGTCCGGAGAAGTGACAGCACAGACCCGACCGGAGAACAGCATGCTGGAGGAAGATGTCGAGTTTGACCAGACGTCCAGGATGGGTGAGTGACACCGGTGTCATATTTCTGTTGTTTGACTAATGTCAGTGTTAAAATGAAGAATTTCTGTATGTGCCATCTCAAATTAGACAACACAGTTTTATCTTTGCTCTTTCAGCGCCTGTAATAACAGAGGAAACCACATTACAGCTTGAAGACATCATCAAGCAGAGAATTAAAGACCAGGTTAGTCAAAATAACTTGTTTGTTTGAAGACAGCCTTTTCCGTCACCTGATTATCACCCAGTGTGTTTTTTTTTTTGTTTTTTTTTGTGAGGCGTTTGATGATGTGGTCCGCAAGGAGAAGCCCAAAGAGGAGGTGTTTGAGTACAAGAAGAGGCTAACATTGGACCATGAGAAGAGCAAGCAGAGTCTAGCAGAAATCTATGAGCAAGAATACCTCAAGCAGAATCAGGTTTGACCTCAGTCTTGAGACTTCTACCAACAGATATGAACATGTGCTGCATCATTTTTGTAATTTTTTTCCTATTACAGCAAAAGACAGTGGAGGAGGAGAACCCAGCTCATGCAGAAATTCAAAAACTTATGGACACACTCTTCCTAAAGTTGGACGCTCTCTCCAACTTCCACTTTACACCTAAACCAGTAAGTTTGGCTTCCCAGCTCTGACTGATGTTTACCAAATATGCTTAAATTATTTAGATTGACTAATTTTGAAAAATGTACAAGTTACTTTTTTGGCAACCACCAAACAAGACTTATTAACAAAAACCTGCTGTGTGGGTTTGTTTCTATGGATCTACCTCTGGCTAGTGATTAAGCTTAACCTATGATTGTTATGGATAAAACATTTTTAAAATGTAATAGATAATGTATAAAATACCATAACCCCAAAACATGCTGTTTGTAAAAATAAAAATAAAAATAGTAAAAATAGAGCATGTACATATCAATGTACTGTAAAGGGTATAAAGCCATTAGATTCATGTTGCCCTTGACTGTCCACAGCATGTTCCTGAGGTCAAAGTGGTGTCTAACCTGCCATCCATCACAATGGAGGAGGTGGCTCCAGTCAGTGTTAGTGATGCTACACTGCTTGCACCAGAGGAAGTCAAGGTTTGTCATCAATGCATCCTCAAACATATATTTTTATCCTGGTATATTTAGTTACACAGCATGTCTAATTTTACTCTCCTCTAACCAAAGGAGAAGAACAAAGCAGGAGATATTGTGGGTGATACGGAGAAGACGTCAACGGATAAGAAGCGTGAGAGACGCCGCAAGAAGACAGTGAAGCGCCTAAAGATCAAGGAGAAAGAAAAGAGACAGAAACTTAAAGAGGCCAGCACAACAGGGGAGAACAAAAAGCCCTCAAAGGCTGAAGTCGCAGAAAACCTGAAGAAACTCACAAAAGGAGGCAAAGCAACGATACTCAAGGTGAGTGTTTTCTCTCAAGTTCTTTCATGTATTGCAGATACATGAGAAAGACAACTGTGACAATGTGCTCTTGTCTATTTATAGAGCTTTAGTAGACCAAATCCCAGACTGTGGAGCTAAGAACATTTACTCAAGTACTGCTCCCATATTGTGCCACTTAATATATGCCTACATTTCAGAGGAAATATTGTAATATTTAAGAGAGCAGCTTTGAGTACTTTTGAATTGTCATATTAGTGCAAAATTTTCACACAATTTACATAGAAATGGTCTATTTACATTGTGGCAAAAAAGTTCATGATATTGGCCATGTTAATAATCAATGAATTTTTCACCTGTCTGAAAAATCTCATATAGGCTCTAATTGTTATAAATAATACTACCTATAAGTATATAAAATAGTTCAATTCAATTGCATCAGCTACATCAATATGTTTACATGTTCTTGTAACAAAGAACTTTTAAATCATAGTAATGCTGATTTTACTTCAGTAAAGAGACTTGTTAACTGATTGGATCAACTAAATGTTTAGATGAGAAGCAGAAGCAGTCAGTTTAACTGGAGCTGTGTCTTGAATCAGCTGTTGTGCTAGCTGCATATTGCCATGACAAGGTGATGTTAGACTGTTTGCTCAGTCAGTTTCCACTACCACCGAGTCATAACTTTTTAATCCTAAAATAATCTTTACATTAATTGTTGAATAATATGGTGTGTGTTCCCAGGGTGACTCAGTTAACTTGGTGTTCCTCTGTTTCAGGACGAAGGAAAGGACAAGGCTCTGCGGTCCTCTCAAGCCTTCTTCTCTCAGCTGCAGGACCAGGTCAAAAGTCAGATCAAAAGTGCGAAGGACCAGTCTTCAAAGAAGAAGAAACACAAAGAGGTTTCTGTCAGCAAACTCAAGTTATAATAACTGTGATGGTTTGTTGTGGAAGATCGACTTGCTATTGTACAGATTCTTTTTTATGAGAAAGACACAATATATTAAAATCTTAAAGTCCTTGTAAAATGTTTCCAGATGTGTTTGTGTTAATTGTGCATCACGCTATAGCATTTCCACTGGTAATATAGCGGAAAAGCCCTGCTCTATTGTCGTTATTATTTCTATTATAATTCCTCCATTTCTGTACGTTTTTACATGAGAATATTTTAACTTTTAATTTTTTTTAATGCTAGTATTTGTTTTTAAAATTAAAAGCCTCAATGGATATACACGCACAATCCTTCATATATATATATATATGTACATATATATATATGCATTATAAATATATTTTACATACTGCACATACAGAACTATATTACTGACAAATACATAGGAGCATCAGCTTCTCCCACCTGTCACATTTTCTTCTGAAAATGCAAACAAGTTTTACCCAAGTTCAGGTCAACATTGGTCCAGTCTTTGCTCTGGTAAATAAACACACATTAAGTGTCAATTTCACACCTTGCCATAAAACAGCCAACCAGAGGGAGGCATACAAAAACAGGCAATCATAATGCTGTTAAAAATGAAAGACTAAACTATAAGTAGTACTATCTGAAAACACCTGTGATTGACTATTTGACCGGATTAAGTATGAAGTATGAAGACCCCGCCCACGTGAGGTAAAATTCCCATAACGTCACCCAAGATCATCACGGAAGTGAACAGAGCGACGAAACACAGACAGAAACCTGAATAAGTTTTTGCGGACGCCTGACTAATACTGACAGGTAAGTTGCTGTCGCTTTATTAAATGTTGATCCCTTTTATGTGATCACATTATTCAAACTAATTGAGTGTGTTTGATCAGTTTCTTTTGATTTTGCTTGCGTTAAGCGAGAGCTAGATAAGATAGCTAGCGCGAATGGTGACAGAACAGAGACGGCTAACAAAGCAAAGGCTAGCTAACTGTCATGTTTGGTAACGCAAATACAACCTCGAGCTTCTTAACGTGCCTGTAAAGTATGGTAAAGCAAATATATGGAAAGGGGAGGATTTAATGGATAAACTGCAACCTTTACAGTATCATAACGTTGGCCAGATAGCCGCATTAGCTGTGTGTCGAGTCAGGCTAAAGCTAACTGTTTTAGCTGTTAAGCAAGGTAAATGGTAGTTTTGATAGGCAGGCCAACTGAATGTTTCCACATCTGCTGTTATTGTTTGGAGTAAATATGCGGAGTCATTCTGCTTCGATGGATTGGTCATGCTCACATGATTAAGTGACTCACTGGATCAGACCTGGGGGCGAGGTTAGATGGACTCTGTAGGTTGGTATCGGTTGTACGTTACACTTCCGTGGGAATTCAGCTCCTCCTCGTGCTCTCCTATTCACAGACAGTCAATCATGCCGCTGGGAGGAGGATTCAAAGCAGAGAGGCTAAGAGTAAACCTCCGGCTGGTCATCAACCGACTTAAACTCCTTGAGAAAAAGAAAAGTAAGTCCTAATAAATAACAAAACACTGGTCCTTCTCTGCGACAGTCGAGAGTGTTCCTTTTTTTCTGTTCCTCTTGGTAATGATTGTTTACCTTTCTTACCTTTCACAAACTTAAAATGAAGCTGAGCTTGCTCAAAAGGCAAGGAAAGAGATAGCAGATTACCTGTCATCAGGCAAGGATGAGCGGGCACGGATCCGTGTGGAGCACATTATCAGAGAAGACTATTTGGTGGAAGCCATGGAGATCCTGGAGCTTTACTGTGACCTGCTGCTGACTCGCTTTGGCCTCATTCAGTCCATGAAGTGAGTAATTTAGCCAACAAAGTGCACTATTGCCAATTTTTTAAACACACTGATGCCTAGTGTACATTAATTAGCAGCTATAAAGTATATGGGGAGGACACTTTATCACCTTTCTCGGTGGTGCCATTGGGATCTTTCCTATTATTCTGTTTCTCAAATTAGGGAACTGGACCCAGGCTTACAGGAGGCAGTGTCCACGCTCATCTGGGCAGCGCCTCGTCTACAGTCAGAGGTCTCTGAGCTAAAAATTGTAAGTACAAAGCACTAGCAGCATTGGCAACAAAACTGAACAGGATCTGTCCTTTTTTTTTTTATTTAAAAAAATTCCAGTCTTGACAGTCTTATCTCTAAATGCCTCTTTCAGGTATCGGACCAGCTGTGTGCAAAATATAGCAAGGAGTACGGCAAGCTGTGCAGGACAAACCAGATTGGCACAGTTAACGATAGGGTAGTCAATTTTTTCCATGTACTGCTTATGAGTCTGTAAAAGAATGCGAGAACCTTTAGCCTTGTGACTGCTGGCGACATCTAATCACATATCTGATATGTTCACAGCTGATGCACAAACTGAGTGTAGAGGCCCCTCCCAAGATCTTGGTGGAACGCTACCTGATAGAGATTGCCAAGAACTATAATGTGCCGTACGAACCTGACGCCATGGTCCGGGTGAGCGTCATCGAGTCACTTGTCACTTACAATGTAGGATGAAGTCATGCATTGTGTTTACTTGCCTGCTTATTATTCTCGTTATACTCTGCACAGCCTGAGGTGTGTCCTGGAGAGGAGGCGGACCTGATTGACGTTGACACTGACAAGAAGTCAGGAGGAGGAGGAGGAGGTGGTGGTGGCGGTGGAGGTTTCACTGCTCCTGGTGGTGCTATGCCCATGCATATGCCCATGCCCATGCCCATGCCCATGCCTATGCCAACAGCTTTCAACTATCCACCTCCCAATGGAGCAGTAAGAGATTCCTCTTTAAAAGCCAAATTTCTAATGATTTTGTTCTTTTTGTTTTGTTGTTGTTGTTGTTGTATAACCTCTTAAAGCACAGAATGTTTTGTTATATTGTCCAGCCATGGAGTTCAGCGACTTCTGACTAAGATTATTTGGATGTACTATGCAACGAACCACGCAAATGTTTTATTTATTTTGGCAGATCGGCTGGCCCACCTTTTCAGACAGATGAAGGCATATACAACTGTTATTCTATTATTGGGTTTGTCTGGTACAGTGAAGTTATAGAGGAGACGCGTTTAGGCTTTTTCATAGTACAGTGAGTAATAACAACTTATTTTTGTGTTATTGTGAGAAAAAAACGCTACTTAATGTTGCATCATCAGAGCTCATCTCTGCGCACTGTACTGTTAAATTTCTCGCTTTTGTCACGTTTTGTTGCTCTGATTGGTTGTAGATTCATTCCATTGTATGCAGAGTTATTTTAGTCTGTGATTGAAGTTACACACCCATAGAGACGTCTGTGGGTTATCTTTTGATTTGTTGTTTTACTTTGAATGGTCTGAAGGAGATGAAGATTAACAATTTACAGTGTGTCGGACATGGACCTGAGTGTTGTTTTCTTCCAGGAGCCATTTAACGTTCCCGTTGGAACCTACAACAACTTCCAGCATCCCATGGGAGGAGGGCAGCCACCTCAGCTGCCCACTTCTCCCCCCACATACGAGTCTGTAAGTGACCGCACCTCCCCCATCCATGCCCCCTTCCTGTTTCCACAGATGGACAGACGGGCAAGGCAGGGCACCACTCAGGGAAGAGCAGTTCATTTAGTTTGCTTGCAGTTTTGTCTCTTCTTTACTTTTTACACTATTTCTCAGAGTAGATTATTTTCTGCTTCATCAGAATGTTATTGAAACTACTAACTTAAACTTAATCAGTTGCTCTGAGTGGATTGAAATGAATAAACTGGAATGTTTTAGTGCATTTTAGAGCTAATATTGAAACTACTAACTTAAACTTAATCAGTTGCTCTGAGTGGATTGGAATTAATAAACTGGAATGTTTTAGTGCGTTTTAGAGCGAGCACAGGTTAGCTTAGTCCTGAAGCCTATTTCTGTGTAACATACTAATGGTGATGGCGTCTCAAAAATCCCCTGAAGTTTTCTGTTTTAATTTTATCTTCTTGCTGTTACTTCTGCACCATTGAATGTTATTGTCAATTCTTTGTCAGTACTAACACATATACTATTATGTCATTTTAATATGAAGATGGCATGATCCCTTACACATTTTCTCTGGGTTTCAGATTGACGACCTAACTGTCAAACCGTCTGTTCCTTCGCAGGCAGTAGGTGAGTTCTGCTAACAGTTGCTCTGCTAGTGTTGTTAACAAATCCAATTAAAAGACAAAATAAACAGTGTGTAAGTAAATCATTTTTACAGATGGGCACCTTGGTTTTATTAAATGTCATTAAAATAAGAGTAAACAGTGTGTGGGAACTACATACAGAAACTGTTCTTTGTGTTTGAGTATTGAAGACATTTATTTGGTATTGTACATCCCTTGGAAGCCACAGTGCGATAGTGCATCACACAAATATGTTTTTAATAGTATTTCAAAAACAATGAAGCACTGTGGCACAGAGAGAGAAACAAAAGAGAGTATGATTTTGACTCGAAATCTGGTTACATTCTAGACGTATCAAGTGACCATGAACAGGTTACACATTGTTGGCACATCAATAGTTTTGTCAAAACAGTGAGGTCACAGTGGTCTCACATCTTCTAACTCTGAATAAACTTAGGAACCCCCCAAAGGTAAGCTAATGTGTAATTTTAGAAAGCCATCTAAGACCACACATTTAAACTTTGGACTTTCCAGAAGTTGCTTTTCATCACATTGAGAGGCTTCAGCTGCAATGGCCTGATCAGGCCAGAGAAGAAATGATTGTCTGTCTTGTTAAAACAGCTTTTGTCTTTTTAAAATTTTCTGTTGCACATTATGCTGTCTGACTTTGTAATATGTGCCATTTGCATTTTTGGACACAGCCTTTACTCCCCACTGCCTGTTGAAGATTAACTATTGTTTTACTGTTGCATAAATTGCCAGATGTAGTGCTGCACGAATGAAATTTAATCCCGTCTACATATTACTCTCCAGGTCCAGGCCCTTCGTCTAAGCAGTTTGACAACAACGTTCTCCCAGAACTCCCCTCTGTTCCCGACACACTCCCAACATCGTCCTTTGGCGGAAACCCCACCAACACGGATGACATCGACTTTGACGATTTGACACGACGGTTTGAGGAGCTGAAAAAGAAGAGCTAATTGCTAAATCTCCTGTCTATACACACGCATACACATACACACTAACACACACATGTCCATGTCATCACCTACGCAGCTCAGAACAGGAAATTAAAAATGTTTAAGGCTCTCAATCAGACTTGGATAGTTCTTCTCCCCCTCTTAAGGTGATACATGTACATACATGTACTCTTACCTCATTTGTATGAATATGACCAGCTTACTGATGGTGTGGTTGCTCACTTGACTTTATTGGTTGGCAGAAACTTTTTCTGGGCCAGCAAACAGAAATGTTTTCTAGTGAATGCCACACGTTTAATTTCTTTCTATACAGCTTAACTTATACATATATGTGTGTATATTCATACATAAAATCATGTGGCTGTCTGCTCCTTCTCATGTAAGGTCAGACCAACTTTTAGCTTTTCCCATCTGTCTGAGTGATTATAGTCTATAATCAAACTTAGATTTTAATTCAAAATGTTCCTGGGGTTTAGGTCAACAAGTATTTACACTACATGCCTTGATTCCACTTTGTACATGCTGTGTTGCTGTGATTTCTGCCACTGTGTCATTCAGTCTGGTCTCGGACCAGTCAGACAAGCCCAACTGGCCGCCCCAGTTTTGCGCAGAGCTGGCATTGTCACTAACATAACCTCCAGATTCTTTCCAAGGTGACTTTTTTTTTTCCTAAAGCTAACAGAACAGACGCAGCCATATTTTCAGTGTCTTGTACAGTCACACAGATACGTCACTGTGGAAAGGAAATTTTGACACACTCCTTAAACTTATAAGGTTTATTTACTATCAGGAAAAAGAATATAGGAGCCCTCCAGGAGAAGCTTGTGGTGGCATATCCTACATTGGTGGTGGGGCACAGATGTGTGTGATGTATATTAATAAAACAGTGTATTAAATCTGTAATATAATACAGCTACAGTGATATAATTCAACCTACTTATACATATGATTGAACTGTACAGCAAAACGAATTTGATAGTAGAGAATTGTTCAATATTTGACAAATCTGTTTTCTATACAGTGTCTCCAAATAAAATTTTTTGCCCCTTTGAATATCATTTTTACCAAATACCTGCACTTTGTCATTAATAAAGTACTTCATTTACAATCAGAATGTGTGCAGACAAAAGCAGTCGCACATCAACCTACTTTGATTAGATGTAAATATTGACCCCAGGTTTGTTTTGCCCTCTTGTGCATGTGTCTTATACTGTATGTGCACCACTGCATTTGCCTTAGTTACTATCTCATCAGAGGCCTTGTCAGTCTGTACCAGGATTATGCATTTGTTTATCATCACGACTGGGTACACGTTACCTGTGTTTAGTCTCAGTTGATAAGATCATACGTTGCTTTTGTTTACTTTACTCATAAACAATTTTCTAAAAAACCTGTGAGTTCAAATTTGTGGATTGGATGAACAATATGTCTGGCAATAGAGGATGATTTTTGTGTTTTTCTTTGGAGAAACTGGAGTGAGAATGTTTTGTTGTACAGACAATGTGTTGCTGCAACTGAACCACACCCAGCACTGCTTTCATGGCAAATGGACGGTGGCCTTGAGTAAAATCATTTAGTAATGCCTGGACAGCATGTTGAATATCTTTCCAGCTTGGTGGTAGACACAGTTTATTAATGAGTTCTACGTGTGTCAGAGAAAGGAGAGAGAGATTATTAATGTTACAACTGTGATCTGCTCACTGTCTTTTCCAAGTTGGACTGTTCCTTCATGCTAAGACTTGGGACACAAAGTAGTGTCTTGTTGCAAAAAGGAGGTGTTTTCCACTGTACACTAAACTAACAATTTAATAAAAGATTATTTGGAACTGGAAACTGTAAACTACTACTTGCTCTGAGCCTTTATGACACAATACTGTAATGACAAATGGGAACCAGCAGGGGTCACTAGTGTAAAGGTAATGAATTTTGCTTGAGCAATATGCCTGAACAGTTTGTCGCTGCAAACCTTACAGATGCAGCGGACTGAATGTTAATGATTTGGTCGTTTATCAGTTCACCTTCTTTACCGCTCTTTGTAATTATGCATTCACAACCCTGCATCATGCTAAGACACACTTCATCAGCTCACCTTGAAGTCTTGATAAAAATAAATTCTGACTTGTTACAGAGGGGAAAACCTTAGTCTGAAGTAGTGGACAGTATGTGCCATCAACCAACGCAGGAGCAAGAGCTACACATTTAACAAAGTTTTTGGATTACTTTTTTACTAGTTAGATTAAGAATCTCGTGTTGTGTCACATTCCTGTGTCAGCATATGTGAATTGGTGGCCCAGAGACCTCAACAGCACAAAGATGGAATTACTGCTTTTCTTTGCATTTTGTCACTGTGTGGTTTTGCCTACAAACACCATACAGCAGCTGGACCTTGAAACACCACACTGAGACACTGTTTATTGTTACACACACACTGTGGTATTGATGTTCTCACCACCTCCTTTTACTCATTTAAGGAGTAGATCAGCCAATTACTGTGGTATGTGCTGTGAAGAAAATAAAGGCTGCTGATGCAGTTTGAGGAGTGAACTGCTGGCCAAAGCAGGAATAACTGCAGGTTTCTTTGATGCATTGAAATGTTACTCCACTGAAAGGATGCTTTCTGCAAAGGAAATAATCAAGCCTGCTTTGTTATTGTGGTTTTCTTTGTCATTAGTGAGGTCAAAGGCCTCCTGTCCAATGCAGGTGATCTAGATCTAGACAGTGAAGTGAGTCATACATCTTTTTTTTATGCTTTTAATTTGCAGTTGCATATTGATTTTGATTCAGTTACTTACTAAATGAACCATCTACACGTCCTCTCTAAGGACAAAAACTGTGTTTTTTGTTTTAGCAATGGGGTTTTATACACTTGTCAGCTACAGTATGCCTGCAGCTCATTCAATTAAAAGTTACTAATAGAAGAAATACATATCGATTTGAATAAGGATCAGTTTATTCAATCTCACACATACATACAGCATCAATAAATGACAGCAATAAATAAACATATCATTTTTGATTAAATAAAAGCACAGGTGGTCTAAGACAGGATGTTAAAGTGTCTGCAGGTCTGCTTGTATTCCCAAACCAAAAGCACGAAGTTGAATGTAGTTAGGTCTGCTACATAAATCATTCAAAAGGCAGGACAGACTGAATCACATAGGAGAGGACATGTATGATGAAAAGTCATGACATGCACCTTCAGCATGTATTACAGTGACGGAGGTGAAATGAAAAAAGTAATCAATTAGTAATGAGCTCCCATATGTGAAATTATATAAAAGCACCTTCCCACTCTTCTAAAAGTGAAAGTCTGTGTTCGTGTACAATCGATGGTTGACCGTCACACACTGTGATGACTAGTCATGTTGACAGCAGTGGGCTGTGCCTTTCCATGCTCAACATATCAATATTTTCACATTTACTGGTAGAATGAATCATGCTAAACAAAAAAAGAATCAGTATTTCCACATTTTTGCTGGGTGCTGACAGCCAGCGAAATATCAATTCGAACAATTATGGAACCCTTACATGCTCCACCAAAATCCAAATAAATTTACTTGAACTTGGATTAAATTAAATTAAAGTAAGTACAAAATAAAATTCTTTCAAGACTGTACAAAGTCTTGACATAGTACATCTGTGTAGACACTCATTATTCTAGTACAATGTCAATTTCATTTAATTTACATGTTCATTCCATTTTTTGGATTGAGTTATTCACTCTCGAAATAACTAAACAATGATTCAGGATTCATGTTTTTGATAAACAAAACTGCTTAAATGCCACCCGAAGTAGTAATTAGATTGCGTATGTTAAGTTGAAATGAGCAACAAATGCACAATAACCAGAGTTTTTCTTTATACATTCAAATCATCATGGGTAGTAAACGAGTTTGAAAAAGCAACACTTTAACATACAAGAGCAACAAATATTTAATCACAAGTTTACCCTGACTCGTCTTTTTTTTTTTAACTTTCTCAGGCACTGGAAATTCTGTGCACATCCAAAATCCCAGAATGTATTATGCAATTTTAAATTAAGAAAGAAAGCTCCCAATAAGTGCAAAAGAGTGTTTAAGAAGCAAGTGTAATGTGGATTGCAGCTGTGCCTGTTGGAGAAGACCAGCTTATCCCGCTAAATGCAGCTTCCTCACAGTGTGTCCCTGCCAGAGTACCGTCTACACTTGTCTTGTTGCTCTGTCAAATGGAGAAGACAGTGAAGTCAGACTCACAGTACTTTAGTTCTCTTTAACCAAAGGAGGGATGCACCGATACACTTAAGAGAGAGAAGAAGTCACTTGGGAGGAGTTGAAAACTAAAAGGGTCACTAGTTTATAGTTGTCAAAGCAAATATTTTCACTGTTTCATATGCATCATTACATAAGAGCTCTTTGCAGTCAACCTGAAACAAAATGGAATGGATACCTCTGTCTGCTTCATGAATTATGAAAAGGTAGTTAGGACTAAACAATTTATGTGATAAATTAAATTTAGAAGCTGTGTTTTTTTTAACCTTACTGTCAAACATCTCAGGTTTAACCTAAAATACTCTTCTTCCACTCAGAGATATTTTTTTATTAGAAGAAGAAGAATTTCATGTAAGTCCAATAACATATTTTCATTTTAACACAGTAATTATTGTAATTATTGAACCCAGTTAATCATTATTATTACTTTTAAATTCGCAGTGTTACAAATACTGTAATTACTGTAATACTGAATTTTCTGTCCTTTTGGGTGCAGCAGATGACAAGTATGACAATAGTGTTGACATATTAGCACCTTAGCACTTATTAGCACCTAAGCCTAAGTGGTAAACATGGTAGCAAAAAGTTGCTAAATTACACATCTAGCAGACATGGAGCAACATGTTTCTGGCAAATGCAAGTACGATATTTATCCTCTTTGAGTTCTGTTTTGGTTTCCACCAACTCCTGAGGGAAATATCTATGTCTTTACTAAACAGCTGAGCTGAGGAGGGTTTTACCTCCTTGTCAAATCTGCAGTTTGTAGTATGTGTATGTATGTTTCTGCTACCTCTGACAATTACCCAATAGAGTAGTGTGAATGACCCAGAGCAATAAAGGTTTGGGCAATAAAGATGAAAGGATGCTGTTCTGGTTACATTGCAGTACTAAAGAAGTATTAAGACAAAAAGAGTCAACATGAACATGTTGAGCACAGTACCTACAATTCTTTTGCACATTTAAGAGTCTGTATACCTGAATCTGTTCTGCTAACAAATGGGTGTGCATCATGTTTGTCTTACCTAACAGTACTTGCTCAACTTCTTCAGTCTCCTCCACAGCAACAGGTTTTAGAAGCAGGGCAAAAATCACTGCAACACCTATCACCTGTGAACAAAAATAAGCCAGAGGAAATCTTTGATAAATGTCTGATAAACAGAAATATTTGAAGCATAAGCATATTTTCCCGTAACTACTGTGACAGACCAGAAAGGATACACCTTTTAAGAATAAATGCTAAATTAAGTGATTTACCATGATGGATAAAGTTTTCTCACGTTTACCCACCTTTAGAGGCTGCAGTATAAAGATGCTCTGGAAGAGGGAGAGGCCCAGAGACATGACCCACTTGATGGACTTTTCTTTGCCGTATTCAAAACCATACAACAGGGTGAAGAAAGTGGACACACCACTGATGGAGAGCAACAGGAACCAGCCCAAGAACACACACCACCAGGGCAGCCAGCAACCCCCTGAGGTCTTCTTCTTCCTCACAGGAGGTGGGCTAAAGGACAGTGCATGAGATGATGCAGTTAGATAAAAACCAGTAATGTCTTTCTACTCTGTGCAGATATTTGTGTTTCTGTGTTGGCAGTGGTAAAAGAGAACGTGAGATCTTTTACAAAGTAAAAGTTTAAATACTATATGTCATTCACATACAGTGAATATAAATAAATATAAAATTTTGAGTAAAGAGCAACTAAACACTGTTGTTTTGTAACAGAGCACAACCTTTAAACACAGGGAACAACTTGTTTAATCTCTATGTTTTCTATTTTAATATTAAAATAGAAAGTGACTTAAGCTGACAAATAAATGTGGTGGGGTAGATAATCTGATATTTCCCTGTGAGCTTTAGCTCAAATTTACCAGTAGGCCAAGTGGCTGGTGAAGACCATCTCAGCCTTGCGAACCAGCAGGTTAGTCATGTCGAGAGTCTGCTGGTACTCCTGTGGACTTGGGAAGTTCTTTCCATCCAGTTTCTGCAGGCACATCATGAGGTGACAAAGACCAGCGAGGAGGAACTTGCTGCAGAACACCCAGTGGGGGTCACTCTCACTCTCCCCTTTGACAGGATTACATACAGACCAGCAAGTAATTACATTTCTCTGAGTCCGACAGAGGCAATTTGACAAAAATACACATTATCTGCAGCTTTATCCTTTAAACTGTTATTGCATCGGGAACAACACTATCTGTGTCTGAACAGGACGCAGTCAAGCTTCATTTTTCCCACCTCGGTATAATCGTCTTTTCCTCAACTTATTAACTTTGTTTAACGTTTTTTAACTTCACATCCATTTACTACCAAAGGGGTGACAGGTAGTCGTCCATTTATAGTTATTTCCTTCTAAGAAGCAGCACAAATTCAGAATCTCAAGCACCCACAAACACACACACTAAGAACACAGGGGCTGCAACATGGCTTGAAGCTTGTGTTTGTGTTAACTATTTTACATGTGATGGAAGAAAAATGTTGCATCTGTATTAGTAATGTTACTTACAAACCTTTTCAACTGCCTGTGACCTCTAAAAGTAAGAGTCAAGAAAACCTTTTCTTTTTTTTATCAAGTAATAGGAAGTAATCAATGCCCCCCCCAAACAACAACAACAACAAAAAACCCTACCCTGCATAAGCTGGATAAATTCATGCACCCTGTCCAAGGCAGGGCAGAGGTCAGCAGTGGACTCCAGCCTGTATATCCCTGACATCTGATTCCTCGGACTTTGGCTAACCATAGAAATCACCTCTTCTGTATCCTAGGAGGGATATGCAGCAAATACCAAGAGCTAGATGCATAGTATTCCATCAAATGCACAGAAAGGTAAGAATACATTTTATACTGTAAAAGGTCATCTGAAAAAAACTTAAAACTACACAGAAATTACCAAACAGTTACTGCCACATAAACTGGTGATGGGGCATGTAACACACAAAACCAGTGACACAAAAAAGTGCAAAGCAGACCTTGAGAATACTTGGTACGGTAACTGCGGGCGGTCTGGTGCAACCCTGAGAGTCATCTTTTTTGGATTTTGAAATTATGCGAGGTTTGATGCTTCGGAAGATGGTGATGATGAGGATGTTGATTGGAAACATAAGAAGACCACTCTCTACCCCTATCATGAGCTCTTGCCAGGTGATTTGCAATGAACCTGGAGAGAAAACAAAACAAGGAAGCAGATAAGAAGCAACTGAAGCCAGATCCAGTCAGGATCATCTAATCACAAAGAATCAGCACACTGGTTTTATGGCTGTCCTCCTTCTGAGCTCTGATAAACTGGCTTTAGGCTGCTAGCCCATTAAACAGCACACACACACACACAGCTAGCTGGGGAATATTTTGAAACATTTAACAGCCAAAGAGGCAGATATAGCCCTGGGGAGTTGGTGGAGAACAAAACAGAGCCAGAAGGATTTATCAGAGTCAAACATGACTTCTAATAAAGTCTAAAGATCTTATGAATGTGCGTCTGTGAACAGGAAACTGTTGGCCAACAAGCTTACTACCAAAAATCAGAAGGTGATGATATGTCAAAAAATATATTTTGGAGCTGCAGATGTAGATATTACAGTGCCATCTACAGGCAAAAGCATACTTCTTTAATTTCAACATATGTGCAACCTGCAGGCAGTTTGAATGTAACGGCTCCATTATTTTTAGCTGTAGTTTGTGTATTTTTAATGCTCTATATTCTACAAGTGCAACTTATTTTCTACTGAACACCAAGTTTAACAGTGTTCTGTGTGTCCTTTTTTGGGTCTAAGGTTTACTTAGCTCCAAAAATGGTCTAAGTGTTTGTTGCTGAATACTTGAACCAAAAACACTATGCAATAACAAAAAAATGAATTTAATTGCAGTTTTTTATATTTTAAGAAAATCAAGAACAATTTCATAAAATGTTTGTAATGTGAAACAACAACATCCATCCATTTTACGGCCAAATAAGGTGACATACGAGGTAGTCATCCATTTATAATTATTATTTATCTCTAAAATCTAAAGCCCACACACAGAAAACAGTGGTTGCAACACTGCTTGAAGGTTGTTTTTGTTTTAATCCCACTGTAGCTATTATACATGTACAAACATGCGATGTAAGGAAAATGTTGCAATTGCATTATTAATTCACTGCCTGTGACCACTGCATAGTATCACACAGGTCAAAAGGTGACTCTATTCTCCCAGCCCACACATGCTCTGTTCATTTACTGCTGCAAGGCTGTGCTGACTCTGAACACCACAGTTGCTCATATAGAACTGTGGTAGTGGTGGAGATAACACGATAAATCAAGAGGCAAGAGACTGCCAATTAACTTGTTTCTCAAATTAAACTTTGCTCATATTTGTTCATATTGGCTTCAAACTTTCGACCTTTCATCCAAAACTCTGAGTCCTTAACAAAACACTCATTATATAACGTTTAAAAGACGGGAAAGTGTTTTCCTGTGTTTTTGTGGATTTATGTTTTTGAATATCATTGGATTTTGGACTGTCTTTCTGCCTGCCTCAACACCCTGTAAGCTTTGTGTTTCTTTTTGTTAATAAACCTTTTTTTTGAACTGCTCCCCCGAGTTGAGTGTCTGCATTTGGGTCCAACTCCTAGTGATCCCTATTCCCTGTTCCCTGTATGGCACCATATGTGACACTTCTCCTGTCATTTTTTGATGAGAGTAACACAATTATTATGAACAAATCTGAACTTAAAGAGTAGTTCCTGCTCTCAAATGAATTTTTGCTCTTCAGGTCATAAAGCTAAGAAACAGCCAAAGTAATTAAAAACTTTGAAAGGCACCTATTGCAAAGAGTACTGGGGAGTCCTTGTCTACGCGAATATTCCAGAAGGCGATATTGATGGCCATGGTGCAGAGGAGCAGGCACATGCAGCAAGAGACCCTCTGAGCACGTGTGAATGGACTACGTGAGGGAGGATCCACTATGGACACCCAGATGTGTTCATCCCTGAATCCAGTCGACGTTCTGCTCTGGAAAATATTCCTGACAGAGTAAAACAGAAACAAATTATGACCCTCAATCTCTTAACACGCCTTTTCAAGTTATGAGTGGGTTTACTTCAGCAATGTAAAGTGGTCCAACTCTGACCTGAAGCTGGCAATCTCGTTGTTCTTTGCAGCATTGAAAGTTTTCTTGGTCATGCCGTCTCCACGGTCAGCACTCAGCCAGCAGTCACAGAGGAAGTGCCACACCTGTCGTGTTTGGAGGTCTTGTATGGTCACCTTATTTATATACCTTTTTAAAGAGGAAATTCATAAACCAAACATAATAAGTTATTATTATATGGAAGAAATGTGAATGATTAGATTATGTTCAAGCTAATCTTGAGCGATAACAACATGGTCCCAAATGATGAGGCAGTCCTGACATTTCAAAGTGTCACTTGAAGATGCTGGCATACTACCCTGCAGAGAGGCAATAACCTGAGCCCTCTTTACAGATTTACACTGGCACCCACCAGTGATCCACACGTCTGTCTGTATCTTTTTAAGGTGTAGCCTAGAATATCATTGTGTTGCTGGTGAATAACATATATACTGTTTTTTCCAAACCCATTTTTAAATAACTTCTATAGAAAGCTTCAAGGGAATGTCTCTTTTTAATGGTAAGCACTGTTCCCTGATCTGGTGTAATAGGAAATGTTAATTTTGTGCTATTAATAGCTACTACTCAGTCTCAGCCTCTAGTACCATGATGGTCGACCTCCAGAGTTGTCATGCTGCAGTCTGAGGTTTCTCACTTCACCCAGTGGGAAGGGTGTGGCCAGTAGGAACATATCGACAGCTCCTCTCTCAAACACGGGCTTGTCAGGATCTGTGAGGTTGTGTATGTCACTCTCTCCCTCTGAGCCAATCAGCTTCACTGTCACCTACAGAACAATGACAACATACTTATGCAACAGCACTGGGTGCCCACATCACGAAGCCAAAGAATGACTGGATAAAGGAGGCCACTGGTGTTTCTGCATAGTTAAGCCCATAGACCATGTTCTAAAGTACACCACAGAATGATTAATGCAGCTTTCATTCTTTTCAGACCCATTTTCATTGAGCACCTAATAAAGAAAGTAAGACTTGAAGACAGCCATGTTTCTTATTTTATCTTACTGTTTAAGTTACATCAGTATATAATAATGCAGTTATGGAAAGCATGTAATATTAGTATTACACATTAAAATACTTCAGATCGAATCCCATTTTTGTTACAATTCTGTCAATGAAAGATGCCTCTTACATTGGCAGTGGTCCCGGCATTCTTGCGATGGCCAGTTTGGACACTGACCAGATAGTTGTACAGAGCACCGGGATGATTGTCCTCCAGCAGAGTCATCTTCCTCTGACAGTTCAATACAAAACAGTAGGATGCATAAATATGAATGTGCTGGCAGAAAGTGCCTGATTAGACACAAGGGTGACTTCGAAGAGTTTAGTTTGCAAATAAAATAACCACTATTGAAAAAAAGGACATTATGTAGAACAATGTAGCTATTGTTGTTGTGCTCATAAGTCTCTGATAGTTGTATTGGAACATGAGTTTTATTTAATAATATAACTTGACAATCACGTAAAAAACCACCAGTTTCATGACATCTGTCTGGAGACAGACTGACCTTAGAGTGTGACCTGCGATCAGCATAGCAGGCCCACAGCAGAGTGATCAGGTAGAGGCCGAAAAAAGCACACAGCAGTGCCAGCACCACGTAGTTCTCAGTCACAGTGGCAAACAACTGTGTTGTGCGAGATATGTCCACGTCATTTGGCATCACAAAGAAGGAGCTCCCAAAGAGTGTGAGGTGGTTACACAGACACTGGGCTCGTTCTGGAGTGCTCTTCTCTCCCACCTGTGATAAAGAGAGGACATCACTGTCAGACATGCAACATTACTGTGCATGCAGAAATACAGCCACATTTATCAGACTTCATCCAGCTGGAAACTCACCTGGCAGCCTTCAGTGCTCCATGTCTGGCTCTCGGTGTTCCAGAAAAAGCACTTATTCATAAAGGAAGTGATCCTTAGAGTCAGACCTGGCTCCCAAGTGGAATTGAAGAGTCTTGTGTCAACATACCAGATTCCTGTAGTCTGCTGTAACAGCTCTGGAGTTATCATCCAGCGATAGCTTCCTGTTGGGAAAGTCAGCCAACATTCATGAGCCAAAATAAAAAAAAACAAAAAACCTGTTTGTTAGATAATTTAATATATGGGAGCAGTGAGAACATATACATAAAAAAACAAACCATGGTAAATAATTTTACAAAATACAAAATACAGTACAAAATGAGAGGTGATGGTACATGTTGTCTGCTTATAAGTGGTTACCCATTTGGCTCAAAATGGTTGTGTTGCCGGAGTGTGTGCTGTTAGGAGGTGAGCCATGTGACAATGTAAGAAGCAGTGACACATTGGCGCTGGGTTCCACACTGAAGACGATGGTCACGTTGGGGTCTGAGACGTTGAACGAAGTCATTGCTATTCGGTTTTTCTCCAGCACAACTGTATTATTAATCAGTGTTGAAGCATTCGGCTGGGGCATAAAGATCTAGCGAAACCAGAAGGGGCAAGTTATTATTTCTATCAGAAACAAACTTGTACATACTATATATGTCAATTAAGCAAAGATATAGCCCTGAACCTGTAACCAATAAAACTGCTTGGTTCAAAATATATCTCTGATGAAAACAGATTGCTCTTAACCCTTTCATGCATGAATTACGAAAACTTCAGCCAGGATTTTTTGTTTGTTTTTATTTTTCTTAGGGCATGAAAAAAAGGGAAATAATTTTTTCAGACTTAAATATGTACATAAATGTACATGAAAGAATGATATAAAAACATTTTCTTTTTCTTCCTCTTCTTTCTCTTCAGTTTTCCTGTTTTGTGATCCTTGTTGCCGCTGACTCTGCTGTTGATCTGCGAATGTTGTACTCACTTGTGTGCTCTAATAAATAATGTGTTACTGGCTGCCTTCTTTTCACCAGCCAGCAAAGAGCTTCACTCTCCATGCAGTGACTCTTACCACCCTTTAAAACTAGTTGTTTCCTGCCTGTTGTACCTTCTGCAGTTTTCAAATTTGTGCTGACTGACCCTCTGGGGGCCTCACAACACCAATTTGTCCATATGCAACGCACAGTCATCTGCCAACATAAATTATGAATTCTCTTTTCTTGCCACTGACATTAAAAAATGGCTGTACCTCTATCATCTCTGTCAGGTTTTCAAACCTTATGTCTGAGACTCCATTATTTAGTAAAAGGCTGCAAACAGTTCCTGTGATGTTTTCACCAGACGGATGGGGATTCCTTGAGAACGTCGCCATCTGAGAAGGCAAAAAAGCTCTGTTAAAAAGTCTGCACACAACAACACACAAAGGTGTAAACACACATATACACATGGTGAAGACACACACACACCTGAGTGATGATTCTGCTGTTCTTTCCAAGCTGAGACTGAAGTGCTGAATATGAGGGGAGTTTAATGAACTCACCATCCTTCTCTGAACCCAGCACTAAGTGGTTGAGGTCAGCAGGTGTGTAACTGAGGGGAGGAAAATGTATGAATATACCATATAACAGTTTTAACATATATACTTGCTGCCATATAAGTATAAGAAAAGAATAATATGAGAGAAAATACACACCTGCCCTGATAGATTGTGCCTGTTGGGTGCCTGATTATCATCGTCTCTGTAGTTGCCTTGCCCACCAGTATAGAGATAGCCCGAAATATCTCAAAGACATTCTCAAATAAATCCTGGCGAGGAAAAAAAGAATAAATTGACTGTAACAGTCATAATGTGGACAATATTAGTCAGACTGGTTGAAGCTTTCACAGTCGCACATTCTTAAGAGCTTACTGTAGGGTTTGGGTTAACATCGATGTCACACTTCTTCATTGAGAGAAGAAGGATGGCAGTGCTACAGTTGATAATGTGGTTAATTGTATGATTGTTATCCAATACAACGGCTTCAGTAAGTTGTTCCGTGCCCTCCAACAAATACTGAATGAATTTGTCCTGTGAAAACAAAACAGATTTAGTGTGCTGTGACAACAACAGTTATGCAGCAGCTGATTTCACTGTCTGAGGGGTGAAAAAATAAAGAGTTGTAATGCATTTATGGTGAAACAGTTCCAAACCCTGTTTAAGATTAGAATTTGTGATATGTCTCAGATTTAAAATATAAGTACTACATCTTTACAATAAACTCAGGGAAATATTAACTACTCAACTATCTAGAGCCACTGAGCCTGTATAGCTCTCACTTCTTAATATTTTCATCACCCACCCTGTTGACATTAGTCGGCTCCCCAACTGTCGTTTCCATTCGGAACAGTTCTTTATCTGCTTCCTGTCTCAAAAAATCAGCACTTGTGAACATTGAAGAATAATTATTGTACTATTCTTTAGTCTTCGTGATTCAAGGGTCAAGCAGTCATGTCATCTGAAAGCAATGAGGCATCTCTCACCACAAGAAGTTGGTAAATGTCTCCAACATACAAACCCATGGCGTCTACATCCCTTTTGAGGCCTAAGATCAAAGTGTGTTTGAGAGGTAGAAAAAGAAAGAGAGGCAGATACACAAATCCAGTTTTGTGTCTTGACTTTGTTGTCCAGTTCCATTTTTAATTGAAATAATGTGACACATATTGTTTTATTCCAACTTACGAGGTCTGGTTGCATGACTGGACACAATCGTCTTCTGCAAAGAAAACATGTGAAACAGAACTAACATATGTAAATTCAGTCTGTGTGTTGATATGTCTGTCTACCGACTGAGGAGAAAAAAAATCTCTTACCTTCGTGTTTGATGAAGACCACAAATCTTCAAAACAAGAATGACACTTATGAAGTCTAACATGTCCACATAAAGTGAAAGAAAACGACAATCAACTTTACTCAGCTGTTATGAATGCAAAAGAAGAGAGGAAGAAAGGAAAAAAGAGTGAAGGAGAAAAGGAAGGCAGGCAGAGTTAAAACAGTGGTTAGGAAGGTGTGGTTTCATACTGTAGGTGCAGATGAATCCTCGTCTCCGGTTGCAGTCAGATGTTGTAATGAGCTGCAGAGGATTCAGCTTCATGTATGTGCATCTGTCCATTAAAACATCAGCATTTTCTGCACATAAACACAGGCAGGTGCACCATGAAAACAACTTTCATTTTGGGACATAAGCTACAGTTTTGTTACCCTAAATCCAAAGAACATAAAAAAACACAGACCAACAAGGCTGCAAGTATCAATTATTCTGCCATTATATTTTAGACTAATCAATTTGTTTATCAGATATCAAAAGACAGGACAAAGGCCCCATCAAACGAGTCCAGTGTAAAGCTTGTTTTGTCTTACTAATGATCCAAAATCATAATATTAATTTTTAATGAATATAAAACAGACTTTTGCAGAAAATTATCATATTTTGGAAGCTATAGGCAGAGACTGAAGATATGACTTCAATTTGATTTATCAAGTATCAGTAGTAACGGCTGTTATTTTTCTGTTGTTAACCAATTTTTTTAAATGATATAAAATCACATTAGTTTAAACATGTACATGACAAGACAACTGTGCACTATTCAGAAAGCAGAGCTTATATATAACCGAGACAGTGTAACTGCTGTTGTGTCACAAAAAAACCTAAAAACTCACACCGACTCAAATCAATCACAACAGTGAATTTTTTTAAAAAAATTTTTTTTTAAAAACCCCAAAATATTTTGGAAGTTGCCTGTAATCTAATTATTTTAATCTGTAATTTAATGATAAAGGAAATATCAAATGATTATTTTGATACTGTACACCAACAAAGCACTTGTACTGCTGCGCTGATGTATTTGAAAGGTTTGTCTTATTTTGAGCTCACCCAGCCTCACTCAAGAAAACGTCAGGAATCCTTGGGTCAGGAGATAATTTGATGGTATCGTGAAATATTTTTTGTAATTTGTGCCTAATTGAATAACCTTTAGCTACAAGGCCTATGATGATTGAATAGATCAAACAAACTGGAAAACAAAAAAAGACTAACAGAAGAAATGTTGAAGGTCTGTGTTTTTACTCACTTATAGCAGGTCCCTGGTACTTCCCTTCGACCCCCTGCCCCAACCACCAGGTGAAGTTGCTGATGTTTCTCTCTCTGGTGATGTTCTTCAGGTAGATTTTAATTGGGCTGTTCGTTATCTTCAGGAGTTTCCCTCCACGCATTTCACAATTGTTCCTTGCTTGGGACCAGGTTTTGGATCCCTGAACAAACTCAAAACACACATCTCTGAAAACAAATTCACACAGCGCAGGGAAGCCATTGCCTGGACAGGCTTCAGACTTTTCTGGTAAGGAGAGAAATCCAACGGAAATCCACAAAAAGACAGCGATTCGCACTAACTTGTCCATAATTATAATGCACAGAGCAAAAGCACATAGTGCTGCAGGAACTGTGGCAGGAACAGCAACTGAGGAAGATCACTTCCATCTATCAAATGAAAATTAGGGAGCTTTCTTCAGAAAAACTCTGCATATGTTCTCAATACAGTATGGAAATCACTGCAGACACTCAAACAAGATGCAAAGTGTGTAGGAGCCACTCGGCATCACCAAAGGTCGCACAAGCACAACCCTTAATCTTCTCCTGACAGAGGACAGATTTCAACTGTTCCTTTGCTGTCAACATGAAAAAAACGTACTGGATATTGTTAATGTGTATGTTTAAGACTGACACTCTCTCTTCCCAAGTTAGATTGCGCTACATATCTACTGCCATCATGTTGCCTCCTGATAAGCGCCGTGCATTAATTGAACGGCCAACATCCCGACCGACCTGCAGCATTGAAATATCGCGAGAGGGTGTGGAGGAAACGGTTACATGTTTAACATGTCAGGAAATGCATTCAGTGCCCTTTAATGTAATGACAGAGCCGCGTCCATGGCGGGACATCTGAAGGTAATCTCAGAAATAACATAATATGTTTTGGTTTAGAGGCAGAAACGGATCCTTTGAGGCGTCGCCACGTGAACTCGCGTCACTGTTTGCTAACGTTAGCTCGGTTGCTCCGCCTGAAAGTAACTTTAAAACCAGGAAACACTACGGGTCAGCCTTGCTGTGTCTTTGCATGTTGGTTACACCACAGAAACACATGCAGCTGCAGCGGTGTCTGTACTGTCAGCTCCTATGAAAATTTGGGCGGTTATCATCAGTAAGCTGTACAAACGAAGGTGTTTGTTGGTCCATGTATTGAGGAATATGCTAAGAAGTTAGCAAGTAGAAAGAAGCATCTCGAGGTTAAGTCACAGTAGTCTCCTCCAAGGATACATATCTAGAAGCCAACTGAAAGCACTGATACTGACGAGACTGATGGACAGTGAAAAGTTTTCAGTAAACTGTTTTGATTTAGCCCAAGCGAGCCAGCATGCATTGGTGGAGAGTAAGTCACTTAAACACTGTTCACTATATATCCATTTATTTAATTGCTATAGTACTAGTAATTTAGATTTTAACACAAAAAAACATATGATCATCTCATTAGAAGTTATTCACTGAACTAGATTAAAGGCCCCACATACCAACATAGGGCTTGTCAGTTACAGTACAGTAACTGTGTACATTGCATTATATTGATGAAATTTACTATTTACTGTTTCGTAAGGGAGACTGATCTGCAGGGAAATTACTAGTGCTCTTGAGACTGGACTAAACTTCAGCTTTAATGTCAGATAGTTTTGCAACAAAATGCACCTGAAGGAAGATAAAATTCAGTCTTTTAATCACATTCATTACATGGTCTAAATATATTTCAAATTATGCACATACTTTAATAACTGCTTCTAATTAATATGTCAAAAACAGTGTAAATTTGCATTTACAGTGGCTACAATCAATATTTGAGCCAGGTATTTCCCTCATGAGTTGGAAAAGACCAAAAATGGAGCTAAAGTCAGTGGACAGAAACAAGGCTCCAAATGAAGGATAATGTCACATAATAGTTGTTGGATGTGTAAATGAGCAACTGATTGCTACCCAGTTTATTATATTTTAACAAGATATAGATGCTCTGCCTGCTAAATGTGCACAATGTAACGTGTGCTGGCCATGCAGTTTGTTTTTCTTGTGCACTTCCACACATCCTTCCCAGCTCATCTGATTATTTAGCACACGGACTAAAGTTAATGTTTAAAACACGTTCAATAACACATGCTGTTATTGAACAATTACCGGTATGTTTACTGTAATTAGTGCCTGATGTGAATCATGATGAAGACACTGTTGAATGCATTCATTTTTCATGCTCTTGTCAACAGAAGCAGTTAAAAGATGCAGTGAAGGTCATTAGCTCAGGTAGCCTTCTGTTTGCCTCCTACCTCACTGCGGTTGGAGATGAGCGTTTCTATGCCAACCAGCTGATGCCTCTGCTACAGAGGATTGTGGGGGCAGAGACAGCACATGTGTTGGCTGTGAAGATGATTGGTCTGGGTCTGGTTCCCCTAAACCGCTACCAGGACCCTGCATCATTGGTAAGCATCTAACTTTACTTTCTGGTCACTGACACTTCCCACTGGCATCATCTGTAACATTTTGTTTTGATGTATGTACAGGAAGTGAATGTCCTGGGATTAAAATTCAAAAACCCTATTGGGATTGCTGCAGGCTTCGACAAGCATGGAGAAGCCATAGACGGGTTGTATAAGGTTGGTTTTGGCTTTGTTGAAGTGGGCACAATCACCCCCAAACCTCAGGAGGGGAACCCCAAACCACGCGTGTTTCGCCTCACTACGGATCAGGCAATTATTAACAGGTAAGCTATTCATGAGTTTTTGTCAGAGAACTAGACAATGTGTTGACTTTCAACTGTTTGGGATCATTTATATATAGATTCTGGATTTACCAGCAGTACCATTAGTAATTACCAGTAGCTTCATGGTATCAGTTCTTAGTAGAAATTACTTTTTTCTGTTTTTGTCCTTTTGTCCTTGTCCCACACTTTACATAAACATGAACCGTAACCAAAGTCCACTGGGCCGTCATGCCTATCTCTTGTTTGGGTGTGGCAGGCCCCTAGTTCCAGCACACTACTGCATACAAAGAGAAAGTAATTAGTCCACTAGCACCAGCTATGACAGTCAACTCACTTGTTGCTGCTCTCATGAGCCATGTCCATGTCTCTCTCTCATGCAGCTTACTGTCAACCATGCCCATCTCCACATACCCTCACCAGACAGTCCTCGGCCTTGGGCAGGCTACATTTGCCTGTGGCCCTGCCACTTGCCAGGTTGTTTGTAGCTGAAAGAGGAGAGTAATACATCTGCACAGATGTTATTCATGCTTCTAGGCTCTGAGAAATTTGCCTCTGTGAACTACACCAATGTGTGAAGTTTTGCACTCAGGTCCAGAACGTACTGAGCTTCATTTTTATTTGGTCTCTGACCTTCTTTCCTTCTTCCTTAAACCACATCCAGATCCCCACGGGCTTTCTTGACAAACAGCAGTTCAAAGAGAGAAAATCCCTCAGGCATGGGGTATGCCCACACTACTAGCAGCAGAGGATCTAACCACCTATCCCCTTTGCGGTCATTCTTGTGTTGAAACTGCCAGAAAATGGATTTCAAGGTTGTGTTCAGATGTTCAACAAGGTCTTTAATCAGACAGTGACTTGTTTTTGTAGTGTTTGTGACATTAATGTGTGGTCAGCCAGGATCGCCTTCAGGATCCCAACTTTGAGATCATATGAAACAGCACCAGCTCAAAACTGTTTGCTCACAGAGGCAGCGCTACACACCTAAAAACCCCTTTGAGGCACATGTTATGGACACACTGCAGTGTGTGCAGTGTGTAATCCACCAGGACTAGCACAAAGCGATATCCACGTGGCTTTGCTGAAATGTCCAAAGAATGTCCATAACATGTGCCTCAAAGGGGTTTTAGGTGTGTAGCGCTGCAGAGTGGTTAGTCCAAAAGCACCAGCTGTGACACTTAACTCACCTGGCACTGCTTCTATGAACCTTCTCCACAGCTCTCTGCCACTGTCAGCTATGTCCACCTCCGCAGCCATTTGTGCTGCATCTCACAAAGAGTTAACTCCATTTATGCAACACTAAGGAAGCCTCATTTGAGACTCAGATGGATAATGTTCTTTTCATAGGGTTCAGTATGTGCAAACAGATTATGCTGCCTACAGGTTTGCTTCAATAGGGTTCCCATATATCAAGCTGTGAATAAGATCATGGATGTAACCTTTTTTTCTTTTCTGTTTTAAATTGCAACACATATTTAAATGAGCTCAAGGAGGAGGAGGGCACGTTTCCTTAACAACTCTTTCCTGATTTTCTTTTTCTGTGTTATTATATATGGTGAAATCCTTGATTTGTTAATTGGTATTTATAAGTTATTGCAACAGACAGTTCACCTCTGAATAATCTTTGCATGTGGATTATTCCATATTCTATACATATTTAAGGTTGGTAATTAGGTCAGGATGACCTAGTTATTAAAGTTGGATTTATATAGGACAGTATTTCTACAATGAACATGTGTAATTCAAAGGTGATATCTGTCAGAAATATTACAATAGATGGTTGATGCTGTATCACCCAGATAGGCCAGAGAATAAGAGTAAACATTTCAAAACAATAACACATTCACATTATTTATGTGGTACAATTGTCTATCACTCAAACAAAAGTATAAATTAAGGATTTACAAAATGATAAAAAACATTGATCCTCATTTTGTTGCTTCTAAGATCATTGTTATTTAGAAATTAATATTTTATTTAGTTTTAATGTGTGTGTGTGTGTGTGTGTGTGTGTGTATGTGTGTGCGTGCTTCTCAAGATACGGATTCAACAGCTGTGGTTTGGCAGAAGCACAACAGAGGCTGAAGGCCAGGGGAGAGACACAGCAACAGCAAAGTAAAGGTTGGCAGGCACTCATTATTCTCTGCACACTTTTCATCTCAGTGGAGAAAAATCAGTTGCTTTCATTTTTCTTTTTTTGAAACATGGTCTACTTTCAGTTCTATTAGTGCAATAAGTCTGATTTGTTTTAATTTTTGGTGTTTTTACTTATTTACTGGAAACAATTACTAAATTTTAATGATCTTGACCTGCCCTTGTCTCAGGTTTTATTGTGTCTGATCCATACCTGCTTACAGCCCATTTAGTGCACCAGCAACCTCTGCCCCAGTTGAGTCATGCGTCTGATGATGCAGCCTGTGTTTTGTGCTTGTCTGAACTTTCCTATTTGTGTGTGTGTGTTTGCATATGTGTGTGTGTGTCTGTGTTCATAGCTGGCCTTCCCCTGGGCATCAACCTGGGGAAGAACAAGTTGTCCCAGGACGCAGGGGCAGATTACTTGGAGGGGGTGAGAGTGCTGGGCCCACTGGCTGACTACCTGGTGGTCAACGTCAGCAGTCCTAATACGCCGGGTCTCCGTGATCTACAGGGGAAGGCTGAGCTCCAACAGCTCCTACAAATGGTAGGATTGTCTGAATGTTAATGAACTTACTGGGTCAGAACACAGCAGTCACAAAATGTAAACAATGAAAATCCAACATTTGGCCTAATTGCTCAGCCTTTCTCAAACACAGCATCCCAAACAAAGTCAACATCATATGTTGAAAAGTAAACTTTTTTTTTTTTTGATTAAAATTGATCAGGATGTCAGAAAAAGAAAACTACATTGGTTCACGAGGTATACCTTCAGATAACATTATGTACACTGTGCAGGCAGAGAAATAATTGGATATGTTATTATTTCAGTTTTTATGGCTTCTGCTGCTGCGGCACAGCCCAACATCAGTCAGAGGCATATGCTGTTTTGTATGTATTGCTGCATATGTTTTGCCACAGAGATGCGACAAAATGTGGTGAAAGCCCTGCGCCCTGTCAGCACCGGACATTTTTCTTAACAAACTACATTAAAAACTTTTAGTAAGGTATTCGAAATTGGATTCAGATTCACTGAAATGCAGTGAAGCCCAAGGAGCATGCCAGGGTTTGAAAGCATTCTTTATATCTGCAGCAATGATGCCGTCAGACCTGAATGTGGTGTTATGTTGATCTTTAAGTGAAGTAGCCATTCTGCATTTTTGTTATTGTGCCCATCATTTGTCCATAGGCTGAAAATCCTATCCTTCCCATTTCAAGGTTTTAAACATTACAGCACAGAGCATCATCTTTCTGTCTAGTGTCCTCTGTTTCCTCTCTAGTTTCTGTCTAGTTCACCGCTCACATTCATATACAATCTGCTCAGGTGTTGAAGGAGCGTGATGCCCTGCAGGGAGAATGCAAACCTCCGGTCCTGGTGAAGATCGCTCCTGACCTCACTACACAAGACAAACAAGACATTGCTGATGTCGTCACTGAGGTTGGATGTTATTTCTTGCAGTCTTTTTATTTC
Source organism: Datnioides undecimradiatus (assembly GCA_008933995.1). Lineage (NCBI taxonomy): Eukaryota > Metazoa > Chordata > Actinopteri > Lobotiformes > Datnioididae > Datnioides > Datnioides undecimradiatus. Next base: position 2,604,529 of record WARS01000031.1, on the reverse strand, counting down.
CTGCTCATTCCTTTGAGTTTTATTTTCAAACCTGTTCTTGATGTAATTCCACTGTAATCTAATTTCTAATTTCCATAAGCTTTTATTATTAAATTTTCTCTAATATTGCCATGTGTCATCTTGCTGGGTTGTGGAATTACGGCAGACATGTCTGGGTGCACAGGTTTTAATCAGAAAGAATCATGTCCCTCATTTTTTAACAGCGTCAATCTGTCTTATGAGAATAATTGGTTTTAAATATTCTTTTCTATACTTAAATCTTGAATCTTTGGTGACTGCAATTGTTTTGTTGGTCTTGTATACATTCACAAGAATGCAGGAAATAAATATGCAAACCTTTTTGCAGGAGAAGGCAGAACTCAAGTTCAGGTCTTCCTCTGAGTCGCCTACATTGCATGCACATAAACTCAATGTGAGGGCGCAGCTGCGGTCTTGTTTAAAGGATATTTGGGTTGCTGGTCAGATAAATGTGACTCTACAAAACAATTTAATAGAATTGTTAACAGATACTAGAAGAGGGATACTCTTAGTGATTAAAAAGAGATAATGATTTATTCACACAGTATCTTTTAAAATAAATTTACAAGGTGCTTTACAGAGCAATTGAAACAACTGACCTTTACAGTTTAAAATATGGGAACATAAAAGTTCATGGATTAAAAAATGAATAAAATAAGCACTTTTAAATAAAACTTTTTAGTAAATACGTTACACATGATGTAGTAGAAGTAGGATTGTTAACAGAAGGCATTTAAAAAAATTTTGTGATGAAAAGAGCAACGTAGCTGTCAACTAATCCAACTTCATTTCACTCTTTAGGTTCCCTCTTTCCTCAAGAGGTTTCTAATGATAAGATTGATGACCTCTGTTGCTAACTAATATAATTCAGTCATTTTTAAACTCATCAGCACAATATTGGATTCTCATGGCTCTTCTCTTCCTTTCTGCTCTGGTAACATCATCACCACTTTATTAAAGTTAATGGTTTTTCAATTGATTTCCAAAACATAGAGGGATATTTTGAGATTCAAAAAACATGAAGGACACGAAGGAGGAAGAATAAAGCATTTCAACAACACTCTCTATATGTCACACTAAATTTCACACTGGAAGTCTATAAAGTCACCTACAGTTGTGTTCAAAATAATAGTAGTGTTTCTTAAAACGTGAGTAAAGCTCATAATCTTTAATATTTTATATTTCCATTCATTCGGAACACTGCACATTATATTTTACATCAAAACATGAAGAAAAATGTATCAATATTTTAATTACTTTACAGAAAATGAAGGAAAAAATTATATTGGGCTGTTCAAAAAAATAGCAGTGTCTGCATTTTTCATTACAAACTCAAATATTTACTCAATAAACTGAAAAAAAGTTAAGATTTAGCATTCCTGTGAATCACTAAACTAATATTTAGTTGTATAACCACTGTTTTGAGAACTGCTTCACATCTGTGCCGCATGGAGTCGACCAACTTCATAACCTTAATTTTGTTGGTCTGGAACCAAGATGCTGCTCGGTTACTGGTGTGTTTGGGGTCGTTGTCTTGTTGAAACACCCATTTCAAGGGCATTTCCTCTTCAGCATAAGGCAGCATGACCTCTTCAAGTATTTTGATATAAGCAAAGGGATCCATGATCCCTGGTATGCGATAAATAGGCCCGACACCATAGTAAGAGAAACAGCCCCGTATCATGATGCTTGCACCACCATGCTTGACGGTCTTCAGAGTGTACTGTGGCTTGAATTCAGTGTCTGGGGGTCATCTGACAAACTGTCTGCGGCCCTTGGACCCAAAAAGAACAATCTTACTTTCATCAGTCCACAAAATGTTTCTCCATTTCTCTTTAGGCCAGTCGATATGTTCCTTGGCAAATTGTATCCTCTTCAGCACATGTTGCATCATTATCTGCACTTCTTTATATGTTTTCCCAATCTCTCCAATCAACGTTTTAATTAAAGCACGCTGTTCTTCTGAACAATGTCTGGAACGACCCATCTTTCTCAGGTTTTCAGAGAGAATTGCATGTACAACATGTGCTGGCTTTATCCTTAAATAAGGGCCACCTGAATGACACCTGTTTCTTCACATAATGAATGACCTCACTGATTGAACTCCACACTGCTATTATTTTGAACATGACCCTTTCAGTTAATTATTCAATTACACAGACTCAGGAGCATGCATATCATGAATGTTGGGTCTGTTGGTTTCTCTGACTCTACTACACCTACTGGTAAATTATTTGTCATGTAATAATATAATTTCTACCAAAAACAGTGATTGATCTGGTTAGTCACGTTGGACTGCTATTATTTTGAACACAACTGTACATATGTCAGTTCTTCCCCTGTGTATTCAGACACATATTGCGCTCACGTCCTGTCCTCCCCTTGGTGTGTGCTCTGTGTTTGCAGCTGGGTGTGGATGGTTTAATGGTGTCTAACACGACGGTGTCCAGACCGGAGACGCTTCAGGATCCGCATAAGTCTGAGGTCGGTGGCTTAAGTGGCCAGCCTCTGAAAGACCTCTCCACTAACACTGTGAGAGAAATGTACAACCTCACCAAAGGTATGTATTTACACGCCAGTGGTTTCTGGTGGCCAAGATAGTTCACACAGAATACAATTCTAAAGATGTTCTTGCAGGTAAAGTACCAATTGTTGGAATTGGTGGTGTGGCCAGTGGACAGGATGCCATGGATAAGATCCGCGCTGGAGCATCTCTGGTTCAGCTTTATACAGCTTTGACCTACCAGGGTCCGCCTGTAGTGACGACGATAAAGAGAGAACTGGAACAGCTTCTTAAGTGAGTACGACTGTCAGAACAAAATGCTCCCAAACCTCTCAGTTACAATTACAAATAGTCAATAGAGTTTATAAGCACATGTCCTGAATGATCCCCCAACCTGTGTAAATTAGACCAGAGTTAACTACATTTAGTGTTTTGTCTAATGAGTTTTAGCATCAGCTTTCATATACAGTGTTGTATTTGAGTCAGTTGTGCTTCAAATTGTAAATGTGTTGTTTTGCTCAGTAATAGTTTCCACACTGTTCCTTTTGTACATGCATTTGCTTTGTTTTTCAGCTTTGGAAAAGCATAAACGATAATTTATTTCTGATTATGAAAACATTCTCATTCCCTATAAAACTGTTTGGTTTTTTTTCTTACAGAGAACAAGGTTTCAGCAGTATATCAGAGGCAGTCGGTGCCGATCACAGAGAAGAAGGGTCAGCCCATAAGCTGAGCCCCCAGAAAGACATGAAAAATGTTAACGCAGACGCAGCAGCACCAGTAGCTGCCATCTCCCCAAGCTAGGAAATATGATCCTCATCTTCTCCTGATCCATGAGGAGCTCCAAGTAGTTGTTATTGTCCTTACCCCGTTTTGATTTCTAGGATGAGGTCTGATATGGTCTGATGTGGTCTGAACTTGGAGTTTTTTAAACCTTATTTTCAGTATTTGTTTTGAGGAGTGCAAATGCTGATTGCTCCAAATCTCAGCTTCTCACCTTTTACTTGAACACGGTGGTGCTGTCAGTAATGAGCCTTTGATGTTGTATCTCAGCAGTGCGGCGCTCAGGTCTGTTTGTACCTTTAATTTCAGACGTTTATCCTTTGTTACAGTGTAACAGCACTAAGTAATTCTCAAGTTCATACTGACACCAAAGTGCTTGAACTCAACGAACATAAACAAAATGGGTTTTTTTGTATATAAAGGAAATAACCTATCATGATATTAGATGGTTAAAACAGCAAAACAGCAAATCAAGTATTTTAGGAATTGTGTAACACAAAAGTTAATACATGAATTCAAGTGTTGCCATTATATTTACTGCTCACCTAAAAATAGATGTTATCATTCATAAATTAATGGCCAAATGTAAAAACCTCATGTTTCTTTGTATGAAACTCAAGTTAATCACAATAACACCTTAAATGTTTGTGTTCAGCATCAAGGTGTTTATTTCACTCTGTGCATCGAGAGATGACCTGTAGCAGTTCTGTAACATTATGATGATGTCACAGGAGACCATTTCTACTGACATTCCCAGTGTTTTCAGTTTTACCACCTTCTCCAGCAGTCAGTGTACAAAGCTGCCTAAAGAAGCCATTGATTCAGTATTCTTTATATAAAAGATGTGACACTGCTGGAGATCCACACATGGAATTGTTGTCGCAGCACAAAGGATTCTCAGCCTTGAAGTAACTAAGATGACTTTGCCAAGTTCCTTGTAGCAATAGAGTAAGCCCTTTAAGTCCTCTTCCCCTCAGCTGAACTCTCACTTCCCTCCTCTTATTAGCTGCAGGCATTGTGGTATCATGGCCTTCCATTGGTGGAGGATGCTGCTTTTAGTGTTATTCTTGGGTTTTCTCCTCACTCATTGACACATTGAGATGCCTTCCCAGCCTATCACAACACCGCCTGCAGTGGTCATTAGACATAGCCAGTGAAGGCAGCAGTACTGTGAGGATCAGCTGTGAGCTGCCGGGCACCTCTTTCCTCCTCTCCTGAGGCCAAGTGCAGACTGGCTCTTATCCCAAATGTGGTGTCACAGAGGAAGGAGGCCTGGCTTCCAGACAAGTAAAACTTTAACGCTGATGGCCACTTAGATGTATGGTTTCCACATATAACACTGATCATTGCTGTAGGAGGAAGCACTTAAACTGTCAAAGACGTTATTTATACTTTGCTTTGATACATCCGAAAAGCAAATACTAAAGGAAGGTTCTTTATCCATCTACCATTATGCGTGTATTCATAAGGTCAGTAGTTGTTGTTGTACAGACCGTAGCGTACTAACCAACGCACTAATATCCCTCTAGTAATACACATGCAGCCAGTGAAGAGGAGGGAATTAGTCCTTGTTTGACTGCAGAGAGTGAAACAAAGACAAAACATCAGCGAATGAGCACAAAAGCCATATTCTGCCTTTGTAATATCCGTATGAAACACAGGCAACCAAAACAATGATAATACAGAAGAACACAGGAGGAAAAAGAAATGGACTGCGGTGAGATAGTCCAAGGGCTTGGCTTTCTTCCTCTTTAAGCAATAACATGAATTAACAAATCACTCTGCTCAGGCTGCAGCTAATGACTGTTGTCATTGTGAATGAAACCTAATTGTCCTTTTTGAACAATTCTTTTATTTAGAAAAATTTCTGACAATTGTATTTTTTATCAGGCCAACAGGCCAAAACATAACAATATAATGTAACAATCACATGAAATGGAAAGACAACAAATCATCACATTGGAGATAACTGGAACCAGCAAATGTCTTTAATTTGTTGCCACAGTGGTGGTTTGAGTCCAACACTGGTTTGATACAAGCCAAATATCTACTATGGATGGATTGGATGGATTTTCTTCAAACACTTATATTTTCTTTGTGTTTCTTTAGTTGAATACTTGAGCTTCACTGTCACATTCATCTGCTGAAATCTTTCCTTCTTCTCTTATTGGAATCCCATTTTGGTTCATGTGGCTTTTGGTAATTAACATGATTTGTTACATCACATATGGTTTAAAGGCAAACCTGGTCTAATATGATGCCTCTGGGGAAAAACACTGAGAACTGGCTTCACAGTCAAGTAGGAAACACCTGCTGTTATCGATACAGTATTGTTAGATACAGTAGATCAGGTCATTCTAAAGATTTTAGCAAGATGATTGAACTTTTTTTGCATATCAGATACAAATTATTAGTCAAAAACGAGCAAGTGATATACCTGTTAAAACAAGCCTGTAGAGGATCTTTTATGTTATGTTTATGTCTCCTAGCAAAGCTTTGCTCATGTGCAGCCTGGTAGAGCCACAAGCGTGTTTTCTCAATCCACTGTTCTGGTGTAGTGAACCCAAATATTTGTTTTGACATTTAGACTCTTATGCAGTTTGTCTTTTTTCTTTATATAGATGGCATTTAAAAACATGATTGGTGCGGGGGGTTTGGTGTGATATTTGTGTTTTCTTTTTATGGAACATGGGATAGCAAAGTTAATGAAGCATTTAAATCAAAGCAACTCTATTGAAGATTTTATAGGCTTGAGGAAAAAGAGAAGGCATCTGATGTCTTCTGGGTCACTGTTCACGAATCTAATCAACCCTGAATGTTACAAGGTAAAGTCAGCTTCAAAAACACAATTCATATGTGCCCTCAAAAGAAAGAAAAAGCTTTTTATTTAGGACATTTTAAATAAATGTAATAGTTTATCTCATGTCTGGTGAGAGCCCTTCATGCATTTAACCTCATTATGTTTTATAATAATACTTTTTGTTCCAATTTGTTTAATATTAAGGCAGATTGTTCAAATTTAATTTCAAATAACTTTTCATTCTGGCATGAGAGATCACAGAAACTCAAGACAAAACAAAGAGAAAAACAGAGATAAAAAGTATAAATGGTCCCAGGTACAGAGATACAAGATACATACTACTGCTTACAGCTACAACATGCCAATTCAGTCATAATGTGCCCACATAGATTAAGTTTCAATGGTTTCCTTGTGGCTTTATTTGCTCCAAAAGAACTATAAGTTATTATTTTTACTGTTTGTAGTGTAAACAGCAAAAACTGTTTAACTGATTTGAATATGTATCAGTTTGTTGTTTTCATCACAAAAAACTCAACTCAGATTTTGAGTTTGCATTTATCTTCAAACAAATCTATTGAAAAAGGAAGTCTAAGAGCCTGAGTTGAGTTACGAAAAGTCAATGTAATTGTGTTAATAGGTGTAGATCTAGTGAGGTGTATAGAGCACTTCCACTTTTTGGGACATTAGCCGACCTAATCATTTAGATAACAATAAGAGTTCTGAGACTGAGATTTCCAAAACCATTTGCATGTTAAAGGAGGGAAGCAACTTCTGAAAAAAGGCCCATAACAGAATGGAAAATAGAGTTTGTTAAAAGATATTTCACAGAGACAGGTTGTGTAGCTGGCTGAAGGCTGAGCACAGTGAGGCTTAGTAAGAAGTGTGTTGATGGCAGCATCGTGCTAAGGGGGAGGCTTGTAAGAATCAACACAAGTGAATTAAGACAAATGTAGGGAAATCCTTGAGAGCAAACCTGCTCTAGACTGCCAAAGACTCACATACACCCTTAAACAGGACCGTGACCACAAACACAGAGGAGATATCAACACTGGAATAACTTCAGAGCAAGCGCATGAAAGCCCTGCAGAAACACATGCCAAAGCACTGACTCCTGTCTCGCTGGGAACCCGTAAAATGACCTGAAAAAAGCCATGGACAGACAATTCCCAGTTTGACTGAGCCATAGCAAATCTATGAGTGAGGCAGAGAAACCTTTAAATCCAGGAATGCTCATAGAATACAGATGCATACACTTCGATGCCAAATAGGATTTGCTGCCAAAGGCGCTTCTTGTGTGCAAGGTGTTGTGATTGTATAATGTCATGGCTTCTTTGCATGTGCTTATGTGTTTCTATACCAGTTTGTCAGACTCTGTTTTCTGTGTTCTGCTATATATGGAAATTTGGGAAAATTGCATCACAATTTAGAGACACACAGAACTTTGTCTCTGTGGTGAGAACAACCCTCAGAATAATTGGCTGTGGATCCTATTGGATAATTTTTTCCTGTGATGATTAACTAATACATGCCACTAAAATATAATAAAAAAAAATAAAATAAAATAAAATACACATCCCAGCAATAGCCTGTTCACCCTGCTGCCGCCTGGCAAGTGATACAGAAGTATCTGCTTCTTCACCATCAGGCGACAGAGCAGCTAGCATTTCATGTGCAATCCTGTGCCATTCAGTGACCAAAAAATTAACCTTGAACTTGACAATAATTGATTTTCTACCTGTATGTTGTCATCACCAGTTTAGTTAAGTGGTTACAATCGAATTTTAAACTTTCTGAGTCACTGTGTGCTGAACAGGTAGCTCTGTGCCACTCTGTATAGCAAGGAGGAGCATCATAAACTCCTCCTCAGGGCAAGAGGCGTGCACAGATGCAACAGCTGGGAGTACTTCTGCAATGTCTCATCATGGCAAAGCAAAGGATGAATGTTGAAGCATACTATCAGGCTCCTCATCATTAGCGGTGCCCAATGTTTTCCAGCATTAATACGATGCTATCAAAATTCATTTTAAAATGGCATATGGTGTATAATTAAGGTGCACAATCACTGAGATGTTACTGTCTTGTGTGAAGGGAAGCCCTCAATAAATCATGTCAATTTCAGAAAAATGCATGAAACATATCAATGAACAGTAAGGCGGATGTTGAGCAGACATGATTATGTAACTCAAAGTGCTTCCAGTGCTGTCTGAGGTGTTTGTTTGCCATAAGGATGGGGAGGAGGAGGAATGACAGCTGTGATCCTGTCAGGTCAGGTCCACCAAATAAGAAGAAATGTTCCTCCTGATCCTGATGGTAATGTAATGTTATCTGGATGTTTATATTAAATCGTATTTAGCCAGAAATTAACATAGCAAGATAAACATGATGTCAGAGCACCCTTTTTTAAAAATCATCTCTAACAACTCATCCTTTGCAGGTTCACGGGTGGCTTGAGCTGATCCCAGCTGACAATGGGCAAGAGGAGGGATACTCCCTGGACAGCTTGCCCTTTTATCCCAGGGATGACACATAGAGACAAGCAACTATTCACGCTCACATTCACACCTGTGGGCAATTTAGAGTCGCCACTTAACCTAACCCGTGTGTCCTTGGACTGTGGAAGGAACCAGGTGGAAAACCCACAGGGAACATGAACATGCAGACTCCACATAGAGAGTTCAAACCCAGAATTTTGTTACTGTGAGGCAACAATGCCAACTACTGCTCCATCATCAACTAAACATCCCAAACCATGACCCTTAGCTATCAAAGATAGGGGCATTTCCCCAAAACCATGAGCAATATTCCCAGATTTTCATGCATGATTCAGGTTTGTTGTGCAAAACTCTGAACACAAATCCCTGCACACATCACAGCTGCAACCCAGTTAACAAGCAATTCCCCAGCCAGAAAATGTAAGAGTCAATCAGAACCTCAGATGGATCAAATAGTTTGCTTTGGAACAATAGATCTACAAAAACCTGAGAGAGATGCAAGGATACAGGTGAAGAGTTAGAAGAGGGGAAGCAACTGCAGGAAGGAGACAAATAGTTTCTAATGGTATTCATACACCTCTAGTTGACAACGTCCTTGTTTATGGGACGTCAATGAGGGAGGCTCAGCAAAGAGTGCAGCAGTGTATGAGCCGCTCCATTGTAGGCTCTATGATCTGGACCTTCAGAGATGAAAATATTTAATTTATATACTTTTATATACTATTACTTTTGAGTTCTGTACTCTGTGCTGTTACACAGAGTATGTACATATATATGTGTAGTACATATATACCGTCTATTGCACAGTATGCTTAAATGCATTCCAATACTGTACCATGTCAACATGATTCACTGGAGATACTGTATGCTGCGATTTGAGTTTCATCTCATCAGTACTTGCATAATTGAGAGATTAACATGTAAGGGAGGCAGAAAACTGCTACTTTCCTAAGATCAAGAGATGATCAAGAGATGTACATCACCAACATGCTCACGACCAACAATATCATTCACTATCATGAATCACAAAAGAGAGTTATTCAGGGAACATTTCAGGGAACTAAGGCAGTCAACATTAACAACAATTGATTGGATTCTTCAACATAACAGGTTGAGGATGAAACAGGCTTCATGTGAAAGGAACTCCGATGACTGCTCCGAGAAAGTGCTTTAAATATGTGCAGGTATAATTTTTATAAATTATATAAAGTATTAGAGAACAGTTTTTTATACAGCACCATATACTATAATAAAGACTGCAACATGTGCCAGAGACAATCCACATGAGGTGAAGAGAAACATAGAGCTGATCTTACACTGGGTCATTGTGAATTTTTGTGACCAGCGTTTAAGGAATGTGATCGCGTGTGCCGCCATCCTCCACCACCACGCCACCACTGGTCAATACATGACTGTGCATCGGCTGACTTTCCCCAGTGGTCTGTGACAGCATTTATAGTATGCTGACCAGAGGGATCTGCTATGTTGTCATTTGAGACAATGTCGAACAACCCAAGATACGGCAGCATCTTTCTACCAGCATATTCTCTTTTCCTAATCCCTGTAGAGGATTTTTACCAGCATTGGGAAGGAAGGCTATGACTGAGACCCCTACATCTGTGTTAAACTCCTCTAGGCCATGGAGGAGGCTGGTTTATTTATTAAAGTTGAGGCCTACAAGGGTGGATAAGCCAAACAGGGGTTTTGGTGCTCACTGCTGTGGATACTGGGGCAGAATAAATGGGATTTATTTCATACAAGGGTACATGGGTTTTTTTCAGTGGTTTATATAGATAGATACATGGAAATGATTTTACTGTATTCTACGTCATTTATCAGTTGCATATTTTTTATTTTTTTTTAATGTTAATCTGTTTCTGTTAATTGTGTTAATTGCTTGTTCTGTGGGAAAACCAAAAGCACCATTCATTGCAGCAAATGGGTTTTTCTGGTAGTGTTTGAAATTGATCTCACCAGTGTGTCATGCCTATTTAAAAGTATATGTGCATTTCAAGGCTTTTGTGGGATGTCTAAAGCTAAAGTTTGGTTTAGATGTAAGTGGTTTCGAGCAGACTGATTTTAACATGGAAGTATCTGCACTATTCACAATAATTTTGACAGGCATCCTCTAATAATCTATGCATAACAAATAATTCAGTATCAATGATTTATAGACAGAAAAAAGCAAATCCCTGGTTACTACAGAGGATGGCATAGCAAGCAGTGTGTATTGATCCTCTTTCTCAAGGTCATCTGAAACCTTCAGTGCTGCTGTTGTTTCATCCATTCATGTCCCCTGAGTCAATATCTTTACTTTTTTATTAATGCAGAATATAAATATATGAATATCACATTTTAAGTACTTGTTGCATCGGGCAAGGTTTCAGTCGTTTATTTAATATGCAGGAATACAATACTTACTTTTTTCTGTTCTTATATGTGCTGTAGTTGATTTTTGGCTTATTATATGTTTCTTTTTTATGCTTTGCCAGATAAAAATTATCCTTCCAACTCAGCAAAAAGAGCATAATTCCGAACACAAAACCCCCCGCAAATCAACTCTCTTTGTTGATCATTTTAAAGAGGTTTTCACCTCACTCACATCAGTACATAGGCTGTAACTCCGCAGTGGCCAACAGTTACCACACCCTCTTTGTTTCTTTCTTCCATACATCATTGCACTTAATGCAAATAAGAGCTGAGTGGCACCTTGATGACGTGTTTTCACTGTTTACACAATACAGCCATGTTAAAAGCCCCACAGACAGTTTTTTTCAGGAATACAATATTTGCTCTTGGATACTGAAGGATAAACTTACATAAATCTAGTAAAAGTCTAGAGTATGTGCAATGCACAAAATAGGAAATGTTCGCCAAACGTCAATTCAGGTCTGAAAATATACTAAAGAAGATAAAAGCAAGAAAAATATAAGTCACATTCTGAGTCAGTCTTCCTTATTGTCGGTAAAAACAAAATATACGCTACATGATGTGACCATGGAAAAGCCTTAATGCTTTCTGAGACGTGAGACTTGAGTGCTGCGTGTCTGCAGTGCAGTGTGACTGAAGTATACAGCCCGGTGTCCTTCTGGAGATGACTGTTATGAAAGCTGGTGAAGCCTCAAGCTACAGGAAGTCACAGGTGTGATGGAGGCAGACAGAGCCATAAACGACACACCACACTGCCCAAACTGATTACCACTGATGGGTGTGCGTGTGTGCGTGTGTGTGTATATAGAGTATAAGACACACAGGAGACAAAAAATACACCAATACAAATCCTGTTAGAGGTATACATTTTATTGGGTTTTATTTGATGTTCTATTCAAAAGTACAAGAATACACCTCCGTATACCCACATTTTACCACGAATTTTACAACTTCACTAATTACCCCAGCCTCCACTTAGGAGAAGATATTAGAAGTTATTTGTAATACAAGAAAGAAAGAAAGAAAGAAAGAAAGAAAGAAAGAAAGAAAAAATTGTTGTAACAAATATGAGATATTTCTTGCTAAAATTCACGGCACGATGTGGAAAATCACATCCTTAGTAATTAATTATTAAGAGTTTAAGATTCAAACACAGCTGGTGTGTGAGTGTGATTTGATCAGATTACATTAGTGCTGATTAGATAAATAACATAGCAAATTTAAATGTCACTAAATCACAGCTCCTACAAAAGATGGATGTATGTGACAAAATCAACATTTATGTATATCACTTGAATGTAAATCTATAAGGTCTTATTTCACAGTTCTAGTATTGGACACAACAAGCTTCACTTTGTTGTGCATAGGTCTACACTTCAGATGTTTTCCAAACTTCCTCTATTTTTAGAAGTGTCCTACAGTTGTTTCTGGTTTTACATAACTCCCACTTCCAATAAACTAAGCAAACACCCACTCAGTCTCAGCCATGCAGTAAGGCCATATGGGACTTCAGCTCTCATTAGTCCAAGATAGCGTGAAATTAGGAGGCTGAAAGGCATCATTCAGCCCTGGAAGCGTTTGCACTACAGCTCTGTTATATGTTAACCCGGTCCTGTAGTGTAAGCACATATATATGTGTGTGTGTGTTTATGCACATAAATAAAGTATCAAAGAATGATGAACTCTAAGTCAGAAATAATACAACACAAGAGTCTATTGATATATTTACACTGCATCTGACTCAAATATATAAACATATAAAGTTAGTAAGTAGGAATGTGCTCAATATTTTTTGCAGTTTTTTAAATTAATGAATTCATTATTTGTTTGGATGAATTTTACAGATTGATGATGCCGTTTTAAAGCCTTAAAGCCTTTTCAGTTTGTATTGTGCCTCTCACTTGAAAACTGCTTACTTTAGGAGCAATAGCTGTTGTGTTATTTTACTTCTTCAAACACTGCGAAACCTTTGTGATGAATATTACAGAGCTGCCTCTCTGTCTGAGGAGAGGCCACGGTGACAGGACCACTTAAGTTAAGTGCAATAGAGAGTTTATTGAGGATCCCCTGGATGAACTGTGCAGGTGGGTGTATTTATAGAGGACAATGCCAGCACAGACTTCAGGTACCCTCACACCAGACCAGCAGTCTGTACACTCGACTGAGGCTTGGTCTGCTGGGCAGTTGGCGTCACTGGGGCCACGCTGTGATTATGGGTGAATAATCTAGATGACATATCTACGAGCTGTGGGACAGAGCAAGATGGACGGACGGCAAAGGCGCCGGTGTGCCTGGACTCTCAAAGCAGCTTCTGCTCTTCTCTAGAATATAGAGACATTCTATGGGGAGACGGAGAGATAGCCTGCATGGGCAATCAGTTACACACTTCAATCACACCAGCTTCACACATTTCCAATTTTCCCAGCACTCCATTCATGCACACCACCATAGCAGTAACATGATTGATGTATATAATATTTATGAGTGAATAATCTCAGAATGGCAATGCCAGCAAACAGAAGGTCACTTCACTGTGAAGAGGTTTGAAAAGTGAATAACAGTTAATTCAATTCAATTCAATTCAATTTTATTTATATAGCGCCAATTCACAACCAAAGTCATCTCAGGGCACTTTACAAACAGAGCGGGTCTAGATCACACTCATTACTATTAATTACAACCAACAGTTCCACCATGAGCAAGCACTTGGCAACAGTGGCAAGGAAAAACTTCCTTTTAACAGGCAGAAACCTTGGGCAGATCCTGGCTCTAGGTGGACAGCCATCTGCCTTGACCGGTTGGGGAGAAAGAGAGAGAGAGAGAGAGAGTTAAGAGGGGCTGAGCAATCAGTTCATATCAAGGAATGATTATCCCTCTAGTGGTTAAGTGAATAACTGAACTCTAGCCTCAGTGTAGCAGTCAACATGATAACTACAAAAAGGTTCCAACTCACATATTACTTGTCAAAGTTATTATGTCCTGCAACTTCAAAGCTCAATAACAGTTTTTCTGTGTCTTTGATTAATTGATTGTGTCTACTGCACCTGTAATGTATTTCCTTTATTAAATTTTGAGAATGTGTTACTGCACTGTGACTGCAATAAGTTCTTTACTTTAGCACTTTTATTTTCATAGAACTGTATGAAAATGCATTATATTATATATATACATGAAATTCATGTCCTAGCAAACACAGTATCTGTTAACAAACACGCTATCTTTTTATTTAAAAACACCTCAGCAAATTGTAGAGCAAATTGCTCTTGTCTCTTGACAAAGATAAATATTCCCCCTGTCAACTTCTCATAATTGCCTTTGAAAGACGAACTAAATAATGCAGCAGAGCGGGGGTGGGATGAAGACAGTAAAGAAGATGAGTGTATTTGCAGTTCAGTTCGGTATTATCTTACAGATTATTTTGACTCCAGCAAACCTGGAGTGTATGTTGCTTTTTGTTGCCCCCGTGGAAGAAACACAGCATCGCTCCCAAACACAGCCCCCCCATCAGCCCTCTCAGCCATCTCTGCCTTTGCCCTTTCCTCTGTCGAGCCAAAAACAGGCACCAGCCACAGGTGGTCTCTGTGCTTTATTGGTTCTGACACACATCTCTTGCCTTAAGAGCTTAGAGAGACAATTAAAAATTCATTAGGACAATGAAACAAGAGAGGATAAAAAAGAAATAGGACAGGCAACAATACATAACCTTGCTGAGGCTCCAAAGCGCTCTGACCTATCGTCTACAATGTCTCTTGCTGGCGGCATTGTTGTGTATGCGTGTATGTGTGTGATTGTGTTGTGTTGTAACTATAGGGATACAGAGTCTGTCTAATATAGAAAACAAGGCTGCCCTGCTGATACCCTGAAAATCACACGACACAGGGACTTTTCTTTATGCACCACCCTGTTGTTTGGAGCCATGAAATTCGCAGCCATGTCTGTGTTAAAACCATTTTCAGTTGTTGTTTTTTCTTACACTCCTCAGACAGCTGGTCTGCTCTCTTCAAGACATTTGACCACATTTAAATGATTCTGACTAACAAATACCCATCATCCCTGTTTTTTGTTTTCTTGCAAATAAGTCTTTACCGTCTGTCTTTAGCTCATTCGGTCAGGGGACTGAATTTGTATTTTCTCTGCTGAATCCTCCCAACATGCGAAGCACCTTTGATCCGATTCGCTCTTATGTTTTCAGTCACAAGCTGCTACACGGGACAATGTATTAACTGCAGTTTTACGACACAGTTACGACACAGTCTTCTCTACACAATAGGGAGGTGCAGGCCTTTTTTTGTTCCCCCTTTACATTCTACCTGAGAAGTGGCAGCTGAAGTGGCTGTGTGAGTCATTAGCTGGGTTGGAGTCCCATCTTTTTGCCCTGCCCTTGAAATTACAGAATAACATAGTTATTTTCATGTTATCTTGTAAAAGTTATCCTTACATCTTACCTTAGACATACTTGTTTTAGGTCCAGCTTCTAAGATGAACTCTCCTTCTCCATCTCTGTATTCAAGTCTGCCTTTAAAACGTAGCATTTTCGTCTTTAAATCATGAAGACCATGTTCTGTGCTGTAGGTGCATCTGACTGTGGTAACAGCTACATTTTCATGTGATGGTTATTAATAGTTTATTCCAGTTTACGCAGGATTGTGAGTCTTGAGCAGCTTTTCATGCCCTCAGATCCTCAGTTCAATGTCACCAGCCCTTCTATAAGAGATCATGTATACTATAAATTTCTTTTGCCATATATATTTTGCAAGAAACATAATAAATGCATAGATCAAGTTAAAGGTAGCGCTATGGAGCAAGCTGTGTGCAGCAAGCTGTGTGCATCACACAGCGTGGTTCCCATCAAGACTACACTGGTTTACTGATTGACAATTGGTGGGCCAACAAAGATGGCACAGAAGAAGACTGAAAGCTACCAAACATTGATACAGCGAGCATTCATTACCAACTGGTCAAAAAGTGATCATCTAGAAAGTGAAGTAACATCATTCGATACTTTATCATTTTTGTAACTTTAATGGCCGCCTTTGGCAGGCTAATGCAGCTTGAAACATCATTTTAAACAAAAAAATACCTACAAGGAAACTTTGAAGCTTTTCGTGCATGGGATCATTTTATAACTGGAGAAAAGTTGGAAAGTTGTCACCTCCCTGCAGCAAATTTCTAAGTGCAAATATGAGTCTACAATAATTCATGATATGGCGTATAAGTGACACATTATCTTATTGGTCACATAATTCCAGACGAGGTGCCATGATTTAATCTCTCTCGTTCATTGTGTGTGTCACTCACCCCTCTTTTATTCTTGGTCGTGGTTACATGAGCAGGCAAGTGTCAGATCATTTATTTCATGGTCAGACTGGATGTTGGTGTACACTTCTGTCACATTACTGCTGACATTAGCCAACAGCCTCTCGCCCCTTCCATCTCGCTCTCTAATGTCTCCTCAAATTGCAGGATCACTCTCTAACAGAGTAATTGTAAAATGCAAACCCTTTCCCCATCTCTGCAAACACACACAATCCTCAAATTACAATTTGGGTCACTAGGTTTGAAGATCCCCTCCTCTGTCTTTAGGCTTTTAAAGCTGTGCTATTTTAGATGTTTCAGCGTACAGATGAGACCAAACCTCACTCTGCTTTGTTACCTACATACTATGAAAGGTTCCCTCATGCTGGGTACCTGCCATGTTACTGTGACTCCTTCTCCACATTACATAACATGACAAATTTGAACCCAGTGGGATCAAGCCTATAATACTCCAGAGTAAATGGAGAAATGCTGAGGTGGTTTTCCGGGGACTTGTATAACTGCTGAGGCTGTGAATATTACAGCAGTGAGCTGAGTGCATTACTGTCACACCAAACCCATTAAAACTCACAAATGAAACGTTCCCATACACATTTATTATTACCAAATCTGATCAAATCACCACTGATGAATTATGCACAACTGATACAACTCTGTACAGTGATTCAATATCAGCACAGTAATAATCACGTGTTTTCTTACACACAAGATGCTGTAGGTTTCAGACTTGTCACGACTGTAACAGATTTTGAACTAAAAAAATAAAGAGAGTTTTTATTGTTAAAACAGAAAATACCTGTAGGTTTGTACATATATTCATTCATTCAGTGAAGTTTGCACTCCCTGATGTTTGTTATTGGGTTACATTACAGCACCCTTGATATTACAAAAAAAAAAAAAATCCTTCCATGAACATGCGCTGGATTGTCAGTTAGCTTTAAGTAGAGTTTGACATTTTGGGAAATACACTTATTCACATTCTTGCAGAAAGCTGGATTGAGAAAACATAACATTTTCATGTTTGGGTGGTAAAAATAAAGCTACCGTAAGGAGACACTTTATTTAATTTAGATTGAAAATAGAAGGGAACATCTAGCTAATTGCACCAACCAGCAATCTTGAAGCACGCAAAGGTAAAAAAGTTGTTGCTTTGGATTTTTTTATACAGCTTTAAAAAAACAGAGATATACAGTATTTATGAGTGACCTTTATATTTCCAAGTACATGGACAGACACATTTATGCTAAGCTAGCTAGCTATGCTTGTCTCCTAGCTGTAGCTTCATATGTAACAGTGACATGGATCTTCTCATTTCATGGTGCTTGTAAGCAAATATTTTCCAAAATGTCATAAAATTCTGTTAATGGGCACTTCATGGTAAACAGGACATGGTCATACTGATTACGCTATTGGCCTAATGTTTGTAGTCACAAAGTAAATCTAAAAGATCATTTAGAGCAATTAATGGCAAGAAACCTCTTTGTTGTGTCTATTAATAATCTCCCTTATGTTGATTTGATTTCATTGCTGAATTGTTACCATGTCAAAGGCGCGTCCATTATGACAAATTCACATGAAACTGAACATTTTTTATCATGAATGAATACAGAGCCATTTTATGGTTGTTGTTTATACATATTGTTATGGTGTCAAATTGTACAATACAGAATTCCAAACAACACACAGGACTTAAAGCTGACACACTGATGAGATCATTTTATGATACAAATACATTTTACCCTGAAGAGAGGCTGGCACAGTATGAGGGTCTGCTATAATCATAATGCTTTTTTATACTAAATCTCTGTGGTTGGCATCCCATTCATTTAGTCTACACTGATGTAATAAATATACAATAGCATTCTTTCATTCACATCTGCTTAGACAAAAATAATAATTGTAAAACACTTAAAATAAAATTTGTACAAAATTATAATTGTCTCACACGTAGTACAATTCAAATGACTCACATAGTAACCAATAAAGTGCATTTCTGATAATTGAGGCAGATTATTATCACAATAGATTGAAGTAAGATGCTGAAAGTAAGACCGACCACAGAATCAAATCAATGGTATGAACTGTTTCCTCAACAGAAACGTTTGTCCAAAGAGGAGGCAGCAGCAAGATTTCTAAACACAGAAACAACACCCCTTGTAAATTAACAGATGATAAACTCACTGATGACAAAAGACATTAACTGTGTGGTTAATGTGGGTGTCAGTGCAGATCATGGAGATACGAATACAGCAGGTTTGCTTCCTGAAGTTGTTGAAAGGCTCATAAAAGCCTACTGATGTAAAGCTTCAGGGAAGAGGTCTGAAGATAGAGGAAGGTGAGAAAAGGCGACCAGAGGAGAGGATGTGGATTATTGTATTGGCAGTACAATGGCCTCCTCCCTCAGAAAACCTACAGTATGTGTGTTTAGTCCAGTCCTGAAAACTGTTGGATTGTGCGATGCATAGATATGGGTTTGTTTGTCCAAAGACAAGTGTGAATAAAGTCAAAACATTTCAAATTTGGCTTTGATTTACAATTTTCAGTAACAAAGAACTACAATGCTTTAACGCTCGAATCGCAGATATTTTTTTATTTCACAAGAATTTTACAATTAAATTAATAGTTTCACATTTTGGGACATGCACTTATTCACTTTGTTAACGAGAGATAGATGAGACAATTGGTGCCACTAGCACAGATGTGCAGATAATATGAAGCTTGAGTCAGGAAAGCTTAGCAAAAAGACTGGAAACAGAAATTATTAGCTTGCCTCTGTCCAGATGTAATAAAATCTGTCTGCCAGCACTTCTAAAACTACTAATTAGTCACAAATGTGTTTGTTTGTTTAATCCATTAAACATGTAAAACATAACAAATTAATAGTTATGGTTTTACAAACAGTCCAGCAAATAATATTCAATAAAACCACAACTTTACAAAAAACAAAATGAAAACATGAAATCATAAGCATCAGAAATTTTTACATTTTGGTGAGCACAGACTAGCTGTTTTCCCTGTTCACAATGATTGTGCTAGGCTAAGCTAACTGGTACCTGGTTCCAGCCACACCTTCACTGTACATACATAACATCTATCCCCTCTGAAAGAAAAGTGTTATGCACATTTCCCAAAATGTCAAACTAGTCCTTTAACATCAAAATTACTGGAAAGCAGCCTCAAAACATGGACTTTTGGCTTTTGAATTCACGTTTGCCTCAGGTCTTCTCGCCATGTGGGGGAGACTGGTCTCGCTGGAAAAGCAGGGTCACACCCTTCCTGAAGCGGTGGTCCCTGACGCTGTAGATAATTACATTACAGCAACTGTTCCCTGTCAGGATCCAAAAGGCAAAAAAGGAAAAGTTACACCAGGTGTATCCCACCACATTCCCGAGTACGAACACTGCAATGGGAGAGAAGGATGCTGTGAAGGCGAATGTTAGTATGCCAATTGTTTTGGCAGCTTTGATGTCTGAAAATGAAGGCCTGTGAGGGCACCCTCCCCCTCCTCCTCCTCCCCCTCCATCAGTCAGACTCCCCTCTGAGAGCAGCTTGCGTTTTTGAGAGTACCTTCGGATGCTGGTGAAAGACACTATATTAACTGCTAATGTGCCACCGAGCAGTGTGAAGTCAAATGCTGGGAATAACAGCAAAATATTGGCATCAGGTGGCAACTGGCTTCCAAACAACAGTGGGGTGTAGTTACACATACGACTGCACTCATTGTACTCCAAAGTGAAGTTGCTGCTGAAGATGAGAGGTGCAAGAGCCAGCAGGAAGCTGGCAGCCCAGGAGAGCAGGATGAGGAGCAGAGTTCTTCTCCGAGTCACCAAGGCGTCCTTGTGGAGAGGCCGTAGGATGGCCACACTTCGCTCCAACGTCATGAGGAAGATGGTACTGATAGAGACAAAGGTGCATCCAGCAAACACTGGACCAATCAGCATGCAGGGCTGCCATGGGCTCACAAGTCCCCCAAGAGAAGAGGAGGTGGCCGGTGAGGTAGAACTACCCTGGTACCAAATGGGAGGAGCGCTGGTCACCATCAGAGAGATCTCAGTGTAGACAGAGAAAGGGACCACGAGGACACCGACCATCATGTCTGCTATGGCCAGAGACACTGTCAGAGAGAGACAACAAGAAGAAGTGTGCTGAGGAAGCATATCTGGTCTGATTTCTTGTCAATGTACTTCCACGTCATTTAGTTAAAATTTCACAGTGGAATGAAAGAGTATTAAAAAAATTTAGGCTGGCAGTGAAAAGAATCTTTTTGAATTTGACTTTTCAACCAATAAAAAACTAATGTGTTGGAATAAAACAGTGTGTGGTGAATGAAATTATAATATCATATCAGTTAGGTGCAATATGGGCACCTTTTCAATTAATTATAAATCACTAAGACCCTGTTAGCTCTTTGCAATTTTAACTTATCAGGTGTTTGGGTGTTGGCTGGTAGGTTATTCTTGTTGTTCATGAACAATAAGGATTTTCAAAATCTGATATTCAATCTTGCCTTTTCTTTATTTTCAGTGTGAGAATTTAATTTGTGCTGAAAGGAACCTCCCTTGTTGATTGTTACATTTCACAATGCCTGAGCACACGGTTATTACACTTAGTTAGTGTAATAACTTTCTAGTGTAATCAAATTTCTGCCAATAATAAGCACTTAACAGTAAGATGATAAACAACATTTACCTTTCAGGTATCCCTGGGGTGTGCGAGACTGCCTCGTTTGTACAAAGACAGTGAGGGTGACCACATTTCCAACCACAATAGCAAATGCCAGGCTGACCATGAACACCACTGCCAGGGTGCGATTGAGAAATCCACAGCAGCAGAGGGTGCAGAGAGGGGCCAAAGACTGGCCTGAACCAAGTCCTGCCTGAGCAGCTGTCAGGTTAAACGGAGAGTCTGTAGCCAGCAGCAGAACTGCTGTACTCCCAGGAACACTGACGTTGGGAAGCAGAGCAGTCATGGCCCAGAATAGACTGGCTTTCCCCCTTGTGATGTGAAGCTGGTGTGCAACTCAGGAAACCATGTCCTGGACTGGGAAACTATCCTGAGCAAAGATTAAAAAAATAAAAATAAAAATATGAGGGCAGTTTAAGTACTTGTCCAAAAATGACCCAATTTCGTAAAAAAGCAGCATGCAGTCATTGATCTGTACGTTAGGCACATTCAGTCAAACTATTCTGGCATAGCTTACTCACTTTGAGACTAATCAGCACTCAGCACTCATAAACCATTCAGGTAAAACATCCATCTTGAATGCTGGGACCACAAACTACTCTAATCACACAGTGCAGCCACTAACGTGGCAATTTAAAATCTCTCTTGACTAATAAACACCTTGTAAATATCCTTGATATTATAACCTGTATCATCTGCATAACAACAGTGATCTGCAGTTTAGTGATTATGAGCTTATGAATTTGAATCTACACATATCAGGCCACTATGAGATAAATATATATGAGATAAATATATATATGTGTGTGTGTGTGTGTCATATTCTTGAATGAATACGCTACAGTTTCATAGTTTACATGTATCGCTTTATTGTAGTATTGGGTCACATAAGCCAAGCACATAACCCAATAATGTATGGAGAGTGCAGAGGGCTAATGAAGTCTTAGAAAACACAATGTTTTAAGGTGGGGGTGTGGTGTGCTCATCATACCATTTTGGATCAAAAGCTGAATTTTCTTAGATTATACAGCAAACGGACAAATGGATGGTATGTTGTCTTTAAGGCCAGGACAGTGTTTTTTTCTTTTATGTGTGTGTTCTTGTTACATGCTGTTCTTGTGCCCTAACACTGTTGGAAGCACCTCGATGCTGTCAGTACCCATGCAGAAACTCTAAGTTCAGTACCAAATGTCTTTCTCAGCTGACAACTAAATACACGAGTCCTTCAATCATTTATGCTGTTCACTGGGCTGGAGAGCAGGAAGGTACACACATCCAAGAAAACAAAGGGTAACAGGAATGGACATATTCAGACCAGAGCAAAACCAAACCAAATCCCTTGTCCTCACTCTGTTTTTTCTTTTTTTGTTTTTTTTTTTGTGCAGAAAAACAGTCAACTTGAAATTTTATAGCTATAACCCGCAATTAATTAGTCTCTGAATAACGAGACGTTGTTGAGATGCAGAAAGAACACTTGTGGGTGTGTGTTGTGTGACCAGCATATTGTTCCTGATTTAATGAAGAGTCAGAGGAATGAAAGAGCCTCAAAGGTTGTCTGCCCTCTCAACTTGTTCACAGTTGATTGATTGTGAACATGGTAATTACTTTGAATTTGAATATCCTTCCTCATCCCATAAATTAAAATAAACATGGGAATTGATGTAAAGGCCATTCACATTCTACTTACGGTTCTCATGCAACATATGTAGATGAAATACAATATAATACAACCCAAGTTAAAAGATCATAATCATATACAGTGCTCACAGCAAAATAAATGAAAATGGAATGTCTAGTCTATATTTTTAATTTAAAAAAAATAGATTGATTGTGGATTTCTAAAACTAAAACAGGCAAAGTGAAATTTACAAAAGGATTTTTTAGAGAATAAATATGTGACATTTATGCTTTTTATGGTGATGTTCCTTTTTATGTTCCTTATGGTTTATTTCGGACACGGCAGCACATTTTCATCAAGAGTAGCAGACGGAGAGACAGCAAATGGACTTTTACCTTACTGTACCATTAGTAAAGGGACACTCACCTCATCATCTCATCGTGGATCTACTGACGCATTTTCAGCAGTTTTAGTTGTTAAAGGGCGAATTTAGGCACCTGTTGCACAGAAGCATTGAATGATGAGACGCTAAGATGGTGCTGTAGTATAATTTCTGAGTCATGCAAAACGTTTTCTGGATATTCATTAATTCATCTATGCAGTTTGTGTGAATGAGCATTAAAAATACAGTGACAGAATGATTCTCCACAACTTCAAATTCAAATTCATTTGCAGTAACTTCTGCTTTCTCGAATTGATTTCATATAGCTAAAAGATAATAAGTTAATTAAAGTTAACTTAGAAGGCAGAGCAAGGCACTTCTCTCTCTGCATGTTTAACCTTCTGCAGCTGCAGTCTTCACGTTAATCTTACAGCATTCAGCTCAGACTTGTGTTATGTTGCAAGTGATACAGAAAGTAGGCCTGACCTAGAAAGGTTGCCTATTCAGTTACTTAAAGGTTGAGTATCTGAAAGGGGCCTTGTAAGTATATTGTATATACCCAGTTCTCGGGTCAGTCAGTGACATTTTTGCTGGATCCTGACAACAATGACGTAAGCTTAGAACCAAATCTCAAATTTTTAATGTAGTTTGAATGTTATAGATTGAATTTTACATCTATTTTAAGATTTCTTTATATTTGTCATGTTCTGTATGCATCATCTAATTTGTTATCTTCTTGTTATATCTACCATATACATTCATGACCAGAGCTTGTTTAATGCCAAAAAACCCCAACGGCTATGTTCGTTTCACCATTTTTCATATTGTCAGTCTGTATCTCGCTAAAGGCAACTTTACCTCAGCAGTGGTTCAGCTGTCTGAACTTGCTGAGTTATCTACAGTCAGTTTTTGTAACATTTGTTTTTACCCTGAGCTAAAATGGACTGGTTTGACTGCAATGAAGTTCAGGAGGCTCAGACATTTTGTCCGTTCAAACTTTTTCTGTTGTGAAATTTGTCAAGTTCAGGCTTAAGATTAAGTTGAATTTTATAGTGACTAAATGGCATCTGACAAATGATAACATAATTTGTTATCAAAATTTAAACATAGCCACTTTTGTGAAACTTGACTTGTTTTGAATTTTTGATGGTGATTTTTTTTTTTGTGCTCTTAGTGCAAGTGGGAATAGTATGACTTGTCTTTCTTGTCTCTGAGAAGACGATCATGTTGGCGTCCTCTGCCCTCAGGAAGACTTTCTGTGCAATCTTATCATGGATGAACCCACTACAGGCAATGTGTCTCCTTCCTGGCCCCAATATGAAATGCACCTGGAACACTTAAACTAAAAATGTGGTTATTATCAACAAACAATCAAGGCTTTATTGGTCTTTATTGGTATCATTTTAAATAATATGTGAATATATGAGTTTATTCAATCTACAATGCCCTTTTTGTGTATTGTTAAGAATCTGATTGATTTTAGCTACAGAGTCTTTAAGAACTTGTTCCAAGCACGCCTCATATTGTCCTGTTGTGCTTAGAAAACAGTGACCGCCGGTGTTTCTTCTAGGACTCTGCTTCCCAGAGGATGCCTTGGCTCCTGGTATTCTTTCACCCAGCTCACGCTCTTTCATCAATCCATGGTCTCGAAATGAACACACAGCATGGATGCCACTTGGCTGTATTTCTCCTTCAGGTGAGACTACAGCTCGAAAAAAAGAGACTGTGTCGAATGACTGCCTGATTGCCTGACTGATGCTTCTGTTTGCAACCTCCATACTGCTCTACACTCATGGTATTTATATGGCCATCACTAGTATTCAGACGACAGCATGAAATTATGTGTTTCTCTGCAAGTCTCTGTGCCTTGTTGTCCGATAGGCAGTGACATTCATGTACAGTGTATTTTATTAAGCATGCTGCTCAAGTATGCTTAACGAAGGCACAGCTGAGGCTCCTTAGGAATTAACCCTTGTGTTATGTTGAAAATGGATCTACCTCCTTTTTGTCTCCAGCACAGTGATGATTCATCTATGTGAATGAAATAGAAACAATGATTGGAACGTTTTCTTCTGTGCTTACAGAAACTACAATAAAATGGAAGGTATTATATAGTATTATATAGTAATATGATTTCCCTGTTGCCAGAAACTGGGCTTACACATTTGATGTAGGTGACATTAGTTACATATATCCAGGGTTAAGTCAATCAGACACCAGAAAGGTCTAAATCCTCTCCTCTCCTAATCCTAATTGACCAATTTAGGATCTGGAGGAAGGCTAATGCTGCACAGATAGTACAGTCAACAGCAGTCACAGACTTAGGACTTAAGAAAACCCACTGTGCTTTATAGCTGAGGTCTCTTAAACTTGCAGACTTGCAAAAACATGTTATGAATTTCAAATTTAATATAATACGGAAAAACCATGATGTATCATCTTGATAAAATAACGTCAAGTACATTTTTTGGAGCATTTAAAGAGGGTCCAGGGTTTCCACGACGAGGTTTAAGAAACTATCTTGCTGTTTTTGTTGGCTATAATGACACTTGTTGTTTTTTTAAATGATCAGTCTAGTAACTTTTGTGGCCTAACCTTCACCATATTTTAACCATGCCACACGTGCTATGCAAACATTCATTTAACATTTTAACACTGAGATAGGATGTATACAGATCCTCAGTTTTGCAGGATCATCTTTTGTCTCACATTCTGTTTGGCAAAGTGTAACTGTAAGAAAATCTGCTTTTGTGTTTCTCATTGCACCTCGACTTTATACCTGTGACTAATACTCAGCTGCAGCAGCAGTTATTCATTTTAATCACTCAAAATTATCAAGGCCAAGACTTACAAGAGTGTTTGAGTTTCAGCTCTGTGAAAGACTCTTGTGAATACCTGAGGATGGGTGGGAAGAAAAGGTAGAGGTACTTTGACATCAAGCATAGTTTCTGACTTCTTCAGCTCTTTATATGATCTATGAATCATTCAACTACATAGGTATCTGAATTAACTCTTACTATATCATGAAACAAACATCTACACATTGGACACTACTGGATTGTAAATTAAATGTTATTTTTAACGGCTTCAGGCACTTTTAATTTATCTGATGGTACTGGTGACAAAACGAAAGAAGATGTATTTTCGGGGAAGATAAAAGATGAACCTCATTAAGGGGGTTTTGGCTTTACCTTGAGTGAAGATGACAGGCGGAAGTATTCCCTGCAGCAAGACCTCAGGCTTAGTGAGACAAGCAGCTGACAGCAACAGCAGTACACGTGCGCACACACACAAGTACACACACACACAGTCTTACCATTGGGGGGGATACAATTGCCCCAAATCTTCACAAGCATTACAAATTGAGAGATCTACCTGTGTTTTGGGCAAGGGGGAAATGAAATACTACACAGCACAACCTGTAATACATCTGTATGTTGACATCTGTTAACAAAAGAAGGCTGAATGCTGTTTATAATTTGTGTGTAGGTTTTTGTAACCTACATTTCCATTTTTACCACAATTTACAACCTCAAGATAACAGTTAATCTTCAGTTTCAGCAGTAAAAATCAGTTCAGTTACTACAGGTAAAAATCCAGCAGATGGGGGGCCCCATTAGACATACTTTGGCACTAAATTTTGGATCACAAGGAAGCACAAGGTTGCCATGGAGTTTGCCTTAGCAAGAAGCCTGTAAGCTATAACTTGTGCCCCGATATTTTTTTTAGCCAATATTTGTTGGCTAAAAGAATAGGCTCCATTACAAGTATGCCGAATTAGCTATTAGCAGGCCCTCTCTGCAGTGCACCAATGTGTGTAAACACAAGTAACAATGGATTACTTAAATACTGAGGAAAACTTAAAAACAGGACGATTCTCGGGCATGTTCTGGAGTAGAGAAGCGTCACGTACAATGATTTCTAAGAGGATTAATGGACATTTACCCAAAATGAACATTGGAGATGAAGACATCCACGGAAAGTGTAAGTCATACTTAATCTAAAAATATGTGTATCACGTCTGTGTGTTAAAGTTGACTGCGGTATGGCTCAGAGGAGGCCTCTGAATTTTGACGCCGATAGTGATTTTCGGCCACAGCCAAACTGCACCTGGCTACAAGTTTATATTTTCCATATTCATCACTTTCCAAGGCTTTATATTTACTCTGCAGGAGCTTAAGATAATAATATGACTTAGTAGTGTATATCCTCTTATTCTGGCCCACATTGTTGATCACTTGAACCCGTCTGGCGGTTTGATAACACTATATAACGGAGAATCAAGGAAACAATTGTGAGAGAAGCCAATCAGGCTTTTATCTACCTATTAAATGTGTAAACGTGAGTGAGTGAGTGAGTGAGTGAGTGAGTGAGTGAGAGACATTACAAGGTAAAGAGTCTACAACCACACTTGCACCTCCATGAGTCTGTACATAGGCACTGTGGTGGGTTAAGCTAAATAGTAATGCATACTGAAGTTGAGCAGGTACAATATTAACCATGCACATCATTTTTGCCTTTTAGCACGCTAGAATTTACAAATTATCTCTAAACCCAAGGTACAGCTGACTCTGATGTCAATGTCATTATTTATACTGGATTGTAAAAGCTTTACCAGACAATGGCTTTGTATTAACGTTTTTATGATTTTTACAATTCATATACTGACAATTAATTTCATGGAAATCCATTCAAACTTAATCTATATATTTTTTACATTTCAATAAAAACACATATAGGTTGAGTCACATTTCACCCTGAACGACATATGTCAACCTGGTGGTGGCACTACAGGAAAAGTCAGAGAAACCTCAAAGTCATTAGGAGTTATCCACCCGGTACTGAGGATTTTCTGGGTGTATATTTCACTATATCCAATCGAAACATTTCATTCTGATAACTGATTTTGCTCAAACAAGTGTTCATAAACCATATATAAACTAATGTGCACAAATAAACCAGGATATGAGACAGGGACTCTTTACAGACTGTGGTTCTCTGGAATAACTGTGTTTAGGTTTAGGTTGTTGTTCATGCATGCAGTGAATTCCCTTTGACAGGGATGTGTCCCTGAGTGACAGGTCAGGCATATGTAGGAAGACCGTGGGGACTTGGTCAGGGCTCTCAGGCCAGGTCGCCTGATGCACAGAAGGGTCATGTGCAGTAATAATGGACAGGCTGGCTCAAAGCTGCCTGAGGCGGACTGCCACAGCACATGAGCAGAGAGACGACTTTCTCTTCACATCTTGGCTTGTCATTCTGTCTGCATGTGTTTCCCTTGTGTTTGTCAGATAAGTGTATGAGCAACACATTCATACTCACACAAACACATAACCAGTGTTACATCCTTGTCATTGTTGCTCCATCTTTTTGTGTGTTAATGTCTCACCTACAACTGTGGGGAGTTTTTCTTTTAAGTTTCTTTCTTCCAGCGTTTATTCTTGTGATGCTTCTGCCTTCAAAGAATTGCTGTAGTTTTTCAAACAGTTGTAATTTCTCCCAGTAATGAGAGCATTATTACAATCCCTTAATACAACAATTCTTGCTAAAGTAGTTTTAACTCAAGGGATATGAAAGTAAATATTTTCAATATTTGACAATGTGTTTCAAATTAAGCTAGTACTTAGATTACTACAGAGATTACAGCCTTCAGGTACCAGAGAAATACCTGCTGGGTGCCTGTACCTGTGAAGAACATCTGAGAAGGATATGACAGATGTGTGTGCTGGGAAATGCAGAATGAGGAATGATTGCTATGGATGAAATTAACAATTACAATATTTTTAAGCATATGCATGCCTCCACTGATATTGTAACAATATTGTAAGGATGACTATTTGTGGGTAAGAGGGTAAAGGCAAACAATACAACAGTTCAAACAGTCTGGTAAGTTCAGACATCATGTTTCTGAAATGCAGCCTCTAATACCAGCTTATGTCACAAAATCACAATTACTAAACTCTAACACACCAGCATATCAATATAATATTAATATATTTCCCTCCAAGAGTTGGTATGGTTATAATGACAAGGGCCCAATCAATGGAACAATATTTGACGACACAATATTTTAGAAAATGAAAACAACCTATAAACTATGTATAACCTATTTTATAGCAATAGCTATGAACGCACACCCTTCTCCCCGGGCTAAACCCAATATTTTGTTCTCCAGCAATAGATTATGTTCAAAATATTACATATTCTGTTTTTAAGACATTTTTTTCATTGCAAATTCTTTGCCACATTTTTAAACAATTCCATATCAATATCAAGACGGTTCTCCACTCCACGGCTACAATCTAAAGCATCGCCAAATACAAATCAAGCACGTCAGTAAGTGCCGCTTCCTTTGTGGTCATGTGTTTCTCGCTCCATCTCGTCAATACGTCCTAGTCTAAATTACACACACTGCTAATGGGCATCACACCCAACTCACTCACTCAGTCAACAGCTGCTGCATGCCTCAATAATCAAACACCAAATAAGAGACCACCTCGTAGTTCTAAATAAATCTTTTATCAGATTAATGACTCAGAGAACATTTGAAGGTCTGTCAGAGGTTCATTTAACACCACAGGTCTTCCTGGATTCTCATATAAATTAATTTTCAGGAAAAGATTTCCCTCAAACTGTGATTTTAAACTTTGGGTCAAAACAACGTCAAAGAACTTAAAACTGAATAATGCTGACAAAATTTGTCATTCTTAGTGAACAAAACTGGCGATATGCACAAGTGTTTTCTCAAGTGTAGCAAAATGCAAAAACAAGAACGGCCACAATTTTGAAAAAAAAAAAAAGTCCAAGTCAGAGTCAACAGGATGTTATTAAGTGTCTGTGTGTGCATGTTCAGGCTGATTTGATGAAAAGGATGCATTTTAGACAATCAAGCATCAAGAGGCAACAAATGAAAAGGTTTCCAATTATTTAATATTTTCATTGTCATTATAAATAACATCTTTCTGTTATTTAGAATGATATTTGTAGGGAGAACACTGGTCATTATCAGTATCTTTATTTAATTATTCTGATGAACAACAATTCTCTACCTAGTAATAATTAAATTTGTTTAACACACTGGAAAAAAAATATCTCAACTTAAAGTAATAATGTAGAAACCACTGAACCATTTCAGAGACCGAAGATATACAGACATCAGTTTTTAAAAATGTCACATATTGCTTATTTATATAATTCATGAGCACTAACATATGCATCCGTGAGTGCAGGCTGACGCTGTTCATATTCAAGTAACACAGAAGTTTGGAGGGTTTTTTTTAAACAAATGAACATGTATGGAAATGTTTCATCTCCTCATGCTGTGTTGACTATGGAAATCAGCTGCCACATAATACCACACAAACACATCAATAGAGCAAAAAACAGAAAATCTTACCAGCATTTCCACTGTTATGGAGCATGGGCCAGTTGTGCTGACAGCCGCTGGTGAATGGAGAACAATCCAGTATTAAAGCGCTGACTTAGTGGAAGTAGAATCCAGTTAGAAATCCTCCAGTGAAGAAGAAAGTGGAGCTGTAGTCCTCTCATCATTCGTTCTCCTGAGAAGCACACATTAAGCACAAAGCCTCTCACACACTCCAGCTCTCTGTCCCTGTGATTCAGCCTCCACCCCTCTCCCTCCTCCGCCTCTCTCTGTGGAGCCGCTCAATCTCCAGTCTCCACTTCACTGCCTCCCTCCTTCCCTTCTCCTCCCCTCACCCTCTGTGTGGCTTTCAGTCCTTATCACATGCACACGCTCTTCCCCCTAGAGCTTCAAGGTAAAGTCCACAGCAGTGTTTTACTCTCCTTTGTCGTTCCTTCCTTCCACGTCCGCCTCCTGATGTGCCTCCCCGCCCCCTCTCTCCTCCTCTCCTCCTCGTTCTTTACCACTTCAAATATCATCTCATGCTGTGTATCTTACGGCTTCGATCACTGTGGAACTCTTGCTGTCAGTTTATTGTATTAATTTGTTACTTTACTCATAAGCACTTGCCCTCTGAGCATATTTTAGCATCCGTTTCTTATCTTTTCTGCTCACCTTCACACTTTGTACCTTTCACGTCCTCAAAATGCCGACACTGTTCTCAGTTCTGTGTTTTTATGTCTTGGATGCAGTTAAAAAACACCCATGACAGAAACATAGATGGAAATAGAAATACTATACTGGGCTGCTAAAAGGTGGCGCAATTACAGTATGAGAAGGGGTAAAACACATCCATCCTCTCATAGGCATTTGTCCAGCTTTGCCTCCAATGGCCTTGGCCCCATGTGCATGGCTTTGATGGTGTCTGGCACACGGGTCACATCCCTCCCTCTGTTGGCTCCAGGGAACAGAGACTACAGCACTCAAGTGAGACCCCTGCCCTCAGATATGATTGGAAACACTGGACAACGCGTTGCAGGACGTCACTGATCTGTGTACAGAAGTGTCCCTGAGACAGGCTTGGGTTATTCAACAGCCAGAGACATTGAGATGAGAGCTTGAAATGGAAGTTGATTCTCACACTCCGATATAAATTCTGATAAACTGTGTTTGTGCTGAGAAGCATTATGTAAGATCCTCAAGGTCTTGTAAACCTGCCAAATAAATAACTATAGGACATGTCACATGTTATATTAAGGGTGATATTGTATGTCTAATTCTGCTTTTCTAATAAGATGTAACCTAATGTTGTCCCAATACCCTGTGAATGGCTTTGTAACACTACAGTATATGTATCATATAAACATATTCATAGCCTGCTGCGAAATAGTAAAGCTCTAAGCTCTAGTAGAGGTCATGCTCTGAATAATACAGCATAATGCAGCAATAAGACAGGCGGCATGTGTACACCTGTGTGGATTCTCTGCGAGGTCACTGTTTCATTTATCATGTAGGCAGGAACTTATTTTTCTCAATGAAATCACCCCTGGAAGGGATTAAGAGTAAAGCTATATATTTAAATGAAGTCACTCATATGCAGATATATCAGTAGCACAGTGGTGCTAGAGGTCAGACCATCACCAGAGTTACAAGAATTAATCCTCTAGGGAACGTGAATGTCTGTTTTGTTCAGGTATTTCAGTCAGGCCAAGGCATGGACAAACTAACTGACAAACACTGGCCACTGGGGGAAAAAAGTAAGAAGCTGCCATAAGACTTTATACTCTGTTCTTGAGATATGTGTGCAGAGCCCGTGGACCATATCACATTATGCTTCTGTATTCCAGCTCTTCCTGAAGTTCTTCCTATAATGAAGAGCTTCTGTCTCTGACCCAGTGAGTGAGCGCTCTTGCCTGGAGTCACTGGAAACTGTAAAGCTCTACTGACACTATCACCATGAAATGACTTAATTCATTGATTTTCAGAATTTTCATATCCAATTATATGCTTTAATTGATTATCTTCAGGAAATCGTTTCTTAAGGCTCTTGAGAACCCACGTTAAATCCTCTTGCACAATTAAACTTTAAAGTCTGAGAGAGTCTGCAGTCTATCTCGGTAGGCTTGATGCATGTGGGAACATGTGTTGTACAACGTGTGTCAGTTTTCACATACACACACTTATAGTTACACTATAAGTGTGTATAGCTATTTGTTCACACTTAAGTGTTTGTATAAAACACAACAGAAAACAACTGACCTGGTCTTGTTTGTCTGTCACACACTGTGCTTAGTCATTTGTTTTGACATGAAGTTGGCAATTTTGATAACTGAGGGTTGTTTATTTTATTTTGTAATCGGAACAGAAAACCATAGTGAAAAATAGCAATAGCAAGCAATGCACCTTGTGATGACAAAAACTTGTGCTTGACTTAACAACTTCAGCTTTTTAAATAATGAAAAAAACCCACAAGATAATAAAGTAAGGCAGGTGACCTCTCTGTGACCTCTTGCAAATACCCAAAGCAGTAATGCTGGACTTTCCTCCCTGCAGCACATATCTGTCTTACTGGGGTCACAGTTAACTATTTACTGCCTGGAATTAGAAAAAAAAATGAGTGTTTTGTTCTGTACACAGAAATCTAATGGGACAAAATGTACCTTATTTTCTGTAATAACAAATGGAACAGCACAGTATGTCGCAATACTATTACATTCTTGTCCAGATGAGATGAAAATCAGACGAGAGTCTACCTTGTTTACTTTTAGTCAGCTATGATGCAAACAGCGCAAACAGTTAGTGACTGTCTTACTTTGCAAAATTATGAAACACTGACTTGTGTTTTGTGCAAAGTTTTGCTTTGCAAAACTGCAGTTCTGTTAAAATGAATAGAGGATCCAAAAGAAATGATGTCACCATGTGATTTTACAGACGGAGCAGAATTTCCTTACGCCACACAGGGAACGGGTGCTGTACGTGCCCCAATTTCAATCATAGATAAATGGTCTTTTTCCTGAGATCCAGACTGTAGAGCGTCTCCCGACTGATGGAAAGTGAGATTTCGCAACCGTTTATTTCAGATTCCAGGAATCAACGTTTTTGTGGCCAGCAGAAATTTCCACAGCAGTGGCTCTATCTCACAGCAGATATAAAGACCCCCTCAGCCTCAAAATGCACATAACACACTCAAGAGGATATATTATAACATCACTGCAGAGGATGACTGTTAACAACAAAATGCGGTAAGTTGTAAGAATTTTCTATATAATGTATATAATAATATCGTTTTTTTGTCATACTCAAATCTATTTCAGCTGAATATACATTTCTATTTCTGAGTTCACAAAATATATATGTATATATACTTATGATTCCCAACGTGAGCCTTCAACACATAACAAATATGCTATCTCTGAATCCAAGCATATTTTTGCTGTCAAATGTCAGTTCATTTTTTCTGAGCTGCTAAGAAATGTCAACCTCTGTAATTAAATAGCTGATTTGTTAATTTGTCATTCCTCAAACAGACCCCAGTTGCATTGTCTCCATTAATGCAGAATAACAGATATGTTGCTGTTTGTTGATCATGCAACTGTGTTGTTGTTTGAAGGTTTTCTTTGTCTCTGCTGCTCCTGGCTGCATGGGCCTGTTTGGCAGATGTGGCTCACTGTGAAGAAAGAATGAAACACTCTGTGTCAGGTAACACACACAGACACACACACTAACATTAACAAACACAAACATGTCTTCGCACATCAACATGGTCCCTTTACATAAATCCAGATTCTAGTTTTTACATCTATTTTCCATTGAAATAAGCCACTGGTGGACTTCCAGGATAAACATGTTGCCGCCTCATTCACAAAAACATCACGCAGACTGTAACAGGATTAAGCGGAGAACACATTCATAGTCATATCATAAGCCCATATTTGTCCATGTTACCGATCCAGAGATCTAAACAGCTTCTTTTAACTTCTGAACACATTCAAGTGAATCCAAGCGACCACAGGCTCCAGGTCTCTGAAGCTACTGTTTTACATTAATACCTCCTCGACAGCTGCTGTTCAGATAGATAACTCCTGCATGAAATGACATAGGCTCCCCCATGGGATCTGAGGGCTGGGCTATTACTGCTCATTTCAGATATCGCTCTTCATGTGGCTGTAAAGCTACAGTATCTGACAGGGAAATCGCCTGCTTCCCTGCTTCTCTTCAAACAGTCCTTTAAAAAAAAAAAAAAAAACAATAAATGAGTCCAGCGAGAGATGTGATGAGAAGTGGGGGCATGGTGAAAGATCAGTTGTTGATAACAGACTGAGCTTATTTCTCAGTAAAAAGATGACTGTAATGAGACATGGAAAACATTAAAAAGTACAGAACCATTGATTACATTTTGAATTCATGCAGTCTCTGTGACGCATTAAACTAATTAGTCATTCATTCATTTTATAATAAGCCATCATTTACGATCATGAGCAGTTATCTCAGTCATGCAAAAGACACACAGATTAAAGCACAAAGCGTGCAAGGGTTTCCTTCTTTTCATCAATGCCAGTCATTAGAGGCCACTATTTCTGGAGGAAGCCATCAGTGAAAACATCACTTTCAGGCAACAAGGCCCCATTTAACAGCAGATCTCAGGAAGTGATGCATTAATCACTGCACATGACCGTGATGTCGAGGAGATCATATTTTATTCAGTATGTTTAAGTTCTTCTTCAGGGAAAAACAGGGAAGAACAAAAATGCTGTCAGCAATGTTTAACACACAAAGGTAAACTACTCGAACCGGTGAAGCGCTCTTAACATTTGAGCTCAACCGAGCATCTTGGAGGCGAATTAGTAGGAAGTCTCTTTATTTATTCAGCAGATTTCACTGAGATCAAGAGAAATTTGAGAGCACTTTACATAACCACAGAGAAAACAAGACCAGTCAGTCACACAGAACACACACACACAAACAGTATTGACAAAAATCCAACAAATAAACCTTTTTGAAGTTTATAGGAACATCAGCGGTTTGTGTCTTTGTGAGATGCAAACATGTGCTGCTTTTGGAGTTTAGAACAAGCTTTAGCTCAATAGTGGATGTCATCAAAGAGCAGACTGTAACCTGGAGCAAGTCTCGTTTGCTGCGGCGTCAAGATGGTACCAGCGTAAAAACAGCAGAGGAAAAAGTACTACAATATTTGAGTCATGTGAAACCGCTGCTACTTTAAAGGCATTTTACTCAGGTAAAAGGAATTAAGTAAAAATATACAGAGAAAAAAGTTAAAAGTAGTTCAATTAAAATTCGATGATGTTATATGATAAAACTATTAAATTAAAAATCGCTTTTATTTTTCTTCAAACAGACAGTGGTCCCTGCTTAAAGCTGATCAGTAACTATACAACCGTCCTCCTCACTATAGTCTTACTAAAAGTTACAAGAAAAGAGGATAAAACTAAAAATGGCAGACTGTGAGAGCTACAGACACCACGACAAGAAACAAGCAAAACTAAGCAAGAGAAGTTAAAATGACCTGCCAACAGAATAATAAAACATCAACAATGCAGAAATAGATAAACAATATAAACAATGTATACTAAAGGCAGAGCTACAGAGCTAGAGTTTATTGTTTTACATTTTCAAAAAAAGAAAACAACTTATGTGTATGATGTCATCTTATGCTTTAGCCTCCACGTTAGCATCACTCCGTTCCAGGCGAATGATTGGAGGGACTTTGGCTCCTCATGTCCCCTGGCAGGCCATGGTCTACATAGCTGACAGTGTGCTGGACGGAGGCTATGCAGGTGGTGCGCTCATAGCCGACCGCTGGATTTTGACGGCTGGTAGGAACCTTTTTGTCAGGAAGAGTCGACAGGATATTCAGGGAAAGGATCCCGTGATTCCTAAAGTGTACCTGGGAATCTCACAGCGGGAGGAAGCTAATGCCTCCACGGAGGTTGCTGTAGAGAAGGTGAGCAAGAAATGATGCAGTGCTGAATCATGGGAAATATCTGAGCGGGGTGCAGCTACAATGTTGAAGCAGCTTCGTCCAAAAAGGAAATCATAGATTTTTGAAATGGCAGTTTGTCGGGAATTGAGAAAACAGTCTTGATTTTAGTGCACTAACTATTGGACCTATGTTTTACAGAAACTGCCCAGCTGTTTAATAAAGTAACAGAGCATTTGTAGTGAAATTTGATTTGATGACAGTAGTCACAGCTTTGTCTAAAAGCATACAAATCACCAAGATTGGAGGCAGATTATTTTTATTCCACT
The DNA here is from genome assembly GCA_008933995.1 of Datnioides undecimradiatus. Lineage (NCBI taxonomy): Eukaryota > Metazoa > Chordata > Actinopteri > Lobotiformes > Datnioididae > Datnioides > Datnioides undecimradiatus. The sequence continues at coordinate 2,567,874 of WARS01000031.1, read as the reverse complement.
GTGAAAAGATATTCTACATGTTTTGTTACATTAAAAGAAGGAAACATGAAGATACTTCATGTGATACTAAGAGTGACATTTCAGGTGCTGTGCTACTTTACATTACAGTTGAATAAAGATTAAAAGATTTAAGACCAAACACTCAACGGGATTTCCTCCCTCTTGTGTTTTTTACCCTCCCTGCCTGCAGGTCGTTCTCCATCCAGGCTTTCAGAATCACTCTGACTGGGACAATGACCTGGCTCTGATCCAGCTGAAAGAGCCTGTGGTTATGAGTGATAAAGTGACCCCCATCCCTCTGCCAGAGCAAGGTCAGGACCTGGCAGACACTGTGGGAGGGTCAGGGGTCATCACCGGTTGGGGCTGGGGGATCCTCCTCACCCCTGCTTCATCACTCAAACACCTCGTACTGCCCCTGGCCAATCACACTGCTTGTAAAGCAGAATATGAACGTATTGCATTTACACCAACTGTGGACGACAACATGTTCTGCACCGGACACACCAAGTATGAGGAAAATGTTTGTTTTGGTGATGCAGGAGGCGCTCTGGCTGTCAAAGATGCTGAAACTGGGGACATTTACGCTGCAGGGATCCTCTCCTATGATAAGTCCTGCAACAGGTACAAGTATGGAGTCTATATGAAGCTGTCCTCATATTTGCCCTGGATTCACAAGGTCCTCAGAGGAGATACAGAGAAATCATCTGCTCTGCGCTCTGAGGCAATGTCTAAGATGTATTCTTGGCAGCCATAAAACTTCAGGCTCTGTTCTTTAGGCTTTGTAAAGAAATCTTTGTGTTATACTGACTCATGCTTGTAATGTAACCACATGTGTGTCCTGTCGCCCAATTCATTGGAAAGGAAAAGTATGCTCGATTTAATAAATCCATTATTTGTAAATCTTATTTCTCAGGATTCACACAAACTGCCTTCCTAAAAAAATCATCATTTATTTCAGCAAATGTCCAAAAACAATTACTGTTTACATTGTAGCAGCCGTGAGATGTACAAAGTCAGGTTCAGAGGAAGCAGTGGTGTGATGTTATAGAGCCAGTGATCTGTTGTTGCTTTTCTTTTCATGAGTACAAACAAATACAACACTGAAAAAACCTTCAAGGGAATACTGATATTGATACTGATGACACTGTTGATCCAATGTTAAACAAACTGGGTGCCACCTCTATCAGCCTGTGTGTTGAAGCTCTTTTTAAACATGCAACAACTTATGGTCCACAGGCGTAAGAGTTCAGGTTGATCAACAAAATGGTGACTGGTGTTTCCAACCATCCACTGACTGTCAGTGCTGGCTATGACCTTCCCCAGACTTAGTATTTTAATCTAAATTAATTGATCAACCATTTTAAACCATCAGTTTTTAAAGGCACAATCTGGAGGACAATTTAAAAAATGTGAATTTGCAGTTTAATGAAGACCTGTTGATTTTCATAGTACATGTGAAGTTTAACTGTTACACAGTTGACCGTCAGAAGAGAACTTGAGGGCTTCAGAGGTTGAGATGACATTTCGTCACGTGCACTCATCTGCATGAAAGCAAAAGTACAGAATAGAATAGATGGAATAAAAGTGAATGACAAGACTCAAGATTTGTGGTTTTCAAGTGTTGCCCACAGATGTTTCTTTTTTCTTTTTCTTTTTTTTGTTTCCCATAGCAGCAGGACTTCAAAGATATTTTTGTCTGGCAGATGTGTCCACTCTGCCACAAATCATGAACTGTCTCAACAACAAATGCTTTTCCCCCACCAGAGAAGTGAGATGATGACAGCTGCCTGTCCAGCCAACACACTATGAAAGGGAGAGATGGGAGCTAAGAAAAAATCAAAGCACGGAGCAGTTTCCTCTGGGTCTTTTCAAATGTAATGTATCGTCATACAAGCTTGAGTAGGATGGGAACATCGAGGCTTATATTCTTCATTGCTGCTCCCTCAGATATGTAAATGAGCTGTTAAATCTGCTAATTATGATGATGATGATGAGAGAGAGATCCAGCAGTTTCTGTTGTAGAAATATTGCTTTTGATTCTCTGCAGGACCTCAGATTAATGTCTCCTCCTTCACTCCACTGACCAGCTGCTGCTGACATCCCATGATCAACACATTCTGAATGGCGACCCTCACGTTTGGTGATTTCCTTTAATTATCTGATCCTTTGCTTTAAGGTAAGCATTAATTAGATACAGCATGTACTGATATTATATGTGTTATATTTTTCACAGACAGTATAGATGATCATGTTGAAAGCCCTTTGTGGTTGGTGACATACATCAAGTAATGAGAATCTAATTACTGCATGATAAACACTTTCATTTCATCTGGTGCTGACATTTTAGTACTGTAGTAAATTACATACACAAAAGAACAAACTCACTCAGAGTGTTTTGTATATGTCTGCATCATTCAATGTAAAGCAGTTGTAAACTATCAAAAAAGTAGGTATGAAGTTAAAACTTGTCATGTTCAGATTGTTGTCGGACATGTTTAGAGTTAAAGGTTTGGTGCATCTATATTATGCATGCTGTTCCAAACTAACTGAATGGGCAGTGTTGTTAGACAGTGCTCCCCGGCGCCAACATTAAATGAAGGGTTATCTTATTTAAGAATCATAACTTTACAATCTGTGCAGCTTTCAGTCAAAGGGAAAAACTGATCCTGGAATTTAGAACAAGTTTATATTAATAGATTATATAATGAGGTTGATATCGGCTAAATCTGACTTTTTGACATGTGTGAACAGTTCCCACATTCTGATTTGGGTCAGACAGATGAGCATCTTTCACCAAACCCTAACCACACCCTCAAAACTATAGGTTAAAGCATCTGGTTGATTTGTGACACATATCCCTTTTGTCCAGGAGGAGCACCTTGCCGGTCCATCGTGGCTCAGAGCATACATAGCGTGTCCTGGTTTTCAGGCTGTCATATCATATCAGCAGCAAAGAGAAAGATTTTGTACACAGTGTATGCCAAATCATTTAATGACATTTTCAGCCGTTTTTATTAAGGTGAAACAAAAATGGAGCTGTTGACGGGAGTGAGAGGTACTTTTTAGCAGGTCTTGCAGCAGGGTGCAGGAGGTTCTCCTCTATGGCTTCTAAAATATTAATATCCCTGTCAAGGGCCATTACTCTCTACCAGTCTCAGAGTGTACTCTCTCCGGCTCCATCACTCCTGCAGAGAACTGACTGAGGTCACAACATGAACATTATCTTACTGCACTTTAAACTAGAATTGGCATAGATGATGAATATTGTTTTAGCATGTTGTATGTGCACACAGATACATTTCACTACTGTCAGTGGTTATGTGTTTGTTCCAAAGTTGAGGCTTTTTTTGCTAAATGGCACAAAAAAGAAAATATACTCAACTTTATACTTTGTGCTCAACATGTTATTGCAGGCCTAACTCCTGACGCAGTCATGTGAGCTGTTGAGACTGTTCTTTTCATTTGATCAGTATTTAAGATTTTTAAGAGCCTCCTCATCTGGCAATTTGTTTTGATTCTTCATGATGCAAATGGTGAACATTTTATCATTGGAGGTCCTTTCACATCACATTTGTCATATTTGTATGTAAGTGTGTAAATTACAGCTGGATTACTCCAAGTGTTTTAGCTATTTAAAGATCTGTCTACCACTGTTTTTGAAGAATGATTTATAATCTGTTTATGAGGTTGATGAGTCTTGATATTGGAGTTAGTGCTCATCATTGTGGCAATTATTAGATGTGCAAAGATAACACAGTGCAAAGCTACTCTGTTAATATTCATTAAATATTGCTCTCTTCTTTTATCCTGACACATACAGATTTTATTGATTGAGTCAAACATTAAACAGAAACTTGACGTTGAGGCGAATGTGCTACTGATAGTGGCTATCTGTAGATTCATCAAACACAAGAATGGGGCGTTGAGGTAGAAAATGATACAAATTAATGGTATTTTTTAAGCCAGTCTGCTGATGGAAGCATGTTGTGTACTCAGCTGCCAGATTATGTACTCTGTCCTCCTGTGTAACTGGGAAACTGAAGCTTTCTGAGCTTCATCACCTGCCTTTATATTTACTGTACCTTCTACATACACACCAAGCCTTTCACAAGGCAATAATGCAGCAGATATGGTGAACTGCATTTCCTGCAAACCATTTTCCACTGCTCGCCAAGACAGGATTTACCTGGGTCTTTTATTAGTCATAGATAAGCGCTATTGTGATCATGAATCATACTTCCCTTCAAATATTAAACAGATATGATCACGAAACAGAAGAATCAAGCATCAGCATCAACAAGCTCAAAATATTACAACGTGTGTGCTGCTGATCTTACTTTCTCTCCTCATGGTATTTCTTCAGGTCCTCCATCTTTTTTTAATCAGGATCCTTAAAGGAAGTTGAACTGACAGTCATATTCTTTTCTTCCATTGTCCTCGTAAGTGTGTCATGTTTAAACTCAGCTCTGTCAGTTATCACCCTCAAATCAATCAATCAATCAAGTTTATTTGTCACTTGTAATCATATATGGGGAGGTAGGGGAGGGCAGTGAACTCATCATGCTCATGATCCTAGTGGCACGAGGGCAGTCGCTCCTGCGTCTCTCTATGCTGACCTGGTGTATCCAATACCTTCTCACCGACTGCAGCAGGTATAGTGATATATGGATGACTGGAAGGATGTGCATGGCTTTGCTTCAGAAAATCAGGTGACGGTTGTTTAATTTTTAGCCAAAATGGTTCAAAGCTGATTAATGATTAATAAAAGGACAAGGCTGGATCAGCAACAGGTGTGTCTCAAGTTTAACCATGTTAGTTAACCTGATGAGACTGAGTGGGCAGCAGTGGAAATGAGCTAAATATGTTTACTGAGGTGCTGCACTCATGTACAATTTTGAGGTACTTTGTGTTTTTATGCTACTTTATACATTCACACCACTGGGTTTCAGATGGAGAGTTTTACCCCATTACATTTGCTATTTATTGTGCAGCCACACCTCCACCTGAGCTACAAATGCTGCTTTAAATGTGAAGGCACCAGCAATACTCACTTAATAATATACTCTTTCTAAAAGTTGCAATTCTACATAATGAGCACTTGTATTCTTGAGAATTTTTGTATTGTCCATGTATTTTCTGGAACCGCTTAACCCCTTTGGGGTCATGGCAGTGCTAGAGCCTATCTAAGTAGTCATCAGGCAGGAGGCAGGCTATATCCAGGACAGGTCGCCAGTTTGTTGCTGGGCTGACACGTATAGACAGACAAACTCATTCACTCCTACAGTCAGTCTCCTAATTCACCTATCATGCATGTTTTTGGGTTTTTTCTTAGTTAGGGAATTGAAAACATCTTTCACTAATGCCTAGCTAAACATTTTCAGCGACCACTGATGTTGCTGTGGCCCTTGTACAGTTTACATAAATTAAGTTTTACATCAGTGGTTAGAATGCATGCTGTTCAGGAAAACATCATTTGTTGATTAAATAAGCGTCCAGTGAGGTGTCATGATAGTTCCAACTGAGTTCAACTTTTGAGATCTTCTAACTTCTCTTATAGACCACATTAAATTTGTGTTTATTAATTGCATTTAGTTCCATATATTGTGATGTAGAACAGTGAATAAACTGTCTCACCATCATCAAGATGTCCCAATTTGATGGGAATGTCATTATTAATTCACAGCACTTGTGATGTTGGCTTATGAGTTCTGATAGCAGTCGCTACTTTAATGACAGATTTCACAAGTTTAAAAGTAGGATGGCCATTTCAGACAGAAATCAATTTCAGTTTGTTGAATGGCTCCAAAATGGATGTGCTGCTCTGCTGTGGCAACATAAAATGTCCTGTCTTTTACCACAAAGGCACAGGCTGTTACGACTGTAATGGAAAAGGGAAATAAAGAACAAGTACAAGTGACTCAAGGTTATGTGTGTCCCTTGGAAACTAAAAAAATGATTTAAAAAATCTGGAAAAAAAAGCAAAGTTTCATCACTCAGGTATCAGTGAGATGTGAATAAAAGTGGATCAAGTTGTTTGCACATTTTCATGCAAATAATTCATGCTCAAGGTCTTTTTCTACTTACACTTCACCTCACAGATGTACTGCCAGTCACACCTGTACTGTCCTCTCCAAATGTGGTGTGTGTTCTTCTGTGACACTCGTGCATCTCAATCTATGTGTGCGATGTTAAGAGGAAAGTGAAAGTGAACCAAACTGCGTCCTCTGCCACTGTTAGGAGCCTTCTTAGATTCTGACACGACAGGCATGGATGATGGGGCTGACAGGGATTAAATGCCATGCAAATGCCACGACTGTCGCACCTTGTCATGTCCGGGCCACAACTGCCTGTCAGGATTCCCCTCAGATCTCCTGTTCTCATTACCAGTGGCTCATCAGGGAGGAACAACAGTTGCTAATGCTATTTAGAGTTGATGTGATTCAGATCTTAATCAGATTTCATATTTTGGTACTTTTTGCTTGTATGAAGTACTCAAGAATAAACTCTCAACCACTCAACCACTAAACTCTGAGTAAAATGCAGACAGTTGCAGTACTAAAAAAGTAGTTTCACAAAGTGCCAGCGACTTCTTCAATAATAAATAAGGCATTGAATGTATCAAAATAGATTTGACCAGATAAAAAGCATCTATAATTCATATTCACAGTTTAAGTTGCTACATAAGCAGTGTATTCAGCCGCCTTATAAATAAAAGGATGTTTCTTAGTTTGGCGCTTTTATCACCTTTTTGAAGGATGAGAGTATCCCGCTAACATGAGGCTATAATTTCTGTGCTGTCATGGCCATTCTGGTGTCATGAATGGATGTAACAGTGAGATGTTTGCAGTGCCACATAATCCTCTCTCCAACGATATCTTCTCATGGATTGTCGTGTTACTGTACAACAACAACACAGAAAAGGTCAGCGGGTTTTGAACAGCAGCTCTGTAGAGATGCCCCCTCCTCCTTCTCCAACAGAAACGACCAGAGGACTGATGCTGATTTCACAGAGCTACTTTTTCTCATATTATTCTAAAATAAAATACCTAAGATCAGCAATATCTACAGGCGACTGGACCTTTGGCACTGATGTCCCAACTCTGGCCTAAACCTCTTTCGATGTTATTTCTAATAGGCCGTTCTCGTCATGTATTTTTGAGTCATTTTAGAGGAATATCCAGTAAATATTGCATCTCCATGACCACCATGAATACGTGAAAGAGACAGATTTGAAAAATAAGAATGATTTTAAAAATTGTTACGGCAGAGGCCAAATAATCCAGAGTGTATTTCCTCTAAAAATTGGGTTACCCAAAGATGTAATTTGTAATTTAAATGTAATTTTAACAGTTTTAACAAAGTTTCTCTCCAGAGCCACACATTAATAATGCAACCTTGAAAAATTCTCCACAGTGTTTCCTCCCTGAAGTCCTCCACCCTGCCAGAGAGAGATGTGTGCTGATGAAATGAGGCCACCTGGTGGCCAGATGAGTCACTTCATGTTGTTTCCTGGCAGACTATCAAACCTCCAGTCATTCATGTCATCAAATATTTTAAAAAACAACTTCATGATAAACTATACAGGACACTGCAAACCGATGATGTGCACTGATGCTTAAAGTGTGCTGGAAAGTCGAGCCAGAGGTAGTTATTGCAGCTACAAAGCAGTGTTGGTTTGTGGTCATGATTTCCAAACATTAGATTTTAAATGTCTCTGGAGATCTACATGAAATTCTCATCGACAAGTTGTAAAGAGCCTAGTTTGCTCCTAGTTTGACTCAGGAGGAAATGTTAGAAATGTGTTTAAGTTCAAGTGTGATCAAGTTAAATTCATGTAGTTTAAACTGTTTAAGTAATAAGGTTATGAACAAATAATTGTATGCAACATGACTTAATGACTCAGATTTCCACTATCAAAGGTATCATTCTTATGGCTGAAGTTTAAACTCAAACTCAAAAGATGTTTACTTAGCTACAACAGAAAACACCTGAGTTGAGTTGGAGGACATTTTTTAAAATGGACATAACATATGTCCATTTTAAATACAACTAATGCAATAATATACAACTAATGTTTTTGGTCTCTTTTGCTTTCATAATCAGGGCAACAATTTGAGAAAATCCACACTCACAATATGTGGAATTAATAATAGCTATGTTGATTGATTGTTGATAGAATGATAAATAATGAATCAATATTAATTGAAACGATTCCCAAATTTGAATAGAGTCAGAGTGGTTTTTTCTTGAACCCTTGTGATCTGAGGCATTTATCACTGACACCAGCTCTACCCTTCAACCTCCTTCCCTTCAGCACAGTCTCAAGCTGGATATAGAGGGGTGTGAAGAGGCTTCTCACATGGCTGGCATGTGTGAGTGTGTGAGTGTGTGTGTGTGTGTGTGTGTGTGTGTGTACAACTAAGAGTTTGAAAGCTTCAATCGTGTGTGTGTGTGTGTGTGCATGTGAACATGCATGGAGTTTATTAGCAGCTGATACAACAGCACATTGGAGCCCTTGTCAACTTGATTATTCAGTACACGTTTTACAAAAATCAAGCAGATCAGTGACAGATGGTGAAAGAAGAGAGAGAGACAAAACACTGTGCTTCAATGAAAACAGAGAAATTATGCCTCAAATTAATTCTATAACATTCATTTATTTCACTGAAAGCAGAGCGCCGTGTTCTTTACTCTCCTGTCATTGAACTCAGCTGAATCCACTTTACAGACGTGCACCTCCGGCCACCCTCTAACAAAATCTACAGGCAGGAATAATGATTCTTTCATGAAACGGGTTTTCACACCGTGTTTTGAAAAGACAAGAGACATCATCATCTTCAAGGCTGCACGTGCTTGAGTTTGAATGTTGTTTCTTTCAAATCAGGCCAGATCACTATTCAAATGTACACATGGGCACACAAATACACGAGCAGTACATGAAATGAACAAAAACACACATTCTCTCACACACAGCCTTGCATGCAAACATGAAATACATGCTTAAAATGACCAGTGCAGGCTTTAGTATAAGCTTGATGGCTGCTTATGTCAGGCACTGTGAGTATCAGCAGCACACTGTGCCTCGTTACGCACACAGCCGCTGAAATCTGGTGTTTGAAAAATTCAGCAGCAACGTTTTTCTAGTGTCTGATATGCGGGATAATCCACAGTCCACAGTAATATGAGTGGGAAAGTCGGACATGAAATCTCAAAATCCTGGACAAATTAAAAGTTACTGAATGGTTAGAAACCACAAGAGGAAAAGAAATTAATTTAGTATCCTGGTCCTTTAAAGATACAGACTTGAATAAAAAGTGTTGCTCATATTTTGTTTTCCAGGTGTTTCCATGTTGCTTGCTCAGACTGCTTTCTCTGGTTTTGACCTTTGCCTGCCTCATGGTCCTGTAAGCCTTTTTGTGCCTTTGTTTTTGGTGAATTAAATTACTGAACTGCTTCAGCCCAGCTTCAGGTGTCTGCAATTTTAAGCTCAAACTCTGGCACGAGTGTAGCAGTACATGCAAAAGAATGTCATACAGAAAATATACTGTATTTAATGAATTTGTAACTCAGAGGTTATAATATAACATTTCTCAACATTGTATTTGTGCAACAGAATAAAACTGGGATCTTGTACCACACAGCAAAGGTAATCTGCTGCTCAACAGAAACCCACTAGCCTAGTGACTGACTGTGAGTCAGTCTGTGTAAAGCTAGAGACAGACAACAGTTAGTTTAGCTTAGTACAATGATTATACACAAGTGTAAACATCTGGCTCTTGTTGCCAGGCAGCGAGCACAGACTATCATCAGTGGAGTAATGGACAGAGCCAGGAGAGTGGTATCAATCTTCTCATCAGACTCTTGGCAAGAAGATGAGCGAGCCAACATCTCAAAATTTAATTTTAACTACAACTCACTTGAATAAAGAGTGGAAGTCAAGGATGGAGCAAAGAATGAATTTGCTCATTTTAAACTCAAATGCAAACAGAGCATATTCAAATACAAGTGATTGACATGTTTTGAGCTCTGATCAATAGAGATACATTCACTTCATAGCACTTGCACCATTTCTTCTTTTTCAAACCATCTTCACTGTTGGATATAAGTTATATCATATTATATATTGTGAATTTGTCCCTTCAGTCAGATGGGAGCTATGAGCCTATGAGGATTAACGTTTTCCACCAGTTATCAGAGTTCATCCTTGCAGCCACAGAGAACAGTGTGTCCTAAACACTCTGTACCATATGCTCATTCTTAAATACAACACACACACACACACACACACACACACACACACATGCAATAGGATTTAATCAAAGCACCCCAGTGCATGGAAACTGGAGGGGGAACAACACCTTCTCTTTGAGTGTGTGAAGTGACAGGATGCACAAGAATGTCACTGCCCTGAGGACGAGGAACTTTATATTAAAACCTTTGACCTGTCCTTCCCCCTCTGTTTGTTGTTGTGCCGCTTACATAACTGTCAATTTGTTTGTATGCCACATTAGTAACCTTAAGTGCCACTTGTACTGAAGCAAAAGACATTCACAGTCAGCCATAAGAGGATTGAAGTGATCGGGTTTTTAATCATACATACATTGTATCAAAACATTGAGTACATTAACTCTACACATGAAATTATGTGTTAAATTTGATTATAACGCTTACATTTTTTTTCAAGACTGTGTATGTTGCATGTTGGTAGGATTTCTACAGCTAATTATTATTTTATCTACAACCTAGAGAAGACCATCCATTTGTAATGCAGCCTACAGGGTGCTGCTTTCACAACTTCAGTAAGCTTACAGTGGGACCTGATCATCAGCCTCTTTATCCTGCTCATCCCACACAAACTCTAAAGTGCAGTTCTGCATCTTTGATGCAAAGACACTTTTGAAATATTGATTCTGGTCCTCTGTAAACATGTTTTTCCAGTCTCCGATCTGACCTGAATTGTAGGAAGAGAACAATTAGTGAAGCAAAAAGGAAGCAATCATATGAAACCATATAAAATACAGTAAAATGTACAATTCTTCTCAACCGATAGCGATTTTAAATTATGGTAGTTTACAGACATTATAGATGTAAAGGAATAGTGTGTAATTTGGTTTTGAAAAATGTTTGCTTTGCTAAGGAGGACTGATGCCGTCTGTAACATGAGAATATGAACCCCTCAGATTCATCTGGGGACCACTTACAAGCTGCTGAACCACAGACTGGAAACCACTGTTGTAAAAGACCTGTCAGTGATCTGCGTATGTTAGAACAGAGCCTCACCTTTTCTCATGAAGGAGCCTTTGCTATGGTCTATTATCTCTTTGGTGATCAGGGTGTAGTTAACCATCTTGTTGTCTTTCATGCTACTGAAGCTGCAGTGTCTCACACAGTTACTGATCTCGTCCTCCACCAGGGGACATTGTAGGAATAAGCTTATCCTCTTTATGGCAGCATGTAGGTCCTGACGGTAAGATGAAGACAATAATAGAATTAAAATTATTAAAAACTGGATGTAATGAGGAAATTAAATTTGGTCTGAAGCACTGGAATGACTTCATGTGTGCGGTGCGCAATAGCTTTCTCACAATGCCAGATATAAAAAAAATATCCTATGACTTGAGGTTCAAAGTGAACTTCAGCTTACAGACCTTGTGACTGGGGAACAAGATAAACCAGTATCTCACAGGAAAATCACACTTAGTTGTCTATTTAAAAATATACTTTAATGGAGGTATTTTATGATGATGAATCAGTTTTCCTTTACCAGCGACATCTCTTCGTAGGTGACGTGAATCAGATTGTTCAAAGTTTCTGTCTGACTGATCCAGCCTTTGACATGGTCAAACCAGGAGCCGTAGGACACTGAAAAAGCAAGGTGTCACAAAATACCGTACATTTGATTGACTTGCACTTTTGGCTGCAGAGCTGAAGCATGCATATCATCAATAAACATTAAAATCAATGCATTTGTTGTCCCAACATCAACTCACGTGTGCCCTCCAGAAATCGATTCAAAAAATCTGAAAACGTGCCGGCCTCAGGGAGGAAATTTGCCATTTTGTGGAAGTGGTAAAAGGACACCGCCACATCTTTAGGGTTTCTGCTGACATAGATGACCTTTGAGACGACACAGAGCAACAGTGTCTAAATACTAGTACTGTTACATTAATAAATGGGAGTTTGATATCAACATATTGGAATTTTAATCAAGACACATTCAGATTTAATAGTTAAAAATAATTAGGTAATCATGCTCGACAAACTTTGTAATAGTGATGTTGTTTATAAATTACCTCAAACTTAATTTGGCATTTCTGTACTCATCAGCATATATGCTGATACCCTTATGATGATGATGATACAGTTATATCTACAATAAACTAATAGTAGCCTACATAATGATCTGGCCAAATGACTGTGGTGCAAACAGTTGCTCAAATATGTAACTGTGACCTTGGCTTTGGAGCCCCGGAGAGCAGGGCCCAGCAGATGATGTGGCAGGTGTGTGGTGATGACTCGAGGGGTGGTGGATGAGGCCTCCAGTACAGCAGAAAAATAATACTGCTCCAGCCAGGGAGCCCGAGCCCAGTTTGGGACAGTTTGGGCTAAGTGTGGGTCCCCTCTGCTGGTTATGAGGGACACAATTTCCTGTATCCAAGTGGTTCCTGTGGAGAGAAATGACAGAAACATCAGATTTGTTTCCCTTTTTTAAAATTCCTTGCTTAAGAACAGAAAAAAGATTGTTTAAACAGACTTCAAAGTATAAATATCGGCCATAATATTGCATAGGTAATATTATATTATATCTGCAATCAAAGGCTCAACATGCCCGTGTAGATAGTTTTGATTAAAACTCACTGCTGGGTGCCACGTATCCAAATAAGCTTGTCTTTTCCTCTTACCTGACTTCGGATAGGAGACGATGAGGATATCCATGTCTCGAAATGGAAATTTCAGGGCAAGTTGCAAGGAGTCCTGGGTGTGCAAGTGTCCAGGAAACAAAATACCATGAAACGTCTCAACGACATCCAATCTGGCCATATTCAACCTTATGTTTGTATTCACTGGTCTCTCTTATTAAGCTACCTCTTGACTGGTCTGCCTGTTGTTTCTTTTGTTTTCTTCTCTGCTCTTAGTCTGTCTCTGGACTCTGTCCCTTTGTGTATATGACTCTGTGAGGGAAACAGACTGATGAATATACGGGGTTCAAATAAACTGAGAGGAGGAAGTGCAAATGAGAAGCCTCAACAGGACGTCACTCAGTGGGTGTCTGTTGTAGTACTTGCCAAAGATGATACACATTTTCATACATGGAATTTAGGCTTTGCAAAAACATTGTTGTTAAAGTTGTTCAACCAGACTGACAACTAAAAGGACTGAGAGACACAGAGATACCTCTGAGCATGTCATTGATGAAATATCTGTATTATTGAAATAAATATATCTTTCAGCTCAGGATCATAATCTGTGCAGATTTTAATAGAAGCAGATTGCCATTTAAGTGTTAAGTGCACAATAATACTTCTAACAAGTTGACATGAACACACATGCTGCTTCACCAATGCTATTCATAAATCTTCAAATAGAAATAGAGGCTAAGTCTCAGGTTAGCATTGGATGACAGAATATTTCTGGCCGGGAAAACAAACTTGAAATTGAAGGGTATTGGTGGAGAATGCTCTCACAATTAAGGTTTTGACCATTTAATTATTCTTTACTATTTAAAAACTATTACATTTAATGTCTGGACCATACTCTTTTCATCCACAGTAAAATAGCTGTTAACTGAAGGAGAAGAAAACAATTATATACATTAATTAGTAAGCAAGAAAACAACTCATTTGGACGCACACATGTGAAGGTATCTGTCTCTTATTAAAAAGCTAGAATAATGGGCAAAGAAGGAAACATGCAGTAGATGCAGCCGGGTCACAAGACTAAATCACAAAATTATACAATGTCTCCTCTCAAACTTTGTCTAGCTGTGGCAAGTAATGTACCACCTCTCTGCTTATTATCCACCCACGATGCTTCAGATATTAGCTGATTTCATTTAATGTGAGAAAGTCTGAAAGCTTCCTGTGAGGGGAAACTTATTTACCAGCTACCTCATGGTATCCAGTCACTGGTAGATCAAACAATTGAAATTTAAATTTTTCGGTCTGTTTGTAGTATTAGGAGCCTGGCAGCTCTGCTGCTTTTTACACTTATCCCAGGGGAAACTGTCTTCCAGCAAAGAGAAATTAAATTACACAATTTAAACTTTGCACATGCGTCCAGTCCCATGTAAAACATCCTAAGCTGGTTTTGTGCACTGATAGTCCTGATGGTGGCGCTACAGGAGCAGTGTTAATTTTTAAACACTGAAACTCAAAACAAATCAGCTATACGTGCTACGAACTGTAAAGTCTGACTGAACTTTTTGTTTGTAATTAACTTACAACTCTTTAAAACTCTTTTAAGATTCTTACTTAAAGTTTTTACTCTTTAAAAACCTTTTATTTTAATTCATGTAGAATCATATTTCTGTATTGTTCCTACTCAAGGTTTCACTGTAACAGCAACAGCACATGACACACAGTCCATATATGTGTTAATTGCCCACACATCGTGGGACTTCCCTGTCCCTTTTGGAGTGGTTAGCCACATGATTGATGGCATTACTTTCCCAACTGAACCTTGCAATCTCCCAGAACAGTACGTTCCTACACAGCACTTCAATTTTATTCAAATGTTGGTTTCTAAGTCATGTTTAAAATTATGATATCTGCCTTTGTAGATATGTTCTGCACAGTAATGTGTATAATTATACATTTAATATGTGATATAAAGAAAACACATTTTCCTCTGAGTGTTGTGTTTCAGACAGCAGCCAGAGAGTGGTGGTCAGTGGGTGTGTCAGCCGAATCCTCACCAGTCACGATTTTAGTGATGGTATGCAAGGATCTGCAAGGAATGTGTTAACCCTTTAATGCACTTCTTTTCTTTCCTCTCTCTACTTTAAGAGATGTGTATGATTATATATGATGGTGAGAAAATGTGTTTTACTTTACTGTACTTTTACCGCATGTCATTTGGAAGAGGCTCAACTAAAAACCTGTAGTCAGATGAAAGAAAAGTAATAGTTGTACCTCAGAAGAGCAAAGTGTACAGTGAAAACAGTCATTTAATTGACTTGATGTAAAAGCGAAATGGAATATTATTTGATCTTTAGTCAAAGAAATATTTCATGCAAAGGGAGTCCTCTTTGTTGTTTGTCGGATTAAAAATAAGACTTGTACGCATCACATAAAAAAGACAAAAACAAAACACTGCATCACAAAATATGAATTAATATTATGCAACTCTTTAACCAGTGGGTGTAGTTTACCAGAGACCATCACCTTCACATTGAGAGGAGCCAGCTGAGGTGGCTTGGGCATCTGTTTCGGATACCTCCTGGACACCTCCCTGGGGAGGTGTTCCGGGCATGTCCCCCCAGGAGGAGGCCCCGGGGAAGACCCAGGACACGTTGGAGGAACTATGTCTCTTGACTGGCCTGGGAACACCTAGGGATCCCACTGGAAGAGCTGAAGGAAGTGTCTGGGGAGAGGGAAGTCTGTGCATCCCTGCTCAGGCTGCTGACCCTGCGACCTGGTCCCGGATAAGTGGAAGAAGATGGATGGATGGATGAATTTTATCTGTTGCCTGAAGCTTGTGAGAGTAGTCATGTAGCATGCACATGTGTTTCCTGATTAATTCCTTAAACATTCAGGCGCTGTATTTTTGGGTGCACTCTTTCACTTTTGGTCCTCATATCAGCTGCAGCACATCATGATAGTGACTCAGTCCTTCTTGTCAGTCCTTCCCATCCCAATACTATCATGGAGCACAAAAGCATAAGGAAACTATTATTACAATAATATTCTGTATAAATATGATAACAGATAGAACTGATTGCATCCTTAATTCATGTTAATCTCAACATATTTATTGCTTGTTTGATCCTTTTCTTTAATCAAAACTACCTCAATTTTACTTCACAAATGTACTGTATTCAGTGTAAGGTGTAAAAAGAAATGCAACTCATTAGTAATTCACTGTAATTAACTCAGTAGTCTAACTTTTATCTAAAGCCCACAATCATTCCTCTTCAAATTAAAGACAGTTGAGAAATACTCCAGATTGCTTTGCTAGTTCTCAAGAACTAGTTTTTCCATGAGCACAGGAACAATACGCATAAAACTGAGATATTCTTGTCCAAAGAATACGCAGTGATCTTTTTGTCAAAAGCTAAATTATTCATTAACCAACATTGGCTAACAGCTGTAGAGATTGTAAGAATGTTTAAGCTCCTGGGCTGTATTTATGACTGCTGACTCTCTAATGAGAAACAGACTCAACAGAGAGGAGGAGCATTGAGCAGGGTTAACAGAGACAGAATTGAACAGAAACGGACAAGAAACCCGGGTGAACATATGAAGGAATCTGCATAGATACATTCAAAAAACAAAAACAGTTGCAATTGGCAGAGCAGCTGTCCCAGCTGCAGTCTGTCAAATCAGGTTTACCTGAAAGTTTAGAGACCCAAAGAAAAAAAAGAGCAGAGCACTCAGCAGTGTGTAGAAATGCTGTCCACAGTTATCTCAGCTTTATTTGTGCTACTGTGGCTCGGTTCCTGTTCTGTCTTCACGGCTGAGGATCCACACATGACCACAGCCCTGAGTCTGATGTCTGACACGCCACTCATTGACGGGTAAGTAGAAGCTTCGTCTGCATGAAGTAAAATGTTCCTTGTGCGGTGTTCTGTTCCTGATTATGTGACCAACAACAGCAGTAAACTCTGTAGTCAAAGCTCACTTATGGAAGCAATTTCTAGTAATGATCCGGCCAAACAAAACAAAACAGTTTATGATGAAAGAGGCTCTGTGAGTGTGTAACCATTTACCTTCTGATCTGTCAGCCACAACGATCTGCCTTGGCAACTTCGAAAACAATTCAACAACGAGCTCAACAAAGTGAATCTTAGCTCGCTCGAAACAACGCACACCAACATCTATAAGATCAAGACCGGACGACTTGGAGCTCAGGTACATACAAAACAGAACACACTGGGAACTGGGACATAAAAGGAAAACATCCTTTCAAGGTCACTGGGTTCCTCTTCTTCTTCTTCTTCTTCTTCTGCTCACCTTGACAGGCCCAATCTTCAATACAGATGGCTTTTCATAAATTTTCTTAAAGAGATACCTCAGGTATTACCCACAGTGGTTAGCACCACCCCAGTTTAAAGAAGGAGTGTGCTGCTTCCTACAGCAGTCCTTCTGCTGCACAGTGCACTGCTGTGGATGGGGTTAGTGGCAAAATGTATTTTAGCAATCCAAGCAATGATTTTGGATCAGCTGAAAAGAGTAGGATGAGTTCATCCCTAACTAAGCCATTCTGCAGAAGTACAGCACTGTGACACAATGTCACAATTATCTGTGTTTCATGAGTATATGTTGATTCATGATCCCTTTGACAATACAGGGAAAGAGTTATTCAGTGTTTCTTCCTGCCTGCCTCTGTAAAATGCTTTTTTCAAGTTTGTAACTTTAAACACGACAAATCATTCAGGTGGGAAATCTTTACACAGTGTTGACCAAACTTACTTTTTGTATTAATGAAAATTACATTTAAGCATCACATTCCAAAACTTCTTCAAGCTGAATCTAATAGTTTAACATTGACAAGACAAAGATGTCCTCTGTATCGCTAAGGTTTTTATGTTGTGTATTGTGGAGAACTGACTGTGTGTATTTACATTTTGACTTTTCAATTGCAGCTTTTGTCCAAATGTCTTTTGTCTCATACACCAAGTTATATAAACACAGCATACATGACGGAGGTTCTAATTAAGGAGAATGGCTGGAGCAGTGCTGGTTGTTCAGACATTATCCTCTGTTCCTCTTTCAGTTTTGGTCTGCATACGTTCCTTGTAACACTCAGTACAAAGATGCTGTCCGACAAACACTGGAGCAGATAGATGTTGTTCACAGGATGTGTCAAAAATACCCAGACGTCTTCATGTTTGCCACCAGTAGCCAAGGTGAGACAGAACTAGTAATTCCAGAGATGTTTAAGTGTCTCCTCCACTCTCTTCATACCTGCCTCTGCTTCCTGGCTGAATCACCGATCATCTCTCATGTCTGCGCTGCACAGACATCATGCGGGCATTCAGCATGAATAAGACAGCCAGTCTGATCGGGGTGGAGGGGGGTCACTCCATTGACAGCAGCCTGGGAACCCTGCGCACCATGTACCAGCTGGGGGTCCGCTACCTCACACTCACACATTCCTGCACCACACCCTGGTAAGAGCCAGCAGCACAGTAGATTTATGCCATCAAACACACAAAGGGACATACACAGATAAGACCTTGCTACAGCCATATAAGCATCTTATAAGTGTGTGCGTGTGTGTGTGTGTGTGTGTCAGGTGATTTGTGCCCCTGAAACTGTGGTGGAGGAAGGTGAAAGTACTAACACCACTGTAAACCTACATAACGGTGATAAATAGAAAACGAAGAACAATCAGGAAAATTAGATCATTTCTTTATGATTACTCAGCATTTTCTTGTATTTGTTTGAGGCTCATTTTAAATTAGCTTGGTTGTTTCTTTGTGTTGTACTTTTACCATCAGAGGTCAGGATCAGTTTAGATTGTGTTGTGGGGAGTACGGGAGATTCCTGCAGGCCATCTGGGCTCTGCAGACAGTAGTATCAGATTCCCTGAATGAGGTGGTTTGGCCCGGAAATGTCTTTCCTCATCACTGAGTTAAAAAGCTGCAGTTAAGATTTCATCTGGCTAAATGTGCCGTAACTAAGAAGGAACTATAATGTAGGAAGGAATCTAAGAAGTGTATATATACACACACACACACATATATATATATATATATATATATATACTCTTACTCTTCAAGGCTAGTAATATAACCTCTCATTATTCTTTAATAAATCCAAATTATGAAATCTAATGTCCATTGGTTTGGTATCCACTGCTGCACGGTTACCAGCTTTTTTCATGGTTACTGTGGTTTTTTTTCTTATCAGGGCAGATAACTGGCGAGTCGATGAAGGTTTAGAGCCATCTCAACACAATGGCCTGTCTCCATTTGGCAAGGTCAGCACTGTCAGGGATGAGCATATTTATTGATTTATTGTCTGTACTAAGTTACAGATTAGTGTATAGCTTCTTATCACATTGTGTTTTATTACAGGCATGATCAAACATTTCTTCCATGATGTGCAATCACACGGTTGAATTTATCCCTCTTTCTTGAGCAAATATATATAAAAAACTGAGATCAGAAATAGAGAATATGAAGGTAAAAGGTAACATTTTAGTTTTCTACTCTGTTGATTCTATTTAAATGTTTCATTGTCTCCTAACACTGAATTCAAATGGATCTAATATGGATAATTTGATGCTGATCAACTGTTCAGATTTAAATGTCAAAACGTACAGGGTGAAAATACAGAAAAAATGTTTTAAGAAATTTAGATTAACAATAACAATCAATGTGCTTCCCTTCAACAGCAAGTAATTGAGGAGATGAACCGTCTGGGGATGCTGATCGACCTGGCTCACGTCACCGTATCGGTGATGAACCAGGTGCTGGACTGGTCAAAAGCTCCGGTCATCTTCAGCCACTCCTCTGCTTACGGCATATGTCCACACAAGAGGAACGTCCCCGATGATGTGCTCAGGAGAGTGGTGAGAGTGTGTGAGAGTACATGTAAAAGTGTAAGATGCAGCAGGGCAATCACAAGGTTGAAGAGTAAAGAAAAAGTTAAAATGGATAGTAGTGGAGGAAGTCTTCAGAGTCTTCACTTAAGTATAAGTACCAAGTCCTGCACACACAGTTTTATTTTTTGAAAAGGAGCAGAAATTATTTTAAACAAAAATGTATTCAAAGCTATTAAAAGTAAAAAAGTAAGTAGTATAAATAGTCTCCTGTGAGTAATAAGTTAACATATGTGACATTATCTCTAAGTAGCACTTCCACCGTTGTAACAAGTTAAGCTGGTGCTTAGTCCACTAGTTCCCAACCCAAGGGGTCAGGTCCCCTCATGGGATCACAAGATAAATCTGAGGGGTTGTGAAATGATTAATGTGAGAGGAAAGAAGAGAAAACAACTTTCAGTTGGTAGCAACTGATATCATATGATGTAAAGTATAAATGTGGAATATTTTCCTTGGAAATGGAGAAGAGTGGAAGGATGAAGTGACAAAAAATGGAAATGGAAAATGGAAAAAATGGAAACTTCTGACCTTGGAAATGGTTGATTGGCTGTAGAAGAGCAGAAAGTATCGGCAGATAGCCTGGCTGCTATAAAATGACCATCCTATTCAGCCTTAAGAAAACACATTCTGCTTTTGGTGATTGTTATATCAGAGAACACGCCCCTGTAAATGGTCTGTGTCACACTAAAAGGTTGCAAGTAGTAACTCAGCACCTTGTGTCTGGTTCAAATGATTCTTGCATAATGGAGGTTTCCCAGCTCCGGACTATAAAACAATAAAGTAAAGAGTTATTGAGCAGCACTGTGAAATAACAAACAGATGAAAGAAGTTACTCTGTTATAACCAGGAGACAGTCACTCTAATAAAATAAGAAGGCAGAGGTCAAAAGCCCTTTGTACTTTATCATGAGTCTAAATTGGTCTCTTGGCCCAAGTCTTGTCTATCGCTGTTCTGCACTTTCAGTCATTGTCATGTCTCCTGCCTAAAAAAGCAGAAATTACACAATTCCTTTCATCCTATGAATCAGTGTTTCACTGTCATGCAACATCCTGTCTGTCTCTCCAGAAAGAAAAAAGAGGAATTGTCATGGTCAACTTCTACAGTGACTATGTTACCTGCGGCAAGACCGCTAACATCTCAAATGTTGCTGGTAAATCACTGTTCTGACCATGACAACTACTGTAAACCTGGTTAAATATGAACATTTATTATTCTTTCTGTGCGCATCCACTTTATTCTCATGTTTATGACTTGCATCACAGATCACTTTGACCACATAAAGAAAGTGGCTGGGGCAGACATCATTGGTTTTGGCGGAGATTACGATGGGGTCACAAGGTGAGAACAAAATGCTGACTTGAAATATGCTCGGCTGAAACAACGACAGACAAATTTTAAATAAATAAATAAATAAATAAATAAATAAATAAATAAAAAAATAAATAAAAACAGTAAATTGACTCAATACAAATTTAACTTCAAGAAATTAAAATCTTACACTCAGACTACCAGAGGGTCTGGAGGACGTGTCCAAGGTGCCCAGTCTGGTAGCTGAACTGCTGAGGAGAGGATGGACTCATGATGACGTCAGAGCTGCACTGGGAAATAACCTGCTCCGTGTCCTCAAAGAAGCCGAGGAGGTGAGAAATAGACACGCATGCACACGCACGGAGTAACAGCATTTTGTCCACGAGTCCCTACAACATGTGTAATACATGTTTTTTATTTTGGAGAAAAAAGGAAAGTCCCCTTTACATCAGTAATACATGCATACACTCACTCACACACACACAAACACACACAAAGTTCATGTGTTTTATTTTGGGGAACAAAGGAAAGTCCCCACAACAGAACTACTTGCATATACACACCCACACAAACAGAAACACAAGCAAACACACACACAGATATGGTTGCTTTAACCACAACATCAATAATACAATAATAAGTACACACACGCGTAACCAAATATTTGTCTTCTTTGTGGAGACCCAATGGAGGTTCTCACATGTGTAATACATTTTTATCATTACACTGAAACCAAGTCTTCACACTAAAATGTAATGATTTTCATTCCCTTTTGTTTCCAGAAGATGAAGCCCCGCCCCAAAAATGAATAACATACACACAAAAAGTGGATAATACACACACACACATATACACATACACACCCATATTGTTTCCATCACTGTGGAGGGCAATGCATTGACTGACATTCATTTCCTGCAGACTTAGCAAAACTTCGTAACCACTATTTGCCTAAACCTTACCAGAACCTTTACCCCTGACCCCAGGAAATCACTTGGGCACATGTGTTTTGTCCCCATCATTTGCCTGGACTGAACTATTAAATATGTGCTTGAAAACTGCATAAGTCAGCCAAGTTACACATTTATAACATCAGCCTGAGGTGCAAATCAACACTGTAAAGTTTGAAAGATGAGATGGTTTTTGACCGCACAGTTCTTCAGCATGACTTTCCATTGTGAAGATTCAACAAGATGAAGAAAAATGTTGATTATCAGTGTTATTTGACTTTGACTCTGGCATTCTTGCTATTCATTCATACTGTATACTGATATTTGTGTAAAATTCAGAAACAATAGCTAAATATTTTCTACACTGCACAAATAAAAACATATAAAGTACCACCAACAATCGTCACTTAGTTTAATAAGTGGCTGGCTCACTTTTCAGCCAGTTGTCTGTTATATTACTGTTATAGTCCGTCAAACCTGGAGTGTAGCACATGGAGCTGAGCAGTCAAACAATTTTAATTATGAGAATACATAAGTGAATTCAAACACTCAGATGAAAGGTTTGGATTGTGCAGATTATATACTATTCAAAGTCATAAAAGTAAAGATGTTCTTTGGTAGCAGGTGAATGAACACAAACACACCTGTTGCAGTGCCTCCCTGCCTGCTGCCTGACAGCTTTTGCCTTTGTGTGTCAGGTCCGTGATAGCCTGAATGGCAAGAATCCAGATGATGTGCCTATTCCATATGATGAGGTGAAGAACCCGTGCAGGACCAGCCATGGTTACCCCAATGCCGACTCTAACGCTGGAGCCGTCCATTCATTCAGTGTGCTGGCCCTCTTGCTCACACTGGTTCTCCAGGCTCTTACTGCATTCACAGCTTTATAGGCTGCTTGTTACTGGAGCCGAGAGGATGCACATCGAGAGCTTGTCAATGAATTTCAATAAAATCTTAAAATCTCTTACTATTCTCAGTTTAGTGTTGAAATGGTTTTTAGTAGCTTGTTTCTTGCCTTAGTTGAATGGTTTTCTGTGGTAACTCTTGATTTCTAACAACATCACAGTAATCATGATTACGAATGCAGCAGCACAGTTATTTTCACGACAGAACAATTTGAGTTTATTGACCTTATCTGGCTGTTTATCCCAACGAGACTGTTAAAAAGAGACTGATGTGGACACATGTTGGCATGACAAAGTCAAACAAATACATCGGAAAACATACACACACAAACGCACACACACTCGTTAACATCAGCAAATGGACATTTCAGCAGGGAGGAGTGCAGTACTTGTCCATATAGCTAGGAGAAGAGCTCCATCTACTGTTCTGAGTGATGCAAAACATCCTGGTAGCTTATTTACTCTTGATTTTGGTGAGTTTTGAATTTAATGTGTGAATTGGTGACCAAATGATTAACATAAAAACAAGTTAATATTTCTTCAATGGTATAGTTTTTACCTAACAAGGACAGATTTTGTATGAGTAAAGAGTTTGAACAAAAACAGATGGTAACATGAGTTTATCTGACCAGCCTTAGCACCTTCAGTCAGTACATATTCTCCTTTGATTGCTCACTGAAGGTGAAATTGTAAATTGCATATTTCACCATGAAACATCCTGAGGGCCAATCAACTAATATGTCTCACTTTCATGACACATACAGGCACTACGATGGGGTCACAAGGTGAGAACAAAATGCTGACTTGAAATATGCTCGGCTGAAACAACAGACAAATTTTAAATAAATTAAAAAAAACAAAACAGTAAATTGACTCAATACAAATTTAACTTCAAGAAATTAAAATCTTACACTCAGACTACCAGAGGGTCTGGAGGACGTGTCCAAGGTGCCCAGTCTGGTAGCTGAACTGCTGAGGAGAGGATGGACTCATGATGACGTCAGAGCTGCACTGGGAAATAACCTGCTCCGTGTCCTCAAAGAAGCCGAGGAGGTGAGAAACAGACACGCATGCACGCGCACAGAGTAACAGCATTTTGTCCACGAGTCCCTACAACATGTGTAATACATGTTTTTTATTTTGGAGAAAAAAGGAAAGTCCCCTTTACATCAGTAATACATGCATACACTCACGCGCACACACACACACACACACACACACACACACACACACACACACAGAGCAACCTTGAGGAGTTCAACATCCTTTCAGTAACAGTGTCAGCATGTAAAGGCATTAACAGGTCCCACTGTTTCACATTAAATATAAAAAGGCGGGGGGGAAAGGAAGACTCAGGCAGTAATTGTAAAAAAGATCTGATGCCCTCAAGCAGAGAGTTTAAAAGTACTGAAACAAGAGTTCATTTTTACTCATGTAACTCAAAGAACACAACTCATAATCTTTACCAGGCAGAGAGAGATTAACATTTTGCCTGCCAGCTACAGCGGTTAGTGCATTTTTAAATTCATCAACTATTTTCTGTGTTTTTAAAAATTAGCACCTTTAATTTATAATTTGTAACCAATCAAATTGTCTTAATAAACCAACAGTTTCCAATCACCTGGTTGGTATTTGCTGTTATTTTCCCCCACACAGATCACATCCAAACATCAAGGTCAAATACTTCAGAGTCAAAGATTAGGATCAATGACATTTGTTAGTGGAACAAGAAAGCAAACTGCTTCATTACTAATGCCGGAGGAATAACTGTCATCATATTCAATGACCAGTGCATCATTTAGCGCCCTCTTGTGTACAACAACTATCACTGGTACTTGGCAACAAACAGTCTGAACCAGTCTCGAGTGTGCTGGTGTTCCTCTGGGCGCTCTCAGCTCTCAGACACTGCTGGTGAATCAGACGGACATCAGACTTAATGAAAAGTGCATGAGCTACTAATGAACGGACAAAGGGCTGGTGCTCACATGATCGACAGCAGCAGCATGATAGGCCACCTACTCTGCTGAAACTCGTTTCTGACAATTTGGTTCCACACAGATGAGAGCAGCGTGATCTCAACCCCATTACACTGTGATCATTTTCAAGATACATACAAGAACATACCACACAAAAACAGACCTAACTTTACAAAAACATACAGTCCAAATCTAACCTTTATATTCCTCACAAAGGTTGGATGACAAAAGGCCACTGTTTTTCAGTGAATTACTTGAATCCACATAGGAAAATGCACCAACACAGCAAAAGCTTCAAGTGTTAAATATAACAAGAGACTGATCTATACAGACTTGGAGCCATCGTGCTAAAATGCACTGCATCCAAGCCAAGGTCAGTTCTTTAGTTGAGTTAAGACCAGCCGAACAATAACTAAATGTTGCTGGTAGACTGTCTGTAGAGGTATGTCTAGAGGAGGAAGGAGAGATCAAGTCTGTTCAGAGGAGGAAGAGTTACAACACAACCTCCCTCAGTGTCTCATTGTCTTGTCCCTGAGTTTCAGTGTCTGACAGCAGAGGTGGATGAGCTGGCACAGCGATCCTATAGGGCAAATTATCTTTAGTCAACATCTTCCTGGTGGCAGAGACCAAGCGGGAATAGTTATCCGGGTTATACTCTGACAAAGGTTGTCGGGTGCACAGTAGTGGCAGGTTGTCCCGGTTGGTTCGGGACAGGAAGAGAGGAGGCCGACGCTGGCTCTCACCCTCCTTCAGGGAGTCTGGGAGTGGCTTGCGTTTGCTTTCAGGTAGGAGCATTATGCAGAGAACAGACAGGACAGCAAAGGAGGCAAAGATGACATGGTGGAGGAAGTAGCCGCCGTTATTCTGGAGCTCCATCAAAGAGGAGGCAGCCATGCCAACACAGCCCGCTGCCAGCACCAGGCCGAGGCAACCACCTCTGCCAGAGAAAGGGTCGAAGAGCAGGAAGAGGAGAAGGAAAAACATCAGGTGTGATGATCAGACAACGCTTTTATATCTTGTGTGAGCATATTTTCTGTATCTACCGTGTCTGTAGCGCTCAGCACTAAGCTCATTTGCTCCTACAGGATCCTTGAGTCACAAATACTGCATGTGGTTTCACTTTCATGAAAAAGGCTAAATAACTTCCTAAAACAGCTGGCCACTGTGGTTTCTAGCAAACGTACAAACAGGAGTATATCAGGGATTAGTTAAGTACTATTTTTAGCAGCAACACAGTAAGCATTCATAATAAGCTATATCTGGCTCTAACCATGCCGACAGTACTCCTCAATATTTCAGTTCATTCTTTGTTTTGAGGGTTTAATAGGATTTATACACAATAAGAAAAATATCACAAAGCCTTATCACACTTACCGAACCACAGTCGGCATCACCTCAGAGGCAAAGAACACACTGAGCATGGCGAGAGCCTGGGAGAAGAGCAGACCCACCACAGACAGGACCAACACCAGGCCTCCATGCAGGTCTGATGCAGAAAACAACAGCTTATTATTTTCTGTGCAAACAGAACTGCAGCAACATTCAAAACAGAGATATCTACATTTTCTGGCCTGGGATGCAGAACTGGCACAAGCGCAGCCTTCCAAGTTGTTATGCAAGTTGTGTAAGGATGTTATTTTCAAGAGTATGTGTGGAGCTCCAAATGGATTAAGTGGATCCCATGTTCCCAAGTGTCATGTTGGGTCCTGACCACGAGGATGTAAACTAGAGTGTCTCCTTCATTTCTAAGCTTGTAAAATATACCTGTCCTATTTCATGATTGGAGAAGATTTCATTTCAGTGCTGAATGTGTCATGACCCCAAAATCTGATTTCATGAACAGCAAACAATCAACAATCTTGACAAAGATGTTTTGTTCCTTATTAAGATAATTTACTGGAAAATATGTTGAGAAATGTGTTGAGTTGATTGTAAAACTTCTGAATCAGCTGTTCTTCATGAAATGCATTTATGAAATCCATTAATTACTGGTTGTAGCAATAGTTTACTTTTTTAACGGTTTTCAATTTATGTCCAAAATATGAGTATGTAACACAATTATTGTCTGGATCCTTTAAAGAAATAGTAATTGTCTGTTTGGAGGCTGTTAAAAACAACAGTTTGTCTTTGCTTATAGCCACAACAGAACCTTTGAGAGATTGGTGGAGGATTAACTCCGAGGCAAAATAATGTCGGAGACAAACAATGTGGAGGTAACATACACTGAGTGAGGGCCAGCAGCAGCAGCGAGGAGAGTCCAGTGATGATAGCAGAGAGTAAGAGCATCCCTCGCCGACCAAAGTGATTGACAGTCAAGCAGATGAAAGTGCAACCCAATGCACCGGTTATCACTCGGAGGAAGTAGCTGAAGTAGAAGTTGCTGGAATAGCTGTGCAGGTTTCTGGTGAAACAGTACTGGATTCCTGTCCCGATGAATCTGAAGGAGAGAAAAGAGTCAGACCACAGACACCAATGAAACCAAACACTTTGCATCTCACTTCTCTCATTGACTCAACAAGCCTGTCGAGCCAGGTGAATGTTGGTTTGGACTCACAGCGTGAAGCTGAGGATAAGACAGTTCTTCCAGATAACACGAGTCCGACGCATCTCCAGAACTGAAAGGTACCTCGGCCGACAGTCTTCTCCATATGCTGAGTCAATCTCTACACACAGGAAAAGAGGACAATAACACCTGTGACAAAGTCATCATGGGTCATGTGGTGGTGTGATTCAGCAGAGTTTAATGGACAATAAAAGTCTGTTTTGTACAAATACTACTAATGGCTCACACTAAGTGGAATACAGTTGCAACGGATCAGTATCCCGACCCCTTTGTGAATGTGTCTTCAACTCATCCGTCTTTTTCTTAAAGACTAACAAATGCTGACGAGCTCGTCTTTGGTGACTTGCAAAGGTTTAACTGTTCTCCCTGCTTGGACCTTGTCACATCACTGGGACTGAGTCTTAAGGTTTTAAAGTTGAAAGAAACAACCATTCAGCAGGACGACCATGTCCTGATGTCAGTTCAGGCTGGTTACATCACTTGTGTCTTCACCTCGACCATGTCATGTGGTAAATAACTACATCAGTCAGGTCAGGGGTCATTCAAGGTACAACAAGCGGCGGTTTACAAGGGGAAAATACGTCTGACAAACAAAGTTAAATGAATTAGTGTAGAGCTGAAACAATCAGCTGATTAGTGGATTGTCAGAAAACTAAGCAGTAACTATTTTCATCATTTGTTCAAGTCATTTTCACTGAAATGCTTGTGTTTTCGTCCTGTTAGTGGGAAAAACATAACATCTGATGACATACTGTGAAATAATTATTATTAAGAACTATAATAAAAACTAGTCATTAACTAACTAAGCCACAATTTGGATACAATATTATTATTATTATTATTTATATCTTAGAAGAGTGCGCTGGTGGGATCAAGGATATGAAAATTTAGATTGGCAAAATTTATTCTGACAAATCAACATGTAAGGTACAGAACAGGTACAAAACAGTTTTTGCTTTCATGTTGGTCAAATCTTAATTATGACAGCACCAATCATGAATTCAAGGTCACTGTAATTGTAGGATTAGAGCTTGCATCTTGTTTATGTTTAGTATTGTCTTGTTTATGCAGAGGGAATTCTTGTATGAACAATGTGTTTGTTTGGTGGTTCATTTCTCCGAAGTTTTAATCATTAAAATCATTTAAATCAGATTGATTTATGATTTGTGTGTGTGTGCGCGCGTGTACCTGACAGCAGGGTTTCACCAGGGTAGATTTCATCTCGAAGACAAACACCATTCCTGGTGGAGAATTCCTGCAGGCTCCTCTTCACCTGGGGGATCTGAGCTGTGGCCAGCAGCCAGCGAGGAGACTCAGGAAACACTGACGCGCAGCTGAGAAAAACAACTGTTATCATATCTTAAACACATGCACAACTTAAACACGGCGCACAAGATAAGAAAATGCTTTCTTGCAACATTTTCTTGGAATACAGACAAAAATTTACATTTGCCATCACAACATTATTAACAACAACAACAACAACATTATTATTAGATATTGGTTTATCACTGACATTTAAAAGACATCAGTGCGTGTTTTAATTTATGAAGCCTTTGCTACCTAACTACCAAGATATTTAACACCAGATTAACTCGAGACTGGGAACAACACAAGTGGAAGTTAGAGTCCCTGCTTCTTCTGAGGTATTTATGTTTCTATGTATTCAAATATGTGGTAATATGTGAATTCAGTGTGGCTGTCACCAAATACACCGCAACTGACCCACCCCACACATTACCCTGTGACTCACCACCAATACGAAAGCAAAAGGAGCAGAGGCAAAGTGCCTACAGCCTGGAGAACGGGCCAATCACGACAGAGAACAGCGATGCCTGGCAACAGCAGCTCAGCAAACACGGCAAAGAAGCCGCTGACCATGGCAACCATGAGACGATGGGGAGGGTCACAAAGCTCCAACCCTGAGAGACAGGCAAAGACCAATAACATCAAAATGTAGCTGTAGCAAAACTAATCTATTTGTCCGAAGCCAATCCATTTCCTGTCAGGACAGGAAACCGTTCACACATGAAGCTATTACGTTTTTGAATTTACATCGCAACTCCCTGCTGTACAGTCAGCCTACTCTTCTTTATCTTTATCTAACATCAGAAAAACAGTCAACATCTTTAACATATCATACACAAGTTATGGGCATCATTGTGAGGAAAACTGGTTCATCAGCCTCTCAGGATAATAACAATAAGCGAATATATTAGATGAATAGATGAAGTTTTCTTGATTTAGCGCATCGTTTTACCAAAGCTGAACTACAATATATTTTTGATTTTTCATATTATTTTTTGATAATCACATCAGGCTTGTTTTTTAATGAATTATGTGTCCTGGCAGTGTTTTTGAACTCATTCCTGCTCGTGAAGGTAACAGTACGGTTTCTTAATTAAGAGGATGTCCTCTAATGTGAAATCCAGCTTCTTTCTTTTTGCCACAATATCTTTTCACCGTGTTTGCTGGTTCAAAGGAAACCAAGCTTCTGGCAAGACTTCTGAAAAACACTCACTAATGCAAGGTTCAACAGGCTGGGTGAGGAGGAAGAGAAGATGAAGTACTCTTCATACCTCAGGTATTGACGTCAACTTGTTTGGGAGTGTGTGTCGGGCTGTGTGAGTTTCTGCTGAACTTTCACCTCTTTCCCCTCCTGATTTCCATCCCCTCCCTGTCGAGGGAGAGGAAAATGAGGAGCTCACTTCCTGCTCACTTCCTCGCGTTCATTTCTGTCCTGCTATTGTTTTCTCCGCTCTGTGGAGGAGCAGTACTGACAGGACATCACTGGAAAACATTTCTATCGGGCCTTCATCCCTGCCCAGCCCAACATCAGCCTATATTTTTCTTTAGGAAAAAAAAAAACCCGACAAAATCTGGACTCAATTTGGGCCTGACCTTGCAGGAATGTGGGAGTGTGTGCGTTTGTGATAAACATGTAAAAAAAGTGTGTGTGTGTGTTTCAGATGAGACCACTTTGAACACGCTAGCCTCCTCCTCTCACACAGGAATGTGTACACTTTCTACAAATTTAATTACATTCCTATAGTGCTTCACTCTTACTTAAGAGTGGTTAGGAAGAACACACACTATGTTAAATAAACAAAGTATCCCTACCAGCCGGTGACATCTCATAATAGAGAAAGTCAAGCTAAAGAAGAGGAGCTAAAGATTAGTCACAGTGGGGTGGGACAACAGAGCCCCTGAAGGATGACAGCTGAGAGGTAGAAGTAAAGAGAAACCAACCAGCTGCCTGCTGTCAGTCAGAGCTCAGCACAACACACTTTCAGTTTGTCATTTGCACAAATTCACGCACAACTTTGCTGGTCTGTCATACACACCGCCCAACAATAATGTAAATCCATATTTATGATTTGTAGAGAGCAATTAAAATGTAGCTGAAAGTCATCATCAGACTAATTTCTAAATAAACTACAATGTTGTGCACATTATGCACATTTTCATGCATAATGTGCAATATATTGTTATTTTAAATACACTGTACTGTGGTACGCTGTTTGCAATTATAATGAAAAACTAATAAAAAATAAGTCTTTTCTACAAACAGGACAATACAATATGTGCTGTGATGCCTGCCAATCAGATCTACAGTCTATGACCACTGCCATTTAAACTACTATCCTTAGCATTTTCATTCAATTAAATCTCATGGTTTATATTTGCATAGTCAGTATTTTTCAGCCATTGCCACTCAGTGCTGTCATGACTTTAGGTTGTAGGACTATAGGTTTTTTCCACTGTTGGTTGCAGGGTCTGCCAATGCCACGGCCACTGGCAGCCACAGATAATCACAAAATCAACCAGGACCAAAATATTTCAATTTTACAACTTTATTATTTATACGCACATTAACATACACGTACCCTTTATATTCTTACTACTTTATATAATTATATGATGAACCTCCACTTATTGGACTCGTGGTTATGAACTGATGGACGTAATTGAATTACTCCCATGTTGTCAGAGGGACTTCAGGAGATGTGAAGTGATTACACATAATCTCCTGACTGTTACGCGGTTATGTTTATCTACAGTCTCTCTGTAAGTATTGTAGAATATACATTAAACTAAATTAAACTACGATTATGTTGTCGTTTCTTGACCTTCAGACATCAGAAAAAAGTCAAGTCTGATTACATTTGTTTGTGTTTCCTGAAATAAACCTAATAAACCTGAGATACAAAGATAAGCCAGACTTATAAAATGCTTCCGTAAGGGCACAAAGGGATTTTTCTTATCTTTGACTGATAACACAATTCACCAGTTAGATAGGAATGCTTGTGTTAGGCATTTTTATTCTGTATTTATTTCTCTGTTTGATTTCTTTGAGTAATAACATAAACTCAGGAACCTACATGCATGCAGCGTGACAGCACATTATACCACACTGGGAATCATGGGGCCGCGATTCATTACATTAACATTATGTTACATTTACATAGCATTGGATGTTCTGTGAGAGAATATACATGCATAAATTATCGCAATATTTGGGTCACAGAAAATAAGAACTACCCTAAATATAAGATAAATACTAATAAGATAAATATTTATATGACTTAATCATTAACCAGTCGATTCAGTATTGAGAACATGTGGGTTTGTGGGGCTAATAATAGTCTGGCATAATGACAAATATCAGCATGTTTATGCACAAGTAGATACACGGTGATATCCATGTGTCACTACTCCTCTCCTATTTATCCACTGGCCTCTCATTTTTGCCTATTTTTTAGTCACTTTTGTGCCCATTTTGCTTCTTCGTGTTATGATATTTTGGATTGTGTACATTAAAGTTACTGTAACATAAAGACAGAGTCTGGTACTGTGGAGCTGTGCCAGTAACCGTGTTTATGCAAATGTACCATTTCTCTGAGTGAAGTGCAGTAATCCCAAAGTGCTCTCTTAAAAACAAAGAAGTGAGTTGCTGCCTATGAAGAAGCTGGTTTTCTTTCAATCCACCTGGGAAGTCAGTTACTGAATAAGGCTGCAGGAAGTTTAACTGTTGGATAAGTAGGACAAAAGTTAAATGTCTGTGCAGGATACTTACTGGCAATGTACGAGGATACAAACACGCCGGCAAGCATGGCGCCCTGAGACAGACGCAGCAGCAGAAATACCACAGCACTGTTGGACAAACACACGGCCACCCCGAACAAACTGGACAGGCTGATGGAGAGGAGGAAACATCGTCGACGACCCAACCTGAAAAAACGAAAATGTATTACTTTATTTTGCTAAATGTATTAATTTAGTACATAAAATAATATTTTTCTTATTTCATAATAGTATTCAACAGACACTAAGTTAGAAGTGTGGTGTGGTGTGGTGTGGTGTGTGATTGGCTGTGTGATATGAGGGGATAATTGTAATACTGTGCAGCACTGTCATGACAAGTGACGCTATGAAATAAAATACATACAAATTCATACACAATGAACTCTCTCATAAAAATGACTGATGATACAACATTTATAACAGCACTTGCATTTAAATGTAAATAACTTACCAGTCGCAAAAAGTGCCAAGGAAGATGTAACCCAGAATCCATCCTGTCATGAAGCAGATATGCTCAAAAGGTATTTTCCAGTAGTCACTGCAAACCAGGTTCCACTGCAAAGGAAGACAAAGAAGTACATCTCCACGTTCTCTGACCAAAACGCTACTCTAAGTTGGACAAAAACACCATCTAATATTGAGAGCACTGCCGCTGGATTAGGTTTAAAAAGAGACAGACTGCTGTTCAGCACATCATGAGCTTTGAATAAAACTTCCCTGTGGTTAGCAGTTATCAGATATCACTACACATACTGCACCACCTTGACTGCGTTTGCTTTCTTTTCACTTATTAAAAGGTTAAAGGACTATACCAAAATCTTCTTTTTCTATTTTTCCCCTGTTGTATCTCAGACCCAAGGCCATTGGTTAATTAATGCTGTAAACTGTAATTTTGGAGCATCTCGGTCGTTTGCCATGGTTACAGTACATGCTGCACATGGTCACAACTGTCATTTCCTGATGGTAACCTTGCATTTATGTAGTACCCCCATTTCTCTTCCTCAGTCCTATAAACATGAATCTTTAAAAACAAATTGTCATAAATGATTTAATTCTTTTAAAAAGCTCGGTAGTTTTCTCTAACAGCAGGTCACTGTAGTGTTTTAGCAAAGATTACTCATACAGAAGTAATAAATACATGTGGGGGACTATTTTTGGCTTCTTATTAATTCACATCTGGTCCAGTCCATGCCCAGTCTGAGATGTTAGTGTGTTTTTAATGGAGCCCTACAGAGACTTGAACTTGTTAGTGGAATCATTGTTGGCTTCAGACTTGTGTCATCATGGGACTTGCTGACAATAATGAAAAATATGGAATAATGCTATCTTTAAATATAGAAACTTACACAGTCTTCCTATGTTTTAGGGAGTCCATGGCTACTGATTTTATGAAGTGTCAAAAAAGGTAAATGCAGAAATTGGTTCCAAAAAGGTGTGTTTATCTCATCTGACCATGCAACAAGCAGAGAGTAGCAGGCTACCAGTCAAGTCACAAACACAGAGATTTCTGTGAGGAAGCAGGAATGTAGATCATGTCTTTTCTAATTGAGTTAAGATGTCTGCTGAGTGTTATTACACTGGAACAAAGTAGAGCTCAAAGTAGGGCATGCCAGCAGCTCCACGCCTGGTTAGTACCAGTCTCTTCTTGTAAGAAAATTCCTTTCCCACTCCCCTCTCTCCCTTTTCCCTCTGTCTGTTCAACTATGTCCACTCTGTGTAGCTGACGTACTTCATGACAGTCAGCATTTTACAGACACGCATGGACACAAAGTTTATTATTAAAACAATAAAATTAAAATATAAATCATAGATTAAATATAACTCATCAAACATGAGAAAATAAAACATAAAATGCTTTTTTGACAGTCTTTCAACAGGATAGTCAACTTATTGGCTCAAGTTTGTTGAATTATGAATATTTGCATTTATGTAACTGCACAGCTGAGATAATTAGAAATTTCACTTGAGAGTTTGATCATTTTTAGTATATGTTCTTTGAACCAAGGATAACACGTGTGGAGTTAAAGTTATTCTGATTTTTGACTGTTGATACATTTTGCTTTTAATTGGCAGGTCATAATCAGTTTTGAGACCTTCTTCATGTTACATTTACACAATAATTTCACAGTGCAAGACCAGAGACTCAGGGAGCAACCACTGCCCAGTAAAACACAAACACAAAAATGCTACACCTTTAAGCTTTTGCATTACAAAGGACGCTGATTAACCATAAATATCTCATGATTACCATTTTTTGAGGTGGAAAACTTTGCCAGAGAGAGAAGCACCCGGAGCTAATATGAAACAGTGGTACCTCATTACGGCCAAAGAACTTCTTTGGATTCATACTAATCCTCTGCTGCTCCCTCATCACCTTCACACGAGTTGGAGTATTTCATGGTGGTGCGTGGTTATTTGAATAAACTCATTCGGAATATGTACAAAAGAAGCTGAAATATAGACCTAGATTTCAAAGTGTGACCCATTTTTGGTTCTTGTCATGGCAATATGGCATACGTGCTTAATGGTTGCATATTACTAGAAAGACTTATATTTTATCAAATAACCAAAAACCATGAAACCTTGAGGGCTCTTTGGACGTCTGGAGGCTCAGGGTAGTTGTCCTGATTACATGTGTAAAGGCAAAATCAGCACTATAAACAATGGCTGCAGAGATCAGACACCATCAGGTAAATTTACCCCCCTGTCTCAAGAATAAAAAACCTAAACAAGCAGAACAATATTAGGATCTTTAGCTAATCCACTGCAGGACTATTGTACTATCAGCTGTTTCTGTTATTATTCCAGACCTTTGTGGTTCAAGGTGATTGTGCTTTGTCCATTTTTTCCATTAATAAAGTTTTCCCTAGTTTGTCAGTGAATGTCGTCATGGGGACAGGAAACTGGAAATGGTGAAGGAGGTGCTCAGGGTCTCAGGAAGGAACATGGAGGCCTCAGATTTCCCAGCGTCACAGTTTAGAACGGGGGTCTCTTCATGACCGGTATCTACTTCTTCGAAGCACTGAGTAGGAGCTGAGGGATAATTACCCATAATGACTTCTTTATCCTGCTGGTCAGCCAACGAGACTGCACCAAATACTAATGTTATTTTGTGTTATGCAACACAATACTGACACAGATGTAACATCCACGTGTGAGGTCTTTGTACTGGGACACACTGAGAAATATTTTTGTTAGAACTCTTTATCAATATTTGCAGACTGGGACAGATCCTTGAATAGCTGAAGTCCACTGAAACAGACTGAGGAGAGGATAAACACCTCCCTGCTGTTTACTTACACATGTAGTTGCACAACAAGAAACCCCATGTCTGTGTTCAGGCACGGGTTATTGTATGAGACAATCATGCTCTACTTGGGAATCTTTCAGAAACCAGGAGTCAGAGGAGATCTTGAATGCAAACCACAGTACACTTCCTTTAAATCCTATTTTCACATAAGTCCACACTTCAGTTTATAAGCTCCATGCAAAGACATGGGGCTATGTATATATACTTTTACGATTTAAGAAGCTGTCTTTCCTTGAATGCTAGGTTGTGCTGGTTTTTGGTCCTGGGAAACACACTGGCAGACAGCAGATAAGTGAGAGTGAAAAAAAGACTGTGAACAACTTTTAACTGTTCAACCTGAGCAAATATTGACTGAATGCTGTGAACAACTGTCCTTATGACCACACACAAGTTTCCAGCAGAGATAAACTGCAGCTACTGAGCGGAAAATGGAACCAATCCAATTCAGCACCACCATCTTGGAGCAAGAACAGCGGCAACAAAAAAAAAAAAATTAAATAGTTGTCAAAGTCATGGGATCAAGGAAGCTGTTTGTCTAGTCTTAGGCATGCTGTATGTGATAGTTTAAACAAACAGCAGACAGTCGAACAGGATCCGCGGTCTTATTCCAGTCTCAAACTGAGAATTAACTTCCTTCAGATGAGTTCGTCCTCCACTTCCTCCCTGCTTCTAACTCCTGTAACATAAACCAAACACCCATGCATACATGACAGACTCAACAGACTCTTACCTCAGTGACAAAGTTGCTCTGAAGCCCCGCGACATGCGCGTACTCCCACCCTTTGGTGCAGGACACCCTCTCTCTGGGCACATATTCGGAGAAGTCGGAGCTGTTGGACGTGTACTTAAACAACTCACAGTGGCTAAAGCCGGTGCCGTTCACCCAGGGGATGGTGAGGTTGAGGTATCTCTGTCGGGTGAAGTTGCTGAGGAGGAAGGTGGAAGGCAGAAGTTGGGGGTCGGGTTTGCAGTGGTACGAGTCCGGGATTAGGGTGTAAAAAACGTCGGTAAACAGGTTCAACATAACCGCAAAGTTGGGGAACCAGCTAAATACGACCACGATTCGGTTGTAGCGTCCATAGCCACCGGTGTAAGGGAATATCTTCGTCTCATAATCCATTTGAAGAGCGGCGTTTGTGGTGACGGACGGCTGTGTGGCCATGGCCCAGTGAGTGCGCACACTCGACAGCCGCGCGAGGCAGCAGCAGGTAAAATCAAGTGCGCGTGCAGGAGGAGGGGCTCGGGGATCGACCTATGAGACACCTGCTTCACTGACTCATCTCCGGGTCGTCGCCCGGCTCACCCGACACAACACAGCGAGCAGACTGCCGGGTCAGACACAGCTGAAGTTACCAGATATCTGTCACTTATCACCATACATGCTGAGCTTTGCTTCCATGTGACTCAACAGATGACTGAAGAGACGGAGCTCACATCCTGACAGCTCGTGGTTAAATAGTAAAATGATATGGCTTCAGAACATCTCTGAGACTCACAGATTCACTTTTCATTTACAAAAATGTGAACTTTTGAAATCAGAAATGATCAACCTTTAACTTTAGCCAGGCCGAGTGGTCCTCCCGTGACGAAACTGAGGCTAATGTCTCAAATCAGTTGACTGCATCCTTATATAGTTTTCTAGTTTATTAACAAAATTTGTTATATGACTAAAATCCTATTTTTGCATATCAAAGACATTTACATTAATGACAGAAATTATATTTCTGATGTTAGGAATAATAATTTTCTAATATAGTTTATGATGTTAAAGGAAAGTGTGAAAGGTTTTGGTCAGTTATTCTTATTAAACTGATTTCATTTTGGTACCTTTGTCTGACTCTATTTGTTGTCTCATTGTGGTCCTTAAGGGTGTTCATTTTGATGTAAAGCATGTATTAACTTGGATTTGAAGTGGTACTTCACACTGCCTGTAGTGGTTTCAGTTTCATCTGGCTTTGACGGGAAGCATTAAAACTCGTATTACACTAAAAGTCAACACTCACATTTCCAGCACTGAAAGAAACAGGCTACGGGGAAGGGCGGCGGGAAATGACAGCACTCATAACACATACAGGTTCTTCTACTTTTTGACGGTGCAGTTTATAATGTTAATTGCACTGAAGCTGTAAATATGTTAAGCAAAATCATGTAATCTGTTAGGTGTCAGAATCTTGGGGCAACCAAGTCACAGAAATGGCAAAGATAAATGAAAAGAACTGAGCAATAAACCAACTATTTACTATTGTGTATAAATCTGGACTATTCCTTTTGACATGACTGGCTTAAGACATAAATATGATGTGAACAGAAATCTGAGATATTCAGCTTGACTGACTAAACTGTTCCAGGATATTCGATGGCATCTTGTGCTAAATCTGGCAGCTATGTCAGGCATTTTTCCTCACGCTTAAGATTTCTGGCACCAAGCAAGGCTGCCTCATCCTGCAGTCAATAGAAACTTGTTTCTTATAAACAAAGGCCACTGTAACAATGTGGTTTGTCTTTACACTGATAAATGTTATTTTTATATATATATATTTTTTACTTAAGCGCGGTGGTATACGTCACATGTGAAGTATGGATCGACTTTAGGTGTCTAAGAAGTGTTCAGTGGCTATTTTATGATGCAGGTACACAGGTTTAATATCATGACACAAAGACATTGCAAACACTTAATCAAGAACTAGATGACGGCTGGTAATATTTCAAAATTTTATTAACGAACATAATCTCTGAGGAACAACAGCAGTTCTCGCGCTCTCTGTACATGCAACTGTAGAAAATAACAATTTAGAATTTTTACTTTCAGTTCTTTTTTCCCATCCATCCTCATTTTCAGTTTCTCGCATTTTTATTTTTTTTTATGTCTTTTTCTTCTTTTTTGCAGGAAATCAACAACAGCTAGAGGTGAAAGTACTGGATTTCTGTTACAGCACTGACAATAGCATCAACAACCCCCTCATATATCCCCCCCTCTTAGCTGCTCCAACAATATGTACACAAATAAACTACATTGTACAAATAAAAAAATGTTACATTGTTACATCATAATCACCTGCAGCAAGCGCACGCAGCTCGTTGCTGTTAGAACCCCACATTCTACGCAATTTTTCAGACTAGTACAAAGAGGAGGGTGCAAAACGTCCTGGGAGGTTTTATTTACAGAGCTATGTACAGTATGTCTCTTTCACGCATTACAAGGAGGAAAATTTACACAGCGGAGACCAACTTCAACTCAAAACATACCACAGGTGTCAGAAAAAAACAAAAAGATAATAAATAGGTTATTTCTCACCATTTAAAGAGTAGTTCTCCATGCTTTTATTAGTCATTTTCCACTCTAAAAAAGGAACAAAGAAATAGCTACAGTCTGGGTTTTAATAAAAAAAACAAAACAAAAAACAAACAAAAACTAGAAAAAAAGGCTTGAAATCGTGATTCTATAGAATGAAAAAATAGCAATTATGTATATTTATGTCCAGTAAGAAAAAACAACAAATAACAAATCTAAAATAAACATTATGAGTGAATGTGAGGAGAGTAGAGGTAATATGTTGCTGACTGAGGTGGTGTCAGGCTAGCATCTGTATCACCACGGCCAAGTGCTCTACTGTGCATCTGAGGACCGATGTGTGTTTTAGTCCATATTCAATTGATCCAGAACATGAATATTCACACTGGAGAATTGACGCAGATGGATGTGTTTAGTCTATTGCTGTGTGCAGTGGTGTACCGCAGACCAGGGGGAGAAGAAATTGCCTGTCAGTTGCATCAACCATCACCATTTCAAGCCTTTGTGGTTCAAATAAATGACTGATTACAGAAGTAAAAACAAAGGCAGGGCTTAAACCGTTAAAAAAGGTGACACATGAAACGGAAACACACTTGATGTCTTGTAAACAATAGTGAGAGGGTGTGGTCGGTCAGGGCATAGTAACGGTATACATTCTGCTCGATAAGCAACGTGATTGACATGCCACTGGTGTTGTTTATGCTTTATACAGGAACAAAAACCCCCAAGATAAACACAACAACATTCAAAACTACATACACTGAGCTAAAAAACACACAAGGATTCTGTGAACAAAAGACACCTTTAACCATCTTTCCCAAAACGTGTGTAAGAAACCAACAACCAAAATAAAAACAAAAACATGACAAAGAGGGGTTTAAAAAAACAAATTTCTGGCTATTTGTATCCAAATATGTTATGTATATGTATACCAACCAGGATGTGTGTACTTTATCTCTCAAAAATATCCAGGACTATACATCTAGCCACCTTGTCTGCACAGTGTAATAGCAACAACCATTGCACTTGACTAGACATACCATACACAGCTATGCTGACTGACTGACAGTGTGTAAATAACTTAAAAAGGTTCAGATAATATTGCCATCGGGATACATGAGCAGCTCTCACACACAGACAGGCAGCCTATGTGGTAGGTTGGGAAAGCTCTTCAAAACCCATTAAAAATAAAGAATTAATACAAGCCATCACAAATCAACATTTCAATGGGATTTTTGATTGAGGACTATTAAAAAAAAACAAAAATCTATTCAGCATTAAGCTATTTCTTTCCCCTCTGCTGTTTTGTGTTAATGTCTGTCCACTTTTTGGTTCATTCTGAGTAGATTTAAGTCTCGTAACTGTCTTCTTGGGCCTGACACAAGAATATGATTATAGCAAATGCCACCACACAAGTGAGTATCTATGAGGAAGAAACCTAACATTTAAAATCCCTGACAACACTAGCCAAGCCTCTTGTAGATTAAACATTGATAAAAAGGCTGATGTGACTTATAAGCCTATTTTGATTTTGAATTGGCTACCAAACTGT
This sequence comes from Datnioides undecimradiatus, assembly GCA_008933995.1. Taxonomy (NCBI): domain Eukaryota; kingdom Metazoa; phylum Chordata; class Actinopteri; order Lobotiformes; family Datnioididae; genus Datnioides; species Datnioides undecimradiatus. The sequence continues at coordinate 2,527,166 of WARS01000031.1, read as the reverse complement.
TCTAGGTGTTGTACTGGAATCATATGTGGGAACTGATCTCCCTATAGGCTGTAATAAAATTCACTATATTTAAAAAAACACCCATTCAAGTGAAAGGCCACAGGTCTCATGCAAAGCCAGATACAGTTGTTGAGTTTTGCGACACACTGGCGCCACCCAGTGACTAAAAGTTGGAGCAACACCTAGAAAATAAGCTGCTCTCCAACATTCAACAAAAGGGGCAGACAGACTGACAGAACAATGTTAAAAGTCAGTTTGGAATGAAAACTTTTCAGTGGCTGTTCAAACTCTTCAGTCCATTTACTGTGAAGAGCGCACAAGCCGCGGTGAGAGGAGCCGGTGCTAAAAAAGACCCGTGTCCTGTTGGTTTGAAAACAGTGACGTTTTGTGACGATTAGAAAGGATTTCAGTCCAATTGTTGTAAATTAAAAACACAGAAAATCAATTTGAAACCATTCCACATTAACATGGTGATTTTGCTTGTGAATGACATCTCTCTAACTTTCATCCCACCCATATATATCTATGTGACTTTGCCCAACAATGAGTACATTTTTTTTCACTGAAAAAGGCATTTTCTTGGTTCGAATTTTTTCAGATATAATTGTGTAGTAAAGCAATGAATAATAATCCTCTGTCTATTCTTTAAATAAATCCTCAACAACTATTCTGCTACATCTGAGGGACTATATGGTGGTTGGCCTGTGTGAGGCCGGTTTAATCCACAAGTGTTCTCTGCCAGCTATTTGTGAGTTGTGGTGATCCACGTCCGGGCAAGTTGCCTCATTTAAACCTGGACTGAATCTAAAGATGGGATCATACAACTGTGCACTGGAGTCTTTCAAATACTGACAGATTCGTGTACACATTTTGGCCCATGGATATGAGGGGGGGAAAGTGCTGCCCAAAAGTGAACTGTACATAAAAAGATACTTTTTATTTCTTTTGTTTTTTCTTTACACTTAACTGAGTGATATTACAGTACATAGGTTATTTACAACTGTGCAGTAATGTGTGGCAAAATAAATTATCTAGAAGGCAGCAAGAATACATTGGTTAACGAATATAAAAACTGTACATAATTTACGGAATACAACTTTTTTTCATTTTTCTTTTTGTTTTTTTCCATTAAACTAATATTGGCTCTGTAGTGTTTCAAGTCACTTCCTCAGAAACAATGAAATGCCCAAGTAAAGAAATAGACAAAAACAATATTTCTCTCCTCCTGCCAGACAACAATTTCTCAATAGTCTCTTTGAATCTCAACATTCGTTATGTTTGTTTCTTCTGGTTGTCCTGTGGTGTTTTTGCAGTCCATGGCGGTCTGATGTGTTTGTGTTGGAGCAAGCAGGGTGACGCTGAGGAACACTCCGGTCTGTCCTCAGAGATCCATGCCTGTCCTCTCCTGTTTTGCCAGGCCCGAGAGGCTGCAGGGTCAGTCTCTTCCTCTCAGACACTAGGCTCTGACGTGCACACACATCGCTAATGCTCTGCTGAACTCCAACCTGCTGCAGACTCTGTTGCACTACTGTTTAGCTAGGCCTGGCACAGTGTGAACAGAGAGAGGGCGTTCCTCTGGGTTTATGGTCTTATAGCCCCCAAACCATCAGCAGCTGGCTTCCGACTCCCCCGCCTGTCCATCCCAGCTGTCTTTCTGTAGATACACACTGAAGATCCACATGATGCACCACAGCTCCGTTGACTTCCTCTGGGTCCGCACTGGACTCGGTCTAGTTCTCCTGGCCTACCAGGAGCCCTGGGCCAACAGGGGAGGCTTCTCAGTCCTCCCTCAGGACAGGCACCACGCTGGTGGGGGAGCTCTTCTCTGATACCTCCTCCCAGTGGTGGTGGTGGTGGGTCTAATGAAGCAGGGACCAAAAACGAACTCAGAAAATATATCTCTGTCCCCGTCTCACCATAACTGATCACTGAGGAGTTTGTCCCGATGTCAGAGCCTCAAAGCAAAAACTGTTTCTGCTTCTCACGCTCTGATCAAACAAAAGTGTAAAAACTTTGAGGATGAAAGTGCAAGTTGTGTGTTTTCTTTTTCCCCAGTAAAAACATGTTTCCTTCTTCACGGAAGGGAATCGAGAGCAAGTTTTTCATCTTTACTCTTTTTCTATAGAATATAATTTTTTCCCATCTAAAGTCCTCTTTTAAACTTGCTAGCCCTTTCCATTCGTTCTGTTCAACGAAGTCTCTTTGAGAAGAAGTGATTCAGACAAAGTTTGCTCTCTCTTATCTGTGAGCACTGGTGTGTCATGCGGGCAACAGGACAAAGTCGTCGTTGACATCGACCATTGGCACGTAGAAGGACGGCACTTCGTTGACACAGAGGGACTTGTGCCCTGCTGGGTCCAGCTCCTGGACCTTCAACTGCCACTCCATCCTTTGCACTGCGTTGAGAGCTGCTGCTTCATGCTGCTGTCGCATCAACAAACATGTCTGCGGGAGAAAAAGTCAATCATAAATCCACTTGCAAGATTATGGTATTTGAGCAAATGATGAATACATAAAAGCAAATATAGGGGTCTGATATTTACCTTCATACGGTCGTATTTATCATCCACATCCTGGATCCAGGAAATGAACTGACGAGCATTGAAGCGATCTCTCACAGATTTGTTCTCATCACCCTGAGAAGTTACCAAAATACCAGTTACCACACCAAGTTACCATGTAGATTAACAACTGAGAAAGATGCTAGTAATAATTGGCTGCCTCTAATAAAAATCAGTCATTAGTGACTTGACACTTAAGGGTATATTTACACTTTTCCTACCTGGCTCTCTGATGGCATATTATAGACTTCAGAGTCCAACAGCATGGTGCAGGCACTGAATGGCACAGCCTGATTGGCTATTGTCCTTGCCGCTCTGCAGTGGACTCTTAAAACCTCCTGCTCACATGAAACAATAAGCTTCTCCTGTAACAAATAAGCAAAGAGAGGAAGAAAATTATAATATATATATATATACACTCACTGGCCACTTTATTAGGTACACTTGTCCAACTGCTCGTTAACGCAAATTTCTATCAGCCAATCACATGGCAGCAACTCAATGCATTTAGGCATGTAGACATGGTCAAGACGAACTGCTGCAGTTCAAACCGAGCATCAGAATGGGGAAGAAAGGTGATTTAAGTGACTTTGAACGTGGCATGGTTGTTGGTGCCAGACGGGCTGGTCTGAGTATTTCAGAAACTGCTGATCTACTGGGATTTTCACGCACAACCATCTGTAGGGTTTACAGAGAATGGTCCGAAAAAGAGAAAATATCCAGTGAGCGGCAGCTCTGTGGGCGAAAATGCCTTGTTGATGCCAGAGGTCAGAGGAGAATGGCCAGACTGGTTCGAGCTGATAGAAAGGCAACAGTAACTCAAATAACCAAGGTTACAACCAAGGTATGCAGAAGAGCATCTCTGAACGCACAACACGTCGAACCTTGAGGCAGATGGGCTACAGCAGCAGAAGACCACACCGGGTGCCACTCCTGTCAGCTAAGAACAGGAAACTGAGGCTACAATTCGCACAGGCTCACCGAAATTGGACAATAGAAGACTGGAAAAACGTTGCTTGGTCTGATGAGTCTCGATTTCTGCTGCGACATTCGGATGGTAGGGTCAGAATTTGGCGTCAACAACATGAACGCATGGATCCATCCTGCCTTGTATCAACGGTTCAGGCTGGTGGTGGTGGTGTAATGGTGTAGGGGATATTTTCTTGGCACTCTTTGGGCCCCTTAGTACCAATTGAGCATCGTTGCAACACCACAGCCTACCTGAGTATTGTTGCTGACCATGTCCATCCCTTTATGACCACAGTGTACCCATCTTCTGATGGCTACTTCCAGCAGGATAACGCACCATGTCATAAAGCTCGAATCATCTCAGACTGGTTTCTTGAACATGACAATGAGTTCACTGTACTCAAATGGCCTCCACAGTCACCAGATCTCAATCCAATAGAGCACCTTTGGGATGTGGTGGAACGGGAGATTCGGATCATGGATGTGAGCCGACAACCTGCAAACAACTGCGTGATGCTATCATGTCAATATGGACCAAACTCTCTGAGGAATGTTTCCAGCACCTTGTTGAATCTATGCCACGAAGGTTTAAGGCAGTTCTGAAGGCAAAAGGGTCCCAACCCGCATGTATGTGTACCTATTAAAGGGCTAGTGAGTGTGTGTGTGTGTGTGTGTGTGTGTGTGTGTGTGTGTGGATGTGTATAAGAGACAGTATATATATATCTCTCTCTCTCTCTCTCTCTCTCTCTCTCTCTCTCTCTCTCTCTCGCTGGAAATTAGTGCAACTGGCTGGTTCTGAGGTTAATAGAAATGATCAACAAAGCAGTCGCATGTGTTTCACAGAACTGGATGCAACGTAATTACAAAGAAAGATGAAAGATTTCTGTCAGCAATTCACTCTGGCTCAGCTGAGCAGTAGAGGGTATGCAGATATCACTTGCATTTCTATTAAAAGTAGGCTTTGATCTTTCATCAAAGAAGTGGTTGCGGTGTTCAGCAAACATGTGTAGATGTATGTATCAATGTCAAGACAGAGAGTGAAGAATTGGCACAGAACAGAGAATAAACCTCAAAAATGATCAGAGAGCCTATTCCTCACCCGCTCTATGCTGTGCTGCAACCTCAGCTTCCCTCTTACAGCCTCCTGTTGCCGGAAGAGCTCCTTCAGAGGTTCTGACAGTGATGGAGGTGGGGCAATCTGAGGGAGAAAAGACATAGATAACATAGATAATTATTATACACCTATTGCCTTCTATGAAAATGGAACAGACCAGATTGAAACAGGGTTTGTTTACCTTTCTAGAATAAGATGACGTATTTATGCTGACAGCAAATGTAAAGAAATCACAACTTACAACAGGTATGTGAAGCTTGCTGAGGGGCTTGCCATCCAGGAGGTAGGAACCAGTGTAGGTCACATATTCAGCATAACACTGTGGGGCCTGTGGGGTGATGTAACATAGAATCTTCCTCTTTTCTTCAATCTTCTTCCTGATCTGCAGGTACTCAAAGTAAGGGTTGGAGCGGTCACTGTGGTAGGGCTCAATATCATCCAGCTTAATGGCATTGACTACTACAGCCAAAGTCTGTTGAATCATTTCCCTAGTCTGCTGCATGGCGGTGTTTACCAGCTGGACCTGGACCTGCTGCCCAGCAGAACGGGGAAATTTCCGCTTGCGGGGGTGTTGGGTCTGAGTTTCCTCTTCGTCCATGGGGACAGGGCGACCTTTTGTTGTCTTACTGATAACCACTGGCGTGGAGGCTGTCACAGAAGTAGGTACAGACACTGCTGGAGTTGAATTAGATGCTGTGGAGGAGACACTAAGGCCAGATTCTTTGTCTTTCTTTAGACCTGTGAGTGAAGAGGCTGAGGTGGGTGTCGGGGTTCTAGTAGGAACTGGACTGGTTGTTACAGGGGTGGCAGTGGCAGATGAGGTTATTATGCTAGAGGTAGGAGGGACAACAGCAGCAGCAGCAGCGGGATTGTTCTTGGCGCGATTACGGGTCACTCTTTGAGGGATTTCATCCACCTTCTTGGGAATATCTACAGTGGTGGATACAGTGGTCAGGGTTACTGGTGTTAGCTTCGATGTGGTCTCCTGAGTGTCTGGTACTTCCACTGTGCTGGAGAGGGTGACTGCCACTGGAAGCTGAGGATGAGGACTGCATGACACTGATTCTGCTACAGGCTCAGGCATCTCCTCCTGTCTCACCTCTGACTTGACAGCAGACACTGAATCCATGGGTAACTGCAATGACTCGGTGAGTGTGTGGATCTGTATGTGATGTTGCTGACCAGCATCTGATTTCCCAGATGAATACAACACATTGGGATCTGACTCCTCAGGTCCTCCATAAGGTCCCTTTCTTTCCAACATGCTGCTCTGCTGTTGTGTGAGAGACAAAGAGCTGCTGACAGGCACACTCTGAGGCTCAGAGTCCATCTCTTGGGGGAAGTTAGCATGCGGTGATGGTACAACCAAGTCTTGTCCAGTGGATTCCCCTAAACCTAGGTCTCCAGCAGGGCACGTACTCTTAGCTAGACTTGGTAAGTCCACCTCTATTATATCCGAGTCATCCCTGTCTGTAATGGTATGCCGAATGTGAGCTACCACAGTCTTGTTTTGGTCACTTAATTCTGGATCTCGAGACTCAGTTTCCTCTGACTTGTCTGGTAGTGGTAGGTCAGGCAAAGAAAAAGGTCCCAGGTCATCCAGTTCATCTGCATCAGCTGAGAATGGGTCCGCCCATGGCACCACAGGTTCAGGGCCCACAGCTGGAGCCATGTGACCATCAGTAGTAGCACTGAAGCTGTGCGTGGTCTGTCTGCTGTCTGGTTCAACACATGTTGACTCAGAGTCCATCTGGTGACTATCCTGTATGCTTGGCTTGTTACAATCCTGAAAGAAAGACTCCAGCCTGTTGGAGGACGATGAGGTGTTTAAATAGTTGGGTTCCCCCTCAAGAGCTCCATCAGGCCTCTCTGGAGAGGGGATGTCAGCCACAGCCTCCTTCTGCTCATCAAAGTCCTCAGAGTCCTCTTTGTGCCACCTGTTCCAGGTGGCGTAAGGGGGAGTAACAGACTGGTGACCAGACAAGTGCTGCATGTCGCTGTCTGAATGAGAGTAAGGACTGGTTATTTTGGAGATAGCTACTTCTATTTCCCCAAATGTCCTGTGGGGAGATTTGAGCTCCATATCAGGGGTCCAACCCATGGTGTGATCAAAGCAGTTCTCTCCATGGTTGGGTGCAGAGTGTGTTGGTGACAGCTGGTGGACCTCTGGATCCTGCTGGTCAGGAGACTCAGCAGGCCAGCTTTTCCTTAGGGGGTCCTCAACTTGAGGGGAGAAGGGGCATGGCTCCCTTGCTTGCTCTGGCTCCTCAACTGGACAGTGCTCTCCATCAGCTCTTTCATCTACATCAGCCATGTCGCCTTCTTCTTCCTCATCCTCCTCTTCTTCCTCATCCTCCTCATCCTGTTCCTGATCTTCTGTGACAGAAGGAAGATCTGAGAGGACCAGGTTAGGCTCACTGTGGTGAGGCTCAGAGATGTCATCAATGTCCAGAGGTGGCAAAGCAGCGGGCGCTGGGGTTGGTGGTGCAGCTATGTCAAAGCATGGCTCCTGGGGGTCTGGCCTGTGAACTGGTGTAGAGGGTTTGGGCAAGAAACTGTTGTACATATTGTCAGGAAGGTGTTCATTGCCCTCAGATCCAGCAAGAGTTGGTGCTGCCATATCTGGAGTAGGATGAGCCGGCTCTCGCCGAGGGGACAACATCCTTATTGGGGAGAAATAGGGAGATGATAGACACTCAAGCCTGTCCACAGTTGCTGATTTGTCCTCTAGAGTTTGGGAGGAAGGTGATGGATCAAACTCAGCTGTTGGATCATTCTGTCGAAGGAACTTGTCAGCCTCAGCTTTGAACTCCTCCTCCAGAGGCCTGCGGACGTCAGAGGATGCAGAACGGCTGACAAGTTGCAGCTGGAGGTTCTTTGCCGGGGTAGGGCAGGTCCCCTCCTGGAAACTCTGAGAGTTAGAGTACCTGCTGGGTGGAGAACAGAAAGTAAACACATTAGAAAGATGAAGACAGAGTAGAAAACACTTAAAATGATCAAAACAGTAACCCTTTGTTTGTTTATATACCTTTCAAAGAAAGATGGGGAGCAGGCATTCATTGACATAGTCATAGCTGATGAGTTCTGGCAGTCCAGCCCATCCAACATAATGTCGGGGTAATCCTCTGCACTACAAGACGGGGTACGTGGAGTCTGCATTACTTCCTCAAAGCTGGGGCAGGAGATCACAGACGTTGGTGTGGGGACACCAGTTGGCCTATTTTGATCTGGCCTGGGAGAAGCTGGGAGGTTCTCCTTCATCTGGTGACCAGCCAGCCAGTCTTTTGAGTTTTGACTGTCAGTCGGCTGGAACTTTCTGCCAGGAGACATCATTTGGGCTGGAAGACCCACATCTTTCAGCTTCTTCTCTTTGAGACCCGACTCCAGACTATTGGATTTTTTCGATAGCTCACTGCGGTTTTTCCGCACTTCCTCTGTAGACTTGGTTTTGTCTTTGAGTTTAGAGTCCCCTGACTTGGGTCTCAATTTCTCCATCTGTTTCATCCTTTCTTTGTGTCTCTTGTGGCGCTCTTCAATCTCCTGGTCTTTGAGACTCAACATCTGACCAAAACTTGTCATTTGATAATCACCATCCACCAACAGTTTTTCTCGTGGACGATTATCTTTCCGTACTGTGTCTTTAGACTGAGAGAGCTTCTCATTTTCATCCTTAGCTTTAGATTTACTGTGGTCCATTCTGTTGTCTTTGTCCAATGCCTCCCGATTCCTATCTTTTTTCATATCAAATTTAGGACTTTCCTCTTTTGACCTGTCTTTCAGAACGGTGACCTGTGGGCTATCTTTCAACCCTGACTTTGCATCCTCTTTGGAGTGTTTAAATGACCCAAAGCCATCAATGTACTTATTCTTCTCCTCCTTCATTTTTTCTTTATGTTTCTCCTTTTTCTTTTTGTCCTTCATCCTGTCACTTATGACACCAGTTGCTTTGTCTTTGTCTTTTTTGGACATCTCTTTTTCAAATTCCAAAGTTTTGTCGAAGTCATCATCACCATCTCCCTTACCCCCATATGGGAATGTGTAAGGGTCTGCCTCCAGAGGCATGGGCTCCTTCTCAAAAGGCAGGCTCTCTCTGCGGCCGTAGGACTCTCTGATCTCCTCGGTCTTATCACGTTTGTCTCCTTTGTCCTTCTTGACCTTTTCTTTCTCCTTGTCATGGCTTTTCTTGGACGAAGATGAAGAAGAATGTCGATGTCTCTCTTTCTCTCTGAACTTGTCCTGTGGCGTAGATATGGACAGAGAGTCTCTCCTGTCCTCAGACACATCAGTCAAGCTGATGGAGTCATAGTAGGTAGTGAGGACTGGCTCATGACCTCGGTCAGTGAAACTATCTGAAGAGATTTCACTGTTCTTATCATTGGAGTCGTCCTTGTAGTCATTCATAGCTTCCTCCTCCAATTTTTCCAGGAGGGACTTCTCATTCTCACCACTTCCTTTGGAAGGCTTCCTTTCCTTAGAGTGGTCCAGCTTGTCTTTATATTTGCTCTTTGTCTTCTCCTCACTGGTGTCCCTTTTGTCCAATAGTTTCTGCTTATTTTTCTTTTCCTGGTTTGAGTCCACTGACATCCGGTCTTTTCTTTCCTTATGTTTTGCATCTACAGAATCTTTCTTGTCTTTGTTGTGTTTCTCTACGGAGCCTTTCCTCTCTTTACCTGTGTCAAATGTTGCTTTTTCTTTCTTTTTATCTTTGTGTTCTTTGTCTTTAGCCTTGTCTGTGTTATGCTTAGCCTCTGCTGAAGATTTTCTCACTTTTTCTGAAGAGAAGTGATCGAGCTCATCCTGATCGGGTGTTGAGTCTTTTCTGATGGAGTCCGATACAAGTGCAACACCACCATTGTAACTGTCCTCATCATCATCACTTTCATCAGTGAAAATGTCAGCAATCTTGTACCATGTTTTCTCCCGAATTTTTTCAGGTTTTCTTTCCTCCTTCTTTACCTCCAAGAAATCCTTCTCCCTATCAGTATGTTTGTCTTGAGAGGCTTTTTCTTTCTTGTCCTTAGTCTGATCTGAAGACATCTTTCGATCTTTGTCTTTGCCATGAGACTCTTTGTGTTTGTCTTTGGCTCCCTCCTTCTTGTCTTTGGTGCCCCGGTCTGCATCCTTGTCCTTGACAGTTTTGTCTGTGGAGCTTTTCTCACTCTTATCCTTCTCCTGATCAGCTCCTCTGTCTTTTGTCTTCTCTTTGTGCTTGTCGGCTTTTGTCTTTTCTCGCTTGTCCATTCCCTCTCCTTTCTTTTCTTTCTCTTTTCCAGAGTGGTTTCTTTCTCTGATATCACACGATTTACCGACAGCATCAATGTCTTTGAAGAAGGTATCATTGCCGTATTCATCTCTTATAGATTCCTGCTTGATTTTTATGTCCTTTCTTTCCTTCATGAACTCATATGAGTCTTTACGATCTCGACTGTTGTCCAGAGAATCCTTGTCTTTCTTGTCTTTGACTGTGTCTGTGGACTCTTTCCTCTTCTTTTCTTTATCAACAGAATGACTGGAGTTTAATTTTTGCTTTTCTGACCAGTCTTTCTTCTTTTCATTTGTCTTTTCTGAAGAGTCTTTGTCTTTCTTCTTAGAAGTGGCTTCTTTGTCTGATCTTTTCTCACTATGGTCAGATTTCTTGTCCTTGACCTTGTTTTCTTTCCTCCTCGTCTCTTCCTTAACAGTCTCAACAATCAGTTTAACAGAGTTGTTGGCTTTATATTCCTTGTACTCTTTCACAGGAGCGTCCCAGCTGTCATCTCCATAGAGGGAGGAGTCAGAGGACATCTCGGAGCCCCATCTGTCATGATGGTCATCAGAGGCACTGAGCTTTGTGTCCTCCAGGTTGAGGAAACGGCTGTTCACATCAAAGCCTTCATACTCAGACTCTTCTTTCTGTGCTTTGTCTTTTTTACATTTCTCTTTCTCATCCTTGGTGTTTTTCTCCTTGTCCACTTTAAGATGCTTTTCCTCTTTCTGCTCACTTTTCCTGTCTGCCTTTGAGGATGACTTTTCCTTGGACTTTTTCTTTTTTTCCTCTTTGTGAACCTTTTGTTTCTCCTCCTTGGTTTTCTCTTTCTCTTTGACACTTCTGTCTTTGTCAGATTTTACAGGCTTCTCTCTTTCCTCCTTATTTGTCTTGTCCTTGGTGGAGTCCTTTGTTTTCTTATTTTTCTCCTCTTTTGCTGTTCTGTGCAAGTCTTTTCCAGATGACCAATCCTTATCTTCAGACTTGCTTTTTGAAAGCCTGTCTTCCTTTTTCGAATGGTCTTTTTCATGTTTGGATAACTTGACCTTGCTCTCAGCTGGTGATTCTGACTCAACAATTAGGGACTTCTGTCTTGAGTCATCAAAATCAAAAGAATAGCTCTTGACAAATTTCTCATTCATGTCTTGATTAAGCACTAGACTGGGAGCTTTGTCTTTTTCCTTATTTTTGTGCTTGTGCTTCACTTTATGCTTTTTAAGCACTTTGCCATCTACATCAGTTTTGGAGACGGCACTGTCCGCATTGGCGTTCTTGTAGAGCTCAGAGTTTTTCTTGTCTACTGTGTTGCTGTGCACATTGTTATTTTTCTTTTTGTTTTCCTGCGCTTTCCTCTTAACTTGTTTTATTGACTCTACACTGGAATCAGCAGAGGAATAGTCAGACTCGCTGGATAGTCTTGTTCTGACTGAATCTGAGAGTGAACTGACATCTGACCATGTAGGAGATGATACAGTCTTCCAGCCATCTGTCCTCCACTGCTTTGGATGCTGTTCTGCTAATGATGGTACTTGTTTCTGAGAGTTCAAGTTTCCATGGGAAGAGGAGGAGGATGCGTTAAAGCCAGGCGATTCTTTCAGGCTCGTTGTAGAAGAGTCCTTTATACTATTTGAGCCCTTATCATCCTCACTCTCCATATCTCCACAATCAGAGTCAGATGTGCAGAATTTGTCATTGACTTTTCCAAACCTGACTTCTTTACTGACATTATTTTTACTTTCCTTCTTCCGCTTCTTTTTGACTTTATTCTTGTCTTTCTGTTGTTTAGAGCTCATACTGCCAGAGTCTCTAGACTTGGTATTTGTTTGCTGGGCTTGTTGCCGTGGCGTAGGTGCTGGCGTGAAACACAACGTCCTGTCATCCTCGTCTGAACTGTTGCTGTCAGAGATGATCCGCCTGACAGTTTTCTTTGGTGTGAGCGAGTTGCTTTTGGAATAGGTTTTGACCTCCATCTTAGGAATGGAGATGAAGCTGTTGGCCTTGCTGATCGAATCCTTACGGAAGTCTTTTTTCAAAAGGTGTTTATCATCCACAGGAGGCACTCGTTCCTCCTCATCGTCCTCATCAAATTCGTATTCATCTTTAACAGGTGTGACAGCAGATTTAGGAGGGTCTACAGTTTTCCCTTTCGACTTCAGGCCCTTCTCAAACTCTGAGTCTGTGTTATTGCCATCGACAGAGCTGGATGGGGCAAATGAAGGGGCATCTTCCTCCTCTGAAGATTCTGTGGAGGGTAAAAAGAGGTACAGTCAGTACAAATTTTAACATTAAGAGCTGAATCTTCACTAGTAAAGTAGTAAACTTTATCTTTAGTTATTAAGTTAGTTAGTTAACTCAAAAGATAAAATGTTATACCTGATGAACTTTCTTCACTTGAGGTGTAAGTGCCTTTTCCCAGCAATAGATTCAACATAGTTGGAGAGTTGGCAACCTTCAATGGTGTTTCACCTCTCCTGTTGCTTTGACGAGGGTCCCCTCCATACCGTAAAAGTAGTTTAACCACCTGAAACAAATTAAATTTTAATCTGATATGAATTGCAATTTTAGAGGCGATATCTTATTATTATCTTGTGGCTCAAAATTCAGACATCAAAGGATACAAATTTCTCAGCATTACAGGTTCTACTTGGTCATGTGCATGAGCCATGAATAAACTTGACTGAGTCATGATACCAAGGGACAGACTAGAATTAATGGTCTCTACCACCAATGGAATTTTCATTTTCAGTCTGTTGATACCTGCTTCTACATGAATATAGAAATCTTGTTTAGCACCTCACTTTTTCAGTAATAACATGAAGTACATCCAAACATGGGTTGTCTCTATTGACTTTGTATTTTTTGTTCTTACCTTAAAATGTCCGTTGTTGGATGCATCATGTAGAGGGGTGTCATCATCCAGCCCCTTGGTGTTGACCTCTGCTCCGGCTGCCAGCAGCTGCTTGGCCACATCGTAGTATCCCCTGTTGCACGCCTCATGCAATGCAGTCCAGCCTAGGCATAAGCACAATTACTGTGTGAGGGGTGTATGCAACTTGAAAGGGAATATATATATAACTTGATTCAGAAAGTAAAGGACAGTCAATGAAGAGCCTCTCACCTGCAAAGTCTTTTACATTCACATCAGCTCCTTCACTGATGAGCTCCTTGATGCGGCGTACCTCTCCACGAATTGCTGCTCTGTGCAGCCGAGTCTCGCCTCTCTCATTTCGTTTATTCACTTTGTCTTTGGTTTTAGATGCAGAGTTTGGCGTTCCCTTCTGACCCAGACTGGACTGTGACTGATGCTTTGGCGTTGTGTCTGTCAGTAGGAAATAGACAATTCACTTCAACACAAGAACAGTTTCTTATGGTATATTTAGAATTTTTTTTTTTTTTTTAAATTTCTACTTTGTATAGCAATACAAAACAGTTTGTTTGACGTGTTTGCTGCCACAAGAGGGCAATCTTACTCTAACAATGAACAGCAGAGTGTCGAGACCAGCTTCACTTGAGCTCATTTCAGCACATTTACAAGATTAAGCCCAAGCCTTAATCACATTTACATTATTGAGTTTGCAAAGCTATTGTCCCAAATTATATTTGAAACGCACTCACTTAATCTATGTCCATGCCTTCAGGCATGCAACAAAGGAATTAATATATAAATAAAAGTGGCTATACGTTGGTCTTCACCAATTCAATTTGAATCTAAAATGTCAACAGTAAGGAAAAAAACAACACAGAACAACAACAAAAATCCAACAATGTTATTTAAGGGATCCAATACATTTATAGCCAGATTTTGTTTATCAAAGATAAATGGACCATCTGAGAGGACATAAGGAAGGAGTTAATGTTATGAATAATTATCCTAGAGAAGAGAGGATATCAGGTAACAAATGAACAAAAACAATGTGCTTGCAGGCCTTTTGCATCTTGACGTCTGTGTTTTGGCTCAGATGCTGATGCTGCACCATTGGTTCCAGACTAACAGAGTTGGTTTCATTTCCTTTGACAGCTTCATACTGTATTTTAGAAAAAACAATTCCACTAATATAGACCTCTACTGCTGCTAAAAACAAAAAAACTACTTTCTGACTGACAGCATAGCTTTACAATGCAGCCGTAATAAGAATTAATGTGGATTAGTTTGGATAACTAGATTAAAATTAAGAAACCGGTTGTGTACAGAGGGAGAGTATGACTAAGATGTGGCACACAAACACTGTCGACATATAAAGCTCCCTTCCATCCCTCTTCCCTTGTCCGCCACCCGTCCACAGAAGACGTGGCCTCCATGATAAGCACGCACCTGGACTGTTGACGGACTCCTCAGCTGTCATTTGCATGAGCAAGGCCACCTGCTGCCGCTCAGAGAGGGGGTACCCAGCCCGGATGCCTGGCATCCCCATTCCAAACGGCAAGCCTGCCTTCCGGGTGTTGGTGGGCTCTTTTTTAATGCGCTTCCGCTCTGGACCTGGTTTCTCTGTAAAGAAAAGCAAGGGGAGAGAAGCAAAGTTAATCTTATCACAGTGTAGAGATATACATATATGATACACACAATGATTTCAGAACAAAAGCTGTCATTGAGAGACAATCTTTCACCCCTTGTTTGTAATTTCCACTGAAAAATACCCAACAAAAACAGCTAGTTTCTATGTCTATCATCTCAATGAAGTACCGTAAAAAAAAACAAACAAAAAAAACAAACAAAAACATACTGGTTCACAACATAAAATGTGTTAAAGGTTTGGTGGTAACTGGGGGTGACTTTTGTATTATTCCCAGCTGCCCCCAAGGAAGGGAGGGGCCAACAGGCAGAGTGTTTATGTCTGTCCTTCTCCAGGCCAATCAGCCCGAGTTGAGAAGAGAGGAAAGAGGGTGTGACTTGGCAGAACCACAGTTATTACGAAATAGTTGGTTTACATTTCAATCCAACGTGGCCTTGCCAAGGTCACCACATGCCTGCCTGACTGCCAGGCTTACTGGAGACACGGTGCTACTGGACAAAAGCAGCTGCTCCACAAAGACACACCCAGCAATTATTTTCAGAGGCAACATACCATCTGATGACCCTTTCGGAGGGTATAGCTACACATGACTGTACTACTTCATCGGGGGGGCTCTCACAGCCCACAGAAAGGAAAAGCTAGCAACAGTAAAGGCATCCCTGTACTGTACAAAATAGACTTTGAAACAGCAAATTGAAACGTGAATGTACAGAGACACCAGCAGAGCAGTAGATGTGTCTGAGCCTGATTTCTTTGGGACTTTTTTCATTCCAAGACTGGGTGCTCAAGGCCACAAACACACAAGTAAATAAGGCAAAAAAGAAAAAAAAAGTATGGCAGCTCATGCTTCCGGTGGCTAAAGGCTTTCCAGGAAAAGATTTTTCCAGTCACAAGTACAGAGCTGATGAACTTTCACTAACATCTGTAAACACTTATAGCTAATGTGCCCCCCACCCCTCTTTGATACACTCTCACGTTCTCCAAAGCATTTGCCATTTAGACACATTCCTTCTGCTAGGACTTTAACAGCAGGAACCACAGAAGCAGTCCAAACATGTTTTTAGAGCAGCAGAACAGAGAAAGTGCTACGCTAGCTTTTCCAGGCTTAGTTTACAAGATGGGGAACCAGGCAGGCAGTTATTACCCTGATGCACACATGCGGAGGACTGCTACTTAACAACATGCATGGCAAGAATATCTAATACAAGATTCATCATCAGTGGCCAAAACTGGGCTGCTCATCTCTGCTATGGAAAAGACTATAGGTAGCAGAAATCTAAATACAGAAGGGCACTTCTTTCAAAAACACAACTTACATTCGCAAACCAGCAAATTATTAACCCAGTACATAGTGCATGCACAAATGTGCTTATGTCTAATTTCACAGGATGTTATGGGACAATGAGACACAGATTGTTTAAAAAGGCAGGGATATGATTTTGTTTTCCTAAGGTTTGTGTTCAGTTAATCACCCTGAGAATGTAAAGAAACAAAATGATAAAGTGAGCTTGATTAAACATGTTCAGTGTATGCCTACAATTATTTACCATCACTTCAATTGAAAATACACAAATGTGGATTATTGAATTACAGAAAAGTACAAACAACTGCACAACATATTCCACTTGCTCCCACAGTATGTATTTCTGTTGAATGTCTATTTAGGGAACGCTTGTGGGGCTTTTATGTGTCTCGGTAAAACGATATCACTCAGCTTACAGACAGGGTTGAAACCTTACTCGCCTCACTGCTTGAAACTTGACTAACAAGATAAGAGAAAAGGAGAATAAAAAGAAAAGAAAGCAAGCCAGCTAGGGATAGCCACCTATGAATAGATGGCGTAGCTGAGACAGGGGAGGGGACCACATCAAACATAAATGTTTGGTTATAATAGAGGTAGATTTTGATATGGCAGGCAGACAATGCAGTGTTAGCTAACACCAAAACAAAGAGACTGTATGGGTCCATTTAGCCAACAGACTGCAGAACAAGATGAACCACTCTAACCAGCCTGACCGGCTATATTTGACTATAGTATGTTAGACTGAAACAATGTTCTGCTTTGGGACTAATAAAAAAATTGCATAAACAGGAAGTAAAGGGAGAAGAGGCAGGAAGTGGCCAACAGGATGTTTTGTCAATGCTTTGTATTGAGCAAGAGAGAGATTCTCAAACAAATAGCATGAACATAGAGAGGTGTACGGTGGTGCTGTCTCTGTTCTCTCTAACGGGCATGTATGTTACATATTGCTTTAATCAGTTATGCAGGAAGTGTATGCCTTCTGGCCATTAGTATTGTTTAGAGCTGGTGTGAAATCAGCCAGGGAGAAGAAATGTGGGGGAAAGATCTGTGAAAATCATGGTCTGATAGCTGACCATTATTACTGTGTCATATTACTGACCCAATGGCAAAGGCATTGCTGCAATTACAATTAATATCCTAGAAGGCTGCAAACACAGGACAAAATGACTCAGTTTAAACATAATATGCCAAGCTTCAAATCGACAGACATGCAACAAAGCCACTGACTTTGTGGAAGCCAGATACACTTGTTTGGATATGGTCGTTTACATGGGTGTGTATATCCTAAGTGGCTATTTTGAAACCCCTAAACAACTTTTTAAAAAACATGCCTTCCAAAGTGGACGTAAGTTAATGATTATTTCACTGATCAACTCTTCAATAACATCTCTGGACAAATACTTACAATAAAAGTAAGAAATTACTCTATAATAACCAAAAACACCAACTTGCTTGTCTGACCAACAGCACAAACGTACAAAATGTTTCATCATCTAAAAACAGCACATCCTTAAATTTAATGTGGAAACTTGTCCGTTGACATATCAGTTCACTAATGGACGGCAACAGATTTGATTAAGTGAACAGAGACAGCATGAAGCGACAGAATAAAGTCATCAGGTTGCGTTTGTCTCACTCCTTATGACGATGGCTGTTCTCACAATTTTGTTGCTTGCCAACTAAAAGAGGAGTGGGAAGGGAAGATTTTGTTGTTTTCCATTTGTTTTGGTGGTTTGGTAAGGAGGGAGTACTTCACAAAGATGGCCTGAAAGTGCTGGTTGTTTTCACATCTAAACAGCATTTTCTGAATTATCCTTGTTAGTGTGGGTGTAGTCTTCATCTGATAAGATCATTCTAACATCTATCCCTGAAGTCTGACTGCTGCTGCTGTGGATAGCTGTGGTGAGGAGGAAGAGGGGAGAGAGGAGCGGAAGGAGGATGACCTCAGGAAGGAGGAATGCTGCTGTCTAGTGCTCCTCAGGAGGAGGTCAAGGGAGGCTTGGCGATTCTGCAGAGGGAGGGATGAGCACTGAAGTTTTGTGGCCTTTGATTAACTTCAACTTAAATGATCTGCCGTGTGCTGTCCACAGTCATACAGCTACTACATATTCCTGTCCCTCCTTTAGCTCACTTACAGGTCCTTGTAGTAATTGTAAACACTAAGGAGACAACTTGCATGTGCATGCTAATTAGAGGCTACGTTAAAAGCAATGCATACAAACAACATCAGCATTACCGCAAAGGCTTTGCTGTCATTACAGAAATGGGCAGTACTGTGGAATACATTTAAAGTCAAACCTGGCTAGAGTTGATTTACCAAATAAATTTTGTATTAATCAGAAGACAATTTCCAACATTCAATTTTAACATCACTCAAAACAATGCAGCTGAGATATTTCATCAGACGTGTAGCATGATGTAAACTAATCTAATTCGGGGAGGTAAACTGTAAAGAATCTGCCAGTGGTGCCTTAAAACAAGTTGGACCAAAGGACAAGGCTGCAGAATATTCTGGTATACGATACTGTACCCCACTGCCATAATTAATCATCATGCTATAGAGGAATGGAGAGTTGGTAGCAGGGTGGGGCTGAGTGGGGCGTGGGGGCTGTGACGTGTCAGAGGTGTAAAATTTTGCAGAGGGGCTAGACGCTGACCCAGCAGGGTCGGAACTTGAAAGGCCAAACAACAAAGTCAGACAATAAAACACAGATATGCAGAAAGAACTCAATATATAGTTGGGCAAGGTATGTAGACGCACAAGTCCTGACCAAAAACACACACACACACACGTGTAGACACAAAGCAAATCCACTTTTGCATCCCTGATGAAACTATTCGGCTAGCAACTGCTAAGACAGAATAACTTTGCTGATGTGAAGCAATACATCCTAATAAACTTTAATTAATAAGATAAAAACTGGATTTTGTAATTAGTGTAAACTGTAAATATTGTTTAATAGCACTAGATAATCCTCCAGACTGTGTTAAGAAATTAGTTAGCACATAGTGTGTTGCTCTGCTGAACTTAAGAGTTAAGAGCTAAAGGGCCATATAGCCAAGCCCAATAACAGACCAGGCCATTAGTATGCTAATAGACTGTGCAGCTATTGTTCCTGGGATACGAGTTCACACCTCCCCTTTCTGAGGGGGGGTTGAGGTTAACCTCTTTCTTGAGAAGGTATGGCACACAGCCCAAGAAAGTCAAGAGGTAAATAAAATTAAACCAGCTACTTAGAGAAGAATGAGCATATATAAGAACGTACTTCCAGACAAACAGCTAATTAATCATAAAACATACATTTAAGCAAGCAAAAAGCAACGACACACACACACACGCAACAAGGATTCATGAGTGCCAATCAACTGAGTAATGAGGAAACAAGTTAGAGCTTCACAATCAAACATTCCACTTATTCATAATTACCTCGAGCTACACAGTAATTACACACAACCCTTGTCTATAAAATACATGTCCATTCTTACTAAACCTGACCCAAACCACAATAGTCATCCATTGCAACACACTGCAAAACACTTTTAGCTCTCCGATCCTTTTTCACATGCAATCACTGGACATAAACCAATGTAGCGACTCAGCCAGCACAGACGATGACGGCTCTTACCAAAGCCTCTGAGCTGGACCATTATCAACAACCTAAATCCCAAACCATTAAAGTCACACAAGCATACACTGTAGTTCTCCTCCAACTAATTAAAGAAAACACAAAGCCAGAGCCTTACCAAAGCCAGACCTGGTCAAGCCTGTACATTTTACAAATTCCCACTTAATTGGATCATGAGTTTGTGAGGTCTTCCTCTCCTTCAGGTCTGTGATTGTTAAAAAAAATAACTTCTCGGTTTTGCCACAGACACACAGCTAAGTTGAAGCTAGAGCTAGGTGCTCATTCACTACACAAAGCCCAACCCCCTTTCACAGAGCATACTTAAGTACTTCCTGCAAGCTTGAGAGGATGTGATGCAATACAAAACTCCCATTCCTCTTTAATTTCCACTTCAAAGTCACATGGAGGTGGAGATGTCAAAACATATGAGTGTGTGCATTAAAATGTTCTCTTACCTGAGTCAGAATCTTTCTGGTCTCCATTTGCTCCAGCAGTGAAGGGCAGCTTCCTTTTAGGGGCCTTTTCTTTCATCTCTTTGACCCCATCACTGCGATCCAATTTGGGAGTCTTGTTTGACAACACTTTATCCTGTGAAACAGACAAATTGGAATACAAAGAACACTTTAAGTGAAACAGTTTACAGTTTATACAACTAATGGTAAGTGTTCACATTTTTGCGACCAGAAAGGATGAGAATTTAAAATGAAACTTGGGCCAATACAGTGGATCCTGTAGCCTCCCACTGTCTTTGGTGCCATTCTCTTCCCTGACTTTTTTTGGCTATTAAAGGCTTTTCAGAGCAAAACTTTTCCATGGAGGTTCCTCTGAGATTCCTGGCTCCACAGCCACAGCACAAAGAGCCAGGCCTGTGCAGGGAGAAGAGGCTAAGCTGACGCCGGCTCGGCTCTGTGGTCTACAGCTGCTGGAAACAATCACAAGCCTGAGTGTATCTGCTATCAACAGATGTAAATACTTAAGTGTTAAACTTGTTTCTTTGTATTGGGGCTGATAGTGATGGTGACTTTCTTATCCTGAGTAACAGCTTTACAACAGTGAGTGTTGAAAACACAGCAAAAAGAAATATGTCTGGAGTTGTTTTTAATGAATTTTTGTGGGGTTACAAAAAATAATTTGTTTTAAAATATATACACACACACACACACACACACTTGGAGCAGTGACCCCCAAACTGGAGCAGTGGCTACAACAGATCCCAGGAAAGACAACAGACATCTCAGTCCAGAAAAGCGCAATACTAGGGACATGTAAGATACTGCGCAGAACCCTCAAGCTCCCAGGCCTCTGGTAGAGGACCCGAGCTTGCAGAGGAGGAACATTAAAAAAATAAAATAAAATAAATAAATAAATAGTATATAATAATAATAATAATAATAATAATAATATATATATATATATATATATATATATAGGAGATATATATATATATATATATATATATAATTATTATTTAGTATTATTAAAAGTTCTCCAAACTGCTCATTTTGTCTAACTGCAAAAATCTCAAACCATTCAATTTACAAATGTACTGAATAAAGAAAAGATTATTTCAGAACAATAAAACAGTAAGTAAAGAGAAGCGAGAGACTGACAGAGTGAAACATCACTCAACAGAAATAAAACAAACCATACAGGTATATGGATGGCTGTCGGACACTAGACAACATTAAACAAAATGGTCAAACGAAGTACTGTAGATCATATTGTCTTAGCTCAAAGTAATTCACAAACATATTTAAAATGCTTTGCTACTTTTAGTGCGAACACCTATCCTAAAAGATGACAATCCAGAACTTGTATACATTATATCTGCATTAAAAATGCCAGGGTGGAATTCCAAATGAGTGTAAACACTTATTGGCACAGGTTGAAGCAGCATGGAGTCAGTTCACTTTACAACAGCAAGTTTTCTCACATTTAAAGAGTATTAACCAAAACAGCCAAAACAGACAGGGGCTCTGTATTTCTCCCCCTCTACCACAGGAATTAGACAAATCTGATGTGCTCTTTTGTTACAGCAAAATTTATGTTGTTCCAAGAAAACAGAACTGGTCAGATAAACCAAAGTGAAAATAGTTGAATAATACAAGAAAGTATCACTACCAATTACCAATCCAAGTTTGATCTTTTATGACACCAGTGCTGCTATGTAATAACGGTGCTGTGCCCTTTATCACTGCATTATATATCAAGTGTGTTTCACTTTATCTCACTTAATTTCTCTGTCCTACCTTCTGTCCCCTACTCATCTCTTTCTATCCTCAGGGCAGGTTTTCCATTATGTGTCGACTCTTTGAACTCCTCCCCCTGCCCTGCCCCAGTCATAAGACTATGATGTCATGGTACAGTAGAGACAAACAGTGTCAGCTACAGTTAGCTGATCTCTCTCTCTCCCTTCCTTTCTCTGTCTGCGTCTCCATTCAGCCTCACAAAGAATTATACGAAATAACAACAATTCATGCAAAGCGTGATGCACACACATGAGCAGGAAATGGGGATGCAAGGGGTTGATTTTTAAGAGAGCTAAATTGCACTGGTTGAAAATGGTCAAATAATCAAATGTTATCTCCAGAGTTGAAGTGGATTGTTTTTGCCAAATTAAATTTGAAGAAAGCTTTGACAACTAGAGACTCTCCTCAGATCTGCCTTCATAAGACACCCTGTTTGATGGTCTCCTAGCAATGCCTGCTCTTTTCGTCTCACTCCGTTTTCCACCCACCCCTGCGCGCTTCATTCCCTCCCTCCCTCCCTTCCTCCATGCCAGAGTCTGATGCAATCCTTTGCAGAGGGCTGTAAATCCATGCCTGCGTAAGCCGTACCTCTCTTCTCTTCGCCTCTTGGTGCTGCTGCTGGTAGCTTAGTGGTTGGCACACACCATGACATCATCAAGCTGCGCCCAATACTTTGTTCCACTGCAAACAACATGACTGTACCTGTGTCAAATTAAGGGGATGCTACTTTCACAGCCTGCATTTCAAGGCTGAATATGTCTTAACAGGCCGACAAGTCTGTTTCATTCCAACAGTGCCTCCAACTGTAGCTGAGAAAGTCAGCTTTCTTTAGCCTGAATCTAAAGACACAGTGAATTCTTCGTGAGTAAATCAGTATTCAACAATTTGTCCATTAAACTGTCCATTAAGCTGGTCCTGTGGTACCGTTAAAAAAGGGATACAGATCTGAACTGGGATAACTGCAGAGGCCATGCAAGATAGTGAAGACAGATTCTAGCCTTTCTAAAAGTGTCAGTGAGGTAACTGAAAAATATTGCAACAATCTACAAAACGTCACGTCACTGATTTCATAGTGTTTGCCTCTTCCACAGAGATGTTAGAGAGCAGGATCAACCGCAGAACAGCAGCATTCAAGTATCATTTTTAGGTGGTGAAGGTGGCAGTTGTTGTTGCAGGGCATGTTCCAGGGCATCAGGGTCAAGGGTAGTCTGGCCACCCCAAAAAGCAATTTTGCTGTTTATTTATTTATTTATTTTTTACTGTATTTAATCACTTCAAAACGTTTAGAACTGTTGATTAGATGTTGTGCTTTAGTGTTGGGTTTCGAGGACAGACAGCAACTGAAACTGGCATTACATGCTGTATAAAAACATTTGCTTATTGGGTACAATGTGTGTTAGCAGGGTTTTTTCAGTCTTACCTTCTTCCCACCCTGCTTTTCCACCATGTCGGTGTTGAGTGGGAAGTGGTCCAGCTGGGGGGTTTTAGAACCCCCACCTTTGGGCATCGTTCAGCTCTCCCCACGCCAAGCTTCATTCACGCTGCCATTGCATCGTCATCAACCGTCTGGAACAAAGGGAAAGAAAAAAAAAAAAGACATGGTGGGGGAAGTTAGCAACCGGCCACTATGTTTCTTTGAAAACACATTTACACACTGGCAGACAATGCAGCCATTAGTGGCACATCAAGCACTCTATTTTCAACCATTACACCCATGCTCTGGAAGAGCAGTTGAGAGGGGGGACAGTGGGCAGGGTTGCAGCTGTGGCAGGCAAAAAGCTTATGTGCTCTCCAGGCTGAACCGACAGACCAAGCGAGGTCTGCCCGAGCACCTCCAAACATGCTTGGTAATCTTTACGATTTTAACACAAGACAAACTGCAGCACAATTCCTCACAACAACAGAGGCGCACACACCCACACACACTATTCATATCAACCATACTACCAAAGCAGCCATATACTTGAATTTAGGACTGACAACAGGGCAGACCATGTAAGACATTGCATAACCCCAATGTTGTAGGATACTGAGAGCTAGGAACAGCTGAGGAATGTCTTCAGGAACGTGACTGGCACGTCTCAACAAAAACCCAAACAGCTACTTACCACAGCTAGCCACCCCTTGTAATTGTGGGCTTAACTCCTAATTCATGGCATCTCTACCGTAGTCCGTAAGACAAAGGTGGGCTAAACACCTTCTCACAACAACAACAACAACTCTAAATGGCATGAGCGATTGTTTTTTTAATCATGAACCTATAGAGCAGATAGTTCTGTGCTCTGTGTACACTTTGACCTGCATGCAAGTACACAACAGTACATGCATTACTATCTACTTCCTTCCTTCATGAAACGAGGCCTTCTGCTTCACAGGGCCATGAATTAATCATATATTCCATCCCTCAATTCTCTCCCCCATAATGCACTTTTTCTTCTGAGTGCGTCCAAGTATGATCATCCTTGTGACTGACTGAGTGAGTGAACAGATGAGACCATGGCTGCATCATTTTTTTTTCTCTACTCCGAGACACTGGCACTCCTATCTTCTCTGGCGCCACTTCCATCTCCCCTCCCCTACACCCTCCTTTCCTTCCCTCTGCAGTTATCCTATTCAAAGACTGCTATTTATATCCCTCCAGTCAAGTCAGTCAAGTCAAGACAGCCAGCCAGCCAACCAGAGAGGCACAGAGCTACAGAGGATGTACTGCTCTCCTTTTACTGGTGTATGGAACGAGAGACATGAGAGACAAAGCAAACCATAGCCCCTTTCCTCTATCCGATGGCTCATTGTTCCTCCCTCTTTGCTACCGTGCGGCACTTGCTCCAACCTCCCCTAATCTCCCACCTCTCACCACACCAAACAAAGTGGCAGGAAGGTCAACTACTCTCAGATATAAACAAACCTTGCAGTAACACACACACACTCCCACAGAACTCAAACTGGGTCAGCTGGGCTTCTCGAACAATAATCTCTGCACTATTTTAGGACTACTATGATGGGCTGTTATAGCAACAGAGCATTTCGCTGACATGCGAAATACAGGAAAATGATGTTTGCAAGTGAGCAGTCACAGTGAGAGAGGAAACCCTGTTCAAAACCACAGGCCTCATTTCCTTTGTAATTCCATACCAATTAAAAGATACATAACATCTGCCAACAGCGTGAGTGTGTTGTTGCCAGTTGATTCATTTCTTATGTGATGTGTGCGAACACAAGTGTGTTCTGTGTTTAAAACTAATTTTGATAAGAAAACTACTACATTTTTTCTGCAACTAAAAAAAGAACAGATCATCTCTTGTGATGGACAAGAGGCCGCGCAGCATCTGATCAAGAGTTCTTATTCAGGGTCTGACTGTGTTAGACATACAGTTACCAAACTTTAGACTATGAAAAGATAATTTATAATGTTTTAAAACAAATAAAGACTGCTTGCATACAATTATTTATTTTATGACCAGTTTACCAAAGTGGTAGTCATGTCGGTGGTGTTTTTAAGCATATTTAGAAATTTCAGCTTTGTTTTTTGTTTTTTTAAATACAAGTTTCATTTTTAGTAGTCATACACCAAGCTAGCAAATACACCTTTTCCTTTTACACGGTAATGCAGAAACCAAACAATGGTACTTTGGCAACCACAGCAAAAGCTACTGCCAGACATGCGCTTGCTAGGTTGTGTTTCTGCATATTCAGTAATGTGAACATTCATGGCTACCATCCTGTTTCTTAACAGTTGTCATAGGAAACTGCAGTGTGAAGCTTTAGTGCTTGAGTGGACCTTAATGTGCTTGTGGGGAGAGCATTTTTATTTTTTCATTTTGCATTAAATACATAGGCTCATATTAAATACAAAATATCTATAAAAACCTTATTTCAGAAAGCCATTAAAATGAGATTATCAAACAATCTTGAAGTATGAGCAAGCTATTAATTATTATCTGCTGATCGATGCATATCCTTATTCTACACTTCCCCTTAAAAATGATCAAAAAACAATAAAACAAAACAAACGAAAGCAGAAGAGCAGCGGTGTTGTGCATTAATGTTTTATACATGGCGTCAGCCCAGGTTAGACTTGGCCATGGAGATGATGACTGCAGAAAGAAGTGGTGAGGGGTGAGCCAGAGAAGCAATCTCTTCCAAATGAAGGACAAGACCTGCCAGTACTACTATCCATCCCTCCTTTCACACTTGCATAAACACACAAACACACACCTTTCTTGTTATGTTCTCTATTCCTTTCTCTTTTCATCCTGTAGCATCCTCTCTATCCTCTGAGCCACTCCCTCTGCGGTCAGACAGAGGCCAACACTTCAGCATATTGCAGCATACTGTGTGCACACACAGATGCACTGATACACACCACAAGCACACTTACATCAGGATGTTATCGTACCAGCCTCACTGAATGGGGAAACATAACATTTAGGCAGACTTCAAGAGTAACACTGTGCGGTGATTTGGAAACAAGCTAATATCTAAATCACATCTTGTTTGCGTTGAACAATTGTGAAACTGTCGAGCACTGGCTCTTTGATCGTAGCAATATATTTTTCCAGTTCAAAATAGTTCAGTATAATATATCACATGACCATCTCACTCTGCCCCTAGTAGCTAACAGTAAGCGATTCTGAAGATAAAGTGACAATTTGAAACTCTCACAGACTTAAATTTGCTCAAACCAGTTATTTCTGCCCTGATACCCATAAAAAAATAATAAAAATAAACCATAATACTACACCATGTACCGTCACCCTACTCAGCCAGTTTAATCTGTGTTTTTTTTAACTAGCCATTGTGCCCATCGAAGAAAGTTGTGGATTTCTTTGTTAGAAGTAGTAGATGTAATACATCAAATAAACACACATGTCCCAGCGTCTCCATCATCATGCTCGACACGTGTGTAACGCTGGAACTCTTCTCTAACTGGACAGCTAAGTAACTGAATCTGAAAAGTGTGTAAACCAGCTGTGGGATTATGGAAAATTGCTAAATGAAAGAGGGTACTATGACTATTAAAGCAGAATTAGTGTAAGTTAACTGCTGTAATAAAATGCATCGCAATGGCGGCAGCAGCCTGCTAACAAAGCATTGGTAAATTAAAGCGTCAACTGATAATCTGCATATGTTAAAAAAAAATGCTATTCATTAATTGTAATGTTGTTAAAGTTTGTTTTACCACAGTTTTTTTTTAAGGTGACAGTCACCAAAGAGGGCCTTCAGGAAAACAAATAGCATTAAGAATAACAATTAGCATAGCATTCTAAGAATAACAATGGTAATTTAGTCCAAGACTTCTGTTGCACAAAAAATGTAAGAAACTACGACCCCAAACCTCAAAGGCCCATGAACCAATTTCTACCATATAAGTTTTTAGCATTGCAAGCAATCCTGCAACAACACTCTTGATTATATACAGAGAAACAAGATACAGCAATGGGAAAACACAAAGACGTAAACACAAACACACAGCTGAGGAGAAGCGAAGGTGCAGGTGCAGAGATGAAAAGTAGTTGTTTGCTCCAACCCCATGCCACTCCTAACTCATGACTCTCATTGTACACACAGAAACACACCTCACATTTTCCACACTGACAGCTGAACAACACAGCAGCTGCATGCAGGGATGGGCTTGTTGCTCTCTGTCTGTGCTCGCGTTTGTGTGTGGTGCGTGGTGCGTGGTGCGTGGTGCGTGGTGCGTGCATGAACCCCAATGCCTATTGCACAATCAGATACAAATCAGCAGCACACTCCCTGGCAGTCAGTCAACTGATATCTCGGTGTTAGTTAACAAATATGCTACGGCTTGCACACAGTAACTTAAATGGTGAAGCAAATGTCATATAGGTCAAAGTGTCCTCATACCGGAGATGTTTATGAGGCACAGAATGTGAGTTAAGTTTATACTTTTCTGAGGCAACATTTTACTCCTTTTGAAAGTCACTGCCCCTTCAGCAGCAGCACAGGCAAAATCATACACTGACATTTTATTTTAGCATGGATGTTTTCTGTAAGATCTGAAATGACACTAAGTCATAAGTTTTAACAAACAATGCAAGAGACCCTGCATAGTTACATAGATAACTGCACTCAAAACTTGCACTAAAGGTTTGCATCAACTGTGTGAATGAGCTTCAGACAAATCGGATCTAAGATTTTCTGGGCACTAGGTAATGGCTAATGCTAACAGCTAAAAACAAAGATTTGAGTTGTCAGACACACAACAGTGCCACTGTTTAGATCAAGGTCCTTTAAGTCCCGTAAACCAAAGGCTACAAACACGGAGTACCAATTGAGTGAGCGCCACAGACACTTGCACAGCTTGTTGTGTTTTGATTCAGCACCTCCCACTGTTGCACACTGTAAAAGGTTTTAGGGACGGTGTTAAAAATGACAACTTTATATCAGCAGAGATGTCACATTGCAACACTCACTGATGCATTGTTCATCTGCCTTTATTTACAAATATTTAGAGTGAGCTTAATTAAAATGAGCTGCAACATATCATTTTATTGTAAGCTTGATCCACAAGTGGATTACTCATCTATGCCTTGAACATCCCAGTTATCCATGTAATAGCAGTTGTGGTGACTGTGCTTTTGATCATGTGTCATCCACTGCTGTGTCCCATTTCTTTATTATCCTCATTCTAAGTGCACCTCAAACGTAGCCGTGCCGAATAACTTTTTAGCCCAGAACTGTGTCACTGTTACAGTTTGTGACAAGGCTAGACATCGTAAATCTTTCATTCATATAGCAATCATTATTTGCGGTCAAACACTTTGAAATTCTATTAAAGAATTGCGTTCTTTATTATTAATAGTGATTGTGATGCAGGCATTTGTTGTTGGATTCTCCAACGCACAAATTAATTGCATTTTTCTTTTACATTAATGCAATACCAGAAAATGCCAGCCAAAATTGTCCAGTTATATAACACTTTGTTTTACATATCTGAACAACTACTGCAACATATATTAAAAGAAAGTCCTCTGGTTATTATGATATTAAAATTGTACTGATTCATCTCCCGCCCTAGTTTGTGTATGTGTGTACCCTGCCTGTGGCAGTCTATTGACAAGCCAGGCAAGAGAATGGTCTATAGAAGGACGACAGCAGCAGCAGCAGCAGCAGCAGCAGCAGCAGCAGCAGCAGCAGCAGCAGCAGCAGCAGCAGCAGCAGCAGCAGCAGCAGCAGCAGCAGCAGCAAGCTAGCCTGTTTGGTGTGCAAATAAAGCCAGCCAGGCTCGGCTGCTGTATCCTGGCAACCAGAGCCCAGCTTGGCTGCTCAGTCCCTGACCTGGGCCCATTCACTTCATTATAAACCTGTGTAGACAAAGAAGAGACCGACACATGAACGCACACACAAACATGTGCTAACACATACACAAGCACAGAGAGGAAAGATAGAAAGCTAGAACAGAACTGTGACACCTACAAAAGGAGCTTAGAAACGAACAGAAACACTCTGTGCTGAGTGCTGCAATAATGAAAGGTGATTATCTGCACTTCTTAAAGGTTGGTTAGAAAAGATCTGCATGAGCTTCCATAGTTTCTTTTAGGAAAATACATGGGTCTAGTATGTTCCTTGGAATAGTTTGTATTTTTAGCAAACGACCTTTGGGTTTAAATAAAAGAGTATTAGATCTCAATCTTTCATTTATTTTCCACCTTAATAAGGGTCTTGTGCTTAAATGTCGATATGAACAGCAGGTGACACACAAGGGCATCTGGAAATGACAAAATATATTTGAAATGTGAGTGAGTGGGAGTGGTCCTATTATCCACAAGGCTCGAGGAGTAGAGAGAGCCAGAGAGCAAGAGAGGAGTGAGATGTGGGGAGGAATCCAATCACTTGGTCTGATTTTCTATTCTGAGCACGTTCACTCTCCCTTACACCTCTCTGTTCCATCCAATAACAGCTCAGTGCTTGCAGCCTGCCTGCCTGCCAGTCTGGTAAATCATGCCGTCTTTGCCAGTGACCTCGCTAAGATAGTGGCAGGCCTGTATATATATGCAGCTAGGCTGCAGGAAAGGCCAGAAACAATCTAGTGCTTTTTGGCTCTCTCCTCTCCAATCCCTCAGCTTCATCAGTGCTCTGAATCATTCTCATTTCTTCCCCCTCTTCTCTCTGAGTACTTCTCTCTCATCTGCCTTTCTCTCTATTCTCAACATCTCTCTCCTCTCTCACAGGCAAAAGCCTGACATTGCCACAGCAACGTGTGAGCACACAGACACACACGCACACACAGAAAGCCTGTTGCCTAGCAACTCAGGGATGAGACAGATGCAGGCCTATCAGAGAAGCTAGTGAAAAAGCTGTGAACGGAGAGAGGGAACCTATTGATGAAAGAGTGCCTCTGCATATCATCCTCAAGCAATGAGGATGCAATCACTTTCTGACCTTTGGATCACTGTCCGACAAAACACAGCCGTTTCACCTATTCACCAACTCAGTTGTTCTGAAAAACAGCATTTCTTATAAAGGTGTGCAGAGTTAGTTGTTTACTACTCACTTTGCATTAATGTTTATGCCTTACAAAATAGGTGGAACAATGACAATTTCCATAAAGATATTCCTAAAAACATGTTTGAAGAGAACACGCTATCCAATAGCAATAAGTTTGCAACACAAACACATCAACAACAAAAATAGCACATGAAACATGAACTGAAGCCACATTATCTGCTCCAATTCTCTGGATAGCTTGGCCCTATTTTCACATGTTCAGCCCCCCTGACAGAGTGGTTGTTAAGCAGGATGGCTGAAAAGAACAACAGTATGTTTGCTAGACCCATCTTCTGATGCCGGGACTGTACACAGCCTAACTAGGATCATAATCACACAGAGCTAAGCACAACATGCAGCAAAATAACAAGAATTTATCTAGAAGGTGTCCTTGTTACCACAGTAATTCTTTAACGGGTGATTTGAAGGGATACTTTGTTATTTTCAACTCATCACCATTTTTTCTTCTTGCCTAACACTGTAAGGATTCCAGCAACAAATTGTTTGGCACAGGCTAAGTCTGTTATCTGTGAGCGTGTGTGTGTGTGTGTGTGTGTGTGTGCGTGCGCCTGTGAGCAAATATGAAGCAGCTAGATGGCTAGTCACTTCCAGCCTTACCCTTAAGCTACACCCACACTGAGCAGCTCACTGAATTTAGATCACAAGACAAACAGTTCTGCACAGATACAAATTTTGAAAAGCAAACATGAGTATTAAGTATTTCATCACAAAGTCTTCTCTTATTTACGGTAATTCATGCCATGCAGTCTAAGCCTCTTAAAAATAACTACAAAACTAAATTCATCTGTTGAGTTTATTTAATAGTCAGTGATGCAAATTATTTAAACAGGTAATACTTCTAATTTTCAAGAAGTGTTTCTGCACTGGCTTACAGAACATCTGGACTGCAGGTTTACAAGTTTAAACAGCTTTTAACACATTTCTTCCATAACAGCCCTTTTTACACCGAAACTGACACATTACATGCAGGTCTTGTAAACATGGGAAAACCTGCTAGTAATAGCTGATTGATTCCTTGCACATTGCCTGTACAAAGGTGACCAAAAAAGGATTAATAATCACCAATTTAATTTGATTATTACTTGACCAGAACTGTGACATTACTCATTTATGCATTTTCCTCTCTTAGGAGTGCAAGAAACATTTATTTCCTCTTCCCCTGGATTCAGGAGAAGCTCTCTCATATTGTAATCTTACCAGTGTAGCATCTTGCACAAGACTTCAGTACAAAGTTGTCTGTAGTTTCCGTAGACTGTAATAAACAATCATGTTTGAGGCTTTTTAGGCGCCAACTTCCAAAACTTCAACACATCATATAGCACTGCCTCAGAAAAAGTGGCGTAAATGAGTTAACATGACCCAGGTTTGAATGCCAGCTGTACACTGAATACAAACACCAGGAGTTCATGGGCGTTAGTGCAACATTACAAAAAAACCCCCCAAACAAACTGAAAAACAACAACAAAAAAAACTCCCAAAACAGTCAACAAACAAGAAAAGCCTGACACTAACTCAACTACTTATGCTGAATGGATCACAAGCTGTAGCTTTCAACATTTGCTTAAACCATACAAACAAACATCCAACTTCTGCAATGGAGGTTAACAGAATATAATTAAAAACAATGACACTAGGAGCACTGACAAAAAAATTGCGTCAGGGTTAATATCGTGGCAAATCAAATATAAATATTGCATTTACAGAATTACATATTATGCAACAACGCTGACAGTTACTAATGACAAGAGATATGGAATGAAAAGAGCAACTATGTAAATGCCTGAATAGAGACTAAATCTCTGGCACAGAGTTGCTGGTCCTAACTCATCCTACATCAAAAATAACAAAACTAACTGGGGAAAAAAATGAATCTACCAAGAAACACAATGTGCTTTACTGGGAGAAACTATACAGTGAAGAGAGACAACACAAGATATGCACATTCAAATGAAACAGGAAAAGACAACCAAACACCCTCTAGTCATATTCAGAAATGCAGATAATTTATGTAGGTGTAATAAGTCAGCATTTGTAGCCTCTTGCTCACTGATCATGCTGGTAACATGAATTAGTGTGTTTGGTTTATGGTGGACAAAGGTGGGCACGCATCTCTGAAACATCAACGTGCTTAATGTTGGGTTATGTTTGCTGTAATGTGCAGTGGTTAGCCTACACTGCAGTAGTTTGGGAAGCATAGACGTCTCAGCTCTGGTGTTAACACTCTACTGAGAGTTAACACAACCTTTCCCAAAGGTTGACGTTCTTTCAATTCTTGGAAAAGTGCGAACAAATCGGACAACTACATTCTGAAGACTGTTTGTCATTAAGTTGAAGGCATATTAATTCTACCTTAAAATTCCTCCTTAAAATGATTAGTCTGTAGGAGGTGCTCAGAATTGAATAAACAGTATTCATTATTTTTTATTTTGGATAATCTTGAACTGTAATAAGTGGATAACATGTATGAGGGATCCAGTCCAGATTAAAACCCAAGGCATGGCAGTTTTGCGGTATGTGCTTTGGCGCACTGAGCAATGAGGCCACCCCCATCTGCCTATTATTGTAAAGTGTGCAATGTGTAAGGATGTGTGCGTGCGCGCGCGTGATCTAGATCATTATCATTCTGCAAGAGAGTGACAGAGAAGATAAATGATTGAATGTGTGTGTGTGCCTGCTTGAGAGAACATGAATGAGTGAGTGTGTATGTGTACAAGTAAGTGTGTATGGCAGTAGAATGTGAGGCACGGTGACTGGATCTACATTAATTAAGGATTACGTGAGGAGGTAAAAATAAATGCAGAGCAGAGGGAGAAAGCCTGGATGGATAATGAACAGAACGAGAGAGGCAAGGGAGGAGATGCACAGAGGGTGGATGTGACCTTTCCACAGATGAGCATTATAATGTCTCACAAACACACACATACAGTGATGTAAAAACTGCCATCATTTAACGTCTCCCACTTTAGAAGCTGACTGTATGCCGTGACACAACTCTGCAAAAAGATTTGGTACAAAGAAATTGCCTCAGACACGCGACCTGTTTGGGCAGCTATTTGATCTGTGCCTTTTTGCCGTGCAAATGGCTACAACCCTCTCACCACACATTTATCTCTTGCACCAGGCGTTCCTTTGTTCTTGTACGTTATGGTTAAAGGAGATCTGTTTAAAAGATGATAATCAGGCTCTCAGCAACCCATTCCTTTTAGTTTTTGTGTCTTCACAGAGTCACTCTTGTATACAACTACTTGAGTGTGCTTCAATTTCTATTCATTTTAACATTTGACCCGTGCTCATTTTCTTGACACAAAACATGGGTTACTATTCTGTATATAACTATATTATTGTATATTTCATTATCAACAGTGACTTCCAAGAAACACATTCAACCTCCAAAAGGAACAAAAGATAGATGACATAAACAAAGAATAGACGTTTTCACATTGCAACCCACCCAGTTTTATTATGAGCGTCTTTATCGCAAGGGATGCCAAGAGGGGAAGGACCCCTTATTATTCACATTCATCTCTGTATCTAAATAATAACACCGCCTCACAGTAAGCAAAAGTGGTGGAAGCAGCGATTGCATGTCGAGACGAGGCACAATACTAACATTCAAAGATGACACACCATTTTGTAATGTGGATGTGAAGTTGTTCTTCATGAACTCCATATACAGTTCTATGTGATGATGCAGTTTCGCATTTTAGTAAACAACACATGATCTGAATGTAAATAAAAGAAAAGACCAACCAGCTTAATGTCACTGAACTTTAAATCAACGTTTTAATTTTTGAGCAAGCAACTTATCTTTTAGCTAGCCACTGAAATGCAAGAGTACTCTGATGAACTAGCTAACATGTTAGCACTGCTCCTATGTACTAGCTGAATGGTAAACACTGACCCTTGTGCTTTTCAGTCTTTGCCCCATTCTAAGACCAAGACCAGGTTGTTTACACTGGTAGAGAAAGATGGCATAAGCAGGGAAAAGAATAACTGCTACAGGACAGCCACCTCCAAAAACGTGACAATCAAGAGTATGTTTTGAACCTATAGATAACTAACTGCAAATACTTGGATGCATGAAATTTAACCATTTAACTTTGTTTCCAAAAAGTAGAAAACAACAGGCAATCTAGATCAGTCTAGAAAACAATGCAAGAGGCAAATATGAGCAAAAATAAAATAAATGCATGACATTTCTTTGAAGACTAAAATAAACTTTATTGATCAAAGACACAAATAGGATGAACGAAAATAGACAAGTGCGAATGTAGATTTCACTGGGGTTTATGAATTTGAACTGGTGCACCAGTGTTCCTGGATGAACCAACTGATCTAGAACCCTGGTGATGTGTAGTAAAACGAGGCTACATGTACTGTAGTGTAGTAGGTGTCACATTTTACAGAGAAACTTCAAATACTGATAAAGACCCCTGTGACATGGAGCAGCCAAATACACCATAACTGATCTTTCTGATGCACTACTTTCTAATATTACACAGGGACCAGAAGGTAGAACAGGCAGCTGACTTGGCAAATACAAAGACAGAAGAGAAGAAGAACCAACAGCAGAGACCAGCAGCAGACAGACAGTCAGACAAGCAACCCAATCCCTACAATGACAGAGGAACGCAGGCAGAGCCAGAACAGACCGAACACATGCAGCCATTCCAAATGGAGCCTCACTGGCTGGGCCCAGGAATCATTCCTCAGACACACACAACATATGCACGTGGGTGCAGCGTAGCTGGGGACCAAACAGAATGTTAATGCTGTCCTGGTGCAGAGGGGTGGAGGGAAGCAGGATCCCAGATGAATTATAAATCACTGGGCAGGGCCGGATGGAGGGATGGAAGGATGGAGGGATGAAAGGCCTGCTACTGCAGAGCACAGCCAGCTGAGGGCTGGGGCGGTGCCTGCTTAAAGAGGGGGCAGGGAACTGATGCCAGGCTGAGGCTGTGGTGAGGCCATGTACATAATATACACATGTGCATGAAATCATTCTCCTGTAGAGAGCTCGTCTCCATCAAGCTGAGCAGACAAATACCCCACTTGAATACAAGTTCAAGTTAAGTTTCTGAAGCCCAGGACTAAAAGCAGGTGACATCAAAAGCTTTTGAAGCTTTCTTGTACACTGTAGTGTCATCATCTAGAACAGGAGCTCTCAAAACAGCCACTGCATTCATAAAGAGGTGGCAGGAATCCTTAGGTGTAATATTGCCCTGTTTTTCACATCCTATTGCCGTATCCTATATCCTAATAACTCAGACATAGGATGAGACAATACTGACTACAGCACCGGTCCACACTGCTGAAGACCCAATTCTCTTTTTTGTGTAAAACTCCATGAAAACATGTCCACAGAATCAAGTCAGAAGGTACTGTTTCACTGGAGGAAACAACAGGAAATTGCCCTCGTCAACAAATGCTACATGTATATGGACACGTCCAAAATATCAAGAAAAGAGTGGCAAGCAAAAAAAAAGGAGCAGCTACACAATTTTTTCATGTATGTGTGTTGATATACTGTGCAGCTGTATATTTTCAATCAGGGAAGGAACCACCATCAACAATCAACCCCCTTCTTACAAGAAAATACTGAGACATATTTAATGTCTTGCCATTCAGCCTAAAGATGCAGACTATGATTTTTAGTCCATATTGCCATGCTGTAATCAGAGCTCTGGTCATGTGCTTCCTGACACTATAGTCTTTAAACTGGGATAAATACCTTGTTGGTTGTGCTGACAGTTTGATCAAGTTTGGTAAATACAACTAAGAAATGCATCTGATATACTGGTTTTCATTCATGAAGAATGAAAACACTGGGAGAAAAGACACTTTCACACAATGTAAATTACAATTTCAACTCTCAATGATTTTAGCAGCATACACAAGTTGATTTTTGTTATCTTATCTTTCACCTTCCAAAAACACCAAATGTTTGGGTGCATTTAATAACCAAATTAGCTTTGCATGACTAAACTGAAGTGTTTTGTGGATACTTTCTACTCCATGACTGAGAAATTAGATAATGTTAGTGAAGTTCAAAAACAAAGTCCAAAACAAACAGGACCAAATGAAAAAAATAACTTGGTGCACACAAGACCTTCACCTGTGCAAAACAATGACTTTAACGAGTGCTAATGTTACAGCAGAGAAGCTGCTATTGGGGATGAAACGTTAATAACACAGCGGAGTAGCGTTCCTAAAGATGCTCGCCCCATCAGACAGCATCAGTAAATGTACTTGCCCTCAGGTCAGAGTATGAGTCAGATATTACTGAAACCGAAATTGAATTCCAAAGTAGTTAAGGGTGTGTACAACACATTCTTATACGCACCCAATACTGCCATGTGCATTTATTAAATGCATATCCGAATACACAGTTACCATGAAACAACCATAACCTTAACCTCAGTGGAGTGATTATTCATTAGGAACAAATAAACCTGACAGGTAGACAGACAAACTAACAACTGACCGCACAGGGTCTGTGGCAGGCCACAGTCACTCATAATGGAGCTATCAATAAACTCATCAGATTAGACAGAAAGGCTCCAATTAGTGGTTTGAGCAAGTGCTGTTCCGGACACCTGAGGACACTTTCACTGAGACATGAGTAAACAATACAAAGCAATAAAACTCCTCAGGTCACCAACAATAAACTGTTTTCAAAATTATATTTTGTAGGGAAAATATTTTTATCAAATAAAACACAGGACATTTTCGGCTTATGTTTTTATTCAATTTAAAAAGTAATCAAAACTTCAACTGCATGTGGCATGAATGAAATTATGTTGGCTTGAAGAAAAATATTTGTACGAAAAGAGCAGCATAGCTAGGAGGGAGCTGGGTCCTCCAGTCAAATGGAGACCAAGGCTGTATTTGATCATGTCCTACAGCCTCTCGTCTACGTTTGGCCATATCATGGGCAGCTCTAAACCTGCTAATCTGTCAACCTGGACAATGTAAAGACCGGTTGACAAATCCAAGACCCAATACCAGCAACTTGATAAACAGATTATTCATAAACAACAATTCCTATGTATTAGGCAACTATGGCTTGAGCCAAGAAGCCAAATACAAATAGTTTCCATGCAGTTTTAAATTAACATCTCCTTATCTCTTAGTGCAAATGTGTGTGTCTTAAAATGTAAGCGTGTGTAGTGGCTCTCCATCTTTGTCTGAAATGGAAACTTCTCTCAAATAATTGAGAGAGGCACTACCCTGAGGGAATCATTCTTCCGGTGTTCACAAGGTATCACTTCTTAGCATCTGAGCCTGCACACAGATGTGCACATACACACACATCCAGACAACAGCTATCAACACATGTATGCAATTTAGCCAATTAAAGCTTTAAC
Organism: Datnioides undecimradiatus; assembly: GCA_008933995.1. Lineage (NCBI taxonomy): Eukaryota > Metazoa > Chordata > Actinopteri > Lobotiformes > Datnioididae > Datnioides > Datnioides undecimradiatus. The sequence continues at coordinate 2,489,692 of WARS01000031.1, read as the reverse complement.
CCGTTACCAGGTGCAGCCCTACCGCACAGCAAACAAACTGTTTTCATGTGAGCGGAGAGAAGACGAGAATAAAAGAAAGGAAATATTACATTTAGAATGTAAAAATGGATTAAATCATATATTAATAGAAAACAGCAGGGCTTTTCAGTGCTTGGGCCATTTCCCTTTTCGTTTTTCTATTTTACAAGGCCATTACCCGAAGCAAACATTTGATAGGAATTGAAGAACAAATGCAGACCTTTAATAAAATGTCATTAAGGGTCAGCACCAGCTGTTTACTCAGTGGCATGCTCTGTTGTGGTCTGACAGAAATAATCGATATTTTAGCTTTCAAATCAAATGTATATGAAGCGATTTCTACAACATGCATAGAGTCTAAAACGATGTATCTGGGAAAGTTGCATTTAAGAGGAGAACAATTGCTGACACCATTCAATTTACCACTAGTGATTAGGCAGAGATTAATAAATCTACAAACAAAACAACAATGTAGGCGATAAGATGTGCAGAATAACAGTCACACGATTTGTGGCTGTCTTGTAGAACAAATGCAAGTGGAGGAGATAGATGGAGTTTGTGGGTGTATGCTACCTGATTCTGTATGATGTCTTTATGTTACCACTTGTGTATAAATAGATTATGTAGTGCACTTGAGGCATGGCATTGTATGGTTGGTGAGTGCAGCGCAAACAGGCAACAGTATGGAAATCCCAGCCGAGCTGCATTCTGTGAGCTCTCTAAGTTTGCTAGCTGGCTCATGCTAATGCTGCACTACCGGCGCCAATGCCTCAGAGCTGCTCCCAGTGCAGCCAAGAAAGAAGTGCGACAGACATCATAACAGGCTCCGTAGCTGTGCTGCTGCAGCTATGATAACAACGCGTGTCTTTGGGGACAAGCAGTGTCTAAAACTAGCTTCAGACACTGTCGAAACACAAGTTAAAGGCCTTCTAAGCGACATCCTAGTTACTTGTGGAATAGAAATGACATAGATTCCCATGGCTGGAAAAGTTGTTATAACAGTATTTGTGCCTCTCAGGGACACTGTTCCACTGAGCAGCTGGTTTTATCAACAGGGGTAAAATAAATCATGTAAGACTGAAGTGTGTTGTCAAGAGATCAGATTAGCCTTTTTTTTTTTTTTTTTTTTTTTAATATTTCCTCTTGATAACAGGCACTTGCTCTTGGCTACAGCCCTTTTCATTGAAACAATAGGACCATGTTAGTTTTTAAGTGCTATGGTAGCCCTGCATGGTTAATCTCCTCTATTGTATATTCACCAACAAAGCCTGTAGAAATCACAGAATTATTAGTTATGTTTAAGCTTTTGAATACTGTATGTTCATTTGTTTTGGACCTACATGAGCAGCAGTTTTGAATGACAGCATTATTCGGGTTTCTTTGTTTATAAGTTAAATTGGGTGTCCCTAGCAATGAAAAAAAGCAACTCAGCGTCTGAACTACAAAGATGGTGCAAAACAAAGAATTTGAACACAAACAACACAAACGAGTTCTGTTGTAAATGAAAGAAGCCAAGTAAATTAAGTATGACGGAGGGGTAATTATAACAAAACAACAACAACCAAACACATGTTCAGAGAGATGAGGGGAAAATAAACATAGAAGACCAGGTTTAGGAAAGAGCTGATGCAAAAATAAGGTCGAAGGTATTTTGTTTTCAATTTAAGTGTCCAATAAAGCTCTCATGTGGAGCAGATCAGTCAAAGACCTTTGGGTGCTCTCAAAAAGTTGCCAAACAAACTCCTGATCTTCCTCCCTTCTCTCTCAGCCATCCCCTACCCCCACACTCCAAGGCTGGAATTTCCTGTTGATGGCCCAGTGCAAACGCCCACTCTCATACGGAAAACTTACTTTGAAGATGAGCATTAGAGACAGAAAGAGGAAAAAAGCTACAGAATAGAAATGCATGTCATGATGGTGCCTTCTGGCAAAATCTGGAAAGTTTACACTGCTGGCACACTTTTCCATTTACCCATGCCAGAGAGCCAGACTACTAAAATTACACACCAGCACCAGTGTTTAGATACACACATGTATCTAACGGGAAGAGAGCAGATAGTAAAGAGAGAATATGGGACAGCGTGACAGATTTAAGCTGCACTTTACTGCACTGGACTGGATTACACAGAAATTAAAACTAGAGACTGACTCTGTCTATGCTTGGACTGTTTCATGGACAGATGTTGTAGAAGAGCAACTTGTCAAAGGCCAGTTTCTGGATTTACTCATAGGAGGGTGACTGCAAGGGGCTCCAATGTAGAGAGGCAGTTCAGTGGACAAGGGATGCATTGAGGCAAGGGAAAAGGGATAGATGATACAGGCGTGTGAATGTACAGCCCCAAAACCAAGCCTACTCAGGTTTCCTCCACAAAGCTTCCATTTTACCATGGCACACCCAACCCCCCCCTCATCTTGCACACAGATGCACATCCCTCCTCAGCTTCTCCCCCTATTGTGCTTGCCTGGCAATTTAAATGTGCTCTCAGCATGTCCCTTTTATGTTATGGCATAATGTCGCATGTAACGGTTCACCACCATTAGGACTACTAGTTACACTTCTAACCGTCTGCCCTCTATGTATGTGACGTAATATAGGAGTGTTTTCAGGAAGCACTGGAGGTGGGGGCAGGGCTGCAGACCATTGTATTTTTTTCTTCACCCTTTCTTCTGTTTTTGTTCAGTTGAGTGACTAATCAAAAAAAGTCCCTGTGCACTCTTTTCTCCCCATCCAAGGTCTGGCCAATATGAAAGCAGTCCTGGAGAGGGGAGGACAAAAGGACACACATGTGACACGCTAAGGCCATTTGGGATCTGGGTCAGGATAGAGAACTGGTCGTTGAAGTCTCCCTTTTACTAGTAAATGCCTCCAACAGGCCACAGCCCCTGGCAGTTCACTGTACCCTTTAAAATAACATACAAGAAGAAGAGGAGGAGGATGATGATTCAGGCAAATCAGTATAATCTCATCTGAAAACATAAAATTAACAATCTCTGAACTCATCAAATGTTGTGAATTTACAGAGAAATTCCTTGTTTGTGTCAAAACAGACACATGCATCCGTGCACATACATGTGCACACATATGGCTGCTGCGTGAGAGGGGCTTCGGTGTCAGAGCTGGGAAGCAGAAGGCAGCATTCATATGCAGATACTCTAGCATGTGTGGAAGGAGCAGAGAAGAAAGGGCTTCCCTCTGCACTAGAAAATGGCTAAACAATCAATACAGAGTGTACATAGAATTCCCTTATATAGTATACTCAATAGTGCATTTAAACTTAAAATAGTATATTTACAGTTGATCATATCTATGGTATGTTTGAGGATATACTTTATGTTGTATGTTCTCTTGCCATTCTAGATATATTTCTTATTATAGTTATAGATCATGCCCAAATCTGTTGTAGTCTTCTGTATTTGTTTTTATTTGGTGTGTTTATTTTCCCACTAATTTATACATTTCCCATTTACTGTGTATTAACCCCGTGTTATGCCTGGATAGTTTTCTGCTGCTGTTAGACAATTTGTGATCAATTAATCCATCTATCTGCTCATCCATCCATCACGAAGATGGGACACATAAGCTGACAGAAATAGTAAGCTAACCAGTCAACAGGTAGGAGGCTGGAGGACTAGTAAAAGCAAGCCCTGCCAACAGATGTTCAGTGTGCACTGGCCTGGATTTGACCCTATTGGATTGTTAACATGGTCACGCAATGGGTCTGGGCTTAAAAACAGTGAGCATGTGTGATATTAATCTAAAGTGGAGCGCCTTGAAGGTGTGTACAGGAACCAAAAATCAAACCTTAATTATTTTTAAACAGGAAAAAACATGCCTATAATATTAAGCAGTAACAGAAAGTGAAAACAACACAATATTAGACTGTCACTCTGATGGCAACCTTAAATCTTAGCCAAAAATCTGGAAATGGGCCTAAGCATTTTATTTCTGACGCAATACTAAATCTGCTTGCCGCAGCTGATGGATTCAGCATCTAGGTCAGAGTGAATGCAGTGTACAGAGAAGATGAGGGGTAGGCAGGACTGGCTTTTATTATACATATCTGTGTAGTTTTTCCTTATTAAACATGATATGTTTTGGGTAAAAGCAATGCCCACAACCAAATAAACAAACAGAACCTAAGAATTAAAACACATGACATACTGGAGAACAAATTAAGCAGAAAACCAATTTCAAAACATAAAATGGTGGGTCTGTAGCTGCCTTGCCTGCACGCTCAAACAGTCGAACACACTTCTCTTACACAACGCTGAACGTGAGAGGGCTTAAGATAGAGCAACTGAGCAGGGATCCGGCTTTTGAAGCATAAAGGAGTGAGTCATGATGACCTACATAGGCTGTGGGGAGAGAGTGAGAGAGAAAAAGAAGGGGGCGGGGGGTGGGAGAGATTCCTTCCGCATATCAAAGTGTTTACTTGGCTCTGCATGCGCCTTCTCTCTGGGAGGGAGGGAAGGGAAAAAAGGAAAGCAGGAGGGGGGTAGATAACATTAGGATGGAAAAGAAAATGAAAGGACAGGAAAGAGGGAGTTAAATTATACAATGGCTGTCACTGTTTTTGCCTCCCTTGATCTCTGCATTTCATGGCAAAAAGTCCAGCTGAGACATTTTCCCAAATCTTCCTTAACAGCAAAATGCACGGAAACGTTTATAAGCTCAACACAAAGCTCATGCTAGGAGAATGCAGTGCAACATCTCTATACTCTGAGCAGGCACACACACAAAACCCTAATATTTAACCAGCTTGCATCTCTTGCATGCTACAGGCATGAAATTGATAAGCATGCTGATTTATTTATTTACTGTATGTGGAGGCAGTGAAGTGTCTCCATAATAAATCAGCTACAATTCACTGCAATGCCAAGGAGACCAGCAATATTCGTGGCTGATCAATAAGCACTGCAGAGAGATCCAGTTCCTTTTGAAGCCGAGCCGTGGATCTGGTTTCCTAATCACCTCCACCACTGCACCCTGCTCCTCCTCCTCTTTTGTCCCTCCCACAGTTTTTCCAATACAATGGAGCAGTTTTCACACTACATGTGGGCCTGAGCCGGGTCGGCCTGTTTAGGGAAAAGAAGGGGGAGTAGTAGCTTCAGAGAGAGGCACTGAGGGAAAGCAAAGGAGAACAAGGAAAAGTGGTAACACAGAGGGGGGAAAGCCATCATTCTGGAAATGGGACAACACAACAGCCTCGTACTCAAACTCAGTGCCACATCATTCGCAGTTGAAACAGTTTTCAGATCAGAGTGTTTGGGGTATTAACGGTGTTCTGTGCCGAGGCTCCTTACTTTACACTGGTTGGAATGAATGAGACGTAGGAATTAAAGCAGCGTGAAAACCAAAGACCTTCTCAAAGTAATCTTTAAAGTTATGACCTCACTGGTTGATACAGAGTACGTGCAAATGTATAAGTGAATATATAGCAAAATATTTCATAGTACATTTATATACAGCTATATGGCTATAAAATGGCAGTGCATTGTTTGGGCCGCTATAGTAGCAGGCTTTTAAGAAATTACATTCCAATTGATTCCTGCAACTGAATGCAAAGGACAAATCAAATAACGGGAACGAAATTACAGAAAAACACAATTCTGTAATGAAGAGAGAGGCAGAAACTCTCCCCCCACTGCCTCCTTTCTTTCTCTTTCTGTTTTGTGCTGCATCACCAGTAAATGCGGCCATGGGAGCTCTGCCAAAGAGCTGTAAACTGCCATCCACTAGAGAATGGCTGCAACCAAAACAACCAACTACGTCACCTCTCAGAATACATTTCTGTCCACTAGCTCTCCCTAACACACACAAGCAGGGATTATCTTGGGATATGTCCCCATTTTGACTCCTGGATCATCAAACTGATAATGTAAACTGCTGTTGTCTGTGTTGCTAGGCATATGCTCCAAAAGTCTTTGCCACAGATTGTCTCTAAGTGGACGGGGAGTGGAATACAGAGGGGACACTGGATTGTAGAGGCTAGGGACTTTGTAGTACAAGGTTGGAGAATGGGGCAAGTAATGCAGGGTGTGCAGTGTGTGTGTGTGTGTGTGTTTTCAGTTGGTGTTGGGGAGCTGGGCAAAGGGGAGATGAGGTTAGGGGAAAGAGGGAGGACAGAGGAGGCAGCTGGGGGAGGGGCTGCAAGGAGGAGGGGAGACGCACTAAAAGGACTGGTGAATTATTGATGAGAGCCAGCAGGCTGGCCCTCAGTACTAATGCACGGACACACATACACACTAAAGGTGCACACAAGCATTTACACAGAGCATGGATATTGTTACACATTACATCACCTCCTCCCCTCTCGTCTCCATTCTCAGCCACCACCCACAACCTCAGCCTCAATTTAGCCCTTCTGTCCTCCTGTCTCTTTACCTCAGCCTGTCTCCTGTCCTCTGTCAAGCCATACCCATCACATCTTTCACTCTCCCCCTGCAGACTCGCAGCACACAGCCTGCTACCGAATCCCGCTGGTCGATAAGAAACTGCTATTAGCTCTGTCCTGGGAAGTCCAAATCACACACCAAGCAAAAGGCTTGAAATCATTTTTCAATAATTTATACTTGTGTTGAGAACTAGGGTACACAATTTAGAGCATGTTAACCACAGCATTGGGGTTCATGTAAAGGCTAGGCAGCTTCTACATGAACACTCCAACAACAGTGTCTGCAGGCCAAGCACGGCACATGGTGGTGGACACATCTATTCCACACAAACACAAAGGGGGGACTGAACCAATGTGGCTGCCACCCCTACTCAAAGCTCTGGATGTGTGTATGTGTGAGAAAAGAGAGAGAAAGCGGGACTGAGCGTGCGTGTCATGGGGCCTGCAGGAAATGTTGTGTCTGAGACTGGGGAGCAAGGGAAAGCACAAGGCAGAAGCCGGATGAAGAGGTAAGTAGAAATTAGGGAAATAAGGAAAGAAAAGATAATTGGGAAACAGTGTTTAGCATGTGTTTTTGTGTATTCATCACAAAATGAAAGCAGCAGCTTATATTATGATAGCACAATGTTGTTGGAATACTAAACCAGATCCCATAAGAGCCTTAGCAATCAGCTCAGTCGTCCAAGAGACCCCTCCACCCCAGCCACAGAGAAATAAGACAAACACATTTATCCATTTTTATGCATGCAATTTCCTGTTATACTACCTTTCCCTAGGCATGAAACATTTTTCTTATACAGCTACATCTCTTTGCCAAGTCAGAACAACAGTATGAGGGGAAGGAGGTTAGAAAAATAAGAGGATGCAGCAGTGACAGCTCTTACAAGACCTGTGTACATTTACTTGATTAGTCCATGTTATGTGTGTACATGCAAGCTGACATACCTAAGCAAAAATAATAATAAAAAAAAAACAAACAAAAAACCACACTGACAATTATTGTAATAGTCAGAAATATCTGCATGGCATTTATTTTAACTGCTATTTAGTAAGTGGGTGTATTTCAATGTCAGGATTGAACTGCACTGAAATGTTCTGTGAGGGTCCAGCAAAGACAGATGGTCTTTACTATCTGTAAGCATTTGCAGATGATATTGGTGCACAGGCATATATTTTAGGTTTCTGTATGTGCATATGCAAGCAGAGCACTGCATGCTGAACTGAGCAGAGCAGAGCAGAGCTGACCTGCATACAGAGCTGCCTAGCTCTGCCTCAACATTGTTGTTGCCTGTGGAGCTCTGGTCTGCCCTTCCCCCATTCTTCTCTCTCTCTCTCTCTCTCTCTCTCTCTCTCTGCTCTCGCTTTCCCCTCCCCCTGACTGCGGCAGGCAGGCAAGCAGGGCAGATGGTATCCTAGCAAGCAGAATGACCCTGGTGTTCCTGCCCCTTGTTTTGATCCTGCAGTCCTGATTGTCCAAGCCTAATCCTACACTAGCCAGAGCTGCTGGACCGCTGCCAGCTCTCTTATTAAGCACACAAAGGCTTTTCATTACAGCTAGGGTGCTAGCTAGCTCATCAGCCTACACACACTACCTCTGCTCCGTCACTCGGCTGCTGTCTTCCATCCTTATTCTCTCCAACTTGCCTCTTCTATTGCTCGCCAACTTGCTCTTTACTCAGAAATATTCAGGTTCAACAATGAGCCCGTCACCACCTCTTCCATCGCTCTACTTTCTGCTTAGCCTGCCTCAAAACAGGCTCTCTGTCCATATCACTCTCCCCACTTCCCTGGATTGTTTTCTACTAATTTTTGATAACACTGTGAAAACACCATCCATGTAGACATTAGAGATTGTGAAACTGTTTGTGTAGCAATAACACAGTAACTATGACAGATAATATAGTTGAACCATGGGAAAGTACATTTGAATAGCATTAGGATTTCAATGTGGTCTGGCCATAAAGCTTTAAGTATATGCCGTGTCAAGCTACAATTGAAACCAGTGTAAACAAAGCAGAACAATGCAATGATAATGGCTGAGAGTAGACACTTTATGGAATTTCTACAATACATATTAAAGAAAATGTGTGGCTGGTACCAACACTGATATGTGATGGAGGAAGAGATTGTTACTGTTCTGCATGAGTGCACTTATTCTTAGCAGGGATTACTACAGGATAAGTCAAATTACTACACCTGTCATGCTCTGAGCTACACAAGTAAAATTCCCCTTCCTCTGAATCACCTTTGTTTTGTACCCCAAAAATGTAGTTTAATATATGTACAAGGTACAGTAAATGCGTTTTACTTTCTCTACTTCTACTTTATTTATTTGTAAAACAATTACACACAGGAAGGAGGAGGTAACAGCAACACACCCTTAATAAATAATCCTACTTCTGATCCCACAGGACAAATGATCAGTGTCAGCGCCATTCATATATGCAGCTGTAACCAAATTCAACACTGTGATGCTCCTGTACATTTAACATCCAACCGTTAAAAGTATTAAGCATAGCTCCAAGAAGATAACGGACAACAGAACAGTTTTCTAGCCCAGAATTACACAAAATCACAAAAACTATATAAGCTACCATTAATTCACAGTGAATACAGTCAAAGGGCTGCAGCTTGTTAAAGCACCAAATGCATTTTTCGATGGACTTAGCCATGCACTCTGAAACACTCGCTCATTCTTGCTTCCTCCTCCACTCGCTCCTCTCAGTCTCTCTGAGCTAAAATCAAAGATTATGACTGAGAATTCTACAGCATGTTGCCTAGCAACCTGCACAAGAAAGCCACACTACATCAGATCACATGAGGGACATGTGCATGCCCATGCACACCCACACACATACAATGATGTGGGGTTTATGTTTCCCTGAAACCAGATCCATAATGACTGAAATATATAAGCACTTCACATGCTTTCTATTTTCATAACAGTGTAAAAAAAATCCATAATGCCTGGGTCAAGGACAAGAACATATTAGGTGTGAACAGGTCACAACCTTCAATTCTAAGCTGTATTTTTGCTGTTATGAGTGACAGCCACAGTTTCAAGGCCACACTGATATAAGTCCTTAGAATACTTGAATGTTATTTGGCTTAGGCAACAGAGTAACCCTGAAGCATGTTGCTAGGTGAAGAGAAACAAGTAATATAACGTACCGAAAAACAGGAACAACAACAGAGGAGGATGGTGAGAACAACAAAAAGGAAAGCATTATGTGGCAGACACTCCTCAGTTTGAAGATCAGGTCATAAAGAGGGCCAGCTCTACACTTTTACAGCCATCATGTTTACCAACACAAAAGGTTCAGTGCATAGTCCAGTGCAGCGTTGCTTAGCTCAACCAGAGGCCATTTACATTGAAATCCCTTCATCCCCAAACATTCAGCCAGTGATATTTTGTCCCATGCTACTGGTAAACTCTTACTATGGGGACTCTGTAAAGGCAGTCAGCTTATCAGCGTGAACAGGTCGAGTCAATGCAGATGATGTAAGACAGCTTCAACCAGACAAGCCAACCTTCTGTACTTAAGAATCCATCAGGCTTAGTGATCAATATGAACAGGTCCTGGCTTTGTGCTGCAGCTGCCGCATTGCAATAAAAGCCTTGCTGGGCCTGACCCGGCAAAAGCTGAGACTGATAAAAAGGTTGTGTTGGATTACCAGCAAACCTTGCCTTCTTCTTCCACACACACACCTCAACTGTAAACTTTCAGTCACATGCTACTCAGTACAATATATACTCTTCTGTAGTATTAATCAACTGTACTGATATGCCACAGTTCTAGCCCAGTAGAGAGCGTAGGGTAAGCCTTGTATGTGTGTACATGCACGTAGCTGTTGCTGCAGTACACTAAGCTGTTCTCCACATTTCCTTTTATTGCCAACCATTACAGAAGCTTTCATATATCCACAGTTATCTCTTGCTGTAGACCTGAGAGGATTACATATTAGTGCTGTGCAACAAAGTTAGCCTCCCAGATATGAAGGGTGGGTGTGTGTATGTGTAGTTTTGTCACACTATATGTGAAATGCCATCTCTTTCTCCAACGTATTTCAACAAACTTGTACCAACAATCTCTGCATAATGTCACAAGTTCTGTTTCCACAAAGAATATCACCAGTGAAACAATATACATTTAGGATGCCTACTGTGAAAAAAGTCAAGATGATTTTCCCCAAACACATCATCAACAATAATACAAGATACCTACCATCACTAAAAATGTTGCACATCACGCACCTGCTTAAACTTGCCATTTAAAACAACACGTGGAAGCCTCTAAAGGCATTTTAAAAGAAACACCTTCAATTGTGGGTCCAACTTATTGTAATAATGTTAAAAGTCAGAGTGCGTTATTTTCTGTTGCTTCAATAGTATCTGAGACAAAGCTTTATGTGTTATGGCTTTAGGTGAAATAGTCAGAGAGCCAGGCCATGACTAACTAGCGACCTGTAAAAGTGACTGCTGCCTCTGAGCCTTGCAGTTCTTCTTTTCCCCTGTTTTCATCTCTTCTCTTCTCTGGCCTGTGACATCATCACCGCTCCAAAGAGGCGCTCTATATTTAGCTGCTCACACCCCTGCTGGGTCTCACTACTCTGTCAATGCCTCGGCCGAGCTCAATCTCCCTCCCTCTCTCACTCAGATGGCTCATCTCGCCCTGTTAGCTAGGGAGGTTGGATGCTTTTAAAAAAAAGGAATGATGGGAGAGGGACAGAGCTGTAGAGAAAGGACTAGAAAGGGACTGAAAGGAGATAAAGAAGAAGATGTTCAATGAGAAAGACAGAGGGGAGGGTGTGAAGGAACAAGCAGGATGGTGTGAATAGCTGTGCTGTAAATCAGCCCCTCCATAAAGTCTCCCTGTGAGAACAGCTCACGTGTTGCCTCGTTACGCCACGCTGTCACAATGTGTGCCTGCATGCTCACACACTTCAAAAAACACAAAAAAATAAGCCCTGCAGAGCTCTGCAATACTACACTGCACTCTTCCACTGCTGCTCAACGGTACATTATAAAAGACTGTGTGTGTGTGGGAGAGAGGATGGGGGGAGGGTGCAGTGTGTCTGTGACTGGCATTTCAAACATCCTCCCTGCACAAAATAACATCCTGGGAAGATAATCTGTGAGCGTGTGACAATTTATTCAGGCTCACGTTTCTGCAGAGTGTGAAAGCCACTGAGCGGTAGAGGGGAAGTGCAAGAGACCAATGAGTGTGTGCTGGTTACTTCTGCTTAGAGACATTCAGTTAACAGTTTCAGCAACCACACAAAGAAGAGGACACACCGCTTCATCTCATTTGCTCTTTCACATTCACCACCTCACTCAACAGCTAGCGATTCTAAATTTTTCTACCCAATGCTATTTTGTTATTCACATCACTGCCCACTCCTCATTCTACCCAGCCCCCTTTGATGCTGTTGGGGCTGCAGCGTTAAACTCAAGGGAGGCTGACACAGAGGGGAATGAGCTTTGGTGTGTAGCAGAAGAGGGGGTTTATGGTGTTTTTGCAGAATGAGCGAGAATGAACCACATCATGGCCTTATTTCTGCACGTTTTCTCTGCTTCCTACGGGCTCTGCCTGCTGGAGCCTGGAGGGTGCAGACGAGTCATCAGGGTCACCATCGACTCAGATCACCTGGCATGACTAGCTGCTAAGCTAAATAAGCTGGTGTTAGCCAGTCTATGATTCAGTTTCACAATACGGCTTTCATGCAGGACTGATTTAGAGCAGTTTATAATCTAACTTTGCATTGTGTTGGTCAGTTTTGCACAAAAAAACATTTTAAAATTACAACTACAACAATGTGCTGTTCCACCTTTTATCTTTTCTCTTGAGCAATGTTATGACAGCCAGCCAAGTAGATAAACATCCTCCTGAATAGAAAATACATGGAGGGAAAGCAGCTGGTCAGCAACCATATTCTACACTCAACAGCTGTCAGCTATCCTCACCAGCTACTGCGATGATTAATTTATACAACTCAGCTGCTGCTGTTTAAAACCATACCATCAGGAGGAGGAGCTGCTTGTTGGCATTTCTGTTTTGGAGCAAGAACAGTCGCTGGTTAAATAACGTTCCAGAGACATGGTGGTAAGTGGGGCGTTACTCTGAGGTTTGGCTGGTCTAGCTATCGTCGTACATAGCACTGTAGGAAAGCCCTGGAGGTTTTTGGTCTTAGGAACACTGGATGTTCTTGTTCACAACGAAACCATCCGTGCTCAACCCTCACATAGACCAGAGGACTTGGAGGTTAGCAAGGTGAGTTAAGGTTTAACCCTGAAAACTGGAAGCATGGTAAGATCCTGTGGAGCTCAGTGCATGGATTGTGCCAAGGTCTCTTTGACCTAAAATTGTTCAGATACCAGCAAAACCTTTTGGCTGTCCCTAATATTTAATAAGACAGATATCAATTTTAGTTGGAGGGACTGACTTATTTGTGTCAACCTCGGGAGCCACACGATGCCAGTTATTCACTTATAGTACTGCACACTGTTTGCAATACCTTTCGTTACTTGGCTACAGGTACCTTACGTATGCTATAGGTGTTGCAAATATCAAAGCCATTACACTGAGCACTGAACGATATCATCGTACAACACAGACTGACACATAAAGTCTTGCACTTGTTTTTTATAAAAGAAATGAACGTAAACCTACTAAACCGGCTTGAATCATTCATACATCAGTTTTTAATTTGCTCTCAAGTCTGTCTGACACCACTAGGAAACTTAAATAAAAAGGCTAGCTATGTCATTCACATCTTAACATTACATCTAAGCAACATTCAATAGAATAAACGAATGTAGCCTTTGTTCCTAATTTGGGCTACAGCAGCTGAGTTTTTTTATTTTACTGGATGTTGGAGATATCACTCCTTTGACCTTCCAAGTTGATAGACTGTCATGTCACCTACTGGATTGCAGTTGTTAGGCCTAGTGATGCTAGATCACAAAATATAACCTGGATATGTTGAGCCTGCTATGAAATACTTCCCCATGAATTCCTCTGGCCAAAACAACACAGGCATGCCACATGTTTAAGAAAACAACCTCAAATCTCCAGATCTATAATGTTTAATCAGCAATGCACATTATTTATTTGGTGTATTGTCGTGTAGCCTGCACAGCCAACTTGCTTTACATTCCTAGAGCCGCACTCATCCACACATACATACACTATTGCCCCCCTCCCCCCAGTAATGTGGTAGTGATTGAAGTGGGAACTAGGGGCTGTACTAACAGGTGGGCACACATGCTGCTAGGGAGATTCATCAGATTATCCCGCCAGCACTCAGGGCATGCTTGCCTTGATACACTGTGTGTGTATGTGTGAGTTTGTCTGTGTGTGTATTACACCTCTCTACAGGACAGGTGAGGAGCAGATCTGCCTCATCTCATTCCTGATCACGTACGGATCCAGCTCCATTAGGACACGCCACCCCACCAGCTCCTCCATCCATCCACCCACTCACTTACACACACACACACACACACACATCAGCCATCCCATCTCAAACTATGAAAGTGGGCCGAACACAAGGTAGCTGCTATCCACCTTATGTTTCCCAGCAACAAGGATGTGCTCTACTGTGATGTTTTGTCTTTTAACTTCAAGTCTGTGCCAGAAGTGGCAACGTATCTTGCCGACTTTAGTTGATAGCTGATTGTGGTCTTTCACCTATAATTTGACTCCACATTATTAAACAATATATACTGCTATATATAAAAAGGTATCTCATATAAATCTACATATTTTTTGGAAAAAAGTGAATTTATTAGTCTTAAGCTGGAAGCAGTGCAGGACTGACAAGAGCCATCACTCTTCAAACGTTGTCTAATTTGTCTTCTTGCAGTCAAAATAACGCAACTCTTAAAATGACACAACACTCTTCAACGTATGCAGTGTACTTTGTAATGGTTCCTTAAATTGGATGTTACATGTCTTCACAAGGAAATACATTTGCACATGTATTGAGTCACTGATCTTAACACACAAACCTCCATTTGGGATAGAAGGCTTATTGTTTTTCCTGTAAGCCTACCACATACAGTACAGACATTAGTTCGATATTCTTCCCAGTGAACTGCGATTAAGATGAGCATGCTATGATCACTTTGCACTTGGGAGGAGAATGGGACTAAACAGCCACAGTCTGAAACCTTGTAAAACCCATCTATCTATTGAGGATAGCGCACTAGTAGTTGTTGCCCACTAAAGGTCTTTTTTACAGCAGCGTTAACTGGACTAAAGCAGAAACAAACCTCCAAACGCGGCATTCATTATTTCCACGAAAAGTAAAAATAAGTTTTACATCCACGCTTTCATGTCCTGCTTTTATTTAAAAAATATGGAGTAGTAGTGACAAAAAGAACCAGTATCCTAACTAAAATCCTAACAACACCCATCCCAGTCTGTCACACTGCTTGTTGGCAGATGAGTTTGAAACACTGCAAGTCAGGAATAAACAGCTACAAGAAAGCTTGGAGTAGGAGCCTCTGTCCTTATAAAAGTCATCTGTTCAGATTTTGCAGCCCTTAGATTGTGTGGATTAAAGAAATTCAATCAAACCAAGGGATAAAAAGCTGACACTGTGCAGTCCTACTGGCTAAGTTAAGAGGTTATACATGATACAGAAATAGATGGAGAAACATGCATAGGGAGCATTGCTGCTACAGCGCTGTCCTCTCTGTCCCCCTCAGGCCTCTGTGACAGGTGCTGTGTTTTTCCCCCCCCACTGCTATGCAGGCCCTCATTTCTTTGCAGCTCACCCCAGTTGGCTACGTGAGGATCAGCACTGGAAAGTTGGAGAATACAATGCCAACTGGGGCACAGGTGAAGTGAACATGAGGTCACCATCAACATATCTGCAGGAAGAAAAAGCAGCTCAATGATGAAACTGCAGCTTAACTGATATGTCTGATACCTACACCTTGCCTGAACCTAATGACCTGTTTGTGTGGGAGGAACAATACAAACACACATGCAAGACTGAAGAAACCAGCTTACAGCTTTGCCACCACTCATGGGATTTGAAGGGCAGCCGCCATTTGCTGACGCTAGAATTTTAAATGGGACTATGAAATTCGGGGGATTATTATTTATGTCAGATTATTCAGGGTCTGGTGTTCCACATCACACCCCAAACAGGGGAAAAGCTGAAAAAAAGCTCATGACCTACAGCGATGCCAACAAGATCCAACGTGTCAATATTTCCACTAAAAAAACACAGCAAATGTAAAAATACATTTATCTTATCTTGGAAATGGAGCACAAATCCATCCATCTCCATGTTTGTCACATCACTTGTTTATTTATGTGAGAGCATAAATTCCTTCCCCTTCTTTTTACTGTGTGACAGGCATAAGCAGGATAATTTACTGGTCCAATTTTGGCATTCAACCACATCAGAGTGACAGCGTCAGCAGAATCCACACGACATCTACTGGTTTCTGTTTTGACAGAACAAACTCTAGACTTCCAGCAATCCATACTTCACAATGTAATTTCCACATAAAAGCAGAATAGCACGGCATTGTAAGTTGGAACTGTGAGTCACATTACAGTAAATATGAAAAATGGAAAAATCAGAGGTGGAATTTCTCATGTTTAACTGCAGTGGATGAATAACCCTGCTCTGGTCTGACTGAATATGAGCAGAGAGAATTCCCTCTGACTTCTCCTTTACGCTTAAAAATAAAGTATTTCACAACACTCGAATTACAAATGATCATGTGCTGTACTTCCTTCCACATCACAGAGACGTGGATTGAGGAATGGTAAGTGGTGGCTTTCTTTTGTTATTTGTTTATCTGTTGATTATGTTTTCTATGAATAGAACAAGTCATAAAAAAGTGATGGAAATAGTACAAAATGTCCATGAAACTGTTGAGAGCACTAGGGAACATCTTCAGTTTTTTTTGTTTTGTCAAAGAAAAACAATTGCCAATGAAAATACTGAATTTTGTTTGAGGTGACAATTCATTCAGTACAGGTTAACCGAAGTAAACAGCTCAACAATCTTGTTCAGCTTGAGCAAAAAAAAAAAAAAAAGTGTTGCTGCTTGCCATAAAACTGATCTTTATCCCCACATTTATTGGGAATTTCTCACATCTGCCTGATACATAAAGTATTTGGTAAAATCACTATCAGTACTGATGCATCTCCCTGGCCGCTTCTAGAAAATGTTGCTATACTAAATGTCCTGAACGACTGTCGACTGTTAATTGAATGCAAGGTTTCAGCAAGGTAGACTATAGGTGAGCTGCTGTCCAATGGTGGGGGGTGTTCATCTCACTGGAACATATGGCAGATGGTCACTACAGTGAGGTGAAATGTTACAGGCTTTGTCTAGACACCCAAACAGACAAACAGCTTAGTCAGCTCTTGTAACCTGCAAACTACAACAATGGAAATGACTGAAGCACTGTCAGAGGGCCCTGCTAACTTGTAAATAATATATTAATCACATGAACTGACATATTAAACATAACTTGACGGTGTGAAATGATCACAAGACAGCCCAAAACCCACATAACTTCATACTGCAAGAGATTTGAAAAAAAATAATTAAAAAAAAAAAAAAATCTAGAAAATCTAGGTACAAAGAGACTGAACAAACTGACTAATACACAAATCAGTTTTGTTTGTCAGCTTTACACGTGGTCTTGAATGAACAATGAGATTTTAATGTTCTGTTTTAACAACAGTTCTGACAGATGAAAAGCAATACTTCAACAACCACAAAAGGACAGCTTCATATTCACCACAGATCTGAATCAACGCCTCTAAGATACAGTCAAAACAACAGTACGTCATGAGCTTTGCAAAGCTGTTTGGGCAAAGAGCCATTTTTTGTTTTCAACACCAACACACAGACACAAACTCTTGTAAGAGTGTAAAATCTAGACCTTGACGTTTATATTTTCAATCTGTAAGATAACTCAGAAATGCACTCATACCTATAACTGAAGACTGGATTGACAAAGACAAATCTCTCAATCGTTAGATGTGCGATACTGGTACCTGCAGACACTTAAACTAAAGCAATTGCAGAACACAACTATTACGTCAAGTGTTGTAAAATATATTGCAACTATCTTCAGGCCTAACGGATTTACCACAATGGGATAAAAGCATGCAAAACGCAACATTAGAAAGTATGAGAGGTAATGCACATGCAGCTCTTTGGTCTACTGGGGTAATATTTTGTAATAATTTATATAAACCAGGTTGTACTACGTACGTCTTTTTGTGGGGGTATATCAGGTGCCATCCATGAAACGACTGCAAAGAGAAACTCAAACCCAATACAGTAAATACCACATGACCAAAAAAAACCAACTGACAGGTTGGATGATGGGAGCTCAGTCTTTGTCAAGCTGGCCTAATTAATCCGAATCACATCGGTGTTTACAGGAGCATGGTTTCTATCGTTGGACAAAAGGTAATATTCGATACAAGTGAGTTTAAAGCTTTGTGGTGTGTCCAGGAGCAGCGGATAAAGATGCACGACAGAAAATAGACAGACACCACACCTCTGATGTCTTATCTGAACAAATCACTGTCACACAAACAAGCCACTCGTTCCTCACAAGCACACACACTCTCTGAATGTGAGGGCGGATGAGAGTGAGTCACTCTCCCTTCTGGCCATGAAAAAAAGCAATCTGTGGCAGAGAGACAGGGCTTTAGCAAATTTGCTTTACATACATAGTGCTTTATTTTTGTCAAATGTTTGTGCATTGTACATTTGTGCAAGAGCATTTTTAATGTACTAATAGAACATTTTGGTTATGAGGATAAAGCAAGCAAGTAAACCTCAAACACAGCACGAGCTTACTGTAACACTGGTTAGATAGTATTAGCTGTAGTAGTTGTGAAGAAGTTGCCATCTGTCCTGACGAGCACTGCTCTTAATGACAATCCGGACGTTCTGCTGAAGATAAAATCAATGCTTCACTCAGCTCAGTTCAGACTCTACACTCCAAACCCTCCATTTTGTCAACAAAGGGCAAAGGAAAGAAAAAAAATGATGTGGAGCGAGAAAAAGACCAGCTCTGAATCTGGCTGATGCAATCTAATGGAACATCATTCTATGAGCGGCTGGTGTCTCGAGCTGTCAGTTAAGGCGATGTCTGCACTAAGCCTGCTGAATTTGAAAAAGCATCCTCTCTCCAAGTTCCGGCCCTCCATCTGCACAAAGACAGCGTTTTCACACCCGTCACTGTGGGTTTTTTTGAAAAAATTCTCCAGAGTGGACAGGTCTCAAAATGCCAGTCGTGAATTGTGGGGTGGATGTGAAAACAAAGCTCCTAAAAAATCATGACAAATGTCTTTACAGACATTGGGCGCTGTGTAAGAGTAACATGAGGAAAGCAATTTTCTATTGCCTCCAGCTCTTTGTGATCTCTCCTTTTAAATGCTGACAAAGCCACTGACAAAATACAGATGTTCTCATTAACAGACATTTATTCTGTAAGGGTTGTAAAGTCAACTTTGGTATCATAAAACAGTCTAATCAAAGGTCTACGTGCAGGGGTATAGGCATGCCTGAAGAAAGTAAAATGAATTTATTCTGCTCAGAAGTGAGTATTAGCATTATACAGCCTATGCTTTTATGCCACTGAACTCCAATGTCATCTAATAACTTGGAGAACAAATGGAAGAGCTGTACTGTTGTGCTGGCTGATACCGTATGTCCCCTTCATTACAACAATAATGGCTTGTGGTTTCGTTTTGAAACACCTGAGACTGCAGCGTGCATGCTCCAGGACACATTTTTGTGATATGCTAGTTTCACAAGCTGGGAGAAACAACTTGCTTGTTTGGGCTGTCATTCAGCATCTGTGTTGCAATGGCAGTAGATCAAATCACCCCAGCAAGGCAAAGATGTGAACACGGCAATAGTCTGGGATATGCAGGTTCAAGGAGGTGATTAATGTTGGTAACCCTTTTGTAATGGCCAATTAAACATGTTTCGGTGAATACTGAGTGAGCAGGTAGAGGTGGGAGTCAGACTTAGAGTGAGGAAGAGAGAAACATGCAAGGAAAAATATAGAAAATTAGGATGAAAGATGGGGATTGATGTAAACAGTGGCACGACAGGAGCAATACATTCAAACCAGAGGAACGAGCCACTGGCTGCATTTGGTATATACTGCGTGTTGGTTTCCCCAACAACACTTCTAAATATAACCCTCCACAACTGGAGCAAATGTTGAATAATGAAGCACGGGAGGTTCTGGAAAAAGGAAGACCTCGCCGGGAAAATTTTGCCAAGAAATTTAAACAAAATAATTCTTATTTTCCTGTAATGCACACGGCCATGCACATGGGAACATTAACTATGCCATGATACATATTTATTACATATTTAGAGTCTACTCCTTATATTTTTACACTTGATGAAGCACAAACCTATGAATGACATCAACTTTGTGTTAGGGATAACATGCTTATGAACCATGTGACTATGACTGGGTCCTCAGAGTCTCTAGAACTTATGGTAGGTCAACATACACCATGTGGTTACACAAACCAAGGGCACAGAGGGTTTCTTTTAAAAAACGCAGTTTTTGCATTTCTGTCTTCTGAGGCCAAGTCAAACAGGAGAGGTGGTGTCAGAGCTGGCAAGTCCTGTACAACACAGACGCTGTGGGAGCCTGGCAGGCATCAGTGCAGCAGAAACAAATGAACTTCATCTCAAAATCCTGCAGCACTACCTCACACATGCACTCCTTCACTGTAAGGCGAGTGAAAGGTCACCTACTGGCCTCTGATGTGCAAAGTGGGGAAAGTGGTATCATCATCTCTTACCATTAGAAACCAGACAACTCGTACTCTCTTTCCACCTATAATTTCACAACTAATGCAAAACATTGATGAGAGAACACATTAAACACTTTGTTTATATTACAAAATTTTAAAACCACTTTGACGGTTTCCCCTTTACAAACTTAAATGGCTGACCTTCTGACCATTTTTGTTTGAATTCTATATACAACTATTTTAAAAACAGTATTTGATGGGGTAAGGAAACGGAGCTGAAAACGTGGTCACTTTGGTGAGAGGACGGTAAAAGAGTGAGGATTGTGAGGCTGTCAATGCAGCGCCATTATGTTTTGGGCAAAGGTCACAAAAGAGACCAACTCTGCCCTGAAAGCTAAGAGGGGGAGCTTCTGTTGATCACTGTGTAAGAGCAGCAGAACTCGCTCCTCTTCAGGGCAGTGTTTGCAGAACATCATGACAGGAGGTGGAAACTTGTGAGTGTGAACTTAAATAGCTGACTTACAGAAGTCATGAATTAGTTTTTCAGATCAGCTCCATGAAAACTCTATCTTCCCACCCCCACCCACTACTCCATAAAACACACACAGACCCGACACTCTTTTTTATCCTAAACAAAAGCTGCCCCGCAAAGCTCCTCCTCTTTGCCCCTTTCTCTACTCGACTGTGGCTCTCCTGCTCTCCTTCTGTTATGGTTATCTACATCTCTGAGAACAATGAGCCTGAGACAGTGGAGCCCAGAGAGGGCTGGAGAGGGCCACAGATGTCTGTCCCTGCACCCACCCCCATGCCACATTCAGCTCTCACCTCTGATGGTGGACAGCAAAGGGAGCAGAGTGTAGCGGGTGGGTATTGGTTGCGGTGGTGGTAATGGAGGGGTGGAAGGAAGAAACTCCAGGGGGAACTGAAGCTTTTGTTATCATATAGCAATACATGACATCATTCACAGGCCCACAGATGATTTCTTCTCTAAAGTGAAGTGCAGCAGGGCAGCCAGTATGTTTTGGAGAGAACCACAATTCAAGTCTGCAATCCACAAAAACCTGAAGGATTGCTTTGTAGCCAAAAAGACAAAAGTAGAACAACCTGCCCAGTCACTCAAACAAAAAGATGGCGGCGAGATTTTAGATACAATACAAGAAGCTCTTCTCTGTAAAACACGATGTGCATCTTTTCCATGCTCGTTCACAGTGAGCTTCCCTCCTCCTCATCAACAGGCAGAGTTGGTATTGATCTTCCCTCGGGGTTTTCTATTTACAGTCTGCTGGTTAGCACAGAGAGCAGGGAGGGTGTCTTCCAGAAACTTTACTCAGCAGCCATTGATTTGCAATTAAACCAGGACCCTGCATTCCTCCACCAAATCTGAGACAGGGCAAGTGCTTCAGAGGGCATGAACATACATCATATTTTCATGTATTTCCATTCCCTAAGCACCACAGAGTGTTACATCAAAATCAAATGGTGGGTGCTAAAATTAGGGAGAGCAGTGGTAGTAGAAGAAAAACATGCAAATATCTAGGTTGAACAATGATCCACATGACTAGCTGGGAAGTCAGTAGTTGGCAGATACTGAATGCTGTCAGAAATTGAGGGAAAGCTTTTTGCAACTATAACTGAGAAAATGATGCGCTTGTTTAGATATCATTACACCGGCCTTCCAAAGTATCACATTTGTCTAATGTCTTCAATGTACTCCATTTTTTGTAACACTTTTAACAGAATATTTATTTTTTTGCCACCAGCAGATGTTAAATATTTACCACTTAGGGGGAGTGACTGTGACAAATACAGCATGGGATAATATCACTTGCAAACCCTCTTCCTCTTCCTCGCACATGCCTGTAGACAAACTCGCCAGGTCGTGCAACTTCCTGATCAGCATGGTCACAAACAACCCGTGAGCACATGAACACAACCACATACTGATGTTAAAAAAGTGGAAAAAGTGTGGTGATGGGAGTCTGCGGCAAATGAGTTTTACCATGGAAGGAACAGCAATTACATGTTTTCAGGTGAAACCTCTGCCACTGGAAGACAGCCAGAGCAAGAAAGTAGGAGGTTGAGCAGCTAAAACAGTCAGCAGACAGCCAGTGGATTTCACAGGGTGTGGTGACTTTATATCCCAGAAAAGGAAAGACGTTCACGGGACAAACAAGCAAAGTGCTGGTTTGGCTGAGAGAGCAGACAGCAGACCGTACCAGAGGGGAAAGAGAGCTAAAGAGGGACGGCAGAGGATCAGAGCAGAACAGGAGCTCCGACATGGAAGCAGGAGCCATATGTCAGCACAGTTCAACACACACCGGGCCTGTAAGAAAAAGGCTGGAGAGGCAAAATCTTCCTTCTCTGGTATGTCTGTCTTCCTACTTCCTCTGCTTGGTACTTGTAGCATTACAAATATCTCCCATCCCCCCAAAAGAGCACACTCCCACTCTGCTCCCTTCCGTCTACTCTGCAGATAGACATGCAGGTTGGGAGAGGAGGGCCAGAAGGATGAAGTGGCGTGGGAAGGGTTAAGTCCAAACAGATCCATCTGCTTCCTCGTCTGTCCTCCTGGCTGGCTGCTGGCCCCAGCCGAGCTTTTACACAGCCTGCAGCCTGACGCAAAGCATAAATACACACGCGCGCGCACGCACACACAACTGGACAGCACACATGAAAACCACAATGCCAGTGGGTTTAAGCATTTTTGCAAAGCTTTCTTAGATATAAAGAGGGAAAAGACTTTCAGATGGCCTTCAACAAGATACTCATGCCCTGGGCCAAAGACCTGGCCAAACACCTGAGAATGTCATTAGCATTCCACTACATTCGTAAGTACTAGGAAATACGTCCATTTTCCTCAGAAAAAGAAATTGATCAGAATTCAATTGTAATTCAATCTTTCTGTTCGCATATGTGGAAATATTTCGCAAAAAAGATATTAACTTTTTTTAATGAAGCAGTCTCCCATTTCCAGGAATGAATAAATATCTTGTGTGACACCTCGGTTTGCACTAACAAACCTCCCCCAGGGAAAATACATCCTTTAACATCATATTTGCAGGATATACAGCTAGTTGGCTCGTATATCTGTCAAATGTAGCATTTAGTACAGATTAAAACTGACCTGGAAATCTTACATGTTCATCTATAACGTGAAATTGTGTTGATCAGCTTTTGATTTCTGTTGTTAGCTGATTAACTACAGTTACTAGGACCAGTTTGTTTACACCGTTTGTCTGTGTTGCTGCACACTCAGCTGTTAAACATGTGAACTGGCCCGCCCACTCACATGCCTGGAGGCTAAAAGAGCATTTCTGAACGACTTTCTTTCTTCTTTTCAATGTTTCAAAACAGACAGTATAGTAAAAGGTCTATATGGAGGTCAGCGAGAGCTGGAGAGACAATTTTCCCAACACTTACAAGCTACTGATGAATGGCCTTTGGTATAACTATGTAAGATAGCATGGCTAAATTGAAAGATCCAAGTTCAGTTCATGCTTACCTGCTGATAATACATGACTTACAACAACCTGTCTGCAGTGTTAACATAACAGTGGATTCTTACCCTGACTGTATCGAGAGTAGGACAATATGATAGTATATAATGTGTGGTGGTAAAAATATGTGCACAGGTAGAGATTTGACAATACTGGTTCTGCCACAGGAACTAGCTTCTCTGCTATATATTTGGAGTAGGTTAAGTGGTAAATCAGGCTGGATTCTTCTGTAATCTTGTGAATCCATCTGCCTTACAAAGTAATGTGATCTGGGTAGCAGGACTGCTTACAATGTTCTCACTGGACGTGACCATTGGTGGCAGTAATGCACATCCAAACTGGTTTGTCAACCACCTCCAAGACAGTAAGGAGAAACCAGGGAGTAGGAAAATAAAATTCTAAAAGCAAAATAAGAGGCGTCTCAACTAAACCAAGATTTTTTTCTTTTATCTAACACTTCAAATTATTGTTCATGGTAAAACGCAACAATGAGAGCAACAACCCTGATGGACAGGGCTGAAAAAAGTGCATATGTTTCAGTTATGGGCCTTCAAAGAAATGAATATACATGCCTGGACCCATCCATGCACTGTGCACAGCAGGACAGCTGCAGGGAATCAAAGGCAAGAACATAAAGGGAGAGGACAACAGTGTGCTGCATACACCCTCATAAAAGAGCAGGTTGTTGCTGATAGGAGAGGTTGTCGGATGAAGGAACACCTGGTTAGAGAGAGGCCAAAACCTGCTGAACCCTCACAGTTATCCCACCTTTGTATTTAAACAACACAACAAAGGGAATTGCCTTTACACAGTATCCTGTACCGGATATGCAATGGTGAAGTTAACAGAGAATAACTTGTTTAGGCCACTGATGTTGTGAGTGAATAAGAGAAAGACAGAAAGAGAGACAGACAGGGGCGTGCAGACTTACAGTATGTCAGACAACAAGGTCAGCCCATCCCGGGAGAGGTGTTGGCTTTCCAACAGAGTACAGCTACTTGAAACCAAGGTCACTGCTCTGTGGCTCTGAGAGGGACGGGAGAGTGGGGCCAGACAGGGACAGCTTTGCCACATGGCCTGTGTATAGGTCTGATGTGTTGTGCAGGTTAAATGAGTGTGTAATTGCATGTTCTGTTGGAGAGTGTGTGTGTGTGTGTGTGCGTGCGTGCGTGCCTTCAAATTGATGGGATTCAGATCACTGGCAGCAAATAAATAAATAAACGAACGAGTAACATTCAGGGCTGAATTTCCTGAAACCAGATGCCTTTCTGACATAAACAAATCAGTCCATTATCGCTGCCATTACGGCTAGAAACTGTAGAGTGGGATCTTAGCTGCTCTCTGCACTCATTCAGTCTTTAATAGCCCTTTGCATGGTTTTGACTGCCTTCCTAGAAAAAAAGGCCTATTGACTAGCAGCACACTCTCATACAGCAAAAGATTAGCGCAGAGGTTTCAAAGGAACTTGACACAGTTGACGTGGTTAAGCTTAGCCATTCAAACTAGCTGCTAAACACATGGTTAGGTTTAGCCATTTAAACTGCCTGCTAATCGGGGCAGAGCTCTCACACACTGGTGTGGAGACAAAGCTATATAAGGCATTAAATCTCCCTTTGTTATATCTGTCTACTGTCGTCAAGTGAATCACGTATTAGCAAGGCAAAGAATGAGTGAGATGCTTAGCTGTTGGCTTTATCAGAATACAATGTGAAGTACACATGACCTTTTAAAACACTGTCACCCCCTCAAGCAGGTCACTGTTCTTTTGCTCACATATTTAATGAGTGGTAGCAAATTTATGTTAGCAAACTACATTGACAGATCTGTGAAAGTATGAGTCCTTGCTTTTGCGATTCTCTGATATAAGACCAACTGAGAACCACGGTAAGGATTTGTATTTGATCTCACCGCCAACACCACCCAACATTTCCATTACTCTACAACAGCCACAGGGGCTGGAGGAGGGCTGTTGGATTCGGCTGCATGAGGGTTATTGGATGGACAAACAAAACCAAACTGCGTAAGGAGGAAGGACTACTGCAATGTTATCTTATCCTCCCCCACCTTGGACAAGGGCCTAGCAGCTCTAAAATTAGCCGTCACATCTAAACACAGTCTTTGGTGTAGCAACTACACTTTGATGGGAACTTGGCTCATGGCTGATGCACTGAAAGCAAACTCAAGCCGATCTCCTACTGCAGAGATGAAGCCAAATGCAAACTAGAGACACAGAGCCTTCGATTGTCTCGCTCTCTCTTTTTTTTTTTTTTTTTTTTTACATTGTATGCATTTGGATGACTCTCTTATCAAAAGTGACATTGGTGTTACATACTACAGCAGAATAAACTTATAGATCACCAGTATCATGTCTAGGGTTGGAATGACGCTCATTAATTTGAGTGCAATATTATCTTCATAATGTAAAACTGTGTCACGAAAAGAGATCCAAGAAAATGTAATTTTAGACATCCAACTACGGCATAGAGGGACTGAATAAACAATGATTACGAAAATGATCCAAATATATTTTATATATGTGTTATTTAAGTTATTTACATTCTGCTATCATATCGACAATTTAGAAGGAAATAAGGACACAGACTTCATTTAAACCACCCAATCTGTATTTTTTTATGCTAACAAACAAAAACATTAATAGAGTAACATAAAGATTTTTGAGAAGATTAATTAATGTACAGAAGAAATGTTTAAGATTAATGAGAATTACAAGAAGAGTGGATATGAGTGAACAGGAAGACTGTGACATGAAACAGGCTAATTTTTTTTTAAATACAGGGTTCCAGTCAATCCTGGAGTAAGTAGATAGTAGAATACATGGCAATTCATAGACCACCAACATTATAAAGCAGCAGTAAGTCTAAATCAGTCTAACCATCAGGTACAGATCCTGTTTGTGCGTGCGTGTATTAACATGTACTTAGCTTGTGGAAAACAGTGATTGTGGAGAAACCATGACCTCCCAGCAAGAGCAGGAAAAAAAAAATCACGATGAAAGCAAACCAACATCCTGTGCACATGGCTGCGCAGAGATACTAGACTTGATATCACATACTGGGCTATTTTTATATACACGTTTGTTTAACCACATTATTTGTTTATATTTAGAAAGCACAATGGCCTTATGAGTTACGGAAGACATGTTTACAGTATCACAATTTGGTGGCCATTCTTTTTCTGTGTAAACACTGTCAATAGGGTTTGTGGTGATAGATGGATCAATGACCCGGATACATATATGCTCCAGGTAACACTAATATGAATGAGAAAACTCTAAAAACTAAAAAAAAATAAAAATAAAAAGAAATGCCCAACTTAATTTCATATTGGGAAATGCATTATGAACTACATTAGTGTGTGTGTGTGTGTGTGTGTGTGTGTGTGTAAAAGGTGATCCAATAGCGAAAAACTAGACAACTTGTTGAATATGCTTCCAGTGTAACTGCAGGCATGCTGTGGATGTGGATGTGTGTGTATGTTTTGAACATATTTTCTGAAGGTGGTACATGGGAACATCACTAGTCCTTCCATTTTTCATAATTTCCCTACTGATGTCCTTTATCATCTCTCAGAAGTCAAATTCCTCTACTCCTCAGAGGGAAAAATACAGAAATAAACACACCTTGGACTCTTTGCAGCAAGATGTTGAACACAGAGCTGCTGCCATGCATGGCTATTTATCCTTTTCACTCTCACGCCTACAAGTTACTTCTACTCACACTGAGTGCTAACTGGTCTGAACCTCCATTACAGAGAGCACACTGGCCTCCCACTCCCACCCTACGAACAGTGGCAGAGTGCCAGGTGGGGAATAACCTGTGTGTGTTATGCGTGTGGCCGAACCGCACAGGACAGTGACACAAAAACAAGGATTTGGGGAATACTTAGAAAGCCTCTCACAACCTGTTAACCTTGAGAAATTTGACACAGACCCCTAACACTCCTCAAAAAAACCCCTGACTTTCTGTGTCACCATTGGGAATCCTGGTGTAAAAACCTTGGGCAGGCAGAAACACACAGTACTGCATTCCCTTGCTTCCCATCTCCCTGAAACTGTACAACTTACGGTAGACCTCAAATTCCTCCGCCTAAGATGTGAGCTCCCTGCCATTCAGCTTGCTATTAGCGTATTTCGCCGCACTCAACGCCACAGTGCCTCGCCTGTTCCCTGCAAACAGACTCCTTCTATACGGCATCAGTATGCAGCCTGCCTGAGGGGGAGGAGGAGGAGCAGCAGAGGGGGGGAGGAAGGGAAGGCTGGGAAAACAAAGCCTCTATAGTCGTCTCTCCAGCCGGGCCAGGCCGAGCCGCACTAGCGGGGGCGAGTTATGTAATGTGACTGGCAGGGCCCACTTCCCTGTTCAGAGCTGCTGCACACACACTAATCCCCACTGAGGAACAAGCCCTGCTTTGGAGGAGGAGGCAGAGGAGACAAGAGGAGAGCTGTGAGGGAACCAGTGGAGAAGGTGTGATTACAAGAATTTTAGCCTTTCATCTGCACCAAATCGAACACACAGACACCACCCCTTTCAGCTTCTCTGCTGAAAGATTGCACTCAGAATTATATCAGCAGCCCTGATGGCTGGCTAAAGCATATAGAGCAGAAACCATTTTGACACAAAAAGTGTACGAGTGACATGTGATAATGACACACATTCAAAACGCTTCTCATACCAGAGTATGTGTAATAGGTAAATAAAAAGGTGGTGGTGGCCCACACAAAGCCTGGGCTCATAACTGTTGGTGCAAGCGCTCTGGTCTCGTGCAGTAGGACTTCTTTGTTCAGTCACGTTATAAAAACTTAATGCTTATTATGCAACAGCTTCTGCTCCAACATCTTATTCAAGCGTCTCTGTAACAGATCTCAGAAGAATGCATGTGCAAAAAAGCTTCCAATCACCTCTAATACCTACATATCTAGATTAGTACACTATAGTGGATCTATATTTACACCTTGATGCCAAAGCGGAGTACTGTCAAAACCACACAGAACCCAGATAGCGAGCAGGTAGACAGATATGTCATAGGCCTGATGTGGCTGACACGAAGTGACACCAAGACACTCGCGTGGTGAAAGAGAAACACCGAGTGTAGAAGAGGACAAGTAATCAACAGGCACCTTGGTCTGTTCTCTAACCATGGAGACCAGGTGGAGGATTTAAAGCAGTTAAAAATAAAAGTCTGATTCTGATTTACTTAGCTGCTTGCCTGGAAACCATGTGACTGGCATCACATGAGGAGAGGGAGGAGGAGAGTGGCAAAAGGTTTGTATGTGTGTGTGTGTGTGTGTCTGTGCGCGCCTGTGTGTCCAACCCCCATAGGCACACACGCACGCAGCATGTACTCCACTCCTGGCACCATAATAAGCTTTGTGATCAGTTTCCTTGGTTTCCACTGACAGTAAGCAGATATAGGCAGCTCGGAGAGGTAAACAGTAGCAGCTCTAGCTGGTGCACAGCCACAGGCACACAGACACAAGAGAGGCGGGTAGGAAGAGTCCAAGAGAGTCAGGGACATAGGGAGAGAGATGGATTTGTGTAACTAAGGGGAAATGAGCCAGTGTTGCAGCTGATGGTTAGGGCTGGATAACAAGAAATCATCTTATTGATTTCTATGTCTATTTGAATGATCTGATATCATTTTTTAAAAATCCCATTATTAATCTTTACTAATGTGCTTTTTTTCAGCATATGTGTACATCTGCATTAAATTACATGACATTATTTGTTGTGAGTGGTTCGATTAGGACTGCAGGATGACAATAATGTGCACAAAAAGGCGATGTTGAGTTAAGTTACACAGATCGTAGCTGGCTAAATAAGCTACCCTAAGTCATAAACTGTGACATGAAATGACTGCCTACGGGAGTGTTGTGACTTGAGATAGGAGCTGACTTCGGGGATCTCACAGACATTTTAGAGTTCACATTTACATGAGGGATAGGATCGTCCAAATATCTGATTTCAAAGTCACAATAAATAAATGTCATAGAAGTGTATGGTGACAAATGTGGCTAAATTGACATGTGTTCATGGACACCGCACTACTCAACCCCATAGTCAGCCAAAAACCCGACTTAAGTTGATTAATCAAAGGTAAATGTGGAGCCCCATCATCTGGAAAAAGAGTTATGAGATGCCATTACTATATTTCTGTGGCGTTTCTCTGGGTATAACACCAAATTTCTCCCTTGAAAAATTCTCTCTCAATGTGATTTGGCACATTCATAATGATACCTTGCTTGTGACAGCAATTGTAATACACAATATCCCCCCCTTAAAAGCAAAGTATGTGTTGTGTTCCTCCTCTTTAAAGGACTGACGTGCCTTTGCAATGAATGTAATCCATGATTTTAACCTTCAAGCAAAAGCTAGGCAGCATGTTTATTGACAGACATCTGAACATCGACATCCTTCACCAAGCTGTGGCTTGTGCACAATGCATTAGTGTGGCGCAGTAAACAGCAATTTTTGTGACTTTAGGATGTACAATAAAAGTGGTGTTGTGCTCATAACCTAAA
Source organism: Datnioides undecimradiatus (assembly GCA_008933995.1). Taxonomy (NCBI): domain Eukaryota; kingdom Metazoa; phylum Chordata; class Actinopteri; order Lobotiformes; family Datnioididae; genus Datnioides; species Datnioides undecimradiatus. The sequence continues at coordinate 2,459,463 of WARS01000031.1, read as the reverse complement.
AATGTACATGATCGAGAAAGAGAGGTATTTCTGCAAGTGCAATGCTTGTGTGAGTGAGACAGAGGGTAATGGAGGGCTTTTGTTGGACACATGCTAGTTCTGCACTACAGAAGCTGTGACCTACTTTTCACAGTCTCTAACACACACACACACACATGCACGCACACACACACAAACATAAATGTGTGCACGCACTAAAACAGACACACAGCCTCTGACAAAGGGACAGGAAAGCAGAGGTTAGGCATGCACTAAGCCCTGTTCTTAATAAATGCATTCCAGTGGATAGAGTTCAATGCTGCTGCACTTTCTGCCTGCCTGTTGGTACAAGCAACTCCTACATACACAGTCTCCTGCATGACTGACAATAAAGGGTAGAGAGTGATGCTTGTAGTATATAAGCACATATGTATACAAGTATGCTCAAGCACAGACCATCTTTCTTTGCACTCGTTAAAAAAAAGAAAACTAAAAACTCACATTACACTGGTTGTTTAGTTAAACACGAGGTACTTAAGCTGCCTGGTGTTCCATTATTGCAAGGCTGTCAATTACTGAGCTGAAGAAATTACAAATATGTTAGACAAAATACAGGTCTCCACATGTCAGATGGTTTCACACCAACATAAAGTCAATTTCATAAAGCCTTCAGACTTAAGAAGGGGCTATATTCCTAATGTAGTAAAATTATGTCTGCTCCAAAACAGAAGGATTAAAAAAAAGATGCAGTTTAAATCAATCAGCCCTGCATTATTGAGTTGCTGTGCTCACACGAATGCCTCCACACACACACACACACCACATTGTACAGCATACAGTGTATTATGAGGCCAGCATAACAGATTTTAAAAAGAAAAACACAACATCTTTTAAAGGAAAAAGTGCTTTACCAATAGCGTTTCAATGAAAGCAGCTTTAAAAAGGGCAAAGCTTGATGGTTATATTTTTAAAAGGATGTTGTTTGTCAACATACCGATTCCATGGCTGTGAGAGAATGTCAGTGGGCTAAAATCCAACTAGAAAAACACCTGCCGCTGCAGAGTCCACAGAATCCTGAAAAACAAGATGAAAACAAAACCAAGCATTAATTACGAGGACAGCACAAGCAGTTTCACATTGCTTACAACGGATGGGCACTGGTTTGATGCAGAGGGTCATGTTTCTCCTCACAGGATCAGTTCTCGGACAGTTCGCTAGCAAGCTGAGAAAGGTAAGGCTATGGAAAAGCAGGATACAGGGGCACTGACATGAAGTGGGGAATCTGGTCCTCTCTTTGTTCCATCAACCCAACATCAGGAACTCCAAACCACATCTTTATCCAAAGATTATATCTGCACCTGGTCCCAGTGTTCCCATGTGATCGTGATGTATAGCAAATCCCCCGCTCCCCTGATTATCCATTTACTAATATTTATAGGCTGCTTTTTGACTCAAGACTCACAGTACCTGCTTAGAACCAACTACAGGAATTTAGACCACAAAATGTTTATTTTTTGTGACAGAGCAGGAAAGCACATGACAAATGATACCAGCTATACATTCTGCAAAACACAAAATGGATTCAACAACATTAAATTCAACTCTAATAAAACAGCCTGTATTTTGTGGCGTCTGGCAACGAGAAAAACATTTAGTGAAGCAAACAAGGCAATTAGCCCTGAACAAGCGCTCAAAGCTTCAAAGTATGACAGGAATGTGCGTGTGGTGATCTATTTGTGTAGGTACTTCAAATGTTATGATGCTCTTATTGCTAACTTTCAATTGATTTGTTATGTTAACAATGAACTCTATGTACCGACATGTTACTTCAACAGGTTTTGTCCTGAACTCTGCATACAGATGACTTATTTTACTGTCATTTGGTATTTTTTCCTTATTTTACAGTAGAAAAAGAACAGCTAAAGGGACATGCTTCTCTTGCGGTATTACTCTCATCACGGTAGGCAGCAAATCAACAACACAATTTTCAACTTATTATACTAAAGGTGATTTGACTAGCATTGTTGTATTTACCCAAAAATTAAAAATGATATGTAAACCTATCACTGACCAATATTATTTTAAACATGTAAAGTAATGTAAGTCCACAATGGTAACGTTAATGACTTAGTAATGATGATGTTGCCCTTTATCAAACACATAACAACAGACATTTGTATACCATAAGTTGCCAAACAAAGCACAAGACAACCCAGCTAACCAGCTAAAGCCCAGCGCCCTGTCCTGCTCATGTTGTAGCCTTTCTGGCTGGTCGCCCTTCCCCCAGTCCCCTCCCAACTATGAGGACAAGGATTTATCAGGATTTAGGAGGCAGGACATGAGGGGGGTGTTTAACAGAGGCCCAGTGTTGGGGCGAAACTGGTGACGTTCCAGTGATTATGGGACCCCCCTCCCCACTTTAAATCCACATTTGTTCCATCAACCTGCTTTTAGGGCATCACAAGGGAACTGAAGACTAACAGTCAGTAGCAGCTAAATGTCAGGTTTAACATTGTTTAAAAAGTCAAGTGGAGCCAGGAACTGCATTTTACCCCACAATCAACATGTACAATCCACGGTTATGTCTCTTCTACAGGATAATATCAACTAAGACCTGTGTGGAGAATTCTACACGACAGAGCGCAAAGGCTGATAGTAGAGGCAGGGTGGCAGGTGGGTACGCAGGACAGGATTAAGGCCAGACCTCACTGGGTTGGGCTAAGTGGTAAGGAGGATGATGGTTAGATGTGTATTTGTGTTTGTACTGGAGTGGAACCTGTGGGGTTTTCCCAGCGGGAAGCACAGGATTGACGGATTGTAATAATCCAGCCAGGAAGCAGAACACTACCCTCCCACCAGAGTTTGGGAGACAGCATACGGATAATCCCCCTTGATGATCACCTACAAAAACTGTCAAGGGACACAGATTTAACCAAGAATTGTATCCTATAACGATCACGGATATATATCAAATGTACCTCTGAAAACAAATCCAGAAACTGTTGGTTGGTTGGCCAAGATAAGCAGTATGTTGTACCTTTGTTACAAAATTCTGAGTGATTGTTTTCATGGTATATAATTTCAAACAAACAAAAAGACACACCAGCAAACAAACCGTAGAGCTAAAAGAAAAAATAATAAACAGGTCAGGTCTTATAGTTTTTTTCGCTGACAGCAACAACAATGGTATATAAGTAAAATAAGTGGAGCCACTTTGAGGAAGAAAAATGATCATATAATCCATTTCAGTGACAATTTCACAGGTGAACCCAAGCTCATAAATGATGACGATAGCTGAAATTGCGTTTAAACTTGGTGTTTGGTTGTTACAGAAGATTAAGAAAGGTTCTGCTTATCCTCCCTAAGTTTTCCCCACTGAGACTGACACTTAATTTAACAAACCTTTACAGTGCACTGTTTAACATACTCCAGAAAACACTTCTCTCCTTGGAAACAAGAAGAAAACATACAGGACACATTCCCCTGACAACAAGAGCTGAGATACTGTGGATAACATTACTGATAGCTGAGGTATAGAAACACCAGCTCTTGGCAAGTTCTAACTTAGCCAAGTTTGAACATAAGTGGCCGCTGTCAGAATTGGGCTGGCTGTGTTGGACTGTTTCTGTAACTTTACACACAGACGATCTCCCATTTACACCCACTAAAAACAGTGACTGGCTAGCTGTATGAACTTCTCTGTTAAGCACATCAATTTTTCACTTTTACAGCTATGTGCAGCATAGCTACAAATAAAAAGTACATAGATATTGCATCGATACTGTGATATGATACTAGATATAGCCATGGATAACAGGTATCATAATAGGGCATAAGCATTTTTACCGGCTGTATCACAGTAAAGGGATTTTCTGAAAATACCAGATTGCTTTGGCTGCTGTATTACTAGCCTTTTCCCACTCAGTCATTAAGTTCACATTACTGATGATTATTTTTCACCATTCATATTGTTTAAATATTTAGCAAGAACAATTGCTCAGCCTTACAATATTGTTGGTATTTGGATACAAGTATTAATTGTGACATTTGAGTTTGTCTTCATTGCCCAGTCCTGGTTGCTTTTGTCAGCATTAATAGTAATAATTGTCAAACAGGACTGTGTTGTGGAGGAAATTCCAAACTAACCCAATATGTTTGCAGGGCTGGAGTGGGTGCTCGCTGGGTGCCATTGACAGGCTCCTTAGTAACGGTTGGTTCCTAGCTAATTAGCTTTGACTAAGCTACACCAGCAGAGAATGAGAGGATGACACATATGTGATGCAGACACACAAAACTGGTGACAGTACAAATTTACACAAAACATCAATTACATTCTCACTAAGATATGCCACCAGAAAGAAGAAAACTTGCATATGGAGACATAGCAGATGTATTTTCAATATCACTGATCTAAGCTATGTAATTTTTGTGCAAAAGACTAAAGTGGCGGAGCTGATGAATCAGCCAAAGCTCTGCTTAAAGCCGGGCTCCATTTAAGTAAGCATTGTGTCAAAAGCACTTTTCTCCACAACATACAGAGGCCAAACATTTAACAATATCATGCATAATTACAGCACATTTGTAGCTCTAAATCACCATGACAACATGTCTGCATATTTAATTCCTCTGCATGATCAGTGAATATGCCCCTGTTATCTAACAGCTGAAAAATAGCAGCAGTGTGCTTTAGGGCACTCAACTAAGCTCATCACAGCACTGGAGGTGTTGCCATATACGCATTGCTGAATAACAGCTGCAACAGGTGAGCTAACACAAAAGTGCATGGGCTGGCCATGTCATGGGAGCTGGCCTCCAAGCTCTTCAAAACACCGCCGCATGTGAGAGAGCTGGCGAGCACAATGCCAGTTTTAACGGAGACCTTCAACAAGACTCAACAGCTGATGCTGATGAACACGATTGCCGATAAGGATAAATCTCTTCACTGCAGCTCAGAGAGCAGCACTGCCAGAGAGTGACTGAAACATTTGGTAGCTGCAGCAAAGCAGTGCCTACTTCTAACTGGCTTTACCTAACCATTACAACTGCTGTATCCTACTATTACTAGGTGTTTCTAACATGCATGGTTATAACATCAGACTTCTGAGCTGAGGTGACACTGGAGATGCTGGGAGATGTAAAATATTAAGGAAAGGTGTAATAGTTTAACAAACACACAAGAGCCTACAGACAGCACACAGGACCTCCAGGAGGCAAAAAAAAACTATACAATGGAGCAACTGCTTGTACCACGTATATGACCAGTAGCGAGACATGACATGTGTGCATGCGTGTGTGTGTCCCTTGGGTATCGTGGGATTAAGGAGGAGACAGGGGCTCTTATGCTGCCTACAGGACAGAGGCATCTTTTGTCCTGTCAACTGGCATCTGATTACAAGAACAGCTTCCATTTCCACAAACTGGTATCACTGCTGCCTCTATATGGGAAACCTGGACCATATAACACAAACACACCAGTGTGCCCCCCCAGGGCTACAGAGCACCTCTCCAGTCAGTCCTGTGTCTGGCTGTCCTATCAGAGGACAGATCAGAGCCAGCTGAAAGGCGACCTGGAACAACAGCACTGACCTCTGTCTGATTTCATAAAGCGTGGCCTCGTACACATCACGCAGGGACATTAATTCACGCGCACACTGCAGTCTCTGCAGCGCAGTAGATCATCCCTGACAAAATTCACAGGCTAGCTCAATTTTGTGGAGTTCATATACAGGACACAGAAAGCACAGGATTAGAAACGTTCCCACAGAATCTCATTAAGATGTAGTGCTACTGGGCTTGATGATATCAAATGTGTTTAGCAGAAGCAGCTTGGTGACAGTCTTAAGTAATATTACATACACTTTAGGTTGTGTTGTTTGCTATCCAATCAATCATCATGGGACATGGTTTTCTTAATCTTAATGGCAAGAGAAACAAAGTCACAGTGGTTCCAATGCAGAAAAATGCTGGTTTTGGAGAATTATGGCACGACCCTCAACAAGGTGCTGTGTTACCAATTAAATATGTACAACTACAAACTCCTGGTAGATTTCTCATAGTAAGCCTGCAACTGCTGTGACAAAAGTTAAAACGACTGCTGCCGTTAGTGTTAGTACAATATAATATATAATGCTACTAACAGAATATCTTAATGCTAGTGCAGCTACCGATAGCATTTGTGCGTTTAAAATGTACTTGAGTTCTGCTCAAGCAATCACAGCTCTTTCCTTTTAGTGACTTTCGCTAATCCCACAGTTGGTTTACATGCTTTTCTGATCTGCTAGGGACTTAGCTTACCAGTTAGTGATAGCTTCTAATGTTACGGGGAGAGGACTTTCACGCCGACACTGGGAAATGTTGTTGTCTGTTTGCTGCATTGCACAAAGTTTTTAATAAGAAAATCCACATTGGGGAAATTATTAACCCACTCGATGAACAAGAGGATCAAGTTGGTGAGACGTTCCAAGAGTCACTGCCAAGATTCACCAAATTCTGGTGTCTGTTCAAACTCATCTGTCTTACTATTGAAACTGGAGTGTTTTACTGTCCCACTCATACCTTAAAACAACAGCCTCCTATCAACATAGCCCCTCACATTAACACAACACAGCCCATTAGGTCCTGTTTTACCTAACAAAGGTGAAGTGGGTGTTTAAAATGTTTCCAATGACAGCCAAACAAGTTTAGACTGTTTAGTTTCATTGGGATGAACAATGTACTGTAAAATATTGTCGCAGGGTAAAATAAGAAAAAAAAAAACAGTCTTTGCCTGATAGAGGGCAAAGTGCCTATAGCATCTGGGGGACTGGCTGTCACTAGAGAGCTCAGTGATGTCGATTGGGAGCCTACTCCTATATAAAGTCTGAATCCTAAAACAAATAAACAAAAGGACACAACAGCAGCTCAATATAACAGCCTGGGTTCGGCCTGCAGTATGTCAAAGCATCAGGTATCAGAGCTTATTGTAATATCTTCACTAATTGGATTCAGTCATCTGCTCTTCTATGCTCAAACACTGGAGGGGAAATCTGACACTGGAGGGTGTGGGGAGACAGCTGGGGGGAAGGGGGAGATGGGCCAGGGGGAGGAGAGAGAAAAAGAGATGCACACCACACCTCTCCTCTTCAAAAACATCTACATTATTGATAAAGCCTGGCTTCTGCAGGGAGGGACCACAGCACACTGATCCTCTATATCTCAAGCATGAGCAACCAACACAGACAAGCCCATTGGCAGCTCCATCCGAATCATTTTACCCAAAGACCAAGCACACTCATGTGAGATAAAGCATCAGCATAGAAGACGGCAATGAGAGGTAATAAAAAGCAAATGCAGTAAGGAGGATGAAAAGGGGTGAAAGAGGGAGCAGTGAGTTAGAAAAAAATGTCGAGAAAATAAAGATAAAAAGGTGAGTCTGTCAGATGCCTGGGATAGGTGGATACCAGCTGAACAACAAACCTGCAAAATAAAAGCCTGATATTAAATGAAGGCAGAGAATTGAGGGGAGGAGGAGAAGGGAGGCGATGAGGGCTGCAACGAGAAGGCAGCAGCAGCAGCAGCACTCGTGACACAGTTAGCGACAGCGCTTGTTTGTTCGGCACTGCCATGCCGCGGCAAGCTCAGCTCACTCGCTCAGCTCCACTCGCTACGAATCTTCTGCTGTTGTCAAGGTAACAAGCTCTCTGGACTGGGAAAAAAATCTTCACATTAAAAAGATGTCTTTTCAAATGCTGGCCTCAACCTGAAGCTCGCATGTGTTTTCAATATATAGTCTGTGTAACTGAAGGTATCTTCAGCTTGGCCATGCATTTAAGACAAACGCCTTTCCGTTTTCCATGGAATTCAAAAATTACCAGTATATTAAAGTGTGAGTGTTTGTTTTGATGCGGCTGGAATGAAAATGAAGGGCAACACTGACAACACAGCAGCTGAAGCAATCATAGTAAAGCTCTTTAGAGTTGTTTCATTAAAATCAGTTAGATGAATCCCAGGTCTCATCAACAAGACAAAAGCTAAACCACAGTATCATGTCTGCTAAATATAATTCGATCGGACATGGTGAAATATCCATTGAATTCCATCCAGTTATTCATCACAGAAATTCATACAATATAAATAAAAGGGTATAAACCAAAAAGCATTTGAGTTGTGCTCATATATTATAACCAATTACACCATGGGCCGCAATAGTAATAGTGTAATTTGGCAAGAGCCTTATCATGCAATCATCCTTAAATCTATTAAACTCTGATCAAGTCCAATTTAAAGATCTAAGATTATTTGGCTGTTAAAATGAAAATGTATGTTAGGGATTAGGAAAGAATAGATTGCACATCTTCTGCATCCTGTGTCCAAAATCTGGTACCAAATTCACATCAGCATATGACTAAATATACTTAAGTCTGTCATCACCACCATACCTAGAAGCAGCAAGCTTTATATTCATACATACAATACAATTCTTCAAATACACATGCAAAAACAACTGAAGGGCAGAGCCAAAATCCAACTGTCAAGGTAGCTGAAGCTGTAATGCTTTGATGTTTCTCCTACTGATTCAAACATAATGAGTTTCTTCCATCTAATATAGTGAGCAGCTCTTTGGCAAATGTCTTATTTAACCCTCTATTGCTTCGGGACAAGACTGTTTTGAGTTTATTTGAATGTACAGATTTGATTTTTTTTGCTTTTTAAAATCTCATTGGATATGATTATACACATTGTGCATTAACAAGCATCACTTGCAGCCATGTTGTTATAGCAGCAAGGGCCACAACTGCTGCATAGATGAAACGCCCGAATGCAGAGGAGGCCTAGCAAGGAGTGTGGCTTTGGATATATTATGTAATTAATGGCAGCAACTGAAAAAATGTTGTGACAAATATGGTCCATGTTTCCCACAGCCAGACAACCAGCCGATCTATAAGCAATCATTTCTGCTGTCTTTTCAATGCTTCCATAATATATCATTTATTGGGTAAGATCTCATAAACAACACTACCCATCCAAAGGTCACCAGCGCTCAAGGTGATGCTTTCTTACGCCTTATTCTGTGTAACAAAAACACAGAAGTATTCATCAAATTACAATGATGTGGAAATTAAAAGCTGCAAATGTGTCTTTTTCTGTTACAGTTCAGCAGTCAGCATAAGTCCTTTTGCCTCTCCTCTGTCCGTTCACAGACTACACAGATACAGTTTTTGAAGTATCACTTTTCTACATGTTTACACATTTATGCTCGTTGAACAGGTGTAGAGAGTAGTAGCTCCTTCTTTGCCATGGTTTAATTGCACTTACAGTAAAGAGTGTAGCTGGAGGGGCTTGCCACCAACACGGACAGCATTAGAGATGCTGGAGCGTCGTGATAAATTATACCAATGTGTTGAAAAGATACTGCGAAGACATCCGGCAACATCGAAGCTCATCTACTCTTGCTCTCTCCTTGTGTTTCACAATATACAATATTTTAAATAATAATAATAAAAAAAGTCAGTACACATACTTGCAAGTAGAACATGTGGTCATAGTTGCAAAATCTAGTTGCACTACTAATGAAAACAATTGCAAAACGTGACTAAATGGCCGCAGACTGGAGCCATGCCAATCAGATCCTGGATCTGTAGAATTGTGACACCTTTAATTACTATATTTTCAGTCAGCTGACTGCTCAAACAACTCACCAATCAGTTCTGCACTCAGTTTCTGAGAGAAACAGTGCCACTAAACAACTGCTCTTTGCTAGCGGTGTTAATGTCATATGTGTCCTTGTCACATGCTAAATCTGCAATACGGATGGCATTAAATATGTCCAAGATCCAGATGCATGTCAACAACAGCCTCTCCTATTACTTCCCATATAAACACACACAGCAGTGTCAACAAGACGTGGGTAGGCACGGGTGGACTTGCTGCCCTGCAACAGAATATGCCACTGTCCTATTTTACAGCATAAACACTGGCTGATGCTCCAGAAAAACAGCCGCTCTTTTCAGACTCGCTCTCTAAAGTGACACATCCCTGCTACTCTACGCTGATTTCTTCTCTTGTCAGGTGATATGGAAAATAATATACCAGGGTAGAAGAGCATTCTTATTTCCCGCACAAGTGGCCTAAAATGATGGATCTCAATGAATTGCCAAAACAACCCTTTCCATTGCTTTGGTGGACTATTTAATATTTTCCAGAAAAGAAATCAACACTCAAACACATAAATAAACAAACAAACAAACAAACAAACACACACACACACACTCTCTCTCTCAACATCTTCAGTTATTAGTAGACGAGTCAATATACATCTCTATTCTTTATCATGATTATTGTATTTTAAGCTGAGGACTGTGACGTGGCACTTCAGCCTTTGGTTTTCAAATGCAAGACATGGGGAAACGCTACGTCTAAGTCTAGTATGGTAGATTATCTTTGAATAGAAAAGTTTCATTCAATCATACTGCAATTTAATATTCAGTGTTTTCAACAACGGCATTATATCGTTAAGTAAAGACCAGCCTGGCTAGCCACTGACACTGTGATTTGATTTTCTATCAAGAAAGCTCGCACTGTCATTCGGCCTCACACACATCCTGAGCATTTCCACAGTTCTGCCATTTGTCATTTTCTGTTGCCATGGTTGCAGGAAAAGACAGTGCTCTATGAATATTGGAAATGGAGGAGTAGCAGCACATGGTACATTATCGACATAAACACCCGCACATGCTCTAACACCACAGAACGAGTCGACTGTGTTGGTTCTGAATGCCTGCGGCCATCCGTTCACCCACACAATTCTCAGCCAGTTAAAAAGCAGGCATTTAATAAATATCTCCCGCTGACATACACGGTCTCCACACATACTAAATCGTGTGTCCAGCTTCAAAGCCAGCTCTCCACTCCACACAGGGATGAGAAACCCATATCTCTTAATGTATAATCTGTTTTCCAAAATACAACATGCCTCTTTATAATACGTACCTAATGCAATAAGAAAAACTAGGCAGCATGGATCCACAAGTGTAGGTGTGATACTCACCCATTTAGCTGGCATGCAGGCATATGGGTGGGACAATATCATAGTGACAGTATATGTGGTACAACTAACCCAGCTTGTTGCATGTTCGAGTGTATGCACGTCACGCATGATGCCACTGTCACCTTGACAAGGAGCCATGTCAGACCTTCCTTGCATTCTGCTTGTCTGGCAGTGCTCCTGCTCTCCCGTCTGACAGGCTTGCACCATACACGAACACTCCTGAGCTCCTCTCTGAGCTTTTTCATTTCGTCCTCATTGGAAAGCTGTCTAAACATCAGAGCGGGGTATGCATGAATAAAAGCAGTGTGAGAATGCTTCAAAGCATGCAGAATGGGAAAACTGCATTGGCCGGCTGAGGCACTGCATGTATGTGTTAGGACCTAATAGTTGCCACTGAGAGTAAACATGCTACATGACACCTGAGGCTCGGAGCAAACTTGAGCCAGTACTATTAACACTGATTGCCAATGAAGGCTTTATACTAAGAACATACACACACCCACGCAGTGAGTGTTGTGTATGTTTTTTTCTCTCACTCCTAGGAGGGGAAAGAAAACCCACACATGGGTCTACTGCAGAAGGTTTTGATCTCGCAGATGAAAAGCAACAATGACTGCAGCCATGTGTACACTAGGGCAGAGAAATACAAGACTCCAGACAATGTAATCGAATGCAAATACCTACTATACAAATGTTTTTGCTTTAGACAACAAGCAAAACATTTTGTCTAAAGCAAAAAATGTAATTTACACAATGACACCAGAACACTAGTGGTAGCATTACGACACAGGGTAACATTACATAATACAGTTGGTTTAACGGTGCAAATTTTCTGAAATAATGTGTTTTGATTCAGCAGGATCTCAATTTCTTCCCTCTCTGGCTTGAAAATACTAGTTCTATGTAAGTGGCCTTTAGGGTTTGCTTATACACGGGAGAATGATCTCAATGATATACTGTATGTATAAGAATGCAGATACTAATTTGATAAAAGAGAGCATGACTGTCAAATTGGCCCTCTGTGTGGCCACATTATGATCAGGCATCAGAATCTACCAGCAGAAAAAAAAAAAAAAACTTTCTTGATATAAATATATATTAACTTCTGGGACATGAAAGGCAAGACAAATACATTATCCTGCATTACTACACGCAAAAGTGCAGTGGATCGGTTGCTTTCTGCACATAATTTACTATGATTTTTGATAAGGGAGGAAACGGGGCAAACAGTTAGGTCCAACGCCCTTAGCTTCCTGCAAGCAGCACTTCCTGAGGAACCAGGGCTACTGCATAGAGGTGGAGATGGGGGAGGAGACTATCAGAGTGAGGGGAAACCAATAAATGGGGATGCGGTATGCGTGTGTATTGCTAGGCTAGATATATATATAGAGATATAAAGGTGGAAAGGGTTGCGGATAGAAACTGGAAGCAGAAGAGGAGCGAGAACAGATGTGCTGGTGGGCAGAAATTCAGAGGACAGGGAGAGAGTTGAGCCAAGTGTGTGAGGGAGCAGGATAACAGTGCACCAAAGGGCTGAGTTCAGCAGACAATCTAATCTGTCTAAGATTCAGAGACTGATGTGAAATTTGTTGCATGTGGGTAAAATGAAGTGTGTGTGTGTGTGTGTGTGCATGTGTGTTTGTGCAAAAAAAAGCTATTAGGTGAAAGGACAGATAGCCACAACTACATCTCACACATACATTCAGGAAAAGTATGCATGGCTGGCAAAGCAAAAGCGCTGATTGGCCCTATTCATTTGTATGTTGATGAACCCAAAACCCCATTGCCCCATCAACCAACCACTCCAATTTTAGACCAGTAATAATAAATAATTAAATGGGAAACACATTCATAATAGAATAGCTTAGCTTTAAATAGATTTCAATTTTGAACCCGTCTGCAAAGGAAATGTTCATCTAAAATGTTTAGCTGTGGCACCACATGGCACCACTTGGCAAATCAAAACCTTTCAGCACTTTCTGAGGTAAGAACCAAAACACTAACTCTGATAAATATAGTTTGAAATGAAGCACTTATGGTGGAGTCTGTGTACATTTGAAAACTAAATTGCTACGGGAAAGGAACCAGCAGTAACAAAGGACAAATAATGTGTAGTATTTGTGTGCTTGTGTATTAATGTGTGCAAAAAACATTGGTATGATCCTTTAACTACTAACCTTTTTCTAAGAAAACTGTACATTTTAAAGAGGCTGTGCAGTGATTGTGGGTGAGAACTGGCTTTGCATAAGTAATGAAGAGGAATAAAAGACTGTCCTACATCCACACCAGAGATTACACTGCTGGCTGCTGTTTCTATAAAAAGATCCACTGCAGGGAGTATGAGTGACACAAGCACACACGCAACCACACACACACACACACGCACACACACGAGTACAAAAACAAGGCAGTATATTTATAGGGAAGAAGGTTCTGGTATCAAAAGAACTTTAAAAGACCAGTGTCTGGTTAACTCTAGTCACCCAAGCACAGATCTGTGACTATTCCAAGCCTTGGCAGACAAACACAGTGAAATGCTGGAAAGATTACTGGTAGCTCCAGGCCAACTTAAAATGTCTTCTATTTTTCCCGTTCCTCCTACTTTCCACTTCTCATTTAGACGGCTTCCTTTCTGGGCAAAACAAATACCTCAGTGAAGTGTCTACACAATGTGACACAGGGATACAATGTGGATGTACAAGTTTCGATTCAAGGGCCAAACACATACCAGCCTGTAGCTTTAAGAGCTGCTCTGCGCTGCCACATATTCGGGAGGGAAAGTCCCTGTGCAGGCTGACTGAAGATGATGTGATTTTCCACTCCCTGCTGACTGCTCTGGTTAAACACAATAGCTAATTCCTATCCTTGCACCAAAAAAAGAGTTAAGGCATTTTGTTTTCACTTTGTCTGTGACCTCTTAGGAACAAACTAAATGACACTACATTAAAGATTGTTCAGGCCTGCAATTTATGATTATATTTAGTGCAGTTTATTGTTGTTGGCTGTAATTTTTAGATTTATGAACTTGCTGTTATATCAGAAAATAGTCAAAAAATAAGAAACTGTCAAAATTGGAAGTTGCCCAAGGAGATAAAAAATTGCTAGTTCTGTCTGATCAATAGTCCCAAACTTAAATTGCTTCAGCTTTACAATGCAACAATGGAAATAACATTTACATTTAAATGTTTGTATGAAAGTAAAGAGTAAAATCAAAAGGAGCATCTGACTGTATTTGCAGTGCAGTACTTTCACAAGCTACAGCAATGTAGAAAACAAGAAAACTGGGTGAGCTAAAACTGGCAACACCTTATGCCTTGCCATCTTGCTTCTTACACCATTTCCTCAGATTATCTGCTTGCTTGGAGTTCACTGCATTAGCAACATTTTAAACATGTATACCATTTATCCTTCAACTCTGCAGATATAACAGGAGGTTACAAAGCGGTGGTGTTGATTTTGGTTCAGCAGAACTTCAAAAATGATTACACAGAACTACTATAATACATATTTAACTTCTACGTGTAGGTATTTCATACTGTTTACAACTGAACAGTATGAAAGTGGATTTCAATAAATCTTTCTTGAGAGAATATATTTAAAAATATGCATTTTGGATGCAGAATAGCTTCTTGAACATGCTGTTGCTCCATTTTCAGCTTTTCAAAAAAAAAGGTCACTGCCACTACTTAATATTAGATACTCTACTTCCTGTATAGAAGCATCAACACTAAGAAACTGCATGCTCTCTGTGATCAAAATAAACAAAAACATATTTTGTTGACAAATCTTTATATTTTCTTACAGCATGCTTCTATACAGGAAGTAGAGTACAAGTGTCACTGCAGCCCACGTCATAACAAAGGTTTTGATGACTGTGAGAAGTCTTCTTCTGATGAAACAACATCTAGTTGGTGGCTAGGATAGCATTGGCTTGGTGCGTATGTTGTCAGGCACACAGACTGAAGTGGGAGTTCATTGGTGTGGGCATTTTCTGTTACAGGTAACGGTGAAAATCAAATGTGAACGAGTATTTCCAGCTGAAGGGAAGTGTCACAGGCCAAAATACTGCACAGCTGTGTATATTACTATGAGACAGTATAAAAGCAATTTATACTACAATCCAAAAGATTAAGAGTAAAGAGTAAAGAGTAGATCTATGCTATTTATTTTGCCAAATAGTTTAGAGTCTGAGTTAGAACACATCTGTAAGAAGATGAAGCATTGTATTAAAGCAAAAAAGCAACTCGATTGAGGTTTGTTATCCATTCTTCGGTGCCAATGCTTTGGTTCACTGAAATAAATGAGAGCACTTTAGTGTTTATGGGATGCTATTGCAAGTCCCAACACAACTTAAACACATTCCCCAAAATGCATCTCAATCAATGTCACATGCACGCCCCAAAGGGCATCCGAGTTATCCTGGAAAGCTGGATGAACTCAGAAAAATGACACACTGGCCTCATTTGTCTGAGCTACAGTTTGTGTCTGAAGCCCCTAATGAGTTACAGAACAGGCTTCTTCTATCAGCCAATAGCACAATATGACCTCCATTACAGTGAGCCAGGAACAAGAACTTGAAGCTCCACAGCCCATACAGACTTCATGAATAAGCCTTGATAAGAAGTAACACAAGTAAATCATCGGTCTGAATGCAATTACCCACAAAATATGAAGAAGGCAAAGCACAAAAAGCAGCACCGACAATAGGTGCAACAGCAGAGTGCTGTTGAAACGGACACTGGGTTGAATCACAACCTCTTTATAGCCACCAGCCTGGTTGTAAAGACAGAAAAGAGCTGAGTGGTGAAAATGCATGTACTGGTCAAAAAGGGTGCTTAGATCCTTTGTGTTAAGTATACTGCCCCACAGCATGCTGTGGGTGAAACAAAGTATGGCTGCTTGTATTGGTGAGCAGGGGCATGGGCCCCGACTGACGGACCTCATCTCTTTGGTATTTAGGTATGCTTTTGCTTTTCATTCATATCCCACTTTCACAAGCGTAGAGGCCCATCTCCCCACAGTCCACCCCTCCCCCTTCCTGTTGTTGCATTTCAATGTAAATGGGTGGATGAATGGCTGCAGCTGGCCCATCAAAAGGCCAGCCCTGCTGAAGGGCCTTGGTGATTGAGATTCAGTCAGGCCACAACACCTCTACCCTCCCCCGCCCAACACTTTGTCCTCACACCCTTACCCCCTGTCTCAGCTTATAGCTTAAACCCAACATCAAGAGTCCAACTGGGCACAAGTGGGCTTAAAGAAAACTGATGTAGTTGTTTACCTCTAAACACAACAAGTCAGCATGAAACAATTTCTCAGAGTGGCAATAAATCCCAGACATTTTTTGTTTTTCTTAGCATGACAGAGGTTGGTTATGGACAAGGCCCAAAATCCTCCATCTCTGCACTGATGGAGAACAGAAAAGCCAAAACTGCTTCCACATATAACATTTTAACCATCAAACCAACAAATTCTTCTGTTGGGGTGCCATCTTCGAAGAGGATGCTGACACAGCAAGGGGGTAAATCAGTCATGGCGACTTCTAAAAACTGTACTGTGTCAGTTCTTTAAACAGCAAGACTGTGTAAATAGCAGTTTTAAATGCTCTCTTGGGACACAGCTTCTAGTAAAATGACTACAGCACTGATGGTGTTATGAACCATCACTAAACCACATCACCAAATTTTTGCAGAACCTGCAGTGCGTGTCTGATTTCACAGGCTCGCTGTGTGAAAGTGATCTCACAAACAATGCTCAAAATCTCCCAACTTAGATTTACGACAGCCCCATTCCTCAATAATAGCAAGTTAACTGATGAGTCTGTCAGAAAGACTAGCAATGGTTACTTCACAATAAACGGTGTATACAGGGCTAGAAGTAGGAGGCTGCTGGTTTGCTAAATGATGAGCTACCATGAACATTAAAATAGCACCAGCAGAGATACAATTCTCTGACTTATCGCCATGATGAGTGCACTTAGTGGTGAAAATGCATGCAAGATTTAAGTTTTATAACAGCCTTATTTATGTTAGCTTTATTTAAAAATCCTTAAAATGGGACCTTAAGATTAAGAAGGGGAGGCGGAGTGCATAAGTGAGTCCAGGGAAGCAAGTCAATCTTTTTCCCTGCGTGTCAGCAACAGGCTGAACAGACCAGAACAGCCGAGTCCAGAGGGACACACCACACAGACTGTCTCTGCCATCAGCTCCCAGACCTGGCCGACTAACCTCAGAACATTTCCAATGCCACGTATGGATAATACATCATCCAGTGCAGCCTCCTGCTCCGCGGCACATCCAATCAAAACACCAACTGCTGTCTCCAGATTTGCAACACCCCTAATTCATGCTTGCCCAGACTGAGGCATACAGCAATTACCCTAATAGTGTTACCTACTCAGGTTCTCTCATTGTGGAACAAACAGATGCAAAGGTGCAAAAAGCCTTTTATAGCCAAAACTTTCACCTAATATCATTCTTTCTTAAGATAAATCCTCGATCACCTACCAGTAGTAGCATGTTCGTGACGAGTCCATTACCATCCTACTACTAATATGACATACTAATATAAGAAAACAGATTTAATATATTCACATCTGAAGCAGTTTCATAGTGTGAAAGAGTTGTGGCCTGAACTTAGAATGACCGAGTCTCTAGGGTAATTCAGAACAAAACTGAAAGTGTAATTAGACTGTGCCCTTTGGGCCTACAAAGATATCGTAGACTGTAAACTCAGACCAAACTCTTAAAACATCCAAACTCTCTACCTTTCACTGACATGATTATAAGATTGTTACATATACCACCTTTTATAATCTTCAAGTAAAAATACCCTAGACACAGCACTTGTATCATGAGATTTTTCAAAAAGTCCTAAGTTGCTGGTCAGCCCTTGTTACCATGTATTTATGCCAGAATGAAAAGACATATTCAACCCCAGGAGCATATTACTATGTGATAAAAGTTTTGAAATTTTCTGCATACCTGAAATTATGATTAAGCATGTCAGTGAGTTAAAAACAGAGCACAAAATATTCCTTTTCTAAGCTTCGATCAGAAAGATCAAAAGCCAAGTCTGTAAAAAGCACATTTCTGGAGAAGCAGCAGTATGCCAGAAAAGAGAACATTTCCCTTTGAAGTGCAAGAGACTCAGGGAAGAGAAAATATTATCAAGAGCGGTGCAGCGGAAGGCTAGGAAGTAAGCACAACCTAACACGGGTTGAAGACGCCATCAACCACCAGGACCTCCTAAACCCCGAAATGAGGCTCTACAGTCCCTGAGGGAAACAGCAGGATTGGGGCCCGCCATTTTGTTCCATTTCGCTTCGAGGATAGAGGAGGGGGCAAAGGACTAGGCTGAATTTCAAAGGGCTTCAGATGCCATTTGAGTATCCGCAGAGATTGTGCTGGTAGAACAGCAGCTATAAAAAATTTACTCAACTCGAACAGGGATGAAGAGAGGGGAGTGAGAGAGAAACCAAGAGAGGGAGAGAAAAAGAAAGGCAGAGACGGACAAAGACAGGCAAGAAACAGGAGTAGCCATGCTTGTTTACCTAAAAGGACCACACTCTCAGCACGAGAGGGGGAGGGGAGAGCCTGTATGGACAGAAGGCAGGCTGAGTGGGTGCTGGAAATGCAGCTGAAGGCTTCTTTTCCCTCGTATAAGCAGGACAAGTAGCTGTTTTTAGTCTTCAGTTTGAACCACAAGAAGGTTTACAAACAATATTCAGAGAAAAAAAATCAAATGCTCTAAACTCTGTCAGTCACCTGCACATGATATATGATAGATCTTATAATATGATCTGTAAACAAATGTACTAGGTTTCGTGTCAGTGTAATGTCTCACACTTGGAAAGTCAGGGCCAACAGTAATTTTAGTTACTTGTTTTTAATAAAACTATGAGCACATTCAAACAATCTTTTGTATAATTAACAATGAATAGATTAATCATAAAAAAGAACAAAATAAAAACATTAACCCTGCTTATATCAAACAATACCAAGTGTTTCCTCAAGCAAAGCTATAGTTCCACAGTAACATAGCACATATGCTCTAACAACATTACAATAACTCTGAAGTAGCTAAAAATGTAGAGGCCTAGACAGATTAAACACACGAAATTTAATATGATTCCCTATCAAAATGAGTGCGGACTGCACTCTTTAAAATAGTATACCATAACATATAGATTTACTTTCATACTAAAATACAATATAAATGAATGTACTGGGAAACTAAATTTACAATACTACTCCAGGTAATGGCACAAAAACATGTGCATTAAAGAACAGTAGGACCTATTCACCATCATTAGGCAAAATGCTCAAACTTCTAAAGAGTCAACCGTCATCCCAACAGGCAACAAAATCTGGTATACTGGCGCAGTGGTGTTTGCGATGTACCCACCACCAACACAGTTCCAGTGGGAACACGTGTGAGTGGCAGGTTCACTAAATTAAATAAACACACAAATTGTGCATAAAATAAATATTGTTTCACATTTTTCAGTTGTTAAACAAAAAATAAAACCATTGACATTCTGAAGTCACGTTAGCCTAAAATAGTTGAGCCAACTGAAGTGAACAGATAAAAGGACAAGTATAAATTAGTATAGAGTATACATTTATATATCATTACATGAGTGATTGATTCAAAAAGATGAATATGTGCTGACAAATTTATTAAATGTTCCAGCACTGGGCTAGACCTGCCTTTTAAAGCCAATGTAGCCAAATCCAAATCCCGCCAAACAGGACACCCCTTCGATGTTCTTACAATTATAAATCTCTAACACAAAGCGTAAATGAATTAGACACTTTCTGTAAGTTTAGGCAAAAGAATAGATTCATAGAAAGCGTATGCCATAAAAAACAAAAAAAGGAAGTGGTGGCACAAATCTATACAAAAACAGGAGCCAACAGTAAATTTTGGACAATTGCCAAGGTGGCTAACAGCAATCAGCTTTGGGTGCCAAGTTTGACAGATACACATAAAATGGGTTTTAACCAAGGAAATTACAACAGGAAGAGAAATTACTGTTTCTGCAGTATAGTAAACAATGCAGCTGAAAAGTTAATATGCAGTGTCATATTCTGAAGCACAATGTCTACTGTCCAAATACTGCAGTGCTCTCTTTCATCCCCCAACATTGTTTTTCATGGTGTGCTGACATTTCTGCTTTCATTTGTGTTTGAAGGCCTTAACATGAATAGCTGCACACAGTTGGTTATGCAGTGATTCTGACCAGACGTCATTGGATTTGGTCACAATCGTCATCCTTTAAATAAACTTTAAAGTCATCTTAAAAAAAATCAAATGGGAAACAGAAATTGTTAACTTAAGATTAGAGAGCAGAAATGAAGCAATCAACCATGTTTACAACAACACTTTGTTCATAACGCTGTCACAGAGGACTGATATCCAAGCAACCCAAAGGCTGACTAACTGGTGTGGGGTGTTTTGGTGTGGTGCATTCGGGCCAGCAGATTTCCTGCATCTGGGTAATACAGCCATTAATGGAATCTGAAGAGTTGAGAGACACAAGAGCCACTGCATAAGAACGGCAGCAGCATATAAACATTGTCTGCCTTTCTATTATACTAAATGTGATATCCAGAGCTACAGTGTCATTTCACGACCCGTCTGAACTGTAGAGAACTCCATTTCCTGTTGTGGACAGAGGGCATAGCTTAATTCACTGATGCTACTTATAAGAACATGGACAAAAATCAAGGCACTCCTAATGGGCTGGGACGTAAAGTTAACGATTGTCTAACAGCATAGTAATTATCCTTATTTTGGACAAGATACGTATATTTTGACTTAAAACTCTAATATCTCTCAGTTAGGCTCCCATTTATCCATAGTGATACTCAAAGTAAATGTACTGCTTTAACTGTAAACATCAACATGATGTTTCATCACCCCTCATTTAGAGGAACACGTGCCTCTATTGGGACTAGCTAATATCTTGGACTGGCTCTTATAGCTCTTACTGCAATTACGTAAATACAATTAGCAATAGTACTTGATTAAAAAAGAAAATAAATACAGGTGTGCGCTATATGACAC
Source organism: Datnioides undecimradiatus (assembly GCA_008933995.1). Taxonomy (NCBI): domain Eukaryota; kingdom Metazoa; phylum Chordata; class Actinopteri; order Lobotiformes; family Datnioididae; genus Datnioides; species Datnioides undecimradiatus. Next base: position 2,438,390 of record WARS01000031.1, on the reverse strand, counting down.
AACTATTAAAAATGTATCTGGCATATAATGTCAAAAAGCAGAGAAATCAACCCATGTGTGGAGTGACACTCAGTGTAAAATGTGGTGTCACATACAATTTGTTATGGATTCAGCAAAACTGGCCAGTTTAAATCCAAATCCTCTACATCCTAATCTTTATGTATTAGGGAAGTGGACATGTTTTTTGAATTGAGAAGATAAATAGAGATAGACAGAGAATAGGACCTATGCAAGCTCAAGGGAGACAGAGATATGCATCACTGCCTCTGCAGTGTAGTCAACATGAACGCCCCAACAAGCTAAAACACTCTGAGTATCTTGGTGGAAAACACCACCAGCGGCACTGCAGTGTTTTCCTCAGCATTGGTACTGCACCAAAGTGGAGAGCTTCTCCTCCATATTCCACTTCATTTACACTTCACCTCAAAACCCACCATGTTGTACCCCTGAATTTCTTGTTATTTAACATATAAAACACAGGCACTCCACTGAACTAACTTAGGTAATTGAGACAGTTATCCCTACAACCCACTTACTGATAAATCAAGACAGCCTGTGGGCTCTTTTAAACAGCCCTACAAATAAACACACAGCCACTATGCAGGTTTTAGTCATTCATCTAAATAACCACTATCAAAATAATCAGGTTTGTAGCAAATGTGATGTGCTTTACTGCTGAAACAGAACAACAACAGACAGGGCTTCACCACAACATTTTATGACATCGTGCACACTCCAGGGAAAAAGCAGGTAGACTAGTACTGCTACAGATCAACAAACTGGCTCAACATCTGATTGTTATTGTTGCACTCCATTGAGAAAAAAATGATAATTCTAGTCTGGGATATTGCAAGTATCCCTTTGCACAAATCCCGAGTTTGCAACAAATTTAAGAACGTTACTCTAAAGCATGTTATGGATGTGCAGTGTATGTTAAATTAGGTTTTGCTTTCGAGACAAGCACTTATGCACGAATTTTGTTAATCTAATATTACGCTTGAATGTGTACGTGCAATGTATGGGTATGGTGTCAATGTATGCGGCACGAGTTGTTTGATCAAAACAATTCAATTTAATTAGAAAATATCAACACACTGTCTGTCAGTCCCATCACGAATAGGTAATTTGCCACGTTACATTTCATTTGCTAAGACTAATTGAAATAGCGCTCATTGACTCAACATGTAATTGACATCATTTAGGGTCAATATTACAACATTTCAATGAACACAGCTAAGCATAAACATGGCGAGGCTGTATTCAAGAAGCACAGCAGCGAGCTAAAATCTGTGTATTTTCAACGAAAATTATTTAAATTTCAAAAATATGACTGCAAAGCACAATATAAGTATTTGCATTCTGAATATTCCCAAGCAAATGGGGATACAGCAAATTGACCTTTATCTCAACACACATCAACCCGAGTTAACCACAGAGGCAGCCAAAGTCGGTGTGTTGTTGAAGTATTAGCTGTGCGGGACGAGTGCAGTGTGACTTACCTCTGTCTGAATTTCCACAAATTCAAATAGTTATCTGAATCGGTAATATTTAGTCTATGTCGCGATGTTTTCGGCCGATGCTGGATGTTCCCATTTGTCGCCGTCGGTTCAGTATCGACTGGTCCGGAGACATCCGCATAAACTCGCGACGACCATCGCAGCTCAAAAGCAGCTCACTAGAATCGAGGCTAGCGCTAGCTTGTTAAAACCGTGCAGACCAACAAACAGACGTCCAAAGGAAAAAAAACAATAAAATATCCACGAAAACACGTTTACAGCGTAGCTATTTCATCCTCTCCACAAACTACGAAGCTTTAACACTCCATTTGTATAACGGTAGGCTTGTCTGGGTGAACGTAAACCATCAAAAGATCATATTTTGTTTCGGTTTAATCCTCTCCGCCAACCCATTCGAGCGGTTATCGAGCGGCCTTTGACTTCAGTGTGTGGACGCTCGGGACGGAAACGCTTCGGGAATGAAACAAGCATCCTGATTGGCGCTTGACTTGTAGGCGGATACCGTTTCCGCATGAAACAGACGCCATTTTGGATCCATACAGCATCCCGCTCTCAGCTCAGAACAAACGCAACCTGGCTCCAACGTGACTGGCTACGGTTCACAGTTTCATACGCAGGAGACCACACTCCATTATATAGTTGGAGACCAAGAAAAGGAAATGGAGTACAGACATAGGGTGTACTCGTTTTCGACGTTTGTAGAAACCTGAAACTTTGTTCCATTTCTAGAAACGTTAATCATTGTGATTTTACTACGATGTACACACATTTTATGTTTATCATATGTTATTTAAAATACAAACGGTAAGGTTTACATGCGAAAGAGATACGCGACTATTTTCAAGCATTTTGCAAAGCTAGTAATTAGGTCATTCAAACGAACACGATAATTAATGCAGATATATGTGAACTCGCTTTGCATACAAGTATAAAAACATGTAATTGTTCACCAAATATTTGTTGCTCATTATTATATACATGTTGTTTTCGTTGGATGGGTGGGGGAGTACGGGGCCAGAGGTGCCGGTGCAGGGTAGAAAGCGGTGCGTCCTGGTGAACTAACCTGACCCACCCACGGTCAAAATGAATCGCGTAAGGATGAAACGAAGGCTCCCATTCGCTCTTAGCAGACGTCTATATTATCATTGGCGTACTAAGTATGTCACTCAAACTGACCTGTACACGTCGTTTATCTTGACATTATTGCTTTGATTATTTACAACAGCACCGGGAAATGAGGGGCAGGAATCTGCTTGGATTTATTCCAGTTATTTAAGACTCCACCAGCGGGTTTTACTGGCACTCCTTCTCAGAGGAGAAAGTCGTCATTAAAACGACCTGAACTGAACTGAATGGAAAAAAAAAACACTTAGCTGTTGGCTCTGCATGATACTTAGTCTTGTCCCTTGATTCTCCTTCTCACAACGTAACAGGTTTTTACAAGTAGGATCTTCTAACTGTTAGCAAAGTGTATTCAAAAGGAAGAAACAAGGCTAATCCTAACTGGACCATGGGAATCGAGAGCTCTCCTAAATAAACCAATAGCGCACTCTGCTGGCGATGTCATATAGATTATAGTTTTAGTACTGCTTTTCTAAAATATTTCACAAGCTTCATTAAAATCCAGATAGGCCCAATATTCTGAATTAAACACAGCAGAGGATTCTGAAAGGTTAACATAACATATTATTAATTTTATTTTTATTAAAAGGGCAATAATTAGGTCTACAGATAATTCATTAAAAGAGGCTTCATTTAAAGCAGATTATTCTACCCAGGACAATTAATGCACTGCAATTCAGTATTTGGTAGCCATAGCTAATTATATGATAAATTAGGTCCCTGTATTTATTTATTGTTTTGTGTGTAAATTACCCACAATCTGTGGTGCAACTATCGAGATATAACAATTGGATATCTGCATCATGTACGTTGTAATGCTCAACACGAGATACTCAGAGCAGTAAAATAAAAAGCACTTGTACAAACTGGACCGATATATCATTACATGCCCTGGATGCGCAGTAAGTGTGCGTTCCCCCAGCAGCCGAGCGTATTGCTCTTTGCTGCAAAGTAGACCTATATTGAAATTGTTACCTTTAAATAGCTGACAGAATGAAGAAGGAATAAAAATCGTGTACATCTACGTTACATTTTACCGCATTAATTGACTGAAATATTGCGTGAAACTGGAAATTGCGGCACTCGTGCTGTATTGCGTAAACATTGCGCAAACATATGCGCAGCAAGTAGCTCCTTGAAGAACACAGAGAAAGGTTGAAGTTCATAGTTCGAGACAAAGATGTTTTCAAAGGCTACGAGATGTATTAAACTGGATCATTCAATCTCCAGCACGGATTAAACGCAGTCACGAAAACGCTGATAATCGGACAACGACCATACAACGCACGTTGGAGTAAATACGCAGTGTTTCTGGCGGTGTTTTGCGTGCGCAGGAAGTCCGGTAGTGGATAGTTGCGATGTTGATGTCGAGGTGACATCTTTGCTTAAGTGCACAGTTAAATAACGTAGCAAGCTAAGCTGAGCAAAGTGGCGGAGATAAACACACGTGTTAGAAGCCACACGTTTAGCTTAATAGAAAACAAATAACTATGGCATTGCAGTTGTTTAGCTGTTAGTATACTGCATCCAGTTACACTATGTCAGCTCTGCTATTGCAGCACAGTGCGGCGCTTTGTAGAAAACACAGTAGAGCTTTATTGTGGGCACTGTCAAGGCGAGACTCTCATTTATTAGCAAACAAGCCATTCAGCGATAGCGTTAACAATGTGCTGTCCAGGTGGGATTATGTCAGAAGGATGCTTCTCTCAAAATCAGAGCGGACACTTACAAGTCAGCCACAGAAACTCATTGAGGTAAGACGTAATACACCAGAGATCCAGTGAGCCGGGCTTTTGTTCGGTTAGTGTCGTCTGTTAGTGATGCACAAGTGAAATATTGGAAAACTGTAAGAGGTGAAGTGTGATCTGCCTGAACCCGTGACCTCCCATTGGGAGTCTTTACCTTGAAATGTAAACAGTGAAGAAAGACAACGAGATAATTCATTATGGAGCGGAATTTGGATCAGACAAAGCATTTTCTCGTTGGTATTTTCAAATACAGAAACCTGCCCTCGATCTTAAGACAGTTGGGCACCAACATTTACTATTTATTAACATAGATCCGTACTGCCAAAGTGAAGCCCATTGGCCCAAGGTTGGCCTGCCTTAAAGCTCGATTTGGCCCTAGTTCTAGTGAAGACAAACAAACAAACAAATAAAAAAAGACATATATAACCTGAGCACATCAGGGGTCAGTTATAAAAGTTTAGTCAATTAAGGGAGCTTGGGATCACCACTTTGCAACTTAACAATATAACGCAATAAAATACTGTACAGTAGGCGTTAACTTCACCCCCCTGTCAACCATTATGTTTTGGCTCCCCAAAGGAAAAGATTGAGCACTGCTAATACAAATCATCAGTATCAACTTTTGACTGTCTTGAAGGTGGTCTCCTCAGTTTGACAATCATTGGCAACAACTATAAGAATGTTACAGGCGTGACACCGTATCCAAAATGAACTGTGACCTCTTTCATCACATTGTTTTATCCTTGACTACAGCCAGAGAAATCTGAACTGTTATTTTACTTCTGACAGTAAAGCTCCAGGAGTTGTTTTCATTCACGCTCTGTTGTGTTTTTTCCCATTATGTTTTCATAACAAAATGTCCCAATGTCCCCACTTCAGAGTCTTCTTCACAGACCCGTGGGTCCTGGCATGGTGGGAATTAGCAAAGAGTTAATTAGGAGCAACCTGCTGAAGAACCCTGTTGGTTTGGTAAATCTATTAGGTAAACACCTAATTTTATGATTTTATCAATTTTATGATGATTTAACTTAAAAGATGATTTTATCTACAATGAAAGTTCTTTTATTTCAGGGGCGACAAACCTCTTTAGTACATCTCAGTCTAAACAAGAGAAAAATAAAAATAATGGACCAAAGGGAAAAACTCCAGATGAAGATGAAGGTAAGTAATAAATTGTTTCAGCATTTTCAATAACCAGACCACATCTGGCTGTCATCATATTTTTTTCCTCTGATCCTTTTTGTTCTTTTCCTCCATAATCTGCCCTACTTTACAGAGGAGAAGAAACGTCGTGAGCAGGAAGACCAGATGTACCGGGAGCGCCTGCGGACCCTCTTCATTATAGCGCTCATCATGAGTCTGCTGAACTCCATTAATACCAGCGGCGGTAACATTTCCTGGAATGACTTTGTCAATGAGATGTTGGCTAAGGGAGAAGTGTCACGCGTGCAAGTCGTACCTGAGAGCGACATTGTTGAAATCTACCTTCACCCTGGAGCGGTTATCTTTGGAAGGCCTGTATGTTATGCCAGATTAATTGCAAACACATAATCAGCATCTGGACTCGTACAGCAGATGTGCATGCTCACGTCTTGTTTCCTGCCATGTTTTCCACTTTGCAGAGGCTGGCGCTCATGTACCGTATGCAGGTTGCCAACATTGACAAATTTGAGGAGAAGCTGAGAGCTGCTGAAGAAGAGCTGAATATTGACACCAAGGACAGGATACCGGTGTCTTACAAACGCACTGGATTCTTTGGAAAGTAAGGACATAACCTTTATCAGAGCACACCTTAAGGGCCATCTCACACCTACCTCGTTTGGGTCAAACTTTCAGATTCTTAAGTTTAACCATGGTTCAGTAAATTTCTAGTGCGAAAACAGTTTTTGGGATTTTGAGACCAATCACAGGAAGGCTATCATCAGAACTGGAAAAAGGAAGAACGCTGTAATAAAACAAGTTGAACCATGGTAGCTCATGGGAAGAGGAGTCCAAGTATTTAACTGACGTTTGGTACAAAAACTTTTAAAAGATCTAACAGGATCAAATGTGACAAAAATACAAACCTTGTTTCAGACATTTGGTTGTGAAAGCATTCTTAACCAAAAGAAATCTACCTAAGGGCTGCAAAATTGTCAAAGTAAAACATTTCTGAAGACACAATTCGGTGTATTTCCATCTGTTCACTTTGCAGTGCAGTCTACGCTCTGGGGATGGCCGCCATTGGCGTGGCTATTCTCTGGTACATCTTTCGACTAGCAGGGATGGTTGGGAGAGAAGGAGGCTTCAGTGCTTTTGTGAGTGAGCTCATATAATCACACAGGCTTTTGTACATGTAGCATTCTAGTTGTGTTTTTCTGAGTAAACTCTCATACTACAACATACTTAACAGAATCAGCTGAAGATGGCCAAGTTCACCATTGTCGATGGCAAGTCAGGGAAAGGTGTGAGTTTCAAAGATGTAGCAGGCATGCACGAGGCTAAGATGGAAGTAAAGGAATTTGTTGACTACCTCAAGGTAAGAAACAAACATCAGTAATGTGTTGGTCTTTTTGTTCTCGCATCAGTAAAACTTTTCACCTCCCAATTGCAGTCTGTTACTCACCACTTTGATGTCATCTGTTGTCAGAATCCAGAGCGATACCTCCAGCTGGGAGCCAAAGTTCCCAAGGGTGCGTTGCTGCTTGGGCCTCCAGGCTGTGGGAAGACCCTGCTGGCTAAGGCTGTAGCCACTGAGGCCCAGGTGCCCTTCCTGGCTATGGCTGGCTCAGAATTTGTGGAGGTCATTGGAGGTATGTTCAAGTGTTTTTCAATAACTTTATATTGACTCCGCTATGTTACCGCTATGTTACCACAACATAAAATCTACTTCATGTCCTGCATTATAAAAATGTTTTGCACAGCCTTTCTACAGCGGCCCTATATGAAGATTATTTCCTGAAGACAGATTAGATATATAGACTTCATGTTACTCCTCACTATTAATGTGACTTACGTTTTGTTTTGTGTGTAGGCCTGGGTGCCGCAAGGGTCAGGAGTCTATTTAAGGAGGCGCGAAGCCGAGCGCCATGCATCGTCTACATTGACGAGATCGATGCCGTGGGAAAGAAGCGCTCCACCAACATGTCAGGCTTCTCCAATACTGAAGAGGAGCAGACCCTCAACCAGCTGCTGGTAGAGATGGATGGTGAGTGAAGCTTAAGATTTCAGAGCAACTTTTTGTCACCTGGTTTAAACCTTTTCAGACGGAACAATGAAACTGAATTCTTCCTCTTCTGTAGGAATGGGAACGACAGATCATGTCATTGTCCTCGCTTCCACTAACAGAGCAGATATCCTGGACAATGCTCTCATGAGACCAGGCAGACTGGACAGGCACATCTTTATAGATCTGCCCACACTACAGGTAGTCCTGAGCCACTCACTCAAACCGTGATGTAGCTCCTACAATATATTAACTTGGATGCTGCTGTGTTTTTTAAGTCAGTTTTAGTTAATCTCACCTTTTCTAAAGGCTCCTTTTCCTTGAATTATGAATGAATTATTAAGTTGTTCTACAACACATTATTCTGCAAAGAAACTGCATAATATTGAGACAGCCTAACCATATTATCTCTGTAGAAAATTTAGACAGAGATCATCAGTCTGTTTTATCTCATCTATTATTGCTGTCTCTCAGGAGAGGAAGGAGATCTTCGAGCAACATCTTAAGATCTTGAAGCTGACCCAACCAGCTAATGTCTACTCTCTGCGTCTGGCTGAGCTCACCCCAGGCTTCAGTGGTATATATTCCTATAAATCTATGAATATCTGTGGCTGTCCACAAATAAACATTAGCTCTCAACAAATGCGAAGTTTTGCAAGTCAACAGTGTTGATGGTTACTGATATGCCATAACTTTAATATGCTGATCTCTGTCGCTGACTCACTGTGTCTCTGCAGGTGCAGACATTGCTAACATTTGTAACGAAGCTGCCCTGCATGCTGCCAGAGAGGGACACAAGTCCATCGATACCTTCAACTTCGAGTATGCAGTGGAGAGAGTAATAGCGGGTACGAGGATGCACAACACTGTGTTGCAGGAAAAACAATACATTTAATATGTGTCAGTTGCTACTCTGGCAAATCAGACAAATCTGTGTGTGTGTGTCCTCAGGAAGCGTAAAGAAGAGTAAGATCCTGTCTAAAGAAGAGCAGAGGGTAGTTGCCTTCCATGAGTCTGGACATGCCTTAGTGGGATGGCTACTGGAGCACACGGAGGCAGTGATGAAGGTAACACGCTCCTAAGTGACTGCTCCTCACTAAAGTGCAGGCCTTTATTTAAAATGTAAGACATGTCCCGTGCATTATGTGATTGTATGTCTGCCATTTTTAGTTTTAATCAGATTAGTCCCATAAAGGAACTGTCAATAACGTGGCTTATTAATAGTATTTTATTTTTGTAATGAACAGTAGACATAAAAGTAAATTTCCATTAAAATGTAGTCAGACACCATGCTTAAAGACAGAACATCTAAGGTTTTGTGAAAACTTGTTTTGTTCAAATATCCTTTTGGACATCTGTCTTTTTTTTTTTTTTTTTCAGGTGTCCATCGCCCCAAGGACAAATGCTGCCCTGGGATTTGCCCAGATCCTACCTCGTGACCAGTACCTGTTCACCAAAGAGCAGCTGTTTGAGCGAATGTGTATGGCTCTGGGAGGAAGAACTGCTGAGGCGATCACCTTTAACAAGGTCACAACAGGTACACGCTCCATCTATCACATCACCTGTGAACAAGAGGCTTGTTCAAAACTGGCTGAACATCCAAAGATCCAAAGATTCTGTGTGTAGTGTAAGTTATCCTCACCCTGCGTCCTCAGGAGCTCAAGATGACTTGCGTAAGGTGACACGTGTGGCCTACTCCATGGTGAAGCAGTACGGCATGTGTGACAGTGTCGGCCAGGTCTCATTCCCAGACACAGAGGAGCAAGGTGCCATTGGACGCCGTCCTTTCAGCCAGGGCCTGCAGCAGCAGATGGACCACGTGGGTGCTAAAATTGGATTAGCTCTCTGCTCTTTATTACCTCATTATCACACTGTGAATGTTGCCATGAGCCATTTTTCTTGTATGAAGTATGAGTAATGTCTGCAGAATGTCAGGTTCGGACATTGTCAGAGAGTGACTTTTATGTATGTGACAGATATAGATCATCTATGTCAGACTCATTCTCATCTACTGTAAATAATAGTCTGGTTTGGGCAAGACACTGAGGTAGAGCATGCCAGAGATAGCATTATTATCAAAACAATATAGACAGTTAGAAGAGTTTGGAAAGTAGTTACACTTAAAGCAAGCAATCAACACTGTGAATTCTTGCAAATAATGACCTGCTCTCTACACACATGGGATCAAGTGGACATAACGCAGATTTTGTACCAGAGAGCTGTCCACTTGAAGTTATTTGGACATTTACTTTCACACATACTGTGTCTGTGTCTGGAAAAGCTCAGGGTACGAGAGCACATGTGAATACAACTAAAACGAATTTTAGTTGTCACTTTGAAGTATGGTTTTTTTTATATTTTAAGTTTTGCCATAATTTTATTAGGTTCGCTAAAATAGGACCTTTTCATCATGTTGTTGTTAATGCTGTTAATGCTGAATGTTGATAAATGTCATTTTAAAGTAAAGATCTAACAGCACTTGTTGCTTTTTTTTTTCAGGAGGCGAAGATGCTGATAGCCCGTGCTTACCGGCACACAGAGAAGCTGCTCTTGGACAACAGAGACAAGCTGACACTGGTCGGTTGTTCCCTTCTTGAACCTGAATTTTGTGCATTTAGACTGTAGCTTTTTGCCATTGCTGAGTATCTGTGTGTCACCTTTTGGTTTAGTATTAAATTGTCAGTCACGTGTATTTGGGATCTGTCTCTCCAGTTGGCCAATGCGCTGTTAGAGCGTGAGGTGGTGAACTACGATGACATTGAAGCCCTGCTGGGTCCACCCCCCCATGGGCCCAAGAAGATGATCGTCCCACAGAGCTGGTTGGAGGCAGAGCGGGACAAACAAGACACAGGAGAAGACGAACCCCAACCACCTCCCCGCAAACACAGAGAAGAGGATGTAGATCCACAGCTGGTCTGATCCTAAAATGATTTTCCAACTACTGCATTTTGCTCACTCTGAAGCTTTACATACTTGAGATTGAAATCCTCAACATTTCTCTGCAGTCACGTTAGCTGACCCGCTGAGATAATCTGAAACAGGCCTGAGCAAGCCAGTGCAACTTTGAGAATGATTATTTGGAGACAAATCCCATCATTTTTCTCATGTTCTTGCTGCACAGACATATTATTATTCCATGAATGCACTAAATAAAAGTGTATTTAAGCAGGATGTTTGTAACTAGCCTGAAGTGCAGATTAAAACCCTCTAAGCAACATTTACTGTATGAGCAGGGAGGGATCATTAACAGCATATATAGGTTTTGATAGAAGTGTTACTTTTGAGAATTTGTTATTCATATCTGTAGATGACAAAGCAAAGGAGACATTTTTAACTGGAGTTATTCAACACAAAAAAGTTTGATTTAGGGTGGACTTCTTGTACTTTGTCAGATATTACATGTACCAAATATATTTGCATTCATTCAGGTAACTCACATCTACACAAACACGTTAAGTTCCCCTTTACTGGGTTTTGGTATTGAGTGAGCTGCGGTTCAGGATTTTAATAGGTTGGTTGCTGTGAAGATTTAATAGCGTGTACTCATGATTAAACTACATTTACATTTTGAAATCCCCGTTTAAGGCTCAACTACAGTATCAGTGCATCTGGCAAGAGTGTAGAGTGTACCACTCTACACACCCTGGTCACTCTCTCACTGTGAGCATACAGCGTGAGTGAAGAGATGGAATATTAAGTACTGTATATTTGAAGGAAAAAAAAAAGCCTCTGTGTGACGGGCTGCATATTGGTTTGATTGTCACAAATGAATGTGAATTTCCAAAGGATGATGTTGCTTAGTAATAAAATAAAGTTTTATTTAAATATTATGTGTTGCTTCTCATGTAGTATTTGTAAATGTATGAGTTATGAGTAGTGCAGTTTGTGAAAAGTCTCATTTCACAATGAACAACAGACACGCTAAATAAAAGATTTACATTTATTTACATTTATTCTGTAGACGCCAGTAAAACCTAAACTCATTGAACGTATTAAAAAAAAAAACAAGTCTTCACTTCCAAACAATTAGATTGCAGAATATTGTGTGGTACGGTGTGTTTCGTTGAGTAATATCCCAGATCCCAGAAAGTATAACAGGCTGGAATGGAGGCTTTGTGATCAAAAAAAACAAAAACAAAATCAATATCAAAGCAAATTTATCTTATAAAATAATCACTTATATAAAAAAGAAATACAAGAAAAAGATTTTTAAAGGTTTCAGGCATGTTGTAGGCATCATAACTGTGCAATCCAGGTCTGAGAATTAAAAAAAAAAAACAACAAATCCAGACATGGACAATCATTTCAACACACTTCTGTTTGCCCTGTAGCATGCACAGCTCCTCTCCTCGTGGCTGATCATGTCAACGCACAGTTTTACCATCACAGTTTTACCATCTTACTAAATAGCCCTGAAACTTTGCAACGAGCCATGCTGTTGGTTGTGTCCAAATGATTCTTAATAAAACCCAAGGCACATTCGATCACCTGTGGTTTTGCATTGCATTTATTTTTCCTTGGCACACTTCAGCTCTTATCCTTGGTTAAAATCTTTTTTGCCCAGAAGAAAAACAAAACAAAAAACACCTGAGGTGTGATCTGTGTCCCTAACCGCTGTTTAAACACACAGGCCTTCTCTCTGTGAGCTGCTGTCCACCCTAACGTGGGTCATACATGTTCGCCAGTTTCTGAAAGCGTGGTCCCCAGTCGTTGAGGTAGTCATAGTCTTGGTCTCCATCAGAGCTGCCTGAAGCAATGGAGCTGAGGCTGCCTGCTAGTGAGCCCTCTCCCTCGTAGTCGTAGATCAGGGCTGTGTCATAGGGAGGCACGTTAGGATCGTTGTCTGCAGCCTCCAGGCCCTGAGGGGGCGAATTTAAGATTTTTAGTTAATAAAGGAAGAGCAAATATCCATTAGTCTTTTTCAACTGTAAGCTTAATTTACTTTTGAGTTAAAACAATGTAATTTTTTTATGTTCCATCTCTGACATTAAATACAGTAATGGGGAGGGAAAACATCCAATACAAATGAAAGCGCCTGAGTCACATTATTATATCTGTTTGCTTTAGCTTCCTGGAAAACAAGTTCTAACCTTCATCACTGAGAGGATCAAACATAAAAAGTCCCCCCTCCTTTTCGTAATCCTATTTTGTTAATCACGCTCACTTTTAAGATTTTATTTATATTTCTTTGCCCTTTTAGGTAAATTGGGGTTCACAGTAGGTGGTTCTCACATCATTGATGTAATCCTCAATGTCAGTTGGATCTGCAGGAGGCCTCCGTGGGTAGGTAGGTGAGGGCAGGTTGTGTGGAGTGTCTTTCCTGAGGGGCTGTTTGCCTCGAGGAACACCAGACCCTGGGTAGTAGGACCCTGGGGTCGAAGGTGCATCGTGTGGATTCCACAGCAGGTCAATGTTAAAGGCGTTCTGCAAGATGAGATGAAGAAGCTACAGGTTGACTCTGCATGTACTTTGAGAATACAGTCATAATTTGCATATCATTTACATTTAAAGACCATTCAGTTGCTGTTAGGGAAAAACTGTCCTACTGTACTACAGCATTGCTCTGTCCCAACCAGTCATAAAATATTCCACATCTACAATTCCTGCACTTACTGCACAAACAGCATTCATTTCAGCTTGACCAAATAATTGTCAGCCTTACCTCATCTTCCTCACCCCCGCCTTGCTCATCGTAGTTGAAGACATTGTCGCGGATGTCGTCTTCCGATTCCCCAACAAGCAGACCTGTTCCTTTCTTGATTGGGTGGCGTCGCCTGCAGGTGGTCACTGCGACAGCCAGGAGTAGCAGCACTGCAATCAACCAGATCCAGTCAAGTTAGTATAGCACCATTTAGACACGCAGATAATAAACTCTAAAATGTGACAAATAAATAACAAGGAAAACCACCAAGTGTATATCAATTAATCTGCTGATTTCCTTGGTTAATTATTATATTGTTTAGTCAATAATATCTCCAAAAATACTGAAAAATCCATCAAAGTCCAAATAAAAAATCTTCAGATAACTTATTTTGTCTAACAGTCACTAATTACAAAAATGTTGAATTTACAATAATATGAAAAATTACCTTTTAATTTCATGACAATCTTAAAGCTTGATCATGTTCTAGCCAAGGTGTAAGATAAATTCAGAATTTGAAAATATTTTTGAGTGTTTTGTAAACTGAATCTAAAAAAAGACATACTTTAAGGAATGATTTGTTTGAAGTCTTTTAAAATGTGTCACCTGTTTTAAGAATCCTCTCGAAATAATTCAGTATCTAATAGATTTTTGATTTTCATTGGAAACAACTGAACATATGGGGTGGTCTTTGCCAAATTCTTGTTCAGGATGAGACTTACATAGTAGGAGTGCAACACTGGCCATGATGATGATGAGAGCGATGAAGCTGATTCCCACACTGGAGCCGAGGACAGCCCCAGCCTCAGACTTACAGTCTCCAAAGGAGTCACAGAGACACACGGTGATATTGGCCTGAGCATAAGCACTCAGAACTGGGCTGCCGGAGTCAGATACAAGCACAGTGACTGCATACTCTCCTGCCTCCAGCGCCACAAGGGGGTGAATTACAGCATGAGTATCTGAAGGAGGAAGAAGAGTGGACAGAGATGGGAGTTTCAGATATTCACTGGAACGCAAAGGAAAGTGCAGACTCCATGCCTCACACTCCATCCTCACACCTGATGAACTTTCCTTACCATTCAGTTGAATAACAGTCCAGTTGACTGACAGATCATCAGGCATTTCAAAAGTGAAGGGTGCAGCATGCGGAGGAAGGTCTTCATCCACAGCCGTGACAACCAGACCAGACCGTAACCGGTCTCCGTTCCTGCATACAGAGCCACTGAGAGGGAAGAGCTGAGGGGCAAAGTCATTGGTCTCCTTCAGTATGATGGCCACTGTGGCAGTGGTTGACACACCGCCAGCATCTACGCAGAAAAACAAACACACAGAGTTTTTTTCTTAGAGGAGGTGCAAAGGCTGCCATGTGAAGGAAGATTTCACTTGGTTGGCAAAGTAAGTAGAAAAACGTACCTGTAACCTTGACAACAACATTGTAGATATTGTTTTTAACATGTGGAGATCGCATGTTAAAGGTCCTCTTGGCAGTAATGTCTCCTGTATCTCTGTTGATGTCGAGCCACCTCTCAGGATCTCTGCTAATCTCATACCTGCCACACACAAATTAGCCAATTAGTCAAATTAGCTTACTGTCTTTCTTAACAGCACAAATATTCTCCTTTTGTTTTGTTGCGGCATCATACCTCAGGTCAGAACTGTCAGGATCAAAGGCGATATTGCTTTTCAGTAAAGTCCCAGGAACCACAGACTCAGGGACCACAATCTCTATGGGGTCCTCCCTGAAATGCGGTGCTTCATTCTCATTCACAACAGTCACCACCACGGTAGCGGTGCTCACAGGGAGGTTGGGAGCCTTGTTGCTCAGAGGGCTGAGATTTTCCACTGTCAGTTTCAGGATGTACTCATCCTGTGCTTCAAAATCCAAAGGCTGCACGATGAAAGAGCAGAGAAAGGCTGTTTGTGTAAGGAAATTTGCACTGAGTGGGATGTGGCTGAATAATAAGAATGATAAATCTGTATGTACATTTGGTCATTTTAAATGAATTTATCGATTTCCATTAAATATAGAACAATATAGAACAAGTGAAGTAAGTGAACCACTAGAGGGTGCTACTGAGTTGTGTCTGATATTTTGTCTATAAAGTATAATACCACACATGGTCAAAATTCACGATATGTCACTGGGATGTTAAACAAAGGTTTATTGGATTTCATGTGAATGGTTTACACTTTCAAACACTGAGCAGTCCTGGAGCATAGAAGTACCTTCATATTGTTGCCCACTACACCTCATGTTAAACAAACCTCGGCAGTGATCATATGTTTGTGTTTGTTCTTCATAAGGTTCACATGATCAAATGTGGGTTGAAAACAGTCCTGCACAGCAACATTTTGCTATATGCGATTACAAATTCACACTAATTTCCTTTCAAATTCATAATTTCCTTTCATTATAAGATTTACAGAGAGCTGATAGGTAGGAATTATAGTTAGAACAGAGAGTGTTCAATTGGCCGACCTTCAGTTTATTTCCAATTAACTGCTACTGTGACCAATAGTGAGTAAGCTGGATTGGCTAAAATGTCAAATTAATTTTTATACAAATATAATTCAAAATATATGGAGAGGTTTGTAATAAATGAATGTTTGAATGTGAATCAAAGTAAAGCTATTATTTCAGGAAAATACCTTTGATTTTAAACTCAAAAAACGAAATAAAGTCTGACTGAAATATATAATTCACTACTTTGTTGGTTCTTTCAAGACAGAAAGTTATTTCTGGCCGACTCATATCATACTATTTTACTACAACCAACCCAAGAAACAAACTATAAATCACTTCACAGTTAATATTTAAATCACACTGACGCTTCAGTCCCTCTGGACCTTCATCAAAAGTGTTTTAAACAATTCTTACAACAAAGATCCTTAAACAGGTGATGCTCCACCCATCTCGTGAACAGCTAACAGCATACTGTACCTTCACCACTGTGAGAATGCCCTGGTTGGTGGCAGGATCCGTGCTGATGGCGAAGTTGCCATCAGGGTCATTGGAAATGAAATATCTGGCCTCCCAGTTTCCTGTGCCTCGGTCATCTCTGTCCGTCACATTCACCCGGCCAATCTCATAGTCCTTCCTGTTCTCCACTGCTACCATACTATACTACATGCGCCACACACAAAACATAGATTGCAAGACTTAAACCAGTGTGATATGATGATTGTTGTTAGTGTTTTGTAGCAGCCTAAAATATCCATCATATATTGTTGTCAGAGACTTACTGATGCAGGGCTGAACTGCGGGGCGTGATTGTTGATATCAGTTACATGTATGATTGCAACACCTTCACTTGTTAGTCCCATGCCACCCATATCAGCAATTTGCAGTTTTAATCGGAAACTTTTCACCACCTAGGACAGAACATGGCATGTTATTGTAATGAACTGTTCCACTATAACCTGTAAAAATCTGCATCTAACCCTAATCTGCATTTTACCTCTCGGTCCAGGCCCACATCTCTTGTGTAGATGGCTCCAGTTTGGTTGTTGATACCAAACATTGTCTTGGTAATGGCGTTGGCAGGAATGCTCTCTTGGCCAATGATAGAGTAGCTCAAAAATGCGTTTTCTGTCATTGGGTCATCTGCATCAGTTGCTGACACTGACATTACTGATGTGCCTGTCAAAAAAAGCTTTGGTCAGCTGAAATGATCTGATTTGGTCCACTCAAAAAATGCCAAACTT
This sequence comes from Datnioides undecimradiatus, assembly GCA_008933995.1. Classification (NCBI taxonomy): domain Eukaryota; kingdom Metazoa; phylum Chordata; class Actinopteri; order Lobotiformes; family Datnioididae; genus Datnioides; species Datnioides undecimradiatus. Next base: position 2,421,449 of record WARS01000031.1, on the reverse strand, counting down.
TACAAAACATTTAACAAGTTTTAAAGAAATTCTGAAATGATCAGACATGCCTCATACTAGACATCATTTACTTTGTTGACATGCAAAAAAGTTTCTTTGCATTTATTTATTTGGTAGTGTTTGTGAGAGGCTGCTGCCGCTCAGTAAGACCATGGTCTGTTTTGCTCTGCCTTGTTTAAGAACAGAATTACTGCACAACATTACAAGTTGGAAGTTGATTTTGCAAACAGTTGCTCATTTACACGAGTAAGTGTGTAGATATCCAGTATCTTTTAGCTCTGTTTTGGTCACTACCAGCTCCATTTAAATGCTGAGTTATGGTCATGAGTTAGTGCAATTTTTTTTTTGTTGACTTTTGTGCTGGAAAGGTATTGAGCAGTCAGATATTAAACTACCCCACTAAAACCAGCAGCTCAATGCATCTGAAAATGATGCTGATGAGAGTAAGAAGAGTTCAACAGTTTTTTTTTGCTGTAAAACCAAAATAAGGAGCAAAACTCTTTATAGAGCTGAGGAGAGCTGCAGAACCAGATGATAATTATCTGCAAGTTCATCACTACATTAGAATGTCTGTAAAACAATAGTTCAGTTCAAGTCAAGGCTACTTTATAAACATCTGATGCTACTTCAGGAGAGATGTTTAAGATGGGTTTTTGAAACATTGTGGTTTAAGAATTTGATGAAATTAAATGTTTGTAATGCAGAATGTAATTCATCGATGTACCTGGAACTGAGAACTCAGAGACAGTCCCAACAAACTGGCTTTTAGTGAAGGCCGGTCTGTTGTCATTCTGATCCAGGACCACTATCTCAATGGTGGTAGGATTCTCTAGTCTCTCTCCACTGGGGGACAGTGCAAAGGCTTTCAACTACACACACACACACACACACACACAAACAGATAAAAAAGGAAATGTCTCTTTTCACTACAAATCTCATGCATTTCATGAGTGATAACATCCAACAGGTGACTGCAGGTATTTGTGGTATCTACATACAACATGCGCTCAAAATGGCAGAAAGAAATGTGCAGGATGTTTGGTTTGACATCACGGGTTACGTCACATTCATCTGGTCTGAAATGTTTTAGTGTCTCTCCCAAGATGCCCATAAATGCCCTTAGAAACTGACCTCTGGCTGTTTGTGCTAGTGTCTGAGACACTGATATATGCTCTAAGACGAAAACATGGACCCATGCTTCAGAAAAATGTTGTGTAAGGTCTCTGTTGAGTGCATTTTAGCTTGTGTTAAGTACTTTTGTTGATTGTGGTTTAAAACACATTTCCAGCATCTGGATGATTTACAATGTTACTCCCATTAATGCTCTCTTACCGTGAATGTGTTGTATTTCTCCCTGTCCAGTGGCCGCTTGCTCCTGATTACTCCTGTTTTATCATCAATCTCAAACAGATTCTTGGGCTCCTGGTCCACCCCTGGTCCCTCTAACTTGTAGATCACCTCACCTGTAAAGATTTTGTCCGATTTGATCTAGACAGAGAGAGAGATGAAGCTGATGATCATCACAACCTCTTGGGAAGGTGAGTGAAGGATTGTAAACCATATGTTGCAACACCAGATGTGAGTATGTTGACAGTTTGGGACTTTGACTCAAGAGTATCTAACCTCAGGGGCCTTTGACTAATGGCAGGAAATGGGATTCAGAACTAATAATAGCGAGGCAACCATGTTTTATTCATTTTGCTTTCACTTTCCTTGACATATGTTCTCCACTGCATTTTTGTCACCGTGTAGAAGCAGCTTAATATTTTTCCTTGTACGGTAGGATATGCACTTACTGGTTGAATGTAACAGCCTTAACACAACATTTACATTTCACATGCCTTTTAAACACTGGTCTGTGTTATGTGTCATCATCTGTGATGCAGAATTACTGTCAACAGTGCATGGCTTTACATGCTGTGTTTAACTGGCTTCCATAATGTACAGTCTGGGAGTAACACACAGTCAGCCATCCCCTCAATGCATGGTGACTATAGTGTAGCATTCTCATACGTGATTGATACACATTAATTGTTAAATCGTCAAAGCATCTCAGAGACATGGTGTGTATGGGGCCATAGTAAACAAGATATTCAGTATGTAAAAGAGTTTGGATCATGGTGCTTTTGTTAAACATATTCATGACAGAAAATACATGATTAAAACTGTAAGGAATTAATTAAACAGCGTATTTATTTGATCTTTCTACCAACAGCAGAGGCCATATGGCATTGTTCTGTGACAGTTACATTAAAGAAAGGCCTGTTCACGACTAGCAAATCCGCTGTGTAATATTTATGATTCTGCATGCTACTTATCAGAGTGAATAGCCTGTGTTAGCAGCTTTTTTCCTGCCCCTTGGACTTTGCAAAGCTTACACTCCAGCAGTCACAATTATTGTTCCCAGAGATGTGTAGTTTTCTGTTTGCCAGACACAATAATAAGACAATTAAATCTAACATGCTTGTCCAAGTATATAAGCAAAACTGGTTGAAAAATCAATGCAAAATTAGTCTGAACAGTTTTGCTCATCATTACAATATGAGGACTTATCAGCTCGACACCGCAATACAAAAACAAGGCATTACATGGGTCACAAATGGTAATGTTAATGATGCAACAAACATGTGAAATGCATCAGTCTTTAATTTCATAGAACGTTTGTTTTAAAACTAGTCAGCTCGAAACGTTTGTTTAATTGGCCACCTAGCTACAGCTGACAAAATTTGCTAGTTATCATGGGTTTTGCCTGTCTCTGGCTTGAAACAGGAACCCATAGTTTGATTTGCCAGTTTGAGTGGCAAATCAAACTGTTCAGCACTATAGCTGAGAAATGTGTCAGAATGGAAAAGGCACTGACTCTTGTTCTTTTCCTGGACAATATATCCCTGTAAAGCTGCTGTAGAGGCATAGTGGCAAAAAGCAGGAATTTTATACGAAAATAATAACTTTTTAAGAAATCCACTTTATTTGTCAAAGTCAGAATAAACCACATGTTAGCCAAGGTTGTCAGCTATCACTCTTTTGGCTTGAGACCCCCTCTCAATTTTGGGTCTACTCAAAACCACCACCACCACCACAAAAAAGACCATGGGACACAGCACAGCACACTCATCCCTCACTTACATTGAAAGCACTTTCTGAAGTGATCTTTCACTGGCCAGTATGAACAGGAGGAATGATTTCAGCAAGTGAAACCCATTTCTGTGTCCATATGTCACCTGGCTATTACTTTTAGACTGTGTTAGAATGTGAACCTACGTATAAATATAATTTATACTTTGATTTGACTTTTTTTTTTTTTTTTTTTTTTTACCTGGACAAGGTCTTCGGGAACCTGCTTGCTATTCTCCAGCACTCTGATTGGAGGGATGATCCAGTCCCTCTTCACCCTGACCACTCCCTTGCCTTGATTTCTCCATGGGTAAAGGACCCGAGGATGCAGCTCTTCCTCACGGTGATGAGGTTCTGCAGAGCTCCACACCTGAGGGAAACAATGTCAGCATGAATCATACAGGGGAAAGCCGCGGGAACATAACATTCCACTAACACAAATCCCACTTCACTGATCAGACATGGAGATATAACACACGTCAGTAAGTCAGATCACATGATGTGCATTTTTCAAGTCCTGTAAATCTGCCTCATGGAGACACAAATTATGTCATTATGGATATTTGCAGCTGTTAAAAATCATGTCAGGCGTCTTCCCTGGTGCTATAACATTCCCAATGGGCTGTAGGAATGGCACTGTGCTAGCTGTAGTGCTCAGGTTGTCTGCAACATGAAATCCATGGGATTGTCCAGGGCAGAAAGGATGCAGGGCCACAGTTTCAGGTTTCACACAGTAATACACATCTTTGTCAGCCTCCTTTGATCTGGGTGCAAATTCATCTCAGGACGAGGAAACACAAACACTCATGCTCATTTCACAAGCTCTCACTCACCACATTGCTGTCTTGACGACGTTCACACAAATACACCCACGCACACACACACACACACACACACACGCGCAGCACACATGTGAGAGACACACTCACACAACAGCTGTCGACTATGGATTTAGATTCAGTGCTTTCCCACCCGCATTCCCACTCACACTCACAAATTCCCCTTTATGCTCAGCTCTGCACCTGACTGGGAGTTCGGGGTCACCTTACGGGTCTGCTCTGCTGCAGGAATTCCACAGACACACTCATATGTACGTTTTCTCACACACACAGGCCGATGTACATGCATCAACAAACACCCACCCACGCATAAGCATATGTACACATTTCCGTAAGTTGCTTCCGTCTTGTCTGTGGGAATTCACTGGATTCAGCATCCTTTCCCATATGTTTAACAGCTCAAAGCCAAAGCACAAAGACCCAGAAATACATGTGGAAGTATTGACTTTCCAGAAAGCTTTGTCTTTTTTGTCCTTCACTCAAGTATATCTGAATATGGACTAATAACACATCTCAGCAGATTTTCAAGAAAGCCATAAATAAATGAGCCAAATAACAGATCAGCTGATCATTTTTTGAATATTTTGTGAATGGCCTGTGATCCCTAACCTCTCTCTGGGGCGGGTGTTCTGATTTACTGATCCTTTGGCATGCTGCTGGACAGTGCAGAGAGGAATGGCAACCATTGCTGGCATGCGCAGGCCGAGTCAGAGGGCAGGCTAATCTTAGACTGTTCCATATTCTCGACCCCTACCTATTTAACATTTTGTAGCCATCGTCATCTACACTCTCACAGAGATGTTTACACTCACATTCCAGCAATGCATGTCAGCCGCACATATTCATCCTGATAGCTATCGATATGTCCATATTTAAGACTTCTGCATATGTGAGCTCTTAAACTTCCACTGGCATAGCAAACATTCTGCATTGCTACTTAGCCTCAACATCAATAACAGCTGCATCACAGTTGTATTTCCAAGTATAGCACTTTCTAAGGTTGCCTGATTTGTGGACACTTGGGCTAACATGACCACCCTTTTCTAACTTTGAGCACACAGGGAGGCGCAGACTAGTGAAGCCTCAATGCAAGCTCATCAATCTTATATAGATGTGGAACAACTTGTCTTTAGTACACCACACTTCATTCACCAGTTGAATGTGTTCAGCTTAACTGCAGATTAACTTTGAAATGAGTTTGGGTAATCCATAAATATAAAGAGATGGAAAAGTCTTAAGTACACTGTTTAAAAGTTCATCTGACAAACAGAGATGGAAAGTGTTGATAATCTGCTGTGTAGTGTTTGACAAGAATCTACAGCCATGTTAATGGCTCCGTAACACTGTACTAAATGCTGATACATCTTAGTCCAGTGTGTAAGGATGCCAACATAAAACAAAATATTGTCATCCAAAAGAGACTTTACTCTAAAAATAAAGGGTGGACCAAAAGGGAAGATAGACCGGACAGACACTGGCACTGGCAACACTGGCATCCTCTGAACCATGCTGCTGACATGGCTAAAAATGGAAATTGAATCATTTTACCCACTGATGGCTAAAAGATTGAAATTGCTTAAGAATGAATTGAAAAGTTGTTTGTATTATTAAATGTGTTAACAACTTGGAATGAGTAATGTAATTTGTAAAAACTATTTTAACCCTTTCACGCATAGCAGCCACTACAGTGGACAGCTATTCAAAAGCCGTTTTCTTGTATATGCATGGACTGAACAGTGTAACAATGTGTAAAGATATGTTCACATTACTGTAACAGCAGATTTCTTTAGTTAAAAAAACTGTCCACCTGTCCACCAGAGTGGACATGGGGAAAATTCCTTGAAAAAATTAAGTAAAAAAAAAAATCCCCTCTTTTTTCATGCCCTAAGAAAAGTAAATTTGGTGTATTTAGTATTAATGATGATTCATGCATCACATCACTGATCAATGGGAAGCTGGAGAAAACCCAGAAACAACCTGGATAGATGTGAGCGATCCGAACAGTTGGTGAAAAAACCCTTTGTGTACTGGACTGAAAGTCTGCTGTGTGATTCTACTGTACGTGAGATATACTGTAAAAATACTGAAACAAATCACAGAAACAGAGTGTTTCAGTTTCTCCAGCCAACAAATCATGAAGAGGTCAGAAAAGCTTACAACCACTAGACAACAAACAACATTTCACACACTTCCTTGTCTTGTCCTGCTCTTTAAGTCTGAACTTAAGGCAAGACTGTGTTTTGAATACTGGCTCCACTAAGTATCTGCCTCTGTTATAATGTTTTTACCAGACCAAGATGCAGTAACACCAAAGTGTCACGTTACCAATTAGACCAATGAGTGCCTCTTCTGACAGGCTGAGCGACGACACCACACACAGATTAACTGTTTTTGAGGCTTTTCCCAGAAACTTTTACAGCTTGACCTTTCACCTTGAGCCCCCACAGAAGTATGGACAGCTTGTTTCAGGATGATATGCCCTCACAGCAAGAACCGTTAAGCACTCTGCTGCTGAGGAGTGTTTACCAAGTCCGAGAAAGAGTTTGATTATACCTCCCTGATGTTGGCTTTGGAGAACAAAAGTACATTGTCACATTGTAGACTGTATTCTGGTTCATTTGAAAACATGTGCGTTAACTGACATAGTCACACACAGTCAATATACTCTATACTATAAAAATGCTGTCACAGTAGTATCAGGGGAAAACAACATAACGTGATTGGTTGTCCAATATAATAAGTAGCATCTGGACATTTTTCAAGTAAATTGCAGTTACACTATATAGGTTTTGCATATCAACAAGAGAGATGAGAAGTGTCTGGGTCATATATCAGCTACACATAACACACAGAGTAAGACTGTCATAAACACACAGACTAACATTCACCATGTGCTGATAACTGTAAAATTACTTTCCAAGTTTTGCCACTGCTGAAAATGCATTAAATCTCACACATTCATTCACAAAGCAGTTTGAGCTATCCACCTTCAAAGTATTGCTAACGGTTCAAATGCATTACTTCTTGGACACGCATTCATGAACCATTACAGTTGTCCATGCTGTCATGCCAATAAACTACCCTAGCTTTAGTGCATTTTAATACAGCAACAAATGTCTGTCACATGTCTCAAAACCGTTAAGAGCCATTTATATTTTTGTTTAACGTTGTGGTATGTGGTGCGGGGACTTGGAGAAAATGAAAAAGAAAAAATGACACTGTGACAAATTATACTGAGTTTGTCAGGCTTACCATTAAAATTTACAGTAAATTACAAATATAATTATTGCCATCTTGTAACTTTGGAATATATTTCTAAAAGAACCCCCCCCAAGAGAGTCCAATGTAGCTGTGGACTTAATCTCTGCTGGCTGGAGTGTTTTCCTCTCCTGATATGTAGTGGAGTGGAACAGCCCTTCAAACTGTTCAAGAAAAGACCGTCTGGGTGAGAAGTGACGCCTACAGCATGCCTGACAATCCCTTCGGCCACAGGGCGAGAGGTCACACAGGTGTCCCTCTGGTCACTTCTGTTGCTGGTCCTCAGGCACAGACATTTAACCAGTCAGTCACCAACATTGCTGGTCCCACACCCTTACTCTTTGCTAAGTCATGACTGCCTGGCATGGGTATAGACACTCTATTTATGGTGCCACTACAAGTGTGAGTCCCCCTTTGAGCAGATGTCTTAGCCTTAGGAATGCTGAGCAAGGTTATAATATTAATCTAAGGCTAAAAGCAGGGTCAGTAAGTGTATAAACATGGAGTTTCTAGGGGAAAAGCCAAGTGGTGGGTTAATTTAAAGGAATTTTCTTTACTGTAGATAACAATCTGTTAGATAACAAGGACGTGATGAACGGTCCATCACCTCAACTTTTCCAGCACAGAGGCCCTATAAATACTTCGACAAAGAAACATCATAAGACGCTCTCTGTTAAGTGGAAACAATAATACATAAGATCCAAAACCCAACCTGTTTAAACATTAATCTCCTAAACTCAATTTGACCCAATCGACCCACTCACCTTCTAACCGACCCACTCTGATGAGAGACTGAATTTGTATAAACTTACACAAAAAGCATCTTTTGTCTATGTGACGTGCTGAAATCTTTTTGTTGAAATTAATATAACCTTTTATTTATTTATTTTTACATCTCTTAGGTTAATTAATGTATTATTGGGAATACCAAACAGTTCAAATGATAAACCATTCATGAGATTGCGTCTGGCTTATTCTTGTGCCTGACCATGAAAACATCTGTCAACACTTCCATGTCTCCGTCTGTGAAAAATAACGAGGAAAAGGAAAAAAGGAGAGGAAATCGACTTCAGTCAACTTGTTTTTATGATCTGGAAGTTGTCTCTCTACCCTTTGCTCCCTCTGAAACCCTAGTCAGTGTAAAACAGCGTGCAGGTATCCACACCCAGCAGGACCTGTGATTCAGACTCTAAATCCTCTGACTGATTGTTTCCGATGAGTGAGACCTTAGCGCCAGCTGGCCGCTGCCACAGACTCTTGATTTGTACCCGATTTCATGGTCCAGGAGTGGCCCACTCCTCTTTCCGCAAGAGGGATTACAGAGCAGGACAAATGGCATCACGTATGCATCTGGGAACAGCTGTTGCTGCAGCCCACTCTTCAGCAGAACATACAGCCAGCAGGCCCAAACACTGCCTGATTCAAAACACCAGCTTAGTGAAAATGAAAAGAGCACAACTGAAGGCTATCAGGTGACGCTGATCATAGTGGTTAAATTCATTTAATTTATTTATTTATTAAAATATGTGACAATTCACGTTTTTCTCTGTCAAATATGTGCTAGAGTGGAAGCCATAAGCAAAATGTCTATTTGTATTTGTCCAACGTGGCCACCTCTAACCGTTGGGAATGCATTAGTGCAGTGATGCAGCAGGTAACACCCTTGCGAGGTCTGTTACCATGTGTCTGTTGTACTATTTTTCAAGAAATAAGACATCAGTTAACTTCTTAACTGCAAGTGTTGTTTCAGTACCAAGCAGTTTGTCGTCCTCGTACATGGGGGCGTAAAACAAGGACTTGAGATCTAGCCACTGTCGTCTTGAAAGGTGGCTTTGAAAACTGTTCAAAGATTGTTTCTTGGAGTAGGATGGTAGCTGTAGGCCGCATGGGTTCAGAGCAGTTTCAGTGGAATTCAGTGGCTTCACTGGAAGTGTATTTTGAAATTTACTGGTAAAAGGAAACATTGGTTAGAGAGGCGTGTTTTTAGAGTGTTTCAATTTAATCTAAATGTCAACGCAATAAACAAAGTGAAAGCGCCACCTTTTTTGTTATTTTTGTTATCGCCTTTTGGACTTTTTAAGCCTGTATCAGCCTCATGACTCAGAGATGTATTTCCCAAATATCTACCTCCAGCCTGAGGAGTGGAGCTCTACAACTTAAACTTCATCCTTTAGCTGCTGCTTTAACTGAAGTCCTGAGGTTCTGACTGAAATAGCTTTTGTTTAAATCATTGGGGGTTTAGGCCTCACTGTGACAAATTGGTTTTCCCCATGGCTGAGTCAGTGATCAATCACTCCCATGTTCACAAAGGACAACAGATATTTTCAGTGATTTTCGATACAATCAATTTTCCATGGAATATGAAAATGAACCACAAAAGTAGCAGAAATTCACCGAAAAGACTTCAACCACCCGGGCACTGAAAGTTTTGAAGAAACTTTTTTACAAATGACAAAGTCAGACACTTGACTGATTGAGAAGATCTGAATGCTTCATTTCCACATCTATCTAACATCTGCAACATTTACAATGAATTACTGCACATCACAGCAAAGCTTCCCTCAAGAACTGCAGGAGGCCAACTCACTCACCCTCCCAACCTGGGCTCCATTTCTACTCCAAACAGAGTGAAAAACTAATGGTGGTTTGGAAGTGCTGTTGGTGATATGTCAGTTTACATTGTCATCCATTTTGGATCTCACAATGGCATCTGCCGACAGCCGCTACTAATGATGCCCTGAGCCCTCTGTACACATCTGGAGTCTCGTCCTCCTCAAAACACTTCATCTTCCTCTTTCCATCTTGGATGAAATGTTTAGATCAGCACAACCTCTGATTGCAGGGCCACTCTAGTTCCTCACTGACGAAAATCAGTTGATGTTTGGTTGAAAACATCACTCAGGTGAAAACATAAACTGTATACTTGATGACTAGAGCAGCCAAAGGTCATTCTCTAAGATCACACTCTCAAGGGGGCAGGAAGCAAAAAGATTTGGTCTTGGACTCAGGGTAGACTGAATCGAGACACCATTTAGCAGAGGAAGGTGGCAGGGGCCAGGGTCATACCATATGTCTCAAGTGCAAGTGGATAACCTTTACAGCAGCCTGTCCAATCCATAGGTTCGATTACATGTTATTGACATCTTTATAGCAATCAGTAATTGCAGAGGGATATGCCCCCTACATACCATTGCTCTGGCACGTGAGCTCTGAAGCCCCGTAAGAGTCAAAACTTATTACTAAATCAACTGAAGATTATACCTTCCACAAAACTGCCGATAGACTGTGTGGTCGACACAGTAAGGACAACTTTTCTTATATTGAATCTCCTTTTACTCCCCCACTGGGTTTAACACAGGTAACAAACACAACGAACTAAAGCTCTAAAAATCAGCACATTTTTTACATTTCAGTCGACAGCAACTAGGAAGGGATGATGATTTTTCTTACCTGACAAAGCAGTGATCCCAGCACACACACCATCAACATCTGTACCGCCATCCTCAGTACCTGCACTCAGAAGCTCAGTATGAACAGACCTCTGATGACTCAAAGATCTGAGGCTCCTCCACTAAGAACTGGGCTCCAGAGCGTCTCTACAACACAGAGAGGCCAAACACTCCAACCCTGAAACCTGTCGCTCTCTTTCCTTCTCTCTGTCTTCTTGCACTTACAGTCTCTCTCTCTCTCTCTCTCTCTCTCCTTTCCTCTCCCAGCGTTTGTTTCTCACAGCTCCTCCCTGTCCATGGCTGGGGTATGTCTCAGAGTCGTGGGGTAAGGGGTTAGAATTTCAGCAGCAGCCCTCCCATGTACCCCAGCACATGTGCTGTCACTCATAGGCCGATGAGAGAGAGAGAGAGAAAGAGAGGAAGATGGAGAGAGAAACAGGGCAGCTGGTGGTGGTGTAGACAGAAACAATGTCTTCACCAGTTACATGTGAGTAAGTAAACTTAATTTAACACTATTCAACACAATAGTGCTTTACAAAGACACCCAAAGGAAGGGCGAGGAGAGAGAACAAAAAGAAAGATAATATGTAAAACACAGACTTGAGTGGAATATATGAAATTACTGACTACCAAAGTATTGCTATAGAGCTGAGACAAACAAGTTGCTGAGTTGACATTTCATTGATCTGTTTGTCAGCATGATTATAGCAAAGCAAGCAATAATATTGACTGAACATGCACTTTTATGTCACAACTATTTTTGGTAAGAAGCTGCCCTGTTCGTGTTATTATTTCAATCAAACCATTTGATATTTGATTTATCAAAAAGTGCTAATCGACAAATCCTTTTAGTACCACACAGACCTACACAGTTGAAAATACATCTACAGCTTGACCTCTATCACTTTTGGATTAGTTCTTGACAATAGCACTATACTTTTCAGAGTTGGAACCATTGGACCTGCGGACCATTTTCAGTTTTTGTTAAAACTGAAAAACAGCTAATGGTGTCAATCCCAGAGCTAAATTGCCACAAAAATCAATTCAACCGTTCCCTGACCACACTCCACATTGATCTGTTCATAGGTCTTTTAACATCTGTTGCTGACACACTGAGAAAAAAATGGCAATTTTTTTTTCATTGACAGGCCCCACTAGACAGCACAACATAACTGTGTGTTTACAGTCTTAAGGAGCTTAGCGCTCGTTTTCTTCTTAAATCCTTCTCGTCCGGCTCAGCCTTCATGTCACAAGGCCACATATGTAACCTCCCTGTCCAATACGGTCCATGTCGTGCCCTCAAACATTCAGAACATTCAGCCAGAACTCTTTGATCTGCTGCTATTTTGAACACTGTCAAAGCAGAAGACGAAGATCTATGGTGCTCCGTGGGCGATGTCAAAGAAGAGATCGCCATTTCTGTGATGCTTAAAATTTGACTGAAACACTGTCGTGACTGATGAGTGTTTTAGGCAGCCATGTCTGCTGCAAGGGGAGTAGGTTGCCCACCTCAGATGGGAAGACAGAGTGAGAGACCTTTAGCTTGTTCTCAGGGGAGACACAACCAGCAGGAAAGATGTGTCTGGCAGTACAGGACAGTTAGATGGTGAGGGCAGGGGTGTAGGAGGGGGCAGATCTCTTCAACACTACTTTCAACACCGGATCAGCAAGTCTGCTCACAGGTTAAAGGTCGATACGGATCTTTGGAAAGTAAACAACTTCAGACCACATTGGCTTCTCTTTCACCACAGAGACACCCCTCTACTTGCAGGACAGACATCCATTCATGTTCAAAGGGATAGTTCAGGTGTTTTGAAGCGGGGTTGTATAAGGCACTTATCCATACTCAGTGTTTTACCTACAGTAGCTGGTGGTTGGCAAGCCCCCAGTTTGGAGATGCAGCAGGAGTGTCAGGAGCTTGTGGATGGAGTCAGCATCAAAAATATATTTTAGACACTGAAAAGAAGGCCCGCCGGGAAAATCAATATCAGTTTGAGAGTACGCTATATATAGAATATTTCCATCAGACAGCTCTCAGAAGAGACAGAAGTGAAGACTAACATGGATGATAAGTACTTAAGTTATAAACATGGAATCAGCTGCATAAATTACACTCTGTGAGTTACACAGCAGACGGAGATACTGTTGATACTGCAGCCTAGAAACTCTCATGCTAGAAAGTAGAGCAGTGAAATAATTGAGCGTGTTGGCAGGAGGACTGTGCGTGCTGAGTGGGTGTGGGCATGCTTGCATGTGTCACTGCGTCCATGTGAGTGTGTGTGTGTGAAGGAGAGAGAGGGTTGTGGTATAAAGGGGTGATTTTACAGCACCTGTCTCTGTCATTTCAGGCAGAGGCAGTTGGCAGGAGCTGCTCCAATACCCCCCCGCCCCACCACACACACTTCCCTAACAACAAGCTCTCATACCAGAATGCATGAAGACATTTCATTCAATGGTGGAAGAAGGTAGGGTTCTCACTAGACAGTCCTGACGAATGTTTTCAGAAAAATGTGTTCAGGTATGTTTTAAAAAAAATGACTTCAGGTCCAGAGGCGATGCTGCAGCCTCAGGGACAGCGCTCTGCTGCCCATTGTTGACTGTTACCAGCAAACAAGCTGCAACTATTTTAAGGATATGAATGAAACGCTTGAATGCTCATAATGATCTCCTTGATTTGTAATTTAAAGAGTCTTCTTATCAATTAAAGAATCATCAACTGATTTTTAATCGACCACTTGGGGGCAGCGGAGCACATTGCAAACCTAACAATGACATTTTGCGAGTGGTGGAACAGAGCACTTACTCCCATATTGTATTTTTATGTCATGCTTCTTCATACTTCCCACCACAATTCAGACCCCCCCACCAAAAAAATATTATGCATTATACAAAAAGAATGCTTCTGCATAATAACTACTTTTACTTTGAAAACTTAAAGGTCAGTTTGCTAATAATACCTCAATAACACTTCAATATCATTTTGAAAACCTTTTGAGACTGCTACTTTTACTTTAAAGTAAAAGTTCTTAGTCCCCATGACTGTTATGATTAGGGCCCACAGAGACACTGGCCTCAGCTGAAATCTGATTGGGCCCCAAAAGAGCCACTGTTTGCTTCAGAGGATTGCACTGCTTTGTTTTAAAAGACTTAATGATATACGAATATGAAGTTTGTTGTCTGGTGACCAAAGTGTAAAAAAGCTGCATTATGTTACTGCGCCACATTGTCAACTTTGAGTTGCTGCAGAGTATCTGACCCAGTAGAAGACACCAAAATGAAATCAAGAGATTCAAAGGCTTGTTCGTGCAGGGTCCCACTGAGGCGATAATAGCGAAGAAGACTTGTGGTGCTCTTGAAGCTGCAGTCACATCACCACACAATATTCTTCTGAACACACAGGAGAAGCCCCACTGATCAGGAAATAAGGAACCCACCCGGTAGCTGTCTGGCTCACCAGGCTGACAGTGACACTATTAATGATGAATATTGGAGTGAGGAAAAGGAAACCTGTACCTGGTTTTCACACCATATCAATGACACCAGTGACAGACACAGCGGTGAACCATCTGCTGTTGATGGCTTTTGCATTATTATCAGTCAAAGTATCAAATGGTAACCAATATCCATAAAGGTGAGAAATGATATAAGGCCTGAAACATAAAAGGATGGTGATCAGAAACAATCTCTAACAGAAACAGATCCCCTTTAAGAGCTGACTCGATTTTCACAATTCATAGAAAGAAATCTGTATCTCACATTTACTTCAACAAGGCAGCTTTAATAAATATTTACTTATTGTACTAATGCCCTGTTTTGCTTCACACTGTGGCTGCTTCTGCTCACGGCTCTTGATCTCTTCCTGTAAACAAGTGGTTTAACCACATCTCGTGTTGACAATTCATTAGTTCATGCTAGTCTTTTGATTTTGTTCAATAACAACATAAACTGGAAAAGCCCCTTCAACAAGAAAGCTAGTGCAACTGGACTTGTGATCTCTGATTCAGAGTTAGGGTTATTATTACGGTTATTTTTGCCTGCTTGCCTCCATGACAGGAAGTCAATTCAGACTTGAACAAAGTATTACAGCCTTTAAGTAAGCAGCTAATTAGGCCAAAACATTGGACCCCCTTTGAAGTGCACTGCAAAGCACTAATATAATTTTTGCATCTATAATGTAGAAGTGAAACTGCCATCATCACTATGAGCCATCGATCGGCTGACCAACTATATGTTAAACTTGCAGTTTTGCAAAAAGTTGCATATTTGTTGAAAGAAACTGCTCTACCATGAGTATCATACATCAGGATGATAATAAAAAAACAAAAAAATCTTCAGTTATATTGAAGTGCTTACAGAAAATGTTGCATGATTATTATTTTAGTGTAAAATAACAACCTAATCAGACAAATAAATGAATAAAAAACAGGTTGTTCATATCTGTGCAGGCACAGGACACTTGAATACTGAGAAAGGCCTTTTACACTTTTACACATTTACACCTTTTTTCAGTCTGTGCTGTACATGCAGATCCTGTAATGGCAATGAGTAAACAGAGGCAAGTCAAGACCATGTCCTTGCATTTTGTTATTTATGGCTGGGTTTTGCGCTATTTGCAGCAATGGTTGTGACTTTATACACCTGCAGAGGGCAGTGTTAGATCATGTAAGCGACCAGCTGAGAAGCCCAGAGAGAAAACTTGTCAGGATTGAGGGTTTGTCTAATAAGAGATCTCTTTGAAGAACACAACAAATCATGACCGTGAGGATGTAGAGCAAAATATTAAGCTGGAAAAACAGCAGACACTGACTCACAATACAACAGTCAGACAGTAAAGTGCAGTCTGCTAATGAAAATAACACAATCGCCTACACAAAAGCTTTACAACATGCACCGGTGTATGCCATACACATAGGACAATACAATACAATGCACTACATTTATCTCTTTATTATAGTCAGCTAGTCACCTTGTTTGCTATAACGTCTGTGAATATGTATTTGAATTCAACTCATTTACAAATCTGTAGTTTCTTTGTCAGCGCAGGAGAACAACGGTGACTCGAGAGCCTCCAACAGCACAATGTAACATTTCCAAAGGCAACAGTGAAGGGAAGGGTGAGTGCGAAGGAGAGCTGGAGGTGGTGGGATTTCTGTAGCTCTGCCTTCGCCCGAGTCAGCCTCCACCAGGGTGGGTTGCCAATTAGAGCCAACACATATGACACACTTGACTCCCCCGCTTGAACCATGGCTGGAGATAATAGGCCTCTTCCTGCAGCTCAATCGATGACATACTGTCCCAGGGTGAATGTCTGCCTCAGTATACACACACACACACACACACACACACACACACACACACACACACAAACACACACAAACACACACACGCAACACACTCATTCTTTTCTTCTCTCTACCTCTTATCTGTCACAGAGTAAAATGTTAGCTTTGTGTTTCTTACAGAGAAACACACACACACACACACACACACACACACACACACACACACACACATTGTACTCACCAAATGGGGCGCATTTCTCCTTTAAACCATAAACAATACGTTCAGACCAGGAAATTCAAGCCTATTATTCACAGTGAGATAAGAAACTATATGTATGTATATATACCTAATCCATCAGCTAAGTGTGTTCATGCGTCTAGCTAACCCCACAGGAGGCGCCTGGGCTGTGTGAGGGCACCTGAGTCATGGGGATTACAGACATTACAGTAATGGATATCTGCTGTGTACAGTAATAGGCATGGCCGTATGCATGAACTTGCTTTCAGTAATTGGGTCTCTACATTGTTGTCTCTGACTTGCATCTTGATTCGGTTGTTAAACCTTGACAGTCAACATGCCTGGGTCATAGCTGGCTAAGCAAAAGCATAAACAGTGCATCAGTACAACCAAGCTATATAACATCACTCGGCCACCTCCCACCAGCATGCATACAGCATGTAATGCTCACTTTCTCTGGAACAATGTGTGTTTTGGTGTGCTTGTCTCAGGACTTTTCTGCATGTATGTAAAAAAGAGGGAAAGAGGAGAGTTTGGGAGTTAGTGCTGTTTGGTACGTAGCTGTGGGAGGAGGAAGGGGAGGGATGGAGAGAGAAGAAGTAGCTGAGGAATGAAGAAAGGTGGAGGAAGGCCTCCGCATGGCTTTTTGGGATAAGGGTGGGGAGGGGGCAGCATTGAGGAGAGGGGTGGATAGGGATGGGTGTGGGGTGGGAGATGGTTGACAGTTGTGTGCATGCGTGAGCCTAATCTGCCTCCATCAGCTGTCAGAGTTGGGGATGTCAGGGCTACTGAGGCTCCTGGTTCTCTCTCTCTTTCGCTCTCTCTGCCTGTCCCTCCCTCTCTTCACTGGCAATGTCATGTTGTCAGCCCACATATGCTTGTCTGCAGTGGAGGAGGGGGTTGTGGGTGTAGGGGGGTCGAGTGGAGGGGACATAGGCACATGGGCAGCCTCCGTCTTTTTCCTGTCGCTGTTGACACTTGTCTTCTTGCCTCTGCGCCGCTGACGTTGTTCCTTTTTAACCCCTCCAGCTCACCCTGTCCTCTCTCCCTGCTGCTCTCAGACTTGAGATGAGAATTACACTCATAGGCTTTTTTAAAAAAAATTAACTTCTGGCATGATTTTGTCTCCCTGCCTCTTTCTGTTCACTATACATCACGTGAGGTTTTGTAGACTCTAATTTGGGGAGCAGGGTGATGCATTGAGTCTGTGGACTATACTTCAGAGGGTTTCTTCTCAGCAGTGACCCAGAGAGCTGACCTCTCACAGACTCCCACCACAGGGGAATCATATTATTGTTTATGATGTTTATGATTTCTGAACAGAGTCCATGTTAATTCATAGATGTTGCTTAGCCCCAGTTGGACCCTTTCTAAAGTATAACCATTACATTCAAGTCACAGAGCTCAGTGTCTGATTTCCCATCTTTGAAAAACCCATGAGGTTGTTAATCAACATTTACTTCTGCTCTGCATGTTCATCAGAAAGCCCTGAATGATTTTTTAACCATCAGGTTGAAAAAATATGATAAAGGTTTTGCTTCTTTTTCCTAGTCAAAACAAAAAAAATGGAAATGACACATCTCCTTCCTCACTCTGGATGAGTGGTATATTCTATGTTTTCATCTAAAAAATAATTTGATATTTTTTGTTAAAATGCCAGGATATGGACAAAACAGTGTAGAAATAATGTATACTATAGCTAGAAAACCATTTGAGGATTGTAGTAAATGTGATTATATATGTCTGAAGACATGCATTTTGCAGAAAGCCAGATGCTTAGCTCTGACTTGAATAGATGGATTTTTTCCTATGATAGAGGCAAAAATCTTAAAACCTGACAAACATGTACAAGATCTATCTGACAACTCAACACAACTGGGGGAGAAAAGCTTCCACTGTAATTTAACAACTTTACTTTTAAATTGTTATTATGACTCTTAAGAATCTAATCTGCACAGTTTTTTTTTCAGCTTATCATTTTCTGGTACTTTTGTCATTTTATCACTTTAAAGATGATCAACATTTTGACATTTTAACAGATTAAAAATACTGACCTTGCTCATAGGGCTTTTTTCGTATTGGTTCTGCTGTACTGTATGCCTGTTGGCACATTTGTTTGTAATTTGCGTGCTCTATATTGGTGTGTTATTTTATGTAACTGTTAAAAATATTGTAGCTTCAAGTCATTAATTCAGTTTCTATGGAGCCTTTTCACATCTGAATATGGAGCACAGATGAAAAACTGGCACATTTACAAGAATAACAGTTTCTCTGTTCATAAATGTGAGCTGTCCCTGAAAAATAAGAGAAGAAACATCACAGAGCCGCATCACATCTCTTCTCCGTGGAATGAGAAATCACTGGGCTCATGTGGTCTGAGCAATGAGCGGCTCATATACCAAAGACAGCAGTCAAGCGTTTATATCTGTATGGGCAACAGTGCTCTTGCTCCAGTGACCTGCCCCTGGCACCTGCCACAGGGGGCTTTGAGACTACCTGTCAATCAAACTCTGATGACCCCCAATCCCTCACCCTTTCTTAGGACTCACAATGCAAGTCTTGGCTAACTCATTACATCCCATATCCCCCCACCCCCATCTCTGACTCCCTGTTTCCACACAAAGATGATATCTCAATACGTGCCCACTGGTGCGCAGCGCCTCCCTGTCTCAGCATGCATGTTGCATGTTAACCATAAATCCCATATACTGTACAGTATGTCTGCATGAGTGGATTACTGTTCTGCAGCAAATTCAACTACAGGCTGCAGTTGTGGCTCCTTACTGAGCTAAGCTACAACCCTGTCTGAAGATGTCTAGTCTGTAAGGATGTTAATGCAGAGCAGCTTTAACCAGGAGCAGGTCAAGGCTCACATTAAAGCCTCTGCAGACTGCCTGTGAAAAGAGTGATTTGTGTTAAAGAAGGAGAGTGCTGTGCTGCCCTTGCTGCTTCAAGAAAGTAGGAAAATTGTCTGGATCAGACTGAGAGGTATTTCTAATTAATGTTAATACTCAGCAATAATATGTATGATTTAATACACGTGATCAATGGTGTGAAGCTTTCATGAGCAACTCCTGTGCATTCGCATTTACGTTTCACAGCCACACCTGCACACAGACACAGAAAACACAAATGTGCTCAATGAAAAATCTCTCTCTCACTCACAGGGACACACACATACACACACATACACACACCCCTACACAGCCCTCCTGGCTATGAGCACCCTTGCCCCGAGTGCTCCCTTGCTGCAGTCTCCATAGCAGGCAGGGAGACTGTCTGAGTGCTTTATGTTTGCTGTAACACAGAATCATCACTGTCAGAGCCATTGATTTGTCAACAACATAGTGATACACTGTAGATGGATAATGGCCCATCTTGTGCACAGTCGCTGCATTTTTCTGGACAGCCGAGGAGCATCTGTTGTTGTTCTTTTTTGCTTTCAATCTTTCCTTCCTCCTCCTCCTCCTCTTAAACCTCCCCCTTCCCTCCAACCCGCCCACCCACAAATACACACACACACACACACACACACCCTTGTAGTTTGAAAACAATAAAAGAAAAGCAATGTGTCTTGCTCAGCTACTAAATAGCTGTCTGGTTTGTGTCTCCTGAGGTGGTTGCACATCAGTGGCTAGCCCATCTATCAGACCAATGCATGGCCATCAAAGCTCCAGGTATAGAGATGATAAATACCCCACCTCCTGAAAAGGGCATGGAAAAAGATGGATGGATATGGAAAGAGAGAGACAGTTACAGATATCAAAATGGAGTGATGGGAGGGGGCTGGAGAATCAGATGAGAAGAATGAGAAAGAAACAGAGGAACAAACACAAGTTTACTTAGGAAAGATTTATGCAAATTAAACTGTATTGCAGCATGCTTATGGACTAGCATTTACCCTGTGATTATATGACCCGGTTGTACATATTTACACATACTAAATGCCACATCTAACTGTTGGGTATGACTGACTGACTGAGCTGACTGACTGCAAAGCTAACATTAGCTTGCTAACATTGTTTATGACCTGATCGACATATCGGTCCTGACAATTTGTCAAAATACTGCTTGATAACGATGTAAACTTAAAGGAATTTTAATCACATGATGGCTAGGGTACTTTCATGATGTCTGTGGTTAATGTGATGAAATATTCCCGTCACACTAAACTGCATGAATACCGCTAAATGTCAAACTCATATATTAAACCATACATGTATATCACAAGAATGAAAAAAACATAGTACCCAGTTTCATCAGTCTGCACCAGAACAATAGTTAACACAGTACAATACATGAAACCAGAAATTATTTTACTTAGTTGTCAACAACATTAGATATTTTAGTGATATACTGACTGCTGACCTGAAAAAAGGCCCTAATCTGGTTACTTTACTCTAAAAACGGATGTATTAAGCAGATACGTTACAGCGTCTGATGCTGCAGTGACTTCTTGTTTATGTGGCTAGTTGACTGCTGGACAGAGCTTTAGATTGTTCCTAGAAACAAATTTTATTTAGTTTTAAGTTTTAAAGGTGCAACACCATAGGGTAAATAGCTGGTTTGAAGCCAGCTAGCAGTTACTAAGAACTTAAAGACTTAAGACACAAAGTTGATGGATTTATGAATAGCTGGTACATCCCAGTCGAGGCTCCCTGCACTCATCCCCTTTTCCCTCCACTGTTTGATTAAACAGTACTTTCCCCCCATTCCCCCCTTATCTGGGCTGTCGCTGCATGAAGGAGCTATCTGCTGTGTGACTGGCAGACTACTGCCTGCTGCCTCTGATAGCATTCCACTTTGGTTAGGTAAATAGGAACTTAACTGAACTGAGACAATTTAAACAGTCTAAATGTAAGGAGATTAAAACTGGCCAAACAGTGGCTGAGCACAGGGATGCACCATGGCTGGTTTTGCGCTGTTGCAGGAATGAGAAACACACATGCTGGTTTGGGCACGGTACACACAAATTTCACAAAGTCAAGCAGAAAGACACGAGCATGAGAGATGCTTAGCAAAAGACACACAGCAAGAAGACACACTGAAGCAGCCTTTAGTTGTTTTGGATGCCTTGGTGGCCTCTGACCTATAAAATCACTGTCTATGCTTGCAAAATCTCCACAACACGAGCACACACACACACACACACACACACAAACAGATACAAATGGCATTAGGCAGGCAAAGCAGGATGGACCTGGGGACAAGTTTCCGCCTGGACGCCCCCATACCCAAGCCAGTCCTGCCCTGCTCTGCCCACAGGCCTTTCCAGACTGGCCAGTCGAGTGAGCGAGCTACCCTGACTCTAACACTGTGTGGCAGGGGGACCTAGAGACAGATGTTCCCTGCCACTGGCATGGTGCAGGCGAGGAGATGGTATCCCACGTGCACAGAGAATAAGTGTCTATGAAGAAAGAGGGGGAGAGAGACAGAGAGAGAGACTAAATACTTGACTCGCAGTGTTGGTCGGAAGAGAGGAGGAGCAGCAGTGGGTGGGTGAGTGGTGGTGGTGTTGGAGGGGGGTTGTAAAAGGAGAAATAAATCAAGTCAAAGCAATTTGTGGCAATGGCTGCTGCAGTGTCATTAGGAATCCCGTCACGCAGCAGCTCCTCTGAGCAGTCAGCAGACGCAGGTTGACAGCAGGCCAAAGAGGAATTTTAATTTTTCCCCCTGTCTCACAGCTCCCACCTCAAATACATTTTCTAACTACTGGCCCACCCTGCCAATAGAAGTCTTCACACTTATCATCAGTGCTCCTGGCCCTTCCTGGATTAAAGCTTCTTGCACCATCATAATAATACAAGAATATAATGACCATGAGAAATTCCCATGTAATCTTAATAAAGTTTCACTTAAAAGTGACAGATCAAGCCAGAGATGATTAATCTTGTTTTCAATACAACTTCTGAATCAGTCATTTTGACTTGATTGAACAACACAGATCATGTCAATCAATATAATGATAATTATAACGAAAATAAGTTTTAAACCATATTATTTGGCATAGCAACAAACATTTCTTTTTTTAATTCAACAAATGTTAAAAGTAAGGTCAAGAAGTATGATCCAGTATGTTATCTAATATATAAAATTGTTCTGAATATAAGTGCTTCTGCAGTATATTCATTTCAACTTGTCTGCATACATACTGACATGTATAGACATGCTTTTATATATGTATATATATATATATATATTTTTTTTTTTCCCCAACATGGTTTTGCATGTAGTAAACATGTGTGAAGTCACTTTTCACTTTTTAGATGTGAACTGTAAAAGATAATGTGAGATTATAATACAAATATGTCACAAAGATACTGTGGATAAAGGAACCACAGACGGCAAGTTTTTCTATTTGAGAATAAGTTAAAGCTGCAAAGATTCCTGGTGGCAGCAATCTTGCTTCAGTCACAGTTTAAAGACGGAATAAATTACTTTTTTTTTTTTTTTAACCAAATCCTGCACACTGAAATTGAATAACTAAAATTAATGACCGAGGTGAAATAATTCAGTTGATTCTATTACAGATGACATTACATGATGCGTTTGACCTTTTGAAAAAAATTGGTCACACAGTAAGTGACAGAGATAACATCTGTTATAGAAGCAGCACGACTGATACAGATGCAGTGTGGGTGTGTGCCGATCACAGGATCAACAGATCCAAATCAGTGTTATGAGACGATGAGCAGCAGAAATGGAGAATGTGGTAATATCGCTGCCCAAGCAGAGCAGGGCAGAGTAATGCTGCACATTTCTCCCCTCAGCTGCCACTTTAATGAGCAGACAAAATGGCCACCCTTGAATAATTAATATGCGGGTCCATTAACAAGGCATTAGAATGCATTCTATCTCTTATTGATTTTTTCCTGTCCTCTTTTTTTTTTTTTTTTAAGTTGAAAACTTTTTACTCCATCCGTAGACCACTCTGCGTCCAGCGCTGGCGAGAGTGAAATATGGCTGCTGCTGTTTAAATGTCAGCTTTGTAATTACACATGGAGCCACGAGCTGGGCAATCCCACGGCCTGAGGGCCTCTGATTTATGGTGCAGCCACTGATGGCAACGGCACAGACACATACAGACAAAATGCACTCGCACATATAATATCACCTTTCCCCTCACACATACACAGCAAACCTAAACTCAGATTATACCTCTTTTCATTCACTGTATGAAGCAGTAAACACAGGGATAAACAACAGTAGATCTGATCCTTGCTTTAAAATGCATACTTCAGGTGTTGATCCTTAAATACTACAATTTAATGCTGTCAAAATGTAAAACAAACATTCATATAGTATTGTTTTATTATATTTATTATTTATAGTTTTTCTCAAAAAATGTTTAGAAAGGTGCTGCTTTTGGCACTGGCATTTGCAAATATTGTGCTGTGTCACTTTTTAGTCACTGAGCTGTCGTGCGGCAATAGGCAATATGTATATTAACATAAAACATACAAGCACAACAACATCATTATTTTTGGAAAGGTTTAGTGCTGAAAAGAAAGTTAATCATTGATGGGTTCAAAAGAGTAACTTCTAATCTCTAATGCGATTTGTTGCTTTTCTGTGTAAATTAAATATCCTCTGATTTTGGATGGTTGGTTGGACAAAACAAGTCATGTGAAGGAGTCACCTTGGAAACTCTGACCACTATTCAATGGCATTTTATCAACTTAAAGATTAATCGATGAATCTACAGTACGTAATCAACAGTTTCATTGATAATGGAAACGATTATTGCAGCCCAATGCACCTTTATCTTTACATATCGACCCAGAAACCAATAAGAATGTCACTCCTTTTCCCAGTGTTTGTCCGACTTGAAGTGTAACCTCATCCCCCTTTTCCTCCTCCCCGTGCTTTTTGCTCAGCGGCCTAACACAGTCTAGTGGCATGTGGGACACCCTGGTTCAATACACCCTCCCTCATGCACTCCGCCCATCAGTCAGATTCTAGGCACAGATACCTGCTGGGAAAACCAATCTATATCTGGACGAACGGAGGAGGAGAGGCGAGGCCAGATCAATGTACAGATATTGATACACGCAGCCATGCAAGGAGACTACACTCCTTCTGAACTCATTCTCTCTCTCTCACTGCAAAGATTAGGGATGAGATGAACTGCTGAGTAAGGCGCGTGTGTGTGTGTGTGTGTGTGTGTGTGTCTAGATGACAAAAGAGACACTGTAACACACTGGCAGATACTACTGATAGGGCAGGGAGAGAGAGAAGAGAAGAAGGAGAGAATGGAGATACGTAGTACAGACACAGATTACCACCACAGAGCTCAGTAATGGTGTGAGGGGAGCACGTCAATAATAAATACCTCCCATTACACCACGGTGGACTGCTGCAGCAGCCTGTACAGCACGACACCTGCTGACTCCCTGATCTACCTCAAATTACACTGATGCTCTCACACTGAGCTTCTGTAGACCACAACACACGTTGGCTGCATCAAACACTGAGATATTCAGCACGGCCCTGCACACGTGCATGCATAAAATCACACATGCGGCTGCAGCGCTGAATTCATTTTCCAGCACGGTGCAGAGGTTTGATCCCCTCTGACGACTCCCTGTTGGGATCTGGATTTTTTAAGGCTCCCTCCCTAAACCCCCCCCCGCCCCCTCTCTCCTCAAAGAGACGAGGCTTGACATCCAGGTGTTTTATAGTATTTGTGGCTCTGATCATCCATCAAGCCGATCGATCACTCTCCCAGCAGCTTTTATTAATGATCTTGTCAGGCAGCCCGCTCTCGGGTGCAGCCGCTTGTCCAGAATGATAGATCATTAGCTAGTCTGCCTGCTATTTATTCTCTCATGACCTTGTCTCTCTCCATTGTTGAGTGGGCCGAGTTATGAGAGCTAGAACATGATAATTCACTATTGATTCTGCTTTTTTTTTCTTGCAAAAAAGTTGTTTTTGGCTGTGGTCAACTGCAAAAGACACAGACAGCAGCTTACTTGAGTAAAAGTGCAGTTGCAACGAGGTGAGTTTACAATATCAAAAGAAAAAGTTATGAACAGTAATCCTATTAGTTTTAAATTAATATACCTTAGGATCGTTATTACTAATGCAATAATACATACAAGCGTTTCTGTGATGTTGCAGATGTTTGAGGTGTAACTAATTCCTACTTCAAACACTGTTTTTTGCACACTGTCTATAAGTGTGCATAATATGCTCTAAACTAATCTAATGTTTTCTATTGTATGTTAAATCAATCTGACAAATAGTAACTATAGCTGCCAGGTTAATGTGGTGGGGGTAAAAACAATGATGCTAAAGTGCTGTGAAGTGTAGCAGTGCAGATGTAGAAATAAGTATGATGAAGTTGTACTTAGGTACATTTATCCAGTAAAATACATTTTGTTATTTGCTACAGAAGTGATGCAGCAGCATTATGTCCACACGTAATTATGTAGAATGACTTGATTTGTCATTACCCTTTAATCTAATGAACATGTTGTGGAACATCGCAGACAATAAGATGAACATAATCAACTGATCATGATGCCGGACAAGGACAAGAAAGGAAAAAGGGGAGTGAGAGGAGCAGGAAGAGGGAAAAAGGTCAGCAGAGAAAAAGGCAAAGAGAAAACAGAAAGCGAGTCAGCGGGAGTTTCACAGGAACGAAGCCCGAGGCTGAGCCAGTGAGGTGTAAGCAGCTTTAGAATAAACATGAGCTCCATGTAAACAACAACCTGCCACTACAAGCATCAGTTACGCACCCACACAGACCTGCTGGGGCTCTGGATTCACTGATGTGTGTTTGTATGTGAGTGTACTGTATACTCAGGGTGTCCCTGGGGCTGAAGAGCCTTGCCTGTCATCCTCCCATCACTCCTCTCTACCCACTTACATCTATGGAGCCTGTCATGTTGATCAAGTAGCCACAGGCCCGAAGCCTTTTGCGATTGTCAAAAGTCTGCACATGTGAATATCTGACTGTATAATTGCAGCCTGATTTTCTGTTTGTGTCTGTGATGTACAATAGACCAGCAGTATGAATAAGAGCTCTGCCATGAACTGATAGGCCTCCGTGTTTCTGTGGTTCATTACTTCAGTCTGAACTGACCTTCAGTGATCAAAGAGGAGAGGGAGGAAGTTCTTTCTGCTCCAGAATCATTCATGATGGACGGCTTTTGTTCGCATCAGAGTGACTGACTGGGACTTCTGGGGAGTCAGGATGAGACACAGGGTGAGTTTCAATGCAACATAGAGTATGCACTAATCCAAATGCAAAGTTTCCGAGTACTTCACAGAGTACATTGCTACGGAGTTGTTTTTCTGCATTGGCTGTGTGTGAATATTACATTATATTATATTACTAGAGGTCAGCTTTATGTTGCATTTCAAAAATTCAATATTTTTCATTTTTAAATGGTTTGTAACCTTCGTTTTGAACATTTCAAACAGATAAATATTTGCTTGCTTAAATAACATCATGATTTTTGGGTTTTAACGTTCATACCTATCCTTGTGTCTCTTTTCTCTGTTTTTAATGTCTTCAGCGAGGTCTCAGTCAGCCCTGTGACCAAAGTGCAAACTGTCAAGCATTTATTTCTGTCCTCGACCAGGTGTATGCTTGGATATGATTCTGAAAAGTGGAGGGAGAAAATGAATCAGTGATTGAATGAACTGACATTCAATCAGTGTGCTGGATGTAATAAAAATCTCTTTTTGAAATGTAATACTGTTTCAATTCTTTGTTAGCTTGTGATGCCAGCTGGTTCCTGTTATAACCTAATGTGCTCACCGTCAGACGACAACGCTAAATTAAATAGCATCTTGCAGGCAGACTTACATCAAAAGTGAAACTGTGACAAAGTGAAGAGACACTGAAACAACACAACAATAAGAACCTTCCTGTCATCTCTTTTTATCATCACCTGCTTCTTTTAAACCTTTGCCATTCTACCCAAACTCTCCGTGTGACTCGAACACACAAACAACCTCACCGGTGTCCCCCATAACCCACCCTCCAGGACCCTGGGGCCCAATAAGCAGCCATCTGCAGACAACCTCTTCCCACCACGCTCCAGCAAACACAGGCAGGGAGTGTTTGAATGTGTGTGTGTGAGTTCGAGAGAGAGAGGGAGAGAGCTGGATGTAGTTCAAGGGCACAAGTACTCCATCAAGCTTGAGCCCAGGGAATATCCACCAGCTGCCCCCCCCCCTTGTGTGCACCAGGGAGGCACTGGAACCTGTCCTCAGTGCCCCCCTAAAAACACAGACACACACCAGAGTGTATCTATTACTTTATGCTCCTCAGTTTTGATTTTGACCCTTTGCTGCGAGCTGCAGCCTCAGCGTGGCAGCCCTGGTCTTCCTGCCCGTGGCCCCGGCTGACTCTCAGCCCTGGCGTGGGTGGTTGGGTGGGGCGGCGGGGGGATTTGGGGGCACTGAAGCTGTCCTTTGGTGCTCCTGCAGCCCTGCCTGCTCATCCATCCTGGCCTGCCAGCCCACAGATCGATAGCTCTGCTCTCTTAATCAGGTCTCTGGTGACTGTGGGCGGACGAATGTGTGTGTGTGTGTGTGTGTGGACAGGAGGTTGTATCGGCTGGGGGTTGCACTTGTGTTTCTTTCCATCCTTGTTTCTCTGGCTGTTGATCACAACTGTTTATCTCGACGGCATTTTAGTGCCTCCTTCTCTCTTTCCTCTTCTTGTTCCTATCCAAATCCTTTACATATCACTTGTTCAAACCCACAAGCTGGCTTTTTCCTACATCTTCATTTCTGTCATCACCCTCTCTTCTATCAACTCTCTCTAGCCAGCTCCTATGAAGGCTCCAATCTCTCCGACAGTCCTGCTTTATATTTTTTCTTTCATCTCTTCATGCACTCTCTGCCTATTCTGGCAGCATGCCAAGGCTCATTCAAAAGGAGTCTCAAAGTGAAGTTGGTCCCGGTGCCACTGCAATCTGTTTTGACTTGTGATGAAGACAGAAGAGGTAGCAGTATTGGAAAAATGGAGATGAGAAAGGATGAGAGGTGAGAAGAGCGAGCGGAGTGAGAGGGTTAGTCAGATGGAGTGTGGGGCATCCAGCTGTGGTGTTGTGCCTTGCTAGAGAATCCGCCTTCAGGCTCTCATCACACCTGTGTAACCACAGCTGCAGCGACTCAAACACACACATGCACAGAGAAAACATGTGTATCAACACTGTAGTGTATGAGAAAGTAGCAAAACAACTCAAAAACACTTTTTAATTCAAATTCTATAAAAAAAACTTTTTAATTTTCAGATAAACATTATCTGTTTTTTCAAGTGCACCAGTGTGTGAGTACAATGGTAAGGGCTCAGTATCAACACTGTTGTGTCTCTGATCACATTTAAGGTTCATTGTGTCTCCCATGCTCCGAGTGCCTGTAATTATCATGATTCTTGATTCAAGTCACACAACTTTACCACCAAAATTTTGTGCTCTCTGTTGTCACTGTTTACCACAGTACCACAGTCATCAATAGGTGCCTTCTCTACTTAAGTATTTTACCTGCACAGTTGAACATCCTGTACGTGCCATTATTAATCAGCCACAGGAGATGTTCCCATCTCATTAAGGCAGACTGAGCAGTGCATCCCACACTTCTGCTGGGTCCACACACTTCATAGAGGATATTGACTTTGAAGTCACTATATCACCTGTTGTCTCACTATTTTAATGCAAACTCATCGTACCAAATATTAATCATTACAGCACACTGTTTTTTGTATTTATTATACAACTGCACCAAACTTGCCACTGTCAAATGAACTTCACAAAGAGGGAGCACTTTTTTTCCCCAGATACTTTTTGTTTTCAAAGACTTGTCTCACAACCATCTGCCATACATGTATGCTTTGGTTGCAGCTGTGACTGCTCCTCCATTTCTCTTGCGTACCACACTGTGGAACAACAGCGTCCATTAAGAAGAGAAAATCAACTGTTTTTGTCTGTACATGGTTGAGCTTCCTGATTACTGTCACATTTCCACTGTCACTTCATACTCATACAGTATTTATATAGTATGTAGTAACAGGATATGTCTACAATTGCAAACAAGTTATATACCAATTACATACGTATGTCTGTAGCATCCGTTTTGATTAGTTCAACCTTTAATGATTTTTTTATGATAAATTTCTTTGTGATTTGAGCAGATATTTTCTATCCTCATGAGGGAGCTCAGTTTCATAGTTGGAAATTCCATATCTGTCACAGTAACCGCTTGGCATAACTGGCATTCAATGAAACAGAGTTACCCTTGCAGCAGAGTTTGTGGATGTGATGACTTTAGCTTCATTAGATGTTAAGAGCTGTTTGCCCATCATTTTGTTTTTCCTCTGCACACTTTTCTGTCATAGTCTAAAGACTAGATGGGACAGCCGGAAAACTACAGCTGCAGTTATTTAACCAGGAACCAGTTTGTTGTCATACATATCGAAGCGATCCAGTCATGGGAAAAAGTGTCGCAGGAGGTCCTTCTTGTTGACCTTGCCCATCTGATTCCTTGGCATCTCCTCTACCATCACCAGGCCTGTGGGGATGGAGTACGTCACCATGTGCTCCCTGCAATAAACACTGATGTTAATACACCGAAGACTGTTTACTGCAGAGAGGAAGATAAACGCAGACAGGCAGGCACAAGGACACACACACAGCAATAATCAATTTGCACACATGGATGGGAATATGCACATGCACACATATGTAACAACAGCAAATAAGAAAACAAAAGCAGAAAAAAAACAATTGCAAAACAAAGGGTAGCCCTGTGGCAGAGTAGTCAAGATAAGGAAAGAAATGTCCTTCATACACTCTGCAGCTCTCCTCCCTAATATCCACAATTCGCCTTCCAGACACAGACAATTCCCTTCGTACAAAACAATATAATCACTGTGAGATGAAATAAAAAAAACAAATAATAAAAGGAAAAACAGAAGGCTGGCATAATTAAAAGTGTTTTATTTTCTTCCGTTTTGAGTGCATGGTTGTTACGTCAAGTCTTGGAGCCTGAAGCTTTTCTATTATCTTCTAACCTAGTTTGTTTGTTTGTGCCTGAGTATGCGTGCGTGCGTGCGTGTATGCCTGCGTGTTCCTGCGTGGTGCGAGCGAGCATAATGACTCATACTGCTACCATCAAACACTCCTTTCAGCAGATGTCTCTGTCTCTCCCCCTCTCTGACTCGCTGAGTAAAGTGTGAGTGAGTGTATGTGCATACATATACACTGTCTCTGTAATGGGGCTTCCTCGTGTCACCAATTTCTCCAGGGCAGTGTGTTCATGTGTGCGCGAGGGTGTGCGTGTGTTCGAGGCAATGCGAGGCGCAGGGGGTGTGATAGAGATTCAGGCTGACAGCTGAAGCCAGGGCACTGAAGAGTGAGCATCCATCTACTTGTTTATGTCTCATTTTATCTCCCTCTCTCTCCCCTACACCCTGGCCTCAGCACCAGGCTGTGTGCTGGCACTGCCTGTCCGCTGGCAGAACCCCTGGCAGCAAACCCTGTGTGTGTGTGTGTGTGTGTGTGTGTGTGTGTTCAAGTGTGTATTAACCTGGGTCACAGGCAGCAGCAGTAATTCACCATGCTGCACCAGCAGGCCACAGCAGTAGGATCTAACACCCCCTCACCATATGGAGCCCACAGCCCTGACACACACTCATACACACACACATTTGCACTTCTATACTTGTGAAGACTCACTGACACAACGCATTCTCAAGCCCCTTACCCTGACCTTAACCATCACAACTAAATGCCTAACTCCGACCTACTTCTAAGCTAACCTTTGAAACCACGTATGAACTCTCCGACAACCCTTTGGTCTGATGGTCTCTCGGAACAAAATGTCCCTATTTTCCAAAAAAACTAAATCTAAAATTGGCTCTCACAAACATTGATATACAAGTACTCACAAACACATGTGAATAAATAATAGCAGTGGGTAGTAAACAGATAGACAGCGTGGAAGACAAAAACCAGATGGTGGGAAAGTGAAGAAAAAAGGTGGACAAATGAGCTCAGAACACTATTCTGCATCGAGGAGGACTCAGGGATGAAGAAAATTAAAAGAAGGAGTGTTGTTGCTTTCAGTCACTCAAAAGCAAAGGGCTGCATGACACTGACACTGGCTGTGTTGCAAATAAAAACAAAATAAAATAGAAACGGAAGCAAAAAAACAACTGTTTGTGCATTAGACAAAATCCTCTGTTAACAATCATCTTCCTCTTTTTTATCTCCCGTCTTTCCTTCAGCTCCCCTCATTAGTCCATCTCTGCCCTCTCTTTCTCTCGCTTCCCTTTGCATTGATCTGAGGACTTTGGGGCCAGTCACTCAGCATATGTGTGCTGAACTGCTCGGAGTGCTGCAGAGTCTGCATGAGGAGCCTTCATTTGTTTACCACGGGACACCAAAGAGCGTCTATCACTATTTTATTTTCCAACGTCTTTTTTTTTTTGTTTCTGAGGAGTGCAAGATAACCAGCACCGAATGGCCTGACACAGAAGCAACAAATAACAGTACACTTGAGTATCCACCCAGTCTCCATCCAGGTGGTGTCAACACTCATTCACCCATTAAACCATACAAAAATTGAAATAAATGAAATAGAATAAAAAATAATGTACTCAAATCCATTTTCTGAAACCACACTCTATAAATCTTAGTGTACCTATTATACAACCACAAGGTTCATTCAAGTTGTGTTAAAATGAAACCACTCGACTTGTAGCTATTATTCCATCAACGTACCTTTAGTATAGAAAAAATTCTTGTTTCTGACTTGAATGTGAGCATGTGCAGCTTCTTTTAAATCAATATAATTTGACTTTGACTAAGACAAATGCACATATGCTGCTTTTTTGTGTTTGTTTGGATTTTTTGTTGTTGCTGTTGTGAATTTGGGAGGGTGGGTTGGTTATATGATTTTCCAATAGTCACGCTGATGATCACGCAATGTAACTCAGTATACTGACTGAAAACAGTTATCGCTTGCAGCTGCTGCGTGCTAATTACTGTTCTGCTCCACGTTCACAGCCGAAACAGTCTGACAACATTTTGAACAACTGCAAAGTTTTACGGCACCATATCAGAGCTGTTGTGGGTATAAGAAAGAGAAGACATGAAGGGGGAAATATTCAGAGAAAAAAAAGAAAAAATGTTGTAAATTTAAATGAAAAAAGTCACAAATTAACAAGAAAATCTTAAAAAAGAGGAAACTGTGTTTTTTTTTGACCACATAATCTTTAATCTTTTATAAAACTGGTGCATAAATTCTGCATCATTCTGAAAGCAAGCATACATACAGTTGCACCCAAATTAAACTGTCCAGCAGGCAGAGTCTAAAAAGGAGAGATTATATAGCTCAAAGTAACAGTACCTGGCCCAGATCTTTAACTGTGGCAGGGTCATACTCTTCCCCTTCTTCAGCTGCACCACTGCAGTGACTTTCTGACCCCAGGTGGCATCCGGGGCCCCAATCACAGCCACATCTGCAGGGACAAAAAGCAGACAAAGCAGACATGTTGTCGTCGTTTGAACTGCTCTTATTCTTTCATCTTTCAGTGCTTGTGTATTAACCCTGTACTTTAGCACATTCAATTTTCCATTTTAAATTCTATTCAGTTTTTATTGGTACAGCGCCAACTCGTAGCAAAGGGTTATCTACGGAGACTTCACATATAGAACAGGTCTAAACCGACTGTTTATGCTAACTTACTACCAGCAATTTCCACCATAAGCAAGTACTTGGTGAGTGCTTTCCTAGCTGTTAAAAGAAAAACTTCCTTTATCAGGTAGGCACCTTGAGCAGAATGGTTTCATAAAGGTCACTTTGGTTTTAAATTGGAACACTGACTGGGATCATTTGTGCTAACTCTGATCATTAATTACGATGTGTTTACATGCATCAGAACTGCACTTCTTTTCCTAAATATTCCTAAATACAACCTGCAGCACTGTATGAAATCCACCGTTAATGTGAATGCCCCCAAATTCATTGACACTGTAACTTGTTTCCAATTTTATTTCATAGCCAAAGTGTTGTAGAACAAATCCCAAACAGTGAAAAATGTGCTGTGCTCACAGACCAACCCTGTGCAGCACTCTCACCTATGATGTCTGGATGAGCCAGTAGGTGACGCTCCACTTCGAGTGCACTGATCTTGTAGCCGCCGCTCTTGATGATGTCAACGCTGCTGCGGCCCATGATCCAATACACATTGTCTTTATAGACAGCTGTGTCTCCTAAAAGACACAACCATACAAGGAGGGAGGTGGTACACGTGGAGAAACTAACGTCAGCATGCTTGTAGTCAACAACTTGTTAACATTCTCTGCAAATTTTTTCTATTTTCTTTCATTACTTGAATCATATTTTGAGCTGTGTTTGTGGTGTGTCACAAGACAACCTAAATTACTTAAATCGCTATTAATGCTAAAAACCTTTAACCCTTGCATCACAGCCATCAATGCAATGTTTCAGTTTGTGGGGGAAAATCTGGTTTAAACACAGAACAGATGATACATCTGTAACATTTATATCAACAGCAATGTGGTGTTGGCAAACTTAATAAATAAGTTAAATACAAGGTGTGTGTGTGTGTGTCTGGAGGATGATGTGGGAGGCTCTTAAACACTCATCCATCCACTGCACGCAGAAACCCTCCTCCACACACACACAAGTGGGTGTCTGGGGGACAGGTGTGGGGGAGGATGAGTACAGTATGTGGGATAAGGGGCTCAGCTGGGCCTGGGCATGACGCGCAGAGGAAATGGGTCAGTATGGATGAGTGGAGAGAGACGGGGGGGGAGAAAAATGGACAGAGGAGGGAAGAAGCGGAGAGGAGAAAAGAAGGAACAGGAAGGTGTCCTTTTGGATTATTACAGGTGGCGCGTCCACAGCTGGGGCCGAGGAGGGAATGGATGTGTGTGTATGAGTGTGTGAGAGAGAGAGAGAGGCAGAGAGAGAGAGAGAGAGAGAGAGAGAAACTGTGACGATGTTAACTGATACTGTAGTTTTGGGGGTTTGAGGGTTGAATGAAGGAGAAGTCGTCGGAGAAGCAGACTGAGAAGTCATCAGAGGTCAGGGGTGTGGGCCTTGGCTTCAGCAGCTACAGTCCCACAGAGGACAATTTTACACCAAACAATAAAATTAAAATGCGCTGATATTAAGGGAGTCATATGTTTCACCAGAATTTAAAAACATATGGAAGAACCTAAATCATTATACACTGAGATAAGATTTACATTAGTTAGTGGACTTTGTACGTGCTGACTTCATGTTTAAATTTTGTTAACAGACTCGAGCTAGCTCTGCCTTCTTTTAGTCTTTATGCTAGGCTAAGTAGTTGCTAGCAGCTATACTGAAAAAACACATATTTAAGTGGCATCTATCTTCTAATGCAAATGTTGCTAATGAAGTGAATACGTGTCAAATATTGAACTAGTCATTTATTTCTTAGGAGATTTTGGACTCAATACTCCAGCATTTCTTTTATCAGCCCTGCTAAGTATTTCCACCGGGTTCAGCTGTGTGCGTGTTTGCAGACACTGCAGCAGGAGAAAGCCTGCACCTGAAATATAGAATCAGTAAAAGAAAACAACTGGCCCTGTCGTGCCTGGAATCAACATGATGAAGCATTTTAGGAGAAGGATTTTATTTTGATGGCGCTCTGTTTTTACTGCCATCGTCAGTCTGTCCTCTACTCCATCATTTAATCTCATTTGTTCTCTCCTCTAACCCTGTATCCCTCCATCAATCACACATTTTTCTCCACGACTTCAGCTTCTTCTGCCCCAGTGTCTGCCAAGCACACACAACTATGTTTTTTATTTATTTATATATTTATTTAGTCCCATCCTTGCCCTCCATTTTTCTCACTATCTCTGGAGCATCTCTCATCACATCTCCTGTTTCCTTCTCTCCACCTATCTTCCCGTCTCTTCTTCCCCCTCTTGCCTCTCCGCTTCAGCATCAATAGAGGGCCCATCTGTTCCCATACATCACGCACTTCATTTCAGTTTATTAGCTGGGATAAATCATAAATATTTCATTATACATCACGGGCGGCTGTCGCCTGCACACCGACAATTTATCACCGCTGCCCTCTCTGCCGGCTTGCCACGGCGGCTATAAGCTTTCCAGTCTATTAAACAAGATTGATACAGTGTGTAAATTTAGATATTGGGAATTTCTTCACAGACCACTGCTCTGCACTGATAGGCCGGGGTAACAGGGGAGGGGTGGAGAGGAGAAGGAGGATGGAGGAAGAAGGGGAGGGGGCTGAGGGGGTAGTGGAGGAGCTTGGTTGGGTGTTAACACCACTAACAGAGTAGTTACAGTCTCCCTCGTTCTCCTCCTCTTTTGGATGAGGGGGGAAAAGAAAAGAAGGCGTAGGAGTATTGTGGTTACAGTCATGTAGCTCTCTAGTCTTAAGCAAATAGTTATGAGGAAAAGACCAGTTTGCATATGTACCGATAAGCTGTTAGTGTGTTTCGTATGTGTGCGCCAGGGCAGAAACTGATAAAAATACCATAAAATTTGTCCATTTGGTGCCAAATATTTATGTGTAGAGGAAGGAAATGGCATTAATGAGGCAATGTTTGACAAAGGGGTTGAAAAGAAACACTCAGACAACATACTTGAATTGAGTTTAAGTACTTCTACAGGACTCTTTGACCTTGTCTCTTTGAGAAGAAAATAACGAGGGATAGAACAGCATGTTTGCAGAGAGGCACAAGTGGGAATAGTGATTGGAGAACACAGGCTGATAAAAAGGGGAAAGAAGGGCGGGAGAGAGATTGTTGGGAACTGTGTTACTAGGACGCACACATATATACTGTATGTACACACACAGTACATGCACAAACAGACACACACAAACACAACTTCAGGCATCAGAGAGTCTCTGCCATTATGTGTTATGGCGTCGGAGGCAGATATGGCCGAATGGCTTTCTTAATTAAAACGATAAGAAGCCTAATTGCACTGGGCTTTCATCTCATTCCGAGGCATTAAAGAAAGTGAAGGCACACAGTGTGGGAAAAAAAAAGAAATAAAAACAGATCAAGACTTTAACTGGAGGATGGAGGGCACAGAAAACTTCCATAATGTCTTTCAGAAAACCAGAAAATCAGTAAGAAAACATCATTCTGTTACAGCGTAATTTCAGATAATTAACAAAAAAATATTTTAAACCATTATTTGTCATTTTTTTGACAGAAAAAAACAACATCGTGCAGAAAGTGTGTTATCAACCTTTTTTTTGAATTCCAGCTGCCGCATTTTTTCAGACAAATACAAAAATTGCCTTAAGAGGAATTTCTGCTGGAGTGTGACATTTAACAGAAATCTGGTGATTGGCCTTCATTCCTGCTGTCATTTTCTGGATGTTCAAAGACGTCTGCATTGGTGTCATTCCTGACAGTCTCAATGGAAAAACGGAGCGTATCACACTGAGCAAACTAGATGGAAGAAGGAAGTGAAATATGAATTGTCTGCAGTAACAGGGGAGCAGCCGGTTGTAGAGAAAACTTTGAAAATGTGAAATACATTATAAAACATGTCACCTCCATAATGCATAAATCAGCCCTGTAATCTTCTACTGTAACTAAGAAGGATATATTTAATAGAGTTTTGATGATGCAAAGTCTGTCACTACGTGTGATGTGCTCAGGTTGGAGCTCAGATTTTGATTTAGCACAGACAAGGCAGGTAAGATCCTCCTGGCAGCACCAGGCTGTGGGCTCTTTACCCTTCAAACAAACTGTTTGCCTCTCTCCCCGAGTACCCACTCAACAAACTCTCAGAGCTGGCAGGGAAGCAGCACGGGGGCTCTGAACTGATGGTGCCATTCATGTTACCTCAGAAAACGTGAACTCTGATTTGACAAGATTCAAAAGAAGCTGCGGGGTATTTTCAACGTGTTCCGACAAAATCATTAATTGCCGTCATCTGTGTCTCGTATTCTTAAATAATGTCTGCTGCATGCACATGTAGGCCTTAGTCCGCACACAGCTACTCAAAATGTTGCTTTGCTAAGACAAAAAGTGTGTGAGAGAAAAGGGCAGAGTGTGACATATGACAAAGGCCAACATCACAAAAACACTTCAGCCTGTCTGCCGCCAGCGTTACAGACAGAAGTGTCGGGGAGGGAAAGAGGCAACTCAAAATGCACAAAAACAGTTTTTGTGGAGGTGACAGAAGTCATCTATTAGTTTGTCAAGGCCTTCTGGCCCCAGAACAGATTTCTGCTGTTTCCCAGAAATAACAGTTATGTGAGTGTTTGTAATTGAATGTGATTTGAGTCTGACCTTGATCTAAGTACCGTGTACTTGTTTTTGTGTGCGCCCCCCCCCCCACACCCACACACACTCAACCCCGGAGATGTGGCTGGCGCGTAACCTCTTGTAAAGTGCACTTTGAGTGATAAAATGAAAACATGTCCACATTCACATTATTTTCTGGCTTTGCTTTTCTCAAACTCAAACTGCGGCGGTTTAAAAAAACAGGAACAAAAACCACTTCGATCCATGGGTAGGGTGTGGCTCAACCACTGAAGTGACGGGTTAAAAG
This sequence comes from Datnioides undecimradiatus, assembly GCA_008933995.1. Taxonomy (NCBI): domain Eukaryota; kingdom Metazoa; phylum Chordata; class Actinopteri; order Lobotiformes; family Datnioididae; genus Datnioides; species Datnioides undecimradiatus. Next base: position 2,383,705 of record WARS01000031.1, on the reverse strand, counting down.
CAAAAAGTCTTTTTTTAAAAAATACCTGTCTCACTCTGAAACCTACATTACTGATTCACATCTATATTGACACGAAATAAGAATTCTGTTATCTTAAATCTTAAGTACCCATATAGCAAAAAGATCTAGATTGCTCCATCACTGATTACTTTTTTATTATAGAATTTAAGCATGCTATCAAAACAGAAGTGTCCTTTTCATATTTTCAGAATATTTTCCACAGTCGTCTGTGTCAGGTGTATTATATTCATGTGAAGACTCAGTTTAACTCCAGTTTTCTTTTCACAGCATTTGGTGGTTATAAAAAAAATCTATACTGACTGAAAAAACTCTGATCTTTTAAATCTGACACAGTACACGTCTTTGTAAAGGCGTTGTTGCCATAGCTACACTAGACACTGTAGTCAAGTCAAAAGTTGAGATTATTATATTTCTTTAGCCTCCGTCTATTAACTTGTCACACAGCTGCTGTAAAACCAGGTTCCAATCGAATGTTTAACGTGAGTCCAAACCATAAATTCAGTGCCCTGACACTCCTCATGGTATATGGTGATGAAAGGTACATTTGCATACTGCAAATGCAAATGTGAGGAACTTAATTCAGAGGGAAATATTTTATTATATTTACTTTTTACTCCACTACTGTTATTTGACTGCTTTGGTTACTTTAACTATGTTTTCTGCATAAAACATATAAAAAGTACATACTCTAGCTTCACTAATGTGAAGTATTGCTGCATGTTCTTTGAGGAATTTAAATCATTTTAACTGTTGGCTGGACAAAACAGATATCGTCTAAGTATAACTACTTACTGAAATGTTACTGAAATGAAAGACAAATCATCACTTGAATCAATTCAATCAATCAATCAATGAATGAATCAAAACATTCAAAGATTAATGTATAAGTAAAATAATTAGTTGTAATTTGTTATATACATTAGTTTGCAAAAACAGCTCCACTTCAATCAAGTCCAATCAAAATCCTGCTTTTACATTCAAGGAACAGGTAATACTAATTATTTAATGATATTGTTATTTTTACATTTTATATTTTATATATTATATTTTATATCCAGCACAGTTACAGGGGCCATTTCTTTGCACACCTCTTCCCCCTTGATGTAGGTGATGTTTGCACATCATTAGAAAGCCTCTGTATGTGTTATCCTCACCATCAAGGACCACAACTTACTCCAGAAAATGGCTTTGAGCTGAGCAGTTACAGTTCTTGCATAAGCAGCATAAGCCTGCACACGCAGACACTGCAGCGTGGTGATACGAACTTTTTCAAACCCATCAAACAGTTTCAAATATTACCTTCCATCAAATAAAACTCAAAAGTTTGTTTTGAGTTCTGTTTATCCATGTCTCTGCACTAGCGTCACTGAAGTGTTTAAAGTGAGCCTGATGAGGAGATGCTTCTCCTCTGCGAGCACAAGTGGAGTCACGGTCTTTCACCACATTCGGCACAAACTAAACTCTCACACTGTGGGTTAAAGCTGAGTGTCCTCCATCACCGTGGAGAGGAGAGCCTTATCTGCACAAAGATGAGAGAGGTCTAAATGTGAGTCGTGCCTCCTCTCACAGTGACTGTAAACACTTAGCATATATGAATATTAATGTTCCACATTAAAGCCCCAATGACGAGATGGAAGTGTTAATGAGGATAAATAACAGACAGCCAAGCAGTGAAATCTCAGCCCTGACATTATTTATCATCCTTAACTTTTGTCACAGCTCCATTTTTTAGTAATTAATATCGTACAAGAAAGCACTTTGCACTTGGATGAGTGATCTAATTTGTTTAATATAATGCAATTAAAGAAGCTTGAATTGCTTTATGTTAATGTTACTGATTATATTCCTCGCTGGGTTGCCTCTCCACCAGCAGATAACAAGCTGAACTTGAGGATTGATGTCTGTCTCAGATCTGCCATGTTCATCAAGCAAACTACTTAACTGCAGTTTACATGCTCCTTCTCTGCACTGACTCACACAAATCTGATAGTCAACCAAGACACATCGGCTCCAGAGAACAGCAGATGATTATGAATCCTGAACACAGAGCAAAACAGATCTCAAAACTCAGATTAGTTTTGCGTTTGGTACGTTTTCAAATCACCGTAGCTCTTGTCTCTTTGCTTTTGACCAGAGAAGATGAATGAATTAGGGAAGAAAGTAAGCCTGGAAGGGTAAACAGATGGTTCTTACCATTTAATTCTCTTTTTAAATCTTTTCTACAGTCCTGGAGTTTAGTGGATCACACGATGCAGTGTTTAAACTGCATTTACCTGCAACTGGTGTTTATAAAACCAGGACTAACGTGCTGACACCTTGGCTGTAAATGTTACAGGGGTGACTGGTTTGAAACAAAGTGCTGTGAGGGTGGGCTGCTGGTAGATCCCACAGGAAGCTCTGACATTGGAGTTAGGAGGACACAGTGCGACTCGGGGTGAAATATGACATTGGGAACACAGAGAGGGATGGAGGCAGGGAAGAGGGAAGCGCAGCTGGGAGCAAAAGAGCGATGCACAAATGACTAGTGATGGCTCTGCATGATATGAGGCACACTTCTGTCTGCCTGCCTGCCTGCCTGCCTGCCTGTCTGTCTGTCTGTCTGTCTGCCTGCCTGCCTGCCTGCCTGCGGAAAGAATTTACCCTGCAGATGTGAAGCTCACCTTTACAGCAGGGGTTACATCGCTCTCAGTCGCACACAAGCTGACACAGATTGACACAGACACACACAATTGAATAAACAAAAATATTTTTGTTTTCATATATTAAACTCTGGGAGAATAAGACTTACTGGGTAAAAAGAGGCCTGTGCAACAGTATGTTTATGAAATAAGCTGTAATAGAAGTCTGGCAGGTGCATCAAAAACATTTGTAAAAAGTGGTTTTAGTTCCAACAGCGAAATTTCAACTTGACATCAAAACATATTTGGCTGCATTTATTGCAAATGCTGGGTTTAGTTGTAACACACAAGTAGGTGGGAATGAGGCTGTAAGAGTGTGAAACTGAAGTAAAATGACGATGATTTAAATCTCTTGTTAACTTTACAGCCTTCGAGTCTGAGTCCAAGTTAATTAAATAAACTAAAAATCAGATAAGGCAGCCTTAATAGTGACCCTCCAAAACACAGCTTCCTCTACACTGCCCGCAACAACCAAGCCTCCTCATGCAAAATTGGAAAAAAAAAAATACTGATAACCAAACTTCTCTCTCTTCCCACAAGTCCTTACTAATTTATGCATTCATACATTTATTTATGGTTTATTTCATCATACATCATAATCCAAGAGGAGCACTGGGCTCTTTTTGTTGATAAGCACTGAATAAACCCAAATCTTCTGCATCACTTTTAGTTTATCTTCCACTCTTTTTCACCTTTGTTGCCTCTCCGACTTTATTTTACATGTGTGCACCATAATCAGCAATGAGAGCTGTCCTTGTCAACTTGAACTGAACTCATACTGTAGCTCTGCTGGACAGCAGACGGACCGTAGAACGAGCACAAAAAGAGGGTTAGAACAGGCGCAAGGGGATCAATGTGCTCGGAGATGTTTGTGAAGATGAGTGGAAAGAGAGAGCACTCAGGAGAAGGTGACAGCTTCCCTATAGAGCTGCCAGTCATGCTACGCAGCACCTGCTCGCACTAGAGAAGACACCTCTTGCCAGCTGAGAACGTATTGATCCAAACTCTCTTTCTACACTTCGCACACTCCACTTTTCTTTGCCAGTCTCTCCTTTGCCTCCTCTTCCTATTGGCCTGTCAGTCTCAACTATTAGCTTTATTTTCTTCGCAGACCTCATCCTTCACTCTCTGTCAGTCAAACAGTGCAAACGAAAAATCTTTTCGACTGCATTAGATTTCAAACTTTTCTGTTGTTTCAGCCCAGTGCAGGCCTGCTGGATGATCCAACAAAATGCAGTTTCAAGACATGAATGAATCGTAGCCTCCAGTTCTTTAGTTAATCTCACTTTGAACAAGGTGTATAAAGGTGTATAAAATCACCAATATAACCCAGTGAAACACTAGAAATGAAAAAAAAACCAAAACATTTGACTGAGAGGTTGATGTAATGATAAAAAGAAGATGGAACACTATGGAAACACACTTAGTGAATAAATCAGGACATACATGGAGAATCTGACCTAAAGATCCAACAAAGCTTCAGAGGAGATGACATCAGATCTGTGTGGAGCCATGGGGGGACCTTCTTCAAATGAATACATGAAACAAATGTCATAAATGAAAAATCATACTTATCAGATATGGCATCCAACGTTTAGTATTGAATTAAAAATAGCAAAAACAAACAAACAAACAAACAAAACTCTATTATACCTTAACACTGAGTGGTTACATTTTACAGTAGGCCAATCATTAGGCAGCTCGAGACTTGTTTGTTATCCTCCACGTCTCAGCTAAAATGTCTCTCATAAATATCCTGCCTCTGTCCCTCCATCAGGCTGACTAAGGCACCTTTCAGGGCAGGACAGTCCCTTTAACACTTCATTGTGGTCAGATTTGTAGATTTATGATATGTCGTGTGTATCATAGTGCTTTATTATTTCAGTCAATTATTCGCAATTTATTGTAAAAGTTAGCACATTGCTTTTGACAGCCTACGTTCAAGAAAAGTACATCGGAGACGGATCCCTGAAAAGCAGTCTAGTGCTCAACATCCTTCTTTTTTCCTCCCTGACCTGAAGGTCAAATCCTGGAGGGTGTAGAAAAAGTGAGATACAAAAAGCTCCGTGGGAAGGTGACAAGAGATCATCCGAGAGTTAGCAAGTCAGAGATGGAGTGTGAGGATGAGACAGAGTGTCAGAGAGAAAGGTGGAGTGTGAAACATGGAGCAGGTGTGAGTGTAAAAAGAGTTGGTGTGTGAGAGGGGAGGTAGGAGGCTAAGGAGAGGGTTAAGTGCAAGGAGTCTCCATCTAACACTTCTCCTCGCCAGATATCCACACTGAGGCCGTTTGTATGGACATGGCGGGAATTTGTGTGCGGACAAGAGCAACATGTGTGGGAGTTTACTGTTCACATGAGCACATGCCTATCTACAGTATAAATCAACTATATGTGTCTAGTAGTGTATAAAGACATGCGATGTGGGAGTAGATGCCGGTGGCACAAGTATTTGTTCCCTAGTATAAACCAAAGAGTTATGTTATAGTCAGAAGTTTGCATAACTGGAACTTCATTTTCTGTCTTTTGGAGAAATTATGTTTTTCTTCTGTCATTCTGGTATGGCAGATGGCTCTAAATACTACAATACCCACGAGTCACCATTGCTTCAGAGAAGAAGCCAGTCAGATAGATATGTGAATCAGAGCAGCACCAAACACTTTCACATTACATGAGGGAACAGAACACTGCACCACTGATGCCAAATAAATCTGATATTGACCAAGAATCTAAACGTAAATTGATACTGAATACATAGTTAATAACAAAATATATTTTGATATTGCTGAGAGTTAGATTAGATGATTGATATCACTCGTGATTATGTGATAAAAATGGAAAAAATGAAGGTGGAGCCCGTGTGGGATAAGCTTGGCTGGGCATAAAATCTGAATACAACAAATTACCCCAAACTCTTTTTGTAAAGAGATGCATCTGTTATCGTATTAATACTGAGCAAAATCTTCAGACTCTGCTCACTGTTAGCTCCACATGGGAACAGAACTTGAAGGTCAGTGGTCGACCATCTCTTACTGAAATGATCTTTGACACTTGTAATTGACTTGTTTAAAGTGTACTCCACCCACTCAGCATTGTACCTCTATAACATTGTCACACTAATGCCGGACACTTTGGTAGAGGTATGAATCCTGCTGGTGGTGAGGAGGCCAAGGAGGGGGAGTATGGGAAACGACTGCCATCCCTGTCTGAGATGAGCGATGTGAGTTTTAACAAGTTTGACCTATAACATCACCTTGCAAAAGAAGTAAACTTGGTTTCTGACGAGTGCTTGGCTGCTTCAACTGGTTAACATGTGCACCGAAAAAAGCAAGAGTCTCCATGACACATACGCGGGCTGTGTGTCCCAGTCACAACCGATGCCGACTCAAATGACATCACATCTGTCACACAAAAGCATTTCTGCGACTCAGTTGCTCATCATTTGCAACTGAGATGCCAGTGACTCATCCATGACAGCTGAGCTTCTTAAATTGTCAAAGCAAAAAAATTTATTTCTACTTTTACTTCTGGTACCCCCATTTAGCAACTGTATGTGTGTGTGTGTATGTACCTGTGTGTGTTTGCATCAGAGCCAATGCAGGTGGGTGGGCAAAGAACGTGTTTGATAGCTTCCTATAGAGCAGTTCACAATGTGTGTGTGTGTGTGTGTGTGTGTGTGGCTTGAGGGACTGGTCTGTGGGGAGCTGATTGCGCGGGCTCTCATTATGTGGCCAGTGGCTGTAATGGAGTGTGACAGCTGCGTGCTGTGCTCTGGATCTCTGTCCTTCCAGCCTGCAAAGCCAATTAAACACACTCTTCCCTGCTCTCCCACTGCCTCACCCTGCTTCCCTCTTCATCACTTGCTCTATCCCTGCTTCTTTTCACTCACCACCCATCTTCACACACACACACACACACACACACACACACACACACACACACTCTCTTTCTCCACCTTCACCATCATCACTTCCACCAACTCCTCATCCCTACCTTGTCCATTGCCACTCTCTCAGGAGCTTTGCATGCCACTCTTTGTAGCTCACTCTTTCTAACCTGTCCACCACTACAGCCCCAGGCTCGATACATCCAGTTCTTTCCCTCACTCTTCTGTTTCTGGCTCTTATCTCTCTGGTCTACATGACAATTAAAAGCTCCAATTGCCTCTGCCCTCCCCTACTGTGCCTCTCAGCTTCCCCACACTACCCCCAAGACAACCTAATGCCCGACTCCTGGTAGCTTTGCAGTAAAGCAAAGCTCCTTTAGGTGGGCAGAAAGAGAATTGTTGGGCTGCAGGGGTAGAGAGCCTCTGATGACAGCTTCCCTGTGTGCTGCCACACACATATACACACACACACACACACACACTAAAGAAAGAGGAAGAGAGAGGGAGAGGAAGAGCGAGAGAGCAATACTTGGTTTCTCAAGACCCAGAGCAGTCACAACCACTTAGGAGGAAAAATGCCCTGCGGCACCAAAAGCACACATAGTCCATTTATCACTCCCTCATAGTCCCCCAAAATGTGCACACACACGTACAGTACACACATACTCTGTCTGTCTGTGAGTGTGTGTGTGTGCGTGTGTGCTTTTCTGGACTGGACTCCTGGTTTTTAAGTGTTTAAAATCAAGCCCTGAAATTGCAGTCTGCAGCCGAGATGAAAAAATCTTTTGACATCTTTCGCCCTCCTGTGAATCCCTCTGCCAGTGCAACTCATGTAGATGCAATTAGTGGCAGGACTCACTCCCTCCAAGGGAATGTCTGTGAAGTGTGCATGTACAGTGCTGAAGTGTGAGATAAGACAAAAGGGAGGAGGAGGAGGAGGAGGAGGAGGAGGAGGTTTGGTACCTGTTTTGAACCAGCCGTCATCAGTGAAAGACTCTCGGGTCTCTTGAGGTTTGTTCCAGTACTCCTTAAAGACACACGGCCCTCGAACTAGGAGCTCCCCTTCTTTACCCTCCAGACCTGCACGTACCTTTGATATGATCAGAGAAATGAAGAAAGCAAAATAGACAGTTAGCATGACTTGAGTGCAGTTTAACATTACAGTAGGCAGAATAATGCTCAAATGACCCTGGTGCTGACCGATGTATTGCATTTCCATGGGTAATAAGTAAATAAAAATCGAAATATTCCATGTGTTAAATATTATATTATATAACACTGGGGAACAATTTGAAAAAAAATTTCTGTTGAGTTAGATTTTTATGCTGATTAAAACTAAAATTGGCATGCTGATTCCAAAATTGAAAAGTTTTTTTCTAGCACGTCAAGTTTTTTCTCCACAGCTTACCCTCCAGATAAGCAAAATTCCACTGATTAGCTGTAGTAGTAGTAGTAGTAGTAGTGTACATATGATGGCTGACTATTGTTGGAGCATCAAACGCAATAGTCCTCAAGTTGAACACTCCAGAAAGAGCTATAAACATAAATTTTTACCTTAACTACTTGCACACAATTATAATTACAGTAGCCATATCCTTTGTAAAAACATAATACTGTTAAACATTGCAGTCATGCCTGTTTCTTTCATATTTCATTGTATGTCAATATTTGAAAATCTTTATAAAACAAGCACATATCTGTTAAGTACAGTATTTTTCATATGTTTTAAGAAAACGGGGATCCTATAGTTCAAAAACTTGACGTGATAGAGAAAAACTGAGATCAGTTTTGGATTCTGCACCCAAAAATTAGTTAAAAACAGCTGTCAGACCTAACTCAACAAAAATTGTGTTCCCCAGTGTTATGTTTATCTACATCCTGGCTTGTACAGTAAAGTTTTGGGTTCAAAATTCAAAGTCTTTTAAAGTACTTCCTGCCACACTTTTGTTTTTCATTCACACGCAAGACATCAGCTTTAAACTTTTTGAATTGAATCATTGTTTACTTGAGTTTCTCTGTGATTGCCTTCGACAATTGTGGTGCTGGTCATGTTATTCATGACAATCCGAACTTCCACGCCTGGAAGCGGTATCCCCACAGCCCCTGTAAAGAAATCAAGCAGACACACACACACAAACCAAAGGATGAGTAAAGAGGGGATATAGCCAAGTGAAAGAAAGATGGGGTGATTTTTGTCAGAAGCTGAACATTTATATGGCCAATGACTAAGAGTGATCGTCATCACCCTTTAGTGCTGGAGTTTTGCCACAGTGGGACTGCTCTCTTCCAAGACGGCATTAACCTCCGTCTACAGGGCATAACTGGTGACTAAATGGTTTGCTGAGCTTGTAAAACACTAAACTGAAAAGCATTCGTCTCAGTCACCAGTCAGCTTTCTTGGACAGGAATGGGGATTTCTGAAGCGATGACCTGATGCAGCTGTTTTCTCCAACACTCAGGAAACTCCAAATAAGAGAAAGTGTTTTTAGAAAATTGTCTTAGACTCTTAAGAGCAGATACAAGGCCCGGAATAAACTGCCAGACACTGAAATCTATAAAGAATATCGACAAAGACTTCTCAAAATGAGCCTCATCTGCACCATCCAAGGCATTAGAGAGATAATTCAGGTACTTAGTGGGCACAGCTCTAATTTGGAGAGGCAGCAGGAGTACTGGTGTATGTACAGGATGTTCTATGGTTGAAATAAAGTAGCACCAAAGTAAAAGGCTGTCTGACAGTGATAAAAACTTAAAAGATATAGATTTTTTTTAGGTGGCTAAAATACATTTTGCTGTTGACCCAACCCACAGCTTTGCATAGCTTAGCTTCCTACACCAGCAGTCCTGTTTGACCATCATCTATTGAGGGTAATACACTGAATGTGGAAAAGTATCTAATGCAATTCGACTTCAAAAAACCCACAGTACCCCTTTAAGTCACCTTACAAACCTCACAATATCCCCCTTCGTTGACACACACACAATGCATGAATACGCCACAGGAAAAAAAGCCTTGACTACTGCTGAGTGCTTGACAAGGCTTCTTATTATAGCACAGTTGCATAAAAATGTTATAAGTGCGCTGACAAATTATGAAATACAATAAAAACTGTCAAAAATGAGGTGATTGTTCGTAACCGTGAGCTGCAGTAATGTTTAAGTGAAATGACTGATAAATGTGTAAAAAAAAAAAAATGTGTTACAAATTCCCACATGTGCTGACATCACCTGCAGTCTCCATCTTTGTGTGTGTGTCTGTATGTGTGTGTGTGCAAGTGTGACCTCCGGAGTTAAGTAATTATAGCAGAGAGTACACAGGGGATGCACAGGGAGGGTCTCAATGGTCTTTTCTGTGTGTGTCTGTGTGTGCTTGTGTTTTCCTGCGTGTGTGTGTGTGCACGCACATGCCTGTCTTGAGGCTATTATGCCATTTCACAGACCACTGCTCTCCCAATAAAGAGCAGGTCAGGTCCTGATTAAAGAGTGATTCTCTCACTTCATATTGATCTAATCCACTCCAGTCCTGATTGGCAATGTCTATCACACACTCTCCATCACTCGCGCTCAGTCCAGCAGGGAAAACCAACTGACCACATAGTAACTAGACTGTTTGTCGGTGGACAAGCAGGATTGCAATCAAGTTCGAGTCAGTAGGTGCAGACAGGATGAATCCAACAAAGTTATAATAATCACTGCGTCCTGAACTGCTGTGGACAGTTAATTGAGACCTGGAGCACGAGGTGGCTCTGGAGTCTTATTTTAATTAGAGGCACTGTATTGAGGATTGAGTGAATCAGGATCAGCTACAGCTGGGGGATAATTCGACGACTTGCAGGGTTTAGTTACAGGTAAGCTTCATCAGATGTGCTTGTCGGTTGGTTGAATAGCTTCAGAAAATTCCTTGCCCAGTACTTTTACAATTTGATTAGGATGGATTGCGTCCAACCATTTCTGTAGCTTTGCAAAACCATCAACCTGGCATTCACAGCCGCCACACCCTGTGATTGAGCAGCTGTGCTGAGGTAAGAAAAGACTCAGGAAATTTCCCCTCTAGTTCTTTTCTTGCCCCCTTTATTCAGACAACTACTCGTCAGTTTTCATATAAACAGCCAATGGCAGCATTACAAATGGTCTTATTATATTTTAACAATATGACCCCCTTTCTCAGTGACAGAAAGCAAGTTTATTTAATGTAGTCAGACAACACATGGTACAAACTAGCTCTTTTCTAGCATTAAGTAACACTTCAGATTAAGTCTGACAGGGATGAAATAATTAATGTCAAAGATAAGGCAGGTTGTACCTCACAGTTGGATTTAGAAAGTTAGATTTCTAGGGATAATTCTGGTGCTTTATTTTTGAAATATCATGTCCAACTGAGAATGAAATGAGTGATCAGATCATCAGAGAGGTTATAAACAGTTTAAGCATGTTATCTAAACCTAACTTGAGATTTAATTTATATACACAGCAAGTTCAGCTGAAATTTCTACAGTACATCTTGGATTTCTTTTTCAAATATATTAGGATGATGTGTTTTATTTAAAACTTGTGTTAGCAGAGTTGCCACATTCCTGTGTGTCAGAGATGAATGATGGCCAAAACTATTACAGAAATACCTGAGGTCTAGAAGAAGTCAATTATCCTTTAGAACAAATCTGGTAAATAAGGGATTACAAAACCCAAACAAAAAAGGTCAATCCCTCAGCCTCGTATTCTCTTTTCCTCTGATCGAGGTGAAGAGGTGTAGAACGAGTAATCTTCCTTGGGCTGTCCAGCAAAAAAACTGCCATCTACAAAATGACAAAAACAGACTCCTCTCCCTCAGTGACAAAGTCTCCAAAATCCATTTACTGTGCAATTCCCCTTTTACGCCCTCCTCTATCATCGTTTTTTTTTCCTCTCACGTCAGGAGCTTTGGAGATCTTGGGAACTTGTATCATACTGGTTTTGATGATTCAACAAGATTGAGTGCCATTTTGGAGAGCACAGGCAGGTTATAAATGCTACATGCTGGGTGAGAATACTACTATGTGGAGTGGAAAAGAAATAACAAAGGTTCAGATCTGACTGTTCTACAGTTTTTCTTCTAAGTATATCACGAATGACTGCATCATGTTGTCCTTCATCATTTTGGGCTCCATAGCCCTTCAGCAGGAGGACATCAGCAGAAGAAGACAGACTGAGACTCCGTATCTCTTTTCCAGACCAGTAAAACAATAAAACTAGAATTTCCACCTGGCAGTTGTTTGCCTCCACCAGCCAGTCGAGCTGTAGTTTTTATCCATGCCTGTCATATGTTTTGAAGGAATTATTTAAGATAATTCATAATGTTTTGGGGTTTTTTTTTTGTCAAAATGAAAGTTACCACTCTATCCACATTTGTGATTTCAGTGGATAATTTCCAATGAGAAACTTGCTGCATTCACTTACAATACAATTTGTACCACTGAGGACTGATAGAGATCATCTGAAGCTCAATATCAACAATCAGCATAGTTTCAAGGTGGACACCCAAGATCAACGTCACCAATTGAGTATCAGACCAGACCGTTGAGTTATGACGTTTAATAAAGGCCACAAAAGTGTTTTTGCAGAACATGAAGATGTCACAGTGAAGTTGGTCTTTTCTGAAGTCTGAATAAATTAACATAACTTCATTTTGACCTATTGGACATTTGTGTGAAATTTTATTAGAATTAGAGAACAAATTCTTGAGTTATGGCCAAGAAGTAGTTTCATTAACTTTGAGCACCAAAGTCATTTCAAAATCAGAAACGTCCTTGAGGTGGTCCTGAATCATTGCCTGCACGAGGATGAAACAGACAAACGGACGAACCTCCTGAAAAAGTACTGCCTTCGGCCATGGCTGTCGTTGAGGTGGAGACATAAAAAGGCTGAACAGTAGGAAGAAGAAAAAAATCAAAAAGATGAAAAGGGGCGGCAGGGTGAGATAATAATAAGATAGAGAGAACTAGGTTGGACTAATCTCACATATTTACATCTCAACAAGGGCAATATGACCTAGAAAGCCACACTGCTGTTAATCTGGAATGCTCTAAAACTGTAAGCTACACAACACAATCAGGCCAATACGATGCCCTAAATATAGTCAAAAATTATTAATAAATTTGCTGTCAATACATGTATTAAGAGCTAAGTTGTCTGCTACTTATCTGGTGGAGACATTAAGAAAAGAAAGAACGTGTGTGTAAGAGAAGGAGAGAGAGCGACTCCACTCCTCTACTCTTCTGAGAGTGTTTCCTATGGCTGGTATTGATCCATTTTAACCTACTTAAAGACAAGACAGGAACACACTGACTCAAACAGGCACAACCCCACGCCTGTGTACACACACACATACCACACACACCTTCGACAAAAGTCTTCGTGCTGCAGTGGAAACATCAATAGAACCACAGACCTCTTGAAGCCATTCTTAATAATCACCAGAGAGGAATCAAACACAGCCTACACAGTTTACGCCAAACATTACCTGACAAACAAACAAAACAATACTGCAACAAAACAGCCAGACAGAGGATTACTCAATCCACTTGCAAGCTAATTAGCTTTACCTGTAAAGACGAAGAGTTGGCTAGGGAGCAGGAAGGGAAGGGGTGGAGAGAGGAAGGGGGGAGGACAGGAGAAGACAGGAGAAGAAAGCAACCGCCAGCAGTCTGACCTCATTTTCAGGCCTCGCCTTTGTTTCTGCATGTGTGAGGGAGGTGCAGTTGGGATCGTGGGGTTTTATCTGACATCACACCAGAGAAAACTGCCTATGATCAAAACACAGCACATGAAACTGAAGTCCTGAATCACACTGGTGAATGAGCTACAACAATGTTAGAGATATTTGAGAGATCTAGGATAAAGGACAAGCAAAGTTGAAAGTATGTTGACTGCGTGAAGCGTTGACACGTAGCAGATTCTACCAACAAATCAGCTAAACCACACTTACTGGGATGTGCTATTATCAGCCGCTCCACAATAAACTTAAACTTTACAAAAAGAAGTGGGAAAGCAAAACCCCCGTGCAGTCATTTTCATTTTAATTAATCTCCATGAAAGCCTCAAGTCGGTCTAAAACCACTCCCCGTGCACGTTTCCTGATCACAGATTTTTAAAAAAAATATATTTAATGCGATTGTAGTGGAAGAAATCACTGATTGCAAGTTTGTTGATTGATAATCATAAGATGGCAAATTCTGAAGAGTAATGCCGGCTACATGTATGGCTTAATTGCGACACAGCAGCAACAGACAAAAGACAATGAGATTGTTTCTTTCTTTCTGAATTTCAAACACACATTTTGAATGTAAACACTGTCCACAGTCACACAAGCTGTCGTCAGTCCTCAGATTCAGACGAGGGAACTGTGATGCACTACATCAGAAGTCTTTACTGTAATTGACCTTGAACATGTCATGAAAGGGCTTTTCAAACTTAAGCAACTGCTGATAAAACACGTCCTTACAAAAACATTTTGTTCTAGCTTCATTTCCTGCCGTTGATCCAGCAGTTGGTTTATAACCTCACCACAGTTTGCTTGGAACAGAACCAAGACCTCAACTTTGTCAGCTGTCTAAGCGCTGTTCTTGTTTCTGACACCTGGGGTTGATTGACATGATTGTTATCCACCAGAGTGAAGCAGTTAGAATAAACAACTCTGAAACAGAGCTGGTCTGAGGCTGACCTTAAGTATCTTACTCTTGCTTGTTTCCCCATATGAGTTTTCTCATACCAGGTGAATGAGTGTGTACGTGTGTGTGGATAAGTGTGTATACCTGCGATGCGTGGGCCCTTGAGAGGGTTGGAAAGTGCCATGCCGATCTCGGTCATGCCGTAGCGTTCCAGCAGCGTGTGTCCCGTAATCTCCTCCCAGCGCTGCAGAGTGGGAAGAGGAAGAGCAGCCGAGCCCGAAACCATCAGCCTGAAGGGAAAGAGTCGGACATCAAACACTCCTGGCTCGAAATAACACGTTCCTCGGCTACACTCTGCCATAAAAACATCGGCAGACATGTCAATGTGACGTCTGTCCTTTTTAAAGTCAGTTTGATGATGCCGTTCAAAGTCTGTAAAATTCATAAAAGGACATTTCTGATGATCAGAACAATGTTTCTCCATCCACACTTGACATTATTTGTTGTGTTCAAATGTGATGTGGGGGATGTTGTCCACAGTGGACAGAATACATATCAAAGAGCATTTTAGTGCCCTTACATGCTTGCTACGTATCCACATATATCAATACACACGCACACACATGCAGGTAGTTGTCCAATTGAAGAAAAAAACCATATAATCTGTTGCACCAACACACACCTGAGGACCAGATTCATTGCTCCTACACGTATTTTGTGAAAATCTCAGAAACTGGAGGAATGAACATACTCAGTGGTTTACTGATAGTGACAGAGCTCTTTCTGACAACTTACTTCACTTTGTTCAGTAAGTTTAACCATACGCACACGCACACATGCACACACACACACACACTCATATCCACAAATAGATCTACCCAAAGTAAGCCTGTCTGTCATTGATCGCACAGCCAGTACCTGATCCTCTCTTTGCAGACCGCTTTGACAAAGTCCTTGACATGAGGCTGTGTGAAGTGCTGATCATAGTACTGGATCAGCTTAGAGTAGATAGTTGGCACGGCCATGAACACGTTAACTGAGGGAGCCTTGGAGCTCAGCAGCATCTCCCACACCTGGGACAGAGACAGAGACAGAGAGAGAGAGAGAGAGAGAGAGAGAGATAGTGAGAGAGAGACAGGGAAGAACGAGAAGCACAACTGAGGAGGGAGGAAGGGGAGGGCAGATAAGGAAAGGCAAAAAGGAAAAGTAGCGTATCTAATGGACGGGGCCACGCAAACTAAATTATTACATCCAGATTCATTCCATTAGTGCATGAGCAAGTGACATTTTTTCTTTTATTTGATGTAAATGGCAGAGTAAGGTCCAGGCAGCAGCCTCATTTTAAACCTGTCAACACGTCAAAAAAAGACAAGAAAAAAAAGTCAACATTTGTAAAGGTCAGGGGGAGAAAACAGCAGAGTGCTGCAGGGCAGAGCTGGCACGATGGTCAGTAAAAAGGCCTTCTGCATGGCTACGGCTGACAAATGTGCTTTTTGACTGTTACAGAAGGAGCCACTCATGTCGTCCGCTGCATCAGGCATGCTGCTCTAAACACACACACACACACACACACACACACACACACACACACACACAGAGGACGTTAATGGACATAAACATACATCTCGAACTAAATGCACATATAAAAATACTGTTCAAATATCACATAAACTCACTTGCTCAAGGACAAAGCCATTTTACACACTCCGCCCCACCAACTCCACCTCATCCCTCACACACACACGCGCACACAAACGAACACACACACACACACACACGCAGACACACACAAAGACAGTCTGGGTACATCGCAGTAGACGATGGGAGGATGGGACGACAGCATGAATTAAGTGAAGGTGAACGGCAGCTTCTCTAAGTCCCGTCTCCCCCCCTGGGAGACAAACGCTCCTCCCCAGCTGTCTCCCCTCCCCTCTCTGTCTACTTATCCTCACTTCTTTTTCTTCTTTCATTCTACCTCCTTTTCCCGAGTGCTTCTTTTTCATTCTCTACTTTCATCTCTGACCTGACATCTTCCCTTCATCTTTCTTCCTCCCCTCTCCTCTTCACTCCCTATCTCACATTCACTTACCTTCGCTCTCCATTTCGTAATTTCCTGCTTCGCTGCCTCTGCAGTCTCTCTCTCACACAGACACACACTCACACACACATGCTCACTCACAGAAAGATGCAGTCTTTCCCATCATCCCTCTCACTTGCAGTATCACCACATCCTTCTTAATGTGCCAACAATTTCTAAACTCTTCCTTCCACTTCTCCTTTGAGTCACCTTGTCGTGGACTCACCTAATCTATTATCTACTAACTTCTCCTCTGACCTCCTCTGCCTATAATAAACAAACATAACTGAAATATATGGACAAACAGAGCCCAGATGATTAAGACTTGTCAACAGTCTGATTGGACCATATCCCATTTCTCACAATATCATTACATTCAGAGCTTACCTGTATAGCATACAGAATAAAACTTTGTGCAGAGAGAGGGATTATTAACTGAGTGTGCCCTGACCAGTCTGGCTGGTGTCTATCAAGTGCAGTGGAGCGCTTCCACCAAGTCCAGTCTGGAGGGGAGAGGAAGGCAATTTATGTCTGTCAAAGAGCTGGCCTCCACCTAGGGGACAGGATGTAGTGAGAACCCAGAGCCATGGCCTGCATCCTAAACAAGTCAAAGAGCTGCTCAGCCCTGCACTCAACGTGGGACTCCAACACAACTTTTGATGCTTTTGGAGAACGACTGCATGTTGTACTTCAATGCATCTGAAGCGCTGAGTATCAAAAACTCTCAGGAATCGGAAGTTGGCATTGATGCTGGGTCAGATTTATAGTCCAGTTCACTTATTCTGTGATCAGCTATCAATATTTCGCTCAGGTCAGACTGTGTTTTATTTAGCTATTTATATTATTCTGTTTTTATGCAGTGTTGAACAGTGTTAAAACAAAATTACTAAACGCTCATGCAAAACACTTTATATTCTTTAATGAAAGGTATTAATATGATACAGTTTTAGTACTGGTACTGAAAATCAGCTATCATATTATGAAAATAAGATCCATGCGTGCAGCTCTGTGAGCGGTGCGTTAAGCTAAATAAGAGCGTCGGCGTACTAACAAGCTCACAATAATACTAAAAGTTATTTATCCTGTTCAACTGATGAGACTTGTCATTAAAGTCAGGGGAGCCAGTGGGATTCATCATCTGGAGACCATGAATGTCTACACCATTTCTTTCTCAAATAGATCTCAGAGATGTTCAGATATTTCACAGGATAAACTTTGACATGTTGGTGACGCTAGAGGAAAAGCGAGTCAGTGGGCTCCGTTCTCTTGTGGCCATAAATGTCTGCACATAATCCGATCCAAAAACTACCGAGATATTTCTGTCTGGACAAGCACTGCCACCCCTAGAACAGGCAGATGTGAGTGTGTGAGGACAGCTTTTTAAGCGGTACCTCCATCAGTCAGGCTAGTCAATTGAATTTTCCCCCCACTTCTTAATAAATATCTCATCAGTATCTGTGAAATTACATTTGAGTTTAATATTCCTGAACAGACTAATGTATAATTGCCTTATATTAATTGTAGAGGTTTGTGGTTATTCAAATAAGGAAAACTAAAAAGCTGTGTGAATCACAGAGAGTGTCTGCCTCAGACAGTCTACAACAGCACACTTGAGATAGACTTATCTGCGATTTACTGGATCACAATTCCTGCACTGCAAAATTTTGTCACTATCTCCAGGCAAAATCAGAAAAAATCAATGGTGGCCTCTGCTGCCTGGGCTACCCTTCAGAGATCTTAAGGGATAGAAGAGACAGACTATCGATCACCTCATCAATGTACTGTAACTTCAGGAGGAGGAGAATAAAGACTTTTTTTTCTGAGGGTGAGGGGAGGGGTTTTGTGGTTTGGTGCACAAGGTCAGGGATAACAGCTGAATACTGATAGCTATAACAGTGTAGCAATACGGATGTTGACAGATACATATGTCCTTTAAAGACCTTTCCTTTCCATCTACCTTCACTGCCACTGAACTGTGGAGGTCCTGACATTAAGACAAAAACACACATAGGGAAAACAAAACATGCACTGAGCTCTTATATGTTGCAAAGCCATACCCAAACACACACACACACATTTGGCACAAACAGACACACACACTTAGCACCCCATCTTCCCCTCCCTTCTCAGGGCCAAACAAGCACTATCATCCTTCAATGTCAGCTCATCGATTGATCCGCTGCTTAAGCCCCTGCCGTGAGTCGGCATTGGTCAGATACAAAGCCACACAGGGCAATTCATCACTGAGCCCCAAACACTTAGTTTGACAGTCAGAGTGGGAGGAGGAGGAGAGACTGATAGAAGTAGAGGGGGAGAGGAGATGAAGCAAGGAGAAAGGAAGGAGAAGAAATGTGGAAAGGGGAAAGGGAAACACAGATAGAGAAAGAGCGATTGATGTGGAAAAGAGCTGGAGGTCTTTTTCAAGCCAGATGAGACGTCACCTTGTCCATACAGGACTTCTCATCTGAAATACCTCTCGGCCTCGATGTCAGTGACCATGTTTACATGCACAAAACATTTTCCACTAATATTACAGGTCACATCCAAGAGAAAGAGTAGGAACAACAAGGAGACAGTGCAGTTTAGACCTTCTGAGGCTGGAAGTCAGGCAGCATGACGCAGGTAGCGCCCACCCAGAGTGGGCAGAGCAGCTTGTTAACGATGCCGTGGACATGGTGGAGCGGCAAGGTGTGGAGGATGATATCATCTCTGGACCACGCCCACTCTGAAACCAGACACTGGACCTGAGGGATAGGGGGGGGGGGGGAGGGGAGGAAAGAGGGGAGGGAGTCAGTGTGTCACAATGAATAATCTCAATCTGCTTCCATTCATCTGTTAAACTATTTAGTTGTGCTGTGATGCAGTTCACTTGTTCAAAGTTTCACCCTAGTTTCCTCTTAGTACTCCTGAATTCACTCCTCAGTTAGTGACCTCCTGCTTTTTGAAATGCGACCTCTGCATTCTTATTGTTTAGGTGTTTGATTTATCACATTTCAGAAGCTGGTTGTTATTATCCAACACCCCACGTCAAATTTCAAGTGCTGTCGTAAAGGGCCTGGATTGTTAACAGTGGATTGCTATACTTTTCCTCACAGAATTTAGGCAGAATATGGATGTGTTATTTCTTCTAGTTGAGTCAATTTCATTTATATAGCTCAAAATAACAAACAACAGGCTATCATCCAACCCTTGCCTCGATTCAAATGCAGAAAAAAACTCCACTTACCAACCTTTAAGATTCATTAAGTTGCCAAAATGACATTAGGTGACTGTGGAGGGCATGGAAACTGAACTTCATCTTTGTCATCCTTAAACCACTGATATTGCTCAGCAGTATCATGACTGTACATGTCTTTGTCTGTGAATATCCATACAGAGGAATACAAGAGATCTAATGTCTTACAAAAGGCAAGATGAGATTTCTGAGACAGAGATCAATATTGATCTCTCTGCTGCTAAAACCGTTGTTTGGTCTCTGGTCATAGCCTGTGATGAGCCTCAACATGAAGCTTAAATTTGATGTTTGCTCTTTGTTTGATATCCCTGGTCAGGATGCACAGATACACACAGATACAGGGTCCCAGACGCGCACCTGTAAGTGGTCATGTAGTGGAACGTAACCCCGGTCCTGCTGGTGATGCTGCGATATGACGCCGACAGTTAACAGTTAACAGACTGATATGTCCACAATTGTTAGTACTGGCCAACTGATACATAAGTATGTAAGTCAGTAAGGCTCTACGAAAGTTTGATCTGAACACCACCTTTGTGAAACTTATATTGTTCCACTCTGGTTGTGGCTGTGTAAAAGGAGTTGTGAATGCAACTCACAGATGATTTGCAGCTCAGAGTTGTATTGTTCAGGTGCTCTGGTTATTGTGATACCATTCACTGCACATTTGTGTACACAGAAAAAGTGTGGCCTCAAGATAACAGCAACTAACGACTAGGCCATGTAGGTCACTGCAGAGCAGTCCTTTGTTACAGATGTTACTGCAGTTTCTGATCACTCGGGTGGCATTCAGTACCCCTCTGAAACTGTTCATGAAATTGGCATCTTTAACTAACATCATGCACAAAGCACACCACAGGCACAGGCTCAATAATTAGGTTAGGGAAATGGCATTCAATGCTCCATTCACTGGGAAGAATTGCAGCATTGCCTCTGTGTAGGCACAGTGCAGCAATAGGCATTTCAATATGCTAAATTATGCAAAAAAAACCACTGCGTACAATATCTACACACTGTCAAAGACATCATAATAAGTGGAACTGGAGGATGTGATCAGACGGTCATCTGAAACCCTAGCTTAAATTTAGAAGCAATCTGGCAAATTTATTATCCCTTCAAGTTTATCTCACGTCTTGATTCACATTAACCTGACAGACGAGCTTTCCAGGAATTCTGACAACCTGATGTTGTTGCCTTCCAGGAAAACAGACAGACTCACTTAATCATTCACTCACTCACTTCCCAGAGAACAGCCAGAGACAAATGAAGCTCTGCCGTCTTTCATAGTGATTTAATTTTCCACACTATTGGACATGTGGGTCAATTTTGCTTAAAAATATACAGGAAAATCTTCAGGAGATCTTTAATGGCATAAATAAATGATTATTCAGAAAGCTCAACTGTAACAAGAGAGGAATGGTGCTAATCAGGGAGTCAAATATGGGTGTGGGGGTATCATGCATACACTGTTGTCCAATGTGGACACTAGTCACTCTTTAATCTCTGCCTGCTCTGCATGAAATATCCCATAGAAACATATAAATACATAAAACAGTGACACCCATTAAGTTTCCAGCCATTCTCAGGAACAGCATTTGTGAATTTTGCCATGATAAAACAGGAATATTTACGTTGCTGTAATTCTTTAAGAAAAAAATATTAAATATAATAAAGTATTATAGTAGTAGTAGTTTTTAGTTACTGCAGGGGTTGTTATAAAATGCATGGATGTGATTTGCTTTGTCTACAATGTAATTATGGTTGAGAGAACATTTACCATGGCTTGGATGCTGCTGTGCGTATGTAGAACTCCCTTTGGTCTTCCCGTGGTACCACTGGTGTAGATGATCATTGCTGGTCGATCAGCCCAGTCTGTGATTGCTGGCTCCATCTCTTGGGAGTCTGCCCCATCTAAAGTGCCCAGGTCAGAAGTGGGGGGCAGTGTCAGGCATGGCAGCCCCAGCCTCTGTGCCACAGGCTCGAGGCTTTCAGCATAAGGATTCCCTGCAACCAGCAGCGAGCTCTGGGAGTCAGAGATGATGTACTCCAGTTCAGATTGAGGGTGTTTTCTGTAGAGTGGCACTGCGGTCCCACCACTCATCCAGGCTGCCCATTGAGCCACTGTGTAGGAAGCATCATTGGCACACAGGAAGGAGATACGCTTGCCTTCAAGACCCCCAAAGTCAGAGTTGAGAGCAGTATTGATTCTACCTGCGAGACCTAAGCTGCTGCAATACAGCTGCTTGTAGCTGTGACTGCCACTGCTGTCTATGATAGCAAGCCTGTCTCCAAAAGCTGGAGCTCTAGTAAACACTGGTTTCTGGTTCATCCTTGACGATGGTGCTGTAGTCCATCTGTGAGCTCTTCTTTGGACCACAGTCCCCAGGAGCCATTTCCTTAGCTTTGATTGGCAATAAGTTCTGTGAAGAGTGGCTCTCCAGCAGGGCAGTGTCCACTTCAGACAGTGGTGAGCATCAGCAACTAGTCCTGATAGCATGTTTGAGACTCAGCTATTCAGAGTATGAACCTCAAGATGGCTCCATCCTCTGTCTCTTGCCTTCCGCTCATATCAGGCAACATCTGTGAGTTGTCGAGGAAAAGAAACGGCATGTGACCTTAGCTTTATCAAGCAGCACAGAAAGTTTGACATCCTCTCCTGAAGGCTCCTTTGCCTTCAGTCGTCTAGTATTGCACTACTTGATACAAATTCACTGCATGTGGCTCAAAAGTATTTGCAAAAGCAATGCAAACTGGAAAACAGTAATTGGTTGATTAATCAATGATTGAGAGAAGAATTAAAGGATCATTCTGTCATTTTAGCATTGCACAGTATTACAAGAGAGAGATGTGTCCAAAGCAAAGTAGAAGAAGCAGTGACATCCTGACTACACACACACACACACACACACACACACACACACACACACACACACACTCACAAAACAGGTTTTCAGCAAAAAGTGTAAAACTCAAGTCGAAATGAGCAGGATTATTGTGTCAGACTCTGAAAAGCTTCCTCCAGAGCTTCAGAAGACATCAGCTGCTCTCACAGATAAGTACTGTCTTTGGTGATTAACCTGCACTTGGCATGTAAACTCGGCGGAGTGCCCCTTTAATTTTTATTATTCTGAATTATAAACAATTTTGAGTTGTTTTCAGTGTTGGTCGGACAGCTTGATAATACAAACAACAGAAGACGGTGTCCTTAGCTGCGTGAGGCTTAAACAACACTAGTTACACAACTGCAGTTTAAACAGGACGCGTGAGCGCTGAGTAACGCCTTTGGTTGTTGTCCCCACTGACGCTGTCGGGTTAAGTAACTTTACGTTTCTTGACATTTGTCACTATTTAGGTAACTGACATATGAAGACGACCATGATAAAGACCGGACTTCAGCCAAAATACATACAGTAAAAATCCCGCTTCATCAGCGAATAACATGTGAGCATTTCTAACGAAGTGCTTTCGCTCCGCTGTACACATGTAACCTTTAATTCATTTTCACCTACCTAAACCAACAGCCGGCACGTCTTTTAGTGAAGGACGGCGCAACGGCATTAATCTTCCGGCATGAAACACGTGTCGCTTGAAGGGTTCCGGCCTGGGTAATTGCACACAACAAACCCTCTGCTCCGTATTGCAACTGAGACTTTAAGAATACAGCTTTAATATTCCAGGAGAGTGTGTTATGGGTGTGTTATTCCAGGAGCAAGTTTAATACATGAAATGATATGAATGCACAACTCGCAGTGTGACATTACTATGAGAATACATTTTAATAAATTAATTTTGGGCTTTTGAGATCAAATTTAACCCTTCTCTTTCAATACAAGCTTATATAATATAGGCAGATAATATAGGATGTTACATGTGAACTGATACTACTAATCATGCAAGGGGTGGACAGCTAGTTTTACATATTTGTATTACTGATTACTGATTTACTAGCATGACTTGTGCTGTTGTCTGTCATCCTGTGGTTCTTAGCTTACCTTGGTTGGCAAGATCTGGCCCCTGTTTCTGAGGACCTGCAGATCCAGTGGAGAGGATGCTCACTAGAGAACAGGACAGGGAGAGTGCAGTGCATGCTGTATGCAGCTACCCCACACAAAGCTGTGTTTGGCTTTAGATCATATGCCAGTCCTACAACTCAGTGTGCCAGCTAGCTTGGCTGGCTTCATCATCACAGTGCAAGTGGGCACATTCAGCCGCCAGCTGGCAGTCGCGGCCCTCAGATAAGAGAATGGTACAGACATGGCACACGTTCAAAAAGTTTTCACTTCCCTCCCCAAACCCCCTACGCTGCAAACAAGGATGGCATGTTCCTAACGAAACTGGAGCCTTTGTTTCGGAGAACTCCCCTCCACTCTCAGGAATAGTATCGTCAAAGACCACTCGTTCCCATTCGTGGGGAAAACGCTATTCAAGGGGATGCTATGCTACCCCAGCAGCTACGTAATTTCCAGAGAATCCTTTATTTGTGGGGCATTTGCACAGTCTTTCGTCTATTTTTATGCAGATGGCAGTGCCGCTTTTTCTAAGGATTCAACCTAAAAATGACCGAATGTCGTCTCCGATGAAACGAAAAAAGGCGCCGTCAACCCATGTTCTTGGATTTGCTTCCTGGAAGTTGGCCATATTTTTGACAAGCATCACATGGAGACTGGAATCTGAGCCACTGAGAGACTTATTTGCAGCTCCTGGAGACACACAGGAATCTATGAATAGTGGAGGATAATAAAAAGCATTACGTATTTGTTTGTTTATCAGTGTAAAGAGGACAAGACATGAGGAGTGATGGTTACAGCTATGGCGAAAACACGATGAGACAGTAGTGTCTAGCAGAGGCTGGCATTCTGCTGCAATGGCCTGCTGCCAGCACCCCATTCAGCAAAGACCACCTGAAAGGATCTCGCCACTGATGGGCTGGACGGCCGCAAGCAGGCGCCAACTCCCATCTTGGCAAAGGACTGCATCTGAGGAAAAGGGAAAGAGGGGACCCCCCACAGATCTGTGAGAGAGGCTGAGATGGTAACACAAACCGTGGGGAGTACCCAAGCATGTGTCAGGTTGGCATCAATGTGAGAATGTCTTGGCAAGCGCTCCTTTCTCTCCCCTCCCACCCCAGCTCACACACAAACACACTGTTGCCCTGCTTGGAACACATGGTACATCAGCAGCGGCATCTGGCCGCGCTGACTCCTGGCAGCTGCGCTTCGTCTTCGCCAGTTGGGAGTCTTGGCACTGCCACTTCATCAACTACCTGTGGCTCCTCCCGGGTAAAAAGGCGAGCGATGAATTATTTCGAGGCTGCAGCTGCAAACTTGACTTTCATCCAAGAGATTCACTGTAAACATATGACTGCCTCACACAGCACATGCCACCCACATACTAATGCACGGCTGACAACATGGCTTGTATTCTGCGCAAAGGGACTTGTGTGTCCTCATGATGGTATGGTTCATTTGAGGTCAAAGAAGGAGACTCCTCTCTGATGATTCTCCACGTGCTCCAGTGCTTTCAAAAAAGGCCCGTAGTGATGTAAGTGAGCAAAAGACAAGCATAAGTGGCAGTAACATAACATTCAGAAATGCATTTTTGGCTCCTCATCAGGCAGCATCGGCCCATCTCTTTGTGTTGGGAAATGGCGTTTAAAGATCAAATCAAGGCAGCCCAGGATTACATTAAAAGGAATTTTCCTCCCATTTTTGTGCTGAACAAATGGATGGGTGACCTTTCAACTCAACAATTATTGCTTCACATCCCATTTCTAATGGAGGTTTTGACAACCAAGGACATTTGCCTGAAGCGTTGTGAATACATTTTAGCTGTGACACCACTGGTTTGTTGAAAAAGAGTAGGAAAGCTTTTTGTGTGAAGATACATCCCCTGCCCTCCGCTATGAAGGGAGAATTTCCAATCGCATCTTTGTGCAATGTGCTTACAAATATTTAATTAGTGACATCTCGCTCTGGAAAGTCTAAGATGATAAACAGTATACAGTAATGTTTCCCTGTGTAATGCTTGATTATTTCGGTGGCCCTATCTTTTGTCATGGAATAAACCATCTACTGGTCTGATGATTCCATTTAATCACTGAGGTGCATTTAATGCTGACTGCTCTCCATCTGTCCAGAGAAGTGTTTGGGTTTTCCTACACTTTCAATTGATTTTTCTTGTAGAGAAGCCCTCTAGTTCCCAGGGCCAAAACCCAAAGCTTTCATGTCAGATGTTCTTATTCAAGTTTGATGGTAGCACTTTGTAAAAAAACAATACAGCATGTGTTAAAGGTGACTGCAGTGACGATATTTAAGATATTTAATAACAACATAGACAATGACATAAGTTATTGATTATAACATATGAGTTTTGTTCGAACACAAAATCAAGTCAAGGAAGAGACGTTTAAAAGTAGAAAGACAAATTTAATGTTAAGAATTCCTGACATCCACTGGTTTTCTTCAGTATTTGTGGTTTGCTGTAAGCTACTCAAGCACTGCGTGACCTGATCTGAATTCAAATCTCAACTTATTTTTTTCTTTTTTCCAGAGAAATGTCTCTGGTGAGCTGATTTGTCAAAATTTAACTACATCTCTCCCTTACACACATGTAGGTACAGACTCTCAGACACACACACACACACACACACACACACACACACACACACACACGTATTCTCTCACTTTTTTCTGTGGGTGTTAGTCATCTGACAGTGACCCAGTGGGAGTTTTTTCTCCATCTGTGTCGGTCTGACCCATTTTAGCCCTCGGCCACGTCCAACTGTTCCGTTTCCCAAACATATGTGCGGTGGCAGGGGGATAAGCGAACCGTTGCCGCGCGGGACCTGCAGACACACACTGCAGATATGACACTGGACCCTGCTTTCCTGTCTGTCTACTTCCCACAGCATATGCCATCATCAATATCGGCCCCAAGGATTCACACCTTAGTGATTTGACAAAACACTACTACATTACCACTTATACTGTTTCTCCTTCTCCTGCTCAGGGATTTCTGTCTGTGTTATAGATTTGATTATCAGACAAAGTATAAGTGTAAAGACTTGCTGGCTAATGCACTGTGTGTGTGTGTGTGTGTGTTTCCTGTTGGACAGCATGTGTATTTTCAGTTGCAATCATGACTCTACATGTTATTAATTGGTTAACCTGTCTTACTGAGTAGTCACCACCTTCAGTTTCTAGCAGCCAGCCCTTGATTGGACACTTGACACGGAGGATAGATTGGCTACTCTATGTGTGCAGATCATAACACTAGCCAGTAAGGGCAGAATAGGCCAACTAGAAGAGGGACTGAGGGTGTTTCCAAGTGGTCCATGTTGGCAGATGAGATGGTATCACTGCACACAGCCAGGACCCACTGGGGACTGTGGGGTGTGAGGCACATATGGGCAAACAGGCTGCTGATGAGCTGCTTACATGAGCCTCTCTTCATGGCCTTAGAGAGAGAGATGCCTCCACCAGAGGATCTCAAGCGGGTATATGCTGTGGGTCTGCATTGTTTGGGGTGGCGCAGGATTGGGGATTCAGGCGACTTAGGGAGCAGAAATGTTTGTCTGCAGAGATGCTTTCCCCTCAGTTATAAAATGTCATCCAGGTTCATGTGGGACCAACACTGTATAACAATATAGGTTGTATGAAAATACACGCAACTTGTTATTGTAATTTACAAGTTCTCTGAATAACTGAGGCAGGCGGTGTGGTCAAATGGACGGAATAAAGTTGATTTAACTGTAGTCTTAAGGTAACTCACCTTAAATAAATGATATCCAACTTCCTGACCTACTGGATGTAATAAGCTTTAGATTGCTCCGGAATATTTTGATGGCTTTCCACTAATGCCTTATTGATTCTCCTCTTTCCCTTTTAACTCACACACATGGAAATGGAAAATATTCTGCTACACAGACGATTGAGGCTTCCGCCCTCCTGTCTAATTCAGCTCACTGACTCTGTCCTGTATCCTCTACAAGATGCAGCCTCTGAACATTGAAAGGGTTATAGCATCTTATTCAAACAAACCTGCAAATGTTGCCCATATGTGAATGATATTACATCCAGGTGCAATCCAGTATACAGTATTCCAGTTCTTCAATCTTCTCCCAGTTAATTAAATTACACTCATAATACAGCTTGGATAAAAATAGATTCTTTGAGTTCACATCAGGAGATAGTTGTTTCTAATTCTTTTGACAGCCTTGCAAATGTTTGTTATGTTTAATGTCTGTTTAGCTTATTTGTGGCTGTTGTGGAAAAAAACACGCAATTCCCACACGTCCTTAATTTATTTCTTCTGACATGCAGAGAAACTTGGCAGGCGTCTTTCCTGTTCCATATCCTGCAAGCATGCACATACTGCAGGCACCCTCACTTGCCCTAACACAGTCACACGTACATAGACACAAATACGCACACTCTGAGGCTGCCAGGCTGCTTGGGTGGTGTGTTGTTCTCTGGGAGACAGTGCCATATGTTGTCTAGCCTCCCAGGGAGGGCAGAGCCTACCGCTGTAGTGTTGTCCTGACTCAAAGGGAAGCCCACTGCAGTCCAGCACCTCTAAAGCTCCCAAAACCTCTTTCTGTGTGTGCTTTTTGAATAATCTACATATCATCCATTTGAGACTGCCTTTGCACTCAGTGAGATATTGAAATAGAGTATTATAGTTAAGGTATGAACAATCAATATTCTCAATTCATGTCAGGTCATTTATTAACCTTTATTCATACTTGAAAAGAGACATTGACGAACAACCACATTCTTTTGCAAAGAAAGAAGAAATATATCCAAACATATTGTGCTGTAATTTGTGCACTTAGCTCCCAGCATCCCGTTGGATGCTGTTGGATGATAGGAAATACTACCAGCAGTGCTGTACAGAGTGAGCACTTCTGGCAAACTGTAAACAAGTAAAGAGCTGTTTAGATGGATACTAGACAATGGCTAACCTTGCAGCGAGAAGACCTGTCAATGCCTCCGCACATCTGCAGATGAGAAGTCTTGAAAAATTCATTATAGCCAGGCAAAGTGAAAAAAAGAAAGTCTTTGTTCAGTGGTGCCATGTTGGGTCTTTTAGAGCCCTTGGATTTGTCCTTTCTTCTCATTTTTTAAGAGAGGAGAGACTGAGTGACAAAAGAGGGAGACGAAATAGAAGACAGTAAAATCGTAAAGTGCAGAGCGATAAAAGGAGTGTGTTTGGATACCTTTGGTCAGGAGTGCAGGGAGGTGATGGGTGTGTTTGTAGAAAAGGGGATGAAGGAAAGAGTGGGTGTTAGAGTGTGTTTGTGCATTGACTTGAGGGGTAGGGGATGCGTGTTCAGAATTTATCTTATCTGTGTGTTCATTACTACTTTGCATTTCAGGCAGAGAGCTTGGGTGCTCCACTAAATCGCAGGAAGGATTGTTAGACACGCGTGTTATTAATTTTTTCAGGGTCCCTGTGGCGTCTGTATGAATCTTAATGCTGCTGACTGGGCTGCAGCTCTATCGACTTTCTTTAAAATATGAAGAAGCTTTGCTGGAAGCGCCTGGGGTCATTAGCTGAAGAGTAGGCGCAAATCCCTCACCGAGCCTGCTCTGACTTCGCCATGTTAAATGTGCTCTTAAAATATTCATAATCATACTCTTGCCTGCACACGCGCACATACACGCGTGCACTCACACACCCACACACGCACGCACATATGCACACAGACAATGCACCAGGGACATAAGGGGATCAATATTAAAATGTATTCCTGTTTTGGTGTGCGGTTAATTAGCTGCGGTTCTTTTAAACCATGAAGTTTGAGAACAGATTAACAATATCTTTTTGTGCACACGATAATATTTACTTCTGCTCCATCCGTGCGGACATAGACAAAATACATGTCAGTAGATGTTGACATATGGAAACTAAAGAAAACACAGATTTTATTTTGTACTGTTGCTTCTTTAATATTTTACAAAAGCATTTTACTGTCATTTTATGACAGTATGCTGGGGCTTCTGTTCCAAGACTCACTTTGACTTCTACGCTGTGACAATTTGTATATTTCTGTGTTTCTATAATTCACTGTGGATTTGCATTCAATTTGCATGAAATGTTTACAAACTGGCATTTGATCCAGTGTAATGAACAGGCAAAATCACATGTTTCTAGTTAGCGTACTTCCTTGTCTACCCCTTCATGAGTGAGATACAAATATCTAAATAGAGTCATAATGTGGAGATTATTGCAACTTATAAATCTATTTTTATGACAGGGTGTATTGATCCTTTCAGTAGTGACCTTTGATCGTGACCCTGGTATGATTTCAGCCAACTGTATGTGCCTTGTTTCGGTCATACATAGTGCCTCTTCCTTGCTTCAGTAAGGAAGCAGCAATGTATAAATAACAACAAAGAAGTGGTGCAGATATTAGAATTAATCTATTTCATGTGTATGTTTGTTATACACATGTGCTGTCTGGCTCCACTTTGGAGACACTGGCTCTTTACACCTCTCTGCTCTGGTTTTCATTATCCAATCAACGTTCTCCACTTCCTGCAGGTGGGGTAAGTCTAATACGTCTAAGTTCCTGGCCAATGCTAACAGACATGATCACAAATAACTGGCAAGTAATGAGTCTCTTCAGGCATGGTTACTGATCCAGCATTGTATGTTACTGGCATATCTAGTAAAAAGGCCTTTTGTTTTATTGAATCCTTATTTATCCAGAAGGTTAGTTGAGAAAATCTGATATAAAAAGAAATTATCTGAATGCACGGCATGGTATCAAGGACAGCATAATCTAATGTTTTTTAGAGTTTATATACAAGGCATTTATGATGGAGATTAATCCTCCTGAACAACTTGAGGAAGGCAATAAATGTAATTTGACTGATTTGTGTTTTTGGATCTGAAACAGCATTCAGGACACTGCAACTTTACTGATATTTTACTCAAATACAAGTGAATATTTAAAGAGAGCCTAAGCTGTAAAATAAATTATGATATAATCTTCATAGAGCGCCGGAGGTTTCTTAGTGCTAACAGTTTAATGCACCGACCATTTGGTGCAAGTCCCAGGTTTGAGTCTGACTGAGGACATTCCCCTCAGTTACCCCTGTGCTGTCGACTCCTTATTAAAAGGCATGAAAATGCTTCGTGAGCAGTCAGTATATTTTCTAGAAAAGAATCATTGCTCTTTTTTTTAAATATTGAGGACACAGAGTACTAGATTGTTTTGACAAATTATAATTGAAAAAATTAACTTTTTCCACCACATTTGGTTGTACACCCTTTTTGAATACTGTTATGGCGATGAAGAATTCACTGAAAACATTTTAGTCAGTTTTTACTGAGCTATTCACATTCTAGGTATTGGCCCTTGACCCTGTTTTATGACATCAATCCTCCTACTTTCACCAAAGAGCCTTGCAGATTACACGGATCTGTTAGCTGACATTTCTGAATCCGAATTTTACATCGTATGACTGATGCTACATCTTATGACTTTTCACATTTCACACATTTTCTTATAGTCATACAGTTATAATGAAAAGGAAAATTTACCTTCATGTTTAATGTATTAAGTGACAGATAAGACAGGAAGTACTGAAAATATATATTTTTCTTTAACCTTCAGTCTGTATAATTAAAAAAGATAGAACTGAATAGACAATATGTAAGAATGGAATAAAAGGTCTGTATTTGCAGATTTAGAGGATGTATCTTACATGAACCTGATAAATATTAATAAACGTACAACCTGTGTGACCCGGTGATCGATATCATGATTCAGAGCTCTATCTTCAACTACTCTCTTCACTCTCAAATCAAGTGAGCTCCACACGGTCTGACCTTACTAATGTAAAAAGCCCTTGAGAGCAGCTGTAATCAAACCTGTGTGATCACTTAAGTTAACTGAAATAAAAAATAAACTTAAATAATAAGCCTTTTGTATGTGTGACTGGCCGTGATGCCCTCCAACTGGGTCGAAATAAAAAATGTCAGTTGTGTCACACACGTTACCCCGTGCTTGGTTGTAAAAATTTGTACAGTAAAGAGATCTTAAGTGAACTATTCATTAGCTGAATGTGAACATGAACATGCTATTTTTACCTCCTGGGTAATTTGAACAGGGGTTAAGTTACGGCCCATCAAAGGACTCCAACATGTGCGAGACAGGTGCTGCGACGGAGACCAGGCCAAAACAATCACGTTGCTACAGAAAGGCGCAGCCTGCCTAATTGATGCCTGTTTGTGTGGCACGCTGCTGGACAATAGACCAGGGCTGGCAGATGCATCAGGGGGGCAAATGATACACACAAATCCACTGAGAACAATACCACAGGAACAATGGGGGCAGGCATGCACGTGTGTGTGTGTGTGTGTGTGTGTGTGTGTGTCCAAAAAAAAAGAGAGAGAGAGGAGGAGGGTGCAATAGAGTAACTGTGGGGAGTCCATAAGTTACTCACACCTACATTAATACTCTTTAGTGTAGATAAGAAATACTGCATTAACACAGAAATTACCATTATGACAGTGAGTCAAGTTAATATGACTGCTACGATATCAAAATTGAGCACTGTTCCTTTTTGTGAGATTCTCATACCTCAGTGTTTCAGAAAGAAATACCACACTTTCTACATGATATTCTGTAATAATTAATTTACTTTAATAATTATGTCACAAGCGGGTTCTTAGCCCCAATTCATCATGTTTTAGCATCTATGCAAATCTATGCAGAAAGGGAAAAAAGCAAAAAGGCTTTTGTAGTTAATACTGGAGTATATAAAAATAAATATTTCTAGTTAGATCCAGCAGCACCTGGCCCAGCGACACCATTGCACTCCTCTAACAAATTAAGACATTAATATTTAACATCTTGGAAGGAACCAGTCTTTTTAATCAGTCATTTTAATACATTAGTTCAATTTTGGTGCTTTTACTTTTTCTCAGGCAGCTTGGAGGATATGAATATGAAGGATCTTTTTTTCCCCCATCACTAATTACCTGTCGATTAATATTTTGGCTCCTTTAATATAAAGTTGTGGATTAGTGATATCCCTGTTTTTTGGGCTCTTTTGACCTTTCAAAGTGACTCTAAATCAAAAAAAGTTGTTAACAGTGTAATTTGTGAGCAGTTCAATCAAAGTGACGTCTCCTTCTTATTTAATTACAATCGTTTTTAGAGGCCTGAAGGGTGAAGCTGTCCGTATTTTAATACTGAAAAGGAAACATTACAGACCAAAAAATAAATCTAATTTCTTTAATAACCTATATTGTTAATTATTTTTGAGACCCCCCTTGGATTTAAGTTGTAACCCCAAGGTTTGATACCACTGCTGCGGTAACCTCTGACTCGTGATTAGTGTCATCATTGTAGTGGAACATGGATGCATCTTGCAGAAGAGGAAAAGGCATTTTATATGGGAAGAACATTTAACTTTCACTAAGGAAAAAAGCCTCATCATGATCTTACTCATGATTACTCCCCCCCCCCACATCCCCTTTCCAGTGGTGTGTATTGATTTGTGTGTAGCTTAATGTTGGTCTTTATGGCTACACTGCGGTTACACAAGCCAGTAGGAAAACTACTTAGTCCAGCCCACTGTTATAACTGAATCAATCCATTAGGTGAATATTGAAACTGTGGTCACTCTCCACAATATTTAGTGATTATATATGGCTGCAAATTGAATTATTCAATATGCAATTCAGTTATGAGCAGCATGTAAAAACCAAGATAGAGATGGATGTTTTCCTTGTGCCACAATGCATTACAGCTATACATTAAATTGAAAATGGGAGCCGTGACATTAGGCTATGAGACGTAATTAGAGGCCATTCAAAGATAGTAGGGCATGAAAATAACAGTGTGTGTGTGGATGTGTGTGTTTTTGTCATGTGAAAAACAGAGAGCAGCAGTGTGTGTGTGTGTGTGTGTGTGTGTGTGTGTGTGTGTGTCTGGGAAAGTGACTGCTGTTTGGCTTGGCCCCCTGTCCCCTCTTCCAAAAGACTGTGAAATCAGAAATTAAACGCTTCGCCATCGTGAAGCAATTCAGCCCGATACGTCTTCCTCTCTTGTAATTGTTTGTTTATTGGACCCTTTTCAAAAGCAATATTGTGAAGGTCTCTGCAGGCTCTGGGAAGAAGGTCGCACTGTGTCAGTTAGCATAAGTGGAAAGACAGCAAAGACTTAAAAAAAGAAAGTAATGTAGACTTAACAAGAAGCCATGAGAAACATACCATTTTTTCTGTATTTGTTTAGATGTTGTGCACATATTCTTCATCATTTGTAAGCCTGCTGTGTTGGGCTTAATGAGAGGCCAGACAGAGGTGACCTGACCAGCAGTAACAAGCTGCTGAGGTGGTGGCAGCACAGACCACATTGCTACTAACTGACCACAGGGGTCATGACCGAAGTGACCTCTTAACCTTTCACTTCTGTGGTCCATTGTCCACTTTTATTCTAGTCCATTTG
This sequence comes from Datnioides undecimradiatus, assembly GCA_008933995.1. Classification (NCBI taxonomy): domain Eukaryota; kingdom Metazoa; phylum Chordata; class Actinopteri; order Lobotiformes; family Datnioididae; genus Datnioides; species Datnioides undecimradiatus. The sequence goes on along the minus strand of WARS01000031.1, from coordinate 2,349,707 downwards.
CTCCTTTTGTTCAGAGTTTTGCAGAATATGAGTAGGAGGGGGGAGTAAAACATGGCCGGGCATAACATTTTAGTTAATGAGACACAGACAGGAGACATTAAAGACCTGAGCAAAGACATCCAGCGATTTAATGATTCATGGCAAAGAGGAGAAAGGCCAGTTAAAGGCTGCAGGGACGTGAAGCAGGAGACAGTATATGAAAATTTCATTTTGCTTCAGTATTTTAATGTTCGGGTTTTAGTATGACTGGAACCATACATGATGACTGACTACACATGCATTTTATTTGTTTATATGGAAACAGAGATATCTTAAAATTGTTTCTATTCAATTAATAAATTATTACTTATTTAGTGCTTACAACAAGAACATAAACAGATTTGCTTGATTCTGGCTTAATTATTTTATATTTGTACACAAATACTGAAAATAAAATGTGCTAAAACTAGCAGAGTACCTATCCAGGCCCTTTTCAAAGTGATTTGTGGTAATACATTATTATTATTGAGGATTTAACATCAAAGATGTGAAATAGTGTTGCTGCTGGTCAAAGTAAAATAATTGAAAGTATTTTTATGTATTGTTTTTTATATACACTGTTTGGTAGTTTAATTAGCAATATTTGTTTTCTTTCTTTCTTTTTTTTTTTTACAACATTAAAGAATCTTTATGTGCCAAGGAACTGGTGATGAACAATATCAAAGTACAAAATTCTACTTAAGAGTAGACTTGACTAAAGGTACTTGGTTGTTTTCAACACTGGCTGTTTCTTTTAGTAGAAGAGCTCACAAAACTTGTGCATCGATGTAAGTGATGTATGAATGAATACTAGATATATGGACAGACAGAGAGACAGACATGTGCTTAGTGACAGCTGCAGGCTCTGAGAGCAGGTGTGATGGAAGGATAGAGGAGACTAATTTAGCCATACACTTGTGGTGCTAACGAGACCTCTACCACACACACACACACACACACACACACACACACACACACACACACACACCAGTGACACAGCACCAATCATCTGTTCTCAACCCCCAGCACCTCCCACCCTTCCTGGTTGCGTAGGTGTGCGTATCCAGGCACACAAGCCATATGGACTCACCTAGACACCTGTCAATTGAAGGTGGAAAAGAATGGCAATGACGTCTGATGAATAATTCAGCTTCAGCAGTTCTGAAAGTTCTCCTGAACCTTCACAGCGAGATCCCTTCTCATATCTTCTGTCTCTCTATTCTTGGACAATGCAACAAAATCTATGGACATAACCTGGTGTTACTGACAGTTACTGGTTTCCCATCTTTCAAATCATAACGTATTAAACTCCAGTTTGAAAGTCACTTCAATGTTAATTGAGCAATAATATGTGCCTCTCACAAGAAAGTTAATGAGAACAAATTATTAATTCTGTAAAGGGAATCAACATTAATCAACCAGTCAAAATGTTTATTCCAGCAACACTTTATCTTCACAAGCATTTTGATGTAAACAAACAGTGATTATTCATTGACTCTCATACAGTACAGCCTCTAAGGTTTGATCATTTACCCATGATTACCTTTTGTTTGTCAAACTGAGTGAGGAATCCTGTTCCCACATTAATGGGAAAAAGAGTCTTGACAAGCTTTAGTTTTTTATTAGGCAATAACAAAATATTTGGAAACAAAGCCTGATATAATCATTATATATAATAATGGACTGCTTAGAGAGAGAATGACATTTGTTTTTGGATGGATCAGCCAGGCCTCTACTACAAAAAGAAGTTTGGTGAGCAAAGGTTGGTTCAAGTCCCTCGAAAATGCTGTGTTATACTGTGTCTTTGTTGTTTGCATGGCACATTAAACACTGTTAGGTTTCGTTTTTTAAAGCCGACATTGTTTTAATGCCACATTGTTAAATTTAATATCCATAATAGTCATTTTAACATGTCAGGTAGTGTTCCAGTACAGTGGCTAATCAGGCACGTACTTTTGGTAAGCCCAATGATCATTGCTATCAGTCATGTGATGAAATATTAGCATATGAACAATTATGAAACATGTTTTCAAAACACAAAGCAACTCTACAAGACTGTTGTCAATACGCCAGGAATAATTAACATGCTCTTTGCTTTGTTTCCTCTCTTTCAGGAAGCCACAACCAAATCTGTCCCCCAGTGACTGGCGAGAGAGTTGGAACAAAATGTGCATTAAAGTGTTGAGAGAAAATCAGCATACTAAGTATCTGTTACATTGTTACATACCACTTTGAGTTACACAAGGAGAACGCTATCTCCCTGTGTAGGGCCCTGCATTAGCACTTCCTATTGCAGGTAGGTTTTTGCAAGTCAGCTACATCTCCTGTGGACTTCCACTCTTTTATATGTAATTAAATAAACATCAGAGTACAAGGCTGCGCACAGTATAGCTCTATGGTCGGGTACAAACAGCTCCAACAAACTCAAGATTATGAGTAAATGCAAATAAAACAAAACAAAAGGCCCGCGCATAGAATCCATATTCATTCTTTGCCAGTCTGCGACAATCCAAGTCCATACAATACATGCTAATGAGTTGTCATTGTTTGAAGCCTGAGCCATGGAAATGAGCACACACTGAGCTGCGATGTGTGAGACGAGTGTGAAATCTGATAGAGGAAACAGACAGACAGTAGGAGACTGAGCCCCAGGGCCCACAGATCTCACTACAGCAGATATGTAGAGCAGAGAGGAAAAGGTGTTGCTGCAAACTACCCTGAGCTACTGTGTGCAATTTGTGCGTGTGCGCATGCAGGGGGTTAGCTGTGGATGGCAGATGTCAGACCTCTCAGCCCCACCCCCACTACGGGACCACCTGTTGGACCGAGGCCATCTGGAGGGTGGGCCATCTCTCTGGACTGATACTGCGAGGGTCTGACCCAGCATGCTGACCAATGATACATGATCACACCACATGACAGGAAACGTCCCGTGTGCATGGTGCTCTTCCTTCTCTCTGTCTGTTTTGTCTTTATCTTTGTCTGTTCCCATCTCACTCTACGTCCAATTGCTTCTCTGTCAGCTGAATGTGTGGTTCATATTGGAGGCATGAATGCCAAAATCAGCACTACCACATCACAAAAATTACAACCATAACAGCAACAAATAGGGGTCGTAGACAAAAATGAAAAGAATAACATTATGTTCCCACTGGTCTGGAAAAAAAATCACATACACCAGCCCCTTACTTGACAAATTACGTATTATTCTGAAAGTTTCCTTGACTTTGCTAATCCTACTTTGCAGAAATTTCAATGATAGCTGAAGCAAATAAAAAAATCAAAAAACACCCAGATTACATGCATAACATTAATGTAGAAAAAACAAACAAACATCCAAGTCTGTGAGTTGTTTTAATTAGTTCAATTACTGTAATTCTCTTTTTCTTCATAGGGCCCTTTTCTTGGAAGCCATTCGATATGCAAATCATCTCATTTACAGTGGTATTGTGGATGGTGGCTTACTGGCACACTGTCAATGTTTACTTGGACACAGTGTACTTAAACCTTGTTAATATAATTAACAATTTCTGTGCTTTTCCAACTATTACAAGTCAAAATGCTGCTCTGACAAAGGCTTCATTTACTGAAGAGTCAGTTGTTTGTGCTTTGTCTACACATTATGTTTTCTAACATGTTGAATTTGTGTATTGGAACTATTGCTGCAGTACAAATAAACACATACTATCAACAAAAGGTACTTTCATTCAGAAATAAAAATAGTCATAATGCAGAAAATGGCCCATGTAAGTGTGTTTTTACTATTAAATATTGTAAGATTATAATGTCTAGTTAACATTTTAACACTGCAACTGGCGAGGTGAAGCCAATTTGAGCCATTTTATATACATTTGGGTTGTAAAAACATATAGTTACATGAACATGAACTCACAAAACATGATGCATTGTTATTATGATTTATATATTCCTTTTATGTTTTGTATGTTAATTGTTTGTCTGTAAAGTTTAAGAGAGCTTTTGGTTTAAATTCACAGTTAGTTTAAACAATATGATGTTGGGGTATCATTAATCAGTTTTTCTTTCACTAAAGGCACTGCTGAACCATTGCTGCTACTTTCACCTTTAATGGAATGAGGGAGATTTAAGCTGTTAAATTGAAGCGCATTAATATTTTCCTTTTACAGGGTGTTTTCATCCACTTTTTATAGGTTGTTGTTTTCTGGCACTAAACCTTCACACCCCAGATTGGAGGAAAGGAATACTGACAGGTTGTGGAGATTACAGAGACATCAGACACACAGAAGGATCTACTGTGATTCTGCAACAGCCTGTCTTAATGGGTGAAAGAGAAGTGTTAAAAAAAAAGAACATGCATGTTCCAGACAACTGAGATAGCACTGCGTTCGTGCTCAGGTGGAGAGTTAGGTGTAGACAATGACTGCAACAACTCTGAGAACTCCACCAGCCTCAAACCTCTGTGGTAACATGCTGTTGCTGTAACTGGGAAAATCTTTTATTTGCTGACTCAGCCTGTAAAACAAATCCCCCAAAATCTGCTTTCCTTCGGCAGAGAACATTGTGTGGATCAACTTCAAACTTCAAACTGGAGTTCTTCTTGTCCGCATGTTAAAATCTTTGGGTCTTAAATTTCCCCCTATCTTAAGAAAATGCATGTGTCACCCATGTGAATGTAGTGTAAAACAAATCCTCCAAAAAAGTGTGAATTCTGTTTCTCTCTCTGCTATAGTGTGTAACTAGCTCGAGAAAAAAAAATCAAACTCTATTCGTTGAAGTAACAGATGGACATGAATACGTTGAGCATAATTTTCCCAATTTTGTCTGAAATTTCCTGATGATCCTGTTTGATTTGAACTTTTATTGGTGATTAAAATAACTCCAAATAACTTAAATCGTCATCATGCACATTTTCTTTGGTCACTTATTTAAAGCGCTGCTTAAAGGAACAGTCCAACATTTTAAGAAAACTGTTATCTGCTTTCATGACAGCACTGATACCTCTCTATAGTGGCTTCTAAAAAGTCTGCTCCATTATAAACATACAGTCATGCATACAGTATAAAACTTATACTGATATTCATGAATGTACATGAATGTACTCTCTGTTCCACTCCTTTCTGCCAACCCTTTTATAATACATGTATACTCTGTATTTCTGTATAAAAAGTTCTGGTGTCTCTCATGTTAATATTTTATATCAATAAATGTGTCACTTGTAATTTTATTTTTATGTTAACCCTCTTTGCTTTTGGAGTGTTTCCTCATGGAGAGCACAGAAATTTTAACTCATCAACTTACTACTACAGTAGCTACTGTAACATTGCCAGACCGTTGGAGACTCAGTGGAGTTAAAAAATCTTTTTGGTCAAGAGGGTTTTTAATTTCGCTTCCCTGCCGAGTAAGTTTGAATACCATTCACATCACTGTCAAAAATACAGGCCACATGAATACCTTGTGAACAATGGCAGGCGATTTGAATGAATGTGCCAGCCAATTGCCGTGGCGCTATTTTTATAAAACAGTGAATGTTTTATAGTTTCAAGAGAAGTGGTGCTAAAGAGCGGGCCATTAAGCACGTTCAAAGAGGGCTTTGCTGTGTGATAGGCTTGCAATTATGTGGTTTACATATTTAGATTTATTACAGGAGAGGCACAATGTTATCATCTTGTATGTTTTTTATTCTGCCCTATTTATCCGCATTGTAAATCATTCCCCCATCAGATGCGCAGTAATGGGACTATAATGTTTCAAAGCAATACTACAGCTGAAGATCCTGATCAGGGAAAAGGTCTGATGTTACACAACAGAAACTAATGCAGAAAATTGGTTTTCCGGATTTATGGTTGTACAATACTATCATGCACTGTCTTTTACAATGAGGCTGAGGTAAAACAAAATTAAGGATTTCTATAATTGCGCTGCTGAGTTTAGCAATGACTTTCGAGGCTTATTACTGTACTTACTAATTGCTTGTAAGGATGCCAGTGCGTCATAATATTCACACACACATATGCTTAAGTGTTAGAGTTGCAAGCATATGTCTGTGTGTGTACCACACCTGCAAGTGTACTGTACATATTTATGTGTGTGTGTGTGTGTGTGTGTGTGTGTGTGTGCATTAGTCCAACTCTGCCTGTGTGTATATTATTGCTTGTCTATTTTGGGGTCATATTTGATAAGCCCTTGAGTGATGTGGCAAGATGAAGTGACAGTTTGTCAGAAAGCGGGTCATGGGGCAGTCACTGTGTAGGCGGCCCTCTGCGCCCGTGTACCGGGTATAATTAGGCACTCATTACCATATCAGTCAATTACCAACAACCACTCTGGGTGCTTTCTCTCAGGAATCTGCCCTTCTGGACACCAGCTCCAGAGAAGGACAGATTTTTCCTGGCTGCAGAAGTAATTATTTTTGCTGTCTTTCTCCCTCCTCCCCTTATTATGATTGCTACTGGTAAAACAATGGCTTAGGTTTTGTTGTGTTGTGTTGCTGCGGGCACCATCTGTGGTGGTGAGGGGGAGGCACAACAATACCCGTCCATATGGTCAGGGCATCAGCAGCGGGCTATATCTGCTCATCAAGTCCTGTCATTGTCATCAGCCACTCTGCTCATACACTAGTCCATGTTCATCTGTCACACACGCACACACACAGACACGGGACTGACACAGCAAGATATAGTTGTATACTTATTTATGAGGGAAAGATGAGGTTGGATGAGCAGCTGTCTGCTCGCAGCATATGTAACCATGCTACTGAAACACTTGATTTTAAGAAACAACGCATAGAATTTTGTTCTAGATTCAGATATTTTGCCGGACTATTTCACTCTCTGAAAAATGTAACCAGAGGTCAAATAATTCTTGCTTTTTTTAAATAATTGTTGCACTTGTCAGACACTTCTGTGGGGTGATTTTGATCTTCCAATAATCATCAGTTTTCATCTGCACCATTGAAATAATTTGCTACCTCCACATCAATCCCAACCCACAATCGTTGATTGGTGTTGGGAGCTTGGGGCTTTTTTAGACATACCCATCTGCTGTCTCGCACCTCCTAATCTGCAACTCAGTGCGCACGCACACACATACACACACATACACACAGACAAAGAAGCCATTACTGGTGCCACCATCCTGTCCTACATATATCAACACCAGCAGTTCTTTTTTACTTTTAACTTTACATTGTGCGTGTATATAGTGTATAGTATATAGTGTATTTATATGCATCACACTGGTTAGCCAGTAATGATGAATATAAAATGCTTACAATCTGCCTTCATTTTCATTCATTTGCCTTCCTGTAAAGGACCAAATCATTTAAATTCTTCAAGATGAGACGCAGTACACTGGCTGTGCACATCGAGATAAGGAGAAGATGAAGATGGCTTGGAAGATGACGAGAGGAGAGAAAGTAAAAGACGTATGTTATACATACACTGCTTATAAAGCGGGTGTGAGGCGATGGTAGATAAGGGTATTAGATGCAACATACCAATATAAGCATGTTATATTAAAAGAGGACATGAGGACACGGGCTTGAGGGAAAACAGATTACTTGTGAGAGATCTAAAAGCGATAGAAAGGCAGAGATAGAGAGTGCGGGAAGAAGGGTAAGGGAAGGACAAAGCTGAAGGCATGTAAAAGCTGAGATAACCGGTTATCCCTGCGTCATCTCAGTCTACGTTTATCTTGGTCTGCCTTGTGCCATATCTTTCCCCATCTTCCAGTCTCACCAAATAATAGAAACCTTGAAACAAAGCCCAGTGTGACTGCGTTTTTTTAATTGGTCTTCAGAATCCATAATTAACACTGCGCCTTAACGTGCAGAAAACACACTGCCTGCTATTACTTGCAGATTGCTCTTGCATTTTCACATTTAACAATTTGCATTTAGGAAAATTATAAATGCTGCCTTTATTCCACCCCCTGTTTTATTTATTTAAGCCTGACTCATGTGCTGCTCTGCCAGATCAGACGATGAGCTTGGAAACCATTTTCTACAAAGAAAGTAAACAAATCAAAGTAAAGGAAGTACAAAAAAATGAATGCATGGGTGTCAGGACACGAAAGGAAACCAGTAGATGATGCCAAAACAAGTCCTGAAGTTGAATATCAATGACCTGGTTATGAGGAAATGAAGAGGGGTTTATAAATCTGCCCTGTTTACTTTGGTTGGTTTGTCTTGTCGTTAAGCAGGAAGGCCCGTATGGACAGCTTAATACTCAGCAGATCACAGGGATTGGGATATATTGTTTATAGGATCATCTGAACAATAGGCAGGGGAGCTCTCCTCTCTGCTCTCTATCTCTGCTTTGCCTCAGGCATTGTTGAGGACTGCCCTACCCTCTTCTCTCCCTCTAGTCCCTTAAACCAACATTTCTCCTCATCTTCACCTCGCTGCCTTTCACCTCATGCCCCTGTCCTCTTGTGCCCCCTCAGATCCGTCCCCTTCTCCTCTGCAGTCAGGGACAATTTCAGGGGCTGCTTGTCCTGATTGTTGTTGTAGACCAATCATCCTCCGGTACTGCCTGCCCTCTGGTCACCTGGCCCCACACCACAGCAGAGGGGATTTTGGGCTGACAGTTGCCCCTGGCGAAGCAAAAACAGACTGAGGGACAAAGTGGGTGATGGGATAGGAGAGGAGGGGGGTGGGGTTGCATGGCTGCCTCAGTCAGTTCCAGCTCTGGGAGACAGCTGGACTCCCTCTAACCTTCTGGCTTGTGGGGGTCAGCCCTGTTACCACAGCCATAAGGATCAAATCCTTGGCCTGGAACATGACCAGTGTCTTTGGGATTTGGCCAGAGGAGAGGCCTACTACCACAACCCAATTAATGCAGATCAGAAACCAGCCTGGAGCTACAGCCCCATATATAGGTAGTAGTTTATCTGCGAGGATTAGCATATTTTTGTTTACATTGGTGTTGATCAATATCTAGCTGCTACAACTTAGAAAATACACCATGTAAAAGTTGAGTGTTGCTGTGCCATTATCTAGACAGAGCTTTAGGTGGATGGAGAAATTCAAATGGAAGACAAAAGACTTTTAGGTGGGAGGGAGAAGAGAATAAAGGGAGACAAACCACACAATCAATACCCCATAAAACTTCTTTCTCTCATACGATCTAACTTTCTAAGAGTGCAGCACAAGCTTGGCAGCTGTGTTTTGCATCTCTGATTGTCTTACACATATTTCCTTTTTATCAAATTTCCTGAAAGGTGTAATTATGTCGGCCCCCTTGAAATATCCCCGGCGTGTTCACTCGTGTTCGTGTGGTGCTCAGCACATATAATTTAATTTGAATTCATTACTCCCCCTCCTGTCAGTTAATATATTCATGACTTCCAATTCCCTCAGAGCTGTCCCACCACCTGGAGTGTCCTCCCTCATCTGTGTCACTTCTCCCTCCCTCCTCCTCCTCCCCCATCCTCCCTCCTCCTCACCCCTCCTCGCCCTGCGGGATCCCTAGGGCCCCATGAAGGGGTGTTAGGGCCAGGGTCACAGAGGCTGGGGGGCCCGCTGTCATTAGGGTGCAGTGGAATGTGTTAGCAGGGACCAGCTGGGACCAGCCAGCTCTGTCCTGGCCCTTTCTCTGCTGGTGCTGCTGGTGTTGGTGTGTGTGTGTGTGTGTGTGTGTGTGTGTGTGTGTGTGTGTGTGTGTGTGTGTCTACTGTATATGTATGTGTTGGTAGAGGAGACAGTGTCACCTGCAAATAACAGTAATGAGTTGGCAGAGGTGGATATTCACACTGCTGAACTCGACATTGTTCTGTGTTTGTTCAGTTTTTGATTCATGTTACTTTGTCCGTATCTCTATCTGTAACCAAACTTTCCAGGGTTGAAGTCACCAGGTTAAGCTTTTATGTAAATTATCTAATATTAATCCACATTTGATGGATTACATTCAATGACAAAGGAATCTCACAGCACCATCTGTAGTCTGTATGTTGTATGAGTAAACATTGTGATTTTTATAGTGTGAAGAGTATTTGAATAGAAAACATGCAGGGTGGCAAAGTGAAAGACCGCGGTTCTTGTTTGGATGACACTGAGAAAGCTTTCATGTTTCCTCTGTTTGACTTTTTCCTCCTCTCCCTCACCCTCGTCTTCTTTGGGAAAAAGATGCATTATTTATCCCCCTCCAAAATATTACATCATTCAAAAAAATGCTAACAGAGGAGTCATGTTTCTTTGCAGTTTCATGCTAGAAAGGACCGAGCTTCAGCTTCAAAACGCTCCTCTCCTCCTTTCATATTCCCTCTATCTTTCATGTTGCACCTTTGTACCAGCCTCTCGACCGACACTCACTGAATATGTCCCTTCTGTGTGGTAAATATTTCATGGCGTGGAGCAGCTCGAAGTTTGATCGTCGCAGGGTGCCGGTGTAGGAGTTCAAAGGAGACGGTGGGTCCTCTGACAGCCAGCCAGAACAGAGTGGAGGAGGAGGAGAGACTGGGGTAAGACAGGAGGTGGGGGAAGAGAAGGGAAGGGAAGTGGGGAAGGGGGAGTAAGGGAGGGAGGCACTGCTGTGTGCTCAGTTTAAATTCAGCACCACCAATTTCCTGGACAGCTCCCTCGGCCTTCAACACAGTGGAAAACAAGAAGTTGTTCAGCTTTATGTTGGGGTATTTTGAGCCAGCTTCATATGCATGGATAAAATGTGTTTTTATCCATACATGTGAATGATCATTTAATTGAGGGAGTGAGAGACAGATTCTTCATGCCAGTCATTAGATATAAACGAGCACGTCTGTGTGTGCGTGTGTGTATACATGTGCATGCTCATCTTACAGTGTGTGTATGTGTGTGTGTGTGTGTGTGTGTGTGTGTGCGTGTGTGCGTGTGTGTGTCTGTTCATGTACATGTCTGAGCAAATGTGCGTGTGTATTAGACGGAGGGGAGGAGGGGGGCTTCATTATTAATCAGGGCCCTTCCCTTAGTGTGAGAGCTGCTCACACTCCATGGCTTAATGACTGAAAATGAGCCGTAATTATGGGCTGTCAGTCCAGCCCCTGGCACCCCCTCTGCTCCTCCATCTCATGGGTCCATGTCCTCCCCTCTGCTGCACCACACCCAGACTGCCATCACTTACCACCATCACTTATCATGTATATCTGACTTACCTACCCCTACACGACCCCTATTCCATGATTAGACCAATCTAAAATCCTTGTCTCTGGGACTTAAGGGCAAGATTAAGACATAAATTCAAATTTTTATTCAAATACAGCTGCCTAACTGTCCCCCACCGCCTCCCCATTCACTCTATTCTCACCTTACTCCTTCAATAATAGGACATGGAGTGGTAGATAGCTAATTAAAACTTCTCTTTCCACCATTCAAAGCTGGAAACCACTTTACTCGGATGCAAAGTTTTGCATGACAACATACTTGAACTCTTTTTGCAACATCCGGGCTGCAATGACACAAACAAATTAATGATGGATGCATGATGTTTACCACTGCTTGGTATACATAGCTCCTGTTTTCCTGCTACCCGTCCCTTGTCTCTTTCTCTCTCACACACTTCCTTCCTCTTGCTCTGTGCACTTAAGCTCATCGTTATGCGGCGTGTGGTTTGTCAGGGCTGATGATGAATCTGTTTATGAGTGGCGAGAGCTGATTTCCCCTGAGTGGTCTTTCTCTCTCTTTCTCTCTCCTACTCTTTCGCTTTCTCTCTTTTTCTTTGCATCAGTCCATCCAATCAAACAGAACCTCTCTCCCCTCTCTTCCCCCTCCAGCCCTTTCCACCCCTGCAGGGTGCTTCAGCCGTCTGACATCAGGATTTAATTCCAGCCAATCCTGAGCCAGAGGGGTTACTGACCATTGGACTATACAAAGGGAAATGAAGATGCGATTGAGATCCTGATTTCTTTATAACAGGGGAATTGCTTGTACAACCCTGCCAGTTGCATCCCTTTAATCATGCTCAGTAGTTGTGTTAATGTCATATTTTCCCTCCTGCAGAAGCAACTGTCAGAGAAAGCACCGGGTTGCACAATGAATGGATTGTAGGCTACACACAGACACAAACAAGGACAAACAGCCACAGTCAAAGAAACCCACATTCAACAATAGAATCCAACAGTGCCCTGAAAGCTCTCATGCATGAGTAATGTGTTGCTTGTTTAAGTCTTCAGCATCTCTTACAAGATGGCAAGTTTAAAAATGTAGGCATGTTGATGCTACAGACAATACAAACCATTTTGTCTGACAGGTCCCCCTCCTGGGCCTTTCAATATAAGCATGCTGTTTGAAATCTGCCTGCATACACACATGTACCACATGGATATACACATGCGCCTTCACACACACGCGTACGCACACTAATATCCCTGTTGGAGGTGGTGGAAGTGCCAGCTATTATCAATTAATCTTTGCTGTGTTTTTTCTCTTGCAGAGAGTGGTACCATATGGTTCTCTGTCAGCCACTGCTTTTAATTTACTCCTTGCGTCTGCTGTGAAAACAGACCAACATCCTATCTAAATTGCTGATTTGATAGAGGGAGTATAGGGAGACGTGAAGGAGATCACTGCACTGTACACACAATATGTATAATACATGTTATCCATGCAGCAAGCCGTGTGAGTTTGCACACTCCTACTTCTCCTGCGCACTTATCTGCAGTTGCTCATACTGTACACACAATCTTGCAGTCAAGAAATTTGAGATATTTTTAACAATTGTTTGAAAGTTAATCAAATGTATCAATAGGAAAAGCATAATCAATGGGGAGTTTTTCTTTGTGTGTGTTTGTAATCAGTTTTTTTGGTGATATAAAGGACCACGTACAATAATTCGACCTAGCCACTAGGTCGTAGCCACTAAATTAAAAAATAGCGATGCTGCAAAAAAAACATATTTTTAATCCATGAACCTTGTGTCCCACAAACCATTTCTCAACATAAAATTTAAACAGGTGGAAAATAGTGGACAGTGATGAAATTCAAAGAAATCAATAAAAAATGTAACTGTTATGATGCCAAAATTGTCATGAAGGAAACTACTGTTTTAGCTAATGTGCTACAGCTAACATGCTTATATTTGTAGCTGTGATTGAAAAGTCAAATTACAGGATGAGGTAGTGATTAAATTCTCTTTTTGTTGGCATAATCAAATTTTGGATGATCAGTGAGTCAGCAGCTCTGGCTAACCAAACCAGTTCGTATTCATTTTTCAGCTGATGGCACTGTTATAACCCAGAGGCTTAGGCTAGCTGTAACGAAACAACAATAAAATAATTACTTTTTCTCCTTCACTTTGCAGCTAAATGAAGCAAAACACAAATTATCAGAAGTTCCAGTATAGTTCCTGAGAACTGAATACATCACGTTATAAAATTTGATTATTCATAATGATCTACTTGGCTGTAAATGGGAAAAGAGTAAATCCAGCCATACTGGGTATGTGTGGATGATTCAACTCATTCAACTTTAACATCAACAATAAAAGCAGTGAACTTCTTACAAATTGTCATACCCAATTAAATATGGCTTTGTGGCCTTCCTGATTAAAGTCACTGCTTTTCTCACTATCGCAGCTCATAATAATTAGTACAGTTGGACGTGAATAGCTCAAGGTTACATGCTTCCAACTGCACTGGAGTCCCATACAGCAGACACATTTTATTTAGCACCGGCAAAACCACAGGAGCTGGTGGTGCTGGTGAGTGGGGAGGGGCCTACTCTGCATGTCCTGCTGTGTGGGTGTAAAAGGAGGAGAGGTGAAGATGAAGAGGTCATCTCTGTTGTGGAGGAGGGGTAAAGGACAGATGCGTGTGTGTTTTTTTGTTCTGAATGTGAAGGTCTCAGGTGGAAAAGGAAATATGTGGGTTGGAGTGATGGTAAGGTGAATTTGTGTGTGCGTGTGTGTGTGTGTGTGTGTGTGTGTGTGTGTGTGTGTGTGCCTGTGTGTGATTGATGAGGTGTGCTCATGTGGTCTCTCACCACAGATATTATGGTCAAACAGACAATCCATCAGTGCATATTGGACCAGAGGATTCCTCCACTCCCATCAGTCCTGTGCACTACAGAGCAGATGTGTAGTATGGTGTCTGAGTATACGCTGTCAAAGAATTATTGAAACTGTAATGTGTGTTAAGGTGCTTGACTGTGTTTCCATACCACACATAAAAGTTGCTCTGAGTCAGTAAAGAGTAAAAATGAGAAATAAATTATTTTTGATTTGTTTTCCCTAAAACCATAAGACAAAAGACATGAACAATGATTTTTTTTTTTAAACTTTAATCATTATTTTGGACTAGATTGAGCAAGTCAAAAAAATCAAAGCACTCAGTTTTTTGTAATCACTTTCAAACAACTGACAGAAGGACAATATGTTATTTTGTTGTTATGTTGCTGATGTGTTCTGAATTTCCAAAGCAACACATGCAGCACAATAAAAATGTGTTCTGGTAAAAAGTACTTGGTATTACAACAATTTGCATATAGTCAACTCACTATTCCTTAAAGAAGCTGCTGCCATGCCTTCACCATCACATCTGACCTTGCTTTAGCCAAGACCTTATTATTGTAATGTGTGCTCAGTCTGTTTCTCACTGATTTTCCTTTTTTTAAATTGCAAATGCTATGGCAAATGTGAGAAAATTGGCAGAGGAAAATGTGTGTGAATGATTGTTTTCATTATGCAACCATCAGGAGCTGATTGATCGAAGTATTAAGCACAGAAGCAGTAAAGACAACACAACAGAAGTATGACATGTTTGTTTTGTGTCTTAACGTGGGGAAGGTTAAGATATCAGATCTGTGTGAATCCATGAGGACAGAAACTATGTTGTGTTTTCTAGAGGCATTTCAGATGAACTGTAGCAGTCAGTGTTAAGCTTACTGTTAACATTTTGCATGTCTTGTGACAACTTCATGATAAAAGCTTAAATGTGAAACTGCAGCAGTTGGTAATGTTCGGTTTCTTTCAGCAACAACTTAATATAGCATTTTTTCTGGGAACATTGTCTCGGACACCCACCTCATAATACTTCAAATGTTAGATTTAGGGGGATCTTGGCAGGAACTGAAAGTAGCCATCATAATTATGTAGCTGTAAACATCAATTGTAATGTTTTTGTTACCTTTAACTCTTTCACATCAGATGCTTTTCATAGAGTCTGCATAAGGGACAGACCAGTCACTGTGCATTAAAAACACTTTTCTTTTCATGACAAATTACCAATATGACTAAAGGAATGTTGATGATACACTGATGATAATTTGCTGAATGTGGTGTTATTACTTTTAAGTTAGTCTGATACTGTACATACACATTCTATATTGGCTACCAAGAAAAAAACAAGTATGTCAGTACTGTACAACTGTCATGATAAAGAAGCCCTCTGAGAGAGCATGGCTGGCAGCAGCAGTGGTGTTATTAGGAGTGAGCCTGTAGTGCTCAGGTGCTCAGTGGTGAAGGCCAATCATCACAGGGTTGGCCCTGCCTAATGAGGGGATCTCCATGATCCAGTATCCAGGACAAGGCACTCTGACCCTCATCCTCCAGTCCTCCCAGCTTATGGCTCCAGATGCTACTACGCCCTCCTGGTACAAGATGAAAATTGAAGAGGACACTCACTCAAGTAATATCATGTTGACCTTGCTTCCTATAATCTCTTATGGGCTGGAAATTGTGTTTTGATAGTTATTTTAATGCTGGTATTCATATATTCAAAGAAGTTGGCTATTTGATGCCTCGCCTTTGGAAAAGCAATCTGTTGCTAAATATTTTTGCACTAAAAACAACTTCATTATTATCATACGACACAGCAAACATAAAGTGTGTCCTTAATTTAATTTTGTGAAATGGTTCTTTTTTTTTTTTTTAAAGGATCCAATTGTTTTAGAAAATCTACAATACCATGTTTTGTTTACTTTTGATTGCCACACAAGAAGAAATCATTGGCAGAGAGAAAACGTGGATTTATGCAGAGAGCAGCAAAGATGCAGTTAGTATAAATAATGTGTTGCTCTTCTGTTTAATGTGTACCATAATGTGCAGGCCTTATGCCCCCTTCTCTTAGTAAACTACAATAACAAAAGAGTGAAGAAGAAAGGAAAATATTCATTTAAGTAAACTCTGCAGATTTACAAGACCTGAAAACAAACATACTTTTTACTTCCATTCAGAGTCACAGGTGGAGTCACAATGAGTCAGACGAATTAATTGATTTCAACATGCTATGTTTTGCTTCTTAGACAGTTGCTTTCAGCACATAGACATTCTGCTCAGGGTTTTATAACTAACCTTGCAAATACTATATTGTAAAAAGGCTTGGTATTTTTGTTCCTAAATAGAAATGTCAGATGTTTTCTAAAGCAGGAACCTTGAGGTGTTTCGGCAGAGGGAACTTCATTATACCATTGTGAGCATTCTCTTCAACTCAGAAAGTTACCATTCAGTGTATTCTCTTTTAATCAAAAATACTGGAATCTCTGCAAAAAAGCAATCACACACAATGACTTTGTATGTGTGTAGGTGAGTCCAAGTATTCTTGTCAATATCTGTTCTGCTCCAAAAAGTTTTCTGACCTTCCACTACTGTGGTTAAGGTCTCTTTAAAATTAAGAATAAGAGACACAAAAGAAGAAAAGATTGTGTGCGTGCTAACAGGCAAAGATTTGCCTTTTTGGCTAAAAGAGAGCAAAGTTTGGCTGCTGTTGGGGTTGAGACTGTACAGCATCAGTCCTGATCCCTGGCATGTCAGTCAGGACACAAATACTTTAAAAAAGACCACTTCCTTAATTTTTCTGGTGGATATTGTGCCTAAAGATGTATTAAACTCCTCGGGTGAGATCTGGAAAAGATCTTCTTCAGAGTTGAAGGAAATCATAACTGACTTTTGGATTCTGAGAAAACGTCTGTTCAAATCATTAAAGTGTGGTGGTTTTTCTGTGGAAAGGATACCATAAGTGATAGTGTCCTAGGAATTATTGTAAACGGTTTGATTCCTCACCTCATAATATGCATCCAATATCAACATCCAATGCTAACGCAGAGCTAAGTGCGCCTTTTGTGTAGACAGGCAGAAAGCTAAGGACTTGGAGGTCAAGTTATTGCACATTTCTTGAAGAGCACTTGCAGTTGCTTTTTATCACAGACATGCAAGTAGTTTTTTTTAAATGTAATATTATTATTATTAATATTACAAACAAAATCCTTTTCTAACATTGACATCACTATTTTCTGTAATTACAATTTTCCCCTAATTTTAACCATGACATAATTGTTATGCCCAGATTGGACCAATACTGATGTTCTTGTGTGTTCATAGGGTTTGTCTTTCTGCTGAGTGACTGAGTGCCTCACATTCATGATCTAGCCAAGGTGTTTGGACCGCTCCAACAATAGAGTCACAGGAACAAGGCCACAGTCATTGTGCCACTACACTTTGCATTCTGCCATGTGCTTTATGCTGATGACAGTCCCTCTTTGCCTCACTCAGCTCTTCACCATTTTCACATCTCCATCCATCCACATATTGAGCACTATTCAATCACAGCTTGTCATGTTCAACCCTCAACACCCGCCTTGCATACATACTAATATAATATGGAGATGGACAACTACCAACATAAGCACACACGTAAGACACTTATTCAAAGTGGTCTCTGAATAGAAGCAGCACAAAACACAACAGCTTCATGTTGGACATCTACCTGTAGTGAGCCTTCCACACATATCAGTATACAAGCACGTGCTTCATATACAAATTTCAGTCTGAAATACATGTTTGATCACACGCAAAGCTAAAGCTGAAAAAATATGACCCTGATGATTTATTTTGCAGACTGAATTCATTCAGTTTGTTTTGTACTGGCTGGGGCCGCTGGTCTTAAAATCAAATTAGCAAAACAAATCAAGCATATGATGCGCAGGCTTGCTGATTGCTGCTGTTCCCCCCCCCCCTTCTTTTTATTGGCATTTTTTCCCTCCTTCCCTCCTTTCCTCCTGAAGTTGCAGCTTTCTCGCCACGAGGGTCCCTGTGGACCGGACCAGATGTTCCAGGCAGCACACTTCCCCACTCTCTGCCTCATGGAATATTCATGGGCAACCAGGCACCGCAGCACAGCACAGCACAGCACAGCACAGCACAGCACAGCACAGCACCGCGCCGCACAGACCAGAGACCACTTATTTATTTATTTCATCACCCTGCTGCCTAGCTGTCTGATGCACAACAACAGTTGAACATACAAGAGCATCTTCTCACCTTCCTGTTTCTCTCAGAGTCACTCACCACATCCTCTCTCCTTTATAGTGTTTCTTTTCATTGGCACAGTTCCCCTGGATACATAAACATGCCAAACTCCATATCTGTGGGTAAGTTGATGGATCATTCCCTGACCTGCCCCTCCTTCCTACCTTTCTTTTACCCTGCTCTTGATTTCTCTTTCTCTTGCACTCTTTCTCTCCCCTCACTTTTATTAGGCAGATGGGTGGGGCGTGAATGGAGTGTTGAATAACTGATGTTTGTCTGTGAAGCCTAATGGTAGTGCTTAAATACAATGCCATTATTTACAACCCTGCCTAATGCATTGGGACACTTAAATTCTTTGTTTGGTGGTGATAATTGGGCTAAATGCTCCACAGTAATGCATCCTGTTGGGCTGTTAGTGGCATGTTTTTCTTGATGGATCGGCCTGTTGTTTGGACAGAGGTTTGGAAGCCATTACTTATCAGCAAACGCCCAAGTAGCATTCATGATTCGCCATACTGGGCAAGTAGTGGTACTCCAAAATTTGGCAGGAGCAACCTGCAAGGGACATACTTAACCTGAAAAAAACCCAAACAAAAACTGTATTTAAGACAGTCAGGGTCAAGAGCAAAACATGAGATAGAGGCTAAATGTAAAAGATGGAGCTTATTTTCAGAGCAGTGGCAAGACAAACCAGCTTTCTGGGTACAGAAAGAGGCCGGGAGGCAGGGAGCCAGGCGGTACCTCTGCTCCACTTGACTGCGGTCCAAAATGACAGCTGACGGCTGCCGCGCAGACATCATGAACGAGCAGATGTGGAGGCAGCTTTCCAAGTGCAGCAACACTTAATCCTTCCTTTCGCTTTTTCTTCTTCTTCTTCTTCTCTGCCTTCAAGTAGATGTTCTGCCTACCTGTATGTCCATTCCTTAATATACTCTGCTACCTGTCTTTGCCCATTTCTGTCTTACTCTCAGTCATCTGTCTGAGTCTCCCCCTCAACAATTTACTTGCAGACTCAATTGCACAACCTTTTTTCCTTCAGGCTTTCTTTTTGATTGCCCTGTCCATGAAAATTGTGAATGAGGCAACAAGAGAAGGTTTGTGCTTAAAAAAAGAAACTCTTCCAATGCCAGGCAGTTGTTTAGTTTCAGACACTGATCCCCCTGCAGTCTCCCATGCATGCACCTGTGGTAAAGAGGTTATTCAGCTCTCTCCCAGCTGAGGCACAGCTGACTACTCTCTGGCCCACATCCTGCTCTGTTCCCACTCTACATCATCTGCTAATTAACAGCTAATATAATTCCTCAATTATTAACAACTTTAAACATTTCTTTTTTTAAACATTTGGCGATGAATATTACACCGAATGTCCTTTTCTTTCCCTCATGTCTTAGTTTGATTTTCTCTCAGTCCCTGCAAGTGTGTGTATCTGGATCTACCATCTCTTCCCAGATAGACTTTATTCATTCGCTCAATGTTTATGGTCTCCTCTGGTCCAGAAGATAGTAATCCCCACACAGCAGCAGGGAAAGAAAAGCAGAGATCCTCAGTGGGATGAGTTTATCGGGAGTGTAGGTCAACTAGGCCAGTTAATAATGCCGTTATCTTGGAGGCAAGCAGGAGGAGGGAGGAGGGAGGAGGGAGCAAAAGAGAGGAGATGTGGGTAAGAGAGAGAGGGAGGGAGGGAAGGGTGCAGAGAGAAAATAAAAGTAAATAAAAGAGGAAAAAGAAGGAGGGTGAGAGGGAGGGGGTACAGTGGAGGCAGGACAAGAAGTGCAAGAGGGAATTAGCCCGTGGTTCAAAAGGAGCTGTGCCCACAGAGAGAGAGCCCTGCTGGGTCTATGCAGGGGGGGGGCAGGTGGCAGTCTGGAGGGCTGTGTATATGTGTTCTGTATGTGTGTGTATGTGTGTGTGCATGTGGCTGTGTTTCTTTGTGTGAAGTATGCAAAGCCCAGGTCTGCCATATTCAATATTCCTGTCAGCCTGGACTTAGAATACCAAAACAACCTGTCTGGGAGTATACAGATGCTCCTGCCTCTCCACACCTTCCTCCCTGCACCTCCCATCTCCTCCACCCCCTCCTCCCCTGCTCTGTTTTCTCCCTTCGCTCTCCTCACACATATGGTCCACCATTTCAACCACTATTCCTCTGACAAAACTGATATTTGTTTCTAATGGGGGGTTTATATTTGAATAAAACATTTGTTTGGAGAAACCACTGATATGTGCTAATAGATAAATAGCACTACTGCAGCATTTCATCTAAGGCGACATAGATCTCAGCAACAGATGTTGGCTGTTGTAACAGAGACAATTTGCACATTTTGATCTCTGTCAGTGCTGGTGAGGAGAGGCAAAAGACTGTCTGTTGCTTAAGGCACAACTTTGCAGCGATAAGAAAGTAACAAGGTTTGCAATCTCTTGTGTAAAAACTGAACAAAAAAGATGTGTTTTGAGCTTGTATCTGCTGTGGATTTGAATAGGGTAAAAAACAACATTGCAATATTTCTGTGGATTTCTCTTTCTTGCTCCCTCTCACATTTAGACAAACCTCATAAGATATGCTTGTAGTGTTGAGAAGAAGGCATGCTCCGCAGAACAAATGGTGTTAATTTGCCGCGCCTCTCTGAAGCTGCACATTAGAGAGAAGCCTTCAGGGAGAGAGGGAGGGAGGAGGAGACGTGAGGTTGAGGGGGTGGGTGGGGGTGGTGGAGGGAGGTGGGGAGAGGATGGAGGGAGGAGGAGGAGGAGGAGGCAGCAGCTGTGCTGGAATTAATGTCTGCATGCCAAATTAGAAACACCATGCATCTCCGTCAGAGATTCACAGAAAAAAAAAATTAGGGAGGGGATGGAGGGAAAGAGAAAGAAACAGAAAGAGAGTGAGACACAGCAGACATAAACATTATAGATAGATAGATAGATAGATAGATAGATAGATAGATAGATAGACTCTATATGTGAGCATGCAATATAAAGTTTGATAGATCTCATGAGCAGATTTTAATTCTCTTGCATCACTTTATCTCTACAGAGTGTAAAGCTTTGCCTGAAGAAAATAGCCATTAGGTCACAGTCACACTCATATGTTGTTTAGGTATGCGTATCACATGCCTGTGTGCTGCCTCGTTGGACAGACCACTATTTGTGTGCATGTGTGTGTGTGCACTGATGTGTCGTTGATGGAACACCTTTACAGCAGCAGTGCAGAGCTGGTGGGGGCCACCAGTCCCAGTGGTGCCCCCTAGGGACAGACCATGCATAGCATTATCAGACAGGGGATCAATAATGAGAGTACAGGCTCTCTCTAATGATAGCTGCAGGCCACAGGGCCAGGGGCCTCAGGGTACTGAGCTGGCAGGACAGCCCTCATGAATACAGGATAAGACTGGAAGAAACTGTGTCTGCGTGTGTGTGTGCAGGTCGAGTGTGTCCCTGTGCATGTGCCTGGGCCTGTATGGGCCAATATGGGTGAGAAGTATGTCAGATGAAGGACACAGAGAGCAGATGGCTGGTTGGAGCTGTATGAACACCTCACCTCGTCTCTCTCTGCCTTTGTGCATCATTCAGCCTGGACTTTTTCCTCTGCAGTATGACTCAATGAACCTCTCTGCTCACTCACTTCAATGCCACACAACCCAACAGTAAACACACACAGTGCACATTTGGTGTTATACCCAACAATTCTGGGACTCTCGAACTGCCCGTAAGGTTCAGTGTTTACAGCTTTTCACTCAGCAATATGGCCCTGCAGTATTTATATGCACAGATGCATGCCTGGTTAACGGTTTTTCTACAGTTTGAGTGCAGGTGTATAGTCAGAGCTCTGTTAGACAGAATTAGCATCATTGTCGTCCTCTTCACATGATTCCTCACAGACGTGAGCTGTGCAGGTCACATAGTGGAGCGACCATACAGAGCGACAACAAGAACAACAACATGCTCATTAGCTCATTTCTGTTTTTTTCTCTTTCTCTGCTGAGCTAAATTAACCATCCCATTTCTCTTCTTTGTGTGTCCTCTGCAGAAACAAAGCCATGTGCCCCCCCACCCCTTCTCCACATCACCCCTTCCTCCCTCCCTCCCCGCCTCGCTTCCCCTCCCTACTCTCCACCCATCCTGTCATTGTAAAGTGTGCGTCTCCTGTCTGACCGTACTCCCCCGTCTCCTTACCCCCACCTCACACCTCCCTCTCCACACCCCCCCTTCCCCCTTCAACCATTGCCTTCCTACCTTACCCCAACCCCCTTCCCAAGCACACACCCTCTCTCTCCCTCTCTCTCTCTCACTCCCTCTCTCTCTCCCACCCTGCTTTCCAATCACCCCCCGGGAGGTGACATCTGCCGGGATGTGCTCGGCTGGTTCCAGATGCACCACCGCCTCTTCCACCACCGCCACCCGAACGAGTGAGCGAGCGAACGACACCCCAGCACTCATTTCAATTCCATCACCCTCTCCCAATCATCTTGCCTCTCCCCAGTGCAACATTAACGAGCCTCTTTCATTTGAATACATAATTAGCCGCCCGAGCACTCTGCTTCACTAATTTTGAGACAAAAGGATGGAGGAGACGAGGGGGTGGGGGCTGGGGTGGAAGCGGGTGGAGGGCGAAAGGGTGGGGGTGGCATGTGGGATGAAGAGGATGAGGCAAATAATGATAACAAAAAAAAAGAAAAAACATTTGCATTTTAATTTGGAAGCAGAGGAGGGACTGTATTTTTTTCAATCAGGATTTTTTTCTTTGTCTTTGTCTCCTTTCTGTTGCCCTTGCTCTCAGCATCATATCTGACTTTGGTATTGTACAGTTTTGTGTACTGTTAAACAATATTTTAATGTGACTACATCTGCCTTTAAGTTTTTTGTGTATGTGTACTACTGTGTGTGTGTGCGTATCTTCAGATGACAGTGTATGCATGTGTGCGAGTGAATCCATCACCAGCCCTTAGGGCATGCAATGCTCCCAAGCCAAAATAAACCCCACTTACTCCCGCACAATAAATCATTCTTCTCAATGAGCTGAAGCCAGCTGAGACGCTCCTTAGTGCATTACAATATCATCTACATTCAATAAACATCGCTCCTATTGCCCTCACTGTGGGTGATTTCAGATTGCTGAAATAACGGCCTTGAGGCTTTTCCCGTGGACTGACAAAGCATTCAAACATAAATGAACATGCATCAGGAGTGTAGCGCATTCCTGACTTACATTCCCATAATGAACTGGAGTCCCATTAGCTCTTTTGTATGTTTTGTGTGGGTATGTGTCTTGTAAAAAAAAAAAAACAACAACAAAAAAACAGGGAACAGAGACAGAAAAGGAAGAACAGAGATCAAAAGCAGCGAAGCAGCGAGAGACAGTGCCAAAGGAAAAGAGGCTGTGTTTGAGTATGTGTACTTACGTAGCCTGTGAAAGCGATGTCGTCTCTTTTCCTTCTTGGTGGTGTGCCAGCCCTGGCCTCCTGTCAGCCATCGGGGGAGCCAAATGACAGCTTTGATCCTATTAGGATCAGCGCCAAATCAACACTTTGCTCATTAAGGACCTGCACACGCCAGCTAACTATGCGCCCGCCTTCCATGGCGACCCTCTGTGCCAACCATCCATGCCCTGTGAGTGCCAGACTCACCTGTCGTCACTGGGTGAACACAGCTGAGTCAGTGCTGACTCAACAGACTTTGAATTATACAATTACAATTATCTGTCACGCATAATAAAAATCATTTATGATGCAAAAGTTTGGTGCCATTAATAGATCTTTTTTTTTTTTTTTTACCACCAGCAGACGCCATTAATAAAATGCAGAGGGGCAGACAGCTCTATTATATGACAATACAAAACTTCAATGATCTGATGTGAATTAAACAAATGCGCACTCCAACTACTGGAGTGTATAGAAAACTAGCTGCAAAATGACACAAGAGACAACAAACTGCGGTCCATCCCCTATTGTTTATTGTTCAACAAATCCTTCTGCATGATCCATTTCTATGCCTCACCCCACACCAGGTCACACCATCCCTGCCTTACCCAGACATTAAGTGTACCCGACCCAGAACCTCACTGCAAAATGTCCTTAGCCAAAACCCCACCAATCCCCCTCTACCATGCCTCACCTCTCAGAAGCCTTGCACTCTTGTACACTTATGTCAGTGTCCAAAGCTGGCTACAGTTAAAAATGTCTAAAAACATCTTACAGTGTCCACACTGAAGCGCCAAAACAAGGAAAATGGTTAGTTCCACTCTTCTTTTGCTTATTTCTGTTGGCGCACTACAAAACTGTCATCACAGCAAATACTGAAGTGTTAAAAATATAATCTCAGAAAGAAAGAGAGACCCGTTAATGTCTCAGCAGGCTTCTGTCATTCTTTAACAAAAGCTCAGTTTTCTGTGTTCACACTAAAATGTGAAGTTGGTGCTTTCACAGAGTTTTTTTTTTAAATGTTCAGTTTATGCATCTGTAAAACACCAAAAGTAAAATAAAAGGAATTATTTTCACAATTTGGCAGACATAGTCCTCGTCCGTCCCCTTTTTACACCCACTGAGTCTCTGACTCTCACATACTGCTGCTCACACATGCTCACACGTAGATATGCACACTGCACTGTGACCTGTCCACCACTGACCTGACACCCCCTTCACCTAATGGAACGGTCCAGGTGATTGTGTCATTTTATTGATGTGTTATTTGCTATTGACAGGCTGAGGGCTGGGTCAGGAAGGTCACAGCTCAGGGCTCAGGTTGAGCTGACATACTCTTGGGAGAAAAACACACACACACACACACACACACACACACACACACAAACGTACGCACAAGATGAAAGCTCAGTTCTATCTTATTTACTGCTCGACCCCAATCTTTATCTCTCACCTCTGACCTCTACCTGGGAAATATACTATGGATCTTGACTGCTTCGCTGACTTATTGAGCTGCACACACTCCTGACAAACTCTAGACATTTGCATAAGGAAACATGACCCTACACATGCATAACACACATACACACACACTCACTCTTTTAAGATACCAACTTCTACTTCTGAGGAAGATGTAAAACAAAGGACTTAAAGGGAAAAATCATTAAATAAACAGAAATAAACAGTGTAATAAACAACATATGGTTTCATACTTGGTGACATTGTTGATCATAGACTGTGAGACACTAACCTTACACTTCATTAGATACACTTGTACAATCTAATATGATCCAATACAACAGCGCTGCCTTGACTTCTGCCTTTACAAATAAATTATTGTCTGGTTTTAAAAGTCATTAATTTAACCATGTCTTTACTATTCCATATGTTGTCCACCCTATTGACAAATATGAGAAGGCCAGAAGATTAGAAACAATCTTCAATATAATGTACTCCAGTACAACAGCACCTCTTAATACATGACAGAGGTGTTTAAGTGTTCTTCTGCAGCCACACAGTTGCTTTCCTGTGTCCTAACAAACAGCTATACACATCTCTATCATGTATTGTGATGTACATTTCATCTTTGGAGATTTCTTTGTTTATAATTTTATAAGGATTCCCTGTATTGTCACGAAAGGGTTAAATCCATTTTGAGTGTGTTGTCTGCTCCGCATCGATGTACATTATGTACTCCTAATTTGCATACTGCAGCGCGAGCTCAATTAAAATGAACTTTTAATTTCTTACAAGTAAATTAGTTTTGCATGCGATGCGTGCAAATGTCGGGATAATGGGTGCTTTTTAATGAGCTCACAAGCTGAGTGCACCCGATCAACTCCCGGGGTGGAGGAGAATGACGCAAGGGACACAGCACCCAACCACCTTACCACACTGTCACCACCCACCTTTCAAAATTTTCTTCCCTGTTCACCACCACCCACTCTAACTATATTCAAATACAATTTTTGTTTCCCAATGCAGCTTGCCTTTCTTCTTATGAACTTTCCCTACCTAGAATCCTCATGTCTCCACACTACCAGCCTTTCAACACAGCTGAGCTGTTTCCCACTCATTCTTGCCTCCCTCTCCTATCATTGCATGCACTTTCCCTCCCTACAGTCTGCTCCTCCCAAAGCCCTAATTCATTCTCCCCTCCTGCTGCTCCCCTCTGGGGTGCAGAGGTGGTCTTTGTGTGCTGAGTGCTGCTGATGTCAGGGCTGCTGAACAGGTGTGCAGACAGAAAGAGCCCCGTTGTTGTGGTGGGACGGCTGGGTAAACAAACGCACCAGAGGTCTGTGCCACAATGTCGCACGCACACCCACAAAACAGACACACACATGCTCACCAATCAGATACACTCACAGATATCTAACATCTCAGTTCAGAGGAGTTGGAGTGCAGAATAGAGTTTAACATGGCTGGGGGGTGGGGTGGGGGTTGGCACAAAGCTGCATTACAATGATGAAGCGACACACGCTCACACACACCTGCGAGCACACACACTATTAGAGCAGAAAGTGTGTCACTACAGTGTGACCCTCGCTGTGCTGCAGGTGCTCTCTGTATGAACCGCCACAGGCCAAGAAGCCACTGAGGGATTATCTGAGAGCCACTGCCCTCACCACACACGCGATCGCAGGCACACACAAACTTGACGCCCTCAGTGTTCCTGGATGAAAGATTTTGATCTCCCACAACTCTTTTATTCATTTTCTATCTTGAGTCTCTCTCTCTCCACTTCTTCTTTGTTTTCTTCTTTTCCATCCTCTCCCCTCTGCCAGCATCTGTTTATCTTCAGTCTTCTCTTTGTCTCACCAACATCCTCTCTCCAGGCCGCCCTCTGGCTCTTCATCTCACCCACCTACCCTCCATCTCCTCTCTCCATCTCTTTCTTTATCCCTCCTAGCTCTTCTCCATTTTTTCCATTCTGCCCTTGCTCTCTTGCTTTTTTCCTCTCCTCCCTCCTCCACCGCTGCTGCACAGCTGTGCAGAGGCAGATTAGTGTGTTAGTACCTGTGAGGCAGAGGCACGGCAAGCTGCATGCTAAAACCCAATCAGCTAATGCTGATAAAGGAGGCGGGGTACGGACATCTGTTCACACAAAACACCAAACTCATTTGAATCACAAGATGAAATGACTCACATCTGCTGAATTGGAAAATATCTTTTTGCCCTCCTTGTTTTAATTTGGGTGGAGGTGGGTATACTCCAGATGCCAAGGTGACGTTCTGAATGACAGGCCTCGAGGATAGCAGGGAGTATATCTGTATGCATTGTTGTTGTGTGTAGAAATGTTTTTATGAACGTACTTATTGTAAGTACTCTTCAAATTAGGAAATGCAAATATGGATGTGACCACACATTTTAGCAGAATGAATATGTTTCCCTGTCAAGGAGTGTTTTGTAATATAAATGTGCAGTTACGTTTCGCTAAGATGTGCGTGTGTTTGTGAGTGACCTGAGTCATAAAGCAGACAGAAGCAGGATGAAGTGGAAAGTAGTCAGCTGATCTAACACTGTACTCCTAAATATTGTCGGGGACATGGCGGAAACAATTAAACTCCACTGCCACCAGTTTGTTGTGAGATTCAGGTGTGTTATTCCAGTAGCAGTTAACATAGACTTGAATTGCAAGCCTCAAGCTGCATGAGGACTGGGCCGCAGAGGTCTGGTAAGATCATTTCTTTCTAACTCAACAAACCCGTATTTTTGTTATTTTCAAACTTGTTCTTTTCAGAACTGGCTCTGACTCAATTAACCTTCATCAGATATTGATCAACCGTTGTGCCACAGAAGGCTTGAAAACAACCTTGTTTAACATAGGCAGTGGGATTTCCCACGACCTACAAACAGACAGATGTGTAAAACCGGTGGAGTTCCCCTACACAGTTAGTGTATCAAGTTAAAACTCATATTGTCAGGACTAGGCTTTGGGGTGAGCTGGACCCAGACGCAGGCAGGCACAGAGATGCACAAAGATCTTTCAAACGTTTATTGAAGGGCTTAGGCTTACGGATGGTCAGGGCAGGCAGGGTCAATAGTCCAGGGAATCAGTCCAGAACAAGGCGTGGTGAGTAATACTCCAAAATCCAAAAAAAACTAGAAAACTAGGATCTCTATGAGTAGGCTTGTGGAATCATGGAAACAAACATGGCAGAACATGGGGTCTAACTAAACACAACTACAACTAATGCAAAGACAGCGAAACAAAGGCAATGGCAAAACTTAAATAGGCAGGGGAGGGCAGCAAAACGAGAGACAGGTGAAATCAATCGGCTAATCAGAGGTAAGGAAACAAGTAGACGAAAACACACAAGGGGAACATTTTTCAAAATAAAACAGGAAACAAACAAATTCAACTCAAACCAAGAAACTCAACCCAAAACCATGACACATATGATTGTTATGCTGTCAGGAGGTCTCTACCTCTCTTCACAAACACATACAGATCACATATCCTCCTGACTCAGTAGTTCAAATTTGTCCTCTGTGGAGGACATTTGTAAACCTGAATATCTCCCACCCACTTTATACTACTGAATTAACTGAATTAACCATTTGCTATCTACAGAGGACATTTAGGGCTTTTCAATGATACCAAATGTGAAGGGGTGCGGCTTTGGTACCTTACAAAGATTGGGGAATTAAAAAAAAAATTATTGGACAATATTTTTTTTTCCTGGTAGTCAGGAGGATATACAAGCATGTTCATACATGCGTTGACATCTCTGTAACATACAAACAGGCAGCAACTCAGAAAGAAGGAAAACCTCATCCTCACCCTATCTCAATGCCTCTCCCTGTTTCTTTCTTCTTCCCTCACTCTCTTAGAAAAACACGCATGAACACACACACACACACACACACACACACCTGCACAGTCTGTCTCTTACCACTTACCCTTTGACCTGATCAACACTTAGAGGCACTAAACACTTACCACATGTGTTTATGGGCCAAACACTGAGGGAACAGTGGAAATGGTGAGACTGAAAACAATTCTGTATGTGGCTGGAGGACAGGCTGCTTCCTGACTGGGGTGAAACAAGGTCACTGCTAAAGCATGTGTCCATTCAATAAACACAGCGTCTCATCCACAGGACTGATTGTAAGATTTTTAGAGACTACACATTAAACACACAATAAACATGAAAATACCATACCTATTTCAGTTTGATGCGTGATGATGCACCTCATTACTGACTGACTCATGCAGAATCACTCACACAGTCCTGCATATATGCTTCATTTACAAATAACATATCATTTGTTGTAGGGGAGCAGTGCAGTAAATGCTACACGCTGTAGGTCTTAGCATTTTATCAAACACATTTAATTTTTGACATTTTCCCAAAGTGTAATGACATGCAGGTTGAAACCTCTGTTTAGGCCAGATAAAATGGAATTGCTCTGACATTATAACTCGTGATTTGAATGCTTTAAATACATATATTGTGTTACAAAATGGAGATCAGAGCATGGTAGATCAGAAGAGTATGAAACATATGATAACTGAAATAAAGCTGATCCTTTGAATTACATTTTTTTTCTGATTAAAGTCCCACATAGCATAAAAAAAACAGTTTTAATAGTATTTTAACAGTGTTTTGTGAATGTTTTACCAGCAGAAAATGATCAACAGTTGTCATAACAGTTGTGAGATTTTTTTAATATTATCATCTGAACGGGATGATTTTGTTTGATGTGTGCAATGAGTCGGACCTGCTCAAGAAGGCAGAATCTGAGGGTTGGTGGGTGTTTCACTGCAGTTGTAGCAGATGTTAGCATAAAATGTCTCTGCAGATGTTTTGAAAATCTTTCGAAGACGTTTGTTCATTAAACATTTTTATTGACACTGAATAAAACTGAGGATGTCTTTGATGTTGTGCTGCCAATTAAATCAAACACACACACAGAAACAGTCTGAAAGAAGAAGTCAGAGACTTACAACTTCTGAAATTAAACTTTTAGCCTTTGTAATTGGAATTCATTAGTTAGCATTCATTCTTTCATTAAAACATACAAATAACCAACAACCTCAGTTAAAACATATATATAAACACATTTTAATCCTTTACATAAAAAACATAACCAAAGTATATATATATAAGCAAACAATATCAGTATCATCTGTTTTTATGGTCCTGATATGTACGGATGTACATTTTTCTAGTGTTGGCATGTGGTACTATACTGGTGTCATTACAGAATTACATAAAGAGTAATTAACTGAATTATTTTTATAAATTATATTCTTTAATAAAGTCATTTGTGTCAGCTTTCTGAGTACCTTGACTATATCACCAATATGACAGAGTCATATCGATGCAAAATCAGCTTTCTATTTAGATTGTGCAGTATTGTTTTCATGTATACTGTGCATTAAAATGTCCCTGTATGAGTTTATGTAAATTGTAATGATGGCAATGAACATTTTATATGTTTGTTCACTACTTATAGATGACGAGTACAGCAGGTTAATGTGGAATGTTATCCAATTTAAGAAGCATAGGGAGAAAAAGAAATTTGATATTAATTTAGAAGCAAAAAAGGTGTTGAATACAACTGTATGTAACATAGTGCTAGGTGCGCCTGAGGCTTGTAAATCTATTTTATCACAGGAAAAACATATGTGCCACTCCAACAAGGACCTTGCCCTAAATTATAGGAATAAATGACAACAATTGAAAACTCGTGACAAAATTGAGGCCACATGAAAGGCCAGAAAATGTATGTTGCGAGGGCTGCAAGTGGAAATAAGATAGAAATGTCGTAATGAACTTAATGTTATTTTGCGCTGTTTTATTGTTGGAATTATCAGTGCAATCACTTGCTGCAGCTTCCCTTTTTTTCTGTTGCTCAAGGACTTGTATGTTCATGCATTTTATATTCATCTTTGTGCGTGTCTGTATCTGTCCGTTTTCTGATGGTCTGTTTATCTCAGCTGCTCCCTGTGCACTTGCACAAGCTCGAGGCATGCATATTTTCTTTGTACATGAATGGCGATTAGTGCGGCTCTGCCAATCACTATAATTTACATTAAATTTGAAATTAATTTCACACTTTTTTCTCTCTGTAATTATGTCAACAGCTGCTGTGAAACCAAGCTGCACACATGAATTTTAATAGCTGTTTCTTTTAAATCCCTCTGAACTTTGGAGAGAAAAACACAACATTATGGCAATATTTCTGTTATGAGCTTGCAAGGATTTAATGTTGAGGAGGGAAGAAGAAACTGATCATTAAGTATCCCCTGCTTCAGTCTCACAAAACCACAGAACTGTCCCTCGATGCATCTGTTCATCCATCTGTCTGTCAACCACTGAACATACTTGGGAAACTTAGAAATATATTTGTCTCTTTCTGAATGAACAACTAAATATTAAATGACAAAAAAGGCCTCTGGATTCTGTGTCAGTCAGAATATCATGTCACCGTGTTGTTTTTCTAGGTTTTTAATTAAAAAATCTAAAAAAGGACAAATGCTTAATGTCAAAGCTCTTCATCATTTCAAAATCCTGCTTTGTCGCTTTCATGATCTGTACAGCGAGGGCTACTGAAACCTTCACAATACCCGATGCCCTGTATTAGATGATCGAGGAGACCATGCAGTGACAATGAATTCAGTCTGCTGTATTTGTCTGCTTCTCATGTCACTGTTGAGGCTTTAAAGATGGCACCTGCTAGGCCCCCACACTCATGTGCATTAACAAACCTGGCCCAGCCCTGCATGAGTCCACCTCCCTGCTGGGCAGGACATTAGACTATTTACCCCGCGGAGAAATGTGGTCAGTATGAATGTGTCGTCATGTTTGTTTGTGAGTTATGTGCAAGAGAGAGACAGGGAGGATAGGAGAGAGAGAGAGAGATGGGAATTGAGAAGGAGGGAGACAAAAAAGAAGGAGAGAGGGTGAAAAAGACTGAATGAGAGGTGGGATCAAGAGGTCAGGACTGAAGCAGTCAAACTCTCATCTCTTCACAGCGGGGCCCCACAACCAGCAGACCTGCAATTACATAGCCATTTAAGACAGACGCAGAGGGAGGGAGCCCCCAAACTCTTATGGCCCTCAAACAAGATCTTTAAGGAGCCAAACAAAGGCCGAATGTTTTGTCAATTGGACAAAGTTGTAAATCTAAAATTCTAAACTTATGATCTTGGACACCAAATGATAACAACCTAACCACACTATAGTTAAAGTTTAGCTTGACTAAAAGGAGCTTTATTGGCCATGGATACACATGTTTACATCACCAAAGCAAGTGGACAACAAAAACAAACAAAAAAAAAATCCAGAGGACTTGTAATTTTGCTGCTTTATGTTTTTTTGGATAAGCACTGCAATATTTTTTATGTTAATTTATTCACAGATATTTGTGCTGTTTGTATGTTTGTCTGTGTACAAAGATCAGCTATGCAAATGGTCAGTGCAGGAACACGTAGGTGTTCAAAGATCATGATGGTGTTTGTACATTGCTGCTTTTTACCCGACAGGAGCAGAGGCTTTATCAGTTCTGAGTCCTTTCGGGTGACTATAATCTGCATAAAGTGCTGTGTTGGTAATGTGGCAGGTGGTTAAAAAGTGCAGCTCAGTTTCCCTCGCTATCGATGGCCAAAGAGCATTGCAAAATACTCTTTTGTGTTTTTATTATTAATAAGTATATTCCTTATGGTTGGTGAGTGGACCCTATTTCTTGCAAATATGAAGGAAAATAAATTCTTTTAAGTCCAATAGGAGGAGTCCAGTAAAACCGAGCATCACTTCAAATGTAATTTTTAATTATTACTGGATTTTTTCTGATGAAATGCTTTATTTTGCCATTTCATTTCGAAAACCCTTCTCATATTTCACTTTCTAATCTTATTACATTGTAACATTTTATTGATGGGAAAATGCGGGGCTGCTGGGCTTTTGGCCAATAAGACAAATTTGCATCAGGTTAAGACATGTATGTCATGTACGACTGTCAATTGATTAACCTTTTACAAACATGACGTAACAAATATATTTCCACTTGTAACAGCTTTTTGTATTGGTCAGAATCTCTGTATTCTGAATTATTTGGTGTTACACGAGGCTGATTCTGCAGTTCACATTTGAGTGTATTGCCATGTCAGATTTCTTAACAAGTGAAAACATGTTCATCAAGTACGCCATGTTTATTGTTAGCTTTGTTTAACTTCTATTATTTATGACCCAGAAATCATGCTTATCATACTTAAATCATACTCAGGATTTCTGTTGTCGGGCGATGGAGATAAGGGATCTGTTAAAAGAATTAAAGTTAAAACATGTTTCTTTGCCTCACAAATATACTCACTTTACCCCTTTTTGTTCTGCCTTTATGTGTTTGTGAGTGCAAATGCAAGG
Source organism: Datnioides undecimradiatus (assembly GCA_008933995.1). Taxonomy (NCBI): domain Eukaryota; kingdom Metazoa; phylum Chordata; class Actinopteri; order Lobotiformes; family Datnioididae; genus Datnioides; species Datnioides undecimradiatus. The sequence continues at coordinate 2,316,218 of WARS01000031.1, read as the reverse complement.
GATATTGATATTTGGTCAGCTCATGAAATGAGCAGGTCATCAGCTTCTTCACAGCCGCCTGCTTCTCTTGAAGACTCGATGGTAACCAATCAGACTAAAGATCTATTGATTGGTGGGATAAGAAAGTGAGGTGCTGGTGGCGAGTTGTGTGGGGGGACGCCTCGCAGGACCAAAGCCCAGGTGATAATGACATGGCCTCCTCTGCCCTCCCTCCTTGTCTCACCTCATCACAATCACACTGGCCTTACACATCTTCTCCAGGCCTCCCGCTGCTTTCTCACTCTGTCGCTCTCTCTGTGTCAGATAAACACACACACAGAAATGTACACACACAAGCCAGCCTCTTCATGTCCCTCAAAATTAGTCACACTTACTTTCACAGAAATAAAGCACAAAGAACAATGCCCCCACCCCTCCCCCATAATCAGATTGCTGTGTTTTCAGATCACATCATGATCTTCCCGAGAAGATTTAAATAAAGACATGAATGAACAGTCCCAGACCATAACCACACAGTCTTTTGTGTCTTTTAAAATGTTACACAGGAAATTTGACCTAAAAACACTGTACTGTGTCGTATAGTACTGTATTAAACTTTAACCCATATCCTGAGACACTCTCAATATTAACTGACGCTTTGCTTATTGTTCAGTAAATCAGACATAACCTCCATTACCCTCCCTTTGCTGGGAAAAAGCATTTGCTTGTATCTGTCAGAGTACGCCGGATGAGTTTGCATGCAAAAGGTCACAACAGACAAGTTGAACCAAAGTGTTCACCACACTCTGACCATGGACACCTCTTTTCCTTTTAAAATACCATGAAAAATATTTAAAGTTTGATGTAAGCACATGTAACCTCTTCAGCCTGGTGATGGCATAAAAGGCATCCCAGGTATAACGTTTTATGGAATGAATAAGAAAGAAAAAAATGAAGCCATTGGTTTTACCAGTCAGATAAAGCTCCCGATTACACTAATATAAAGGCAGTTCAGTGTATAGGATGTAAAGTCAATTTAAATGATCCTGATTGATTGGCCTGTGATCGGGTCGCCTCATAGACATCTCCATGTAGAGCTGTGCTGCACATGTCCAATTTAGAAGGGACTCACAAAGGAAATGCATTATTCCTGGACTGGAAGCAAGGCATAATGTCCTTTTCCCAGCTTCTTGTGCAGGAGAAGCTGGAGGATGTGGCTGGGAAAAGGACATTTACTCGGATGCTGTAAACCTGGAAAATCAGAGGGAAAAGGACAGATGAAGCTGATGAGTTCATTCAGCTGAATCGTTTGGCTATTTCACACCTACCTGTCCCCATGTGACCTGTGCCATTTTGTCTGAAACTGTACATGTGCCTGTGTGTGTGCGTGTGTGCACGTGAGTGTGTGTTCTATTACGGTCTCCCAAATGATGCTCTGCACAGTGCAATGGATCCTAAAGGAGTCAGCTCTTTGTTACAGATAATTAAACCCAGCTCTGGTCTGTGCCCCCCACTAGACAAACACACACACTTGAGATGTGCACAATCCACCTACACACATGAACACACACACACACACACACACACACACACACACACACACACACACACAAACGACAGCGAACAGACATTGTAACCACAAAAGTGAGGTTCAAATACCACTCAACCTCACAGGGGAGGCTGGTGACCTTTACTACAGCAGCACAGCCTGCCCCTCTCCTCCCGTCACTCCATAGCCCCATCATCCAGTTTTACTTTTTCCTCCATCACTCTTTTCATACACGTTATCATGCTTCCTCATCCTTCTCTCTCCCCAGAGAGCTCTGCTCCTCCCTCTGCTCCACCAAACCCGCCCCTTCCCCTTCACATCTCCTTTTTATACCTTGAACCTCACTGACAGCAAGGGCAAGTTTTCATCTATCCATCCGTCACATCTGTCACAGTTGCTTTACACCCACCACCCCCCATGTTGAGAAAAGTGGAAGCTGAATGAAAAATAACTATCTTGGTATTTTTCAAACAACAAATGCAGCAACAAAGGCAACAGAGGAACAAGATGTTAGTTATTAAACAGATCACAGCTCTAATAGAAAACAGACAGCGGTGCTTTTTAGCAGTTTCAGAAGATGAAAAGTCGAACAGGATTGGATGTCACCTTCTCTGCACAAGACTTCTCTCTCTCTCCTAAACACCTCCATCATCCCAATTAGCATGAAGGTATGTGGTTGAGATCTGGATGTGCATGTACACAAGAAAGCACCACAAGTCGAAAATCTTATATATTTTCATCCAGTTGGTTCACGTGGTTCAAGGACGTTTCAGGTCAAAAAACAAAACAATTTAAATTTTGAGCTGAATGGATCATTTTCAAAAGCCAACACTTGAAAATTGGCTATTGAAAATGTTAAGTGCATATCCAAAGAATACCAGTTTGGTTCTTTAAAAAACAAAAACAGGGATGTACCAGTGGAGGATACCTACAATTTATCCTAATATACTTGTGAATAATTCTGAATAGCTGGAGGAAAAAATTCAGCAAAGCATTGCTTTTAAATAATTTATTTCTAAATCTTACTATCTATGTTTGGGATAAATGGAAATTACATATATTCATGGATAACCTGATTGAAAGTAGTTTTACATCAGTGCAAGTTGATAAAAAATAGAATAATAATGACTATATTTGACTTGCATTTACAAAATAACATAGAAACAGAGTTATCAGGTATCTAGAAATAGGGTTGTGATGTCTAAAAGGGACTAGCTTGGTGAGATATTGACATATTAATTATGTTGCACAAACCCTTTATTAAAGTGGCGTGTCAGTGTATCAGACATTAAAACAACCATGTTTATCTAACAATAAAACTTTTCTACCTTCCATCTTTCTTGAATATATTTAATTAGATAGTTGACTGAGGGAGTTGGTGCAATGAACACCACTGGAGGGCAAACATTTGAATCCTCATCCGGACTACTTAGAAACCTGCGCTCCAAGCTCCCTCTCTACAGCTTTGCCTTTCTCCTCTCCCTCTCTATGTAGACCTGCAATGAAGAGCTGAAAAGAGGAGAAACCAGTGTAGGAGAGAGGGAAGACGCAATGACAGAACCTGAAAAAAAAAAAACAGGCTGAGAGACGATGACAAGGACTCAGACAGAGAGGGAAAGTGAGGGACAGGGTGCACCGAGGAGGAAATGGGAGGGAGGAAGGAGGAGGAGTTGATAGTTTGAGGGGTCGAGCACCACCTGGTATTCCTTTACAACCAAGGAAAATGCCTAGAGAAATGATAATAAAATAGAGAGAAGTCGCAGAGCCTTCTGTTGCTGACAGGAGCTGTGTATGTGCCCTGCGAGAGGCGTGTGTGCGTGTGTGTGTATGTGTGCAAGTGTGTGTGATGAATAATTCATGGCTGTTCATTAAGGAGAGAAAGTGTGAGTGAGTGATTGAGTGTGTGTGTGTGTATGTGTGTGTGTGTGTGTGTGTGTGTGTGTGTGTGTGTGTGTGCACCCTTCGTTGCTCTGCGCCACGTCGCCTGCCTTGTGGCTGCCATCTGGCTTCACGCCATCAGAGTGCCACCCTCCAAAGCCCTCGCTCTTGCAAACATGGCAGTAGAGGAGGGGAGAATGGTGGTGGGGTGGGGTTGGTAGGTGGTGTGTAGGGGGAGGGTGGAGAGATGGAGGGGGTTTGGTGGGGAAGCGTATATGGAGGGGGCAGAGCCTCAAGTTAACTTCTCCATTTCACTGATATCATGTGACGTCCACAGTCTGGTAAAGATGTGCAGTTGGATGTGAAGCGTAATGACAGTCCATCACGTATGATGCAAAGTGATGCACTGTCATGTCAGTTAACGTAGACTTCTTCGTTTTTCTCTCCTCCCCTGCCTCTGTTCATTTTAATATGGGCTTTGACCCTTTTGATGTGAATCGGCTGCCGTTTTGTGCCCATCGTTTCTGTGCACCACAGCAGTGAGAACAAGCTGTAACCAGAAAACAGCGTCTCCGCTTTCATCCTTTTATTGTGAATGTAGCTACATTTTAATGACCACAACAATATCTCGTTATAAAACACCTCCAATTAGACAGTAAATGACTTTCACTAACTGACATTTTGGGTCCTTGGTGCAGCATTATTCTAGAGGGGAGCTGCATGTTGATTTACAAATTTTGAAAATTAACATGGATCAGCTGGTTTGTTGTTGTATTGAGGCCATCTGTGTGCAGGTCTTACCTGTGTTAATTAGCTCATTCTATATATAGTGGAAAAAGTCCTCTCTGGCTCTAATGAGAGGCACAGAGATGTTTTAATGATTTTGAAAGAAGTCAGTTTTCCATGTGCTTTGAAGCAAATTATTATAGGATTTTTAGTACTTGTTAAAAATCATACATTTGCAACATTAATTGGTGATATTTTGACACGTCACAGTTGGAAAAGCACAGGTGTAAATAACAAAAACACCAACAGCTGTATTCCATTTAGTTGTTTAGCTTCGGGGCCGTGGCACCATGAACAATGTCTCACTGTCACACTGTCATTCCTATAAAACCGCTATTAATGTTATTTCATTTATAACAAGTCAAAAGGTCTAATGTGAAAATGATTCATGCAGTTGGGACAAGAAGTCATAGCAAACAAGACCTTAAGTCACGATCAAACAGGTCCAATGTCTTATTGAAATGAAGACAATGAACTGGAATGATCCTTTAAGGATGTAGCTGCAAGACCATGCACTTATGTTGTTTACATACACAATTGCGCAGTATGTATTTCAATCATGTTGTCATCTACACGCAAAGACAAGCACATCTTTTCCTCACCCTTCCTTTACCTTGTGGTCCCATCAGCATTTGTTCTTGTACGGCAACTTCCCACTGCCAACACATTGCCCTCAGCTCATGCACATGGCAAGTGGCCATGGCAGATGATTGAGTATTTGTAAGTATGTACTGTATGCGATGTGTGTATAATCAACACAAGCAGCTATGGTTGCAAGATAGTGTCCTAAAATGAGATGCCAGGTGTTTGTGTGTGTGTGTCTGTTGTGTATGAGTGTGTGTGTGTCCATCTGGAGGGGTCCTCGGGGTCACAGTAATCTGGCACAGCAATCTCGCACTGTAATCATCTCAGTGCTCAGCAGGTGGTCGGGCAGAAGGCTGGGGAGAAAAGTTTCTGCACATTTTCTCTCAGCGTGCTCAGGCCATTCTGATGCATAGAACTGTGGGCATATATAGACTGTACACTGAACACACAGGCATTCATTATGTGTTTCCTTGTTAAACCAAACTCAATTTAGACTTACTCTGTGCATGCGTGAAGAGAGATGAAGTAAATCAAAACCTTAACCAGGTAAAACAGGAGAGAACGGTGCATGTCTAAAGATAGATGAGCAATTTTCATATCACATTACTATCCACAGCTGTGCAGAGGGCCGTGTTGACAGTGCTGTCCCCAGCTTTGGCGCACTTGACGCGTCCCCCACGGCTGGTCTACATGTGGAAAATGCCAACAGTGGCAAAGGGACAGCGCAGCCTGCTCATGAAATACAGCAGGAGGTTCATGTAAGCAGGAGCGACTGCATCATTATGAGACAAGATACAACAGTGTGTCCCCAGAACATCAGAAAACATATTTCCCGATAGCTGTTTACCTCTGGGACGAAAGCGCCTTATTCTCCTGTAATAGAAGGTGACAGATAACAGAGCAGAGAGGATAATGATATATATTCCACCTCAGGTTCTTTTTTACTGTGGAAGGTCTTAGCTCAATAGCATAGCTATTTCAGGAGATCTAGGCCTTATCATGCCACCACACACAGGGATAATGAACTTGTCCTATCCCCGTACATTATATACATGTCTGTGTGTGTGTTCTGTTTTACCTCAAGAGGACAGCCCATGTGTTGTTACATAGTGATGAAGGGCGCTTGGTTTATCTCCACCTGGCACCCTTATCACATCTGCACATGTGACACCTTTCAATAACCCCCAGTCTCCACCTTTCTCTCCACTGCTCTCTAAAAATGGAGTTCCATGAGACATAGTGTGTCTCTGTATGAGTGTGTGTGTGTGTGTGTGTGTGTTCATATGCATGTGTGCCTAAAAGAGAGGGAAAAGTGAAGAAAGTGAAGAAAGAAAAGTCAAGAATTCAGGATTATACGAGAGGCCCAAACAGCGGTCCAGTGGCTACAGTAACAAAGTACATTTGTAAAGTATTGTGTATCAGCTGAGGTTTGAAGGTAGAGCATTTAAAGGGGTGCAGCAACTTAGACTTGATTACCAGCAAAACTTAAGGCATCTCGTTTTATAGGTAAGTTCTGGGTTACATCTGGTCAGCTGTCCAGTCTAACAACACATGTTCTAGCCAATACACAACACAACCAAGGCCTGCTGTGCATTATAATAAACTTCTTGGTTCAGTTTGGATCTTATTCTAACAATGAATCAGTGAACAGGGTTAAAGAGTGTAGAATAATAAGAAATGGATTAAAAGAAAGATAGATAAAAGTCAGGTCTTAAAATTTTTTCTTAAAGGTGTCTACAGATTTTGGTGCCTTCAGCTCTTCTGACAGGCTGATGCTGGGACAGGGACCACAGATGCTAAATACTGCCTCCCTGAAGCTCTGTGACCTCACTCAGAGAACAGCTCAGAGGACCTGAGTGATCAGTGATTAGTATACATGCTGCTGCATTCTGACTAATCTTGTTCTTTCTGTAGTTGTGCACAATTATTAGTAAAATTTAATGTGAACTCACTTTCATTCAAACCACCGCATGAAGTGGTTTTGATGACATGGCTAAACCCTTTAACACTGGCCCACTTATGTTGTAGCATGTTCCCAAATCTTAGCAATCACTTTTACTACCTTTAGTTACTGTAGTAAATCATCTGATTACTTCCTCTGTGACAGTAGAAGAAGAAAAGAGCAAATGTGAGAAAGAGTGAGAAAGAGTTAGAGGAATATAAGAGCAGGAAGTCGGAGGACTATCAGGAGTGTGAATGGGCAGAGTGTAGAGCAGGCATGTTGGCCAGTCTCCAGTGAGGATAGTGGGTGTCCCTGTGCCAGCTGGCAGCCTGTCTCTCCCATCTGTGGAGCCTAGGAGAGTGTGCAGTAATCTCCTGGAGACAGCGGCTCAGCCCAGGCCAGATTTAAAGGGATATGGCCAGCTGGCCAGGCATGGACAGGTCTGTACCAGGGAGAGAAAGGAAGGGCAGGAGAAGGCCACAAAGAAGGGAGGGGATGAGTGAGTGAGTGAACTGTGATGAAGCAGGTCAGGTGTAATGGCGAGGATGATGGGAGAGCTGAGGATTGGTGGTCAGGGAGCAATAAAGAGCACTGATAAGAATGATTATAGTCCAGCTGCCAGCAAATAAAGGGACATGCTGAATGTAATGTCCCTGCCTTTAACTGTGAAAACTACAATGGGTCTGCTGCAGTAATGTGACTGACATGTACCTGTGTCAGTCCTGGCTTATGTTAGGCTATATCTCACTGCTCTGTTACCGTTCTGTGTCACAAAACTAATGAAGCTAATTGAGGAGGGTGCTCTCTGCTTACTCCAGCAAAAGAAATGACACAAGCGGCAGGCCAAGTAGCTCTGCTTAGCTTTTGCTTTACTCCTCTCTGTGATTGTTGCAGATGGTAATCAGAGCCCAGCTGGCCTGTCGGCTGCAGCTTAAGACCTGCATTTCAAAATAATATCAATCTTAGCAAGACATTTAATCCAGTATTTAACTTTATTTTTAGTAGGAAAATTTCCAGAAGAAGGAGATAATTTCACTAATCCCCAACTCATTTCAGTTGGGTTCAAGAATTTCTTAAAATCCTTTTAGCCTTATTCCTCTTACCATCATTCATTGGTGAGCTATTGTTATCTGTAAATCTGAAATCTTATCTTTATTCCTGAGAGAGACTGTGTTTGAAATTTACTTTAATTTTTCTGTACAACTGCTCATCTTTTTTAAGAAAAGGATGTTGGATGTTGTGGCTGAATAGCAGTGCCACTGATGTCAGACTTACTTCTTCTTGCAGTGTGTGGGTGCCAGGTGAGAGATGGAGAATGTTAAGAGGGAGACAGAGAGGCATTCAAGTTTACAGCTGGGGCCTGGCTCCAGATGTTAACGTGCAAGTAAAAAAAAGGCCCGCAAAGATGGTTAAAAACACCTATTGCAGCAATCAAAGGAAGTAGTCATACATGCACGTCGAGGCGCACTCTTATCCAACAGATATCTGGGAACAATATCGTGCACGCATGCATACACAGGTGTGCTCAACTCACACACAAGCGCAGACGCACACAGAGACCCACACGCCTGCGGCAATTGCAGAAGAATGAGCGAAGCCATGCAAATCCCCAGATGTGCAGGAAGACAGGGGGAAGATGAGGAAGACGGGATTGGGAGGAGGAGTGGAGTGCCTGGAAGGAGGGGAGGGTGGGTCCGATGGTGGGAGGAGGGAGAGGGGGAGGTATGGTGGGGATGGCTGGGTGTTTACTACTGTTTAAAAGGCAGTGGGTGCTGTGTGCAGATTAATAAACAGGAGGTAATAGCAGAAGGACTCTATATTTATTTTTTATCTTAAATGTTGCTTGTTTGTCGGGCTGGATGAATATTGACTGTGAAATTGGGATCAGGGGCGACACATGCCAGTGCTCGGCCTTATCTCTGGGATGCAGGCAGGCCTGGGGCTGTTATCACCGTGCCACAGTGGCGTGCCGGCACTCCAGCGCTCTCAAAGCCGCCACATTCCCTTTGTATCTGCCTGGAGAAGCCTGTTTACCTTTCACTGGCTTGATATTCCTATTAGAGCCGCTGACTATTTACTCACTGCCTCCTCCTCCTCTCCCTCCACCGGGCACTGTGCTGTCTCTCATCTCTCTCTCTTTCTGCTTCCCTCTCTCTGTTTGGCTATGCCTATCTAGCTCTTTTTTTTACTGTGTGTCTCCTTACTGTATATCTTTTTGTCCTGCTTCTGCCTCTGACCTTCACCGTGACATAAAGTTCTGGGCACGGCTTTGCCTGCCATGAAGTAAACAGCTAAGAAGTAGGCGAGTACTTTTATACAGGTATTACATCCATAATGAGGTGGATTGCTTGACACCATGCACAGTAGGAGACTGTCCTCCCCATCAAAAGGGCCACATTTGTCATGTGTTCAAACACCATGAAGAGTTTGTGACTTTAGCACCGGGGGTTGCTTCTCATGTCCAATCTAAAAAAAAAAACAGCAAACATTTGTTTCTTTTAATAATTACATAGATTTTTTTTTTTAAACTTGATAAGGTTGCCTAAATGTAAGCACACCCCATCCATAGATGTGGCGTGTCAGACTCATATAAGCTTTTGCAGACAATACAGTTTGTCATCCAGGCATGAGAAACTGCAACTTGAACAGATCTGGGATCTAGTTGTCATCTTGCTTCTGGTGAAGGCAGACTCAATCAGGGTCATTTGAGTCGAGGAAGTGGTCGTTTATAGCAAACAGTTATACTGTACAGTTAGATTTCGCAGAATGGGCTCTGTTAGTTCTGAGCAACAACAAGTCTTCTGCTCTCCCCTTTAACAACCACATACACAAATATTAAACCTAATGGTAAATACAACAAAGACCATAGCATGTAATGAAGAGTTTAGGGATGCCACCAAGGGATAAGCGGCACATAACATTTTTAAAGAGTTGTGCATGGCTGTGTGAATACATATGATGTTGCTAGTCAACCATAGCCAAGTAGTCGATGAGGAAGCCAGAGATGATGAAGTATGACTTAAGGAGCTGACGCCAATCAACGAATGCAACTCAACCTCAATGCTCTGCTAGAAGTAACATTTTACTCCCTACAACCATGACCCCTCGATTATCTTTAGATTATGAATAAGATATAGGCAAGAAAGGGATTTCTTTGATTTCAGTTGTACAAATTGAAATGTCTGCCTTTTTAACTTTGCATTGTCTCATTAAACTTATTTTTTCTCTCAAATATGTGAGAGTGATTTAATAAAGTGCGAAGATGATTTTTGTTAACTCAGTATGTTTTTTTACACTCCCACCAGTGGTGTAAAACTTAAGTAGGCCTCTCTCAGCACCGTTGCATGTTTGACAGTCTGAGAACACCTGCTTTAGAGCTCTAGGAGAAATACGTTTCTCACAACAGTGTTTTAACAATCAAGCACAACATCAGGCGATTAAGAGTTTAAGAGAAATCATATTAGCAAAATTTCACCAGCCAAAAGGCGCCAGATGTGGTGCCAGCCTCAAAGGGATGAATCTCCAATACAAGTTTCTCTCTCTTCAACTACGTTACCTTGATATTACCAGGCAGCTGTGCAGACCAGTTTTAAACTGCATAACAACCTGCAGGGCAAATACAAGTGAACAGAGAGGAACTGCTACTTGGCAGACAATCCGTCAGTTAAAGCTTTCAGACAATTAACTGGCGCACCTGAGTCAGGAATATCAGTGACACAGCAAGACATAACTATTTTGTGTGACATTCAAGTGTCGAACAGTCTCCTCTCCTAAGGGAAGGGCACTCAGATTCCTCCGGTGATGACTGCCTCTTCTCTGACTGCAATCTTCATGGCAGTTTTTTTGTTTTATCTCTCTCCTCCATGCAGGCTACGCTGAAGGGCTTGAGGCGCACTGTGCCGCATTGCCATGCCACGAGGTGGGATAAGGAGCAAACAAACATACGGGCAGCGCTTAGCAACCCTGATCAGAGTGTCTGCCAGGGTCCTGATAAGCTGACAGGCAGAAGAGGACAGCAAGAGGTTGAAGGAGTGGGTTGTGGGTATGGGGATGTACGGCTGTTGACATTGGAGGGTGCTCTCCCTCTCTGAGCACTAATGGCCATGAATATCATGACACACCCCAAGAACCATGTTATAAACTGGTAGGTCCTGGAGGATTCAGAGGGAAATGTTTAGTTTCATTCAGACTGAACTTTGCCTCACTTTGCACAGATTTGTCCGTGGGAGTGTTTTTGCATTCTGTGTTTTGCTACAATGGCTATGCATTAATTTACATTACCTGTGGCTGGCTTACATGCACTCATGGGCACAACTTATTTTGCCTTTGTGTGAGGGACAGAAAACCTCCCTCTGTTGACTAAAACTAACTGAACATAATGTTCATGGAGTGGAAACACACTATGTATAACTTTTTCACTACAGTAGCACATAAATCTTCACTTCACATTACACAACCTCACATCTTTTGTCACAGCGCACAAGCAATAGCTTGTTGTTGAGTCTAAACAAATGATTTAATACTAAGCCTTGCAGCTCAGACACTTGGTTACATGCACCAACATATAGTGAGAGCCACCAGCTCATCTCCTGTGGTTTTGCCTCCTATGACTCAGTGGTAAGGCAACCTCTTCTTACATCAACAGTTCACCAGTCTGTTAGATCAGCTGAATATATAAATTGTATATGCCACAATTAATGGAAGTGAGATAATGGTTTATAGCATTAGACTGGGAAAACACATCAGTGATGCAGAACACATGTCATGACATTTTCAGTGGGATCCATGTCACAGTTGCACGCTAAGTAAAATAAAATATTTTGGCAGTTTGAGCTATTTCAAAACATGTGAGACAGGCACAACACGTGAGAGGAGGGTACAGCTGTATGTAAATGCTTACTGTTTGACCTATAACACTGTTTTACCAGCTGCTTTAACCAAACCAAAACAGTACTGCAAAGTATCAGCTGATTTGCCTCATTGGTTGTTTTGAGAACGAGGTTTCTTGCTACTCTGCAGCAAGCAAACTCTCCTGCTTCAGTGTTTCCTTCCTCCCTCTCCTTTACCATCTGCAGCAGCTTCATATAAGATGGTTGTATTCTTCTTGATTACAACCATGTTACCATGACACCTTCCATTGTCTGCATTTAGTCATCCTCCTTTGCATTCAGTGTGAACACAGTTTGACATGCAAGGACGTAGTATGAGGTGGGAATAATACAACAATAATTATTTTGTCCTCAGTGTTCGAGTGTTCGTATTACTTCACATGTTGAGTGGATCAAAGTTTATTTGAAAACCGACAGCTTAAAAGCAGTTTGGCGATGAGCTCGCAACGCCAGATTCAGATGTATAATCAACACCATTTTGCCTCTACACTACACTACGTTGCATGTTTCATCTTGAGTCTGCTCCACTTTAACTATCAGTGGTCTCTCACTTTGTGTACATTCTGCAAAACAATTGACAAGATTTCATGACCAGGTAAAACAGGGGGTGATTACTCAAAGCAGTACTGCATACATCTACACCCTGTGGCCCCAGAGTGATGAACAACATGTAGTGTACTCCTCTGGGATGTGTTTATGTTTTATGTTTTGGGTCCTCCATGACCCAAAAGTGTATTTTCATCTCACTGTCTGACAATCTGAACATCTGCCTGTCTTTTGATGGTTGGTCAGTCCATCTGTCTGCTGATTAGTACACATCTGTCTGTCTATCCATCTGCCAGCTTTTGCAGCCAACGTGTGGGAGACATGAGGAACATTACTATCCTGTTTTACTGCAGTAAAGAAAAAGTACAGAGAAGGATGACGATAAGATGATGAGATTAAAAGTAAATGAAGAAAAGCATCAAATGACAGACTGCTTACCTGCCAGCACGTACACACACATGCGCACACACAGACAGGTATACACATACACGTGGCCTGACATTTTATCTTGCTGTTACCTGAAAAAATATGGATTCTGACAGGCATCGTTTAAATTTTATTAGCAAATAATTACCGTTTTTCACTAATCAAATCTAATCTGGATCCTCAAAGCATTTATGATGTTTTAATGAGGTAACTGTCACTCACAGATGAGGGGACAGTAATGCCTTATCGAGTAATAGCTTACAATTTTTGATTATACTTTTTTTGTAACATTGTAGGGAATTAAAATTTAAAATTCAGGAGTGACATTACAGCAACACTGCATTTTTTTTTAATTTTGAAAAATGTAAACACTTGAACCAGGTTGAAAAGCAGGTATAATATTTTATTACGTTCACAATCCTAGCTTGGTATCTGCTAATTAGCAAAAACACAAAGTATAGCTTAGTTTTGCCGAAATTTGGTCATAAAGAAGAGTAATTAAATTTTTGACCGCATAGGATCATCAAACATGAACATGACGGTCTGAACCACATTTCATGGCAATCCCCATCCAATAAATGCTGAGATAGATGACCAGTAGATCACTAAAGTGGTGGACTGACTGACCTACAGACTGAAAAATGCAGCTAATTTATCCTGCTGTTGAGTAACTAGTAAAGTAAAGTGACGACTCTGAGTATAAAATACTTATTGCTTACATTGCAGATGGGTTTTTACAAATTGAGTACTTTGGCCACGCTTGACTGTCTGAATATGTATCTGTACTTTGTCCTTCTACTCCGACCATATGGTTCTCAATAAGAATAAACAAAGCATAGAAAGTATCTGCAAATACTATTTGACCCTAGTCTGTTTACAGATCAGTGAACCTTAATTGGCGCTGTCAGCCCATGTTCACTTCCAGCCTATCCATTTCAACGCTGAGACAATAACAACATTATGGAGCTCAATAGCTCATATTCCTATGTGGCAATAATATCTAGATCCCTCCTCCTCTCAGTGCAAATCAATGGAGTGAGATGGCCTTTGGCTTCATTTTTCATCTTTAATATTGATTGCTGTTCTACTTTGGAGTGCACTGTCAGTCCAATTACGAAGAATTTAATTGATTTTTCTTCACAGGCTGGGTTAGATTGGATTGGTTTATGCAAAGCAGATCAAACAGAAGTACTCCCTGGACTCCCTTCTATGTGTAAAATACAGCTCTAATGAGCAGGAGCACCCTGACACTTTCTACATCTCACCCCTTTCTCCCCCTGTTTCTCTCTCTCAGCACAAAAGTGACACACATGTGAACACACTTGCACACATATAAAACAATTCAATGTAACAGCAGCCACAGTAATTATTAAAAGAAACCATTTTGATGATTCCAACACAAATAACCATCTTCAGTACACCGGCATTGCCAAGAATTATTGTGTTCAGGAGAGTGGATAGCTCTGCTGTTGTATTTTCCCCCCAGAGAGCGTTGAAACTTAGGTAAAGAGTTGATAATTCATACAATTATATGTAATGAATAAAGCAGGTGTCTCTTCATTTGAAAATTCCACAATGACCTTTACAGGAAGCCTCCTCTCATGAAATATACATGACCCTGAACACAATATGTCAGACAGCTAGACAAGGCTAATTAGCTGCAGGTAAATTCTGAAGGCCTCGCTCTCTTTTCTGCTCTCTGTCACAGACACACACACACGCACGCGCGCACACACACACACACACACTTTGGTCAAACCACTTGCTTCTTCTGCACCAAGTAGCACTGTCTCACAGGTCTAGAAGTGTTGACTTTAGTTTGCTGGCTCAGTTTTGCACTGAACTTCCCCAAACTTTCAACCAAACAGGACATTTGTCTTAGACTTTGGCTATCGAGTCTAAATAGATGTTTTATTTGAAATCAATCAATCTATTGATTGAAAGCCTTGGTCAGAAAAATATTTTGATCTGTAAAAAAATATTGATCAAGAAATTGTCCAGAATAGACCTCCACATTAAAGATATATATTAACACTTTACAAGTCAAACAAATGATGGAGGGTTAGTGAGTGAGCTTCAGAGGTGCTGGTGGACAGATTTTTGTCAATTTTGGATCCGAATAATTCTCCCTGTTCCTTGTCTTCATGCTAATCTACTTTAACCAGCTACCAGCTATACTGACAGATAGGAGAGATAAGGAATCAATTATGTAATTTAACATTGATGAGCAAGAAACTGCATTCATCAGAATAAGCATACTTTTTAAAAATCATTGCCTGAAATGTTGTGGAGAGTTTTTAGTATATACAATGGGATACTCCTGCAGCGGCCAGCATTGTACACCTCACTTCATTTCCCATTTAATTATTATTTGCTGGAAGGCAGCGGGCTAATGTTTAATGTACGAGACTTTAGGCATGTGTTGGTGTGTCTGTTTGTTTGGTTGTCACAGAGCAGAGGAAATGTGTTGTCTTATAGCAGTCTATCGCTTGTCTCCTCACTTAAATCTCTACTTTCACATTCCTGGAGGCTCGTATTGGAGCTAACACCCCTCCTCTTTGCACCTTTGCACATCCTGCAAGTGTGTATGTGTTTGTGTTTGTGTGTGTGCGCGAGTGTGTGTAAGGGAGAGAGTGAGGCAGAGATGGTGCTGTCTTCTATGTCTCTGGGTGCCCCCTTGCTGAGCTGTCATCACTCCCTGGCACCGGGTACACAGCACAGCTGCAGGGGAACCACTCTGCGGGGAACCTTCGTTTCCATCTGTCTCCAATTCACAGTGGCACCTATTTAGAGCAGCTCAGCGGCTGTGCATGCCACGAGCCACAAGAGAAGGGAGAGGCTGGTTTTAGGGGGGTCAAGAGAGGTGGGCATCAACAGATCACATGCTTGAGTTTCAGGCAGTAATATTATGGGGTTATATTTGACACAAGCATGAAGAACCTGTCATATATGACTTTATTATATGAATACATTAATTTCATTGTAACATATTGCATTTTTCATTTCATTTCTGATGTAATCAGTTTGTCATCAGATTTCTGTTTCCAGAGAGGCATGGAAGAATGAAACATTCATAAAGCTGAAAAAAGAACAAGCCAAACACAGAACAATCCTACTTTTATGCAGTCAAGCAGCTGGTAGATTGTAAAAAACATCTAAAAAGTGATACACAGTAAGTTTTAAACACTATTTGTGATGAAATTCTCACATTGGACTTGTCTTTGTCAGATGATCTCTTGTGCACTGTTGTATACTGTGCATACTGAAACTGAAAATTTTAATATTGCACTGTTTCCCATAAAGTTGGAATAAAATATTTTCTTTACTCTTCTCATGAAATGATTGTGACAATGTGATTTATTCTCGATAGATAGTGTGTATCTTCTCAAAACTCATCATTGCACCTGGTCAAAAGTGATTACTGATGTGCATAAATAAGAATACAATGAGGAATGTGTCTGAAAAACAAAATCATTCCAACTTGATGGGCAACAGTGTATTTTCACAAATATGATTCGAAAAATGAATAAACTGCTTTAATGATGAACTTAAAACACGTACATGCCATAAATTGCAAAATGTACCTTTAAACATCATCACGAGTAACCTTATCAGTCCATATCGGTTTAATATCGCTGTGAGTGCATATCAGCATCTGTGTGTGTGCGCATGCATTGTTATGTGTGTCTATCCGTGCACGTGTGTATACACTGTGTATTCCTGAACTTGTGTCTGTGTCTGTGCAAGTATGAGGATGGGCTTAATTTAGCAGGTGTGCTTTGACAGTTCTTGAATGAGCGCCAAGTCTGCTGTACGGAGGATAAGAGAGAGGAGGTGCTCAATGTGCATCTGTGTGGAGCTCGACTGTGACAGATGGGGACGGTTTAACTTATAGAGTTCTGCTAAGATCTGGAGGTTTTTCTGACGCTGTCTGTGCCAAACAGGTGTGTATTCTAAAAACACCACAGAGAGAGAAGGTGAACAAGCCTCGACTGACTTATTTGTCTGGCAGTGGTGCTTTTCCTGATAGAAGGAGGTTGCCATGTGTAAACTGTGTTTTTTGTTGTTCTTTACGTGGGTCCAAAATCGTTGCAGTTGCTCCCTTTGGGAAAGACACCACCGTGGGGTGTTTTCATTCATCCTGTCTCACTGTTGGTAAAATGGAAACAAACACAGACTCCAGTCACACTCATATTTTTATGGAGTAAAGTGTCTAATGAACTGTTATTTAAACTTACAAAGAATCCAGTTAAACATAGCTAATGTAATTTTTGCCACTTGGGATCTCTCAATCAAAACAACAAAACGGTTTGATGATGTTGTGAACTAGCGTGGGATCAAGGGAGCCATGTCCTCAATGTTTAAGAACAACTATTGCTCATGAAAATCAATCTAATGTGACTAAGACAGAAATCTGGGTAACAGATGAGGTGGTGGATTGAAGTTTTATTCATGTTACATTGAGTCACATCTGCCAGCTTCCTTCCTCACTCCCTGATGCATCATTTGGTGTTTTCCTCAGAAGCCAGAGAAACTGGAAAGGTAAAGGGGATATGATGCCATTCACAGGCGACCAAATGAAAAGCTCTATTACCTTGAAAATATGGTTATGGTAAACATTTGCATTTGTGGTTTTTAACTATTATAAAAGATCATTATTCATTGTTATCATTCTCACAGTTATAGAAAGACTTTTCTGCAGCCTGTGAATGTGCATACACTCCTTTCAGCTGTTTTAGAAGCAAAACCTTTCGGACCCTTTCGATGTTGAACAACAGTGGCGCGTGCGTTGGCTCAAATTGTCTTAACAACGGCTGCAGGGTTGAAAAGTTCAGCCAGTTAGTGGTGGCCAGGTGTCTCACAGGCAGGCAAGACACTTCACCATATGGCTGCTTCTCGCCACCAGACGCCAGCCGTCCCAGCGGCTGACTTTCACATGCTTTACTTTTGCTGTGCAAGGTGAAAAGTTGCATCTTGTCTAAAGCCTGACCAATATATTGCAAGAATTGTGCATGTGTTTATATTCACAGGGGAACTTGCTCCATCACTGGTAGGACATTGCGCTGCGGTGACAATGAGACAATTAATAACCTGGCTAGAAAACAAGAAAGACAGATTTGATGCATTTCCTCGGGATTTCTGATATACCAACAAAGTTGCAGATTATTTTGCTTCTCTCCTGCATGCTGATTGGAGTTTTAAAGAGGTAATGAAGTCCTGGTGTGTCCTCCTGCTGGGTTTGTATTTGGTGAGGGGTGCCTGTGTGTCGCTGATAGAGGGATCTCTCTGACACGGCTGCTCTGGCCCGCCGCATCTGGGAGCCAGTAGCGGCAGCCGCTGGGGGGAGATAAGGCAAGGCTAGCCGCTTGCCTGCAACACACGTTTTGCCCCCCCTCTGCCCTGTTCTCCTCCTCTCCTCCCCTGCTCCTCTCTCCACCCATCCTCCCTCCCGTCATCCCCCTGACCTTATCTCAGGGGAGAAGGCACCACTGGGTCGCTACTGTGATAGCACCTGCCAGAACCAGAGCTGGCCTCTGGTGATTATGGGGGAATCATTATCTCTCTCTCCCCAAAAACTCATTTTATACCTGCCAACATCTGAGGGGAGGGGGGCAAAGGAGCAAAGGCTTCTATAACAGGTAACACAGAGAAAACTGTTTGTGTGTGTGTGTGTGTGTGTGTGTGTGTGTGTGTGTGTGTGTGTTTTGGTGTGTGCATCAGTAGTTTGGGGCATCTAGGCAAAAATAAATGTAGCAAATCAGCCTTTTTTCTATGTGGAACTTTATATGAATGTGATAAGATAAAGATTATATGTGTATGATGGCTGCTCATCTGTCTTCAGGCTGTGCCTGCACTATGTTTATTTACATAAGAATGTTTCATAAAGGGCTTAAACCATCGTCACAAACTGAAATCACTTTTATCAAGGGTTAACAAACTCTTACAAAATGAGATGTTGCTGGAGAAAAACTGTTGTTCTGCTTGGTGCCATGTTGGATATAAGTGGCAGCAGTTTTTTGTTTATGTGGAGCTTAGCATGCCTTCAGTCTCATCGTTCCCAAATCTGTTGCTCTTACTCTGCCATTCTTTGCTCCCTTTAATTAGTTAGCTGCACCTCTTTGCTCCTTCCGTTCATACTTTTTTCCTGATCTCACAACTGTCTTGTCAGTTTAAAAACCAATAAACGCTGTAACTTTCAGTCCTTGATGCAAGTTGCCCTTAATTTTACCCCTTTTCTGACTTAAACCATTATCTACCCCTTTATCATGTTCTATGTTTCCAAACCTGTAATGGACATCCACTCTCCACCAGCCCTACCACCTGTTGTGTTCTCATGGCATGACATATATAAGTTTTCATTTTACTGACGACTGCATTCACAGGGCTTGTTCACCTAACACAAAATATTTTCAATGTTAGCTCTAAAATGTTGTTCCACTCAAAACAAAAATATAAATTTAAGGTTCACTGCACATTGATTTTAATATAAAATGTGAACATCTAATGCATGTACACTTGGGACAATGTGGGAAATTACATAAGTTTAGCAGCTAAAAATAAAAAAGCACCTACATTTCATGTGTACACTGTGGGTTTATAGAGAAATCAGTTCTCTCTCTCTTTCTATCTTTATCTGTCTCTCTCTCTCTTTGTCTCTCTCCCTCTCTCTCTCTCTCTCCCCCACACCCAAAGACAGAAAGCACCAGTTTCTCTCACTTCCTCTCTGTTGATGACCATATGTGAGTTGGTTTCAGCCAGGCGCTTGGCACATCTGTGTGCTCACATCCCCTCTCACTTCTCTCATCAGCACACTTCTTGATCCAACAAAAATATGTTGTGATACATGTTTGTGTGTGTGTGTGTGTGTGTGTGTGTGTGTGTGTGTGTGTGTGTGTGTGTGTGCAAGGCAGTGAGGAGTATTGCCGTCATACACTCAGGCCACTCCATCAGGGTTAGGGGTTAATGAGTCCTGGGGGGTCAGAGGTCAAGGGGGTGATGGCTACAGTGTTGCTAGAGTTTCACATGAGAGCCCTTTCAGCTGCCTGAGCTTTGTGAAGTTTACTTTGGCTTCTTTGATTCTAAATGTGCGACAGCAGTGTTTTAGCATATGTCTCTTTACAGATCGGTCCTGTGTTCTCTATTTAAAGAGGTCTGCTTGGTAGCATCCATATGCATTAGTGTGGGGGGAGGATGAATTAAAGTCATATCACATTAAAATAAGTTGACATGACATGATCTTTGATCAAACTCAACACTTGAGTCGCTAAAGGTTTCATTGTTGAAGTATTTTTACCTACAGACACCACGGTAACACTGTAGAATAAGCCCAGCTGATGAACCTTAAACATTTTTAAATGTATTACCACACATAATAACCAAGATTTATTTCATTGTAATTAAGTGACAGAAATGTCCTGCTAATTTGTTAAATTGCAAAAAATCCTACATTGTTTTATTGTGACTATATTTTTATTTTTCTACTTAAGCATTAACATTTTTCCTCACCACTAAAATGCTTTTTTCTAATGTTTTTGAATAAGACGTTGCTCTGTTCGTTCTTAATTTAAACCTTAAGGCACTTTTATGCAGCTTTTGGGCTTTTTTAAACATGTGTCAGCTGACCAGAAACATGGCATCATGCTGGTGAAGAAGAACAGATTAAAATGTTTACTGGTGTAAAAACCTCAAGTTGGAACAATTAGTTTGACGTTACACAGGACAAACTGCACCCACCCCTAAGGATAAGGAGATAGACGTACAAAAAGGATATGTTTTTTAGTTATGGGAAAACAGAAATTACTTTTATGGCTGATGAGCAAGGTGCACAGAAGCAAAGGATCTTGGGAAGGGAAGGAGGGAAGGGGAGCATCTTAGAATGTAGGAGGCAAGGAGGGAAGGAGAGGTGCTGGCCACAGACACAGCTGGTTCCTGACAGAGGAAACCCAGACAGAGGCCCAGGTCCTGCTGCATGCTGCTGTCTGCTGCTATCACCAAAGCCAGCACTACTGCTGGCCTCCCCAGGGGCTGCAGCCCTGCAACACACACACACACACACACACACACACACACACACACACACACACACACACACACACACAGTTACACTTACACTACTACACACTTCTCTTTTGAGCTGCAGTGGCAGGCAGGGCAGGAGGAGGGCTCAGATGAGAGCACAGCCCCTCAGCCAGAGCCACGAGGCAAGCTGACCTGCCACTGACATACACACACTCTCACACACACTCTGCCGAAAGGGAAGGAAGAGAGATTGAGAGAACCAGATGAATGGAAAATAAGAAAAAAAAGATTCATGCACAAGATGTGCCAAGCACGTCTAATGGAGACAGCCAAATGGACTTCTAGCTGAAGACTTTTAGTCGTGGTTATTGACATCAAACATCACGCATTTTTCAAAAGCAAAGTTGTATGCAGACATGAAGGAAAGTCACTACCAAAGGAATACAGGACTAATACAGCAATGATCTTTTTGATGAGGAGGTGAAAGGAAGAAGAGGAAGCAACTTTTGGCCGTTTCTTGTTTTTCTCTGTTTGAAGCTTTTACTGCAGCTAGGTTCTTGTCCTTGCACGGCGGTTCAGTGGGTCATGCAATGATCTGCTGGAGCTTAAAAGGCAAGCTGGCTGTATATTATGAGGAAAAACATGCAAAGCCATAAGGACATATGGAAGAGAAGGTCCAGCAAAAAACCTTTTAGTATTTTGGAGCTCATAGAGATTTTTCACATTGATTCCCATTCATTTGTCTTTGCTTTACTGTTTTGGACCCAGAGACCTGCACATAGTGCTTCACACTAACAGTGTGTCACCTAACCTTGAAGCCCCTCACCTTACAAAAAAACTGGAATCTTGAGATCCTGGAAGCGTTGTTTTGGAGGTCCAATCATGTCTGCTGAGCTCCACTTGGAGCACCAGAAGAAGGCCGATCTGAGAGCCGGGACTTCCCCTGCTCCAGTGTTTGCTCCACGTGTCCCCACCGTCACACTGATCAGCCACAGAGAGCTGAGGGATAAACACACTGCTCACAGGCTCCAGGCTGGAAGCCTTGATCCAAACCTGGCAACCAGCAGCCACTACAGATGTAGTGAAGGTAGGAGCTTGTCATCTTAAAGGACCTTTTTTATGAAATCTTTTGGCAGTGTGTTACAGTGATGAGTGATGGAGGGTCCCGCAGCTGTCAGGTCTGCTCATTAAGTTGGAGTGATTGACGGATAATCAGTTTGTGTTGACTTAGCGCCGCATGCTGTAAGGGCAAATGTGAGGTTTCTTCATCTTGCTAGTAGACCTGTTATTGAATGATTGAAGCCGGTGTTTCAAGGTTAGACTGACATCAAACATTACTATCTTAATGACTTTTAGGTTCAAAATAAACTAAGGTTAGCTTTTCCAGTGCACTTGGACATTTACAACATTGTTGTCCTTTTATAAACAAACTCATTTTCAACATCAAAGTGAATCTGGAATCAAGTGTAAACAGCCAACAATTGCAATTTAACTCAACAGCATCTTGTATTGTTATGTATTATTGTCTTCATAGGAGCTGTCAAGCACAAATCATTGGTGTTAACAAGCCCAGTGGAGCACATTTGTCCCGTGGCACTAGAAAGGAAAGGGAAAGAGGTTTTTAGAGCACTGGGTGGGTGGGTGGATGGGTGAGTGGGGGGAGGTCTTCCTCTGGGCTTCCCCGCACAGCTGCAGGGAACAGGACCAGATTCTGGAGTTTTACTGCTCAGCTTCAGTGGCTTCATAATACACATGCAGGTCGTGAGAGTGCATTGCAGTGAATGACAGAGGGAAAACTTTAAGGGAGCATTTTTGCAGACAGATGAAGGATACTTGAAAGACATCCAGGAAAAAAAAAGGAGTAGAGAAGAGGAAAAGTGTAATTGATTCTTAAAGCACTGAAAACACTGAAGTAGTGCCTTTAGGTAAAAATGAAAACCTTCACTTAAATCAGCAAAGGGTTCGAGGAGTGAGAGATGCATTAAGAATCAGACATTAAAGGCCCAATTTTATAGACTCTAAATATGTAGAAACTGTAAGCCAGAGCAAGGACTAATACCCAACGGAGTGAATTACCTGCAGCGCCTGCCGTCTCTTGGCAGTAATGAGCTTTGTGAACGTCGCAGCGATAAGGCCTCTATAATTAGGCTTAGTCATAAGCATCCCCCCTGTAATTCTGTGATAAAAACCCAGTAGAACTCTGGTGTCGATGCTCCAACCTATCTGTCTCTCTCTCTCTCTCTCTCTCTCTTTCTCTCAAACACACACACACACAAACATCTACAGGAGAAAATCAAAATATGTCAGTGCGAACTGTAAACACAGCTCTTTGTCTCAAGTAGTTTACCTGATGTAACTGTGTGTATGTGTGTGTGTATGGGGGTAGTCCAGCAATATGTTCACACTGTATGGAGAAGCAATAGCAATGTGTGTGTGTGTGTGTGTGTGTGTGTGTGTGTGTGTGTGTGTGTGAGAGAGAGAGAGAGGTGTTGTGAGCTGCAGCATAGGCTTCCTGTGAGGGAGCAGATGTCGCAGAGCTCAGGCACAGCTGCGACGGGCGATAACCGCGGTGGCAAGAATATGTCGGCACGCTGGCTCTTCTCCCTGGGTCTTATCAGTCGCACACAGCATACACATGCACGCACGCGCGCACACACACACACACGCACACACACATATATAGATACTCTACAATAAGGAACTGCCACCCAACACTAGCACACCCTCACAGCAGGCCCAGATAGAGAGAGGAAGGCAATGAGAGAGATGGAGAGAAGAAGAAAAGGAGCAAGGACTAAATCAAGGGACTTTGAGGGAGAAGGTGCAGTGAATCTCTAACAAAGCCTTGGCTCATGTCTGCTGTATCATAGACTTCATAATTTTGTGCCAATCCTAATCCTCTATAGCTATGAATAGGCTATTCTTTGCAGCTTTCTTGTACAAAAAGAGATAACTTGTATGTAACTACAGAAGTGCATAACTTTGTCACATTCTCTATCTTGGTGTTTTTCTGTGATAATTCATATCTCCCACTTGAATTCAAGCACATAATAACCTAATAAGAGTGTATTTTCTGATTTCAGTTGGAATACAACCAACCATACACACTGTTTTATGATTCAGTGGAGGATCTGTTTTCCACATTCTACGTGTTGGTTTCTCTTGCAGTTTTGCCATGTCACCATAACTCAGCAGCTCTGCAGCTATGAGCAATGCTATCACAACCAGCATGACTGACCAGGAATAAAACCTCATAACCTCAATGTAGATGTGAACATACCGGGTCCACTTTTTCACAAATGATCACATCCCCATAGCTCATGCACAGACACAGGCAAACTGAGAAGGCAGAGATTAACACAATGTGGGAAAAGACAGATGTTGATGATGATGCAAGAAGAGGAAGAAAAACTGAGTAAATAAGGAAGGAAAAATAAAGCGAGGGGCATGTGTGGGAGGAGAGGCAAGGTGGTGATGAGAGGTGTGTGAGAGAAAGGGAGGGGGAGAGAGAGGGAGAGAGAAGTTACCCTCTCTATTTCCTCAGCACCAGCTTTGTGGTTTCTATGAGGAACAGATGTTCATAACTTGATACAGTGCCTCATCCCCCTCTACTCACTATCTCCAGTGCCAGCACCACCAACTGTCTGCACACACACACAAACACAAGCTCATACACACACGAAAAACAAGCACACACACGAATGTTGTCTCTTGGGAAACACAGTCATATATAGAAATGACTTTCTCATGTTAATTTATGGGGGCGTATACACCTGCATACTGAGGCCTTTTACTGTCTGTTTCCCTCTGTGCTCAGCCAACATATCCTGTTCTTGAGTCAACACTTGATATAATCAGGTGTCGCTTCCTCCTTTGTCAGTTTGCACTTCTGTTGGTCAGCTGTGACCCTGCGCTCAGCTCTCTTACTCAGGCTGGCAGTCTTGCCAAAGAAAATACAGACGCGGATACGCGCTGTTACTGTACCTGTGTGCAAGCAGAAGTTTAAGTCCACACATGAGTCATCTGAAAATCACCCTGCAGATAAGCAGAACCGGCCTTATCACAGTGGCTCACACATTTTGTTTCCTATCTATTTCCAGATTAGTTTTAGACAGTATGACAATGAATAAAAGAATTTAGGTGAGATCTGTCTGCAAATTCAACACAATTTTTACAAAAAATAATGCCTGTAAGAATATGAAATATTGGAGACAAGAGAAATGTGATTTAATAATGGGCCATACTTTGGTTTGCAATTAAACAATCTGATGAAAATTATTGAAAAATACGTGGAACAGACTGTGAAAATTCAGACATACAGGAGCAGCTACAGTAACACATCGTGTAGTGCTCTTACTGGAGTTGTTCTGTGGCAGAATCAACCCTGGAAGTCAAGTACTTCAAAGGACATTATTTTTTCCAGAGTGCATCGATTGAATTTTGAATTCCCATCATGTCTGAATGATTCAAACAACCGACACTTTGCTGCTCGATTGCAAACAAAATGTCAGGGGGTCTATGGGTGCAATTTGTAAAAGCAGCATTCCAGCGTGCGTGCTTGAGTGGGTGGGTCAATGATCCGTTACACCACGCCGTATTACAGATACACTCTCTGTCTCATCCTCTTTCATAACATTAAGGAGCGGCTCGAGGACAGGCACACATTTAAGATGTTAAGACACAAAAAGAGAGAACAACATCCTTTTCAGCACGCTATCAGATGAGCTGTGTTTAAATTACAAAACCCATATTCAGAGAGGAAACACATGACTCAAAGAGAAATTTCTCAACACAAACCCGATCATTTGTATCAGCGTTTCAATCTCTTAACACAACTCTTTCCTTTTTTTTCCTGTTTTGATCGAGTGAGATGTACCCTTTCCTCTTTCATGACTGCCTCAGAGCCTACACTGTTGACTCTAATGGCGGCTAATGTAAGAGTGTGGTCTGTTGAACGTGTGTGAGAGGGGAGAGGATAGGAGAAGAGGGAAGAGCGCAGGAACACAATGGGTCTAGGGTTCCTTTCAGTCGGCTCAGGGCCTTATCTCATTTCAACACACTAGCCTGTGACTGCCACTATAGGAAAGGATTTACAATGTGTGAGTGGAGGAAATGCTGCAAACTTCTCTCCTTTCTCCTGTGCTTTTACTCTGACACATGTACACACACACGCACGGGCACGCACACATGCACACACACACACACACACACACACACAGAAACAGCCATTTCCATACCAGTACAATGACCAAACCTGGGTCTTGTATCTCAGTAAATGCTCAGCCATCTAGGGGATGCTTTCAACATAGGCCAGAGTGGTATGTGTGTGAGTGTTTGTGTGTGTGTGTGTGTGTGTGTGTGAGTGTGTGTGGTGAGCAGGGGGCTTGACAGAGAGATAGAGGAGTGAAAGAAAGAGGAGACAAAGCTGTTTTCGTCATTAATGCCATCAAAGGGACTTCCAGTCGCAGTATTACAGGACAGAGAGTTCATTGAGGCGAGTTCCCACCATGTGTGTGTTTCATTGTGCAGTTTATCAGGACGACCACATGGAGTGTCAGAGCTCACCCAGTGACCGCTCAACAAAAGGCCAAATTAAGAGGAGTGAGAGGCTGTCGTACAGGGAGGCTGACAGGTTGACTGACACCGTTCCCGAGGAGAATAGCATCCTGTCAATCTTGGAGCTGTCACCTTGACAGGAATCCTTTCTTTGGATGCAACCCCCATCGCCAACCTTTCTGTCACTCAAGGCCACACACACATTCACGCATACACCTCTTTCCTTTTCAGTATTCTGCGCAGGAAACAAATATGCCACCTACAGTCACATACTAAGTACAGGTACACACAAATACAGTGCTGCATGTGTATAGAGACCATAGGGCCACAACTCTGAGGGAAAAAAATATAGAGTGAGCTTCATAAACACTCCATCCATCTCCTTGACAACCATGCTTCCACCATGGTACACTACACACGCTGCTTCTGACAGACCCAGATTGTAATGGTCTGTGCATCTGTTTATGTGTGTAATGTTGGTGTATTTCAGCCTACGTGTGAGTGTGTGACCATGTTTTCAGCAGCAGTTTTACAGTAACAAAGGCTCTGGATCTTAGGTTACCTAAAGTTATTCCTTTTCATGGGCCATGCAGGGGAACTGTTATGATCCAATAAAAGACCACCGGGGCTTCCCCCTGCACGCTTGTTCACGTTATTTAATCAGTTCTGGAGCGTCTTCCAAATGTCCTCCCGGCTCCATGTGAAGGCAGCATTTGTGTTTGGGGCTGGCAAGGCTGGTGAGACTGGAGTAAGGGCAGAGCAGCTGTCTGTGTGTACTTTACAAGCTGGTTCTGTTTGTTCTGTAGACACAAGAGGGGTCAGGAGGGTGTCAGCTTTGTCTTCTGTCCACCTCCATGGCTATGTGTGTGTGCGTGTGTGTGTGTGTGTGTCTCCACCAGAGGGAGAGAGGGGGCAGGTGGGTGGGGCAAACAGACCAGCATGGACAGGTGGAGGATTCTCACTGTAGAGGTACCAGATGTACCTGCCTCTCCCTCTCTGTCTCTCTCTGTATATTTCTGACTGCCTGATGTATTTGTTTATTTATTCAGTGGCAGTGTACATAAATCCACTAGCCAAAAGTCTATTTTTAGACATATTAGAGGTGAAAGGATTCCCCAACTACTAAATTAGTTGTTTGACTTAAAATGAAACCGCATCAGTTTAGCTTTTCTTTGTTGCTTTTGTCCATTTTATAACTGGACTGTTGATCAGGCAAAGCAATCTGAAGATGCTCCCTTGACCCACGAAACTTGGCACAAAATTGGCATTTTCAGTGTTCCTAACATGGTATAGACTAAATACATAACTGATGAAGCCAAAAAAAACAAAAAAAAACCCACCAAAAAACAGAGGGGAATAACTGCTAAAAAAGAAATTTTGTAGTCTTTGGTCAGATGTTACCCCGTCACTTTTCTTTTCTTCTTTTTTAGTCATATTTCTTTAAATAAAGAAATTTTCTTTAAATAAAGGAATATAGAATGAACAATAAATAGGATAAACTTTAAAATAAATAATATAATTAAAGATATAACACGCTAAAGATTGAAACGGTCAATTAACTGGAATTTAAATGCTCAGCACCAATGTAACTATGACTATTAATGGTGGTTAAGAGACACAAAAGGACAACACAATGCTGCATTGTCAGGTACTCATTGAAACAAGTAGGAGCATACAATACATGCAGAGCAATAGCAAGGGAACATTAATGATATGGATAAAAGCACCATTTACTATACACAACAACTACACTGTCTTCTGTATATACAACTAAAACAAGCCTTTTTGGAAAACACTGGAACATTGCCAGTGATGTGACGCTGATCACCGAGCATTGTCTCTTAAAATAAATAAATAAATAAATAAACAAAGTCAGTCCGCCCATCTAACTGTTTACTGCATGACAGCACCTGACCGCACAAAGCCAGTTTTATACATTTTACAAGCTATGCAGTATGCAGTGTTCACCTCGCATTCATTCAGCTCGCAGGAAGCTGTTCTTGTACATGTTGTTTTTTTTTCCACCAAACGCTAAATAAAGTAAATAAAGTGTGCAGTCTGATAGAGTCAGTTCTGCTGTCCTCGACATCCTGATATGAGGAAACAGCGGCCCCCACGGGCAGACAGAGGAACAGCTGGACTTCACTCAATTCTCGTTGCTTTTTGATTCGATCGTTTTGATGTCTGAAATAATGAAACAGCATATAAAACGTGTCTCGAGCTACACTTTACGTGCCAGGCATGCACATAAATATCTATCATTTGCGCATTTTATCAGTGGCTTTTCATTGTAAAAATAATAATGTCATTTTTGGCCAAGTGTTTTAACCAGTAACCAGTAAGTTCCACAGACGTTCCTGCACGTAACCTTCTGCAATATAGTGCAGCATATTTAGCCTCCAGTGGCATAATCTTAATAACTGTGTGCCAGTATGAGATTTTGTTTTCTTGAATTTGGATCTTTTTCAATTTAGAAAGAATTCCTGTACAATAGCTGCCAGCTCCTCTGCTGCTTCTGATGGTACCCGAGAGAGAGAGGCAGGGAGCGAGAGAGAGAGAGAGAGAGAGAGAGAGGTTAGGAGCTCCAGATGGTGTTTAAACGCAGACAGAAGGCTACAGCGAGGACAGAGAGAGAGGAGGAGGAGGAGAGAGCCGCGGTTACTGCGCACGGTGGACCCGTTTGCTCCACTCATCAGTGAAGACAAAAAGTCTGAAAACCCGAAATTGTTAATTGACGGGAAACGAAAGCTCAAAATATGCTCAGCTGACTGTGATTTGTTTCTGCGGGAGAAGTGAATCTTTTCTGAAACCATCTGGAGGCAGGTCGGCAGGAGGATCGGCGCGTCGGAGGAGGAGAAGGACCATACAGAGAAACGTGGTAGTAGGCGAGAGTAGCAGACTGTCCACAGGCTGTAAAGAAACTGTGTTTGCAAAACAGAAGAGGGGCTGAATTTGTCTCTCCGGATGTATAAGGACTTGTTCCTGACACCACGGACTGTGGCTAAACTGTGAACTAAAGAAGAGGCTTTTAAAGTTGTCACAGGCGGAATAACAGACGCACCCTGCAGACAAGAGGATCCGCATCTTGATCATTTGCGTTTTTACACGAGAGACGCGAGGATTTGTGGACTTAACAGCATCATAAAATAAAAACAAAAAAACCGTTTTGCAGTTTTGTCTGTTTGAAGCAGAACAAAAGGGGGGGGCGAACAGAAAGGACGTTTTTGCAGCTGAAACTGTGTTTTTTTTATTTTATTTTTCTATGTGGGATGGTTAAAATGAGCAAAAGAGCGGATTTACATGACTGGGACGAGTTGTGATTTTTTTCACATCACCGTCAACACGAGAAGCTGTTTGCTTTGTTTGAAAACAAAACAAAACAAAACAATAAAAGAGACACAGACTGCAAAACCAAAGACATCAGTGTGCTTATGGACCCACGAGCCCTGGCTTTGATTTGATTTCTTCATTTTTTCGATATAACTGAGAAGAGAAATACCTCATAATTTATTGAAACTTGGAAAGTCAAGACCCCTTTTGAACTTCCAAAGGAAACATTTTCTTTTGTGTCAAGACTGTGGCTTCTGCCTCTGTATCCTCTCGACTTTTCAAAAAACAAAACAACTAAAAAAAGAGGGGGGATAACAGCTGAATAGTTTACTGCACTATTTAGCAACGGCTTTACCCCTTTTTCTATCCAAATAATGAGGATTGAGACGATATAAGACCTGTTTAAGTAACTATTCCGTGTGGATTATCACCGCTACAATTACCTCAGCCTGACCTCGACCTTCACAAAGTAAGTACAACCTGCAGACTCGACTGTACCGATGTAGATCATGGGAAGATATTGAATTTGGTTGTTGGTGTGAATTGATTTTAAATGCGCTGCGGGCTTGCAGGAGAGGTTTTTGTAACGGTCCTATCTCGATGTTTGTTAAAATGAAAGAGGTGTTTCGCATTTAAAGGCAGAGACTGCTTAAATGTGTCAAGTTCAAACTCTCGCACTGTGGGCAACATGATGCTTGCAGTTCTGTAGAGAGACTTAAGTGTGGAGGTGAAGACAAACCAGGCTTTTCTTTCTATATCCTTCGAAACGCTTATCTTTTTCCTACAGCATCCGATTTAATTTGATGGGTTCGGGATTTTAAATATAAACCAAACATACGGTCTCTGCAACTGGCATTTGTTATTATTTATAATTGCTGCTTGTTATAGATGGACATGCAAACTAATGGAAACACTGTTTCACTGCCAAAGCACGCTTGTGTTAAAGGGGACAGAAAAGGCGATTTAGCGTCATTATTGTTGTAATATATGCACTTTTTAATTTACCGTTTTGTTGTTACTTTGAAGTAGATAAGGAAATGTGACGAGAGAGCATAGAGAGAGAGAGAGAAAGAGAGAGAGATAGAGAGAGAGACTTATGGGGTTCATGAGTTGTTTTTCCCATCAGTCTGTGCTGCACTTCAAAGTGATGCTGAGACAAAGTGATGACACAAAATCTTTGGTCTCTGTGAACCTGGTGTCCACCTGGACGGGGTGGAGGTGATGGGTTGGACAGGATACATTTAGACATTTACCCTGAACTCCTCAGAAAAGCCCTCCACCTTTTGTTGATGTTACTGTAGTGCATCACCACATATAAGAGACTTCAAGACCAGTCCTCTCTGGTGAGCGCAGGGAGTTTGAAATACTGTCGTGATACCAACTTGTGGGGAGGTCACAGAAGGAGGGGGTGTTAAGCACGAATGCTATAGCAACCAGAGGGAATAAACAAAACCAAAAAGTGAGCAGAAAAGCTGAAATCATGGTGGATCATTTACAGCAGCCCGTGTGACTGTGGGGACACTCCCTGAGAAGAAACAAGTCCAGCCAAAGGTTTCTACCCCCACTTGAACAGCCTCAGCAGCGCACTCTCCTGCCTGTGAGAGCAACAGTAAAACACTCAGGCCATTTTCTCTGCAGGACACGGCCCTGTATAATTGGCCCTGGTAAATATCATCTGAATAATTGAACAGTTGATAATAGTCTCGAACAATGGATGGGAGGTTGCAGAGGTGAAACCGCAGTGCAGACACCCTGCCTCACCACACATTATACCTCCATCACCACCAGGCGAGCATCTCTGACTCTCTCCTTCCAACGTTGGCCGCCCCATCGCTAAGCTGGGCTCAGCCAGCCGCCTGCTAAGGCAGATGTCCCCACTTCATCATTAAGTAGCTCTCTTAAAAGGCAGGCCATTCATTATGACCCCAGCCTGCCGAGTGTTTATTCAGTTCCCATCTACCACAGGTGCATGGACGGTATGTCTTCTCTTTCATGCACAGAAGGAAACATACCAATGGACTTGAAAAGAAAGCAAAGGTACCCGTTTTCTTCTGGAGAAACAGCCTCTGACAAAGTCTCAATGATTCAGTGAGAAATTGAAGAAAGACACATTTTACTGTCCTCTGCTTCGCCATGGCTTTTTGTCACTTTGTTTTCTTATCCTGTGATTCATTGCTACTATTTCAGACACATCATGACTAATGTTTTAGCGGTAAGGTTTCAAAGACACAATATTTTCTGTCCTCTTCCATGCGACAATTTTAACAAGATAGTTCTTCTGCGAGTTACATGTCAGGCAGGAGATAGTAAAAGTCATTACTTAGCAGTCTCTGTGTCATATGGTGAAGGTAAAAGGCTCCGTCTGTACTGTGACATGATGCTGCAGGATCTGGGTGTTTACCGTATGAGTGTGTGGGCTTGTTGAGTGTGCTTTGTGTGTGTGTGGTAATTATTGTAATCTAAATGCGGGCAGTGCAGGTGAAACTGGCTGTCTCCTAATTAATGAGTGGAGCAGATGGCCTCGGGTGGGCGGGAGCTGCGAGCACACAGCGAGCTGGTCAGGTGGTCAGCACAACACAGACACCTGGGCCATCACAAACAAGACAAGCCAAGCAGTCGACACAAGCCAGCAACATCAGGCTTGTTTGTGCGTGTCTCTGTTTATGTGTTTGTGTGTGCGTGTGCCCGGGCTTCCTGAAAGTCAACAAATATATATGCAGTATATACAATTATATCCAGTGGTGGAAGTGGAAGTTCATAAAAGAAGCAACACCAAAGTATAAAAATACTCAGTTACAAGAAAAAGTTCTGCATTAAAAAACTTTCTTAGTGTAAGTGAAGGTATAAAATATACTTAAAGTACTAAGTTAAAGTACTAAATTAACAATATCTATTATGCAAAATGGTTCACTTAAGAATAAATTAATTATAATACTGAATTATAATTGTTGGAAGATGAATGTTGCAGCTGGAGCATATTGTCTTTCCTTTACATACTGCTGTATAGTTTAACCTATAATTTATTAGTTGATTTTTATTTTGTATAAATAGTGCGTCTGCAAAGCAACAAGTAACTAACACTGATGAAACAGATGATATTTGCCTCACAAATGCAGTGAAGTAGAAGCAATAAGTAGCAGAAAATGTAAATACTGAAGAAAACTACAAAACTGCATTTAAGTACAGGTCTTAAGTAAATATACGTAGTTACATTCGCCGATCTGATATCATGCGTAAGGGAGCAGTGTCTGCTCAAAACCCTCTAGCCGTTAGTCCTGAACTGTTAAACCAAAGAGATTCAAGAGGTAAAACTCAACAGGCAAAAATAAACATGAGAGAATATTTGTGACTGTGTGAAGCACATATTTCTTCTCCCTCTTCTTTCTGCGCACTCAGTTGTCTCATGACCCTCCAGATTCACTGACGAACACTCAGGGGAGCCTGACCCTCAGGTTGGAAACCATAGCTATGAATCATATTCTTTAACATCAGTGTGTTTATGAAACTCCAGCAATAACACAAAGTTACACAGCATGTGTGGCCTATTAATTGTTATGTTTGTGTGCAAGTGACTTCCTCTCAGTGCGTGGCACCGCATAGACCCTCTGTGTGTATGTTATATTAAGGAGTGAGCCTAATTTCACCCCTAACACCCTGTTCTTATACAAACACTGCACACACTGTGACTCACTACATGGTGATTTGTGTGTGGGGTTCATATTTGTGCCTTTTGACACATGAATATGTTCCAGGGATCAATTCAAAGTGTTGTTTATGTTTTTTGCACTTTAGATTGTCTATTTATTTGTGTTACTCAAGAATAGGGGGCTATTTTTTTCTCAGATGTGCTGATTGTAGGCAGGCACACAGCATTGCTTTCCTGGGCGAGAACGTTAGCCTCTAATAGATAAAGACAGTTTCAAAGTGAGATGGACAAATAGACCCTCTGTTTGGTTTGTGTCACGTAGGACAACAGACTGAAGAAGCCATAATTGTTGGAAATATAAGCGTTGACTACCTGGGTGTGTGTTCATGAAATTGGGATGGTCCGTTGCAGAGGTTTTTTGACTTCTGTTAGCAGTTGTTTGGTATTTCGGTGATCAGGAAGACAAATTAAAGACAGTCTTTTGCAGCGTTGAAGCTCTCAGCAGAAACATAGTGTACTCACTGTACACTTTGAGTGAGTCTAATGAGATCTGTGTGTCAATTTGTGTGCTTTTGTGTAAATATGGGAGCAAGTGAGTAACTTAAAGGAGTGATGAAGTGACTTTCTCGGCGCTGCATCTCTATGGTTTCATTGCTGTTTATCTTCATACACAGTGGGAAAGACCAGCGTGGTTCTGGCCGTCTCCTGCTCCGTCCTCCATCCTGTGTGTGTGTGTGTGTGTGTGTGTGTTGGTCTGCTCTGCCCTGGTCTGTTCCACATGTGTTTGACATTACTGTGACAAGGCTGCCCAGCCTCTCAGGGGAGATGGAGAATGTCAGAGACTAGAGCGGAGAAGCGAACAGCTTCCCAACATCTGATGGAATGAGAAACACACACTCGCTGGATGGCTGGCCTGCTGACGCCACAGCGTGGGAGCAGAGCAGAGGGTGGAGGCCAAGCAAAACCCCAAAAGTGTGTGTGAAATATCACTCTTTCGCTCTTTTGCCCGTTCACTCCCCTGCATGTGCACATATCCACTCAGGTTCCCAAGAAATAACGCACAGTGACACAGACAAACACTGTACACTGTTTCTTAGTTAATCATAACACTGTTTTGCATCTGTTTGAATTATCAGATGCCTTTTTGCCAAATTTCCATGCGTGCGGAGCAGGTAAAATGTTCCTTATCTGTGACATTTATGGCTGAGCATGTCTGGAAATTATTTGTTGAATTGACTCTTCATTTTACTAAAATTACTTCAGCATATACAGCACTGACAAATTGCATCCTCAATTATGCATTTCAAAAGCAAGGCGCATATCCAGTGCAGGGAAATGCTCAATCATGAATGCACTTGCAAACAAATGTCACAACATTGATAATTCATATGTACCGCACATATAGATGAATTGCTGACAGCTACACCCAAGAAAAAAATAAACACATCCTCCTCCTCCCTTCCTCGTCTTGTGCCTGTCTCACCTCCTGCTCTCTCTCCTCACCTTTTACTTCCCCTCATGCCCACTGACCCATGACCTTCTTTTGACCCCTTTCTCTCCCTTGTCCCATTCTCCCCGCAGCACCTTCACACCTCCCGCCCATTCTCCTTCATGGTAGGAAGTGTGTTCAGATCAGAGTCAGACACAGGAAACAGCTGGGCTAATCTACAGGAGCACTGAACTGAGTTTTAATCAGGCCAAATGGACAGGCCAACAGAGAAAATGGGAAGTTCATATCGCCACCGCTACCTGATATAATGAAACCCTCCCTTTCCTTCTGCCCCACGCAGGCCTTTATCACAGGCAGGGAGTAAACGAGCACAAGAGAACACAGATTGAAGTTATTAAGGTCTCCACTCCAAAGTAGTCCTCTCTGGACGTCTGAGGAAGTGCTGCAATGCAGGAGCATGCATGCACAGACTGGGAAGGAAGGCACGTTGGTCACAGTCTCTCTCTCTCTCTGTCTTTTTGCGTACAGTATTTGTGAAATTAAAAAAGCCGTTATCTCCTGGAAACAGATCCTGTGCCACACAGATGGTTCCGTCTCTCTTCAAATAGGAAGCTGAGCCATTGAGTGCCGTTGTGTTACCAGTTAGTTGTGCAGACCTTAATCTCGGCTCCAGCCTTCCTTCCTTTGCCTCGCTGTCTCTCTCAGTCCACACACATACACACGCACATGCGTGCAAACAAACTGTGATTCAGATAAAAGCATCGCCTGTGTAAAGTACTAATTTCAGCAGGAAATGGACATTTCAGCTTTTCAGAGGTAACTGAAGTGCAGATAGAGGAAGGTTAGAGATCTTATTGATGTGTCAGACAGCAGTGGTCACTTTGAGGAGCGAGTCATCACCTGGCATTTAAAGTCACCAGGATTCTCTGAAGGGGGTGTTCGATGGTTTTAACTCTGTCTTTCAACTTCTTCCTCAGTGAGAGATCATCCCATTAGTGATGTGCTCTGACCTCTGTGAGTTATTATTTATGGAGAGGATTCTCCATCCGTCTGTAGACTTTCACATGAACAGGTGTGTTGCTGTGATATGTTTGAGCACAGACAGATACGTCAGTCGCAGACTTCTTCTGTATCATGTTTGGAGTACACTTCTAAATGAGGGAAATGCTAGGTGCTATTGTTCCTAGCAGTTATTTTAAGAGGATGGACGTGGTGGTGAAGTTTGTAAATCTGATGAACAAAAACACTTTGTTCTGCGACTTGAATCCTCTGAAATTGAATCCATTTCTATTTTAGCCTTAGATTTCCTGTCAAAATTGTTGAACTACTCATCTCTAACTGACCTCTTTTAACTGGCAATAATTAATTAATTTATGCAGTCAGTGGGTAAAAATGTTGTACACTAACGTATCCTGATAAGTTATTCAAACATCTTGTGATTAACAAAAAAAAAACAACAACACATTTGTTTGTAATAGTGGCACCATTTGACGTCCCACAATATGAGGGTGGTTCACCTTAATTTGCCAATTAGCTCACATGATCAGCATGTTATCGGCACCACAGTCACACTCTTTCCTCGCCCGCTTGCTCTGTTTTTGTGACGGCGTCCCGTAGTCGGCTGGTGTCCCAGAGGAGTAGCTGGTATTTATTTCAGCAGCTTCCAGCATGCGCTGGCTGTAGGCTAAATGGAGAAACTGTCAAAGCTTCTCTCTAACCTGTCACATGAGTGCAAACCCCCCCCCCCCTCCCTCAGTTCCCCACATTTCCCAGTGGCTTGTGTGTGTGTCAATGTGCTTGTATGTGTGAAACCTATGGGGTCCTGCAGGATAATACAGAACACCCTAGCCATGCCTGGCTAATGTCAGGAGCTATTGTTACTGTGCCTGCGGGCCAAATGAAGAGGCATGAGAGCGCTGGCAGGCTGGGGAGCAGTTCGGGCTACAGACAGTTTTGTCAGCGCTGACAGCTCCATAGTGACAGAGCAGACATTTAACAGTGAATGAAATGAAATACATGACATCAAGCAGGAGAATGACTAATCTGCTGTTTGTTTTCCTATCTTAGCTGTAAGTGACAGCTCAGTGTCAGGTTTTTAACGGTGCACAAAGCAGAAGAGCGAAAGACATGAGGAGGGAAAAAAGGCAGCCGCAATTCACACATTCTGTTTAACACACACACACATGTGGAGTCGGAGGTTTATGAGGAGGAAGGACAGAGATGCTGCAGTTGCCGTGGTGTGTGTATGTGAGTGTGTTGCCAGGGTCAAATGTAAGTCTTTTGTGCTCCATAAATCAGCAGGCAGCAGTGGTGACGTAAGAACAAACAGAGCTGCTCTCTGCTGCAGCTGGCTGGAAAGAGGGAGAAACAGGAGAGAGGAATACAGAGAGGGAAAGAGAGAGCAGGACAGCAGCTGTCAGGCCTCCATCGCACACCTGTCACACAGGAAGTGAGCGCCGGCCACTGTTTCCTGGATACACCTCCTCAAACACTGCTCCTGGAAGAAACGGAGGGAGGACATCTGCTGTGAGGGAGAGACAGACAGACGGCCAGACCGATACACTAAAAAGATCAATAGATACAGACATTTGCTAAGGATGAAGATTAAATGCCAAATAACATGAGGTGAAAACAAATACAGAAGTTCTCATGCCTGCGTTGTCTTTCTCATGATAGTTGCCAAGTGGTTTTTCTCTGAGGAGGGCAGTATCTCAGTGTAAAGTGTTACTGTAAGTGTTATTACTTTATATTATGTGATATATATTATAATAATAAATAATATAAATTTGTAAAAAGAATACTAAAGGAGCTAGTATTTATATTTTATCTTATTTTAAGCTCAATTAAGATATGTTTTCATCACCAGGTTTACAGTATTATCTGAATCAGAAACATGTCCTGTGAGAGGAGAAGCAAAGCACTGGTGAACTAGCATAGTGTGGACCTCATTTACGACCAGTAACGTTAGCTGAAGGAAAGAACTTCTTTGGTGTTCGGTGCCCAAAACCCCATCTCACCCCATGGTGGCTGGCTGCATTTCAAGTCATAAACCCTGCCCACTTCATGTTAGCTGATGCAAAGTCAGCCAAACTGAAAGTATATATTTGAGAAATGTTTAACTTTCTGACCACTTTGGTGTTAATCAGTTTTTAAAAAGTGAGTGTGGTGTCATGATTGACAGCTC
Source organism: Datnioides undecimradiatus (assembly GCA_008933995.1). Lineage (NCBI taxonomy): Eukaryota > Metazoa > Chordata > Actinopteri > Lobotiformes > Datnioididae > Datnioides > Datnioides undecimradiatus. The sequence continues at coordinate 2,278,453 of WARS01000031.1, read as the reverse complement.
ACGTGACCTCATGCTTAAGTCGGGTGGGTGTACGGGTGGGACCTGATATCGCTGTTCCCCACCTCGATCACCTCTGCGAAGTCTCTTTATAAATGATGATGTCACCAGCACAAGATGTCATGTTTTTGGCCCTACCTTTGAGAAGTGGGATGAAGTGGACACATGTTGTCCATCCTTATATTCTCACTAGGTAACATTAGTATAGTTACTAGGATATTTCACTGTGCTGGTTTACAAGATAGGAAGATGTTGTAATGTCATGATAGTCTTGGTGTTTTACCTCCTTTAATTTTAGTCATTCTACTGCTTGCTCCAGCTCCTGTCCTAAGGAAATAGAGATCCTAACAAAATCAAATCAAATATACAGCCTCCTGATTGGTAACAAAACAAATCTGTTGGACAGTGCTCATTATTTCCATGAAAGGGACTTAAAGTTGGCCCATGTTGAGACTGTTTGTTGCCAAAAATTTGATGATTTCAGAATGTATTGTTGTATTTTCAGATCACAGTTACGTTTCTTTTTAATACGTCTTGAGTATCTTGTATTTTATGATAAAATACTTTTTAATATCATTGTGCCCATCTCTGGTCCTACTTGCATGTGTGTGTGTCCAGTTAAGAGGATGTTTGTGTTATCACAATGCTCCATGACAGACAGGTCACTCTGTGGAGACTCCATCCCAACTCTCCCACAAATGCAGTAAGCCAACATGCCCTTAACTTAACAGTGGGACATTCCCACGCTTGCTCCTCTCACCCAGCCCTCCAACAACAGCCCCCACCTCCCTCCTTCCCTCCTTTGACCAAAGTGAACTGATCCAGATGTAGTGCAGCCACTCACAGATGTGTGCACAACTCTCTGTACATGGCCCCACTCCCTTCTCCCCTAAACTCCTTCTCCTTTTCCTCTATGTCTCTGCTTTCCCCAGCCTCTCTCATCACTCTACTCACAGTCTCGGCCCCAATCTGAGCAGACCAGGAAGTGATGTCACTCTGTGCTACAGTGCTGCTGATGAGGCGATTGTCTCCTGTTTTGCTTCTCCTCCCAGCCTCCAGAGCCGCTCTGTTGTGGCTGCTGTTGGTAGAAAACCTCCTCTTTGTTTGTCAGGCTTGTCAGGCTGGGTCCTCAAGAGGCCCCCCTTGCCCTATTCCCAGGCTGCCCTTCATGCTGCCTGTATGCAATTAACAGAGTAATTAAAAGCCTGATGAGCTAATTGGTGCTGGGTGAGGCTGCAGGTGTTTGGTTGGGGAGCTTATTTATATAAGTGCACTCATTGTGAACATCCTCTGACAGAGGGACAGAGGGGTTTTTTTTTCTTCTTGACTTATTGATGGTGAGTAGTTATTGAGGAAAGCATTCAATGCTAGACACTTGAGACTGCGACTGTGATTTCATAATGAGATTTATTTGTAGATGTTTGGTTTTATTACTAGACTCTGCCACCTGACCATTACTTTGGCATTACTTGTATTGCTCAAGTCCAGTAACTCTAAAACCAAACTGGATCTGATTATTTTCAAATGAGCTTCATTAAGAAATTAATCTGACTGTCAATCATGTGCTCGGCATGTGTGGCAAGTAGATACTAATCATAGACTGTAAAAAGTAGGCTAGTGGTTGATTGACTACAGTTTGTTGCTCGGTTAGGGTTAGGCTTAGATGATTGGTTAAACAGTTAGGGTAAGGAAAAAAATGTCCAAGTAGAAGCCAACCATAAGCAGGGTACCAGTTTGTCTTTGCAGAATATGGGTGATAGGAATAATGTAGGGCCATGGATACACATTGCGACGCCCATATCCTGTTAGATATCATGTTAGCAACTTGTCAATCACAAGTTAGCCATTCCCTAAAGCACTCCTTGCTTGATTGTTTGTTTTACTCTAAATGGGACCATAAATGGAAAAAAAAACAACAAGCATTATGCTACACTGAAGATTTGAAATAGTCAACTGAGATCATATGAAAAAGTTTTCTTCTAGACTTCAATACAATTGGGCTTCTTTTTGTAACCAGTGGGGTCGCTCCTTAATGGCCAATAGAGAGAATAAAAATCGCAATTAAGCAAAACCAGTCTGGTTTAGTCAGGTCAGATCTGGAAAATGCTGGCACAGTTTGAAGATAGTATGCCAACAGTGTGCTGCATATTAAAATGAGTTATGTCATGTATGATGGAGCCCACTAACTAGGCTTGTCTGAAGGAGGAATAACGAAAGAAAGCCTGATCTGATGTGGAAACGTGGCAGCCTGAGGCAGAGCTCTCAGCTGGCAAAATTAGGCGCACGGCTGACAGGATGAGGAAAAGAAGATGTAGATGAGAGGGAACAAAAGCGAGTTATCATGTAGAGCAGAAGCTACACGTAAATCCTTCTCTCAGTGTCTGTCTGCCTTTCTACTCTGACCCACTCCCAGATGTATATGCACAGTCACCTCCTGATGTAGTCGTGTGTGTGTGTCTCTTTCTTGTCTCCTCCTTCCTCCCCCATTTCTCCCTCCCCACTCTCTCAGTGGCAGCTGTGCTGGTGATGGCTGTGTGCCCATGGTGCAAGCTGGCTGTGGGGTCCCAGGTGGCCCACATGACAGTTATTGATGTTCAGGTGTTCAACTCCTCTCACACAGAGACCCAGGAGCCACACACAAGCATGCACATGCATGCACGCACGCACGCACGCACGCACACACATGCACACACAGACACAGATACAGATGCAGGCAGAAGCACAATACACATGCATACACAGAATACATGTGAATAGGCATGTACTTGCACAATTATGCATATAAACTCTGTATTCCTCTATTGCCGCTGAGGATGTGTATTCAACGGAGAAACAAGCACAACAGAGAATTTGTGCATACAGCTGCCGGGCTGTCTGCCGAGCAAAAAGAATTACACATCTGAATGTGAGATGAAAACAGCAAGCTAGTCTCTGTGAAATTGTAAGCAGTCTAGTTTGTATATGATTCCTATGGTCCCGTGTTTGTGACCATTTTCTGCATGTGTACATGTGGTGGGATAGCCAGTGTTGGTACCAGTGCCCAGTGCAGTCCTAACACACTCCAGATGTGTCTGGCTAGCCAGGGAGTTGTTCTTGGCACAACCGCCGCGGCTGAATGTCACAAATACTTTCCTTTATTTAGGAATGGCTCTGGGTTAGTGGCGGCTGGAGAGAAAGAAGGAGGCGAGGATGGATGGATTCTGGGGGGAGGAGGGAGGCAGCGAAAAGAGGAGAGGTAGATGAAAAGAGCACAATAAATGATTAGCAATGGAGAAGGACAGGGGGAGGGCGGCTAAGAGAAGAGATGTGGAGGGACAGAAGATGGAGAGGGAGAAGCGAAGGAGGAGGGAGCAGTGAGTGAGAGAGGCAGAAACTGCTCCAGTCTAGCATCTGGATTTTATTAGCAGCCGTTGGGAAAATCTGAAAAGGAAGTTTTTTCTCTGTGAGCACGTCGGCAGCAGTGATATGCAGCACATAACCACTTCACTGCCGACGAGAGGAGCCAGGCCCTCCCAAAGGAGAACAGATGGTCGCTAGAACTTCAATACAATTACATCAATAACAGCTTTCACAGATATAAGCGCTGTATGACAGGATCCCTGCAGCTCAGAGAGACAGAAGTACAACTCCTCTACCCTTAGCACCTCTGGCTCTGGATAAATTGTCTTCAATCCATCCTCACTCCCCGCCTGTCTTCAACTTATCCTTGTTTTTCTTGCCAGTTTGCCCCTTTAAAAGAATCTGTTTAAAGCTTTTGACTTTTTTTGAAAAGTGGTGACTTGTCACCGATTTGCTCATGGTAATCCGATCAAAGACAGGACGGCTTTTGTCAGCGCTTATTAAGGAGAGCCCCCTTCACCCCACCTACCCCCACCCCCAGTTTGTTTTTTTTGTTCAACATGTTTGCTCAGCCGGCACTGCATGTGTACTATCACAGGGATTCTCAAGTAACATAGGGGAAAATATGTGTTTGTGTCCGCAGCGTGAGCATATGCATCCAGCAAACTTGTGAGCATCTGTGCATACATCTGTGTATCTATTTGTGTGTGTGTGTGCGTGCACACACTGTACATGCCTGTCTCCCACCCTGTCATTACTGAGGGCTTAAAGCCTCTGAACTCTAAATCAGCTCAAGATGAAGTGGAGTCTGGGATCTGTCTGCAGATGCAGCCTGTGTGCTTACACACAAATACACACACACACGCACAGTCCCATCTTACCTGCGACACAGTTCAGGCTTCACATGAATAACAAGCTATATATCAAAGTATACAATAATCAGCCTGTATGAAAGCACTTCTTGTAGATCGCACTAAGCCACAGGACAATGACGTATTGATCTTGTACCACTGATGTCAGCAGTTGTGTACTTTTGAATGGCCTTGGGGATGGTAGTGTGAGATAGGTGGGTGCTGTATCCCTCAGTGTTAGGTCCTGGGTACGGGGTTACAGTCCCCATGTTTTGATATGAAGGCCTGGTGGGAGGCTGGGGGCCAGGGGCTCAGGCTCTGTTTGTGTGGACTCCTCAGCGGCCTGATAGGGAACAGATGTGGGAAAGCAGGCGGCCGGGCACCCAGCCAGAGCAGCTGGGAGAAATTAAAAACAACAGCATTCCTGGAGACTGGGGGAATTACAGTGGGAGGGAGGGAGGGAGGGATGTAAGGAGCAAGAGACAGAGGGAGAGTTTTAGGGCTATGTGGTCACTGACAAGAGTCTCTGCGGAGTACGAGAGATTGAATAGACAGGGGGGATTTAAGGGGACTATTCTGCAGTGGTTAGCTAAAGCTAATAAGTTGCAGCTGTATTTCCAATAGAGGCACGAACACACATGCACATAAACACACACAGATATGTATGCGGTAAATACACAAATGAGACCAAAATGCATCTGAATGGCCATCTAATGGATTGTCATTACATGATAGTATTTACTTGTGTATGTGTTTAAAAGGGCTTTAGTGAAGGCATATGTCCTTAAATCTATAATGAGACCCCAAAATGGTTTTAGAAAGTTAGACAAAGCGCTGTGCGCTGCGTGTGTGCAGTTGTACAGTATATGATCTGTGGCTTTGTGTGCCTCACAGTGAATTGTTTTTCATCTTGTTTCATCATGGCACGAGGGGAAAGCAGAAGACAGAGAACATTTTTAGAACTCAGACTGCAGACTGTTTCTTTGGTGAGCAATCTTTTAGCCCCAATTACGTCAAATGTGCAGACATACAGCTGCTCAGAGAGTCGGGGAGAGAAACAGAGACAGACACAGACAGCAGCAGAGAGGTACGTAATGATTGCATTGTACGTTTTGTTTTCAACATGATATTCAGTAGTGAGTGTTTGGGACAAACAGCAGCATATCTGTATCCTGACCTATTCTTAGTTGTATTGATCACAAAGTGGCTCCTTGCATAAAAACATGTGCAGCTATGACAACAGGTCCACCACCACAAGTCTTTTCTTACCTTCACACCAGTCTATCTCTCTCTCTCTCTCTCTCTTTCTTTCTCTCTCTCTCTCTCTCTCTCTCTCTCTCTCTTTCCGCTTCTTTCTGTTTGAGTGTTTCGTCCTTCAGCACAAAGCACAATGGGAGCACAAATGGCCACAGATGGGGTGGCAGACCTAGCAGACTTCCTAATGTATTAAAAGTGAAATCCAGAGCCTGGTGTGTATGTGTGTGCCCTGTCCCTGTAGCTGGTCAGATTAAACAGCTGTCCATAATCCCATGGTGGAAGCAGACTCACAGACAGGACGGTACCCTGTCTGTGAGTCCCTTATCATCCTCTCCTCTGCTCTCCTCTGTGCTCCTCTCCTCTCAAGTGACAAAATAGCTGTTTTGTAAACAGAAAAAGTCATGAACTTGGAACATGTACTTTTATGTCATCTCATGCTCTTGTTCATTTGAGCGTAACAGTATGAGGCACAATTATCACAACTGCAGTCTAGAACTGTACAAATTAGGATTGGTTATTAAAAGGTATGTACATACATACTGTATGTAAAGTATTTAAGTATGCACTGCATTTACTGGCACACTAAATTAGATCTAAAATGAAATTTACTGAAACAGAAACCTCCCTGCAGGATGCAGCTCACCGATGCAGCAGCGCAGAGAGCTTGTTTGTGTGTTCAGGGTTCTCCAGACAAGAATGGCTGCATCTATTTATACTAGCCACCCCAGTCTGCCTCGATCTACAACCTTGTGTGTTTATGTTCAGAGAGTCTCGCATGGGGCAAACAGCCGAGTGCCCCTTGTGTTCTTGAGGATCAGTGTGTCAATGGTCCTCGTGCAACACACTCCAGAGTGGCACGCTTTAAATACAGACACCAGCTGCTGAAAGCATCTATGTGAGCTCTCAGAAATAGGCCCACACCAACCAGGTTTTGCAGAGGACAACACTGGACTCACAGTTAAACTAAAACGAGAAGTACATTATTTGAAAATGTGATTTGTTAGTTTAATGACTACAGAATATTCAAAGCTGCGAAGTGGGTGCGGTGTTCAGGTGAATTAGATGCCCTCTTTCCCTGTATCATTTGCTGAAGGACAGCGTCAGTCTGCCAACGACCACTACTATACTGTGTATGAGAATACGAGATAAAAGTTTTGATTAGCTTTTGTTTGGGATTCACATTTGTGTGACTGCACTTTTCTCTTGTAACGCATTACAAGTCTACTGAAAGTGAGAAACATAAAAACAGAGTTACTGAGAATCAATGAATGCCACATAAAGTCTACAATGTGATTTGCATCTTTGATAGAGCTCAAAGGAGCGCCCTTTCTCCCTCCTCTTTCAGTATGAATGCATATGTTTACTACACTTTATAGTGGTGTATAGTGCTGGTGCAGAAATACACACACTTCTGTACTAATGGAAAAACCATGCTGCATATTGATTTCATTGTTTTTCACTGTGCACTGCACGTTTTTTGTGCTCTCTGCCAGTTGCGCGCATGAACACATACTCTAAAGCTATCTGCTCACAGGCTGCAAAAGTCATCACACCTCTCAGCTCAGGTTTGCATTGCAGAAAGATCTGGTTCCAGCAGCTGCACTTACAGAAGGACACATAGGTGGAAAGACAGTGAACACTTTCAGCTAACCGGATAATAAAGTCAAAGAAACATTTGTGTGTATGGGTTGCTGCTGAGGCCACAAAGGATGCAGATACAGAATGTAAAGCAACAGTCCTGTCCTGCGTGGCCGTGAAATATCCACCCAGTGTCATTTTTTTCTTCTCATGCCCCTTGTTGTACCATCCATCCCCTTCATGCCACAGAGCCTGGCCTTGCCTTGTTTGGTCCTGGCAGGGTGTCTGGCAGAGGACAGCGAAGCTCCTGGTAGCAGGACGGAGCTCTGCTGAAAGCCAGTCCACAGTGATGGACAGCAGCAGATCCAGCTGCACTTGTCACTGGCTGTCAAGCCGGCTGTCTGAACTAGGGGACGAGAAGGGACAGGCGGGGAGGAGTGAGAAGTATGTGCATGTGAGTGTGTGTGTGTGTGTGTGTGTATGTCTCAGGGTTGGAGGTTACAGTGGAGGGCCACTGATTGGGATGTCAGAGCTTCATGGGGTGTGTGTGTGTGTGTGCATGAAGGAGAGAGAGAAGGGGGAGAGGGGGCTCTCAGTCAGCAGCAGCTGAGCAAGTGAGCAGGTGTTACTGTATGTCTCCCAGGCCCATGAATCTCCAACAAGAGAGACACAATACAAGTTTGGATTCATTTCCACTCCCTGCATTGATTTGTTTTGGTTCTTTTTATGGGGCTTTTGGTTTAAGGAAACAATCGATGGTTCCCAGGTGAAAATGTCAGTGCTCTCCTCCTTAACCAGCTGTCTCCACTTTGAAAGTATGATTTTGTTTTTTTCAGGCTGGAGCTCCATCTTGATGACTGTCTCTGTTTTTTGTCTTTCTTTTTCTTCCTTCATATCACAGGTAGCAGAGTGCAGAAGGTTGGAACAATGCCAGATTCACCTGCGGATGTGAAAACCCAGCCCAGGTCCACCCCACCCACCATGCCTCCTCCACCCCCGGCTGTCAGCCAAGCAACCAATCGCAATGCTTCATTCACCCCCACTACCAGTAAATCAAGTAAGGACCTTCACTATTTCTGACTATTTTCTAAGATTGACTCTAAATCAACACTACACACTGAATGTGCATTGTCTAAACTCCAAAGTCTTTATCATAAACTACTTTGCTGTACATGATGCACAGTTTTTTTAGCTTGGGTGCTGTGAGATGCATGCGTTCTTTGACTTGAAGATGATCCTTTTGTGCTGAAGAGTCATTTCAGCAGGCAGTTAACCAGGCAGTGAGCTGCTAGGCATGCTGGACCAGCGACCCATCGCTGGAACAGCTACAACTCTTTCACAGTAAGCACAGGAAAAAAAATGACCATTGTTACACTGGCAAATACATAATTGCAAATAATGCGTCTGTGCAGAGCTGACATGCAGATCTAAGCTTAAATAGCCAGTTGTAGAATAAAAGCAATGGAAAAATCATATTGGCATTGGTGTTAAAACTTTATTTAATTAAAGTAAACTAAACTAATGGCCTAGAACGTATACCATATACTGTGATCAAACTGTCGAACACTTTGATTTCAGTCAGGGAACTTTTGATGCGCCATTGCACATTTCTCTCTTTCAGTTCATTTCCTGTCAAATCTCAACTGTTCTCTGTGAAAGAAGCCAAAAATAGTTACATTTCTTAAAACTGAGCTTAATTTGGTACAAATGTTGCACCAGCACAGCAACAGACCTGAATAAAACTATTCATCGATTGAATGCTAATAAATCACACAGATAAATGTACTTCTTTACGACCTCATCTACAATGGACTGCACATCACTTGTCCATCTTGAGCCAACTGTCATGAGCACTTCATATGCTTGTGTAAAGGGTGAGAAATTCCAAATATGTGTTTCTTCCCTGTTCAAGTTAACAAGTGTTGAAGTCACTTGTGTGTCAGGTGTGTCTGTGCAGAGTGTATGTGTGTGTGAGTGTGTCTTTCGGTGTGCAGAATGCCCTTGCTAGTGGGACAAGTGTTTTGAGCGCATGTGCAAGTGCGGCTGTGGCATTATGCGTGTCTGTGTTGTTTACCAGCTGGCTTGGCGGCGGTGGCCTGGGTGGCGATGCAGTGTGTAGACTACTTTCTTCCCTATATAGCAATGACAGGCCATGTTGTTTCACCTGTTGTGGCCGGCGGTCAGCAGTGTAGCTCTCTCCTTGCACCTCTCCCCCTCTCTAAAACCAGAACACAAGTGCTGCCTGTCGGGATCACATGGGTCAGTCCATATGTGCTCAGGGCCTCGGCCGAGCAACAAGCATGCCTGAGAGGAACCATAGGGACTTGACTTGTTAACAACTGACCTTTCTGTTACCATTTATTTTATTTGTAAGGGACCATATACAATATTTAGCATGGTAAATGTTTGAAACCAGCTATAAACCTACCTGTTTACATTAACCAGCAGTGTCTATGATTACGATTATATTATGGTTCCATGAGCCCCTGCAAGAATGGGAGTGAGACAGACTAGATGTTAAACTCACATCAAGGTTAAGAAATGCTGTGGTCCACGTCTGAAACATATTTTCAAAATTCCTCCAGGCATGAATATTAGAAGTATTTTCTAATGGTTATGATAATTATTGAGATGGATAGAGTAGAGAGATGTAAGAGTCCCTCTTGTTTTGACCTCTTTTGGGGGGGTGTCCAAGTCTTAATTGAGGGTGTCTGTCGCCCCCATCCTCTCTGTAATTTAAACCCTGTTTGGATGCCATGCTTAGCATAGGTGTACATCTGCTGTCCTAACAAACTGCATTCAGTTTATTTCACATACAAACAAAGAGAGTACAGTGTAAGAAAAAAATTTGGTACATATTACCATCATTAGTTATTCGCACACAGATACAATGGACATACATGTGTATGTATGCGATACAGACGAGAGACAAGAGATAGAAAAAGAGTTGAACGTATCATAGAATAACTGTATTTGTTCACACATAAATCACATCACAGACTGTCAATGTACTCTGCATGCATTTTATGTCCCATGAGAATATGAAAACAGGGGAAAGGTGAAATGTGTGTGTCGGAGCTCCTGCATATTTGTGAGTTTGTTTGTGCCTGCATTGCAAAGAATATGCAAGTGATTATATATGTGTATGACTGCTGGGTCTATTCTGAACCTTAAAGCTGCAAATCTACTTTCAGCTGGTGGACATGTGTACGGCCAGATTTAGCTACACACCTGCTATTGGAATAAAAGTAACACAGGCCACAGGACTATTTTTGGCACCTCTTTAACAAGTTCCTCTTATAGTTGTGTCCTAGTGAGTGAGGGGGAGAAGGGTGAGGACCTGGGTGAAATAGACTGATACAGGGGGCGCTGGAGGGGGAGACGGGTCAAATGGTACCACTTGTGAGACAGCTGAAGTTACTGCAAACACACGTACAAACACACACACTCATAGTGCTCTGTCAAACTGGCAGAAAATTGCACCACAGAAGTCACCTGGTGCATCATACATCACAGGAATGGTGTCAAACTAGAGTCAAATATCTGGTTTACTTGTGTTTAATCATAAGCACGCACTCCTCTATCAGCAGGCTATAAGTGCCATTGCTCTAATCACAAACCCAGATCTGCCAGATGCCCCCCAGAGCCCCTAAAACTACTGACCCAATTCACTTTGTCTCTTCCCTCTGTTTATCTGCAGTGCTGAACGGGAGCAGCCACTCTCCTACGTCACTGAACGGTGCTCCGTCCACTCCTAACGGCTTCAGCAATGGGCCAGCCATGTCCTCGACGGCCTCACTTTCTAACCAGCAGCTCCCGCCAGCTTGTGGTGCCCGCCAGCTCTGCAAGTTGAAACGCTTCCTGACCACGCTGCAGCAGTTTGGCAACGACATATCGCCTGAGATAGGAGAGAGAGTGCGCAGCCTTGTGCTGGGACTAGTGGTAAATTCTGATTGTATTCATGTGGAATTAATTTAATGACATTTAATAACATTCTTAACAAAACTACTGCACACCCGTTTATCGTTTCAGGAGTTTCTCCATCCTACGACTTTATGGCCTCTGACTTATGTTTTATATTTTATTAAGCTGATTAAGTTGGTTCCTTACCAAGTCTTTTGTCTTCTCTCTGTCAAACTCCACTCTCTTGGGCAGAACTCCACTCTCACCATCGAAGAGTTTCACTCCAAACTTCACGAGGCTACCAACTTCCCTCTGAGGCCTTTCGTCATTCCCTTTCTGAAGGTAAACACTCATTTACCGATTTTATGTGAACTAAATCAAACCTTATCCCATCAGTTGACAAGCTCACAGCATTCTGCTGCTGACCATATGGTCAGAATTCAGTCCTGTTTGCTGTGTGCGTGTGTGTGTGTGTGTGTGTGTGTGTGTGTGTGCAGATCTTGTAACTTTTCTGCCTCCAACATGAAAAGTTTACAGAGAAACAGGGAGGGAAACCTTTTGATTGGAAACCTTTAGGCGTATACTGTTTATAATTTGCTATTGATCTATGTAATGTAGAAAACAGTGGAATTTGCTTGTGAGTGTCTGTTAAAAGTGGTGTGTGTGAGTGTGTCAGACCTCCTGGCGTGTGATGATCCTCCACATCTGGGACATTGCAGCAATGGCTGCGTTATATCAACGAGACAGGTCTGAGAGAGCTATTTGACAGCGCTGACACGCACACACACACACACACACCTACACACACACTCACACACACCCGCACACACACATGCAATAGACACATCAGCACACCCCGGAGAGAGAGAGACACATGGCAGAGGAAGGTGTCAAGGGACCTGTCTTATCTCATCCTGTCTCTTCATCTATCACTTTCTTTTTTTCTCGCCCTAATCTGGCATTATTTCACTCTCACCCCATCTATCTGTTGTTCCACCATGAGTTTCTAACTCACCTCTTGTCCACTTAACGCTCTTCTCTACATTTGCATTGGTTCAATAAATCTATAACCTCCCTACGACAATTTGTTTCTCTCCTAATCCAGAGATGTCTGTCTTCCTTGTTTTTACCACTGAAGGCAAACCTGCCCCTGCTGCAGAGAGAGTTGCTCCACTGTGCCAGGTTGGCCAAGCAGACACCAGCTCAGTATCTGGCCCAACACGAGCAGCTTCTCCTGGATGCCAATGCCAGCTCGCCCCTTGACTCGTCCGAGATAATGCTAGAGATGAATGAACACGGCAAAAGAAGGACCCCTGACAGGTAGCAGCTCCATTAAACACTGGAAAGCACATACATACAGACATCAGAGGCACATACATTGGCAGACTCTCACACAGCCAGTGTTATATATGAATTATTTCAGGGTATTTCAGAATGCCAAGTGACAAGGGGAGTCTATAAATCCTCTGCGCGGGAGGCGGAAGTCTGGACAGCCCCGATGCCAGGCCGGCTCTGCCAGCTGTCTGGGAGGGAGGGGTGAGATAAATGCAGAGTAGGAAAAGAAAGAGCGTGTCTGAGAAGCAAAAGAGAGAGAGAGCCAGAGAAGAGAAGAGGGAGTGAAGTACAGTAGATGTCCTCAGCACAACCCAGACACCAACAGTGAGCTGTCATTTGCAATTGTCCCACATTTCTCCCAGGCGATCTGCTTTATTCATTCGACTAAGAAGACTACACAAAGGAGAATCAGCTGGAATTTCCTATTCTTCCACTTTTTGCCTTCTTCACTTGAAAACAGTGTGCTTGTTTTCTTTATCACTTTGTTACCTTTCTCATCTGATCTCTCTCTGTCTCTCTCTCTCTCGTGTTCTCCTCCACTGCCTGACCTGCAGGCTCCCAGCAGCTGTCCATATGTCAGGGATGTGTCCAGATGGTGATGTGCTGACCGTAACACTGAGCACATCCTTAACATTGCGGGGGTAGTGGGTGGTGGTGGGACTAGAGGTTGGAGCCGAAAGTGCAATCCCACTGTAATCCGCACACCTCCGCCTCCCGACCTGTGGCTTATACACAGCAGGCGGGGCTCGGTGGAGGAGGGGGGAGGGGAGGTTCAGGCAGGAGCAGGGCCTACGTCGTGCCAGCTGTTCCTCCGATTTGTCAGATAGTAGAGCAAGGGATGTGTACGAATAGAGCCAACAAATATACAGATGGATAAGTATGAGCACACACACACATACATAAACACGCGGCATCTTCACTGGGCAGTGTTGCATATATTCGCCTTTGATCCCCAGGATGCTAAAGAGTGATTTCCATCCGAATGCCTGGCTATTGCCATCCAGCTAAACAGATTAATATCAACACTCCCATTTAAACTGTCCAGATGGCTTGAAAACACAGCCTCTCGCGCACATGCACACGCGCACACTCACTTGAAGTACACAGACACAAATGAGTGTCACTAAACATCTGCCAAACACACAGCATTCAGCCCATATTGCCCCTTAAGCCCGAGAGCAGGGTGGGAGGGAGGGAGACACTTGCAATCTAAGAGTAGGCTGAGGGATATTCAGATTAAGAGCTTGAGATGCAGGGTGTACAGTTGGACTTGGCTTTGTTTGATACATATGGCGTACAGCTGTGCAAAAGCTTTGGAGGGCCACTGCCGTACTGTAACTGAACAACAAGCAGTTCTCAGCAGGGATAAATGTGTGTGACTGTGTGTGTTTGCATACACCACTTGGAAGTTGTTGAACTTTATAAAAACAAGTTTGTGTTTCATGCTTGGGCTGCCTTCATGCTGTAATCTTTGAGAATAAATAATTGTGACAAATGTTTGTTACTGTAGTATGATTTATCTGTTCACTGTGGCACTCCAGAGATATAAGGCGCCTGTCTCACCTAGAGTCAAATCCAGTGTGTGTATGTGACCTCAGTATTGACCAAAACAATTGTAATTATACATTTTTCCACAATTGAGCAGCCCTACTAAAGTACGCATAAAGGACACATTTCACTTTAAAATTAGAGCACAGTTCGTAATTCAGATTTCTGAGTTTTCCTAAATAGACTAATCTAATAAGATATCATGAAATTATATCAACTTGTTTAAAATGTTTTTAGCTGGCCTGTATTTGCCCCTTGAACTGATTTTAAGAGCACTCTGGTCCTTGCTGGGGCATGTTTTCCTAAACTATGAAGTAATACACTGGAACTGCATATTTAGCCTGGCAAAGCCATCCCACACTTTACTTTCACATTACTCATTGTGGTCTGGCCAGGCCAGAGATGGACTGGCTGGAGAGAGATGAAGTGTGCTGTACAAAAGTTAATTCTCTTCCTTCAGACATTAACATTTTCAACAGAGTGAGGTGAGAAATGAGCCATGCAGCTGCAGACTTTTTTTTGTGAATGAGGGAAGTCACATTAGCTTCAAAACAAGCTTTGATTGGTCCAACTTTCATATGAAACAGTTGAATCAATTCTTGGATGGACATTGTGAAATAATGGTAAACATGAGATTGGAAACAGAACTTGTGAGATGTAGTCTGGCTCAGCAAGGCCATTGCATCCTGGCAAATAAACAGTGAACTACAGCAACGTTTAGTTTTGTTGTAGATCTGAATAGACCACACGTCCAACACTTCCCACTGCTGGAAAAACGCTGCAGGTGCTGTTGTAGTCTGTGTCTTAGAAGTTCAAGTTTTATCCCATTAATCCCACTGAATGAACTGTGTGGAGCCTTTGATGTTTGCTTCTCTTTAACATTCAGTTAAACCCACTCCTCTGTCCCCCTGTACAGGACCAAAGACAGCTCAGAGAGAGATGGGTTGCACCCGGAGCATCTGGCTAAGAGGCCCTGCACCATCAGCCCCAGCCAACGTTTCAGCCCCAGCACGGGTCTCCCTGCTCACCCACCTCCCAACGGCCTCCCCACACACCCTCCCAATGGCCTCTCCCACCCACCCAACCCCCAAATGGGACCCCAGCACTATCGCTTAGAAGACATGGCCCTGGCACACCAATACAGAGACGCTTACAGACATAATGAGCACCGTGACACCCGAGACAGGCACCGGCAGACAGGTAAAACGGCAACAAAGCACTCACAGGGTCAGATAAACTTATAGGTCGACTGTCCTCAGTTATATGGTCAAGACGGTGTCCTTGTGCATATGAAAGTGCTGTGTATGTAGAGAACAAAGGCCAGTTGTCTTGTTCAGTGTGATAATCCTTGTGGCAGTGGGTCTATATAAAGACCACAGCCATACATGCCCATGTGCTACAACTGTGGCAACCATATATGCTTCATTCTGCTTTCCCGAAAGGAAAGCGATGAATTCTCAGCCAACTGTCTCATTGATTAGACATCAGGCTGTAGGCTAGAGCTCAGAGTGCTTGACGCCACTTCATTTATTTGAAATTAAACTTCGATAACTCTGAATACAAAGATTTGATGTTGCATGGTGTTAGTGTGAGATTTTCATTACACGTTGTTGAGATAGTATGCCCAACTTATTAAAGGGAAAGGCAATTTCATTAATACCAGATTTTATTATAAGGATGCTCCGTGTGCTTTATACTAAAATGTAGTTTGTTCTGGAGAGCATTAGTTGCATTGGCAACTAAGCATCCTCACCAGATTTGAGTTTGCAGTAGAAAAGCACCACTGTAGCACCTTGATTGTTTCCGTTTGTTTTTATTTGACCCACTTTTTACCAAGTAGAAGTGAAATCAAATATGTCTTTTTCAAGGGAGACCTGTCCAAGACTGCAGCATGAAAGTTACAGAAGATACAACAAAAATACACCAAGGAAACATGGAAACACATTAAAATATGCTGATTCAGTCACCATTGTACTTGCAAAAGCTTTAAAATCAAGCAAAGACTAAGACTGATTGTCATAATGTATCACCAAGGCCCTCGCAGTCAGGACTGGGCTTTGGGTCAGATTTGGGTCAGTTTCACTTTTTTAAATGCACTGTTTTATTCAAAGACAGTTATATATCCAGCCTGCACTGGTATGGTATTATGCTGCTTGGAATTACTGTATATGTGTTGAACCTGACAGAGACCCATGTGCTTGTCTTGTAGCAGTGCATGGAGCCCGCCAAGAGGAGGTGATTGACCACCGTCTTACAGATCGAGAGTGGGCAGAGGAATGGAAACACCTTGATAATGTACGTATCGGCATGGTACACATAATTCATGTTGACCACTTCTTTCTTTCATTCATAAACACCATTAAGCAGTGAGCTAAGAGCTCATCAGGTGATTAAAGCTAGTTTTAGTGCTAAAGATGGCTGTCAGGGACAGGAGCTGTTGACAGACAGAACAGCCTCGGTCCCATCTGAGTTAGCAGTTGATGGACAGCTGACCTTAGAAGGTCTGTGTCAGTGTGGTGAATTAACAACAGACAGACACCTATCTGGCTTCCTGGCACCCAACTCCATGAAGACAAAATCTCGTATACTACACGCACACACACACACACAAACTCACGCATACAGACACACACACAGAAACAGGGCCCCAGATGGAGCTCAGGACCCAGCAGAGAGCAGCTCCAGCTGGGGAGAGCAGCTGAGACAAGAGCTGCAGTCATGGAGAGAACCGGCCAGGCCTGGACCCATGCCAAATTAGAAACACTTCACTGAAATAAATATAGCCAACTCAGAGGGGAGGGAGGTAGGGGAGAGACAGAGGAAAAGAGGCAGAGACAGAGAGAGGGAAAGATGAATGGGAATAATGATATGGATTGAATGTCAAACATGCTAAACCCATTTAGCGGAGCGGGTTGGGTCTGGAAACACAGGGCACTGTGGAAAAAAGTGACACTGTTTACAGCAGTGCAGGAGAAAGGAGGGAAAAGAGAGGAAATCTGTGGAGCTGGCAGAGAACAGAGCAGAAGGGTGGAAGGAATTGGCTCAACTTTTTCATCATCAGCACAGCTGTTACACTATTGTAGACACTGAAATTCACTGACGGCGAGCATATGACCCATGAGCAGATAGTCAGAGACAAGACACACTGTCACATGAAAACACACACACATCTGCTACGTGGGGCTAATTTCAGACAATTATTGTGTAGATTTACAGATCAGTGGCATTAAAAGTAACTTTCTTTGTTTTTGTTAGCTGTGGAGTTTTACATATAGATTCGTCAAGGCTCATTAAAAAAATCTACCGGTGTCCCAGAGATTTGAGAACCTGGGCAGGTGTTTGGGATGAACAGGGATTTACCTTTTCATCTAAATGAAGCACTGTCAAACCTCTCTTCCTGTTCATTCGTCACTTTAATTAAATTTTCAACTCATCTTTTACCCTGTCCGCATCGCAGCTCTTGAACTGCATCATGGACATGGTGGAGAAGACGCGCCGCTCTCTGACGGTGCTGCGTCGCTGCCAGGAGGCAGACCGGGAGGAGATGAATCACTGGATTCGGCGCTACAGTGACGTGGAGGAGATGAAAAAAGGTGGGAGCAACGGACAGCACTGCCTTCCTCCTCCTCCTCCTCTTCCTACTCCTCACCACAACTCCTCCTCCAACACAGCTAGCAGCAGCGAGTCACTGCCCATAGGAACTTCCTCGGCTGCTGAAAGGCAGACAGGCAGACAGACAGGTAGACAAAACACACACAGGGTATGTTTGGCAAAGCAAAACACTCACAGCAAGGTAGGGCTTATCTGAAATGCTGCAAATGCCTCAATATATCAATTTAGACACAAAAAGGCAGTTAGATGATCATATTTTTCTGCATATTTGCAAATTTTAGCTCATACTGTGAGGCATACAACTCTAGTTGCAACATCCTGCATCTTAACCAACTGATTGCACCCTTATGCTGCCAGCATGCTCATTCATAATTAAGATTTGTATTCACATGTAACTCCCGTACTCCCATTCCTTCCTAGAAATGGTTGAAAAAGTTGATGACAGCTTATTTACTGATGGTGCCACACACATAGTTTGTTTTGGTCCAGTTACATATAGAACTGAAAACTATAGGGGAGACTGGTGGATGTGTGTCTGTACAGATGAAGAGTTTATCAGCGTGTTTGTGCGCATTTGAGAGTGAGTGTGTGCACGCTTGTGTGTTTCAGAGATCCACAGAGACTTCTTACACAGGCCTCCCTCAGGATACCTGCCAGAAGAAATCTGGAGAAAAGCTGGTAAGAGCCAAGCATCCCCCTTCTTACTATTGTCTTCATGACTGACCTCCCATAGACTAACAAAACACACACACAAGCACACAATCACCATCATCAGTCTTCAGGGCCCTCACCCTGGCCACTGAGACAGACAGAGCAGAGGCCTTACAGCCGTAGGTCTGTCAGGGCAGAGGATTGGAGGCCTTCTGTGTCATTAGGACTAAATGCCCTCCATCTGTCACCACTATGAAAGGCCACTGCAGTTAAAGCTGCAGTGAAAATGCAGTCACCTGGCCCAAGGCAGGCCACAGCAGCGCAGCACAGCACAGGTTGGAGATTAACTGGTCTCCATTGTCCCAAACAAACACACACTCTGAAGTTTTTCATGTGATTGTTACAGCCTCATCCACAGTACACAGACTTATTACAAGAGTGAACCAAATAGACACGTCTTGATATACAAACCAAAAAATCTTGACTATGCTTATTATTTAGTTGGCTCGTTCTGTAGCCATTGGGAAGCAGGTGGGAGTGTTGCATTTGCATGGGCCTTCTCGTATACTGCATGTTAGATCCAGCCCATCCCAGGAGTCATCTGGCTCGGCCCCTGTTCCACCTAAGTCCCAGCACTATTATGTTGCCGTCATACTCTCAATACCCTGCGGAGGAAAGATGCTGCTGCTGTCGGCAAAATACTGTGCTGCATTTTCACCAGCAGGAAAAAAAAAGCTCTTTTAATTGCAGTTGTTTTTCATACAGGTACTACAAGCATCCCGCTCTCTCCAGCACTAAAGCACCTCCAAAACAGGCAGGGTGAGTAACATACCTCACTCACAACATCTCACCTCAAGTGCGTGCATGTGTGTGTGTGTATACATGTGAGCATGTGTCACCTCTGTCTCAGCAGCCAGGTAGTCGGCCTGATGTAGCTGCAGCACCTCTTGCTTTTAATTAAAACCAGACACGTACTCCCCTGGTCTGGTTCAGGTTGAGAGACTGCAGTGCTTTTGAAAAATAAGATCTGAAGTGTGAAAAAGCAGACAGAAATAACACGTCTCAGGGACTTGCCAAATCCCTGTGGAATTAAAACGTTAATATTGCTGCCCCCGTGTTTTCCATTAAGTGCTAATTGCCCCAGCATCTGCTATGCAGTCTCCTTGATAAGAATTAATTAAATTTGCAAACTAATCTTAGTGGTGCATGCATTAGGCCAGATAATTGAGAAGCTCAGGATAATGCAGATAATGTTTGCAAGGGAGAGAAGAAAGAGGAGGAGGAGGAGGAGGAGGAGGAGGAAAAAAGGTAGTAGAAATGAAATGAAGGATAAAGGTAGAGACGGGATGACGCAGAGCATTCAGATGTGTGTCTTGAGTGTGACTGTGTTTTGACAGGATTGACAGGATGCTAACATTTTAGTATATGAGCATAAGAATCAAGCTCAGACATGCACACATGCACACATAGCCATGCACATATGCACAGCACAGTGTGGTTAAGCCCCCCCCACCCCCAACCCCCTCCCTCCTCTTATTGCACAGTAGTCTGAAACAACTGGAGTGGAGTGGCGAGGAAAAGTGACAGTTATTTATGAGTTTCCTCTCAAACAAACACTGACTGGAGGAAATAGGGCGCAGTGGAGAGAATGGTATCTGTCTCACCTCCTACTTGGTTGGCCTAACGCACCTGGAGAGCCACTTGTGTGTGTGTCATTTGTGTGCGTGTTTGTCTACATCTGGAGGAGGTGGAGCAGGAGGGAGAAGAATCATTTCATCTTTAAAAATGTTGCTGGCTTTGATGGTGGAAGAAAATGTCATTTTAGAGGAATTCACATGTTGTGATCACGACATGCCACATTAGCATTTGATTAATAAATAGTGTATATTCGGCAACCTATTTCTCAGGTGCATACAGGCCTACAAGAAATCATGCACTGTACATTTGTTGTGCGCCGTGAGGCCAATAATGAAAGATGGAAAAATGTAATCACTCCTGCCTCTTACTGAGAAGGGACTGCGGGAAGTTTCTATTTTAGACTGCCATCTGGAAAGGAGTCTACACACCTGCCTGTTGTAAAAAAACACAGCCTCCTCACTCATACAGTTTGTGCTTGTGCTGGAAGAACAAAAGGCCCCATGATAAAATCGACATCGTAGGAAGCCCTGCAGTGGAGAACTGCGTGCCCACTGGTGGGGAAATTATTCACTCCTTGCCATAAACTCTAACAATTTCTGTTAAAATTGTTCGTATGACAAGATGACAGTCATGCAAACAGGGAATCCCAGGATGTTGGATGAACAGCCAAGTTGGTGACAAAACTTTGGAGACATCTGCTGTTGTCAGCACTGGAAATTATTGTGGCCAGACGTGTTTGAATTAATTATTGAAGTCTGGCTGTTTCCCTTTTCTGGCAGAAAGTTTTAAATCTTGGATGATGTACATCTGTTCACTGGGATACAACAAGATGGCAGCTTAAAGAGCCTCAATAAAGGATGACAGAGCAAGCAGGATTGGGACGATGGTCACAAGCACTAACACTCTCTCTCTCTCTCTCTCTCTCTCTCCCAGAGGAGGCAGTGAACGAGGTTAAGCGACAGGCGATGTCAGAGCTGCAGAAGGCGGTGTCGGATGCTGAGAGGAAGGCACATGAGATGATTTCGGCTGAACGCTCTAAAATGGAGAGGGCGCTGGCTGAGGCCAAGAGGCAAGCCTCTGAGGATGCACTAACAGTCATCAACCAACAGGAGGACTCCAGTGAAGTGAGTATCACAGACCCCCCATCCATATTTTGCCTCGTTTTCCTTTCACTTGATCCCTAATTTCTCACACAGTCTCCCACTCTTCAGGTTCCTTTTCAAGCTGTTTTGCTCCAACCATTGCCCCTCACTTTGTTCCACTTATCCTCAAAGTTATCCACTGTTGTGTAATCCACACAGCTGGCTGCTCTCAGTTTGGTGCTGCACCATGTTGTCATGATTACTGCAGAAGCAGTCCAGTTGCCTGTGTTCATAAAAGCAGACAGACCCAGATGGCTGGAGCAGAGTGCCAGGCTGAGGCCATTACAGAGCAGTTGACCACCACCTGCTGGTAACACAAACCAGTGGTGCTGGACCAGGACTTAAATCAAATCCCTATGAAATAGGGTTACAATGGTGTAAGACTTTCACTGTACAGAAGCCATCACAGAAACTGTTTCACCATGCAACTGTATATGTTTTTATATTATTATTATAATTATTGTTGTAATTATTATATATTATTAGCTCTAGTTGTGTGGCTTTTAAAGGAATCAGTACAAAAAACAGAGGGGTTTTAATTGCGTTTAGAAAATGTTATGTTCTATATTTTTTGGTGAACTAATTGTCAAAATTAATAGAGAACAAAAGATAAAAACCCTCAGTTTTCACACTAAGGTTACCACGAAACAGAATGGCTTTCCAACCCTATGATGAAAAGAGTAAAAAGAGCATATAAACAGGATTATAAGTATGATGTATTATAGGTTTCAGCATATATGTACATAATTAGAGAGAAAACTGTGTTATCCTGGGACACAAAAGAGACTTATTTTTATCAACCCACTCTTCCCCCACTGTCTCACCAGAGCTGCTGGAATTGCGGGAGGAAAGCCAGTGAGACGTGCAGCGGCTGCAACACGGCTCGCTACTGCGGCTCCTTCTGCCAACACAAAGACTGGGAAAAGCACCACCATGTCTGTGGTCAGGGGCTGCAGGGGTTGCCAGGGGGCAGCAGCGTACCCCTAGGCACCCCCTCCTCTTCCTCCACATCCTCGGCATCCTCCAGTGCACCCCCCACCCACTCGGAGAGCACCCCTCCAGGACCCCTGTCCCTTGCAGGCCAGAGCAGTATTGTGGGAGGGGCCGGCAGCGGCAGTGGAAGTGTCTCTGCCAGCCCCAAAGAGAGCAGTTCCAGCAGTGCCTCTCGCTCCACAACTCCAGCTACACCTGCCCTACTGGATGCCACCTCTCGCTGACATCTGATCCTTGCCCCTTCCCTGCATACCGATGCGACAGTGCCCACACTCCACACAAAACCAAACTGAGGAATCTTCATCGCACACTGCTCCCTTTTCCCTCACCAACTTCGATCCTTGTTTCCCTTCCCCCCATACCAAGCTCTTCTGAATATCTTCTCATTACCTGATGATGACAGACTTGTTTTCTGAACTTGTCACCCCCCCCCAAAACAAAATCCACTCTGTCCCTGTCTCCTTCACAACCACAGCCACAAATACAAAGATTCCAGCCTGGGGTTCAGTGTAGTGGAAAGCATGAAAAGTGTCTCCTATATCTGTGTTCAGTCACAGAAACATATCAGATGTGTTTGCTCAAAAACATGAGTTCTGACTTTAAGGCGTGACTAAGATGTGCCCTCAGTATTGTAAGCACGATAAATACTGTCCACACAAGGACACAAGACAAGGGCTGTGGTAAGGCAACATTGACGGGGGGATGACGAGGACGATTAGCACTTGGGTTGGATTTCCCTTTAATTTAGCACCAACGAGAGAACAGTACCCAGCCCTGACATGTGCACTAGCAGTCCAAACAGTTCACTGAGGTGGCACTTATTCTATGGTGTCCTAATGGAGACAGGAAAGGAACATAATACCTTTTTTCAAATGGATGATGGAAGGGGATGCAACTAATTCCTCAGAAACACAGCTTAGTATTTATTAAATGTTTCTTTCTGGCTTTAAAGGAAAATGAAGAAAAGTCCAAATATTCTAAATAAAGAATAATAGTGATGCTGATGATGATAATGACAACGATAATGAAATGAAAATAAATTAATTTTAAACTGCTAACTACCTTGCTAGCGAGCCAAGAAAATCTACACCGGACTCACCTCTCTGCACCATTGTGAACCCAAATGAATTCAAAGATGAAAAATAACATGATCCAAACCTTTGTATTACACTGCCAAAGTGAGTAAGTAAGCGATAAGGAGAAGCACTCATCTTATAACCAAACGCAAAGCAACATCACCTCCTCAGCAGATAAGCCAGCCCTGAGAGGACCAGGCTGCAGAGAAGCTGCAGAACGGGACCCAGAGATAGTCAGACATTAAAAAAAAAAAAAAAAAGACAAAACACAAAAAAACTGTGATCAGCTTTGATCTGCAGCTGCCTCCTGCAGTCTGGATACAACTACAGCGATTCCTCAGCGATGGCCCGGACTAGTGAATAAGGACAATGCTGTGAACTTGCCTACGAGAAAGACTAAGATGAAATGGATGGAAACCCTGCCACAGTGTGATTTCTTTTGTTTGTGAACGGTAACAGAAAGGACAGAGAGAAAAATATCGGAAAGGAAAAGCTACATGGCTTCAAAGGAGATGAAGATACATACATGGCAATGGAGCTGCCAAAAACCTCAAAACAAGCTTGAAAACATTGTCCGAGAAGGCGTTGCATACCACGGAGATGTATGGAAAGTTTGTAAGTCCTTTTTTTTAAAAAAAAAAAAGCTCCAAAATGAGGAGATGTTTCAAGGAATTGCTGTTACCTTTACATTAACTCCCTCCTTTTCCAAAGCATGATAAACAGATGAAAGAGCCTAGTGAAGGGCGGTGTAGACTTGGTTCTCCTCTCTCTTTCTACCTCCCCTCACCCCGCACCTCCCTTCTGCGCTCTTCCCCGACTACTTGACTCAAGTCTGACCCTAACCCCCGGCCTGCTTTGGACAGAGCCTCAGAGCAGTCACGTGGGAAAGGATCGAACCTGCTTGTAGATATTGTTCCTCTTTTCAAATTTCAATAATGTCTCTTGTCGCTGATGTCCATATGTGCTGCCCTTGTGTATATCCAGAAAGATGGACTTTGTTTTGGTTTTGTTCTCTTTCATTTTTCCTCCTTTGAGTTTGGGCTGAGAGGTGAAGTCAGAGCAAGGACACTTGTTTATGAGAGGAAGCCCCACATTTTACTTATTGTTTGATTTGTTGTATCTATATTAATGAGATGAAACCCCTCTTGTAGAATATTTTGTATTGCTCACATTGTAAGACAGTGAGAGGACAGAGGTGCAATATGAAGAGAATTCAGCTACTGAATGGAACCTCAGCAACTGCCCATAGGGTGTCATATAATATAGATACATATAAATATATTTAAAGTAACATCAGTAACTTAATGTGAATGTACATAGTATTTAAAGAGGTCCAAAAATGTGTTTGCCAAATAACAGAAACCTTTAAAGATTAATGTCCAGAATATGATTTTCTCACAGTTCATTTGTTTCTCAAATTTATCAATTGTTCTTGTTTTTTTTTCTCTCTCACTCCAGTTAAAAATGTTCAATTTTCATTCAAATCAAAGTGTCACGTGACCCTGACTGGAGGAGCCTGTGGGTAGCAGAGGCAAAGCAGCCCCGTACAGGACCTGCAAGGCATGTAGCTGAAAATGGATTTAAAAAGAGATTAAGGGTGGATGGACACTACAAGACATCCAGAACACTCCATTAAACACTCACTTAAACAATTAATTTAACATTAAACTTTAATTTTCTTCATTTGTAGGGGGTGGCACAATTGGGCCCATGTGATGTCACCGTCCTGTGCTTCATTCACCCCAGTTTACAACCTATACGAGGGGGCTCAACAGTGAGCAATGACAAAAAAACAACCTTAAATATAAAATGTGTAGTAAAACAAGGAAAAGGTGGTAGCTCGGTTCCAAATTTAATTCGTCCGCACAAAATTTAGAAATTGTGAAACTTGATATATCATGTCAAGTGTTCTGTTTCTTACTGTCAATTCAGCTCAAGTGCCACTGTAGGGAACCGCTCTCTTTGTCTTCATCAACCTCTGTGTGTGTGTGTGTGTGTGTGTGTGTGTGTGTGTGTGTGTGTGTGTGTGTGTGGAGTGTTTGTTCCCCCTGAGATGCAGGACAAGCCATTACTGTAGGATTAAATGATAAGCCAGTGTTAAGCTACAGTAAACCTCAAACTAATTTTGATACCCAAACTCTGAAGCGTTTCTTTTTTGTTCTCACTGTTTTTAGTTTATTTGCAAAGATGCAATTGGACTATCGGCTCAAATTCTGGGATGGCTATTTATTTTTTAGCCAAGAAAGAAGCATCGCGTCTTTTGGAGATATTTTGGTTTGGGTTTTGTTTTTTTTTTTCAGCCTTTTCCACATGCTCTAGCAATACAATCACCACTCGTAAACTCACATTTAACAGTCTCAAGGCCTTAAGGCAACAGAGGCCTTGTAGCAAACACACAAATTTGTTATTGATCATTGAAAAACCGACACGGTTGGCTTCCTACACGCTTGGACCAAACTTGGAGAAAAAATGAGTGACTTTCAAAGAAGACATTTTTTCTGCTTCATTGTTCAACAACTGATGGTTAAAGTGAATCTTTTTTTAAACTAACCAAGACGTCTAATTCAAACAGGATAAGCTACAAGGTACCCCTGCATCTGCATGTAGCATTTACGTATGTGTTTTATGATTACCGTGATATATGGTGTTGAATTCAGCCTTTTTGTGTCCTTTCCATCCCTGATGTCAAATTCCTCCACTACTACCACAGACCACTCTTCATGATCCCCACCCCCCCTTCACACTAGCTACCTCCTGTGACCATACAGCTAACCACCAGGAGAGGTTGACCTGGACTTTGAAAAGCTGGGCTGACAGCAGACATGGAAACGCACATTCAAACACAAGCATGAGAATCTATCTGAAAATGATACAGAAGATAATGCTGAAAGGGTTGAAAGGAACTGCCATTACTCACAGTGTAGAAAAATGTGTATTCTCACCAGATCTTTGATCACCTCCCACTAACTGAACTGATACTGCTGTTTCAGTAGCAGGTACACCTACAATTAATATTAGCCAACTAAACACAGAATCAACCATGACATGCCATTAGTTGTCCAAAACCAATAAAAGCACAGACCAAAGTACTCCTGCATTGCCGTAGTAGGCTTTGACATGGTGTGTATGAACAGACCAGAAATAATAAGGTTAGAGCTCCACTACACCAGTTAACCAAAGTGTCTGAAATACACACAATCAGGGCACAAGTGTGAAGAGCACGCTCAGTGAACCGGCAGAGTTTCCAATGCGTAGAATTCGTATTCAAGCAATCAAAGCGCTTGTTGTCTACATGTTAAATAGTGCTTCTGTGAAAATAATGGAAGCATCTCCTTTGGAAAAGCCCACTGATTGCGTGTTCTTACAGTTACAAAGCCTTGCAGAGATAAAAATGAATACATGGTGGGTGTGTGTTTGTGATTTGTGATGCAAGTGTGTTTTTGTAAAAAAAAAAAAAAAAAAATTGTTTTTGTTTTTGTTTGTTTTCGTGTCTCTGTACAAACTACTTGAAATCCTCAGAGCTTTAATGAAACATCCCAGACAGACTATAGTGGCAGATCAATTCACAATATGTAGCAACAGCGTAGTGCAGTAAAAAAAACATGTTTGCATACAATATCGTCATCAATACGACATTGTGATGGCAGTTCCAATCAAGTCTCAAGTGCTTTGCATGTGCCTCCTTGTCTGCAAATAAGCCCTCAGATAAACTAAACAAAGCCAAACCCAGTAGACCTGTTATAAATGACCAAAATGCAACCAAAAGCTACAGTTTCCTCCTCAGATTTCACTTTGGTTAAGGTTTTTGTGTTAGGCTCCGGCATTAGAAAACTTCCCAGTGCTCGATTGTGTGGGACACGAAGCTGCAGTCCTGCAAAAAACGAAGCAAACTGTCCAATTTGCTGAGACTCTACCCCCTGATTTCACTGGACGGGAGACAAATGATCAGATAAATACTCTGTTTAGCTGGGTGTAAGCTTCATCAAGTCATGAAACAAATGAGATCTGTACTGAGGTGTCATATACTTTTCTCTGTGAAGATATTATAGATGGCAAACGCATAAGGGCTCCGCTGTTGTGAATACCATCCAAGGGTCTCTGAACACTTTACATCAGCCACTTTTCTATTTCTTTAACTATGTACATGATATGGGCAAACGCATGTTTAGAAAAGACAAATATTATTAGCAGGTTGGCATTTGTCTTTTCCCAAACCAACCAGTAACTCTACCAATGAAGTTTCAAGGCTCATCTGATGTGATGGTGACATGTCCTTCCTGTGAGACAGGCACTGATGAATAGCTACAGTGGGAAGCTAAAGTGGCAAACAGTGGATACAGCACTCGTTTTCCCAAAAGCCATGGCTCAGGATGGTCCTGTTTTTACCTTTACATAAATTGAAAAAAGGTTTATGGTTTTATATGTGTAGGGAAGCATTCTATACTGTATTGTGCAATACATTATTACAGAAAAAACATGTTTCTGTAGGAAAGGTTGGCGCTTTGAAGATCTTTCTCCTTTTGTTTCCCTCTTCAAAAGGTCCTGTTGCCGTTTTTAGATGAAGTTAACTGTGCCAGAAGAATTAAATTCTGATTTGTATTTATTTCTTGCATGCTTTCCTCCCTGTTGCTAATACCGCTCTTTAACTGTTCGCTCTGTTGGATGTGTGAAGCTGTAAAACATTCTAATTCAGGTTATTGTCTGTGTTGAACAATGTAACTGTGTAATTAAAACATGAAATGAAATATTCATCGCTCTTGTTGCTTTTCTTCTTTACACGCTGGCATATTCCGAGAAGACATCCTCACATGAGGAGAAATTACCCATTGTTATTGAATCATCACCAACACAAAGTTATTATGTGAACTTCAGAGGTCTGATGATTGCATTTCCCCCACGTCTACTGAAATGTGATAGTAGCAGCTTTTAGTAACATACTGAAAGGGCAATATAAATATTAAACATCATTTTCAAAATATATAACAGTAACATATAAACCTTTACATAGATATTACTAACATACCACCCAAAACAAATCACTAACAAGCTCACTCTGCGTCTTTCTCTTCATATTTCCCTCACAAGTGCTTGAAATATGAAAAATGTCCTTCAAGCTGCTGGACATTTCAAATTCTTTGTGTGCAGCAACATTATTTTAGATTTGAGTGGACAGCCCAGTGTTTCCACTAACACCAAATATATCAGGATGAATATGTACAAATTGTCTAGAATATTTTCATTTAATGAAACAATGCAGCTGCAGTGCACTGAATGAACTCTTTTTCTTCTTTTGTTTGTTTTCATGTTACAAGCACAGATTTAAATGATACAATAAATGATGGCTGAATTCCAATAAGCTGCTTCAAGTTGAGAGTCCTCATGTTGTTCACGCTCGCTCATTGTCACACAGCCACAACTTAGTGGGACACTTAAAGAGAATGGAGCTACCATTACTGTTATGAGTGACACCTCTGATTTGTTGCTGCTTAAAACAGCGTATTTCCCAGCCTAGGACTATCCCTTAACCGATGAATGTCCAAAGTGACATTTGGTAACTTCCTTTTCATAATTTAAAGAACCAGCTGACCCAAGCAAAAACAAATCATTTGCAATTTTTCAGATAGCTTGGTGAGTGTGAGACCACAGTGCACGTTTCACATTGGATCATATTGTCACCTTCTTAAAATAATGGCCAAGTCATTTTTTGACAAAAATGGTTTTTGATTAATAATTATCATATACTCAATATTTAGTTTAGTTTTTTATGTTTTTTGAAAAAACTTGAAAATATGACTTAGGCCATTATTTTAAGAGGGTGACGATATTATGGTTTTCCACTATAAATGGTGTGTTTAAAAACAATCAGTAACCCCAATATTGAGTAAGCACAGCATGATATAAAAATGGCTGTATCTCAACAATTACAATAAGTTCGGCTACATGAAATGGCATTAGTGGACTCAAATTAACTTTATTTCAATTATAGGCGTCTCCATCCTGTGTAAATCCTATTTTTAGCATGAAAACTTAATAGTAAACTTTACTTTGTATCTTTTTTTTTGCACTTATTAAACTAAATCAAATTCATTTACAAAGTAGGGCGTGATAACTATATAGAATCAAATGTTTTAATTTTGTGCAGCCAAATGTCTTGACACTTAAAATGCTACATTTTGTGTTTTGAAAAAAACATGTCAGGCTTCTATATGAGGCCATATACTGTAAATTAATTTATATTATTTTTTATTGCAGCTGTCAAGAGGTGTAAACCATATGAATGAGGTATGGAGAGGAGGATGGGAACCGGAGGCAGAGGAGGGGATGGGCCCCTTATTGATGCGCCACTGGAACGTAGACCTCATCCTCCAGCGTCTCTCTCACGTGCACGCTGCTGTCAATCAATCGAGCGCGCAGGTGATATCTATTAGCCTTTCTCATATGCTGTCAGGTGCCGCGTCCGTGGACCACCAGCCCGTTTTGGTACTGTGGGAGAGATTCTTTGTGGCGGTTTACTTCTGGCAAGCTGCACTCGGCTTTGCAGATGCCATGTTTGAGCAGTGAGCATGGCGGAAAATCATCTGGAGTACGGCTACCTGGA
Organism: Datnioides undecimradiatus; assembly: GCA_008933995.1. Taxonomy (NCBI): domain Eukaryota; kingdom Metazoa; phylum Chordata; class Actinopteri; order Lobotiformes; family Datnioididae; genus Datnioides; species Datnioides undecimradiatus. The sequence continues at coordinate 2,248,935 of WARS01000031.1, read as the reverse complement.
GGGCGAGTCCATCGGGGAGCATTTCGCCGAGGACCCGGTGGGTATTGTTATGTTCGTTGCGAATCAAAAGGGCTGCCGTCACGTTTGTTCGTTTGTACGCACGTCGGCGGGGCGAGCAAATGACGATTGTCACGTAGGACGAGCAAACGAGAGCACAAGCAATGCTATGCCGCTGTCTGTTATATCACTGATAAACGTTATGTGCAAAGAACGACATCAGTGAATCACACCTACCAAAACACTCTGAACGACTTATTCTGCATGGAGCCAATCAGGTGCACTGCATGTCAGCATGAAGGACACGCTTCTACGTTATGTTTCATGCACTAAAATAATGGTGAAATCCTGTTCCACATATTGACATTGACGTGAAAACATCAGGCCGGCTAAGCACGTGAAACGATGACTTACCTGGGCAAAGTAAAATGTGACGAATCTCAATATGCTAGGTGAATATATAGGCCAACACTTGGTGACGTGTGATATTTAAGACAGTAAATGCATATGCTGTTTAAGGAGTCCATACCTAGTGGTCATTTCATTATCGGCTATCAATTCAACTCTTTTTGGAAAACTGCTCCTTGTAACTAAGATCATAAAAAATCCTATCTATTAATATTACAATTAATAGACTGGTGTGTGACAAATTGAAGGAAACTTCTTCAGTACTTGAAGATGTATGTCTGCCACAAGCCACGAGAACATTTCCAATGCTCCTTGTAGCCGAGGGAACACCACTCGTGTAAAACAATCTTATAAGGTGTTTTGATGATCCAAAAACACAGGTGTCAGCCTCCTGTATCCATTGTTTCTGCACTAAAATGTGTCACCATTCCTGTTAGTGTAGTATTCTGCTTTAGTCCACAGTGTCTTCATGCTTTGGTTTGTATGCTCATGTTTTTCAGGAGCTGGCGGCCATTAAGGCCAGGGTTCAGGAGCTGGAGATGGAGGAAGAGACAGAAAGGCTGAAGGAGGAGGAGGAGGAGAGGTGTGACGGGGGAGACATGCAGCTCCTGACCAGTAGCCCTCGACCTGGTGAGCAAGCCCATGGGTCTGGTCTACCCTGTGGTTTGTTATTGTGTCACATTGTTATACAGCTAAATGCTGATTATGCATTTGAGAGGCCTCAGCGGTGTATACTGAGCCAGGTGTGTCGCATCGCAGCCTGCAGGCAGGTGAGGTAGCCGCATCCTCCACCATCTGGCTAACACCTGGGACACTTCACATGTGCCTCATCACTGCCCAATGAGACGAAGCAGTGAGCCCCAGAGAACCAGAAGGGTCCTCCTTGCTGCCTGTGGCGATTTTCTGCCTCTGTGCATCTCCTCATCCTTTTCACTCTCTCCTTCCTCCCTTCTGGTTCCTCCTCAGAATACAGATGCAATCAGAGGGGAGCCAGATTCTGAGAGATGTAATGTCAGGGATGATGCAAGAACTATACTGGTGGAAAAAGTAATCATTTCACCTGTAGTGACCCCCTGTGCAGGCGGTACTGCACAGCCTTTGTGTTGCACACACAAAAGCAGTGTATACAGTCTGTTTTTGTTTCCTCCACAGGACCTTTCTACAACATGACTCCTGAGGAGAGGATAGACGCAGACAACAGATCAGTCTATGTAGGAAATGTAAGGCTTGTATATCTGCCTTTTCTTCATACAGAGCATGTTTTTTCACACCTCTGATCTGAAGCACTGTTGAACAAATCCCAGGTAGACTATGGGGCTACTGCAGATGAGCTGGAGATCCATTTCAACGGCTGCGGTCCCGTCAACCGTGTTACCATCCTGTGTGACAGGTTCTCTGGCCATCCCAAGGGGTGGGTTCATGCTGGGCATCCAGTTTTGTATATCTTAGACCGTTTTGATCATACATACAGCTATAATAGCTGTGTTAGGATTCAAGTTTATTTATTGTTGGTCCTTTCTCCTCCACTTTAACAGTTTTGCTTACATCGAGTTCTCTGATCGGGACTCTGTGCACAGCGCCATTGGTTTGCACGAGACCTTGTTCAGAGGAAGGGTCCTTAAGGTGAGCAGCATATTTCAGCACGTGTTAGTCTTAAAAGGAAATCCCACAAGCTAGTTTATATCCTGTATCATTTAATTTTCAACAAATATGAATCAAAATCTCAGTGCTACATTTTATAGCATCATGGGTACTCCTACTGTAACACACATTTGAAGATTAACAGTGATGGTTAGATCAGGCATAGTGCCAGGATTTTAATTTTGGCTGGGCCCTTATTTTTGTGTCTGGATGACCTGGCTAGAATATTTGTCCGACTGCTCAGTGAACTAAACTGACTGCACTGTTTCATAAGCTTGTCTTGATACAAACGATCTGTCCTTTCAAGGCGATATAGCAGGCGGGAATATTCATTGTACCTCCCATCTAGTCAGTCAGTTAGAATAGGCCAGTTGTAGAAGTGTAGTTGCCCCTGCCTTTCAGGGCCACACAAATGCACTGCCTGAGTTAGTGACTGGGAGGGCATGTTTAAACTGAGTTTTACATTGGTGGAGCTTAAGTGATGCCCATATACAGCCTGCAATATAGTGCTTCCTCTCCATAATGATTCAACATTTAGAAATAGTTTTTTTTTTTTTTTTTTTTTTTACCCCTTGTGTGGAAATCAGAACAGTCATGTTTGGTTTTTATTTTTATTTTGGTAATGTGTGGTGGACTTGATGTTTCTGTTTTTAAAGCGGTCATGTCACAGCAGTGGTTTAGTTTTTATTTTAATCCATTTGATAGCAGACATATCTTCATGTTCTTTAAACACTAATCAGTTCAACAGCGCAGTAAAGACCAGTGTTTTCTGGCTTGCAGGTAATGCCCAAGAGGACCAACATGCCAGGCATCAGCACCACAGACAGGGGAGGACACAGAGGTGGCCACTCAAGAGGGAGAGGTCGTGGTTACCGCCCACCCCGCTACCAGAATGGCTCTCGGGGCAGGTTCAGGTACCAGTCAACCAGGCCACAACATCAGACACCCCACCCTTACTACGCAGGAGGCCCCTCAACGGGGAAGAGACAATGGGGACACATGGACTACCATGAACAGATGCCTAAACGTTACCCATGTCTCCTTCTCATCACCCCACCATCAGAGGAGTTGGGGGCAGGCTCAAGTGGACAGCACTACCCTCAACAGCGCTAGCACATCCCACAGCATACATACTAAAAGTGGGCGAATAGAACCTTTTTTGATTTTAAAGTGTTTTTCAGGCATTACTGAGTTGGGCATCATTTGAAAGCCAGAATGGACAATTTGCATCCCTTCATCAGTCCTTTAAGTGAGTTGTGGAGAGTGAAGACTGGGGTCTGAGGTGTTGCATTATACACTTGTGTTGCTGTGAGTGCATGGGACAATTCTCAAGTTGTTATGCAGTTTGCGACTTACTGTTTTTACAAATTGATGCGAATGTACTGTTGCTGCCTGCAGTGTTATGTATAAATCCTCTCTATGTATAACTTAAGTTCTTTGCTATGTAAGTGAATGAATAAATAAAACAATGATCCAGTGCTCCATTTCTAGTGAAATGACACACATGCAGCGATGCACAACAACAGTTTTATTACTCATGCATTTCAAAAATCAAGGCAACATGTAGACAATTAATTAGGATGGGGGGGGGGTCTGTACAGTGGAGGATCAGGAGAAGGGGCAGATGGGACGTCAGCCAGTTTGCACCATCATTCCAGATACGATGCCATCAAACGCCCTGGAAAATGTTTGGGTCAACAGTGAAGTACTGTTAGATCAGTCATCCAAATTTGTTTTAATATCAAGTTTCAAAAAATTGAACTCACTTGGATTGAATAGGGTCCCCAGGATTGTGGAATGGGTTGCACATTACATCGGTAAATGAGTTGTGTAATTTTCTGAACATCTGGAATAAAACAAGTTACTGTTTAAAACCATCCGAAAACTGAGAAATGTACAAGTGCATCAGAAATTGTATTGCTGGGTCATGTGAGCATGCCCATCCTCAATCCAGTTTTCTTGATATGTCTTTGTATAACGCTGTGTGTGGTAAGGTTATAGAGGAAAAATGTGTATACATGCAAAAAAACACTGCCAACACTGAAGCCGCTTTTCTGAAACTAGCCTTCAAAAATGTGCCATCAGATCATTACAATGAAACACATTGTGAAAAACTTTGGTTTTACTTCTTTACTGTTTGTTCTTAAAAAGCTAAGCTGGGGTTTCAGGCAACAAGGTATAAGGCTTCACTTACACTTCTGATTTCATTGTCCCGTAATGATGTATTTGAAGAGTCCACAACAATAACGAATTTCACCTTGGAGTTAGTTACATATCCATATCTAGTTAAAAGTTAAGGATATTGGTGTCACATACAAGAAAATAATTATGTACATATTGATCCATACACATGCAGTTCACAGAGTTCAGGTCTTCTGCCCGAGTATTTCATAGCGAGTCCTAGTCTAAAACAACCACAACGAAATAAATGTCATGTTCTACAGATCTGAAAACATGGATATATAATCAAGAATTCAGCATTTGTCTACATTAGCAGTGACCTGTACATTAAGTTTTGTTTTTCAGATGGAATAACGATTTGTTAACAGTATTCTGCGATAGAGAGATCATCTAATTAAAAGGTAAGAAAGGCTCTCGGAGCACTTCCGTAACTCTTAACCTTTTTAAAATAATCATAAAAATCAAGGATACACTTTGTAATCTTCCGTGGGATAGAGCAGACCCAGGTACAGCTCTCTCTGGTCCCCCAAAGATTTGCCCCCTGCTGAGATCTTCTCCTCCACCACATCCAAAGAGGTGTGCACTGTGTAGTGAAACTTCAGCTCATTTTGAGTGGGCACACTGCGGATATACAGCGGGTAGTTCTGGGAAAGGAAAGGACATACGGGGACACAGAAAAAAACAGGGAACCTCTTAAAAGCAGCGCGTTTAAACCACTTGCAATTATACCTCAGCCACGACGTGAAAATCTGTTCACAAGCAGCCTGTCTCGAGGAATGCTAATGTTGTTAGCTGTTAGCTCTGTTTGCCTCATTTTAGGATGTCGGACCTCTTACAATACAAAGAACAATGCAGTTTCTCGACAGACGATTCTAACAATAAGGAACACTATTTACGCGTTAAAACCAGGTTGTGGATTAAACCTGGGGCATTTAACAACAGCATTTATTACCTCTTTTGCGATCACTGCTATGCACACCGCCATGTTAGTGTGCCTCCTCCGAGCTGTCAGATGCTGTCACGTGATACGGTGCGTTCTCAGATATTGGAAAACAGAAAACACGCAAGAGTATCCACTTTTTTTGTAAGTTACAAACCGTATACACGTCTTGTGTTTAGCCGTAGTATTCATGTAACCTAATCAAAAATGTAAAGATTATTTAGTTAAAGTATTTTATTAGGTTTATTTTTTTTGTCTCTTTGACCAATCTGGATTGTTTTGCAGGTAGAACCTTAGTGAGAGGTCAGTGAATGCACCATCAGTCCAGAAACGATTTTAAATTTCTTTACACTTTAACGATTCAGTCATCTTATATAATATGAGCACGCTCCTAATCCAGCAAAATGAAAAATCGATCAAGTTAACGTGAATTGTAAAGATCTAAAGTAACTCAAGCAAACGATTCTGTTGTGTATGCGCAAGTGTTGCGCAGAGGACGCGCACAAAGGTAAACAAGCCACTTCCTCGGAGTTGATGCTCATATGACTACAGCACAGCAATGCGAGTGATAGGTACTCAAACTTTAGCTCTCTTTTGTGCAATAATATGTTGCTCTTCGACAGAAGAAGATCCAAATGTATCATCTCCAAACATTATCATCATGCTCATGGATGACGTAAGTTTTTTTTTTCTTTGTTGAATGTGAATGTCTTGATCACAGCACAGTGTTTTTGAGAACTGAATGAGTTTGAGAGCCAAAGTGTGCTTCTCTGTCTCTTGCTCATTCTCTCTGTGTTTGTTTTGTCTTTGTCTGTGAACTCTGTGGAGTTCCTTCTGAAGTTCATCTCACTAATCTCATTGCAGCCTGTACACTGTGTTAGTGTCTGTGCTTGCTTGTGTGTTTTACCCCTCTAGGTGTGACTAGTACAAGCAGGAGCAGTTAATGAACTGTCCCTGTTTTCTCAATGTTCTCCAGATGGGCTGGGGGGACTTGGGGGTGTTTGGCCAGCCTTCCAAAGAGACCCCCAACCTGGATGCCATGGCCGCTCAGGGCATGCTTCTTCCAAACTTCTACACTGCCAACCCACTCTGTTCCCCATGTGAGTCAGCTAAAAATGCAGAATATGAAGCAGCACTTCCTGTTTTGTAAGATGCTAAGATGTTTTTGGTCTCTGATCACAGCTGAAGCTTTCTATCTCCACTTGGTTTTTTTTCAGTTCCTTGCAATTTATTATCATTTACATGTTGTATGAAGTGTAAATGTAACACGGCTGACGTACCACATAACAACACTTGTTTTTGCTAAAAAGTTTTTCTCATTTAAATAAAGCATGCAGAAAAAGACAACAAAAACATACAGTATGATACAGCAACTCAGTGCAGGAAAACAGGTATTGCAACATTGCTGGTTTGAGAAACCTCACATCTGTCAACTTAATGTATCTTTACTCAAGTTACATATGTACTCAGAAAAGAGTCTCTATGCTGTTTGTTTTATGAAGAGTTACTAATGAAAAACCTGCAGAAAAACCTGCTCAACTACTCAAGTAGATTGTTTTTGTTTGCCAGTAAAAAAAGCATTTGGACAGAAATCCTAATAACTTTTTTCCTACCATTTTAACAACAGCCAGAGCTGCACTTCTCACTGGGAGGCTGCCTGTCAGAAACGGTTTCTACACCACGAATGCCCACGCCAGAAATGGTACACCCTCAGTATATCCTTACAGTGCAAATTATCCAGCAGCAAATCATTTCTTATAGATTTTGAATCATAAAGTCTGCTGTAAAGCTACAGAAAAGTTTTGTACACTAAGTTCTGACCTTTTTTTTATAGCATACACCCCACAGGAGATAGTGGGAGGAATCTCCAAGGATGAGATTTTGTTACCCCAGATGCTGAAGCCAAAGGGCTACGTCAGCAAGATAGTGGGCAAGTGGTGAGCTCTTCATCTTTCTTTACTACAGAAGTTTTAAAGGTTATGTTGATGAGGCCTGCTGATGGTATAATAAACTTTATATATATATATAATATATATACAGTGAAGGAGGCAAGGTTTAAAGCAATTTGCATAAAAAAATTATAAACATAGTCCAAAATCAGAAATACACTTTAACACTTTAAATGTGTTAAATGTATAGATCAGCACTCTTCACTTGTCTTTTGATAAAAGTTGGTTAGAAAATGTTATGAGCAAGCCACTAATTAAAAGGGTCCTCGCAGTATATTTGCATGCTTTAGCCAGTTTATTGTAGGTCATGTATACTTGAACTGGCACTAGAAAGGTATTTTGCTTTAGGTTGAAAAGTTGTCTATAGCCACTTTTACTATCTCTGTTGTTGATTTTCCACAATAAACAATAATTCTGTACTAAATGTTTAATGCATTTTCCCCTAAAGGCATTCACTGAATTACATTCCTTTCAGTGGGATATGAAAATCTTTATGCAGAGAGCTGAAGTTTGTTTGGGATTGATAATTTCTCACATACTGTATTACATGGCTGCTGTCTCTCCTCTGTGCTGATGCACCCAGGGATGACTGCTTGTTTTAAAAAAATCTTGACAGTCTTCTCACCAAACACGCAACTTTACTGCAGAGGTATGTCAAAATTTTAAGCCTCTGTAAGTTAATAATGTACTGGAAGGAATGGAGACCCGTGAAAGCCTAAAGGTAATAACTGTAATAAAGCATCACAATCAGTCTGTTGTGCTTTCATGTGTATTATACCTGATTTGTAGAAATGGTCAAAACATGTGGAATGGTCCTTCAGTCACGATGATCTTACAGTGTCTGAGTGCACTTTGTTTGTCACTACAGGCATCTGGGCCACAGACCACAGTACCTGCCTCTGGAGAATGGTTTTGATGAATGGTTCGGTGCACCAAACTGCCACTTTGGCCCCTACAACAGCAGCATCAGACCTAACATCCCTGTCTACAACAACTTGGAGATGGTTGGCAGGTACTATCACACTCAGGCACTCAGATATACATAACGGCAGACAGAAACACAGGCAGGGAATCTATAAAAATCTTCTTTCCCCATGACTCAGAGGAATAGTTTGGCTGGCTGCTCCTCTGGATGAGTTGAGTGTCTCCCCTCCTCTTCCTTCTCTACCAGCTGTGCTTGTGTATTCCATTTTCCGCCCATTTGTTTTCCCCAAAACAGCCATATGTGTATTCAGGGTCATTGGAACTGGCAGCCGGGCGTGTTTTTCGCTTAGCCGTGGGTTTAATCAGCGCTGCATACCTGGGCCCTGGACAGACATGCACACACACATAGACAGGTATACACACAGACACACACGCCCTCAAGAGACGGCAGGTTGCGTTGGCTGTATGCGGAGACACCTGGAGGAAGTGAAGCGTAAGAAAGAGAGATGCCTGTCACTGCTTCTCTGCTCGCCGCGCCACGCTTCAGCAACACCTCATAACAGTTCCCTCTGCTCGGCTCTGCTGAGACTCCCCAAATATGTCTTTCGCCAAAATCCTCCTGCAAACACAGTCCGCAAGAGCTTCCACTGTCTTGATGATATTGTCTGCAGTGGTTTCGATCAAATTGGAGGCAGAGTGAAAGCCGCGACAATACATCAGATCATTAAAGAATCAAGCCATGGAGTTGGAACTTAGCACGGGAGAGATGGCGCAGTGTCCTCAGTGGTATTCCAGACAAGGTGGTGGATAATTAATAATGAATGTTTATTAAATAAAACCATATCAAACGACGGTTTTGCAGGATACTATGAGGGAGTTTGGATTGATAGTGCAGACCGAGAGTCCACCTACACAGATCTATTTGCAGGTAAGTTGAGGCTCTCTTGTGTGTCAGGCACACCCAAAATCCTGTCCTAAAGCCATGAATAGAATAGAAATAGACTAGCAATAGAAAGGTTCATTGTCCACCAGAATGGGAAATCGCTCTTCCCTCAACACCAAAACACATAAAAGCACAAAACATAACAATTTATTTAACAAATTAAGAGTGTAATTAAAGCCTGATTCTGATTATCAGTCCTCTGCTTTTCTTAAGCAGACGCTTGATTATCTCTCCTCCTGCTTACCTCAGCCCTCCCATTTGTTCCTAAAGGGATCAAAAGCCTCCAGAGACACACTGCATGCTTGAGAGGTGTAATATGTTATCATAAGAACAGGATGGCTCTGTCAACAGGAGCTTTTGTTAACTTTAGCTCACATGATGCGGCAAAACTGGTTTTGGTTATGCAGTTATCAGTGTCCCTGGTTGTTTTAAACAGATTCAGATGTTGCAACATTTGCATTTGTATTTTTGCAAAACTACAGATGTTTGACATCAGTCCTGATATGACATGCTTGTGTTAACCCAGCAAAAATGCAATTTGGGGACTATATCCTAGACTAAAAGGTGTACACAGTGAAGTCATGTTTGCTCAGTGCTGGTCTGTCAGTTACTGTGCATGAGTTACTATGCTGTCTCATTTTGTGTGCGTCAACAGATGTCAACTGAGTTCACTTGGAAACATAATTCAAGAAATTAGAAAATGCCTTATACAGCCTGTAAAGTGCATTTCTATTCATTGGTATATATTTGCGAATTTCCATTTTGTTTGACAAACTAATGTAGTCTAGTCCGGCAACAAATCAGTTATAATTGTACGTCTATTGTTGAAACCATTTTGCAGTGTATGAGGTGAATTGTTTCCAATATTAATCTTATCTCATTGATGGGCAAAAATATCAGAAATTTCTCAGTTTAAAAACAACAGTGCAGCCTCAAAACTTCAAACAGCAAATCAACATACCTCTGTGAAAATTAGACTACATTCATTTTAACATAGTGTACCTGATAACAGAATGCCCTACAAACTCATAAACATCAATGCAAGTAGTATGCAAGTGAAAAGAGGTTATTTTCTTCTATGCAGCTTGACAGCCTGTAAATGAAGCTACAGCAAGTCATTTGACAATTGCACTGACAGTGTTGTAACACTCTCACACCCCCACCTCTGTTGCAGGAAGGTCTTGACTTTATACTCCGTCAGACTGAAGCCCAGCGGCCGCTTCTTCCTCTACTGGGTGTCGATACACTCACGCCCCTGTTCACGCCCAACGCTTCTTAGGAAGAGCCAGCTCAGGAAGCAAAGGTACACTATATAACTCGCTGGCTCTTGGTTGTAGTTGCTATCAAGGTTATGAATGAATGCATTTCTCACGAGGGGAATGGTAGAAGGTGCAGTTGTCTGTTTTTTGTAGGTATGGTGATGCAGTGATGGAGCTGGACTACAGCGTCGGTCAGATCTTGTCATGGCTGCGGAGTCTGAGCATAGAAAATAATACATTTGTCTTCTTCACCTCGGATAACGGAGCTGCTCTAACGCCAGGCCCAATGAGTGCAGGCACTGATTCGACTGTTTTTCTTTCGTGTGTGTGTGTGTGTGTGTGTGTGTGTGTGTGTGATTTGACACAGGGATACATGTGTTTTTGTGCTTGACTCTCAGGTGGCAGTAATGGCCGTCATGGAAGGAGACCACTTTTAGCGGGGCATGAGGGAGCCTGCTATTGCCTGGTGGCCTGGACATTATCAAAGAGGGCACGGTGAGAATACTGCGGTTTTTAAAGTGCTTACTAAATAAAGTCACTAAAAAAAAAAATTCAAGGCTTATCATTCACTTAATCCTCGCCATCTTTCTCGAGACCGGAGTAGAGTTAGACCCAGGATCCAGAGCCAGTTTTTTTTTTTTTTTTTTTCTAAGCATTGTTGTTCCCTTTATGTTCTGCCTAACAGGCAACAGGAGCTGAAATGTTCTCTGGTGCAGGGCTATGGCAGACTATAAAGCAGGTTGAGAGTAGCGAAATAATTATTGCATTAATCCTCTCGAAATCCATTGTTGCTTTTTGTTTCCATTTGTGTATTTACCACTTTACACGCATGACTCCATTGCAGCCATAACCAGTTAATCTCAACTGTAATTTCTGTCGAGCTTATCGAACTCCACTGAACGGAAACGATAAAGATAATCAGTGTGATTATGGCCACGAAGCGTGTGGGCGCCTTTTCCACTGAGTTCCTCAAATATGTTTGGCTGGAATTAATGCCCCAAACTCTCTTTCCCTCTCTCCCCTCCCCACTTAAGCCCCCCCACACCCACCCACACCGTGATCCTCTAAGCCTGTGCGTTCTGCAAATGACTTTTAATTGTATTAGGGGCAGCTGTGACACGGGGCTGTGACGCAGAGGGATTTGGTGGAGGAGCGAGCGGAGGCTGCAGTCTGCAGTAAGCCTTGCCCCTGGCTCATCTCACAGGGGTGTGCTGGGGCCTGATAGCACAGCAGAGTAGCGAGGGAGAGGGGGATTGGGAGCGTCTTAAGCGGCTAATCTGTTTGTGTGTTTGCTGAGGTTGGATTGAGCTGTAATGAGGACTTCAGTATCTGAATATGCCAGGCGCTCAGGATAAAGGAACGGAGGGGTGGAGGGGTAGGGGTGCGGGGGGTGGTGGTGTACAGGGAAGGAAGCAAGGAAGAAGTAAAAGAAGTGGCTGGTGTAGAAGAGAAAAGGAAGGAAGAGTGCAAAAGACGTTGGCACCGCCACACTGCCGGGAACGCTGTTGGGTTTGCAGGGCTTTGCTGCACCTGTGCCACATTATAATTGATCAGTGTGTCTACGTGTATGTCTGAGTGCATTTTGTTTGACTCTGCAAGCCTGCATATAGATGCATGCTTTCATATGTGTGTTGCTTTAGTTGTGTGTGTGACAGACAACTTTCCAGATCAGTTGAAGAGACACAGATGTAAATCACAAAACACCTGTGTGTGTATTTGTATTTGCATTTGTTGCTCAGCAGTGAGAATGAGGGTCAGTAGATCCTCCTTGAAGCTCTCTAGGGTTGTGATGACAGAGCTGCTTTTTTGGAGCTACTGTGCGCCACAGCTCTGGATTTATCATTCAGAGCTTCTTGTGAGGGAGAACAGAGTGGGCACAGTTTTGCCCCAGACCACCCCCCACACCCTATTTGTAGTCCTCTGAAATCTCTGTTGATCTGCGCATTGAAAAGTCTATAAGCTCTTGGAGCAAAATGCTGGAGACAACAAACAGCCATGCAGGCCTTTGTTAAAGGAGGATCTCAGCAGGTTTATTGGGACTGACCAGGGACAGATGCATTTTTATAGTATCAAGATGAGGAGACAAGTTTTTGGAGGATAGAGGGGGCTGAAAGAACACTTCAGTGTGTAAGTCCACATGTCTTAGAGAGACAAAAAGCTGTGGATGCATCTGAGTGATGAAACTCAGTCGCTCTCTCAGATTCAGGAGCATGTAAAGAGGTGCACTGGAATGAAGGAGCGTGGTTGGTCTGAAGCAGGTGCAGATTCAGCATTCTCCTGGTGCCTGAGGTTGTGGGAGGGGGACGAGGGGCCAGGATGATGAGGAGCAGGAACAAAGATGGGGGGGCGGGTGGGGGTGTCGGCCCCACAATGTTGTCGAGCGTCACAATCCCTTTTGTTGCGTTTTATCAGGCGGCAGACACACAGGGAGAGTGGCAGGGACAGGGATAGAAGCGCTGCCTCCTCAGATAACCAACATCACCGCTCACAACACAGAAATAGACGAGAGAAAGAGAGAGAAGAAGAGTGTGACATTAATAGAGAGTGATGAGTCATTTAAAAAAAAAAAGGAAGAACAAAGGGTGAAGAAAGAATGAAGTTCAGCATGGACGGCAAACGAGGACAGAGCTAATAAAGGCATGAAATAAAAAGATGGCAGCTCGCAAGATAAATTCCTCTGTCAGACCAGCCGAGTCTGAAAGTTTGGGTTTTTTGGTCATGCAAGTTATTACCAACTAAATGTCAGTTTTGCTTCTTCTTGTGTCCTTTTGTCCTGTCTTCTTTAATGGCTTGTGTGTGTCTGTGTGAGGGGAGATTTAAAAAAAAAAATGAAGGACTAAATCTGTGAGGGTGTGTGTGTGTGTGTGTGTTTGTGAGAAAGAGTGTCTGGATGTGCAGATAGATCATGGAATGCATTGCAAAGCCTTTTCTGCGGCTAGTTCTGTGGATACAGAAGAAAAGGGAATTCATTTCAGTGCTTAGGAGCTTGTGTGTGTGTGTGTGTGCGTGCGTGTGTGTGTGTGTGTGCGCGCGAGCGTGAGCGTGTGTCTGTGTGTCTGTGTGTATGTGTGTATGTGTGCTGGCTGCCGATAGGAGCACAGCGGCACATGGCGGTGCAGCTGCAGAGGCCTGATAGCGCTATCTGATTGTGAGCGTGCCGTCTCCCTCTAAGGCTCGCTCAGGAGAGAATGGAACGGAAGATCAAGGATGACAGCGAAAAAATGGCATTTTATCTGAAAATAGTTCAAAGTTTATAAATAAAATAAAGCTTTTCACTGGGACTGGGAGAAGGAGATAAAACACCAGCTCGCTCTAGCTCCAGCCGCCTGCTTGCCCGGGCCTTGTCCTCTCCCTACTTCTTCTCCTCTCTTTCTTTGCCCCCCCAAAAAAAAATAATTTAGAAAAAGAAGCATTTGGAGGTTTTTAGAATAAACCTGCAAGCAGAGATTAGAGATGGGACTGAAGAAATGCACCTCTTTCCTTCATGTGGACACACAATCACACATACAAACATCCTATCATGACTATGCATTGTTACCTTGTCTGCGCTCATGAGGGAAATCCAGTGTAAAAGAGACAGCTCGTGGTACTGGATTGGATTTGTGAACTTATTTCCACTGGTGGTAGAAAGATGAAGCTATTTCGTCAAAAGATGCTGCCATTAAAATGTGTGTGTGTTTGTGTGGGATACACCTGTCACGGTTAAATGAAGAACAATTTAAGTTTTTTTCTCCCCAATTTTCAAAATTCCCAACTTTTTTTCACGTAGCTTCTCGTAGCTGCGCATAAACGTCTTTGTTCTCCTGTCCTCACTGCAGGTCAGTTTCCAGTTGGCCAGTGTGATGGACCTGTTCACCACCAGTCTGGCTCTTGCTGGTGTCAGCCAGCCCCATGACAGGACTTTTGATGGACTGGATCTGACACCGGTCCTGTTGAAGCAATCAGACACACTCCAAAACAGGTGACTGCTTTTACCTTTGGGCCCCTGCTTCCGCTGTTCATTATCACACCCCTGAGTGGGTGATTAGTGTCAGTTTCATCACACAAGAGGTAAACAAGGCAGAGTTTCTTAGAGTTGTGCCAGTGGCGGTCGGCTGGTCCACCTCTTTGGTTCAAACTGGAATATCTGAGCAGCTACCAGAAGGACTGTGGTGGAGTTTTGCACAGACGTTTGTGGTTCCCAGACGATGAACTCTAGTAACTTAGCTGTACTTTGTATCGCGTGCTTATCAGAAAATGCTTGTATGCTAAGAACTTTGTAAACATTGAAGCAGCATTAATCATCATGTTAGCATAGTTATTGTGAGCACATTGACATTTAACTTAACAAACCACTGTGCAGCCCTGCAGAGCTGCTAGTATGGTCACAAACTCTTCATCTTGTTTTATCTAAGTGTGAAGAATTCAGCATCTCTGAATTTGAGTTTTCAAGTTCATGTTCCTTTACTGAAGGACTGCAATTGTAGGTATAAACAGTGATGGTTGGCTTTGAAGTGTAAGCATGTCAAGGAAAAAGATCTAAAACAACTCTCAGTATCATTTCTTTCTCTTCTCATCCTCAACAGGCCAATTTTCTATTACCGTGGGAATGAGCTGATGGCGGTGAGGCTCGGACAGTACAAAGCTCACTACTGGACCTGGAGCAACTCATGGGAGGAGTTAAAAACTGTAAGACTTCCTTTTAACACAGTGACTCTCTGTTTCCTCAGTTCCTGATTCTGCTCTGCCACGTCCTCCCTCTTTGTCTCTCCTAATCTTCCTCAAACACACAAACACTTTCACTGTTGGTGTTATCTTGAAAATGGCTCATCAGTTGACTGCTGTGTACATCACAGCGTAATGAATATTAATGAAGAGCCCCCACATCAGCAAACTTACATCATTCATCAACCAGTTGACTTGTTTGTTCTAACTCCAGTGGAGATGTTCTTGCTCTCCATTTACATACCGGTGCTGCCTGCTGTAGACCTGTTCTTTTTGCCATCGTTGAGCTCAAAAGAAACGAAGACAGGCAGTTGCCATCAATATCTCCCATCCATAATTATATCAGCCTGGGGGTGATTAAACGTATCAGGAAACATGTGAAATCTGACACAGACGCAGAACAGCGAGGTCCCTCTTGCTCCCCTTTGTCCATAAAAAACATGTCCTCCTGTCCTCCCTCCATGGCTCTGCTTTTCCTCTGATCCAGTTTGTTTTATGCCCCATCGGTCGCTTAAATTGCTCTCTCCTTCAGGGCCGCTGAATCAATAGCAGCCTCCTTTATCAACTCATGTGAACTGAAGTGGAACTTCACAAATAATGGCGTCTGATTGCCTGTGAGTTGCCTATCGATTGGCGCATGTGTGTATGTGTACATGAGAGAGAGGGCGAAAGTACATGTATGCTCGGTTCTCTGTATAGATGTGTGTGCCTGTGTGTGTATTTTATGGAGCGACTGTTCCTACAAGGGAACGTTCAATTCCCGTTATGCTCCATGCCATTATGGCCAAATCCTTAAACTGTCCATCTCATGTAACCCATAGTGCACTTTATAAACATAAAGAATGTAAACAAACTGTCTTATGCCCTCTTATTGAACCATTTCACACTGTCAGACTATGCATGACATGCTTTCAAAATTACCTTAGAGAGAAAATATGTTTCGTTGTCCTTGTTTAGACCCTGTAGGGTAGGAATAACATGGATTGATGATCATACAGGCTTCAGTTTAACCTGTCTTACAACAGAAATCTACAATCAAACCTAAAAATCCTGTTTTCCTGCTTGCTCTTTGGCTGTAGTAATGCTTTAAATGTAATTTGTTTTTTTTTTCTTGGGCTATGGTGAGAAATAAACAAGGGAAGATGTGTGTCTGTGAAGAAGAGTGAAATTACAGGTTAATAGCTGGGAGACGTATTGCTCTGTCCTGGCTGTGTTCATGCAGCTCAGCCAAGAGGAAAATGAGAAATTTCACAAGCTTAAATGGTTCTCATCAAACTCTCTTGAGGCAGTGTAGTGATGTTAATATTGCGAAATATAGTTTGTCTTGACTGTTGCTGCTTTGTATCTGGATTGCTGAGTAACCTATGCTATAGCAAGAGCTCTACTGCGGCTGCTGTGGTGGCTTTTTTTTTTTTTTTAACTTTGTTGAATACTTGAACAAAATGAATGAAAACTGAAAGAAATGAGATGTTTCCCAGACAGCTGCTGGTTCTACAGTGGTAGAAACTAACGAGAGATGCTGAACTCCTAGATCAGTGACAGATAATAAAGCAGAATACAGAAGCTTAAACATTCCTAAGACTCATCAAGATTTTACAAATGGTCCTCAGATCGACTGCAGTTTTTTACATGTTGAATACGTCAAATGCACCACTCATAGTAAAGTAGATATGTTGTTTTAAATATTCAACTACAATCTACATGAAATGATTGTCCTCTTTCCCCTTTGGATCAAAATAGACAGCAAATATTCAGTTTTCCAAAATCCATCCCGCCAACCCTGGGTGCTCCTGCACCTTATCTTGTAATAGCGACTGCTCTGCCCCAGTTTGAAAGCAGCCGAGTTGTATCCATAGCATTAATGTCAGGGGAGATATGGAGTTCTTGCTGTTATGTCTTGGATACAAGCGACAGAGTCAGAGAGATACACGCAGCAGGCCTTTCTCGCTGCTCCTCTGGGATGAGTTTTTCTTTTTTCATTCATTCTTTTCTGCATTTCTAAGCTGCTGGCTTCAAAAGACAGGACAAGTCTGGATGAGAGGAGTCTCTGCGGGGTGGGTGGGTGTGGTGGGGGGTATCTGTCCTTCTCACTCTCTCTCTTTCTCTCTCCTCTATATGTATTTTGAGGTGCTCTGTCAAGTGATCTCAGAGGGGGGCAGCAGCAGAACCTTACAGATGAATGCTTTCTCAATATTAGTTGTGCTCATCAAAATGTGCGTGTGTGTGTGTGTTAGTGTGTGCGCGTGTTGAAGAAAGAGGCAGAACTCCGGGGGGTTCTGGAGGAGTGAGTGTGACTCAATCAGACTGCGATCACTGCCAGGCTCATGAGAATGGAGTCAGGGAGCAGGAGCGAAGGCGTGGAGAGATGAAGGGGAGGCAGCACGAGGGAGAAAAGTCTTCTATTTTGCCAGTGACTAGAACCCCTTTATGGTGTACCCACAGTAGCATAAATAACACAATGGAGTGGAAAACAATATGCATATAGACCATACAACAATCCAATAATGCACCCAGCTCAGAGTTGCAGGAGGCTGCAACATCCAGAGCTCTACAGTTAAAAACACACAGAAAAAAGTCCTTTTTCACACATTTTTCAACTAAAACGTCTAAAAAGAAAAAAAAAATAGTAGAAAAGAAAAAAGCTTCTTTTACATTTGTCATGTCTTCTTTTAAATGTCACATAAGTAAAGGACAAAAAGTAAAAGCTAATGTCTATTTTTTACCTGTTACTGTCCTCAAAAACTGTAAGGTTCATTTATGAGAGCCAAACCATTGCTGTCCTGATCTTTCCTTTTGTGGCTTTCTCACTAAAGTCAGGGCCACACATGTAACACGTTCTCTCAGATAAAAGAACAAATGGAAAAAAAATGTAAAATGACATCAAATATTTTAGAAACATGGAGAAAAGGAGACACTTTCATTCATTCCACCTCAAATGTCAGACCCTACTCTTTCTGGAGTCAGAGACTTTAACCTTTAACAGTCATTGATACTGTTTTATCAGTCATTATCTCTGCTTAAATTACATTCAGATACACACACACACACACAAAGATCTGTGCGACTGAGGCAGTCATTCACTTGATGAAAACCCCTAACTGGCTGCTGTATTAAAAGTGTACTTGAATAAAAAATCAGCTGGGAGCCTTCAACAAATATATCAACATGCAACCATTCATGTAAATAAAATTCAAATGTCTTGTGCCTTTTCATGTGTTTTCTCTCACAGGGTATCAACTTTTGTCCAGGTGAAGAGGTTCCAGGTGTGACTACTCACGAGCAGAAAGAGCACACACTGCAGCCAATCATTTTCCACTTGGGTCGGGATCCTGGGGAGAAGTTCCCCATCAGGTTCGTTGTTTGAAAACTTCTACTCCGCTCACAGCTGAATCCCAGTAGAGGGAACAGACACACTGAGATTGAGAAAAAGGGGAGAGGTGGAGAAAAGAGGGGAGTCACGCAGGAACAAGGGAAAAGATGTTGGAAAATGAACAGTAGAGATGTGAGAATAGGAAGGCGGTTAGCCTGTTGGTTGCACAGAATGTTTATGAGATCAATGCTGATTCAGTGGCATGAAAAAGAAGGTGGCGGATTGATCCGCCCAGCCGGAGCGCGCCTGATTACACTCCTCTCTTTGTGATTGCAAACAGCTCCTTAAAGATCGCTATCTGGCCCTCAACCCTCCGGTGCACCGCTGCAGGTTAAAATTGCAAGATAAATTGTTCAGGACTAAATTGAGAGCGAGTGCTGTTTAATGGAGTTTTGTGTGTCTCTGCGTCAGTGCAGAGGAGAGTTAAGAATCGCAGAGAGGAGTGACGCCAGAGGACACGGGCTGCCGATGCTGAACTAAGACCATTACTAAATAAGGGTGCAAAGATAGATGAGCGTCATCCTTTCCTGTATTCTGCCAATGTCGAATATTTCTGTGATCTTTTAAAAAAAAATGGTGCAACCTGACACCATGACTAATACATTAAGATAATCTCAAAATCGCTTTGATGAAAGACTATTCCTTTTGTGCACAGTGTTCCCTTAGGCTCCCTCTTGCCATGAAACCTACATTGACCTTTCTCTTCTGCCTTCTGCAGCTCTGCCTCTCATATTCTTTGCTCCGGCCTCATCTCCTCTTTGCCTCCTGCTCAGTTCTGAAGTGAGATTGGATGATAAAACATTAATGTTGTTTTTCAATTGCCCACCTTTTAGCCTTGCTATTCACTTGGAAGAATAAAAAAAAAAAAAAAGCAAAAACCAATCAATATGCAGCCATGTGTTGTGCTGAGTGCTAGATGTGTGCACACACACGCAGAGCAAGCAAAAACAGCACACTCATTTTCACGGGGGTCGTTGAGTTCGTCTACAAGGTCAGCCCTCCCGACACTCATTGGGATGACCTCTTCACTGTGCATGCACTGTTCTGCTTCTATCCACTCCACAGCGCTCTGCTCAGTCCCCTTCCTCTCCAAACTTTCCTCCTACTTTTCCTTCGTTACCTCTCTCTCCACCCACTGCCGCGCACCTCAGCTCACTTCTCACCACTCAGCTGCTGTCCCTCTGCATCCACTGGGACCATTCTCCTCCATCCTAGTTAAGTGTGTGTGTACACATGTGTATGTGTGCGTTTTGTCCGTGTGCTCCTCGGTCCCCCAGCTGGACTGGCTGCCTGGCCATCATTAATCTCTGTCTGCACCTAAAGAGCCACTTAAGATGATGTAGGGCCTGTCTGCACACATACCTTCACTACTGTCGCAGCCTGTGATATAGCAAAGAGCACACACACAGACGCACACGCAAATACACAATCCCCAGTCCGGAGCAGTCACCAAGGAAAACAGCGCAGATTATGATTATGCAATCTGGGAGCAAATATGGGAACAGAAATACTGTTGTTTTTAGTTTGTCGTTGGTTTTCTTTTGCCTTGTATGAATAGAGGCCTAGCTGCCGTTGTTTCAGACCAATTTGACTTTGACTTGCTGGAGGATGATGAGGTGTGTGTTGGTGGTCCATCTGTCCACGAGGAAACACAGGTGTACATCAACCTAACTCAATGACTTCAGATCCCCAATGGATTTGTTCAAAGCCTTTTTGCCACCCTCCGAATCGCCCTCCGTCTCTGTGACCTGAAGTCCTGAGGTTAACACATCCTAGCTTCTCACCACCCACCTCAGCTCAGGTCCCCAGAGCCCCAGCCATCCGGAGCATAGTCCCGGCCCCTGACACTGCAGGCAGCCCTGCACAGTCTGGCCTCATCTGCTGCCTGCCACCAAGCTCTTGTGTCCCCAATCAATAGTCCTCACTGAAGTGCTCAATTTCCACCAGGGTGGAGAAGATGGTGGAGGGGAGGGGTAGCCAGGACAGATGTATTTGATTGTCTCCTCAATTCCCCCACCTTCTGCCACTGTGTGGTTGTTTGTGTGTGTGTGTGTGTGTTTGTTCCAGCAATAGTGTTATGAATCAGTAATCAGAGTGGTGACACACCTGAGCAATGCCCCCATCCCCCCTGGGTGCCATACATTATAAATCAAAAGACTCAATTTGCATACAGCCTGCTTATTATTCCAGAATTTGCCTCTCCACCAGTAGGCTAAGGGTTATAATCATGATAATGAGCTGTGCTGACTGTGGGCTTTTTATTATTTGTTTGCAGAGGGGGCATAAACAAATGATATTATTAGTTTTTGATTTAGAGGTCTGCACTGTTAGATTTTCAGCGCATAGACAAAACAATGGAAAACTTGGTGTCTTGCAGAAGTTTCCCACTGCATGGCATGCTTTGCTTGCAGACTTGTATGGAGAAAACGAACCATTATAGCAGTCTGATGAATCTCCCTTATATTTTCCTTATATTAAGTTGCTTCATCACTTATCACAAAATGAGTTGCAGCAATAAGTAGCGGTCGCAGATAGGAGGGGAGTGGAATATCCCTCTTTGCTGATCAAGATCGAGCGAAAGCAGAATTTGCGATTTCAGATAGCTGAAGCAATTTAATCTGAATGTCTGATTTTAAAGGAGGGGGAGTAAACCAGTTTTTTCCCTATCAGCTGGGGTCACAATGCACAGATAGTTAGCTTATGACGAATGTGGCACACCAGGAGAGAGACTAATTGCAGCCGCTGCACTACCAGTCGAGTAATTGCAGGGGAAAGTAAAGACTGAGAGTATCAAGGAAAGGAGCAGGTGCTGGCTGATGGAGGAAGCCTTGCTGCCCGGTGGGAGATCTAAGAGGGGAGGGTAGGTGTGAGCTGGACAGGGCCTGGGGTTATTACTCTAATTGACACTTCACCTCACACACATGCACATGGTCCCCAGGGGCCAATCAGAGGGTTGGGTTTGCAGTGGAGGGAGGATGGAAGGCTGGCACAGGTGC
Organism: Datnioides undecimradiatus; assembly: GCA_008933995.1. NCBI lineage: Eukaryota > Metazoa > Chordata > Actinopteri > Lobotiformes > Datnioididae > Datnioides > Datnioides undecimradiatus. The sequence goes on along the minus strand of WARS01000031.1, from coordinate 2,227,623 downwards.
TGCCGGCGAGTGTATCAGGGGTGTAATTGCACTGCTGATATTTGTCTGTCCGTGTGTCACGCCACCAAACGCCCACACCCCCAACACACGTACACACACACACACACACACACAGGCACACAGAGCCCATTAACCCTACAGGTCCTATTGAGAGCAGCGTTCCTTTGAAAGCCTTCAGGGCCCCTGTGTTTTACACACTGAATATAATAATGCACAGAGGTGCTCGGGCTCACTGGTGTCCAACAGCAGTAATTGAGAGACAGGGGATGGGATAGGGGTTACATAGTTCACCCTGCTGAGTGTGCTTTCCCAAAGGGTGCCCGAGTGGAGAGCCTGGGTGTGTGCATGTGTTTATGTTTTTGTTGATGAAAGCTACTGAATATCCCCACTCTGATATAATGAGTAAAGCTTGAAGTGGATACATATATGCAGTTAATTCACTGCAACACTCCCTGACAAAAAGGCACAAATTTAGGAGTTATGTTCATCAGAGTGTACAGAGGGTGTGCTCGCGTGTGTGCCTGTGTTGTTAAGCTTTTCCATTTGTAAAGGTTAAACACCTGGACAAAACATATTCTGAATTAGAAGCAACTTAATTGTATCTATGCACATATAAGGAATTATAAGGAATTTGAATTTGGGGTTTTTTTTCTTGCTCTTTATGCACCTACACCAGAACATCTGTGAACGCTTTACTGAAAAACATGAACAAGAGATTGAAGAAATAAAGTAGAGTGATAAAAAAATAATTGACTGCTTTGTTTTGTTAAGAATTTCTAAAATATGAGGTTTAACTGCAGTCTCCATCGTGTATCAGTGTAAACTAAATATCTTAATTTTGGAGTTACATCTGAAGACGTCATGATAGGCTCTGGGAGATTGTGACATTTTTCACTATTTCTTTACATATCTCTTCAATTTGTCCAAAAACCCCCTGCAGATTATCGATCGTGAAACTAATAAATATTCTCAGCCTGTCTATGTGTATGGTGTTTTTGCAGTGTTTTGAGTAAGGAGTACCGGGATGTGCTGAGAAGGATCTCTCCGGTTGTAGAGCAGCATCAGAAGACTCTGGTCCCTGGTATTCCCCAGCTCAACATGTGTGATGTGGCCGTGATGGTGAGATTAACCTAAGACTGATCAACGTATCTGTGTCTTTCACGTCGTTACTTTGTTGGTGGAATTGCAAAAACGAGAATAGTTACAGTGTGAAAACAGGGTGTGTCGTGTGTGGCAGCTTACCCTTCGCCACCATATCCAGAGGCAGTGGACCAAAACCAGTTCAGCTTTCTCAGCAGATACTGTATGTTTCTTTCAGGCCAGCAGCCCTCAAAGGCTGCGCCTTATCTCTTTCCTCTCTTCATCAAACTTGTGCATCAGATAAACAAATGCATAAGAGAAATTGATAAAGCCTTTATTAAAAAAAGAGAATCAATAAAAGACCCTGAATGGAGATATTTTCTCCCTTGTTATCTGTTTTCAGTCTGACTGTTAATGTGTTCCGCTTTAGCAGTTTATCTTTTATTTTTGTATTTGTTTATCACCGTTACCAACTAGTACCAGAATGTGTATCATATTTTCACATTAATCTGGCCCTTCCGCCCTGGCTGTGTGTCTGTGTTAAGCCTTTGTGACAAAAAAAAAAAAAAAATAGATTTTTAAAAAATCTGCTATTATTTGAAACAGCTAAATGAGCAGCTGCTCTGTCGCGCGGAGCACCGGAGATTGTGACCGCCTGTGCTGGGGATGAATGTGCGGTGTGGCACTGCCCCCTGGTGGTGAAAATAAATACATACAATTTTAAGAAGAGGTTTCTTTGTATTTTCCTGTTATGGTGGTATACATCTATTGATTTTTTTTTGGATTATTGATTCTCGTATCTACAGTATTCACATGTATATGCAGAAAGAGCACAGTTTAGGAACAATGTCCTTTGTTGTCTGTGATATAGGAGACATATTGTAACATTTTGAATGTTGCATTATTTGAATTCCTTTGCTTTTTTATTATTGTTTCTCATTTGGAAGGAACTGAAATATGTGTAAAAGTCTTACAAGTTTAATATTGGTTGTCTAGAGAGTTCCCGGTGATAATAAATGCACTGTGAAACTTTTCCAAAGTTTGTCATTTCACCACTCAGTGACAAACAGGTTATTTTGTAAATAAATTACATTACTGGCAATGCATTAAGCATTAAAATTGAATGACACTGCATATGTGACATACACGCATCCCCATATTCTTTTCTTCTGATTAACTCTTGGTTCTGTTGTGATAGTCATTTAATTGCTAAGCCAGAGGAAAAGACTTGAAAAAGACCCAGACAGTAAGGACACAGGACAAAGGGCTGCAGTCAGCTTATATCTCAAGACACTTACAGCACAGGACACATAAATGATGTGGTGCTCAATAAATAATACCTTTGATAACTATATCGTCTTGTGCTTACATTATGGCTACTCTCTTTACAGAACTGGGCCCCAGCAGGTTGTGAGAAGCTAGGAAAGTGTCTCAAAGTGCCCAAGTCTAAACCCTGGAAGTGTGACTGGCCACACTGAGAACAAATGAGGAAGCAAACCCTGAAGCTTCGCCTTTCTGCAGAACAACCAAAAACCCTGTTATTTAACGCTTTAGAATTGTTTGTAAAATGGTGGTGGTGTAAAACCAGGGGAATTATGTTCATATAATAACATTGCATTGATTATGCAAATAGTTTCTGCAGCTATGATTTTAATGAGCCAGCACAACTTTTATTTGTTCAGTAAAAACACTGTATTAACAGACAGTGGTTTATGATTCAATACAAATGTTAGTGATCAGAAAACAGATTGGGAAATATATTTATTTTTATCATTCCTAAAAAAAAACCCCAAAACAATGTATACAATGTTGGATCACTGGATTAATTGTGTATCCTTCTGTGTACTGGAAAATGTCTGTATTCTAATAAAACATTTTTATTGTTATTTTTTGTTGTTATTATTATGTATTGTGACAATTTGACTGTAGATACAAATGCACATCCACAAAACACACATTGTGCGCACACACACACACACACATTTACTGTAGTCCTGCACATGGTTCCTATGGTTTATTGATGTCCAACAAATAGTGACATCATTTGAAAAATGACTGATCGTTCTCTGATTTGATTCAAGGTTTCCTGTAAATTCAGAGCCTTTTTTGTTTGTTTGTCTTCTTCAGCCTTTTCAGTGAGACTGACACGTAGCTGCTGGTGTAAAAATATTGCACATATTCTTGCTAACAGCCATTTCCTCTGCAGCTAAAGGGAACTTGCTTGTCACAGGAAACACACAGTGCGAACTTTATTTTCAAATGAAAGCACGTCAAAATGGCAGAAAATCAAAATACAAATCCGGCTGTGGACCTTGACACTGCTTTTCTCAAATCCAAGAGGGGAATCCTGAAATTGGCAGAGATGGTGAGACTACTTGCACATCACCAAAAGTTTGAGCATATTTGAGTTTGCAGCACAAAGTTCTGTTACAGGTAGTGAAAGAGCTACGGATACTGTACATGAAGCAACAACAAAGAACGGTCACAAGTTTGTTCTATGATCTAGTTAACTACTAGTTTGATGTAGGCAGAGGAGCACATTCACATGCCAAGGACATTTTGGAGACTAGAGGAGCAAATGCATTTGTGTAAAAGTGTGATGTGAAAACAGACAAACAGAAACTCGGTTCCTCTTTCTCTACATAAACTGTCCCATGTTGTATGAAGAAGGACATTGAGTGAATCTGTAGAACTGATGTGCTGAACTTTTGAGGAAAAAGTCCTCTTGTTGATCCAGTAATTTGCTACTATTTAAATGTTTGAAGTGTCAGGATTTATGTTTTCTGTTAACTACTTTTCTGTGTAATATGTCTGTTTTTCTGCTTCAGGTGACCCTGTTTGTGGCATTTGTGTGTTTCACTGTTGCATCCAGATCACAGTATATTGCAGCCACAGTGTTTGAGTTTCTGATCACTGTACTTCTGGTGTTGCTGTATGCGCTCAAGCTCAACAAGAGGTTGACTTTCTTCTTTTGGCCTCTCATTGTGGGTGAAGTTTCACAACACAGCATTATAATGTACAAGCCTTAAAAGGCCTGGTGCTGAGAAGAGTTGTGTGCTGTCGATGTTGTTTTTCTGATGTTCTTTTCTTCTCTCCTCTTCAGGATGTTTTCAATTCAGTATTTGCAGCAGTTTACTTTATTGCCTTAAGCCTCATGGCTTTGACTACATACACTGTCACAGGCTCCCTGGTTGGAGGGGTGAGGAATACTTCTAAAATCTCTAGTTGCAGTTGTTTGTTGTCTAGTTGTGTAGCTTTCTCTTGTACCTTGTCAGTAAAGCTAAATATGCAAATGCTGTTTTTAATCTGTGCTGTATGGCCCAACAATATGAGTAGCTATTTACCTTTTTTCTCAGTCTCTCTCACTCACACACTCTAGACCCTGGATATGCTGACATGCAGAGTGATGCATTTATTTTTTGTTTTTCTGTTTGCAGATTGTGGGCCTAATATCAGCTGCACTGCTCTGTGTGGACAGCTACACACTTTTCAAGAACATCACATTTAACAAGCCAAGAAGTGAAACTGAAAATCAACAAATGAATAAATGAAATTCCTGTACATGAGTCCAGTTTTACTCTTTTAATATTGTATGTGAACATGTTCAACAAATGATTGCTGTCCCGTGAGCTCTAAAATCTGAATCACTGGTTTTATTGAAAGCTGTTTAACTTTGTAATACAGCGTGAGAACTTTACAAACTACGCCCCAGTTTTTAGGATATTTAATATTCCAGATGTTTGACAGATATTTTCAAAATGAATCTTATGGAGACAACACATATCAGTAAAGACACTCTGTGACATCACGAGTTGGATATTTCTACAGCGTGGCTGAGGATTGTGTTGTATGCAGCTGGGATGGGGGGGGCATCGCATTTCACATCTGGAGAAAGCAGATGTTGCGCTTTTTTGGAGCTCGCGCTGCGTTTCCGCGCTGTCATTGTTTCCGTTTCCACCTCCGAGAAGCCTCACGCCTCCACACATCTTTTTTTTTCCTGTTTTGCCCTGAATCCGTTACGTTACGTGCAGTTTGGACTATCTGAAGTTTGAGGAGAATTCAAAGTTTTTATAATCATGGGGGACATTGAGGCTCCCGACTCGAATCGGCCGCGTCAAACTGTCCTGCTCTCTGTTCTTCCGAGCAAAGAGTTCACCACCTCGAGGAAAGGCATGCTGCTCATTGCTGAAGTGGTAAGAAATGACCAGGAGAATCACTTCTGGAACAAATGAAGCCGTGTCTGTGCCATTGTTTCGCCTGATGCGCACAAAAAATCAAAGCGCGCTGCGTTTGGGATTCTCTTATTTGCTTTTCTTCCTCTAGTTCTGGCAACTACTGCAATGCGTTGCTTTATTGCACATTTCTAAATAACTTTAACAGACTGTTTAGCTGTCATTTTGAATATGGGTCAGTCAGTTCCCGTCACAAGGTTTCCATTAGCAAAGGGAGGAGTTGTAACGGTTTATAGCAGCTATGAGATAAACTTATGAAACTTGGAATAAACATTTAAACTGGGTTATGGGCTCATGGCACGGAGACATTAATTGTGCAGTGTCCTCTGTAATATGATGAGTGATCAAGCAAACCGTTGTGCTTATTTCAGTGTGTGCAGAATCATTTTATTTAACTATTGTAAAAGTTTATCGAGCATTACTTTTTACTTTCCTTTTTAAAAAAAACAGCTTTTTAATGGGATTTGAACAAAGCATGAACTGAAAGAGTGCCCCTGTGTGTCTGTGTTCTGGTAGTTGGTGGGGGGGCTGGTCGTGAAACTATCATCTCACAACACAGTCTAGAGTCTTCTTGCAGTAAGTGTGTCGTGACTGTATGAACCCTCACATTTGTGTCATGTGACATTCAGCTCATGTCGGGCTGTGAGAGAGCAGTCATCGTCCCCCACAGTCACATCCTTCACTCTGTTTCCACAACATGTAGCCTCAAGCTCAGTCCTCACTGTATGAATGTCGAGCTCAACAACCCCCCTGCTCTTCTTACACACACACACACACACCCACACACGTACACACACAATACAGCCTCTTCACTGCTACTAAACAATGTGACTGAGATCTTCAGCCCAAGGCTAAAAACCTTCTGTAGAACTAATCTGAAAACCCACTGGCCTCGACTAGCAGCAGACAACAGATGTGTGTCCTGTGTGTATGTGCATGGAGGTGAGACTTCACACCAGGTTTCCAACAAAGCTGTAGCTTAGTGATGCACTGTGCAGGGTTTTCATCAGGTGAGCTCCCCCACCTTAAAGACAGACCTCCTCCTCAAAAATAAAAAGTAAGGATGTTGTTTATTTAGGGGAGAGAGTACAGGTGATATTTCACAGTGTAAATGACGGGATTTGAAGTGAATGCGGTTGTTATTCAGGTTGTTATCTATTAGCAAAACTGAGCTAAACTCAATACTTAGATATCCTACCATCGTCAACGTAATTTCTGGGGGAAGCACTGCTGTGTGTTTGTGGTCAGAGTGGAAGGTAGAACAGGATTTACTGTAACCTCATATATGGTTTGTGTAGTTAAACTGCTTTCATCGTTGACCTTTAAAGGGTCTGTTCAAAGGCCACATTATGAATAATTATAAAATTATTTTCACATTTACCTATTCTAGTGTGTTGCTTTACACAGTCTGGTTTTTTCTTTTTGTATTGTATTTTCTTCATCTATGATAACTCCTAACTAAATGGAGGTGAATGGAATTTAATATGGGGCACGTACATAGTTAAAAACTTACATTAAAAAATTCAACATGGATAAAAAAAAGCATCATCCTGTTACAGAACAGCTTTGCATATTGTTTAATCAGCAAACTCATGGTTGCCATGAAACAGTTCAGTCATAGATCATAGAACACAATGATGTAACACAACCACAGAGGTTAAGAGGATAGCTACCATAGTTAAATAGGTGGAAGTGACCTCTGTAGGATTTTGTGCACTCAATGTGGTACAACTTGTTGTTGTTACGACAACAACAATAAAATACATACACACAATGAATGTGAGACGAAATCTCAAGTCTAAGGCAAGTAAACAAAAACAACAAACTGCTTGTTTAGATTCTGTCAGATGCAAGTGAGACAGTGTTTCTTTATATTATAATGTATTGAGTGAACTGTCCCTTTAGCAATGCTAATTGGTGTACTCTGAAAGTTCAGATTAACGATAGTTCAGTAGTTTGATGCAGCTGTAAATTGGGATTTGGTATACAGCAGGTTAAGCCATAGTATTGCTGCTGATCAAATTCTGGTATATTCCACATGCAGTAAGCATGTGCACTGTGTGGGTGTGCAGCCCTGCTGTAGCTGCAACATAATTCTTCTTAGAATATGGTATCACACTTTCATTGTTTTTGTTGTAATTGAAAGCAGTGTATTATCGGCTCACTGAAGTCAGCCATAAGATGTGAGATGAGAGCACAGCCTGTGGGTCTACCATTCTTGGGTGCATTAGTCAGACGCATATCCTGCTGAGCGTGCATTATTATACACACAGTGTGTCAGACCACCATGTATTTCTCATTAGGATTCTCGGTCTGAGCCAGCAACAGGCCCGATAAGGAATGTGGAATCACAGCACAATGAGTGGGCTGCAAAGAGCTGATTTTTGTAGTGTTTGAAATATTTTCAAAATGCAAACAAGCTGTTAATAAACATGACATGGTGCGGTAAATTTTCTGCAAAGTGAGCCTCACCCTGTGATGGTGTGAACAGAGAATCTAAGCTTTGCCAGATTTCATAGTTCACTGGGTTTTTTATTTGTGAGTTTAAAAGCCCCCATACCAACTCACAGCCAGCTTTACTACCTTCACTACCTTCCCATTTGCCTCATGGCATTCCTTTTAAGGGTAATGCTCTGAAAACATGCTGTCTCCAATCTGATCCTGCTTCATAATGCAGTTCATCTTCGCAACAGGAAACGTTTGGGCGGTTAATCGACATCATCGGAAAATGAATCACCTTGTGTCCAGCTCCTCCGGTGTGATGATTTGCTGCTTTTCTCTGTGTTGGTACAGTAAAACAGATATGTGAAGACACTGTGAAGGACATACGTCGCTATTCGTCGCATTTCTTATCAACCAGTTAATAGATAAAAAATAAGTTATTTTTACAATTGATTTATTGACTAAAAAATAATGCTTAACCCTAGAGCTGTATTAAATTAAACATTAAAAGTAATTTGCCTCAGTGACGCGATGAGCAATTACTTTTTTTTCCTGACAGATATACAAACTACATCCCAGACTATAATTCCCATAAACAAACACCCTGAGGATCGACTGAGAAAAACCTTTTAGGCGCTGTCTTATTACAGGGTAATTTTAAGGTTCCCTGACAGGATGCAGCTCAGTAGTAGCATTTTTTTAAAGAACAGCAGCTGCAGCAGTTTGGGTTCAGTCAGGGGGAGTTTCTAACCTCAGGGCAGTGTAGGATGACTGACTTAGACAAAGACAAGATGGCCGAGCCTGTCTGAGATTACACTGTCTGGACTTGCTTTCATTTGCACCGACATGGTGCATCCAGCTCTTCTAATAGAGACTGTCAAACACAGGGCAGCCTCATTTACTTGCATTGTAGCTAATTATAACTTTGTTTTACATAGAGCACGTTTGAACCTCTTCTTTTGTCATTACAGCTTTGTGTTTGCGGGTGTTTGCACAAGTGTGTTTGTGTGTGACACAGAACGAGAGGGATTCAGTGTAACAGTGTACGAGCCTGTGTGAATAAACATTGTCTCTTAACAGCTGTATCTCCTTACAGGAAGTAGGCCTGGAGCTGTAATTCACACAGACTTACAGCTGTGGGGCAGGGTAACCTTATCTTAAAGGGAGAGGATCAAAGAAGGCTCAACTTCGTTTTATGTCTCAGTTAGATTAAAAATGTAAATTTGCTGTTGGCTTGCAGCAGCTCACTTAGAAATAAGATAAAGATATATAAAGTGCGTCCTCCAGTGTGTCTTAGCTGTCATCAATCATGAAAGGATACACAGACTTGAGTTAACCCTTTGCTCAAGACTTCTTGTCTTAAACGTTTCATTAAAACACACAATATCTTCTCCCTCTATTTCTGTTTGCCTCCGTAGGTCCTGTCCTTTGTGTCCTTTGTGTGTTTCGCGGCCTCCACAGCAGCGGCCTTCGTGACAGTTCCCCTGCTGGAGTTCCTGGCTGCTCTCTTCTTGCTGTTCGCCTACTCCACCAAATTCAATGAGAGGTTTAAAGGCTTCCTCTGGCCTCTCATGGTGAGAGGCAAATCTCGAAAGAAACATTTAAAACTTTGCAGTGCGTATACATGCATTCATGTATTCACATACATTCTTCCATTTCTCTCAAAGGACTTCATGAGATGTGTGACTGCCTCCATTATCTTTTTCATCATCTCCATAATTGCTGTGTCCAAATATGTGGATGGCTCCGCTAAAGCTGCGGGGGTAAAGTCAACATTATCTAACTAACTCATGATGCCCACTCTGCCAACATTTATGTTTTATCAAGTAGAGGTATTGATATCAGATACCCTTCTTTTCACAGATATTTGGGTTCATTGCCACCATTGTTTTCGCTCTAGATTTTTACCTAATTTTTAATGAGCTGGCCAGTTTCCTAAAGCAAGGAGGGGAGTCCAGTGAGGAGCCATCAAGACAGCAAGGTAATACTTCAGACAAAATGATGTTATATGGCCATATGGGAACAAATCGATTAATAGAGCTTAATTGTCTCTTGGCTGGTTTGTGTTAAATTTGTGTGTCACACTCAGGGGTTTGAGTGCCACAGATGAGATAGTTCCACTCCCTGAGCTTTGCTGTGGTTGCAAAGATTGAAGACTGTAGCTTAAATTGGACCTGTCTGTACAGTTTGTTACTAGTAGGGGAAAGTGAACATGCTTTTTGTGATATGAGTGAACCAACCCTTTAAAGAACACTAAGTTTTATGTATTTTAATTTCGTTTTAAGTTGTAGGAATATTTTTTGCAGATGGTTTAACACATCATGTCCTCTCATTGTTTAAAGGCCATTGTTTAAATGTCTTGAAATGCACCTTATTTTTGATTATCCACAGGAAGCTGACAAGCAGAACACTCATTCTGATACCAAATGTATTTTTCCGCTTTTGCTTTCTAGATGAGTTTTCAGACTCTGATTCGGACTGAGACCACAGGGAGATTTACCAGCGGACATGTTTGATCATGCCAAGTAGTCCTTTGCACTAGGAAACGCCATGACTGAGCTGCCATCTGCAAAGACTGCAAATGTTTCAACATGCAACAAGGTTACATTAACACTGCGCACAGTAGAAATCACATCAAGGTCACACTGATTGTTTGTTTATAACGTGCTTTTATTGGAAGTTGTGGGACTCTCCTTACAAATTTATAAAGACAGTGAACTAGATTATCTCCATCCTCATTTTCTTCTATAAAGCATTTAAGGGTTGAAACGTATTTCACACAACAATCGTGTCAAGACATTCAGGAAACAAGTCAAAACTGACCAGTCAAGTATGTTCTGTTCATGAATAGCTAATATACTCTCTTTTACAAAATCAGTTCTTTGTCACCCCAAATACCCAATATGTTAATTGATTTGGGAAACCTGAATTGTGGAAAATACCAACTGATCATTAAGCTGTGAAACTGTTAGGGTCTCAATAAACTGAGTTCTTAGATGTTGTTTTGTACGGTTTATGTATATGTCTAAATTTGAAATAATGGCTAATATTGACCTATATTCATCTACAACACTATATTAATATCCTTAGTGTATAAATGTTTAGGAGTACTAATGACAAAGCTGTATTGTTACAAAGATGTTTAAATGGAGGTGTTAAAAAAATGGAAAAGTGAGGGGCATCATCATCACTTATAGATTTACAGTATTACAATTCAAATTTCAATTTACACAAAACATGTACAGTATATAGAAAAACAGATTGGTTGCAGGTTGGCTGGTTACAACCTCTGTCCAATTGTCTTCACTCTTCAAAACTGTCTTTTTTATAATTAGAGGATAATGTTTCCTAAATCAGACTTTTGGGTCAACAGAGTTCCTGTGGCGTGCTGCACTGCATGACACCCTTTTCTGCTATACATTATTATATTTCCAATCATTTTATATGTTTGAGAGCTGTTGTGAATCCAAATGACAGAAATGACGCAACATTTTCAATTAACGCGAAGACTCTTGTGCGACAGTGTGTCTGCCGTATGCGCTTCTTTTACAAACTGCATGTGTGTGAATAACAGTGCATTGAAGTCACTTAATGCATTGATGGTGCATTAGATGCTAAATGTCCTATATGTGAATCCTTTTTGTATTGAAAAGCATCTGTGTTTATTTTGGTTGTTCTTTCATGTTTTTGTCATGTTTGTTTGATTCATCACTTCTTCCACTGCCACTACTGAGAAATTAGACGCACTCGAACGCCACAGTGACTGTTGAGGTCATTTACGCTGCGCTATATGAGTGTAACGACATTGTGAAAGGATGAGTGAAAATTAGTCTTTGATTTCCATGTGGAACTTCAACTGGTGTATTGTCAAATAAGAAAATGCTCTCAAAGTTGCAATTAGATGCAACAATTATTTATGTTTGAGCCTTTGATGGTAGAGTTACGTCTGTGGCTTCAAACTGAGACTAAAATTGAGAGAACACTCCCAGATCTATGCTACATGTGCACACGTTTGCTGTGCAAAAGGACCGGCCCCAACTGTTGCCAGTTACTGTGTGATGTTATGTCTTTGGCGTCCCATGAAACACATGCATTTCCAAAACATGAACTTTTCACAACTAAGAGTTGTAGTCCTTCAATTCATCTGGAAAAATTCATCATCACCAAATATGGAGATGCGTCATTTTCCTTTGGCGAGCATTAAACTCAACAATGTTACCATGCATACATGAGTTAAAAAACAATAATAATGAGAACAAGAGTGAAATAAATGTGTTTTTTTGTTTGTTTGTTTCCTTTTGTGTTACGAATTGTTTGAATAAAAACCGGAGCTGTCTTCCATAATGTCCAAATCACTTTATTTAAATTGTCACTATAAACGGATGTGAAGCCTTTTGTCAATGTTTTAAATACAAAAATACAGCTAATTACAGCTCCATGCTGTACAATACAGACCTCGTTGTAATTATTAACAAAGCACACAGAATTAAAAAGGAAACAGAAGAGCGTCTCACCTCCAACTTCATCAGTCAAAACAGTCAATCATCAACAGTCAAACAGATCAGGTCTGTGCTTTGTAGCACAATTTCAGAAACTATTGGAAAGCATTTCTTCTATTACCCATAAATACAAATACTTCAAACATATTATAGAATAAAGTTGTATATAGAGAACTGCAGCTTGATAGGTTGTGACAAATATGATGGTCAGTTTATATTAACAAATAACATAATGCACTTGCATGATTGTGCTGCAAAGTTTTCTGTACACATGTTGAACATTTTTACATCATCCAGAAACAAAATCCATCAATGTAAGTGACAGACAGAACAACAAATATGATTGTCTATTCATAAAGCTACTTCCAAATAGCAGTTGTACGTGATACAAGTTAGTAGAAACACTTGGTTAGTCAAGCATATGGTATAGTTTGGAAACTTTTCAGGCTATTTATGAAGCCATATAGGTTTCATTCTAAACCACAGTCAAACACACATCAGGTCCTTCTCTTACACACACACACACACACACACACACACACACACACACACACCCTTGTATTAATCTGGCTGCACAGTCAGTCCGCTGCAGTCACAAGGAGAACATTTTAGATGAAGACCAGGAGATGGAGCCATAGAGTTGATTTAGACTTTGCACAAACTCACGCAAGCCTTATATACGTAAAAAGACCTCAATGAACAACACACACGCATAACTGTAGTGTAGATCCAATACATTAGGACAATGTAAGTCAGCAAAAATTAAGTTGAGCTTTCGTTCTTCATCCTAAAAAGCATATGATACAATTTCTTGTTGAGCGTCCTGTTTGCACATGACAGTAAAGAAATGACTTTGTACTCGTATGTATGAGCTTTATGTGGAATGAAAGATATTTTAATAATACATTAAGTGTGTGATGATCTACTGTAGCTACACATACAGATGTTTTAGTTCAGCCGAATGCAGAATGACAAGGATGCTAAATGTACCATATTTCCATCCAACCTGTCTCCATCTTTGTGTGAATCTTTGTTATTTCAACTTTGAAGTATCAGTTAATCTCTATGATAGTCCTATCATGTCTCATAATTAGGAAGGCATTAAGAAATACAGCGTTCAGGTCGAGGCACCCTGTGATTTTCATTTCAACTGTTTTCTTTTTAAGAATCAAAGATTGTAAGGAGTGTGTCAATACCTGAGATACAGTGTATAAGCTGAGGGCATTGATCTTGACCCAGTCTCCTACTGATGTTTCTTCTAAGAATAACCTCACTTACGTACCATCAACATTTGCATTACCTGATGCCTTGGATATGTGCAAAAGTAACAAGATAGCAATTACTTTATCATCGCCTGATACAGCCTACTCACAGTGTTGACCTAACACACACCTCTGAAATCAAAACTGTAGGAATGCTAGGGTGAAGATTATGTTGGATAGATGATGGACAAAAATATGTGGGATGAATTGTTCAGATTCAGAATTGTGACAAAGCAACCATCACTTGTGTTGCAAGGAAATAAATCTTTTCTATTATTATCAGCTGTCCTTCTGATTATAATTTAGCCTCTGACGAGAGCGGACAGTATTTTAGTGATTCAGGTGTAGCCAATGCATATCCGTGTTTGATAGATAATGCATATCCAGGCTGTGTGCTGGTCAGGTTCAGACGGCATTTCATTTCAGCGCTGCAGACAGATATCTGCAAATAAATACGGATACATATTGATGTGTCTATTTGCTCTCCACATGGATTATAACCCTGCATGAAACCAAAGCCTGCTCAGATGTGATTGGTAAATACTATGACATCAAACAGAAATGTTTCCGGTATAAGATGTTTATACAGGTGCTGACAGATTCTGTATTCATATGCATTGATGTCTTCACAGAGATTGAGAGTCACCCTGTGCTGTTACTGTATAACTGCTGGCAGATCATAGTATTGACAACAATCACACAGACATTGGTAAAGTAGGAGAAACAAACTTTTTAAATCAACACGTGTTATCTTTAGATTAAAATATCTAATGTTAGCCTTGTTCAAGCCAAAGGCTAAAGAGCAATAAAGTCATGGTGCTTCTGCTGTACTGCAGGTTCCTCTTTGCTGCTGGTCCAGTGGCTCCCTGGATCCATGGTCACACACTTCACAGAAAACAGCGTGATGCAAGCAAACTGTACAAAAGCTGACCTTTTCCTTGACTTCATTCACAGTGAAACACACAATCGAAAAAAAACTGAATAACTACACCAGAACAGAAGTTGGTGCAGTAAGGTCACCCCTTTTTGGGGCTTTCCTGGAAGTCATACTTCATGCTGAATTAGAAAGGTATCTTGCTGAATGGTATCACAGAGAACACCTTCAATTCTGACAAGCTCTTCACTTCAGGGTCTTTGTGTGTCACTGAAGCCTGGATGCCTGATAAACAAAGCCACAGAGCTCGTCTGTGGCTATGAAATGAGGATTTATTCAGTGGGTGGGCAGGTGGAAAGCACAGCTGAGGTGTCGTGATGAGAAGTACATGGTGAGCTTGAGATGGCCCTTTCCATTCAATACTCGAATGAAATACAGTTCTGAGGGCGGCGTAGCTCCTTTCTCAGTCAGCTGCCAGGCGTGTAGCTTTCCTCAAGTTCATTTGATTGTCTGCCGGCACTCACGCAAGCTCAGGTCTTGCCTCCATTTCCCCACGAGATGCAGTGCGTGCGCGCATGTATTCGCTGCTTTGACCTGCCCCCTGACAGCCATTGCCAAGGCGCCACCTCCGTACCGCTAGAAAGGTGTTAACTCCATACACGCCTGTTACCAGGAAGCCAAAGATCTGCATACAAGTAGAAACAGGAAGTAGAAAAACAATGTCTGACTATCAGTAGGAACCAAAGGACTAACTGAAAATTTGCCAATGCAAACATGATTTAAGCTTATGTAGTTATTGCAGACCACACGAAAGACTGTGCAAACAATGTCAGGCTTAAAGGCTAACGTGTTTTAGAGTGCATGAGTCGACACATAAATGAGTTTAATCATACTAGCTAAAACTGTCTGGTGTAACGTGTTACAAATTGTGTCATCTCACAGTTCTAATGCATTAGTGCTGATGCTAAAGTTTAAATCCTTTGTGATGAGCCTTCATGGAGAGAAATGTGATGACTCACAAGCAGAGTCTTAGTAAATATATGTGTTATGTTTTGTTATTGTACATCTTTGCAAAAGAAGATGATTCTGATCCAACTCACCACTGCTGCTATTTCAGCTCCAGTGTTGTGGTTGATGCAGGCCAGCACGAGAGATGACAAGAAGAAGAAGAAGGTGCTGGCAGCCGTGTTGACCAGGTCCTACAGTAAAACCCCAAAACAGACAAAATATCAGAAACATTGAGACAAAGGAACGGGTACTTCATGAGAGCAGCAGCTGATGCAAGGTTTTGTCATTTATCATGTTGTCTGTAGTATAACATGACATTAAGGCACTATTCTACATAAATGTGTGTGTCAGTTCTACCTACATGCAATTACACACATATATGACATGATAGCAAGGTGAAAATCCCCAATATAACAGCTGAAAGTGGTAAAACAAATTATTTAAATCAATTAAATTTGTGCTCTGGACACATTTTGGTCAAAACATCATTGAAACTGATAAATTCAATTAGTATATACCCAAAAAAATAGGATTGACATAACATGTGATGCAAAGTGCAGGTCCAGGATGATATTGTACCATGTTGCACAGCCAAAGAGCTTGCTCACACTCTTCTAATAAGCCAGACCGACTCCTTATGCTTCACTAAAAGTTTAAAACCACAGGAGGGCAAACAAAGCCAGTAGCACAAGCTCAGAAGGCACCTAGCACCTCATATTACATAGAAACACACTCTCCACACACACACACACACACACACACACAGCTCTCCCCACCCCCCACCTTTTTACACATGAGAAGGAGAGTGTAAGAGATACTTCCCTTTGATGATTAACTCCCCTGTTTTCAGCAGTACTGGCCAGACAGCGAAGGGTTAATAATGAAGTGCTCAGCATGACTGGGCCATGGCCCTCGTGATCAGATGCGTGATTGTGATCATGGCAGACATGGTCTCTCATATGACACACAACGTTCAGTAGACACACACACATACAAGAGACAAAGCAGACAACTCAGCAGGTCGCGAAAACTGTGACAATTTGCAACTGGTCCTGCGGTTCAATCAGTAACGCATTAATGTGGAGCCACAACACATCATGCTAACCTGCAAAGTCAATGAACACCAGTGTTATTATCCTAACCTTCAAACGAAATCATAACCCCACCTACTACACTCACACACACACACACACACACACACACACACACACACACACACTCAACAAACACCAACCCACACGTTAAGAAGCACACTACAAATACTGCTCACTATCCAGATACACACACCCAACCAGTAAAACAGGAAATACTGCATATTCACATTCCAGAGTTCTGTTCTCATGTTGTAGAGCTTTCATATCCCATATTCTCTGCAGATCCAGTCGGTTCTGTTGTTGTGCTTCGCTTTTTCCACATTCCACGTTTTAACCAGGCCAGCACTCTGTAAAACCTTAAATAACACAAACCCAGACTGGACCAAACCACTGGCTCTCTGGTTTATAATTGGCTCGTACGATAGTTGTACAACCCTCTCTCTATATGCTGTGCTGAGACTCAGGGCACTGGACAATACTAATATGTTTTAAAAATATAGTTTGCTCTTAATCTTGAAACTATACATTGCACTATTGTCTCAACCTCTAAATAAAAAGTTACAGTTTGGGATTGGGAGATTTGGGAGTGTACATCATTTAAAAGCACAAAGCTCTGCGGTTTATCTGTGGAAACCATTAAAAAACTGCAACAACAGCTTATTTTGTAAAAAAGAAAATGCATGTGCAGATTAAAAACTAAAAAAACCTGTGATCATTTTACATTGCATTGGTATATCAGTTTTGAGTACAGAAAAGGGGGTGGGCGGTGGGGGTCCATCCATGATGGTGCTGTGAGTCTATTATTTTGTTGTTGTCTCATGATAGAAGCCATAAATACTCATTGGGATGCAACTATGGGAACCCTAAAGGACACAGCAGAACATTAATTATGAAATCTATTCCTTTGACAGTTGCAGCAAGTCACATGGGGCCAGAAGGGCACATACAGAATTAAACATCCATGCGGCTTTCGCGTCTATGCTTGATTCTTTTTGAGCGACAAAAACAAAGATAGGAAAAGAGCACTTCATGTCTTTTGTCTGCCTGGGTGGCAAACTTCAGCTGTCCAAACCAAGAAAGCTTTTATTGGATTCCACTTACAGGTAAAGTAAATACAACATGAGCAAAGTGCTCTCTGGTCTGAACTGATGATAGATTAATGACTAAAGCTAATAATAACCAAAAAACCTCAGCTGTGTGTGTGTATGTGTGGATTCAGCAGAGAGATGTAGATCATTGCTGGCAGAAAAATACAGAGTCAAATACAGAAAGAAGGATGAATTAACATACTTTACGTATACAGCAATATACTGGACATTCACAGAGTAAATTCTGTTGAAACCCGTATTATTTGTTAGTTAACTAATAGTCACAGTACACAGTGATCCTGAATGGATGCTTTGATACTGGTAAGTATGATGCACTGTGGTTCATAAACTCCACCTCCTCCATTAAAATACACATCAAATTATTTTTTTTCAGATTGTTTCTGTCATTTTAGGTTCTTCTTATTGTGCTGATGTATGTTCATGTGTTTTTTAAAATGTCTGGCTTCAAATAGTTATTTGATGCAATGAAAAAAGGGTGAGGCGTCTTGATTGACAGCTCGGGTGTGCTTGCAATTGAGTCTGACAGGTATATTGATGTGACCTCATGGCATCATGCCCTGATCACTGTTGTGCAGGCTCTGCCTCCAAATGACATTACCAGTACAAGTTGGTAGGGTCCATATTTGGGAATTTGGATTCATTTTGGTATACAGTCTATGATATCAACAAATTATGCTTATTGAATAGCATCTGAATTGTTTAAGTGATGGTTAATGCCTCCATGACCTCCTGCCATAACACTCAAACATCACACACATCTAATTAGTCACCCAAAAAATAAATATAGGAGACAGAAATATAACTTCTGATCTTGGATCTGATTTAGCATAAAAAGTAATCCAGGTTAATTTTGTCTGTAAAGCAAGAACTGAACTGCTGATCAGCCAAAGCACCACAGGTTTCCATGATACAGATTTGCCAAAATGTAAAAAAGGTAAATATATCATGTGTTTAAATGCATTGTTGGCAGCTAAACTTAAATACAAAAGTGTATATGGACAATGGTAACTTCAGTCAGTTCAGACATTTCATTCACTTAAACAGATACAGATAAAGATAATTTGTGTTATGAGACTACTGCGTAGTAGTGGCTGTGACAGGTCAAGTCAGCACCCATCGATGGTCTTTCCTCTGAAGAACCCAGTTCATTCATGCGTTAACTGTGATGAGATGCTATCTGATCCCAGAACAAAACAACCAGAAAATATTGGGCACACTGGGCAGACACGCAAACTGCTGCTCTTCTTTTAAAATGAGAACAACAACACTAATATCCCCCTCTCCCTCTACCTCCCATTTAGGCTGTGAATGTTTTTCCCTGCATGTCCTTATGGTGGCCCCATTTCTGTCCCAGAACCTGTCAGAATGGCCGCCAGCTATTTGGCTGTGGGAGTTGTAGGACAACACAGTGTGGTGAGTCTTTATCTCTAACTGGTCGTGCAAAGCTCATTCATGCAAACTAAACCCTAAAGTTCAACTTGATAAAGTCACCACATGCCTTTGCACAGGTCCCGGGCTTGCTTTCATTTCTGTGTTGAAAGGGAGGAAGTGGAGGGTCAGGGCCTGTGTTTCCCCCTCTGCCACTGCCAAAATCATCATAGAGGGTGAATTGGAGGAGATGGGATCATGTAGCACATTATTGTACACTTAAAACCCTCCTTCTGAGACCCCCAATCGCACTATAAAACAGCTTACTCCACAGAGGAGGACTGGCAGCATCGGTCCACAGTTTAAAGTTTAGAGGCAGAAAAAGGCAGCAGAAGGGTTAACGGCTGGTTAACACTCAGAAACGCTTACTCATGGTGAAATTCCCAGGGGCTCAGTGTGACTGAAGCAGCTTTGAACTTGATAGACATAAACAGCGTGGGGTGCAGCCTACAAGTTTGGAGTGGAGCTGAACATCATGGGCTTGTTAGCTCCTACAGTTTGGAGCAGAGACTGTGAAGCACCTACTGTAAGCCTCTCTGCACTTTACTGACCAAAAGTAGACAGCAGAGGGGTTTATTGTTGTAAACACAGAATTTGTTGTTTTCCAAAAATATATTGTTTTTTTACAAATTGTGGAAAAAGTCAATATCTTTGTGCCTAACAGCATGTTTCCAGCAAAACCAATGAGCCAAACCGCAGCCCTCCACAGTCTAACTACTTTGAAGAACAACCTCCCCTGTGGGTCTAATGGCAAACCATAACCAAGCTCGCTTTTTGCACACTCACACACACTCACACACACACACACACACAAACAATTTATGTAAATTATGTATTTCTAGACTAGTGATGTAGTAAAAAAATATTAACTGGTCGGAGCTGACATGAAAAAGGCCAGTGAGCCTCAAGAGACATGAAACAGAGCTTCTCAGGAAAAGACCGAACAGAACAGGAGGATTTTAGATTATACGAACCACCTCTCAGAGACTGTAAAACGCTTTCATTTGGTTTCGTCCTGCCAAAAGTAGAAGCCAAAGGCACACCCTTTCTTCATGTTTGAGGTGGAATATTGTACCAAGGATACCATAAAGCAATCTGATAGCTATGGTTGGATTTGGACATCTGGCTTAACATCCACTTTACTACGATATGTACGCTGTGTGGCCTCTGGAAATATTGTGTTTTTTTCCACTCTCCTCTGTAAAGGATACTTGGCTGCAGCTCAGCACACACCAACGGGTATGTAGGCAAATCCTGAAAAGGCAAACCAGTATCTGCTGGAGAACACCCACCAGCTCATTAGCTTACAGCTGACAATGCAGATCCTGGTGGTAACACTGAAAGTGTACACTTTCCCAGCCATTTCCATTCTCACTGAAGTTTCATAGCTTCACTTGTAGAGTGAGCTTGTGCTGAGCCTTCCCCTGATAATAAGTACAAGACTGTATAGTTGAAGCAGAGAGTTTGGTGTTCTACATTACAATAAGAGGCTCAAACTTTAACTCCAAGGTTCAAAGATGTTCAGCAAAAAGTGTAGCTCAGGACCTTTGAAAAAATATTAACCATTTACTGAAATACTGCTTTTCCATTTGCTAATATAAAATGAAGCATGTTCCTAGATTAACGGGAGAAAAGGTTAGAATCTGTCCCTTAGAAAGTTTTTTTTGCAAACTGTAGCTGTTGTCCATATTATTGTAATGTAATGATTATGTAATCTAATGATTGAAACTAGCCATGCAGTTTTTATAAGTCTATTATTATCAATTCGATACAGCTTTTAGCTTGTTCCATGTGTCAGATTAGATTATGTACCCAGTGGTCATGTAAAACAAACAATAATGACATAAAAACACATCCTTTGTCAAAAATTGCTTGTTCTAAACTGAGCCAAACATATCAGGAGTCCGGTCCCATGACACATTTTGCCTAAATGTACCCACCGTTAGGTTCCAGTTGACGTGGGGCACCCTGGTGTGAAGATTGAGACTGAAGATCAGGAGGAGGACACCCGTCACCACGAAGGCACTGCAGCTGACAAACTCGAAGAAGTAGACCCCTCCACAGGGAGAACACATCATGATAG
Source organism: Datnioides undecimradiatus (assembly GCA_008933995.1). Classification (NCBI taxonomy): domain Eukaryota; kingdom Metazoa; phylum Chordata; class Actinopteri; order Lobotiformes; family Datnioididae; genus Datnioides; species Datnioides undecimradiatus. Next base: position 2,206,512 of record WARS01000031.1, on the reverse strand, counting down.
TCTCTATGCAGATGAATCCAATAAGCGATAGGACCTGAGGTGAAAATCCCAGTGAAAGAGAGAGAGAAGGAAATGTTGAGCAGATTGTGTACTGTTCATTTTAAATGTCTTATCCTCTTACATGACATCACTGAAATCTAAATGTTACCCAGTAGTTTATAAAAAACATCTTTTTTTTTAGTGTCAGTGAGTAACACCATTTCAAAATAAATGCCCACTGCTTACACTGCTCTTAAGCCTAAAGGGTACTGTAGGTCAAGCCATTTCTGTAACTTCATGTGAGTGTTTGTTAGTGCTGAAATTCCAAGCTTTCCAGATGATGAAGTGATCGTCCTATGAATAGACCAGAGGCCATGAGCCCATCTCATGAGTCCCACTCCTGGCAGCCAGTGAAGATGCCTCCATCCAGCCAACATCCATCAACAAACCACAGTATGGGAAGAATTCTGCTATTTAGGTGTTCTGCTGCCATCTAGACCCCGGCAAAACCACACACAGATTACCGATTGGCTCAGAGCGGTCCAAGACCCAGAGACATAACAGAACTACAGAAAATGCCACTGCAGTATACAGTATTAAGACCCGGAGGATTCAAACCAGTTCAGACTAGATCTGCTTGGTAGGGACAGATTTGACGGTCTGTATTAAACATTGATATAACAAACTGTATAATGAGGGGTTTTGAGTTGAGGGAAGCTTGGAGGTTAGACTGTAAGACTGTAAGGAAAAGTCAGTGGCGAAGTTCGGGGCTTTCAAAATGGCAAAACCACTTACAGCCATAAGCAGCTCAAAAATGGAGGGACCTACTACATCACAATGGTGCTTAAGTCATTGAGTGTCTAATTCATTGACTGTATATTCACTGACTGTACATCTCTACTTCCTCCCACCGTACAGAAACAAAGCCAAAACGTCCCGGATACGGGAGCTGCCATCGTGAGCCAGTGATGTCATTGGAAGGCAGAGTCTTTGTAGCAGTGACTGGGAATCGGAGGCACAGTAATGAGGTGCCACCCATACACCTGCCTGACTTAAATGCGAGGCCACTGAGCTGTATTGATGAGCCAATATTATCCTCACCTATCACAGACACTTCAGTATCATATTGGTATCAGATATTAGCCAATATTGCAGTATGAGGGTAAGAAAGATTATTTATCTCAAATACATATAATACTTATCCCTTAATATATGTCTTAAAAAGTGAAAATTCACTTTATCAGCCCACATATCCTGAATCAGTGAAAATTGGTTGGTGAAACTGGTTTCTGTCACAAAAATTCAATACTGTCATCAAATATAATTATCACACACACCTTTCATAGCACACTAAACCTTTTTTCATAATGTCAAGTAAATATTATAATCCAACTTACGAGACATAGCAGAGGTGTACTTATATGGTCTGGACTGCAGCCAGTCACCCAGGGGCAATTACAATGGCTTTTGGGGAGCCATTGTGTTGTCTATCTTTACATACAATCTTTATAGTTTGATTACACTATATCTGGCGTTAATGATGCAATGTGAAGGTTTTTATTTACTGATTCTTTCTCCTTACTTTGCAAGAGGGAAATGAGAAAGTGGGTGAAATCTCTGCTAGTAGAATTTCACGCTAAGTATGTCTAAAGTGTGATGGATGATTTAGAAATGGCCACAGTAGACGTAAAAACAACAAATGGTAGCCTGAGTGGGAAAGATTGAGAGGTTGAGCAAAATATTTTGTTGACACAACCCTTTCTCTGAAGACTGGGGAAATGTCAGTAAAACACAGAGCAGATATTTGTTGCAGCTCACCAACCCAGTTACAACACTTGGAGTGCAGAAAACAGTCAAACGCAGCGGGAAGTTTCTAATAAACTGCAGGAGTCAGTCATGTCTTTTGTGAACAGACGACTGAAGTTCTGCCTCATTAGCAGCTTCTTCCCAATCAACAAGACCCTGAATGTCTCAATGGTCCATGCCGTTTCGATGACTTGATGTAATAATCTAGTCCCCAATGATACTAATTATTTCAATAAAACTCTAAGACATTAGAAGAGAAGCATGTCAGTTGACTGGTGGAAAACGTTGCTATAATCTCAAAGGGGAACTTGGGAATGCTCATATATTAATTTTGATAAATAAGTAAATAAATACCTCTGGTTGAGAGACAGTTTATATAAGGCATAGTTTAGTCTCAGCAATGAGGGCAACTTCGAGCTTGGATGAACCCAGTTGACACTTCAAGGCAGCATAGTCAGGGGAATTGTGCCTCATAAGTCAAGGCGATGTGGTCAAATTATCTAAAGAAAGTGTGGGCATTGAGAGAGGGAGAGACAGTGGAGAGGCAATCACATGACTGGTGGTCAGGGAACTGACATGGGAACAGAGATGAGCAACGAAAAACAATAAAAGTAAAATGGTTGGTAAACACATAAAGAGAGGGGGAACTGGCAGTTGAAAGCATCAAAGTTGTGGACATTAAATGTTTAAAACTAAAGGTGTTGATGGGACACATTCCTGATGCTTGATTACTGTCGTGATTCATAACCACATGGAGCCTCTGACGGCTCCATCATAAACAAAACAATCTCTAAATCCCAACAAATGTTCGATGCATACAGTTAAACAAACAGAAACACACAAATCATGAACCTTCATGCTCTAGATGCAGAGCTGTATTGGATCCACTAATGATATGGAGATGAAGCGTTCACATCTGTGTGTATCTATGTGTGTAAGAGTGTGTGTGCAAAATTGGCTTCATTTATCAAGGTTTAAGAGAGACAATGATTTGCAAATGTAATGCCAAGTTTATACTAGCTGGTCATGAATTCATCTTTCAGCAGTGAAGGACTGAAAATAGACTCAGAGAGAATGACTCGACTCCTCATTTCTGTTTCACATCATTTTGGTGTGCCTATTTGAGACTTAGCTATTTTGGGCTTCTTTTGCAAGTACTTGAACTTCACCGATTGCACAGCAAAGCTTTGTTCCTAGGGATCAGACATGTGTCACCTCTCACTCTCAGACGCAGCTGTATCTAAAACTTTATAATGAAGCCAATCTGGCTGATGGTTGGTGACTTTTCTAAGGTAGTCTTCATGAAACCAAATGTAGATTTTTGACGTCAGTCCAACTTGAATGCACTTCAGCAAGTTGCATCCTGTTGCTTGGCAATGCAAAACAAAATGCATTTGAAAACCAACCCAAATAGTCTCGATAGGAAAAAGCCCTCTCCTCCTCTCCCCCTGGCTATCAGCAGCTCAGTCCTGTTCGTCCAGTTTAAGGAGCAGGAGCTCTGTTTATGACAAGTCAAGTGTTGCTGTGTGATGACTGGCACTGTCGAGCTGTCAGTGGAGAACTGTCCTGTTTGTGACAGACTCTCTTTTGCTGAGGTGTCACCGCCTTGTAAAGGTTCACAGATAGTAGCACATGTCCAACAGTCACATTACCAGTGATACACTAAAGCAAAGACAAAAGAGAGCAAACCCATTAGGGCAGCCACCGTGCTGTTGGATCCTTGTGTAGTTGGACAGCAGCATGTCTGTGACTGTAAAACAACCAAAAAGGTCACGCCCACGCAGAAGTGGAGGGCTGCTTGGGCTGAGGGATGATGTCATGTCTCTCAAAGAGAGTGTATTGCTTTCCCCAAGTCCCTCCTGTGTAGCAGGTGTCGGGCAGCCGCAGGGGAGGAGGCACCACACTGGATAATCTTGTAAGTAACGATTTTATGTCAACCTTAACCCCTACTCAACCTGTTCATCATGCGTGCATGAGCTCATGAGTGTGCACATCAACCCTCTTTCTCCTCTCCCTCCTTTACACACACACATCCTTATCTTTGGGATTATGCACATTATTAGGTGCCCTTAAAGGCCTCTTGGCCTCTGATCTCCCTCTTACACACCATCTGTTGTGAACTGAAAATGAATGGATGAGAGAAGAGGCATCTCTGTGGAGAGTATGCAACATTATATGCTGCACTCCTAGTCCTGTGGAACCTTGTGTGCATAAAAGAAAACCAAAAAACAAAATGTTGAATATACTTCTGCAGCAGCCCCACAGTTGTCTATGTGATGGAAAACACTGCAGGTTATATTTCACTCCAGAGGATAAGGTAAATGCGTGTATAAGCAAAGGCATGCATGTCTGCCCACATGCGTGCACAATGTTCATGTTGTCTTAATGTCTCCCTACAAGCTTCGAATAAGCAATGTTTCAACCAGAAGAGAATGGAGCATGTGGCGTCGCTCTCAGAGCAGGAAGTGCTCACTGACATTTTAGGAGCATCTGGTAACTTCATTATACAACATCCAAAGAATGAAAACCCCAACTTAGCATCATATTTAATTACTACTTGTTAGCATAGTATTTTAAAAAGTACATCATAAGTGAACTCATCATGAAGCCATAAGGCTCGCTGGGAAACAAAGAGAGTTTGATTATTGTACTGTCAGGCCCTACAGGGTATCAGGTTTCTGTCAGCATGGAGGGACGTAAGTTGAATATCAGTTGGGCTTTGTTGACCCAGTCACAGCAAAGAGACAAAGACAAACCAGCTGTCAGGGTGGACACACCTCGGTCAGGTTACATCCTACTGGGGGTGGTTTCCAATCACTACAGGGCAGCCTGTGTATCCATACATTTATCCTATGGATGACGCGATGACTGGAGCTTTCATGTGAATAAATTACAAGAAACAACTTAGCACTTAGTGCCCTGGATTGCTCAGAGGAAACAGAGAATTTCTCAGCAAACATGGGTCAGTGCAGAGGTCAGAGTGGTTGTAGCTACTACCTTAGAGCAAACAATGCCTGGGTGTGGAGGTCTAGGTGTGCTTCTGTAAGACAAAGCCATAAGGAAGCATGGATTTTGCCAGAGGGGGTGGGTGAGGCATTTGGGCCCACATTTTAGTGATGACTGGCAAAGTTGATACGATCACATCTCCTTCCTCGTACTCTTCTGTGCTACTCCATTCATCTTGCACTGAAGTCAATATTTACTTCATATAACTGAGTTCTGCACAAAGATTATCTATTAACACTTGACCTTTTAGTCACAGAACAACTTTTTACCTAGGAGTGCTTTCAGATTACAGAAACTGTGCAACAGTGGGAAGCGCATGTAGTCAGCTTTGTATTGTCCCCTATCACTTCTAAAAGATCATCACACTGCGTCAGCTGGCACAGAGTTCAATGATTAGATGAGAGAGCAGTAAAAATGCACGCCAGTGAGGCTATTAACAGTTGGCAGTTTGCCTTCTAGGCCTCCTCTAAGATACCGACTGTAAACTTGGATGACTTTCAATGGTCCTGCCCTTGACGGTGAAGGAGATACGACTTGCTCGGACTGGAAAGTCAGTATCAGCTCTGAACAAACCATTCATGTAAATATGAAGAGTAAACACAAGATTTTTAAGAATAACTATGATGATGCTTATACATGTGTATTTACATTAGCTCTACCATAGCTGTTGTGCTTTACTGCCTGAGAAATACTAAAGAGCTTTGAGACACAGCGATGGAGTTGCACGTTTTCTTCAGCATTGTAATGCGCCTTTGCAATATCTCCATAGCAAATACATTTTATGCATTCTTTGTGTATCAGTTCCCAGTGAAATATGGTGTTTAATGGGCTTTATTTACATGTTTCTCTTTGCACATGTGGGCATCTGCAGTAAATGTACTCAAACCAAGGCTTGCTTTTAGAGTCTGTTATTGTGCCTAAATACTTTCTATGTGCTGGCTGAGATGCACTTAGGACTCTGGCATCAAATGTCTTCTGTAACCTTGTTAGCGCCTCAGCTGGATTATATTTTTTAACCAGACAAAGCCTTTGTACGACTGCTTGTGTTTAGACAACATTTAACATTCAGGAACTCTGGCTTATTCTGCTAAATGAAAAAGGGTTTGTGTTGTATCAGTGATGAAATTCACGATGAAATTCACATATTATATCTGTTCTCATGGTATCAATGACTGTAAATGATATCCAGCCCCACCTGTGGAAGCATATCACTATGGTGTCAGAGGAGAGAAATTTCTACTGCTCAGATATTTAAATCACAGAGTGCATTTCCATATGTTCTGATTGTCTGCCTGCAGGTGTGGTTTGATCTCTCACCACCTCAGCCACTTTGTTCTGTATGTTCAGAAACCAGGTTAAAGTGTTTACACTGCAGTATCCTCCTCTCTACCTTAGCACTGCAGGTTTCTGAAACCAGGATATGATGTTTACTTGTGCAAAACATAACCAGGATACTCCTAAAACCAGATCACGGTCAGAATACTAGAGCACACATGAACGCACGTGCAGAACCACCAGCATGACTGCACACATGCATTATAAGAATTTTCTTAAGATGCATTTCTTTCTCTGTTGAGGTCCCCTCCAGCTACAGGAACGTAAGATAAAACTTCTTTATTTACTGCCATTGAGCAGCCAAGTCAAAGACAATATTTTATCGTTTGCTGCGAAAACGTTGTGAATATGAATCTTCGTCTCAGCTACTGCCTGCTCCAAATGTCTCCCACACTCATGACAGATGGCGTCCTATCCCGGCTTCCCACATACACAGAGGTAAACATCACAGGTGTGTGCAACAGCCAGAGCTGCCTGTACTCTTCTGTAGGACTGGTGGGACACTCACAAAAATTGGGAAAATCATGTTCAAATGGTACTTTATCTGTTATAACAAATGATTTAAAAGTAAAGCAGCTGAGAATCCAGAACTATGCAGTCTTATCTTCAACAGTTTGGGCTTTCAGTTTGCTTGTACTATCCACAAACATTGTTAGTGGTAATTGCTAGTTTCCTCAATGCCATGGCTTCTCCTGTGGAGTGTGCAGGACTGCGTCTGACATTTTTGGCACCAGAAGAAGAGAAATTGCTCTGGCTTGATAGATATTTCCTCCTCTGGTGAATTGTCAGAACTTTGGGAGCCCTCATATTGCTTTGTTGTTCCCTCTGTCCCAGCTCAGACATCTGGTTTAGGTGTACTGATGTGAGTTAAAATGTGTTTTTCCAATGGCCACCACAGCCTCACAACGAAATGGTTATATTAATTATTTTTTTGCTGCATTGTTGATTAAGTACAATAAACAAAGACAGAAACGCGCAAACCTAAAGTAATCATGTCCCTAAAGAATCACATGCTGATCACAAGAGATAGAAACATTTTAAGATCACTGTAAAGGCATCTTTGGGTAGAACACCAAAGTTTACCACTAGGGCCAATGTGTATCCTTCAAAATAAGAGTCTACTTTATAAAACACATACACATATGTTTGGGAAGGTGTGCAAAGCATGACTGAATTGACAGTTTTGATCCTTAGACACATCAGTTCTAAAGCTTCACATGTCATGGGATATAACACTGTTAGCATGCAACCTGACTGGCCACTATTCTAGGGATGTAATGAGGGATGTCCTGGAAAACCATATAAATGTGAATTAACATTTTCATTTCGGGATTTCCACCTCAGGGACACATGCTATGAACCAGTGCAGTAGTTTCACTGTTTAAAGATGATAATTATATTAATAGGGGTGTAAAAGTATCAATATACTGGGGTATCACAATATATGTTGTGATACTGTGTAGCTTATCAAAAAAAAACTGTACAGCTATTTAAACAACAGTTTAAATGCAAGATATGTGCAAATGTTAAAACTGATGACAGTTTTCCTGATATTGGATTTTAAATGCAGCATCACAGTATAACCGGTTAGAATATCCCGAATCATGAGACGCATCGCCAATTTCTTGCCAATACGCAGCTGTAGGTAACAGCTATTTGGTCCATATGTTGGTGGCTGGTGCGTCATAGTTTGTTTTACCCACTTTTATGAGGCGGCACATCTCTAAACATGGCAGCACTGCGCGATCACTAATGAACTTACCACTTCAGCCACCTTTAAAATCCCAAAGTATGATCTGAGGTACTCCACGTCGCACCTCATCCCCCCAAGTACGTTCCTCGCGTGGACGGGCTCGGTGGTGGGTTGATACGGACTGCTGGCCCCGGAGATCATGGAAGTGTTGGAGGCCTCGCCATCAAAGCCCTCTGGCTCCTCGGTGGTCCTCATGATGATCGCGGGAGAGAGACGCTGGACTCTTGGCTAGAAACGTAACGGCATACAATCCCACGCTTGACAAACCGCCTGGATCCACCTCACGGCGCAGGTTATGTTTCATAAAGCACACTTTGTTCCATGCAGGCTGGAAGTGGATGGAGAAAACAAACCAGACGGTCCACTTTTCATAGCCACCCCACGGGGAAACGGCCGCGGAAGGTGCTCTTCAACATTACGCGCAGGAGAATCCGGCTGGTATCCGTTTGATGCGACCCTGCGGTGTTTCCTCCCGGATACAACGTTTGCGTCTCTGTAAAACAGCCGCGCTTCTAACTATGTTAGGCGGGTCACTTGTTCGAATCCCAGTGTCACTTCACCATGGACGTTTCTGGTTAGTTCAGCAGCACCGAGAATATAAATGCCTACCGGGCCGTGTGACTCGCCTCTGCGACCGAAAAACGTCCAGCCATTATGACCCAGAGGAACCGAGAAAGAACCTTATTGTCTTCTATTGTAAACCTGGGCTATTCTCTACAGCAGCTTCCAGTGAGGCTTGCCTATATGCCGCTTTACTCGCTGTGGATGCAAGGCAAGCTTGTCTCCGCCCCTCTGAAAACTGCACATTCTTGTGCAGGCTCTGCGCCCGTTTTAAGTGTTCCCAAACAGCCTGCAAAACGAATCCAGCCGGAACCACGCCGACAGGACCAGGCTCAGCCGCAGTTTTCTGGCCCCTCTGTCTCCCCGACTGGTCCTTCTGCATACCTACAGCCAGCAAGTCACCACCAATCAGGCTTGATGAAATGATTTATCTGGTCCCCAGTTCTTCTTTTGGGCTTTATGCTGTAGGTCTATTTATTAATTAAAACAAATCTTATAAACCAAAGGTTTTGTCAACAAACATGTAACATGTCTTTTACTATAAAGCATTTTTTAGTCTGTACATATAGTTTAGGACTGGATGGTCCCACCAAGTTCTCGAAAGTGAAGAACATGCAGTGAATGGCAATCAATGATCAACTTTTTCTCCAAGTTGATTGATGCTATTGTGACATTAAAGCATCCCGACTTTCGTCTATCAGATGTCGCGTCAATCATGTCAAGTAAACTTTTAAAGTTCAGGGATGGGCCTGGTTTTCTGTATGGGAAAGACATTTGGCTTCCCTGTTCTTTATTGCCCTCCTGCGGTACCAAGCGGCATTACAAGGTTGCCAAGGTGATCGCAGACGACCAGAGATGCTAGAAAAAATGTATCTAATGCCCAAATGTTATATCCAAACAAATAATGAATATAATGAAATTATTGACCATCAGAATTGTTCACTATATACCATTAATCAAGGGGAGCTTGGCTTGGCAATGCTTGTAATATTTCATATTGTAGCTGACTTAAAAATACATATCCCTAATTGTTGAAAAACATTTCCAGTACATTACCATCTCCAATTCAAATAAATTAATTTTTAGTCATTTTATTAGTTTTAAGTGTTTTGTCACAATGTGAAAAGTCAGTAAACACTGTACAAATAGACGTGAAAAAATATGGAAGCCAACCAAAGTTTGGATTCTTGGTTTTATTGAAGCCAGGGGTCTGATAAACATTTTCCTTATCTTTGTCGGCATAAGAAGCTAGAGTCCACATGGCAGCTTAGAGGCTACAGATTTGTGTTAAGGTCATACAATCAAACTTCTGAATTAATTCAGGACACAAAAATGCAGCCAGCCATGTGCTTACAATGTCTTGATATCCTGAATACAAAAGGGCTGGAAGCAGAAGCTCAAAGTCTCATATAGACGCAGACTGTTGAAAGTGGTCGAAAGGCAATTCAGTTAGGGTGTGAAGAGGCAGTTGCTTTCCACTGACGTTTGAGTACAAAAGTTACAACATCAGTTCAATATTCAATCTTGGGAGCAACGTCCAATTTTTACAAACAGCAAGTGCAACTTTGAAACTAAGCAGCATGAGAGCACTTCATTCCACTCAGCTTGATGCCAAAATTTAATAAGTGTGGCCATATCTTACAAAGAAATCTAAGTGTGGTCAATCAAGTGTCAATGGGCAAAACTATACTCAAAAACAAAACAAGCCTAAGTAGGATGTAAACACAAACGAGGGGATGTTTCACGGGCAAAAAGGACAAACCTGAAAATTAATGGAAATTTATTTGGTTTATCTGCTTGAAGTTGCCCCAAGAAACATCCCTCACAAAAGGTGTAATGACAACAGTATCTGCAGGGTTGATATTAAAATGTACAATATCACCAGCAGAGAGGGTTTATCCCATCATTAACCACCAGGGGCACCTTCCAGAATTTTAAGCAGCAAATGCGGATAAATAATGAAGTTTTACCGTCTAGGTTGACTTCTAGGTTCATTACTAAATGTTCTAAAAAGGCAAGGCAAAAAGAAAAATATGCATTCTGTATCTTTACCAGCACTGAACTGATACAAGTGTCCAAGGGAAAGTGCTTATTTCATTTCAACATGTGGCGGTACTGCTCCTGGCTGTTCTAAAATTGTGTTTCATCCACGTCGGCAACAGACCCTCAGGTGCACATTCCACCCAGTCACACACACAGAAAAAGGAAAAAAAATAAGAGCTTCATTTCGATCAAAAGTAAATCCAGAACAAATCTTGACAACAAATCAATTCATGCATGATGTAGACTGTACACCAATATGGTCTTGTGGTTATTCCCTTACAGAACAACTTTGTATAAAATGAAGTTAAAGCCTAATTGTAAACCAGTTAATAGAATTTACCATAGTCTACTGTATGAAGGTATGGTACATGTGTGTTTGTTCTCCTTCATCTCTTGAACCCCAGATATGGTTGAGTGGATTAAGGCATTTCTACCATTGTTACAGGGTCTTTTTCTAAACAGGAGTTCATAGGCAGGTCTAAAGTTCAGAATGCAAGGGCTCCATGCAAGAGAAGGACAAAAATGGCCACTTGTTAATCTTATGGTTATTGCAGACTATAAAAGCAGAAAATAGTGACTAAAATGCATCTTTGGTTCCGTGTTCCAATTCACTCCAGTTTTCCTTTTTTGCCATTATTTTAATAGCAAATAGCTGCTCTCTTCACACTTGCCATTAATTCTGTGAAAGCTACTGATGTACATTATCCATAGGTTTAAATGGGGCCTTGCATACAGACTCAAGAATGATAATGTACACTTCATTTTGATTAGAGTATGGTGTCATGAAACCATAAATATTATTATAGGTTATTTGATATGGTACAGTATATAATGGATTTAATTAGAAAAAAAATGAAATTACACTAGACAATTAAGCAACCCCTTAAGGACACACAAATTAATTAGGAGCATTCCTGTGAAGGCAGGGTGCCCTGTGTGACAAACTGTTAGCTGTACATTGAAGGCAAAGGTTGTAATTTTCAATGGGCACTGAAAGAGAACACACAAAAGACCTAACTGGACAAACAGGTTTCCTACAGGGACGTGTTTCTACCTACTTCATGTAGAAACTGGGAATGTTTTAACTGACGTGTGAAATACAGCGAGAATTAAATATGTGAAACCAAAGGAGGACAGTGCTGTCAAAACGCTGAAGGATACAATATCTCATTTTGTTCAAGCCACAACAAATCGTTGTGTGTCTTTTGGCTGCAAAGCGAGTGGTTTCAACCACAGCAAGTGTTCCTCTGGGGGACCCGAAAGTTCCATTGCGTGGTTTCTCCTTAATATCAGCAGCCTTTAACAGTTTGTGTGAAGGCATTCAATCTATTGCTCTATTGAACACTATCAGCTAGGCCACAGAAATCTTATTTCTGGAAAAGAAAAAAAAAAAAACCAACAACAACAAAAAAAAAAAAACAGAGACCACAGGCTTGTTGTACATTAACAAAAATGTAAAACGAAATAAATTATTTGGATGACAAAAAATGGACAAAAACCTTTTAACCGATGGTGCTACAGAGCATTTCCTCTTACACAGACAAGCACCTCTACTATGACACAAACAGCTAACTGTGCGAGGCACTTAGGAGTTATAGTAGGAAAGATGCTGCCCAGCCCCCTCCCCAAATATACACACCTGTAGCTAAAGACGCAATTCTGTTGCAACCTCCAAACTTGTCAAATCCCAACCAGTCTCATTTAGTTAAAGAAGCTATTCTCAGAATTTGGACACAGAATTGCATTTTATACAAAATCAAAGTTAACCTGAATAGATTTTTTTTTGTAATTATATTTACAGAATCTTTCGAGATGATCAGGGCAAATGATATGATATGCTATCAGCTATCTGGACTTGTCATATTAGTGTCATGACGTCAGTGGCATTTAAATGTGTTAGGCAATACAGACGAATGTTTCCTTTAACCGATAAATGGTGCACAAAATAAAATAAAAAGGAGGAACTTTGTATAAATACATCAGTATCATATCCAACATTTTTTTTTTTTTTTTTTTACATACTACATATGTTTGCAAGTATTTTAATTACTTTTCTCATTGAATATATTTAACCTTTAAATACCTTTCCAATCGCAAATCAAATTCCTTCCATGAGATAAGCTGAAGCAGAGGCCACAGGACCAGTAATAGTTCCACTCTTTAAACCCATGAGGAGGGTGTTAAACCCCAGAAACTGGGGGGCCTGCAGCGCAGCACATCAGGCTGTTGCCAGGGAGTGTGCACGCATTTCCATAAGCTGACACCTCTTACAAAATAACATTTACAGTGGAAGAGAGGGCAGAAATAAAGCCAAACCTTCAGCACTTATCATCTCATCAACACTTCTCAGCACCTCCATCTTCTCTCTTACCATCTCACCAGAACACCAAAATATCTGATAGCATCTGAAACTCGTTTTGGTGAAACCACTGTGTGTGCTGACTGATACAGACGTCGGGGAATTTGGTCAAACATTTTTTATGCTCACATGTACATGTATTTTTCCAGAGTATTAATGCAGTGGACGATGCAGCTGTTTTTGTTGCCTTCACGCTTCGTTCTCTGTCGCCGGTGGTATGTTGTTAGCTGAAACCATGGAGTCTTGTTTGCGAGTCATCCTGTCCAACTCGGCCTGGACATCAGTCAAACCCGGCTTCTGCCCTTGGAAAACAGGAGACAAAGCGCAAAAGTAATCTCCTGTAGCGCCTGCACATATTCATAAATAACAGTTTTCTATAGCCAGCAAGCGGATGGATGGGGGTTGGATGGTGATGCGGTCCCATGCTGGAGATTGGAGGCTCGCTGCCACAGTTAGCACACATGCAGAAGTAATCATCAGACAAAGGGAACATGGACTCATGCATTATCCTTTCAGCTGGATCTTACAAAGATGTTAACACTGCTCAGTGCTGGAACAAAAAGTACGTCAGTGGTTCCAGACAGAGAGATGGGTTATGCAATGTCTCCCTCAATGTTTCACTGGATACATTCAACCATTTCGCAAATTCTATTTGACTGTCTGACGTTATTAAAATAAAAATTAAAAAAACAAAACAAAAAACGTGCCACAGCTGAAAAATAAGACCTTCTGACATGCAAACCAGCTGTTGTTACTTTAGTAAAGTAACAGGAAAATAAATTAGTTGAGCCAGAGCCAGAGAGCAGTGAGATATGACGTGGAGTGAGTGACATTAGTTCCATGGGGGCACTGATGGTTGAAGGTTTGGTGCATACAGGCCTGTCACCATGTTTCCTCAGGTGTCAGAAGTTCAGTCAATGAGGACAACTTTGCTTTTTCTCCTGTTTTTACCTTCTCTTTCAGGCTGCAGAGATAAAACTCCAGACAGCAAAATGGTCCACAACCTCTATCAACAAAAGGCCCTGGTCCTAACTCCTCTTAGTCACATGTGTGCATGAAGACCATGCTCTGACGTGGATCTAAATGCAAAAGGTCCTAAAAATCAACAATACTGCTTCATGACTGTCGACAGCTGTGGACCTGTAAAGCGGGAGGTATTTATCAGAGATCAGAGGTACTGGAATAAGAGGCTGTACCTGTTTTCTTGGCAGATCCTTGCACTCCAGCTCCAACTGCTCCACTTCCTGGGCTCCCTGGGGCTCCAGTCTTTTTACTCAACAGGCTGTTGAAGAAGTTAGCCAGCACTCCCTCATTGGCAGCCCCCGCTGCAGGATAAACATTAAAATCAACTCTGCATTACTGAAACTTCACTGTCTTGTGAGACTGGTCAAACATAACAAGATACCAAACTTAATGACTAGGTTGCTAGATACCTCTTCTACAGTAACTACTGATCTTACAGGTTGATTAACAGATTACTGTCCTTAAATGCCAACCATCTTATAATTTAATTCCAAATTAACAGTCTGTGGTAACTTATTTAGTTATGTCTTGTTCCTGACATGTATAATGAGTTTCACGCTAAATAAAGCCATGTTTTTGGCTTGAGCTACTCCAGTGCACTCTGGAATGTGCACCACCCTCGGACCACAAGTTAGCCTCAGAGGGCTTTACAATTGGTACAGCATATGACACCCTCCGTCTTATAATCATTGATTTGGATAAGAAAATACTCAACAAAGCATCCTTTATCAGGAAAAATGTGGTGATACAGATATGGCACAGTTGGAAGAAGAAGTCATAACGCAGAACTTTTTTTGATTAAAAAATATAAAACAGGTTACAAGAATGTGCAGGAATGCAATTTTAACTCCACTGCCAAGAGCAAAATAAAAAAACTGCAGCTTTTGTCACACCCCCCCCCCAAACAAAAACAAAAACAAAATGGAAATGTAACAGACCTCCAATTCAAATAGTTAAAGCCAACATTCAGTTTTTTAGTTGAAATTCATTAGCCTGCTGCTGTACTTAATGATAGAGAGAAGATCTGTATGTGTGCTTCAGGGGAGCCAGCTCAGGAACTTGTTGTCATGTGGACTTGTTTTAGTTGTTACCTCTTGGGGGCAATATTGCCGCACTTCAGGGAAAGTTTGTTTTCATTGCAGCCAAAGGATCAAGGATGAATGTAAAGGACTGAGATCAAAGTGGGGTTTTTTTTGTTTGTTTGTTTGTTTTTTATGGGGATCCAAATATAAAGATAATGCTGTATTATGTCCAGAGGACAAAGCAAGCCAATAATCACAGATGCAAATAAATGAGCACTCATTGAGCTTCTACCTTTCATGTTAGGATCAGGCTTTTTGACAGCAGCCATTGGTGAACCGCTGGTCACGGTAGGTTGGCCGGCGCGACCCGCAGGCCTGGGAGACCCTGATGCTGTCCGTCCTGGAGACTCCTGAGACAAAGAAACCAGAGCAAAACTGTAGTCACAAAAATAACCTAGTTTGTCAATCCAGGACTGAAAACAACACAATGCAAAGAAAAAACAACTTTATCAATCTCTTAGGATTCCACATTTGAGGAGCGTAGAGAGACTTACTGTTGCTCCTCTCGTTGGTGTGGCTGGCTGCTTTGCTAACAAAGACTGCAGAGAAAAAGAGTTTTAAGGTGAATGGTTTTATTCAGACGCGGTAATAATAGCAATAATACATTCCTGAGCACACTCAAGAGGAAAATTCTGGCCCAAAATGTTTACTGATATCTACTGATGAAGGATTTTTGAATTTTCTGGAAAAATAATTTCAAACATACACATTTATACAATTCCTTTACATTCTGAAATCCTGCATGGTG
Source organism: Datnioides undecimradiatus (assembly GCA_008933995.1). Taxonomy (NCBI): domain Eukaryota; kingdom Metazoa; phylum Chordata; class Actinopteri; order Lobotiformes; family Datnioididae; genus Datnioides; species Datnioides undecimradiatus. Next base: position 2,190,817 of record WARS01000031.1, on the reverse strand, counting down.
TACACAAGATAAGAATAGACCGCTTCCAAACTTTATTTACATGTAGTAGCAGAGGGGAATTTGGTAGAAAGAAAACTCAACTAGCACTGAACACTTCTCTAACCTGCGAAGTTAAAGCCTCAGTTCAGTTGTTTTTTTTAGACTGCCTTCCTGGTTTTACTGTCCCCAAAATGGGAAGTGACAGCAATGTTGCTTGTGATTTGGAAGTTTCAGATGTTCACCAACACAACAGTGAAACTAAAGTGTCAGTTCAGGATCGCCACTGAAACAGAGGATGGGTCGTGGGCTCCAGCTGTTAATTAAGTTTAGCCAAAGTGAGACATCACTGTAACAGGACTGATAAGTTCAACTTCCCTTCCAAAAACTTCTAATCTAATGTTCTGCACTTTGATCAGGTGCTGTCATTTTGAAAGCTTGCCATCAAAATCAAAAAAGGGAATTTTCAGATACACTCAATTTCAACTGTCGTTGACAAGAAGCATGAACTGTGAAAGACTGATACATACCTGCTGCTTCATCAGGAATACCTGCTCATCTTCTGCATTTATCTCCTTGTCATGAACTAACTGTGAGAGCACAGGGAAAAAGTAGGATTATTTAACTGACACTTTGAGCTGGAATGTCAACCTTGTGTCATCCACTTTATCGTATATTGCCATACCTTTCGCACTGGAGGCTTTGTTATAAAGTCTTCAAATGGATCTTCGGGTCTGACTGTTGTGAAGTTTTCATGCAAAATCCCAATTTTCTTCTCATTATCCCATCCAGATGGACTGGACCAAAGGAAGAGATATGATTATTTACAGTATTTTCTTGGAATGAATGAAAATGCAAATTTGCTTTGTGGTATGTTCCCGGATTATACTAGTGCTTCTGCAGCTTCACTTACATGAACACTGCATCCTTCTCCACCACTAAGGCAGGTGTGGTGAACTGGAAGTCATACATCTTATGAACAATATATTTGTAAAGCAGATCCAGATTCTTCTCCTCTTTTACTGAGGTATAGATCAGGCCGGCACCGTCTGTTTAGTTCAGTTAAAGCAGAAATCATTGGGGTGATGACATAGAGAGTTGGTACATTTATGATACAGTAAAATATAATGTACCACATAAAAACATGATGTATGGCCCAATCATATTTAATTAGTTAATGTTAAGAATATAATGACCATTGTGATAGAATTATAAACAGAGTGCATTAAAAGGATACACTGTAAGGAAAATCTCCTGATGTGGGACTGGATGAAATCGAAGTGCTCCTCTCTGTAGTCGTGCTCCTTCTCAAGTACGCTGACTGCGTCGCACTGAAGAGAGAGATACAGCGATGATGATTTCATTCACATGGACAATAAAATGTAGCATTTACAAACATACAGGGAGGTTTCACTGCGTCTACACCTTAAGCTTATTGTACAACGCCATTGTTTTCTGCTGTGATTCCAGTCAGTACAATTTTTTTTCCAGTCTGTCATTTGACACTGACTGACTGGGAGACACATTCTCCCTCCAGGGCTTTTAGCTTCCAAGCTTTGTGTTTTTTCACTTTGTAAAACATAATTGTCATAAGAAGTCATTCACAGCAGACACGTTTAATCAGAACTGGTGACAGCAAATGACTGACACACCGACACATAGGATGACCACCTCTAGATTCAATAATCTTCTATGCTTTGCCAGAGGTGACGTTCAAGAAGACCAATTTTTGCAATCAAGTCAAGTTTCATTTCTGTAGCATCTACTGATGAAATTGCATGATTAACAGCATAATGGTCTTGAACAATGTCTTTCTCTGCCAAGCTGAATTTTTTTTTTTAACAAGGAGAGGCAGAGGCATCCAAGATAAAGACCCACACACATACACACACAGAAAATCACCATTTTCTAGTCACAGCTAGCATGTGAAGCTCTGCTGATGACTACACTGTGTTTTTCAGCACTAATATTTGCCTGGAAGGTTAAAGAACAAGTATAATGGCATCTTTTTATTGAAGGTTACAGCCTCACAATAGCACAACATTAAACAGATGAATGTGATTCCCAAATGTATCAGTGGCCAATGGACAGGCTCGACATGGGGTCTGTGTTTGTCCATCAGAGCAGCATCACACCAGCAGCTGTCAAGAGTGATTTTTGATAGCATGCCGGTGTTCTTGAAGCACAAGAGGCGTGAACTGTAAGACATCAGTGTCTGCATCTACTGTGAGAGCACTTGCTTTCTAAAGGGTAAGGAGCTCCTGAAAGTCACCACTCTCCCAGCCCAAATAGCACATTATCAAAACAACCCCCGTCCCTGATTTTTTTTTCTTTTTGTAAATAAGGATCAGAGAAGCTTTGACTGGTAAAACCTTTTATAGCACACAAACAAAGTTTCTCTGGATAGATTCTATGGCTTCATCCACTATACTTATGGTTGTAGAAATGGTTTACCTTTGTGCAAACTATTAGCACTGGAATGCCCAGGTTGTGTGTGAGTGTATTGTCCCCAAGTGGTAGCACAACAGCCTCGTCTTCGCCTGCTGCGGCCCGTCTCTGTGGGGAGGATGGGGTGGCATCCTCTGGTTCTGCGTACTCTTGAAATGCCTTCACCACTGGTAGAAAGACAAAGGGAATAAAAGATAGGAGTCAAGACCTTTAGTTAACATAGAGCTCTGGATGAGCACAAAAAAGAAAATCTTTATAATCTTAATACCATTTTCCTTTTATAATAATAATGATTATGTCAAACGATCTCTTCTTCAAGACCCCACCAATGTCAAAAACTGATTTTACAAGAGATCGCAAAAGAGACATTTCTATTTTCAAGAAAATCTTTTAGTAGGCAGGTAAACATTTGACCTGTCTCTTTATACCTCTTAACAAATACAATGCCTTCGAATGCTGAACAAAACAAAAAACCATTAAGGTGACCAAAGTTCTTGCATTATCTTCTCAATATCTCTGTAGCCCAAATATGTAGTTTTTGAAGTGCACGTCATCTTTGGTGGTATCCTGTTGGTAAAGAGACAGAGCCACTTGAACCTCTGCAACACCCTGATGCAGGCCTGGTTTTACAGGGAAGTTAACTGCTGTGCTCAGCCTCAAACTATGATTAGATCATAGTGTACACTTTACTGGCACATTAAACTGTGCCTCCTCTTATCCAGTGACTGATGAAGAAAAGTCCAAATTTAAATGTGCATACAACAATCCATTTATTTTATTACTGTCATAGTTCTGCACAGTTCTGTGTCACTGGTGTTAATCAGGCTAAATTTCCAGTTGCATAACAGACCTTTGGTGAAAGGTATAAAAAGATGAATAAATGGCAGTCTTCACTTTCCTGTTGTGCTGCCCCAGCTGTGCAGACATTTACAAAGCTGTGGTGGTGGTGGGGGTGGTGTGGGGGGGCTACGTGCAGGAAGCTTTGGCCTACTTCCTCAGGAGCTTCGGGAATGCAGTTGGGGACGGCCCACAAAGCCAGACTGACTTGCTGTGTTGAGCCTCCTTTACTTTTAAACATGGGATTTAGTATATGGGGTGAGAACTGGTGTTACAAGCAATCTAAAAGGGAACCCTTCTTGGACACAGGATTACACAAATCCAGTGCATATGCACAAATAGGTTGGAGAATGTACGTTAGGGCTTAAGCAGAAATACTGATTTCACACCATCCAAAGATTCATGAAAATATCTGAATTTGAATGAAGGAAATCAGACATCCATTCAATCCTTTTTTACAATACACAGCAGGTCTGCAAGGACTTTAAATGGCACTTAAGACTAAAAACACAGTCAAGAGACCAGATCAATGAAACATTATACAAACCTCACATTTACTTTACTGATTTCAATTTATGAACATAACTATAAATAGAATGTCATCTGACCTGAAAATAGTATCTTAAAAGAGAGTAGCTACTAGCACAAAAAAAATCATTTTCATTGCCATCAGTGTGTCACAGTGCTCTGTCTCAACAACAGCAGCAGAGGAAACGATTATGTGCTGGGAACAATTTGAAGAGTTTGTATGGGCATTTCTGATACTCATCCACACAACAATCAGTGAGTATTTAATACCAGAAGGACAAGTATTTGGTAGAGTAACACTTTAAAATACAAAGTGAAAGAGACTATGGCAGGCAGACTTTGCCCCACTAGGATCTATCTATCCCTTCCACAAACAAAGGTGAGGTTGAAATACATTGGCACACACAATCGAGGACTATGCAGCCTCTAATAAGCATAAATATATTATACTTTAGGAAAGAATATGCCAGCACTAATCAGTGAGATACTTATTACATATATTATTTTTTTAAATAAATGTTATAACTAAACTATAGCATTAGTCCTAAACTGTTTACTTTTTAAAGCTGTTGGTTCTCGGCTAAACCATTTTTACAGCTGTTAGGTCACTTGTCCACTTTCGTTTAAGTGAAACAGCCCTAGAGTCAAAACAAAATACCAAAGATATCTGCCCACACACCATTCACGGATACCGCAGCTAAAAAAAAAAGTCCTTGTCACATCACTAGCACAGAGGTCTCTGAGTGAAATATTTCTCGTTTCAATGTTTGGTACCGGCAGCAATAGAATGATCCTGCAATTGCAGCCAGCCTACTTCAATTACAGCACAGCAGGAATCAGAATGTCCGGCCCACTGACTGTGCGCAGACCCACTCAGTTTACGTCCCTTCCTTTCCCTGACGCTGCTGTTAGGAGGGGAGGGAACCATGATGCAAGATGCCTGCAAGACTCCCTGGACAAAAGCCACAGACACCCACACACACACACACACACACACACTCCCAGTCAGTCTGTCAGCCTGTCTCTCTCACTCAGACACTAACATCCACAAATACATAATCTGACTAGGTCTAATCAATCTGCTACTGACATCACTACTGACATGCTGGAAGATGCTTAATCTGGGTAACGTGTCAGCAAATCCGACCATATAAGTAGGTGTGGTCAAAATGTTTGGCCAAAGAGAGAAAGTAGGAGGAACTTAAAAACACTGACAAACAGATTTTAAGTTAAGCCTAAAAAACTGCCCAAATTATGTGAGACACAGAGTACTTCTCCTCCAGTGTGTGAATCAACTATGCTACACTAAAGCAGCTACTTGAACTGAAATCAGAAAAAAAGGTGGCAAGGAAACATTAAAAGTTATTATACCCACTTATAGCATAATTAACAATGTGCTTTAGTCATCACTTGGCTACCAGCTTCCTTTTTTTTTTTTTCACAGGTTTGACAGCAGATCACACTTCTTGTTAACACTTGTCACTACATGTCACTGTATTGGTATGTTACATGTCAAGAACATTTTTAGAGCTGTTCTGTAAAATTCACCTGCAATGACTAAACAGTTTGACTTCTTTGCAAGTTATTTAGACCTGTAAGAGCATCAGCAGCTTTGGGGGCAGACAATAAACTTCTGTAGAACCCAGCAGGGTGAACTAACTTGTCTGAAAAGCAACAATCTTCCCAAACACAAAAGAACTGTTCATAAGGGAGAGATGACCAATTCTAAAATTAACAGAAGAAGAACATTGGAGCGCATCACACATTGATCTGCAGCACTTGCCTCCAGCCAGAACACACAGCTGAGGATCATGGGCCTCTCTGGTGATGACCTAGAAACATCCATGACAATGTGTAATCTTATACAGTGCTTGCCTTCCAATGCTACGCAGCAACCAGTCTCTCCTTTTTCCCAGCAAGGAGTCTGGCTCTTATTATGTAAGGCTACCGTTGCTTACACCGTGGGATGCTTCAGGGACTTTTTCCTGAGTGTTTTTTTTTCCTTCAAGCACTCTCCTGAGATATATAATCAGCCAGTTATGTTTTAACAAAACAGAGACCTGTTTGGATTTACACTAGTTGCTGCCATATATGGCACTTTAACTCACAGTGACCACTTCATGATCAGTTGCAATCAGTCTTCAGTCTTATCATTTCCATTTTCACTTTAAACCCCAAAACTCAACCAGGGGACGTGGAAGCTACATGATTTAAGACGAGAGATGAGGTGGCATATGGTTATGTGTGTCTGGGGAGGAAAAACCTAACATTTCAACATAAAAGCCTCGTGTTTGTTGTCAGTGCACACATTAGTGAAGATTTACCTAATTCAAGGTTTTATTTCGAGACCATCCACGATGCCAGGCACCTATAGTCAACCACTACTTACTCTTCTGCTCCATTTCTCTCATGTCCTCGGGTGGGATCTTGAGCTTGTCCACATGGTCACGTAGCACACTGGCCCACTTTTGCAGTGACTCCATAATGGTCCAGGGCCGTGACATATCCACAACAAACACAGCAAGACAGTCAGGTAGTGACTGAGCTGAAATAGCAAACTTCAGTAGGCCTTTGTGGTACAGGTCTCCATCCAGGATCCACACATTACACCGAGTATGGTCTGCAAAGAAAAAAAACAAAACATCAGTTAAATACACAAAATACAATGATTGTTTTAAACTGCAGTTATTTTGTAAATGCTACTCCTGTAAAACAGCAGAACGGAACAATGGAGAGGCAACTGTAAATAAACTCACCATCTCTGTCCTCATCATGGACATTTAAGTACAGATACTCCAGGCCCCTCCCTTTCTTGTTGTGATCAGCTCCTTGAAGTTTGGCCACAAGTGTTGTTTTTCCTGATCCATCCTCACCTGCAAAATATTAAATTCAGATGAATTTAAGAATTAAGATGTCATCATTTACACTGTCAAAAATGTGTAATCATTCTCCCTGAAATACAATGACTATGCAGATGCACATGACTGTCAGAGGCTGCAATGTCTCACACAAATCTCTCTGTTCAACAGCAGTATTTCTCATCGTTCTGGGAGTCCAACCCACGTAACCATGTCCCCACCCAAGAAGACTTCTCTGTATCTTGTGTTTATTAAGTGTGGGATGAAATACAGCTGGAAGTGCAAAGTATGTGAAAAATTAGAGAGGTTTTCATGTGCAAGCATTAGCTTTTTCTGAGCTCAGTGTGGTTTTGCAGTTAGCGAGCCCTCCACTCCCCTCAGGGTAGACTACCACAAATACACTGCAAACATTGCAGAAGCATAGACTTTCACACGTGTGACTTAAGTAATACTTACCAAACACCAGGATATTCTTTCCTGGTGGCAACTTTGAACTCGATCTGGTTGAGACTTCACTGAGTATTGAGGACCTAAGAGAAATAACAAGCCACATATTGGGAAAACCACACAAGTGGCACACTGACAGCTCCCAGTCTCAAAGCATAGCCCGCTAACGTACCAACGCAGTACCTGCTCTGCTAAAATTACATAATTTAGCAACCTAACTTGTTATGATTGAGAATGTTTCCAGCGTTTTGGCTAACCCAGTAATTTGTCCAAGACAGAACGAAAAAAGCAGGAAATGATAAGTCATCTCCAGTGGCCAGTAAGTTAGAAATAAGTATGCTGGCTATCTGAATCCATGAATTGAAGCCGCGTTTCAATACAATCCTAACAATAACCCCTGAGTTATCAAGTTACTGTTCTGCATACTTCGGTAAACGTTATCCTGTTGCCATTATCTTGTTATCGTTTATGTTAACGTCCCTGTTAGCTTGTTGTATGCTGCATAAAGGAGCTAAGCTAGTTAGAATTTAGGTGTTTTCCTGACACTGACTACCAAAACCCCTGATTGTATGAATGGCTCTCTCACTCTGCCTCTTCAATTCAACACTCATTATACGTTCAAAACACGCTAATAGCTAATTACAGTGTAACTAATCAGCAGTAACAGTAGTCCACACAGCATAACTGACGTTAGCTGCGCTGCTAACGTTAGCATACTGACCGCCCAGCTTCAGTTAGTGCTAATGTTACTGCTAGCCGGGCCGGTGTCTGATTGTGAGCAACCGGCAGTGACAAAGCAGAACCACTGCAGCTGTGCTTTTCCAAGAAGGGCCGTGACAAACATGGTGTCGTTAAAAGAAGAGCAGAACTTGCCAAAGGTTTTGTCCTTCTTCGTCTTCGTTGTTACTCTCGCCTGCCCCGGCTGCGCCCGGGAGCTGTTTCTCCAGAACGGGAGCCATCTTCTCTTTCTACAACCACAAAGGCAAGGCCCTGCTTCTTGGGCACCACAAGCACCGCCTTCATCCAAGTAGCCAAGGGTACGTTACATTCATTGACTATTACGTCGCGCCGGCACCCTTGTCCACCTCTGCACAGTAAAGTACATAACCTGTAAAGTGTCGTTATTGCTGGTTTAAATAATTGATATAAGGAAAATAGACCTAATTGTACAAAATATGATTATAATATATGAAACAATTAGATTCGACGTATTTAAACTATTTTTGTGTTTCAAACTCCGGTTCAAATAATCAAGCGGTTCTTTTGGCAACATCCCAATACGTGATGTCATAGCAGCTGATGGAGAACACTTTGTGATACCAGCAACTGCCCTGTGGCTGAAACTTCACTATGCTTTAGCCCATATCATTTTTCTTTTTTGTAGTGTGTGATTCAGCCTTAATTCAAACTTTAATTGTTAACCCAAATAATTTTGCCATCTAAGTTCTACTGATAAAGGTGGGACAGGCTAAATCTGCAGTCAATTCAATCAAAGTCAGTCAGGTATGATTTTGCTCTTCCTCAAAGCCCGTTTGTCCTTCTCATGCTTGTCTCCAAGATATGCAAGGAAAAAAGCAAAACAGTGGCCTTTCAGAGGGTGTCATGGTTGCCAGGCAGTCTAGTAAACACATACCATGTAGGTATCCATAGAAACTGTTAAACACACTTGTCACTGATTCAAGGACTGCTGTCTGTCAAAGGATGTCTGAGAAAGGTGATTTTTATAGGGTCAAGCATTATGATATTAAAGGAGCATTACAATCATTGTACACACTGAAATTGGTTTGGTTTAACTGTGAGTCATATATTTTTAGATTAAGTCAAATCATAGCTTTTGATCTAGAACCAGGCCATGCTTTTTTTTTGCCATGTCATGTTTTCAATTACTTTAATAAAAAAAATGTTCGTCTAAAGATTCCGATTATGAATTTTTTATGTAAACTAAATGAATTATTTGGGAAGCGATGATACATTTGGTCGATATTAAATCCAGTCTCCACAAACAAGGCTTCGTGGGAGGCCTTTTTTCAGGGCATATGAAACATTAGTGAAATATAACTTCTTCTGAACTTTTCAGCTCATGCTATACACAGCCTGTTGTTTATGGTCATAAAGTTTTGTTTGTGTACGATGTTTGATTTATATTTTTTTTTATCCCGCTGCTGTCGTAAAATAGGTGTCCAGTAGAGGGCGCTATTCATCTTTCTCCAACGTTGAAAAGAGGTCATAACAAAACCATTTAGTGTACCTCTCTTCTCTTTAAGATAGATAATGTTGTGCCCATTTTAACTGACACCATATTTATGAAGGAAACCTACTACCCTACTGTAGTTGAGATTTTCTGTCTGAGGTCATCCAGTTAAAATAACCAGATGATCAGCGTGTGCGGTTGCAAAACTTTGATTTCTAATAATATTGCATTAATAGGATTTCTGTAACAAACAAACTTTCACCATCATATTGTAGTGTATATATATTTGCCACACCTGCAAAAGAGTAGGCTATGTTAAAAATCGTCAGTTTCAGGCCGTTTCATTAATGTTGTGGAAGTTTTGGTGAAAATGATAGTATCTCTTGAGTGAGTGTTTGAAATTTGCTCTCACTTCTTAAAGGAATATCCAATATAAAGTTCAAACATTTTTGGATGAAGTCAAGCTATAATATAGCAACCTGGAGAGTACAGCTTTCTCACACTGTGAAAACTCCACACATTCCTGCACACATTTTACCACTCGAGTCATGAGCTATTGACCCATAGTGTGTTGTAGCACCTAACACCTGTTTCTTTATTTCTCCACCTCGTCAGTCTTTCTGTCAGTCTAAGTCAAGCACCACCAGAACCTGCAGACAGCTGAGCTTTGGACATCTCCATGATAACTCTGGGGGCTTTTCCAAGGCCTCCTCATGCCTGTGAGTCGTCTGTCTATGTGGAGCAGAGTGGTTGGCTGGTTATACTCCTGGGAATGCATTCCAGAGCTTTTGCATCATGTGAAACTCAGCCTTTGCTGCCCCATTGTCACTGTTTACCTCCGCTGCCAGGACCGAAAACAAACAAGATTGATCTTATTTTCTTGTTTCCATCTATAGATAGAAACAAGAACTTTGTGACATCTGGGAAGACAGAAAAAGAAGGTAGCAGGGGATTTTATAAATTTCAGAACTAAACAGAAACATGTTATTTTCAATATTCATGTGTCAGTCTCAGTAAATTATTAAAATATTTTCTGACCCTCTTGTCTATTTTTCTTTTCTCTGCTGGTCTACACTGAAAGAAACAAATGTTTCATTTTGACAAAAACCATACACAGTTTTAATAAATGTCTCTTAAAATGTGCAACTAATTACAACTTTAGATAGTTGCATAAAACTGTAGACTTGTGTCACTGATACATCTGAAAAGTTTTGCCTGTATCATTATTATCTTAATGCCTAAAAGGTTTTTTGCCATGGATGCTGTGTTGTACTATGGGCTCTTGTAACAGGAGAGGGTGCTGTCTCCTCAATAATACTGTTGGTCTGTGATTAACTCTGCAAAACACCAGTGATAAATGTATTTATTTAAAGATTCCTCCATGGAAAAAACATCAGAGCAGAAAGAGAAGGAAAAAAGAAAAAGGCAAGTCACCTTTAAACTATACAAACCAATCTGTTATTTTAATTGTATTAAATTCTCCTCAAAAACCATCCACTCCTAAACTACGACAAAAAAAACCCCTGTTTGGCAGTTACTCCTCAAAACACCAGGTGGGTGAGTTTTGGGTGATGCAGATCAGAACATCAGTTCAATTGTTATGTGATTTCTATTGTCTTTTCTCCAGTTTCACTGAAAGAAACTGTAAACACAAACATGATTATCTGAATTACCAGGGAAAGACCAAATCTGGCCTTTCTTTTTACAGGAACACTCTGCAGGTGGAAACAAGACTACTTCCTCTGGCTTCCAGTATACTTCTTGCAGGTTACTCTTTGAATTGTCACAACTGTCACAACTCCACTTGATGAATATATACGATATCTTGTAGGTGTCAATGATTTTCAGGTGCTGTAAGCAAGATGGTTGTCAGTGGCATGCTGCTTGTTGAAGCAGACAATATGTTCACCTGTAAGGGTCAGTTGTTGAATTTCATTAAGTCTCACGCGGGCCAGCCATGTCCCATTAACACATGGAAGGCAAATAGCAAAGAGGTGTGCATCAGAATATTTCACAATGGTTAAGGTGAACTTTTGGTCCTTTTCATGTCCTCAACAGGAGCAGTAACCTTATATTAATTTAAAGCCAGGCCATAAATACTGTGGACAGCCTGTTCCTGCATATGTTTATAATGTCACATGATTAATATGACTTATTCAGAAGCCCACAGTCCAAACACTGATGTCCACATATTAACAGTTTACCACAGCTCAAGAATAAATCACATTTTGTTAACATGTAGATTCAGTTTAGCCCTTTTAAATCAAACCAAATCAATTTGCTCTATGGTCGACTCAGAATGCCTTTAAACTGGTTATGCTTCTTTTCATGATTACTGTATATGATGTCACTTATCTGCCTCATTACTTTTTGCTATGCAAGCGGGGGTGAACATGCGTGTCATCGCGTTGACTAACAGAAAAATAAACATCAAAGAATCGCTGTAATTTTCTGTGAAAAAAAATAGTCATTTTACAGTGCGCAAATAATCACCCGAAGTCCGCAAATTCATTTATACAACAGAGAAACGTGCTCTGGAGTGGGTGTGTGCGGGATAGGAGGGGTTAAAGATTGGGAGGGTATAGATTGCAGACGGAGGAGTAGTGGGGTAGGCTGGATTGTGATAGCGACAGATGTCTAGAAAACTGTGAGGGGCACTCCTCAGTTACACCACAGTCCCAGACTGCACCTCGGAGAGCAGGGGCGGAATCTGCAGCTGTCACTCCAAAGGTTTACCTCCATTATCACATCCAGCCGGAGCTTGGACAAGAAACCCAAGTGAGCACTCTCGAAAGATACAGGTTTGTCACATCAGCTTTTTTATTGTTTCAGTTTTCAGTTACAAAATGTTTGGGGTGTATACTCTGTAGGTGTTCTGTTGCTAGAAAGAAATAAAGAAAGACAGACAGAAAGAAAGAGATGTCTTTGAGCTGCAGCTTACCTATTGTTCTCTCTCTTTTTGCCTTTCTCCTATTATGCAAATTTGTACATTGCAAGGCTGGCTTCTTTTTCCTTTTCCCATTCTCAGCGCACGAATTTGATTTGGTGCGTCTTTTCTCAGGCAGCAGCACTGGGATTTTTTTTAAAGTAGGCCAAGCGATTAAAACCTATAATTAAAAAAGCGCAAAACAAAGTTATGAAGTTTTGGCACTCAGTGGGTATTAACGCGTTATTGTGGTGAATTTCGTTTTCTTTCGGTTGCCCGTACGACATTTTCAAATGCCCACGAACAAAAAGGGCAGAGCAACTGAGAGAAGCAGCAGTGGGTGGGATGAATTGGGGGATGGAGACCCCTGTATAGCTTTTATCAAGTGTTCGTGGCCAGTGCATAGTGTAATCCCCCTGTATAGCAACCTAGGCCTGTATACTACACTATAGTGCAGATAGGCATCGGTTTTCCTCCTAATTTAGCCCAACCCATTACTTTTGTCAGTGGCTAGCTCCTGGTGAGGAATCTCCATCCTTTGTTACCGGCCGGCACATGCTTTCTCCTTTTTTATGTCTCAAATGAGTGTAAGGCTTATTGTCCAAGCTGAAGAAAGAAATTGGCTTGTAAAATTTTAGGGCAAATATTTAATGGTATGATGTTCGGATAGGTTTTCTTATTGAATTGTACATTTTTGCTTTGTCTAATTTGGTGGCCAGTGGCACCAAGAGTGTTTTGGTGAAAAATAACCAAGCAAGAAATAAACCACATGAAAGCTATAGTTAGTTATAAATCACAAAAGCAGAATAGACAAATGACTTGCTTTTACAACTGGACAGCTCATTAGACCTTCACATGATGTAATGGATGTGCTGGGCTGGAGAGTGTAATGGTTTATGGTGGATCCTGTCTTGATTGGTCTATTGTAGCACTGTGGACAGTTACGAGATTTTTTTGCACCCACATGCTGGCCTGAAGGATAAAAGTCCTGCTTGTGGCTTGTGGACATCATTGATAAAAACAATACATTGTGGTCAATATTGCCATATCTCTTAGGATTGGTCTTTGTCAAACCAAAAAATTATTATCATACTCAAATTATTAGACTGTGACCTTTTAAATTGATGTAATAAAAATTTGCAACCTCGATTCTGCAGAACCATGGCATTTAAGGGCTCTATTACCCTCAAACAGGTTGACTTATCCAGGATCAGCTAAAACACACTTGGTGAGATAAAGTTGAACTTCCAGTTCTCTGTTCTGTCGCTAAAAGGAAGTCACATTCTGTGGCAATCACACTCTTCCTCTCCAGCCACAACAGCGTTGTGACATTGACCCAGAAACACGTGTGTCAATTCGATTATTGTGGTTTAACACTGATCTGGAAACCCATACAGAAAATCTAACCAGGTCATTAATATGAATGTCCTGTAAGTCAATGTAACTGCAGGCCCTGGATCTCTGTGAGGTGCACTACATTTTATAGTTTGTACCTTGTCATACAGAGAGAGGAATAGTTGTACAAATACATCATAGATATTTAGCTCACAGTTGTCGGCTTATTTGGCACTGTAGCATACCCAACATTCCAAGGGCAGAGAGTCTGAGGACTTGCCTAATGTCAGTAAGGTTCCCATGCATTTACATTCAAACTGTGTTTGGCAGAGACCAGTTTACAGACTCCCGTCCAGCCTCCTTTCTGTCAGAACACTGTTTTACATTTGAAGGAACTACGTCAAACAGACACTGCATTTTACAAAGTTTGACAAGGTACATTCTTAATGTTCACATGCTGTATATAAATTTTAACTGAATAAACTGAAATAATTGCCTAAGTAAACATGCACACCAGTAAATTAGTATCACCTCTATGCTTTGGTGGCAGTCTATTTCAGCGGTTAGTGCTGCAGCCTCACATCAAGAAGATGGGTTTGAACTTACTCAGTCGTGGACTTTCAATGTGGATTTTGCATGTTGTTGTTTCAGGTTTTATTCCTATTGAGGCCAAATTGAACAATATTTTATCTGTTATATTAAAAGACACCTTCATCCACTTGTCCCTAGGAGACACCATGGGAGGCAAACTGAGCAAGAAGAGGAAGGGATATGATGTGAGCGACCCCAAAGATACCAAGGATGCAACAGCCACAAGTGCAGAGGAATCTGCTAAAGTGGAGGAAAACAATGTGTCAGAAGAGGCCAAATCTGCACCTCCTGAGGAGGAACCAGCTGCAGCCGCAGAGGAGGCAGCCCAAGTTGCAGTGGAACCACCTGCAACAGCAGAGGAAGCAGCTCCAGTTGCAGTGGAACCACCTGCAACAGCAGTGGAGGCAGCTCCAGTAGTAGAGGAACCAGCTGCAGCAGTACAGGAGGCAGCTCCAGTAGCAGAGGAACCAGCTGTAGCAGCACAGGAGGCAGCTCCAGTAGCAGAAGAACCAGCTGCAGCAGCAGAAGAGGCAGCTCCAGGGGAGAAACCAGCTGCAGCAGCTGAGGAACCAGCTCGAGTGGAGGTACCAGTTACATCTAAGGAATCAGCTCCAGTAGAGGAACCAGCTGCTGCAGCTGAGGAGCCAGCTCCAGTAGAGGAACCAGCTGCTGCAACTGAGGAGNGCTGCTGCAGCTGAGGAGCCAGCTCCAGTAGAGGAACCAGCTGCTGCAACTGAGGAGCCAGCTCCAGTAGAGGAACCAGCTGCATCAGCAGAGGAACCAGCAGCTGAAGAACCAGCTCCAGCAGACGAGCAAGCTGCATCATCAGAGGAACCAGCTCTGCTAGAGGAACCAGCTTCAGTTGAGCAACCAGCCGTAGCACAAGAGGAACCAGCTCCAGTCGAGAACCCAGCTGTAGCATCAGAGGAACCAGCTTCAGTTGAGGAACCAGCTGCCAAAGAATCTGTTCAAGCAGCAGAGGAATCATTCCCAGTAGTCGAAGAACAAGTTCCAGTAGAGCTCCCAGAGGCTACAGTATCAGAAGAAGTTGTGCCTGAACCTGAGCCTGCAGCTAGACTTGAAGAGCTCCCTGCAGAAGAGCCTACTGCAGCTGTAGAATCTGTGCCAGAGCCAGAGGTTGTGCCAGAGGTTGTTCCTATTAGTGCGGAGGAGCACCAAGAGCCAGAGCCCATCCCACAGACTGTTACTGAGCCGGAAGCCACTGTGGAGGAGACAGAGTTGCCTGCTGATGTCCCTGAACCTGAGCCAGTAGCTGAGCCAGCTGTAGAGCCAGTAGCTGAGCCAGCTGCAGAGCCAGTAGCTGAGCCAGCTGCAGAGCCAGTAACTGAGGTAGCTGCAGAGCCAGAGCCAGTGCTGGAGCAAGTCCTAGAATCAGAGCAACCTCTTGAGCCAGAGCAAGAAGCAGAGCCAGAGCCAGAACCTGAGCCAGAGCAAGCCCCAGAGCCAGAACAATTTCCAGAACCAGAGCAAATACTAGAGGCAGAGTCTGAGCAAAGGGCTGATATAGTAGAATCTGCAGCAGAAGAACAAGTAAAAGAAGTTGAGTCAGAACCAGTTGTAGTCACATCTGACATTACTGAACCTGAAACCATGGCAGCAGAAGTACCTGAGGTCTTAGAGTCCGCAGCAGAGGAGGCCTTTGCTGATCAACCTGTAGAAGAGGAGTCTGCTGCAACAGAAACATCTGACCCTGAGGCAGCAACTGAGCCAGAAGCAGTGGAACCTGTCCCTGAGATAGTCATCTCAGACTCTGTTTCTGCAAGTGAAATTGCTGTTGAGTCTGAAGAGGTAGCTGAAGCACCCCTGGAAGAGGTGCCTTCCCAGGAGCCTGAAGTAGACAGCAAGATGGAAAATGGAAATGTAGAGAGCCCTTCTGTCACAGAGGATGTGGCAGAAGTAGATGCACTTCCAGCTGTGAATGGAGAGCACACAAATTCTGCTGCCATGCAAACAGAGGAATGTGTTAATGGTAATGAAAAGCCAGAGGAGATGCCTATCAAGCAGCTGAATGACTTTGAACTGAAAAAGGATGTGAACCTGAGTGGGGATGTCCAGGAAGTTCCAGATGCAGTCTCCGACATGGTGGAAGGTCTCGGCACTGAGGTCACCCAGGCAGTCTGAAAAGCCATCTTAAATCAATGTGAATTCAATTTAATCCTCTGATGTGAGAAAGCCAACACGGTATCCCAAAACAGCTAGGCTTTCTGAAATGCTGTAACCACCGCAATGTCCACAGTGGTAACTCAGGCAAAAGGATATTTTCTTTTGAGTAACCAAAAATGAAATGCAACCACTTGAGGAAAGAAGAGACAGACAAATAGAGAGAGTGAGAGAAACAGATGGACAGACAGACAGAAAAAGAGAGACAGAAAGGAAGTGCAGAGACCAGGAATTTGAGGGTGAGTGCAGACAGATAGTGAAACTGGACAGCAGAGTAAAAATACTGGACAGTAAATATGATATTAACAAATGAAATGAAGAAATCTGTCTTTGTGTTTGAGCTCAATGAAATTTACAAAGTGGTTTATTGGAACAGCATCCACTCTTAGTACGTTATCTGATTTAGAATGTCATATATCCTTTCTATTACTATATGCAGAGACCTGACATAACTGTTTTGGCCTTTTATAATTAAGGTACCTGTGAGGACTGTTCATTTTAAATTTATTGTTCGGATTAGAGAATAAAAAAAGATTGTTATAGCCTACAGTGATCTTCTTTTCTTTTCATGCATTCTCTCAGTATCAAGTGTGTCACAACTGTCTGTGGTGCTGGGTTACTTAGATTTATTTTTAACCAATCATATTTAAGTTTAATCAATCAGTTTTAATCAATATTAATTAGGTAATCTAAACCTATTTCCCACCCACCTCCAAAGCCCAAGAATGGGTTTTTTGTCACTATAGTTGTAGGAGAAGCAGAACAATGTTATTTACAGAAGATTTAGGCTCTGTTAATATCAAACCACTTGTTGACATCCACTGCCACTGCTGCTCATATCAGCTCCAGTGGGTTAGGGTTTGACTGATTATTCATATCTACGAAGAGCAATGTCCTTTAGGTCACTGGCCACATTCCAAATGTTTTGGTTGGTGGAACATGGCTGCCCATTGTATGCACCCTGCATGACATGACTGAGCAAACAAAAGGATATGACTGTACCTGGAGAAATCAGTCAATTTTTTAGAGGTTGTCTGATTTTCCTCACCTCTTCCTCTCTCACATCACCAAGCCTATTGCTGAGGCTCCATGCCATAGCAGCACACCCTGCCAACATTTCACAGACCCATACCGGCAAGGGGGGCTAGTGGGGGGAGGGGCAGGAATGCTTGCAGGAGGCAGTGAAAAGGAAGGGGGGGAGGGGATGGGTGTTCTGGGATGAAAGCAAGTGTTACGATGCTTCATGGAGGAAAAGAAGATGTCAAAATAAAATGCTTTGTCTTGTGGTACAGACATTTTCAGTCTGCAGAATTAGATGATTGTGATAGTGGGGATGACTATTGTTGGATGGAAACTGGTAGAGGTAAACACGTTTGACACCTAGCTGATGCCTCCTTGTAGAATGCTGCCACGCCTGCTGCTCACACTAATGTCAGAGACTCAAGGGTCTTTGTCATGCAGGTGCTAATGCATATACATTAACAAGGGGGAGTAAAATTATATTTGTGTTTCAGTGCATCTGTGGATGTGTACTTGTCTGGTCAGTCCAGAGGTAGCTAAGAGTATGCATGCATGTGTCTGTGTGTGAGGTGGAGGGTGGGCCTTAGTAAAATATGGCCATCCAACCTTGAAATATCTATGGGACCACAGGTCAGAGCATAAGGGGAGATCTGATAGTGATAACAGTAACCTCCCATAGATGTAGCTCCATAATGGGCCCATCCACATACCAGCTCTCTCCAGCTTCTTAAAAAAATAGTCCAGCACCGCACATTTATGAGAGGAATGCTGTGGACAGAGTTTGGGGGCTGGGAGGATGAACTCCCTGGTATTTTTCATCTTTCTTGCTGAACAGTTTGGTCAAAATGACTTATTTTGGGGGTTGCATGCAATTTGGTGCCACAAAGTCGCTGGTTTGGAAACAATTTTATTGGGGAAAAATAAAAGCACTACAGAAAGATTGTGACAACTTATACCACTTCACTTAGCGGAAAAGTGTTACACTTTTACATCCAAACTGTTTTCGGTTAAGCTCACAGACCACCATCATTTATACATAGAAACGTACTTGCAAGTTAATTGACAGTTTGGCGGCAGAGTGACCTGCTAACCTTCAATGACCAAGTGATATCTGGTGGTGTCTCAGTAACAAAGAAGGCTATTCAAACCAAGCAGAGTGGTTAATTGTGTATCACTAATGTTAGAAACATAATGATAATATATCAAAACTGTATAAACCAAAGAAATCTGTTGCTCTAGCTGTTGTTGTCAAAATAGTCTTAATATTTGCAGTCATTACCTCAAGACCCACAGTTGAGGCTCATCATTTCCACATTTCTCTGTTTCCCTTGCCTTCCTTCTTTCCCTTTTATGTGTGTGTGTTTGTGTGGGAGAACAGGGTCCTTGTCTTTTGCATCTTGATTTAAACACTGCCTTAAAGTTGCATAGTTGTGAAAGGCCAGCTGCACTGCTTGGTTACGCTAACACTATGTGCTCTATATGCAAGTTCCTGCACAAAGCTCAGACTGTGTTCCAGCTTCTTTTTTCCCTGTGTGAAGACTAGCCTGCAGGCTTTAGCCATCCCCGACTGATGCCTCTCAGAAGCGAAAGGAAAAAGAAAACGTGAACTAAATCCAAAGGCTATAGTATGAGGAAATCCATGAGGCACTAACCAACGAGTTCAAGTGGGCTCTTTTTTTTTTTTTTTTTTTAATTTTTTTGCTCTCATGAAGACTTTTAAAGACAGGTTGAAGACAAAATTCAGTGGTGATGTATTAAACTAATTTATCCATATACTGTCGGTATGGTTGATTCATTATTAATGAGTAATTTGTGCCTTAATGAGAAGTAAAGGGACAAACTAACATCAACAAATTGCAAATTCAGAATGGATCTTGAATGAATAAGACACAGCTCATTAGTGACTGTGGTATACAGACCATAATCCAATGGTCTACATTTTATAGTCATAGACATTACTGTATTTCAGCTTTACATTTGTCAGTATGACGAGTAAGTAAATAAGCAACAATCTGTGTTTGGTTTCAGGGAAACACTTATAGTTAATAATAGTTTAAGGCTTTAAAATGCATCCATCATCTGGACAGTTAACAGTGGCCTGGCAACCTGAGGAGAAACAACTCCACATCTACCATCAGCTTTGGATTGAAAAATAAATATACATAAGAATCTGTTTAGTACCAAATGCTGCGCGCTTTAAACCAATCAAGATTTAAATGAAAAAAATCTCTTATCTGAAACAAGCCAAACAGATCTAACAACAGAAAACGCTTCTTCATGTAGGACTTCAGGGAAACAATTAGAAGTTGATTAAGAAAGTGCACTTTCAGGGTCTCTGAAGCTTCATTTATCCCTATTGAAAACTTTACACACAAACCTTCCTCTGGCAATATTTAACGTGGTTGTGTTTGCATATGCATTGCCTATCTAGAGGGCTGTTTTACTAAACAACTTCAGTGCCCTTTGTGCTTCTGGGGAGGAATCTTTCAGAGCCGTCTGAGATAACAAACAGGGAGGATGTGCAAAGGAAGGCTGCCCAGACTTCTGAAATGCTTTCTGACATAAGAGATTACTCTTTCGTTCCCTCTATCCACTCAGCTGGCTGAGTAAATAATAAGAGTCAGGTGACCAAATTACAGCAACAGCTGATCACTATTTATTATTCAAGCAAGAGGGTGTCAGAGCAGAAGTACAGACAGGAAAACACACACAATACATGGGCAAAAACAAACATCTCATTCTTTCCTCATCACTTTCTCTCAGTCTACAGATGGATACACACACAGACACACACGCACGCATACACTCACACACACACACACACACACACACACACAGATGTCTAATGCTTTCATTATCATGGCTGCAAGACTTCCTCCCTCTCCTTTTACGTTTTCCTAAGCGGTCAATCAGGGAAGATGCACTAAGTACTGACCTGCTGAAAGAGCAAGAGTGTTTTTCATCCTCTGGTTCAGACTGTGCCTACATAAGCAAACTGAGTTTTGTACTTTTGCTGTTATACCCCCCCCCCTTTCTCCTTCGCTCTTGGTGTCTGTCCTGCACACATTATCAGTATTACTGTCTCCTCGCCTTTCTCCTCTGGACCTGTAAATCTTTTTAGCCACTTTATCGCTCTTTTGCTCTCTCTCTCTAGTTCTGGTTGCAGTTCAGCCTCCCACCTCTGAATCCATCCATCTGGACATGTGTGCTAATGCTGTCATTGCATCAGCGTGAGCAGAAGCCTCTTAGACAGAGCTCAGTGGTAGTAAGAATCAATATTGATCCATAGGGTTAGTCTAATGGACGCTGAGAGCAGCAGTGATTCCCCTTTGTCTGCTCAAAGACCCCATCACCCTCTCTTCCTCACACATGCGCACTCTCTGTCTGAACCACACACACACAAACACAAACAAAGACACTGCCTTCTATTCTGTCTTACTCTGCTGATGCAGCTGCTGTGCTGAGTGAGCACTTTACAGCTGCCCATTTTGTGTGTGTGTGTATGTGTGTGTGAAAGAGAGGTGGGTAAATATGAACGTCAGTATCTGTGTAAACCAATAATATAAGAGCCTGTGGATTCGCAGCCATACCTATAGGTATATGATTTATGTATTTCTTATCACCGTGTGTCCCAGAAACAAAGAGAAGATTCAGGGCCACACAGAGGCACGCACACACAAACATAAAAAACACAAGTGTCAACTAAATCTGGCAAAAAAAACCCAAACAAAAAACAAACAAAAAACCCCAACTTATTTAGGTTTTGATATCCCAAAGTGAAGCAGGCGGCACTGTGGATGTAATCTCAACTTTCATTTTGGCTCAACACCTGCTGAGATTTTCAGTGCCCAGGCACTTGCATCAGCAACTATTCAATGTCACAGTGTTTGCTGGGCAGCACCAAAACGAAAGTTGAGACAGATATCTTCTAACTACTACACCATCATTCTTTAAATTCCAGACACAAAGGTCTTGTCATACCAGCTTATCTTACAACATCACTAATGTCCTAATAATAATAATAATAATAATAATAATAAGAAGAAGAAGAAAGAAGAAGAAGAAGAAAAGTTGCAACTTGCTTCACAGTAAAAAAAAGAATAAATATAAATATATAACTAATATATAAATATAAATATATAAATAAACCCCACACAATATATAGAAGAATGAACAATTCAGTGAGTTTTAAGAGGAGGTCTATGGCTGAGGGGCCTGAACAGCAAAAGCTGTAGTTATGAGTCACGATTTTGAATTCATTAACAGGGCCCTGCTGGAATCACTCAAGCATCAATCAGGATCATAGGGAATTTCTAGATTACAGTTATAGGCAGGAACCTGACCATTCAAGTGTTTAAAAACAAATGGTAAAATCATGAAGTCCAGTTGACCAGTGAAGGACAACAAGGTCTGGTATGATATTGTTCTCTCAGAATGTGTTAAAAACTGAGCAGCACTGAGCAAGACTGAGCAGTCTTTGGATGTTTTGACTGATCAGACCAAAGCAAAGTATTTTCTAACAGTCAAGTTTCGATATAAGCATCAGTGAGCTTCTATACATGTGCACATGAAGACACATGACTTAATCATGTCGAAATGAACAAAGCAGAACTGCAAAAGTTTAGTCCAAAGATAACTTAGCACCTTTTAAGCACCTTTTTTAAATGAGATGAGATGTCACTGCTACAGCTGGGGTCATTGTTATTATTATGACTAATTTGGAGTCATTCAACTACAGAAAATGTTTTGAAAATTCTTAATTTCAGTAAGGATATAAAGGTTTTCCCTGCCTTCATCTTCACTTAACAAATGAGTGGCAATGAAAAATTGTATAATGTCTTTGCATGCTTGGGTCAGAGGTTGCATGTATACAGTAAATAAAATATCTCTGGGGGACCTCGCAAAGGGAGGAATGTTAGATCACCAAGCATAACAGCGTCCTGGGAGAATGTAATAACATTTGTACTGCTGATTTGCACTAGTGTTGCGTAATCTATAGCATAAGTAACATGAGAATAATGTGTTATCACTGCTGCTTTAGAACCATCCTCAGAGCAAAGCAAGAATTAAACTACATACAGTTTTACACTGAACACACACCTGTAATCTTGGCTTTACTGAAAGAGAGGTTACTTACAGGGAGCACACAAGCATGGTGTGTGTTTTAGATTAGAGATGGAAACTCATTCTGTGTGCAGTCACCTTGATCAGGCCTCCAGGCCCTGTAAATTCCAAGAAAACACGCAGCGAGAAGTTCATCACTCTCCTTAACTTCTTTATCCTTCCTATGGTGTAAGGTACACTCCACTGTGTTTGGAACTTAGCACTTGTCACATCACATTAATGAAGGAACAATGATAAAAACGAACTCTGAAACAAAACATCACATTGTACTTTCTCAAAATTTATTTTAGAGGAGAACCCAACAATCTGACAACGGTGCACAGAGAAGACGAGGCAGAATTATTTTTTATCAGTTTACAACAAAAATAATCAGCATGATAATGAAAAGAGATGGTTATAAAAAAAAGGTTCTGTTTGCTCTTGGCGACAGCTGGAGCTACAGGAAGCACATTTCATATCACACAACCTGTTTTTTTATTAAAAAATGAAGACAGAAAGCACATTTGGCTGTTCTATTTTTTGTTTAAAAAAACCCCAAAACGTACAGTGTTTGTGCCCTTGTAATACAATTCCAGTTGTAAATTGTTTCAGCCCCAGCCACCATGGCTGCAGAGGATTGTCCATTGGGGAGAGGTGACCTTCACTGTGGCTCTGGTGACAGAGCTAAATCAAAGCTGCTGCTTGTTTAAGACAGCCACTGTACACTGGCTGCATGGCCCTTGGTGAATTATTTATACATGAAATGAAATGACCTCTGGCACTTTGAAGACAGCAGGGATAGGCAAGGACAAAACAGACAGTGAAAGGTAGAGGGGGTTGGCAGAGACAAAGAATGGTTTCACTTTATGTTTGTACATACATGAGATTTAAAGCAGAAAGGGAAGACAGAAGCGGATGCAGAGAGAGAAAGTGATAGCTCAGCTCTCAGGAGGAGCCTGCAGGGGTTCATGTTTGAGGTCTTTCCCAACCTGTTGGAGCAACAGCTTGCTCTCTGACTCCGTCTGGATGTTTGGCTGCTCCTGGATGTCTATCTTTGTGAGGACCAATGTGACTTTTACACCTGGAAAGCAAGGTTGTTTTTTGGAGTTTGTACAGTTTTGCGTAAAGCTTATAGTCGGACATGAGACGTATGACAGTTGAGTTTGGGGTTAGATTATACTGAGGGATTATGTCACTGATGTTCCTCACAGGTATAGAAGTTTAAGTGTGTGTGTGTCTGTTTGTCTGCCTACTTATAAGTGGAGTTGTCAACTCTGCTTACATCTATCTAAAAACTAGGCCCAGCTCCAGATTTCTGTGCTTGTGTCTCATATCAGTCAGTAATGAAATGCGGTTCTATTTGTTTGAACTGTATACACATTTTTATGAATAACTTGAAGTGGTGGCAGTGAAGGGGTCAAGGCAGATAATGAACTGCATCAACAGCAGGATCGCAACCACTGTTGAATGTCATCTCATCTTTTCCTGTTATACTGTTGCTGTCCAGGAAAGATGCTACAAATGATTAATTAATGTAATTAATGTAAACATTTTGTATATATGAGGACTACAGGGGTTCTGCTTAGCATTGACAGGTTCCATCTTTGATTACCCATCTATCATTTCTTTCACCTTGAAACCCTTTAAATGACAGCTTGGCAGAGCAGCTAGCTGACATGGTTGAATGGGCAGACTGAATATAAATTTGCTCGTTGAGCTGGTGTTACCTGGTAGATTCACGCACTCTTAACTAAAACTGACATTGGAATTTGTCACTCCTGTTCGGTGCCAAATTGACACTTGTCAATTCAATCCCCAAGAGGAATATTGCAAGTAAAGGGTTTGACAGGTCAAATGACGTTGAAGTCAACAAGCACCAAACTTAACAGGAAGCCAGCCATGAAACAGAGATGTAATGCAGCGGTGTAGGACAACATTATTACAGGCCAGTTGACAAGACGACTGATTGGTATGATGGCTTGAAGCAACAACACACACGCACAAAATGGGGTAAACCATATGTATTTAGTGATGCAGAATGGTACAGTTTTAGGTGTTTTTCAGGTGCAAATTCATCAACCCACACACACTCTCTCTCTTTCTCTTTCTCTCTGTTTTGTCCATACAATCTAACTTAACTTCAGTCTCCAGTAGACTATAGTATATAAGACAGCAAAGATCATTCTGTGACAAGTAGATGTGAAAAGTGCTTTTCTTAGCAGCCAACTGGAAACTTAAAGCATCTGTCACCTACAGTCCAGCTGCTGTGGGCGCATGGGCAGCAGTCACAGACCTATAAGAACATACCAGAGGGGGCCTTAAATAGTGTTAACAAGAATTTTACAAAATGCTTTATTATGTTTGATTTTGTTGTCTAATTTCTTCACAGTTTTGGTCAAATCTGACAAAGGCAGAAACTGTTAAATGCACAACAGTGTGTTTTACCACAGTGGTTAAGGAGTGCCAGCATTGTATAAAAGCTGTGGAGAAAATGCTCCATAAACGCATTCCAGAAAAGTTAGAGCTGATTTGGCAAAAAAAAGTATGACTCAATATCTCTTCAAATGAATCCATGCATATTCTAATAGACCAGAATATTGTTTTACATCAGCTGTGGAGTGTTCTTTGTGTTCCTTTTGTCTTGGCCTGTCAACATCTGTTTAACTGTGCAGGACTCTAAGGTGCTGTGGCAGGTCGTCATCCCAGCTTTTCACGTCCAGTTATGTCAACAGACAGGGAGAAATAGAGAGAGAGAGAGAAATGGGATTTTTTTCTCTATTGAAATTAGTAACAAATAAGCATTTAGAACCCATTAAATCATCAACAATTTCTGCATTTTGGGGGAATTACATGTTCTACTACCATAAGCATAAACACCAACATTGCCAACATTTCTGTCTTACAGAACACAATGATCATTTGTAAAATAACACTAGCTCTCCTGTCCAGCAACTCTCCATATGGATTACACCATGTTAAGGCAATGTGATTTCCCACATATGACCATATATACCATTAAGTGACTTTTTCATTTGCTAAAGCGGACCATTCTGTGTTAGCCTCATTTTGTATACAAGGCAAAATTCCAGCTATGTTTTCAGAGAGAGGCAGGCAGGACTCGTAAAAAAAAGGAATCCCTCCAGCCTGGATACACAGCAGATACACACATAAACACACCCCACCCCCAAGACACACACAACCAAATTGAGTTCATAGTCTTGTCAGCCACACATTGCTTGGTATAGTTGTTTATTCAACATTGCAGATTCACATTGTGTGTGTTGTTGTTACAACCTTTTAATATAACATTTACAAAAGTAATTTTGGTGCTGGGCTTTGTGCACATGTGTCTATGAAAGAGAGCCTGAAGTGGAGGCGGCAGACAATAGGACTGAGATGGAAAGTGGGGCTTGGGGGGGGGGGTGATCTTTTTGTATTAGAATAACAAGGACTTCAAACTGGCCCCTCCTTCAGATGCACTTACACAGAATCACTGGGCGAGTGCCGGGCCCTCCTTCTGTCGCTGACCCTCTGCACGCCTCATTAAATCCTTTAACTTTGTCTTAGATTTATCCCAACACATACATACACACACATACACACACACACACTCATGCACACACACATAATACCAGTGCCCTGTGCCTCCACCCACCATGATGCCCCTGGCCCACGGCATTGCCATATGTCCACCACACAGGCACTGGCAGCTCCTCTCTGCTTTGTACTCTCTGAACACACGCACACACACATTTCAACCTACCGAAACATGTGAGAAAGACCCTGCAGAATGACTGGCAGGCAGCTACAACACACCCCAGGCTTTTGTGAAAGATTGTGATTCGGTTGATCCCACTGCTACCTCCCTGAAATATTTCTCAAGTAGGTATGGACAAAACCAAGAACAATCTGACATGACACTGTTCACTGAAAACCTACCTAGCATGTCAATTTGGGTGATTTTCATTTTTTTCCCCACTTAAGTTAATGGCTTACATATTTTCTTTTGAGTTGAGACATCTCTGCAAGATCATGTTTTCAGGGCTGTGCTTATTGCAAATGAAACCTCTTCTCTTGTAAACTGGATGGTTAAGATAACAGCCCCGTTTTTCTCTCTTTATATATGTGGAACATATTCATACTTTGATGTCATCCTATCGAATCTTCTAATTCTCTAATCAGTAAAAGATGAGCTAACTTGTCACAATGCCACTCCCCTTTGTTTTACATAGAGAGAAATCAATAAGCTGCCATATGTGGCTTGTGAATGCTTGACAAGCCTCTGGTGTAGCTGTAATGGGTAACCCACTGGCCCCTCACAGAGTTACTTCTACTGCCCTCTAATGTTACATGTTACACCTTATGTTCAAGCTGTCTCTGCTGGGTAACTGAGTGCAGCAGGTAATCATTTGACAGTGTTGATTTTGGACCATCAAGGTCAGGGCAACCATTGACAAGAGCCCAGTATTATATATTCACCTCACCCAGGATCATGTTTTACAGTTAGAAGACGAGGGGTCTGTCGGAAATGGTGGCAGAGTCATATTTCACAAATGACTGTAACGTCTCAGATTGCAGATACATTTGTGATGCATGGTTTGGACCTATGGGGCTTGTTTTGATAAGTGCCTGTTGCAAATTTAGTGAAAAGGGTCTAAGGTATCAGAGCAATTGGGACACCAAAACAGTACAGATTTGATTTGACTGTACTAAAATCTGAGAATATAACTTTAACTTTGGTACTGTACCTTTTTTCAGCATTAAGAGGAATTTGTCTATGTTGGAGAATGTTTCTGGTGAAGTAAGAAGAAAAGATGAGGACAGAAGTTAAATGATGGGAAAAAAAACTTTCACTCAGCTCTACGTGTCTCTCACGGCGACATGAACTGACAAGCTGGCTGTGAGCATTTTGATGGGGCAGTCAACATGACCATAGCAAGGAAGGCACGTGCATCATGAGATTTCTAACAAACATATATTCATACATCTGAGAATGAAAACTGACTTGCTCTCACTGATAATGGTGAGAACATTCAAATAACAACAATGAACACAGAAAAAGTGAGAAGATTTTCTAGGGAGGGAGGATATAAGGATGGGTGTACACAAAGAGAGATGATAGGAGGAAACAATGAAGATGGGTCTCTGTCCCCTTCACTGGGCTGCTCTGTCTTCTGGCAAACCAGCTTGGCAAGTGGCTGGAACAAGTAGAACCAGCAGAGTGACTCAGCACCGGGCACTGGGACGTGACCCAGATCCACTGCTGCTGTACATTTCTGATGGAGAAGTGTCAGGCAAAGCAGGTCAGGGCCCGCCATTGCTCCAAACTATTACTGACATTCAGAGGCAACAGAGGAACAGCTTCCCTGGCACTACTTAGCAAGAAAGCCAACTCAGCTGATGCTCAAAGGGAAGCAGAGAGGGAGCGAGATGAGAGGACAACTGCCCTGTGTGTGTGTTTGGGTGTGTGTGTCTATGCATGCGTGTAAAAGTAAAGAGGTAACCTCCCAGAGAGGTTCCCATTAAGTTTCTCTCCAAAAAAACAACAATCAGTTATCCTTCATAATTCTGCTGTATGGCTACAAGCACAAGCTACAAGCTGACTTTCTCCTGAACCCTCACTGCATTGCTTATTGAACACAGAGGCTTAAGGGAATGATAAGATTTGAGGCATGCATGTGCAAAAGAGGTGGGCATGCAGCATTAAACACAGCATGCATACATTGTATAAGTTCACACTAATATGAGATTAGTGCTAATGAACCGTCTTAGCTGTTAATAAGATCTTACTGTAGAAAACCCCACAAACAATGTGGTATTATTAAGAGCAGCGGACGCAGCCCGCTGCAGAACATGGAATGTAAAACACTCCGTTGAGATGAGACGTCCTGTGTTTTTCTTCAAAGCGTGCCTGCAAGAGGGGAAGGGGTGAGGAGGGGGAGGCTTGTAGTGGGAGAGTAAGGGCAGGCGAAGACTGTAGAGAGCAGAGGTAGTTAGAGGTGGATAGAGAACTAAAGCAGTGTTGTTGCTGGAGGATTTCTTGTGTTGAAAACAACTCACAAAATAGCAAAAAGGGCTCTTTTGAAGACATATGTTCACTGCGAGAGGGCAAAGGTGGAACCCTGCTCGAAATCATGTTTTAACATTTCGAGATTATTCATGTTTTGGCATGAGTGAGATAAAATTAACTCCAGTCTCGTGTCTGTGTGGAAATTATGTAGCTACATCAAGCAGCTCAGCTTTAGCATATGGGCTGGAAAAAAGAGGGAAACATCTACCTTGGCTCTGTCAAAAGGTAACAAAATCTGCCCCCTGCACCCGTGAAATCAGTAGTAATCTTTCATTACACAGGAAATGAACAGAGCAAGTACGGCAGGCCAAGGTTAGGCAGAGAGCCCATGTGTCAACTGTGACAGATGTTAATAATGTGCTGTGTCAAAGTCTCTGTTCCCATCAATTTGTGTTTGCCCCTTATCGTAACATGACCCCTACCTTCCCACTGACCCCAACCAGTTATCTCTGCAATGCCTAACCATAACCTAACCAGAGCCCCAACCACAACCACAGGGGGCAGCACCACAGGAAACAGAGGTCGTATGGTGGGGAAACATTATACAAGGGGGAAAAGACTTTGCAGGTTATAGTTTTATCAATTGTTGTTGTTTCCAACCTGACCATCTCACCACTCCTGCCTTTTACATTACAATTGGACTGAAATTACATCAAACCACAACTATCCTTTAACAGAATAGTTTGAAATTTGTGTAAAACTATTTTTTAAAAATATAAAAATGATTATATAATGATAAAAAACTCATTTTCAAGTTTTTTTTCATTGTCCTCACCCTTCCAATGTGTAAGACACAAGTTGATGGGATGAAATACTGTACATGGGACTATATTATTCAAACTCTGTGAAACCTGACTTTTCTTGAAGTAGCTGAGTCACTGCTTTTCAGTGGAAACAATGTAACTGCCCAGACTGACTTCCCAATGTGTGTGTGTTTGTGTAAATTTGTATCAGATGTTTTCCTGTGTGATATTTTTTGGGTTAACTGAGATTTGCTTTGCTAAATGAAACTGATTTGGTGTGTGTCTGCATTAGATAACACTCTTACAGCCACAGACATCTTCCCCACTGCTCTGCCAGGCTACAGTCTCCCAACATGGCAGTGCGTCTCTCCACTTGAATCTGATTGCACCACACACCCCCTGCTGTCTAATGAGAGGATTAGACACTACATATTTGTTAGAATCCCCTGTTGAAGTTACCCCGTCCTCTCCCTCTCTCTCTCTCTTTCTCCTCCTCCACTGTGTCAGGCACGCCGCTGTGTTTATGGGTATCTGAGGTTTAACAGAGAATCTCCTGGCCTGCTGACACATGCAAAGCACAGACAGTCACGCACGCGCAAATACAACCTCTAAACGCCTACATACACCCACACATGTGGGCTAATATACACACGCATGCACAGATACACACACATACACATTGGCTCCACACAGCTCTTTAGGCTCAAAAGTGTTTTAGCTCTTAAAGCCCACAGCGCAGTAAATGGAGAAGGCTGTTTGCCTTTCACGCTGCTTGTTCTCTCTAGTCGGTTGTGAGTGTGTTCGCGGTTGTGTGGTGAGCAGAGAAGGATCTGAGGATGATCGCCACCGTCCTCCCAGTTAGTCGATAAAAGATATAAAGCTGAATCAGACCTGCCAGTATAATTACAGGCAGGAATCTGAAGAATGCTGTGATCTGAACTGAGCCTGACACCATGTATAGGGCCCCATGCAGCTGATTTACCCACTCCCAGAGTGTGTGTGTACGTGTGTGGGGGGGGGGGATTTTGACCTTGTTGTTAAGGGTGCCATTTGTTATTAATGACCTTTTCCACAGTTTTGCTAACATCACGCAATATAAAAGGCAGGTTGCCTAACATTACACTGATTTTTGGAGCCTGATCCTGCTCTAGTGGAGTTGCATCACTCTAAAACACTTTTATAACCCACTTTCTCCCAAGCTCATGAGCTCCAGTCTGTGTATGCATGTGTTTCTGAGGTTTACCATATACAGCCTGGGGTGTGCTGTGCTCTCCTCCATCTACAGCAGAGAGAGGCCATGTCACTTATCTGAGGAATTCACCCTGAACATCTCCTCTTCATAAACACTCCCCTGTGGAGTGAATCCCTATCTCACACAATCTCTTTCTTTCACACACACACACATACCCCTCTGGAACACCATGGTGTGCTATACGTTTGCTTTATGAATAGCAGAAACCAAAACTTATACAAGAGGGTATATAACCAAAACAATATCCATCATAGAAATCCTACACGGTCAAACGCCACCTGGAACTTCCACAAACTGCTCTCATTGCTGAAATACTCCTCCAATCTTCGTGTTTTCAGTGTCATGGCTTTATCGAACAGGTGGTCGCCATTAATGCTTGTCTCAGAAAAATGAGCCAGGGCAAAGAGCAACACATGCGAACGTCTCTCATGATGTGTTTGTGTTTTTGTTTTTTTGTTTTTTTTTTTACTTTCGGTGTAACTAGAAAGACATCAGATCTACAGAAAAATAAACTCTTCCCCAACCGTGACACATCATCTCTGGATGATGGAACTGACAATGGTCAGGTAAGGAAATGATATGTCGCTGTCTCACAAGGGCAGATCTGTATCTAAAAGCATAAACATACACAGACATGACGGCACGCTGAAAGGTTGTGTTTTACTCCTGAATGGAATTCCAGCTGCCTTGTTCCCGACTGATCTCAGCGATGAGGAGAATGCCAGAGTGTGACGAAGGAGATAAGAATGGCACCTGGAGAATGCACTCTAGAGCACGTTTGTAACTACTGAAGATATGCCAGATATGAGCAAACATGCTATCACATACAGTACTGTTACAGAGCTGTCCACACAGGCCTGTTAAAGGTAGTTAGATAAGAAGATATAAGCATCACCTGAATGTCCAATGTGTAAGTACTTGTGTTTTCAAGTATATCCTGCACCAGGAAGCAGGGAAGAATACAGATTAATCACTCACATATTCTGCATACACTGTATATCTTAGTCATGAGTATACACGATAAAGTGCATTGTTCCTGCAGGTGTATTTTAGTGCATACACTGATGTGTTTGTGTCTATAAATGTGCATTTTAAAAGTGAAATGCGACACCCAGGTCTCTTAGGGGTGTGTGGGGGTGTATGGAGGGGGCTGAATCTCTGACCCCATCTGGAGATGCTGACTTCCAGACTCTCTAAAGGCCTCTCTGCTAATGGAACATGAATCTAGATGAATCAGTGGATGTATACTGACAATAAGCCAATTAACCCTTCTGCCTGCACCACGTCACCCCAAATAAAAACATTAGACAATCATAGAATATGACCTACCAAGCGTGTCTAAGGAGCTGTGCGACACTGAAAGATACTCTGAATCAGTGTTAAGTCCAGGGCATAATACGCTTGAGATTTGATGTAATTAAACCTGTTTCACAGCAGGCATTTTGACAGTCATTCTGTAGCACATCAAGATGCCCTCAGTGAGAAAGGCCTTTAATTCCATAGTGTTTAAAAACTCAAATGGCTCAAAACATTGGTTTCTGCGTCTGTCCTGTTCTGACGCATTCAAAATACCTGTTTACATTGCTTAGATTACATCATTATCTCACATGGCCCACATGTCAGATATGTTGTATATACATCACAAAGAAGACACATTTATGTCCGTTGTCTCTTGTTTGTGTTATTAAATAGAGTGTTTTTATACTATATATATATATATATATATGCACATCTTAGGAAGACAATAAATTGCTTTTAATTAGTGTACATTTAATCATTGTATAACATTTATAAGATTTATAAGACTGTCAAAGCATGTTGTTTTCTCAGCAAAGCTTATTTAAAATCATCAAAAGGCAGAATAGTTGGATGAAAACCTGGAATTAACTACACAGCCTACAGACTATGCGGTGTACAGACTGTCTGCATCATTACTGACATCTCCACAAGAAGGTTTTTATCAACAATTACAGCTCAAATGATCTGACCCCAGTGAAGGCTGTGTTTGGTTTTGACAGGCTGGGAAAGCAGCCTGCTTGCTTGTGTGTGTGTGTGTGTGCATGTGTATGTGTTGCATTATATACTATACTGAATAGAAACAGAAAGAGAGAGAGTGGACTGGTCTTCCAATTTTGGCAAAGGTCAGGGTTTTATCTCCTCCTCATATCAGTGGAATGGTTACTAACTGTCCTGTACATCTCTGCGTTACATGAACTCATTAACAAAGCATCTGGAAAGCATATAAGCATTAAGGCCTGGCAGCTGAGACAGCTCCACCCTCATAGACTCTGGCTGCACAGCTAAGTGTGCAGTACATGCCATAGAGCCTATAGACCACATGTACACAGCTTACATGCAAAGTACACATACATACATTATTGTTTATCAGTTGCACATGTGCAGTGGTCCACATTTATTATTTCTCATGGCTAATCCAGTACCATTACCAAACTGTTGCTGTTGCATTGTTCATGTCTTCCCTTCATTTGCACAAGGGTCTGTATGTATTGTACATTCCTTAGTCACAGCTCCATCTGTTTGTAGGAAGAATGGAGAGGCCCTCAGCAGACCCCTGAGAGGTTTAAAGTATGCCGGCCTCCTGCAGTCTCCTAGCAAATACAGTGAATACTCCACTCTGCTCTGGCAGGCCGGTTTTAATTCAGCCTGGGCCTCATGAGGAGGTGAACCAGTTGGACCCCAGCCAGGTAAATGGCTCAAACTAACAGCCATGAGCCATCACAAAACGTCACCCTCAACCTCTGCGTGCCTTTGCCTCTCCCTGCCCCACCACTGGTACTCTCTCAGACACTATTCATGATGTGTTTGTAAAATGCAACATTTTATCCAACGTCGGGGGGGGCATACAACCCTCGTCCTTGTGGGAGACACGACCACCAATCTGCTTCATTTACCAATGCAATTTCCTTTATTTCCCTGAGATGACTCATCCAGTTCCCTCCCCCTTTTCTCTCCCTTTATTGCTTGAAGAATCACCGTTGGCAGTACGGCCCTTCTGCAGGCACTGCCTCTGATTTACTGATTGATTTTAGCATTAACAACCAGCCCCTCCTCCCATCCTTCAAACACACACACACACACACACACACAAGTGGTCAGCCACACATGTATCCATTGTGGGGCCTTCTTCTGTGGCTTTAAGATAAAGCAGTAACAAGCTGGGCCTGGAAGCTGGGGTATTGATAATGTATGGATGCAACAGAGGAGGGCAATTCCAGTTGAGTGCACGGAAGTGTGGAAAAGGTGAATCTGCATCTTGTTTCTGTGGGAGGTACTTTCACTCTAACCCTGATACTAAAACAAATTTGTAAAGTAAATCTTGACCTTATGTGTAGAGTTGTCTATAAACCTGTTTATGAGGCTAAAATCATTCTGACAAATTAGTTCATGCATTATTTAGTTGGTTTGGTTGCATTGGTATTACCTAAGGTCAACAATTACAGTGCTGTGGACATAAAGTAGTTTTAATCGGTATTTTTTTCTTACAATCATGCATCAAATGACAGAAATAAAACAATGTGACAATATAAAGGAGATTTCTACAAGTGATGAACAAAAAAGAGAATTATCACCAGGATCTGCAGCTCCTTATGGATTTACAAAGCTTGATAATGAGTTTCCTGTTGTTTATTGGTCCAATCCACAATTTAAATGTTTTAAGCACTCTCAACACTCTCATATAGCGTTACTGTCGGTGGCAGCAGATAGCAGTTTCAGAGAAAAAGCTATACTATGCTATACTAGCAACTTGGAGTGCTGGTAAACATTGTGAAACATTTAGTTGTTAAAGAGCCAAATATTACCCTCAGGAATGCTGGTCTTACATTCACCAGGAAACCAGAAACCACCAGAAAGCCATATAATAATGCTCCTCCATGACAGCTGGATGTGTAAATATGCAACGACTGCTTAGTTTACCATATCAGTTTCAACAGTGATTTGTTAACAACTTGTTTCTGCTGACCCCAAGTGGTCAAAAGGATCAATTGTTGTAGGTTTCAACTGTGATGATGTAACTTTTTAAGTTAGAAGAAAGCACATTTAATGTCTTACAAATGAAAAAAACTGATGGTTTTAGCAGCGACAGACTTACATGGGCAGTCTGACCAGTAGCTTGTGGCTAATGTTAGCAAACCTAATATATATACTGTGTTTGTTGCGCTACATTTAGCATTTTACTGTTACTTATGGGTGCAGTGATTGCTGTTCTAGCTAGGTGACATTGGCTAACTTCAAAAGTATGTATTTAGCCATCAGGTTGTAATTCTCACTTCTGTCTGGCACATGTACAGGACAGATTAATAGAAATAAAACATACATGTATGTCAGCACAGTAAGAAAAAAGAAAATCTATAATCAAAGGCCATGGAACCGATCAATTTCAAGTGAATAAATCAATTCAGTATCACATGGTGAAACTGAAAGGACAGTAAAGCAACTGAAGAGTTAAAAAAAACCAGACTCAGTCACTACCATATTTTTAAGTTCAAAAGTGTGATCAAGTGTTTAATCTCTGTCCATTGGTTCTATGTGGAAAATAGCAACCACATGCTAACAAACCATGAGCCTGCTACTTACTGAACACACAACACATGTACAGAACCTTGCTTAATAACATAATAAAGATGCATTTCTCATTGCAATAGTTTATATCATATCAGAGGTCCTTTTTTTGCAGTACCAGGAATGTGTTTAACAAAAACACAATTTTAGTTACCTCATAACTGCAAGACATGATAAATGGATTATCAAGTAAATTTGGTCTGCTCAGTTGGTCTTACTGCAAGCCTCACTTATGCGCTTAACAATTACACAAATACACTCTGCTCCATCATTCATTCACAAAACTGTGTGATTTGCACAAATCATGTAAGTGGCATGTGTTGAAATAGTGTAGGGTGAATCCGATTTCTCCTGTCAGATGAGGAGCTGCTTTCACTGGAACAGATTAAATGTCTTTTTATTTTAATTGTTAAAAAAATATGTGCGTGTGGTGACATGTAAGAGCAGCTGCTTAGTCACATTTGATGTTGGCTGGTCCTCACAGAGGACTTTAGACGAAGTATAGAACTAGACTTTGGTGTTTCATTTATTTAATTTCAGCTATGAGATTATTTTTTGTGCATCTTTACTGTTCTTACATCAGTCCCTCTTTTTGCCACATCACTCTGTGTAACAATGCATTGATGTTTTGTGTTGATACAGCATATAAAGCTGCACTTCGCAAAGGCAACATTTGCTGCATTAGTTGCTTGCACTGGTTTGTTTGAATACTTCAGTATAAAAGAGTGTTTAAAAAGCAAAAATACAAAAAAATGGTTTTGTCAGTAAAAAGGTGACCTATCGGTTTTTGTTATTTCATGGTAGTAATCATCCTTACAGGAGTGTAGGTGTGCTGGTTACAGGGAGACACACAAGCTACTATTGGGACTCCATTAGTATGAAGCAGTTCGAGTGCAGTAACTGAAGCCATCCGCTTGTGTTTAAATTGATAAGCTCTCATTGTCATATGCGAGGGTGTTGACACAGCTGTATACGAATCGACTGGATACACATTATCAAAATTTGTGACCGTGACCTTGTGCCCTCTCCGTGGAGTCTTGAAGTCTCATTGTTGGAGAGAACCATGGACGGAGCAGACATTGGGAAAGCGTAACATGTAACTAAGTGATGTTTGGGTGTACAAAAGGGACTTTAAACCAGAAAAAAAAACCAAAACATGGATGAACGTCTTCCTTCACAGATGTCTTGAACTAAGGGATAAAGTGACTAATAACACACATCGTTCAAATACTGTAAATGTTTAGTTTGCTTTAAAGGAAACCCTACTCCCTCTGTGTTGACTTTATTTAGGAGGTGGACACAGACACAACTGGGAGAAGAAAACAAAACTAACAGGATTACAGTCTTACAGCAGAGGTAAACTCATGGCTGCAGAGGAACACATTCCAACTATTCTACCTCTTGTATTCATTGTTGACAAAACTGAAGCTTTTTCTGTGAAAACTTAGTGAGCTGCATCTCTAACTTTACAAAAAGCAAAACTGTCTGCTTTGGCCTAATAAACCTGGCAGTGCGACTGCATGATAATCTTGAGGAGGCAGTGGCTGGATGGATGGACACATGATAATCTTTTAGGCAGTGGACAAAATCTTCATTTAGGAAATGGCCAGAGTAGTTCTTGGCAACCTGCTCTATCCTTCTCAGACAGGGAGAAGACAGAGGGCGAGTGTGTGTGTGTCTGAGAATCTGAGACAGATCGCTGCATGGGGAGAGTTTGGGGGATGGATGGAGTCTTACAAGGAAAAGATCTGCTGAGGGCAAATTTTCTTTTTGCCAAAGTCTGAGAGAAAAAACAAAACAACAAATGAAAAACTTCACCCTGCCCAAAAGTTACATCACACTGACCTTCATAACATACTTCTCTCACAGGACTCTGCTGCATAGTGGAGCATACTCATTATCAACACCAGTGTCTCCAACATTTCAAGGCACCTGAGACTAAGCTAATGAGAAACAACGCGCTTGTTAATACTTAACATTGAAGGTTTTAGCCGATTACGTCAGATGAAGCCTGTATCCAATGGTGAGCATTCAGGAATTAGTCAGTCAACAGGTATGTAAAGTAAACTTGGAAGTAAATGTTGACTTATGAATAGTAAAAGATGTAAGAGCGACCTCTAGTGTTGGATAAAATAATGTCATCAGCTCTGATCAGAAATCATTTAAACCTGTGTTGCATGTGAATCCTGTTGGGGTGGGGTGCAAGCCATGGTACAGACCTCTTGAGAAGCTCACATACTTGTCATCTAACATTTATTCAAATAACTGTGTAATCCTCATTTCAATGATTGAACAAGTCAACAAGTCAAAGTCGCTTAACTCAAAAGTGTTTGCCAGGCTGGATGTGAACAGAGGTTAAACCACAGAAGCCCAGAAGTTGTCAGACAAGCAAGGGACAAATATTTATGCCAACGTCACCTGTAACATAAAAAAAATTAACAAATCCAGGTAAAATGTTGAATGTTTTCTAGCAATACACAAATTCAACACAACATACGATGTGTGTGGGAATTTTTTTTTTTTCATTTTAACCAAAAATCTTCCACCTTGTTGCAAACACAATACAATGAGAGAGCTGTGACTTAAGTATACAAAGTGCTGCTACATTGTAATATATCATCCATAAATGTGGAGTTTCACAGATGAAAATACTACATGATGGTTCTGAACTGGCTAGTTTCATGTCCAGCTTTGTTTAACAATGTCAGCCACAAAAAAAAAAAAAAGAAAAGCTTGAAGAAATCCTGTGCGGGCACTGTCCTGATTCTTTCTCCTTCAGGAACTTTCAAGAAGAATATGGCAATACTCTATGTTTGATAGAAGCCTTAGTCTAAAGAGTCTGGACCTTTGATCTCCTGCGTGAGAAGCATTTTAGGGTTGAAGTGCACGCATCTGGGAAGCTGTCCCATTCCAGTATGACAAAAATGCAATCTTTCTTCCATCTTTCAAAAGACTGATGTGCAGTTTACAGTGTAGACGTATTAAAGCAAGTTGGTAAATGCCTCTTTTGATCTTTTCTCTGATACTCCTGTAAAATAGATCAGGATCAGTAGCTGCGTTCACAGCTGTAAGGTGGCAGAGGTCTGTGACATTGCGTTGTAAATGAAAGTGTTGCTGAAGGGCACAAACTGGTGGCTGATGATCTTGATGGCTTCTTGAGCAGCAGACCCTACAGAAACACATTGAAATAAATATGAGTTTATTACCAGCGTGTAGGTGGGAAATGCTGTGTGTTAGGATCTCAATCAATTTCTGAAGACAGCTGAAATATTACCTCCCAAAAATGCAGCAACTGTGTGTGGCTCTGCTGCACCGTATCGACAGCTGCAAGTTATGAAAACGGTCAAAACGTTAATAACTATTTGGCGCACTCTTTAATAGTCACTCCAATCAGTAAATCTGGCAGTGGCCATGACTTACAACTCATGGATGTAATCGTCTTTGATGTTGACGTTGAGGCTGTACTCCTGGAGTAGGCTGTTGACACAGAGCTTCAGTTTGCTGATGTCCTCCTCCACCTGGTAGTTATAAACTCCTGATAAAGAATAAGTGGAGCAAAAATGAAAACAAGATATGACAAAAATGAAGTTATTTTGTTTATGCATACTCTTCATCAGAGGGAGTCGTCTAAATAGTTCTACAGGGCACAGGGTACTGTGAAATAATAACATCAAAAGACCCAACAAGTGAAAAGAAGTGTAAAATGTAAAAAAGCTATGAAAAATGCAGCTGCAGCTGTGTTTGTACTCCAGCAGTATGGTCTACCAGTACTGTAAAATGAACCAGCTATCACTTTGTCTCGCAGGTGGTCATACCAACATGCCATTACTTTCCCTTCCTATAGATGGCACAAGTTGGTAGAGTCTGACAATAACCAAACAGTCCCCCCTTAAAAGAAGAACATGTAAATGACCAAAGACGTACAAACAACAGAAAACATTTGATTTTTGTGGAATAAACTTTTAAACTTTTACTGTACCTGGGTAGCGGGAGTGCTGCTGATAGAAGCGATCAACTGCACGAAGCATGAGGTAGAAAACCATCTCACTATCTGGATTGTCCATGCATGACGCTGAGGACACGCAGGTATCATTAACAGGTGAATATGCTTTATGTTTACCAGAGAATTAGTAATAGAGTTGCAACATAAGGAATAACAACAACCAAGACAGTTTAATAAGATAGAAAATTGATCTCCAACTTACTGATTTCATCTTTATTTACTGCATCCACGCTATATTCTTCGGCTAAAGATCTGCAGCGCACCACCTTCAGAAAGGATGCATTCTTACCTAGACACCAAAATAAGACAGTAAGTGCCTTATTAGAAACTTATTACAGATGCAGAATTAGTCACCAATAGGGCAGATGATGCTGCACTTGTATTCTATGCAGCACCACCAGCAGCCATGCTCAGAGAAATGATAACCTTTGAAGTCAGAAATGGCAACACTGCTGCATGATGGCAACACATGACAGACATTAAGCTTTCAAGTGCAGCTAAACTAGTAACGATTTTAACCGCAGTTTTGATTCACACTTTATATCGACGTGTATACATACATGTATGTTTAAAAGATCTTGGTGGGTATGTTTACATGTTTACACTAATTGGCAGCAATAATTTCATCAGGCAGTGTAATCACAGGCTGAATTATTTTAAGTAGAGACATTTTAACCGATTTCCAGGCATTTCACATTACATAATGTGTGAAATAATGAAAACCCAACTCTGTGTTTTAATGTAATTTAATTTTAATGTATGTATTATAATATAGTATGCAGTATGGACAGAATTTTGCTTTAAAATGACATTATGCAACTAGTTTACATCAGAATATCAGGGTTATAATCATTTTGATGGTACAGAGGCCTCTAATAAGTGTAAATTCACACTCAGAGACTGCTGTATATATAACTTAGGTTGAGCAGTTAGATGAGAAGTGAGTGTGTTTTATATACCTACATGATACACACAAACTATGGATCTTAGCTCAGTATTCTCAGTACAGAGAACACTGAGAGAGAGCAAACTAAGAAGAGAAAGACAAATGGTGAACAACAAAGAGGCTGGAAAAGTACATGTTGGACAGGCTTTTAGATGTTTGTTAGAGAGTGAAATACAGGCTAAAAATACCAAGACTTGCATAAAGTTGCCTGCAACTGTTAGTTAAAAATTGGTCACTTACAGAACAGTTTGATGTCCTTTTCAGAGATGCTCTCTGGTGGCTGGTGGAAAGTAAAGTTGTTTCAGTGGAAATTCATTTTTAGTCAAATGCATTTAAGTAACACAATACTTATTTTAAGAATGCTAGAACCGTTATTCAGTGACATGGTCAACAACATACCTTTCCAACAGACTGCAA
Source organism: Datnioides undecimradiatus (assembly GCA_008933995.1). Classification (NCBI taxonomy): domain Eukaryota; kingdom Metazoa; phylum Chordata; class Actinopteri; order Lobotiformes; family Datnioididae; genus Datnioides; species Datnioides undecimradiatus. The sequence goes on along the minus strand of WARS01000031.1, from coordinate 2,150,364 downwards.
CAGACGTTCTACATGCTTGGAAACAGCTGCTGCATCCTGCATGGCCTTTTCCCTGTAACTGAAATTAAACATGAAAATGAACCACAACACACACACATCAACAATCCATTATTTATTAAATCATAGATCATCAAATAGAGCCACATCTATTGCTGGTTAAGAAATACCTTAAAAGAGAAATACAGAAATGTACTTTCTTCTCTTGCAAACTCTACAGATTCATCTACAAAGCTTGCATTCATATTCTGCACACTTACACATTTTGAAGGTTGATGAACTTCTGAGAGTCTGCGATCATATCTGGGATGGTTCCCCGTACAGGTAAGCTTCCATTGCCTTCACTGAGAACAAACTCCTTCACGGCTCGCAGCATCACCCAGTAGGGCAGGGACTGGTAAACACACACCAACAGAATATACTCCACAGTTTAAAAAGAAGCAATAATCTCAATAACAACTTATCTGAAACAACAATGTAACTACGTTTGTTTTTTATTATAGACAGAATAGAATAGAATGATCTAAAGAAGAAAGACAAAACCTGTGTCGTGATGTCAGTACACTGCTCACTTCTGAAGAGGTCTTCCACAGCACTGGGGATCTACAGGAATAAGAGATGTTACCAGAGTCACTAAACTGAATTGTCAAATGTGACACCACAGGAAAAGATGGGGGGAGGTTTAAAAGGTGAGATTTTCTGTATTTGAGATCTGGCACCTTGGTTGGATTTAAAGCAGTATTGACATTCTTAATAGCTTCCTCAAAGTTTTCTTCATCCTCTGGGACACCATTCTCATTCTTCAGGATCCCTGAAGGAACACAAAACAACAATGGACTGCTGCAAAGTTCAGTGCAAGTGCAAATTCACTAAGCTTATAAACTACAATCCAGTGGTCCACAGGTACCTTCCCGAATAAACTGTCTGAAGGCCTCTTTCTCTTTGTAATTTTTTGGTGGCTGACAGTTGTGCTACAAAGACAACAGGAGAGCGACATTTTATTTTACAGCAGCACTAACACAATAAAAAAACCACAATAATTATCAGGCCAAAGAAAATGTGCTGTACCTCACTGAGCCATTTTTCCAGGTATTTAGCAACAACGATAACCCACGGTGTGTGACTGTGATCCTGTGGATTAAATAAAGAATGAAAAGGAGGACTATCAGTTGTGTGAAGCTTGCATAATGTAAACTGGCTTATGTGCGTTCACAAATGTGACACCAAAGAACACACCTTCTTGTCCATACTGTCAAGGTCATAGGACTGAACGTGATTTGTGAATTCAGCAAAAGGCTGGTCTAGCCTCAGGTCCTCCAAGGCATTGTCTGGGTGAGATTCAATTACTGAAGAAAGAAGCGGTAACGTATCAATATACAGTATATTTATAATTAAGAGCCACTGTTAAATGACCAAAAGCCTGGCTACAGGGAGTTAAGAAGTCAATAATCTCATGTAAATACTATACGGGCTGATCAATTACATTATTCTATACAAAACTGCCTTCATGGATTTATGAAATGAAAGAATCACATATGTATATGTATGCTCATATTAAAAACTGTTTAAGCGTCATAATAAGAAATCAAGGTTAATTCCTGAGGAACTGACCTGTATGCTCCTGCACCACTAGTCTCATGTAGCCAATCAGGCCGTAAGTTTTACAGATGAGGAAAGGCACAGAGGCACTCCACAGAACTGAGCCTAGCCTCAAACATGTGCTGTTAAGAAAAAAGTTAATTGGACAGAAAATAAAACAAAACACTGTAAGTTATTATATAACTTCTAATCAAGTCTTTTGTTGTGATGAAATGTGAAACTAAAAATTAACCATATCTCACTATACCTTTCAGGAATCTGGACACCAATGACTATGGTAAACCTGTGGAAAAACTCTGGATCGTTGTCCAGAAGCTTGTCTGGACTCTGCGGGAAGAACAGAATATCAATGAATGATCAATACATTTAAATATTTACATTGCATGTTGTATTTAACTGAACGGTGTGTTGTGTTCTTTTTTAACACTGTAGAGCGTTTCTCACTCCTTTACTATGTCTTAGTGTGATGTTAATATTGGAATTTTTCAGTATAAAAGATTTGTTTGTTTTCCATACCGACATATTATTAACCACTTCAAACCACATCACTTCAAACCACCACATCAAAACTTAATACCAACCTCCTCAACAAAATTTCCAGAGACATCACTGTTGAGTTCTTGTAGCAGCTCAGTGGCGGCCTGTGCTCTGTTCTGCAACAACACAAAGATCAAGGTCAGGGCTCATATATACACAGATTTCCCCTTGAGAAGAATAATAAAAATGTATTCATGAATAGCTGGAGAGATGTTGATACGGGTAGAAAGAAGTAGGCAACTGTTTGTGTGCATGTGTGAGATAGAAACGCATATGTCATGTCGCAAATGTAACATTTTAGCAAGAAAATACCTTTCCAATGCTGGTGTGGCTAAGGAAAAAGCTGCAAGAGAAGATAAAGAAGTCGATCATGAACTTCAAATAAAACTAACATATATTATTTTTATATTTATAAATGAATGTACCCTTACTTGTTTCCAACATCTTCCCCAGAAACTGTGTGTCCATCAACTATGGTGAAGGCTCCTATACCTGATAAAGGGATCACGTGATTCAGTCAAAAAGATGCTTTCATCAGCACCTGCAGCACCATCATCACCATCAACATGGGGCCGCCATTTGTTTACCTGGAAGCACCAGGTTCTTCAGTATCTCTGTCCCAGTTGCTGTGGCATTGATGAGACAGACATGTGCGTTTTCCAGTGCTTCTTGACCATGGTCACCCCACAGCCTAAAAGCGCACAACATGGACATGTGTTGCCATCTAGTGATCCAAGTCATCCTCAACCACAATAAAGCACTTTGCAAGAATGACTTAGCTGTGCTTTGCTGCTTCACTAAGACCGACTGTCCTGCATTTGTACACTGGTTTAGCCATTAAGTATAATATAAACGATATCTGTGTGTCAACAGTCATTAACTATGCCGATAGTGTTTACAGAGAAGCAACCACCAAACAGAAAAACACAGCTAAACATCCCATTAACCTCTTAGCTAACGTGTTAGCTCGCCGATTCTGTTTTAAGCTAACTATAGCTAACGATAGCACTCCTGCTAATGTTCCTGCTGTGACCCCTCAGACGAAATGCGCATAGTATTTAGCCCAAGGGGTACAAGTTCTCTGTGAAACCTACAATTCATTTTAAATGTACCTGAGTTGCCTGTCGTATTTCTGCTCTTTGGAGGCTTTGGTGGCTGCCATGGTTTCTTTCCAATGAGTGACGTATACGTATTTTAACTTCCGAGGCGACAGATTCGTCACAAATATTTCGGTGTGACAGTTCGGCGGCGCACTTTCGCCACAAAGTCATATTGATTCCCATACATGGCGACCTGAACTGACATAAGGCGTGTTAAATTGTAAAAAACAAACAAACAAAAAAAACAACAAAAACAAAACAATATGTTGTCAGTAATCAGGTAAGAAAATCGTCTTTCCTGCGCACTAAACTTATACATTACAGTAACACGTGTTAGAGGCAGCGGCTGCACAGACTCCTTGAGCAGAAGCAACAGCACAGATTGGGTCATCTCACCCAGGACTGAAGTGGTGAGCTGAAGCTGAAAAGAGGAAAATTGGAGGATGTTTGTGTCGAGCAGGAAAGCAGCGATGATGCATTTAAAGTTACGTTTTAATTTCCAAAATTTAGAAAGTAAAGTGAATGAATACGGGCTAATAATAATTATAACCACACGAGCGCCACAAGCTAATTATTTTCATAATAATTTTATCATTCAGTCAATTCATCCAGTGGGTGCAGAAGTCTCAGAAAATTGTGAAACACACAAAGCCCAAGATTTATCTTAATGAATCCCCAAACCTAAAGATATTGTTTAAGCAACACCCTTCGTTAGGAAAATGATAAAAGCACTCAGTCAGTATCAAAATGTCAATTAATTTTCATGAATGACTGATCGATCAGGCGAAGTTGAATGGTTTCAGCTCATCAGACGAGTGTAAGGCAAGTTAGGCCATACCATGCTGCTACTAAAACACCGACAACAATAATAATAATAATAAAAATCGTCCGTTCGTTAACTTCAGTAATAAACTAAAAAGTTATACATGGCATGATAAATCATAACATAAACAATGATGAATAATTTCTCCGTAAGAGGTTTCGAGCGTTTTTCCATCAATGATCAACAATATTTTGTCTGCTTAGCAGAGAATGACATTCTTCACGTTATCTAAAATAACGTTTCCCTTAAATTATTTTAAAGTAAAAAAAAAAAGATATTGATAATATACATCTAACTGTATTTTATTCATATTTTTGCCATCATTGAATCCGAAGAGGTTTGGCCTAATGCAGGGACATCAGGCGAGATTAGCTTTAAAAGAGGCAGGTGGACAGGAGAGCGCGCGCGTGTGTGTCTGTGGGCGTGAAGGGGCGTGTCAGGAAAGCGATAATTGCCCTTCCCCTTTGGCCACTACATAAACTTCATCAATAGCTGCAAACGCTTATGCCCGTGTCCGTCCCCCACGTGCGCACCGGAGAGCAGGAGTCAAACACCGACAGCTTGAATCCACTAACAGGGACGATGCCAGGGAATCACTGGGGGTATGAGAAAGAAGACGGTAAGATCTCAACAGCATCCAGCCTCTAGGCACTGTGTTAACTGCTCTCCATCCCTCAGTGAAGTCATCTATGCTCCAGTGATGTTTAGTGTTATGGCTCTTTGGGGACATTGCGTGTTTTAACCAGGGGGGAATAGCGTAGAGGAGTAGCGCCGTTAATACGAGATTAGCCACTTGCTTAAAGGGATAACTGATGTCACCTTAACCTGCCTTTGGAATGGTCCTGGCCACTTAAGTAAGAAACATTGCATTGCATCAGCGTCATGGCCAGCATATATATGCTTTATTAGATACGACCGATCAGAAATATCTAATGAGCCATTCACCTTACAACAACTCAACACATTTTTGTGTAGATATGATCGAAACTATCAACTCAAGTACAAACCAAGCATCAGAATGAGGAAGAAAGGTGAATTTAAATGACCTGAACGTGTCATGGTTGTTAGTGCTGGATGGACTGGTTTGAGTATTTCAGAAACAAATTCATTCAAATCTTCATTTTAGACTTTGGATCCTTTGAGTAAGACCCTCATTTTTAGGTAAGTCTAACATGGACAAAGATGTCAGACAAACAAGAAAGTTTTTATTTTCACGCTCAACCATCTCTGAGGTTTACAGAGAATGGTGAGATTGGTGATCAGTTTTCAGAGTGATTATGCCTTGATGTTGATGTCAGAGGACCCTTCATGGTAACAGGAAGTCAACAGTTACTCAAACAAGCACATTTGGCATAAATTTGGCATCATTGGTGTGTAATGATGATATTTTTTCTGGCACACTTTGGGCTTCCTAGTACCAACTGTGCATTGTTTGAACACTACGGCCTCGCTGATTGTTATTGCCAACCATGCACATATGTTTTTGACTACAGTGTACCCATGCATCTTCTACTTCCAGCAGGATGATATGTCATCACACAAAGCCCTATTTATTGTACTGTGTTATTTAATTTTTGTGAGGCAGTCATGAGAAAATTTTACTGACTTCTTTTAACCCCTTAATTTCATGCTAATGCTTCTACATATTATTTGTTTTTTGTGGATACCAACCGTAATCATTGTTGAACTGAATTAGAAATGAAAGCTTTATTCTCTTATTATCAAATATATATATTTTTTGCAGGTGAACCAGTGAAATCTGTTTTTTGACTTAAGAAACATTTGATCATCTTTTTATTAGAGCTTAAGGTTTAAATACATTATTTTGTATATTGAAATGTTAAGAAACATTATGTTATTATGTTATGTTATCTTATATCAAAAGGTCCTTCCGTATGGCACAAAAACTTCCCTGTTGCCCAGGGAAACCGGCAGTCTCCTATCGACATCATCCCTCATGAGGCTTTTCATGACCCTAGTCTGGGCCCGATTGTCCTAAATTACGATCAGTGTACCTCCATCAACATCTCCAACAATGGGCACTCTGTAGCTGTGGAGTTTGATGACTCGGATGACCGTTCAGGTGAGGAAAAATATGATCTTTACTTGTGTTTGTTTGTAACTTCAGATCCTAGAGTTAAAGTTGAGTCTTGAGTCCGGGTATGGTGAAAAGTAAATCAGAACAGAAGAAAATCTTGGCATGGGCTGTGTGCACTGATATGAGATGTGACTGTGTAAAATGATTGTTGACAGAGGTCACAGTCCAGGGATAATCTTGGCTCTGATATCTGTTTGTCAGCAACATGCAGTGGAAATCTGTGCTAAGAGTTGACTTAAGTAAATATACACTTGAATAGTGGCATCACCTTGATTTTTAAAAAGTGCCAACTAAGTGCATAACTGACTGTAATCAAAGGTTGCAAATAATCCCTGATTATGCTGCAGGGAAGTGCAGCCAGCAGTTAACTGTATGAGCATCTGTCTGCTGGACAAGAGATATAATAACCTGAGGTGATCTCAGTAGCTATTATGACACTGTTTGCTTTTATCATTGGGTGGATCCATGTTAACCGCCCCGTCATTAGCATGAATGATAAGCTCAGAAATGTGGGGCTGTTGGGCTCAGACAGTTTCCACAGAGCAAGCAAGTAGCTATCACTGAAAATAATTAATGAACGAGGAGACTTGTCAGAAAACGAATGGACTTCTGCATAGTTCGACTGAGGTGCACAAATCCCATGAACCTGCTGTTGTCAGTTTGCCATGTGTGGCTCAGGCCTGGGTGAACGCATGCATACATTTACACATCAGACAGCTGTGTCGATGCCATGGCAAGAAAAGGAGGATGGAATAGAATAAAATGCTATAATGAGAAATGTTTCTTATTGCATAATATTGATGCAATAAAAATACTATATAATCTCAGATCTACCTCTGAATATCAGAGTGAAAAACATGCAAAACTAAATTGTCATAATTGTAAATAATGAATCTATTTATTTCCTCAGGCATTCATTAATGTCAGCATTACCAGAATTAGGATTTACAACATTATTTTCACCTTTTAGGACCTAATTTAGCACATCAGTTATTTATAAGTGGCTATTTACTAATCATCTTATTGGCAGTTAATAGTCTTGAAATAATTCTGAATACCTGTTTTTGTATCACATTTTTGTTATCAGATTTCTTTTAACAGATTACATTGTTCTTCATATTGTCCTGCATCTATACTGTAAGATGGACGAGACGAGTGTTTTGCTCTTTTTGCCATTCATGTGTAGATAATCTGACCTGGACTGGAGTGGCCTGTTTTTTCAGCAGCATCACAATGAATAAGGATCAGATTAGACTGGTGTCCATACTGGCGGTGCAAGCCATAGGCTCTGAAGACTGTCTGTACTAGCACAAGATGGGCTATTTGTGTCTTAAACTCAAGCTTGTGCCACACAGCTCTAATGATAGATTTGTAGGTAAAACTGTCTACAGTTGCTGTTTGGAGCAACACATGTTATGACATACAACTAACCTGTCAGACCTGCCTGCCTGTCAGTGCTCACGCATCAGCTTTTCCTGAGACATTTCCTAAGAAAAACTCCGGGTGTTACCAGGTTGGCTCATCAGCTTGTGTTTTTGTGTGTCTGGGCTACAGTGGTACCAAGTTGCTGGTTTTGCAGTGTTGTGCTGGAAATCAGAGAATAAGAGTGTGGTTGTTTTGCATGTATGTGAACGTTTAACATGTCATCTTCTGCAGTGATCCGGGGAGGCCCTCTTGACGACCCCTACAGACTGAAACAGTTCCACTTTCACTGGGGCGGAAAGGGCTGCCATGGCTCTGAGCACACTGTTGCAGGGAATGGCTATGCATCTGAGGTCAGTGTTTGGGATTTGTCAGCATATTCTACTAAATATTTTCAAAATACATCGTTGATGCTAAATTATTCTGGTGCTACTGGGTTTAACTTTCTCTTTAAACTAGTGCCAAATAATGAATATTTCCCCCTCCAATCCAATGTCACAAAGATAATAATCAGAATATGGATGAGAACAAGATGTGGGTATACTCATGTGGGAAACATTGGTAAAGGATTATCTTCTTAGCACAGGCATGACTGTGATGTAGTATGCATGACTAGAGTTAATTTATTTAACAATATAATACAGGTTTTATTCCCATTCTGTTCCTTTCTTTGCTCATATGTCCTCTAGCTTCATCTAGTACACTGGAATGCTGTCAAGTACAAGACGTTTGAGGAGGCGAAAAAAGCTCCCGATGGCCTCGCTGTCCTTGGCATCTTTTTAGAAGTAAGATGTTTCTCTTAAGTGCAGTCCCACGCCTCGTTCCCCTCTCCATTTCATATTAATGTAACAGTTATGCAGTTGTTTTTAGGTCCGCATTAAGTCATGGGAACTTGACCACAAGCAGAGGCAGAGTGATGTGTTGTAGTCCAGCGATTCTGCACTCATTCAAAATTGTAACATCATCTTCACGACATGTCCATGCAGCCATTCCTGCATAGCAGGTTACTCAGACTGAATTACTGTGTTGAATTTCCTCACAATTTGAGTCACTGAAAAAGGAAGAAAAAAACCCTAAGATGTTGGCAGTGATTGAGGAAGTTTTAAGAGTGTGAATAGTTATGTCATAGTCAGTAAGTCACAGTTGTGTGTCTGTTAGTTGTTTATAGCTGAAAACCTGAGGCTTCAAATTGTTAGAATGGTGAGTAGAGATGTGAAATTTTGTCCTTAAAATATTTTCTTTATGGTAAATGCTCAGATATTAACAGCATTCACTCCCTTCACCTGTGTTGTGGTACTATATCCTTGCCTATGTAAAGTCTTTTGTGAGCTTCAGTGACACGTATACCGGTATGTACATTTATATGAAATGATTTCTAATGGATTGCTATTAAAACTGACAAATCAAATTCAAAAACAATCTTGTGTGTTACTGAAGACAGGTGACGACCACCGATGGCTCCACATGATAACAGATGCTCTGTACATGGTGAAGTTTAAGGCGAGTACTATGATTGTGACTGGATTGTATTATATGGAAAGGTTTATGTGGTTTTGCAACCTGCTCTCACTATTATGAATATATAATCGAAGCTGCGGTCTTTGTATTTCCATCACAGTCAAGTGTCACAGATTTCAAACTTTTCAACCCCAAGTGCCTCCTACCCAGCAGCCTCCACTACTGGACCTACCTGGGATCACTGACCACACCCCCACTGTATGAGAGCGTCACCTGGATCGTCCTGAAGGAGCCAATCATCGTGTCGGAAAAGCAGGTGTGTGATGCTTTGTCATCTCAAATGTATTCCTTTTAAAAATAACACAGTGATGATTGGTTATGATTTTAAGCAAGATGTTACACTTCCTTGAGTCCTACCTGCACATCCATGTTTATTACTTTATTACTACTTATCTTTGACAATGATCTTCATATTACTCTGATTTTAAGTGTGATCTCTTCTCCAAAAGTGCAGTTTCTTAGATCAGTATGCCAAAGTTGTTGATGGTTATGGTGGCAGCGGTAGTGGGGTTTACCTCTGTGCTGTAACATATCCAGAAATGTACAGTTTGGCCAAAGCATGATGCTATATTTAAAGGCCAGAACAAGCGTGAGCATCATTCATGGGGTATGCCGTGTGTAGGGCTGACTTGTCTTTATCCGCCCCTCTTAGGATTGAATTTAATCAGAAAGTTTAGGTCTGATAACCCCAGGTTGCTGACAAGTTAAGCTGACTAACTGGATGTCTGCAGCACATGCCTTCCAGGTTCCCTTGTGAGCTGGCCCTGTGGCGACTGCTGCCAGCCTCTGGATTAAACTCTTACTGTCTGATCTTTTCTAGTCTAGTTCCCCATTTTATCTCTAGGACTGTACATGAGGAATGAGGAGTTTTAAGGACGCTGGCACCTCGGGTGTCGTCATAAACAATCTGTCTGTGAACCCATATGTGTAGCATAGCTGTGGGTGAGGTGTATGAGGCCCCGCAACCTATGACTCCAGGCCTCAAGCCTGTTGATCCTCTTGGGCTGATTATCCTGATGGATGGATGACTGGATGGGTTCAGGGCTTTAATTGAAAAATGCTTGCATGGAGACCCAGCAGGGAAAAGCCCTTATATAACAGGGGTATTATTTTGTTTTTCATTTCCCCTCATAATGCTAGACATGGAGCTGAAGGGAGAATACCAAAAAGAGGGTGAAATGTGTTACGCATATATTTTCAGTATATGCAATTAAAACAAAACCACAGTGAACTGATACACCGAAAGCATAACACAGCTTCTGGTTTCCCCATAACAATTAAGAAAACATTAGTGAGTTACACAGTTGCTTCTTAACAAAGAACATGGGTACTACAATTTGTTCTGAATCCTACGTACACCTCCCGCTGCCATAACTACCACTACATACTAACCAATGCACAAAAGCTGCTGCTGAAAATGGTCCCCAACAAGCGCACAAGTGTAAGAGTAAATCTCTTACTATTTACTTTTTGATTGAAAGCATACATTTACTATATTTTTTCTAATGAAATTAATAGGAAATATACGTTTGAGGTGGAGAAGTCAGAGAGTATTTAGAGACGGACTAATATATTGTTAGTTTTGGTCACTTTAATGCAATTTGTTGATGATAACATACAGAATTATCACCAGTCTTTCATGTGTTTACACACCCATATACCATAAGAAAATCCGGGGCCTTGTGTCCGTCTGTCTCTCCCAATGCAGCTGGGCAAGTTTCGAATGCTTCTGTTCACTGGAGAGGAAGAGGATCAGAGGAAACGCATGGAAAACAACTTCAGGCCTCCCCAGCCTCTCAAAGGCAGGAAAGTGCGTTCCTCCAATTAATTTGACCTCAAGAGATCTGAAGTCATGGATAACAAAGGCTCTTTTAAGCAACGGTGAATGCATTAATTGGAGTGTACTTTTGTGTACCACATGGTAGCTTGTCCTGAGGGTTTCTGATTTACTTTGTGCAAGTTCAAGGAGTAATTCCCATCACTGCCAGCACATTGAGATGCATGTTTCCCTCTATTGGCCAGAAGCTTCAGTGGCAGAGGGTGGAATTGATTGTTTTTAGACTGAATAAGGTAAAATTTAAAAGGGATGTAATGATATTAACTCTCAGCAGTTTAATTATTTGATTACTATTTGCATTATGGTGGTAATATGTATATGTTAATGAATATTCAAAGGTTGGATGTTTGCTTCTACAAATGTCAGAGGAAAACTAGTCACAACTTGCATCAGCAAGCAACAGTCTTTTGTAATTTGCTATTACATGTAACTAGTAAGTCTTTGTATCAGTGTAGTATGTCGGTATCTGCAGATCCACAGCCTCAGCCCCCTTACTGATCCCGATTGATCCCGCAGTTGATCCATGTTATTGCTAGTGGATTCCCAGTCCATGTGGCCATAGATCCCCCTGCAGTCAAACAATCCCAACTGGAGGTGGGATTGGATTAGTGCTGTGCTTGTTTGGGCATGAAATTCTAAGATCCTTTTAGAGCCGAGGTATTCACCCCCCCCCCCAAAGGAGGACTGATTTATTTTTAACATGCTCTTGAGATTTAACAAAAACCTATGTTGATAATTATTATCAGAGAATTATCAACTCCAGCAGCCCTTACAATGAACCAGTGAATTCAGTATTTCATTTAAACTCTAATTTTTATTTTATTTTTTTTTAATGACCCCTGTTCTGAGATTAAACTGCATCCTGGCTGAGGTGTCACATTTCCTGGTGCAGCGTTTCTACCATGTGGGAGGTAAAGCACACTATTATTAACAGCTCACCTTTCAAGTTGCACTTGTAAGAAAAACAGTATGTAAATGCCTGACAGAGACCCTAGTGTCTCACTTGGGTGAGTTATGGCAGCTTTGTGTAATGCTGGTCCTTAGTTAAATAGACCTATATTTGACTAATTTATGAGCCTGTTGTATTCCTACACAACAAAATGCGCACAGGAACAATGGATTGTTTTGTGTCATTCATGTAAGTTAACATTGAAAATGTAATTCATGGGTGGTTTGAATATTTTTGTAATGCATTCGAAACCTTGTCATGTTTGCTTAATGAAATAAAGTTTAAAGTGACTTTGTTTTCAGTTTTTTGAAGGAGTTACATCAGGTCTGTTGGACTAACTTTTACATAAAGATAAAAAAAAGTTTGGGATATTCATTTACCATCATAAAATATAGTTTGGTGTTCTTGTTTAAGGTGCTCTAACTGAACCTTGTACCTTCTGTCTACAATACGTTTTTAATGGAGGAGCCATTTAAGCAAATGTTTAATCTCACTTTCACTAAGCAGAAGAACCAGTGCTTGGTTCAAGGTAATTAGTAGCCAGGTTGTAGCCTGGAGGGCTGACAGAAAGAACACTGTGATCATGGTCAATTATTTACCAACTGTGTTCACTGAACACGTTTTATTTGTCCTTTTAAATTCAGTGCGAGTGTTGAGTGTTTACTCTTATTAACACCAATAACTAATATTAGTAATCATTTGTGTGGCTGTTATGTGAGGCCATTACATCTGTTCTGGCTGTCTGTGACAAGGAAAGAATATTTCTTTCGGTAAAAGCATAGTAACCAATTTTGAAATAAGGAAGATAAGAAGATGCATTTACCTCTGACTTTCCTGCCATTTAGCCACCAGGGAAAGACCATATCAAACAACAGACTGGGGGATAAACACTTCTGTGCTCAGACCCACAAACACAGACAAAGTATTTCTTATTCACATTCATAGATTTGGATTTGATTAGGATGCTGCACCTTTAAGTCAAGCTTAAATGGATGTCTCAAACTAAAGGTTTCAACCCCAAAGATCAGGGTCATGTTAAATTTATAATGAGTGAGGAAGCAATATGATGTATATCAGGATTATACATGAGCTTCTTAAAAAGTCTTACTGTTTTTACAATGACACACACTGAAGCTCAGTTTCTACAATCAGATGTTTCAAGTCACTTCTGTCATTGTGTTACATGTTTGACAGTGAGAAATACATAAAGTATCACTTGAACTTCTTTCTTAAGGTCTAAGTTTGTGGTTTCATGTGACTACGATATTTGTCCAGCAGATGGCAAGATGGAGGTCTGTTTGCACACTAAAATTTAAGATTGTGTATTGTTGTGATATTTGGATTAGGTTTGGATTGGAAGATGTAACTGTTCATGCACCTAACACACATGTGCCTTAAACAAAAGGTTTAAGAGCCATCTAATGGATAGCAATAAAAAGATAAAAGAATCAGATTTAGTTTTTTAAATCCTGAGCCAAGATATAACACAAGAAAAACAGAGAAACCAGATTTAAATGTACACATACAAAATACACAGACATGTTAATTTAGTTTTGAGGTTGTTTTTTTTTTACGATGCTGTTTTTCTGTCATTTACAGCAGGCTTGCAGCTGTGTAGTGCGGGTCTACCTGTAGGTGGCAGCTTCTGCTGTCTTTTGTATAACACGCAGCAAGAGCTCTGTCTTTTATCAGACACCGGATTGATTTTTAAAAGTTCAAATAAACCACAGAGAAGTGTACAATATTTCAGATACAGGGAAATGGCTTCATGTGGACATTAAAAAAATGGCTGATTACAGCTGAATTACATCTTACATCCAAGGAGACAGCATATTTTCATTTTTGCTATCAATAACACTTGACCTTGCTTTTGTCCATCCTCCTTGGTGCTGTGTTTGAATCAAGAGGTTGCATTACCCTGTCCGGTTTCATTTCCATGTAACTGCTGATGGTCATGGAAAATTTCAGTTTGCGGGTTAATGAATAAAGAATGAAAGTGGGTGTGTGTGAAGTATATTTAACACATATTCTCAAATAATCCTCCAAAATAGCATCCAGAGCTTTATTGAGACTGAGAATACCTGAGCGGGCACATCATCCTCACCCACAATCGATGTGCCATGTAATAAGATATTACAGTCAGGCCACAGAAATAGAGTCAGTCACATGTATTTTTAGCATCAGGATATCTACTTGCTTGTTGTAGTGATTTTTCCCAGACACAGCAACTTCTGAGCAACTTGTGAAATACAAACCTGCAGGAAAAAGTGGCTGGTCAGACAAAACAATCAGTTTTTGAGACAATGACTCAATGATCTGTCCAACTTCAGGTCTTCCTTACTTTCACCTTGACAGCTAACACGATCATTATTTCATCAGCATCAAACAAATCTGCAAACCAAATGTTTTAAAGAAATTAAGTAAAAATAATTATACTGTAAATGTACTGGCCAACCTGAAAAAATCCAAACATGCTATAATACTTTAAAGGGCCACTACACTAATTTTACATTGGCATCAATAATCCTTGCTCTTCTGTAACTTTTTGTTCAGAGGTTTCGCGGTATTGCTGTCACATAAATGAAATGGAGTAAAGAGTACAATATTATCCTCTCAGATGTGGTGGATTAGAAGTTCAGTATAAATTAGCATTAATATGGAAGTACTTACATGTAGTACAATTACCTCAACAATACTAATTGGATTGGACAACAGTATTTGAGCTTAGTTACATGTCACTGCTGCTGAGGATGTGAAGTTGGAAATATGTAAGCAGTCAGAAAAGGACCAATACGAGACCCTGTTGAATTGCATTAACGTAGGATCTAGTGTTTTTGGAGCTTGGCCCTCTTTAAAGAGAAAAAGTCAGAATATCTAGGCTTTGCTTTGATTTTGACCATTATGTTTTTAATTTGCCTCCTTTGAATCCCCCTAGCATAATTAGGATTAATACAAAATTGCTGCAGATGCTGTTAAGTGGGGTTTAATCACATTATTTAATTCTTACAAAATATAGTTTTGCTCAAAAACTTGCAAAGGCTCAATCCACATGTGCAACTAAACTGTAGTCATTACTTTATCTAAAACCAAACTACTGTATCTGTATCTAACTGTTTTAACAAGAGTCTACATTGACTGAGTCACTTCTTCTGTTTCCGTTGTAAAATTGAAAACTAGATGCTCCACTCCTAAATCATTTTTAAGTTTC
The DNA here is from genome assembly GCA_008933995.1 of Datnioides undecimradiatus. Taxonomy (NCBI): domain Eukaryota; kingdom Metazoa; phylum Chordata; class Actinopteri; order Lobotiformes; family Datnioididae; genus Datnioides; species Datnioides undecimradiatus. Next base: position 2,135,276 of record WARS01000031.1, on the reverse strand, counting down.
CCAGTATTGTCAAGGACAGCAACTCTATCTGGCAATCAGGGGACACGGCCACAGTGCAGTTGCCATGGATACAAACAGCACATGTACCACAACACAAACGCTTGGCCAGCTCATATCTCCCCTACTTGTCTATGAGCCAGTGATCCGTCGCCGTCACCCTGTCAGAAAATAATACCATCCAGCAAAAATATCTGACGCTTCTTTCCCCTAAAGACCCCTCTGGTGACACGTGTGTGTTTCTGTATTCATTAGGGAGCTTTATTTAGAAGCATGCTGTCTATTCTGTGCAGGCGTTCATTGACCGGGGCCATGGTCACTAACTTATCCCAGCCAAACCAACCACACGCGCCATCTGTCTTTTTCTGGAAGATGATGGTTGGCCTTCACCCAGGTTCAGGGTCAGGTTGAAGGTACAACCATAACATCTTGCCAAACAATATACACCTTTTATAGTTTGTGTATATACACCGAATGCCATTAAGATTGTCAGGCTGTGGCCTTGGTTCACAGAGTGCATTATAAATCACATCTTAGGAGAAGAGATGAGGTTCCCCCGTCTCGGACACTCGGTTGGTGGTCTGTTATCATAATTAAAGTAAACAGAGCTTCGCTGACATAGGAGAGGGGTCATGATCTGTAATTTTATACTTGGCTGCTAACTCTGTTACCATAAAGACTTTGATATATGGATTATTTTATAGGAGAATAGGAAAACTTGCTCCCTATGGCCTTGATATTTGACTTTTGGGCTTATATTTTAGTTTGCTGCAGTAAAAGTGGATTGAGACGCTGACACTCAGGGACAGTCACACCCTGATCCCTGACATCCGAGCTTAACAGCGTGGGGTTACTCAACACTGAGCCATGACATATTCCAAGTGGGCAACAGACACCTACACGGTCTTCAGGGAACTCGACTGACTTTACTCAGTGGCCCTTAAAGTCAATCCAAGATCCTCTGTTTGCAAAGGGTGTCTATAGCAACACACACAGTCAGTGCTGCATCATGGCTCAGTCAACCCCTATTCATTTCATACATGTCTGATTAAAATCAGTGTCAGATTCATTTGGCTTGCTGAGCAGGTACGTAACATTAATTCCAGTAGACTTAAGAATCATTCAGAGCTTTTTAAATTAAGGCTGATGAGAGCTAATATAAACCAGTGATCACAAAAGCCCATTATTATGTAACAAACATGAGTTAAAATTGGCTTGGCAGTTTTGGGGGTTTTTTTTGTGTCATTTCCTTGCTGTGCTACTAATAGACGAAACCATTTTCCAGCATCAAGTATTGCTGTGATACATTTTAGAGGCAAAGTTTTTGGCAAGATTTACCAGATCCTCCTTCTTAATTTTAATTCTACTGTGTTAATGTTTTCTAATTAGCTCTGAATGCAGAGTACACCTGAGTCTGATGGTATTTTCATTACTATGCAGGTATTGGTCATAAGCCAAAGTGTTTGGTAAATTGAAATTTTGACCTGATGATGGCTCATGAAAAAAGTCGGTCACTAGCGTTGTCAGAAGTCATCCTGAGGGGGACATGAATTTGTGAACCAAGGTTTGGCAATTTATCCATTAGCTGTCAACACTCAAAACCACAAATATCAACCCAATGGAGGTGCAACAGGAAAGGTAATAAGGATTCATACTCTGAGGACAATGAGTGATGCTAGTTTTCCTAAAAATAATGTTTGACTTTGCAGACATTGCTATCACATTGCAAAGAAAGTAGAAAAGGAATATAACATCAAAAACTATTTTGATGAATGGCTGACTGCCTAACTTCAGGTGAAATATAATAGACTTTAAAGATAAATAAATTCAATGTGCACATTACATGGACCTTGAAATTCAGAACAAATAGTGCATTTAATTTAACTGAATTGTCGTAACGTGTATCAAAGCTTTATTTAAATTCTATCCCCAGACAGACCAATTAAAGGGGTGATCTGATAACTTAATGGTCTGACTGGGATAGACCCATGTGATCTCTCCGTCTGTCTCTCTGGATTGCCTCCAAAAACATCACAGGCCTTTGGCCGGTTTGATCCATCCAGCATCTGCTATCTGCTACTCCCACAACCAACCACCGCCGACACATTCAAGTCAGAAGGGTCAGTCATGCACCCAGAAGCATCACAAGTTTCCAAGATCCCTATCCCCCAAGCCCACTGGGTCAAAAATAGTCCCTGTTAGCCTTTTATAAATCAGAGTGTTTCTATAAAAAGCCTTTGGCTGACCAGAAACCTGGGCCGAAGCCACATCACCCTATCTTTAGCTTTATTTATGTCCTGGTGTTGACAGCACCACTTGCAAAGCTTTCCAGTCACTGTTCAATGGGTCACATGTGTGCCGAGCCCTTGGCCTGATGTTGGAAAGCACCGTCGAGTAAAAACGGTAATCAGTAGGCCTACAGTGCTGGTCAGGCTGCATCCCTTACAGAAACAAACCGCCTAGCAGCTGCTGAGTTAACAGCTTGATGATTCTTGCCCTCAGATTCTTTCCATCCACTTAGTGTTTATGGAGCTTTCTCCTTTGATGACAGATAAGCATGTCCACTATTGTGAAATGATGATTGGCATTATTACAACCGTCACATGACAAGAACTATTGTTACATGAGAGCTGTAAAAATGAAAGAATCACAACGGTGGTTTTATTTGACTAATGTAGCTGTAACTCATTTAACTGTTTCTGTCATTGTTTCCCTGGCTTTTTCAATGAGAGCTTGAATCCTTCATATCTTCCAGGCTTGTCATGGAAATAATATCATATTCAGGGGTTAACAAAAACAGACAGCATTATCAGGAAGCTTAGTTTCCAATACAAAACAAGAACGGAAAAAGGAATAGATGTATGCAGGGTCAATACAGACAAAGATGCGATGCAGATGAATATAGGTTGAGTACAAAGGAATATATTTTGCTTGAAATAGACTATTATGTGTGGCTACGCTGTTAAAGTGAATTAAAAAAATGAATTGGACAATATTTTTTTCCTGGCAGCAGGAGGTTAAAACAACATTTTACAAATGTTAGACAAGGTAGTTAAATGATTCATTCAGTGTATTTCAGTGTCTTTCTTCATCACATTTGGTTAAAATTTTTAATTGTGAGTCTCACAAAGAAAGTAGATGCACTTGTATGGAATATGATTATGTGTGGCGCTCTGGTTGTATCCAGTGTATTCATAATAGATATACATTTTTCACTTCAGTGTCTTTATTGTAACCATGTGTTGGATCAGTGACCTCTCTCCCCTCTTACTAAATGCAGGCTGGGATAAGCTCGATTGTCTTGGTTTTGTGTATTCAGTATACTGTGTATGCAGACTCAGCCTAACACCTGAGGGGTGTAGTGTTAAATTAGTAAATACAAAGGATTATTTGCACTTGTGATTATATCTATATGTTGCTTATCTGCTATTTTTTATTTGTTACTTAAAATAAGGAAGAAGAGATAGGTAGAAGCTAGATCTTACAAGCTCAGTGAATGATCTGGACAACTTAAGATCATCAAAGTATCCTGTAGGAAAAAGGTTGTTTAAAGGCACCTGGAAAGATACTGTATATGGCCGTACAGTATAGAGCAACTGATTATACAGCCATGCTACATGCAGAGAAAAAAAACAAGTCAAACTCTTTTGGGAGTTGAAGATTAGTCAGGTCTGTGCACTTCACATTAAAGGAAACTCTAGGAGAAGGTCACAGGACCTCGCTGGAAAAGTACGCTGCTACTCCTCCTCAACCTTTTCTTTTATTCCTTTCTCCTTCTAACCCTTCTTTCATGTGTTTGTTGAGAATATCTCAGAGCAACTTTGCCCACACAAGGACAGTAGGTCTCATCCCACTCAAGCTTCAGTTCATGACTGATGGCAGAGGCCACATTCACAGTGAACAGAGCTGGTGTAGGTGGACTGTGTGTGTACGTATGTGTGTCTGCATCTGTGTCTGTGTCTGAGTGTGTGGGTTGTTACTCTCCACTCAAGACGGCAGCATTGTTACACTAAAGCCTCAAGCTTCCAAATGTGGGGGCTGCCATTAATCTTCGAGTGTCTGTAGCTCCTTCAGTGTCTCCAGCGAATGATCATTTTAACACAGTGAAAAGGTGGTTGTCTATTCTATTTTTAATCCATTATTGAACCTTGCATTGAGGTGGGTTGAGTCTGAGAGCAATCATGCAAATGTTTGGGCCAAGATGGAGATGTGTCAGCGCCTGTTGATGATGTGTGTGGGATGAGTGAGTCTGAGAGGAATGATTGGGGCATTTTCATGTAATTGTTTTGCTGCTAATTTGCTGTTTCTGCTCCTGTCACTTGTCAGGAGATATAAGTCTGTGGATGCTCTATAGCAGTATTCCTCTTTAATATTATTCTTTTATATTAAGATGACCACCTCCTCCTGAAGAATGCAGAATGGAGCAGAAAGGACTTGATGGATCTTGAGTTGAGATTGTTTTGTCAGCTGTTTTAAAGTTCAACACTGAACTTAAAATGTCGATTTTATAGCCAACGTCGTAAAGAAGTCCACAAGGTGATAAAAAAAAATAGGGGTGGGACTTTAACGCGTTAATTCCGATTAATTAATTCCAAAAAAATTAATGTGTTAAAAAATTAACGCATTTAATCGCAGTTTGCATTCCAAACAACGCAGAACGTTTGTCAGTGCACGATTTCCGAGTACACGGATGCACACGTCAGAGCTCGGCTAACGGCTACCAAAAAGGAGGAATCAGATGAAAGTGGGCTGATGCACTTCAACCCTGCGGTACCGTACAAATGCAAAGCATGTTGCACAGAAACTGCCGGTAAGTGTTGTAGCCTAATGTACAAAATAATTTGTGCTAAGGGTACTTGGAGTTTAAAGGAGATTTAAGCCTGTCAAATGACTTTATGTTAAATTGTTGTTGTTTTTTTGTTTTTTTTTAACCATTTAAAGTCAATACTGTTCTGAAAAAGTACTTAAAGTACTTAAAATGGCACTTTAACTTTAGGTCTGTTCAGTTTTGGCCAGGGATATTTTCTATTTCTTTTTCTACTGTTTTGAATTGAAATGCAATTAAATTTAATTTAAATTAAAAAAAAAATTGCTTTTTGGGGCAAATATTGTTATGCGATTAAAATGCCATTAATTAATTACAAAGCCTCTAATTAATTAGATTAATTTTTTTAATAGAGTCCCACCCCTAGACAAAAAACCTTTCAATTCTATGACGGCTAGGCTATCGGCTGATGAAGATCATGTCTTAGGCAAGAAAGCTCCACAACAGCTTTTGAGTGGGTTGATCTCTTCTATTAGAATAGTATTCCTCTTGAATCTTGTTAAATATTCACCATTTATTCAATAATGTTAAAATCACACATACTGTAATGCAGTTCTGCCAGAGTTGCCATAGAAACGGGTTGCTGGGTAATAAAAGAGAAGGAAGTTCATTGAAACACAACTAGAAAAGACGATGAGAAGAAAGCTAATTTGGGGTGTCATCTCCTTTTTCCCTTTTGTTTCTTTTTCTTGTATCAGCTTCATTAACTGTACTTTTACATGTGCTGTGATTTTCATCACTTGAGCTACACAGAAAAACATGTATTTAGTGGTGCTAAATAGTTTTCATAATGCAAACAGCACCCTCTGGATATTGTGTCACTCCCTTTGTCCCGATCCCTGATGTGAACCTTTTGTGATCCTCGCTTTCATGATGCTCTCCAGCGGTGGAGCACACTTTGCTCCGTGCCTTTGTCACTCTCACATGGCTTTTTCACAGGTGCTACGTGGAATATATTAAAGCAGTAATCATACGTAATGTGTTTTGTCCTGATGAAGGCTATCTCTTACATAATACTTTTTGTCAACAAGTCCTATAGATGAAAAAAACAAAAATGAACTGATGTAAAAAAGTATTTTGTGTGTGTCCAAAGCCTGATGTAGTTTATGTGTCTATGCCAGACCTCCAGTCCCTTCAAATACACACAGTTGCACTTGGTGACATGTTTCTTTGTTGCACATGGGCACTGTAGTTTATTTTGGCTCCATCTCCGGCTTTGGTGCACCAAATCTACATGGGGCTGAAAGCAATTTTTATACCTGCTTGAGTAATGTTTTCTAAAAACTACACTGACCCACTGTTTTAGAAAATTATATTTATATTTTCATGGTCGCAGGGCTGAGCCACGAATGGGCTGAGAAAGTCAGAAAGTAAGAAGGAAGAAAACATCACATTGTCAGTTTTGGTCTTGGGCATGGGACTGGATATGATGGATATGGACAAGATATGTACAGAATACTGCCCAACTTTACTTATTATTATATAACTTATTGTTGAGTTTGCCGCGTCTGCTGTCTGAGATTTATTTGCACGTCTTTTATTTATATTTATTCTACTCATTTGTGCAAATCCCACAATGATGTTTTGGGGCCAAATTGTCCACTCAATAGTAATAATAATAATATTTGAGACTCTGGCAGAGTAAATTAGATCTGTCTAACAAGTCATCTTTCAACTGACATTCATATAAACACCTCACCTCCCATGACTTCATGAAAGGTATAAGAAACCTAATCAAGGCATGAATAGCACTTCTGCAGTTTGTAATAATTACCTATACTGCTGCTCTACCATTGAGCACTTTTGAAAGCCCACGTCTTAGAGGGTGAAGGCAGCATTTTCACAGTGCAGTCGATAGTCTGCTTTGCTTTTATGTGCATATATTCCAGCTGCTCCTTGAATCAAATTGTTGATTTCCAGCTTCCTGTCTGAAATGTAAGAGTGATTACAGACTCTGAAATGCCATAAATAGCAGGAGTGACGCACATACTCTGTCAAATGTCCATTTTATGTGACAAGCAGTTTAATCTGTTTTCCTGTTCAGAACATCAAATTACTGTATTGAGTGAATAAAAGAAAATAGAACACAGACTTCTGACCCTTTCTCTTAGCTTTCTCTATAAACTGTTCACTTGTTATGTGTTTAAAGTAAAAGGCTAGCAATACTCTACAATAACCTTCATCTTTATTTTATTTGGTGGTTATTATAAATGAGTAAAGAATCTGCTTTTGTATTTAGTCTGGAGTCACAGTGACGGTGGATGTATTCAAATCCTCGTAATGTAGGAAAATTGCTGATGTAAGTGTTGACATTATATTTTATATTATTCTACTATTATTACTGATTGTGTTGATGTTGAAGTTGTATTTCGCAGATGTAGCTGGTTAAGATGAAGTCTAATTTAACTACTGTGTGTACTGTTGAGTAGCTTAAACATATTGCAACCTTTTTTTATTTTTTATCATGATATGTTTTGTAACTAGTAACCACAGGCCGTCAAATAAATGTAGAGCTATATTTTCCTCTCAACTGTATCAAATGAGGTAGAAGTATGTAGTGCAAGCACCTCAAATGTATTCAAGTACAGTACTTTGGGAAAAGTACTTATTTATTCCACCACTGCTGGAGCAGAGCTGCAGCAAACAGGATTAACAGCTTCTCACGCTGCCAGTGACAGTGTCAAGTGAAACAAGACAGCCTTGCAGCCTCCAGCAATCACAGGTCATCTCCACTCAACCCGGTTTTAGAAGGGCTGGATCATGCAAGTTATTTATTTTTCATTATTTTTTCCTTTCATGATTCCTTCAGAAAGACACTACACACCAGCATTTGTTGAAACTGCTCTGTCAGACCGACTGTTAAACTAACATTACAGTAAAAGTGGACAGCTGGCACGCATCAGTCACAATGATGCAACATAACGCACTAGTGAGCTGTGTCGCTGTTTTGCAGCACCATTCCTGTCAGTGAATCAATTTATTGTGCAAATGGAAAACCCTAACAGTCCCTGACCTTTCTCAACTGCCAGTAATTGCAGGCAATTTATATTAGTCAAACATAATTTACTGAAAGAGCAGGAGATGCTGGAACAACTAAGAACAAGTTTATTCCCACACTAGGGGCCATTTATTGCAGCAGTTCTTGAGGTCATTTCAAAGGGAGAACATTCATGTTTTTAACCTTTTAAGATTTAAGTTTTCCATTAGTGAAATATTAACAGGAAGCTGACATCCTACATGCTCTGCCACCTTCGTTGGTGGGAGAGTTTCTTGCACAGATATTCAAATGAATGCCCGTACACTCTGGATGCAATCAGTGGCAGTAAATAGGATGATAAAAAGGTATTTGCCTCCAGATGAAATGTAATCAAACATGTCGCAATCAAAATGCAAATGAGCACTGTATATGAATTGGTGCCTGACCTCCACTCCTCTGTAATGTATGGAGATGCAACAAATCACTCAAATGAAGGATGAACCGGTCTCTCGAGGGATGCCTTCCTCAGACTTTCACAACAAATACAAAATTGTAATCTCTCAAACCTCCAAGACATGAAAGTGTATTTGGCTGAATGTGCATCAGACTAACATGGTCAAATGCTTATAACACTGGAAAACAGATGAACAGATGTGTGATGTAAATAGCATTTTTTGTTTGTTTACTCGTAGTCATGTTTATGCCCAAATTATGAATGTGAGTCAGAGTCAGTCTTATTTCAGCTTGGTTTTTGGTTTTCACTAACTACTGAGAGAAATATCAGGGTCTCCTCCAGATACTATAGTAACTGTAGTGTATATGTATAGTATATAAGTATATAGCATTTGGAAGGGAGTGCACAGCTGGGTTTTAAAAGGTTTAAAGGAGTTATGGACAAAATCAAAACAATGAGCTTAAAGAACCTAAAACATTTCAGATACCTAAAGGGAACTGCATTTTTCGGTTCATTAGTACGAGCAACCTCTGTCATATACAACTAGTCATCTGTGTTAATATAAGATATTTATTATAGCTGCACAAGGTTCAGTGAGATTCAGGTGGAAAATTGCTTTTTTGGCCGGTGAAGAGCAATGTGTCATATTTATATTAACGGCAGACTTCTTGGAACTATCTTGTGGCAGTACTGATACGCAGCGAGCCTCCAACAGCTACAGATGGGAAAACTGTGAAGTTTGGAGCCAAAGTGAAACCACCCGATCTTAAAACAATCTTAAAATAGCAAAAGCTGTGGGGAAACTCAGAAGAGAGGGAGAAGGGATTAGGAAAAACACTCGTCTGTGCCGGTAACTGAGCAATGGAAAACTGACTGGCCTCCTGGGGAAAACCGGCCAACGCTCCTCTGTCCCAGAGTGTCCGTCCATATGCGGTGAATTATCTCTCATTTCCCAAGCTGCTTGATGTGATTGGAAATCTCACCCTGTGTTTCTCTCTGTGGCCTTGCACCCCAAGTAGGCCAGCTGAACCATCGCTGTCCTCGGAGGATCTGTTGGGACACATCAAGGCTAAAGTTGGAGGCTCATTACCTCTCAAATGTAACGCTTGACCCCATGTCACAGTCTAATCCCTTCCCTTCTGCTCGCTCATCTCCCTCAGGGTCCGCTTCAGTATACTTTTCTTTTACTTGGAGCTATGTAGTGCTTTGATTGGAACAGCTAGCTGGAGATATAAATAGACTAATATAAATGGACAGTGGGTGCGTAGGCTATCAGCAGCATTGTCTGTATATTTGGTGAGTCACTGCACATTGAAAATATCCAGTTGAGGGAGCTTTTAGTCTTTACACACATATGTGCTTATAAAAGGGAATATGCAAAAATGTGTTTATTTTGATATATGTGTTCATGTCTGCTCCATTGTTGCCATGTTTATTCCTTCCTTTCTTATTCCTTCATGCATGCTGGAACAGTACAGATGATGAGCAGCTGAAAATGTGGTTGTTTATTAGTTTACTTCATAACAGTCTACTAACTCTAACCTGGGAGATGAAAACAAAATACAGCTGCTAACCTCCACACAGATGAGGCCATCTTCTTTCTGTGGACGTCATCATCACTTCCAATCTGTTGACTTTATTTTGAAAAAAGCCTGAATATTTGTTCATATTTTGATATAAGTGGTCAATTACCAATACTACAGTGTGGACAAAATGATTTATAGTATAAGTTAATATGGCGGTTTTCAGTAACTGTAAATGCTAAAAAATAATGATAGCTGAGTTCCATTTAGCTCATTATCAAGGTCTTGTGCATCGAGGCAGTAGGTTTGCATATTCACGCTTATGCAAGATCATGTTTTTATATCAGGTAAACAATATTTCAATAGGGAAGACTTGTCACTCCCAAACTCGCCAACTCTTATCTTTGGTTCTAATGTGCCCTCCCAAAGGTTAAGTCTCTAATGATAACCAAGTTAGTGATGCTATACCAGCATTTGTTTGGGTGAAAGGAAGGGTGCTTAAAGGCTAACATTTGATATTTGAAATATCAAAATGTAAAATAAGCTGCATGTTTTGTTACATGGAAACATGGAAAAGGAGCTGAGACGTTGACAGAGTAAGTTATCGGTCCTTACCTACAATATGGGTGAAAATAGTCTTTCAGAGGATTTATATTGTTTCTTCTATTGCCTGTACTGCACAGTAAACGATCACTTATTTTTACCTCCGCCTCTACCTCCTGATTTTGACAGACAATCTCTCATTTTTGGCACTCCTCTGGTGTTACATGCTCTGATTAATGAATGTATTCTTTGATTTTGAAGCAGAAGCTTATGGGCTTGTGTTCGTACAGTGTTTTTCCTCTGCCTGCACAAAAATGTGTAGCAGTACTCAGCAGCACCATGCCAGTGCTTTTCTGCCAGAGCAAAACATCGTACTGGCACAGACACTTTAAGCAAGGATTAATCAATAAATGTTATTTAGTGACAAAAACTGCGCCGTTGCAGTTTTTAACCCCCTTCAGTCACTTCAATTGTATTGTTTTTAGGGGCATTTAGGATTAAACAAGTCTGCATGAGTGTGAATTGGGTTTACGTCAAAGTTAAAGGAATGTCATTTTGCACTTGTGTAGCATGTATTTAATTTGTAAACCTTTGTTTTTTGTGTGAATGAAAGGTAATTATTAATTGGACACTGCGGATCGAGTGTCATTCAGTGGACCTTCAGTTGTTGAGCTATTCATAGCAACACTTTGGTCTGAATATAGCTTTGCTTGCCTGTTAGGTCATCTGGGTCAGCATTTCTAAAGCCTTAATCACAGAGACTGGGGCGTACTGCTAATGCAATTACAAACACAGGACAATTTCAGGCTGTCTCATCAGATTAAAAGTGCTTTGGTTTATAATGTTGAAGCCAGCAGGGAGAAAAGAAAAGATTTAATGAACCGAAGGAGCGATTACTGACTCCATTTCCAGGTATAAGATGCTAAGATTACAGCATTATAGCTCATATGCTGTTATATTTGGTTTGAACGAATACAACAAAAGTAAATATGTGACAAGTTTAAGTTGCATGAAATTTTGCAATTATGGTGCTCGCAACATGTTTTAATTCTTTTGATGTGTTGGATTAAATCACATTTAGCATTTACAGGCAAGTGTCTTCTGATTTATGGATTTGTAACTAAATAATAACTAATTATTGTAACAGGGAATCAAGACGATAGCATCATACTTCCAGAGCTGTTTAACATAGGAATAGCTAAATGCGGTGTAAATTTCAACATGGTATTGGGGACACAGTTAGAGAAAAAAAAGATTTTGAGAATTAAGAAAACTTACAACAACAAGGTACGACATGAAACTTGTTATGACTTTAATCTAAAAATCCTAGTTTTTCTGTGGCCTTCATACTGTTTAATGGGCACAATTCTAAACTAATTAAACTAATTCACAGATCTACATCAATAAAAAATGACAAACTTAAAACATAAGTCAATATCATATCCCAGGCACAGGCCTAAGCAGCACATAACATACATGACACAACTTGACTAAACTAAAATATCTTGTAATTTAGCTCAGAGGTTTGTATACGTCAGAACTTTGATCCATTAAATAACAAATTTGTAGACATTCCCAGTCACTTAATGAAGTCAGTACCTGCAGGCAACATTGTTACGCAGGACATTAAGTACACAATACAGCATCATATTAGATTGAAATCTTCAGGGGAACTCTCTCCTGGTTAGTTTTGCTCGGCTGTTTGGGGTTCTGGTAGGATAGTCTCACGAATACAACGATGAGGATAGTCCCTGGAAAATTAAAACAAAAACAATCACAAAAAGATGTTCAACAACATGTTTTTGCTGATATTTCTGTAAACAATAGAACATACAACATGAGCAATGAGCCATGAGGTTTTGAAAAACCTAATGCAGTGTGGTAAAATGGACGTGCAACAGTAACACTATTACTTTTAAATGCTTGTAATGAAATGTATAATGCACTGTCAATTGCACAGGTGTTTATGATCTATTAAGGTGGCATTTAAACCGTCAGCAGCTCTGCTTACCTATGACAGCAAATGTGCCAAGCAGAATACCCACTGCAGACTGAATAGTTGGCATGCCCTGCAACTGCTTGGCAGCCATTTTGCAGTTCCCTCTGACGTTGCAGGGACACACTGTCACTGACAGGAGATGAGGAAGGGACAAACAAACAAACAAACAAACAGCAGGGGATTTTAACATCACACAACAGAGATGTTCTGATTAAACAGGAAATACAACTCATTCATAAAATTAGTGTTATGTTTAAATTTATGGTTGGTGCTCAGATTATTCTAACATGTGTAGTCACTTTTACTAGAACCAGAAGCACAGCTCAACTTAATGGAAGATTGTCTGGAAAGCTTAGACAATAACTCATATTAACTCATGTGACATGTGAATGTGGCATCTGCCATTGCTAATTTTTGCCCTGTTCAGGTATGAAAATTGAATTTCCTAAAAGAGTTTACCTAATTTACTAAACTGTAGGCAGAGAGAATGAAAGGGCAGCATCTAGGCCCCTCTTTCCTTTAACCATACAGTTTATACTAACCTGTGTAGTTATGTGTTATATATATAAGGTGTCAGCAGGCTGCACTGCACAGAGCACAGTCTTAAGAGAGCTGTGTACTCACAAGCCTGGAAAAATCATTTGTAAAGCTCCATTGCATCATTATCAAACAAGAACAGTGTTAGGACAAGCTGGCACACAGGGCCTGATCTTTATTGATTGTTCCTACGCTCATGTCCCATAACTTTCCTGTGCGTGCTTTAGCTCATCAGCAGGAGAGTCGGCATTACCTGGCAAGTTTATGAAGGTGCTCCTGGGAGGAGAGCTGCTGTCCGAGATGGTGAAGGGCACAGTGTAGACCTCCGGAGCCAGGTATGGGATGTTTAAGGACAGGTTGGTGTGAGTATCTGAAGAGCAAAACACTTGCTGGTTGTGAAAATGGCACATAAAGAATTGTTTTGTCATTTCACTTGAATGATGTGGTAAAGGTTTTCATAGACTGCTCATGCCACTAATAAAAAGACATATTTTTAAAATTAAATTTTAATATCCTTTATCCTTTATCCTTATCACGAATCACGGATGGTACTTGCGCGTGTACGTGCAAAATGACAAAAAAAACAGTTTTCATGTCTGCTCATAAGAAAAAAATGGATCATTAACTCCCCTGAACTAGAGCTATGCTGCACTTACCACTGGCAGCGATCGAGTGCATCATGAATCAAGTCACGAGTGAAAAGGTGTTAAATAAGCCACATGTTTTGTTACATCCACAGGTACACGTGTCAGCATTTAGTACGGAAAGGTCATCACATGCAGCTTCATAAAATTTTACAACTTTCCACTGTCACAGGAACTAAATCAAGCAAAAACACATGCAGACCACCGTAAAGCTGCACAACCCACAGAGCATGAGACACCGATCTATGGATGGAGGTCTGGAGTGTGTGACTCTATATCTTATCTCTGCAAATCTGTCTAAAATACACGCCTGGCCGCATGACGTAAAGGCCCTGTCCTTTAAAGAGAAGTGTTTTATCAAGCTGTTTGAACCCTTATCTGAGGGTCTTAAACTACACACTTGCACCTCACCATCATCCCCCTTCATGTTACATTTGTCAGGAACAAAACATGAGCTGTGCAGCACTTCTGAGGCTGATAATGTATTTTATCCCCCATCTGCACTGACATTTTCGCAGGTTGAATGTGTGACCACCTGCCTACCCAGAACTATTTTTGATGATTGTGATGTATTTTTATATTTCGGTGCTATTAAATGTGTTACAGGAAGACTGACTGCATGACATTTCTCTCCTTGGTGCTATGAGCAGCCTTTGTGAGTGGACGGAAGAGGACTAGGCGTGAGCTGCCTCATTAACTGAATTTCTGCATAAAAAAGAGCTGTCAGTTATTTGAACATAGTACATTTGTGAGTCTTTGAAAGACTTGAGATGAATAGCCATGATACACACATGTAGGCACACACACACACACGCACACACACACACACACACACACACACACACACACACACACACACACAAACATACACACACAGGTGTTCTTCTTTTCATGAGAGGTTGTAGTTGCATCATGCAAAATGTGCAACCCTAAAGCAGACATTATACTGGCACAAGTGCACATTATTGGTACGACCATTACTGGCTGCGACCAGGTGCAAAGCATTCTGGGAGATTCCTTTTTTTAGCCTCCATTAGCTGGCAGGAACCCAGTGGTGACGCCAAAGAAATTACACAGAAGATATAATTACAGCTGGGCTCAATCAATACCAACAGGAACAGGGGAGTGAAAGAGGGAGATTAAAAAAAAACTCAGAGGGAAGTGGTTGAACTGTTTGAATGACTAAATCACACACGTCATTGCAGTAAATTGTTTGCATTAAACGAGCCCAACACTAGTAGTTTACCACTGCAAAAAAAGGATAATTACATTATACCTCCCAGCCAAGATAGGAATGAAGAAATTATGCGGGAAAAAATAGAACAGGGCAATTTGCACATCCTCTGGGGCAGATCACTCTATGTGTTTGACTGTGTGTACTCATGAGTGACATGTCGCCATATTTTAATTCATGCAAGTGACTCAAAACAGTTAGCACACTGTGGCAAAGTGCAAAGTCATTTTCCCTGGCTGTATTTAAAAATCCATTTAACAGTAATGTCACATTGCACAGACCTGTGTCCGAGTGACAACCTGTCTTGTACAATAAATTAACTTCATTAGTCCCTAAATTATTCAAAAGCAGACTCATTCTCACTAAAGTGGACCACACCAGCAGAAACAACATTCACATATCCATCTTAAACCATCTCAAACTACAAGATAAAGTATATATTTGCCCATAGGGGAAAATTTTATATATTTGATACAATAAGTGTGACAAGTCCGGTCTGTGGTTTTAATGAGAGGTAACCCAGGATGAGTATCAGCATGGCTTGCTGTGTCCTGGCATTGGAAGATGGAATATCAGCCAGCTCTGGTCCACACAGTACGTGGTTGCCAGATTTGGTTATAATTTAGCAGCACTCTGGCTGGCTTTGAGACCATGTTAGCACCCAGAATCAAGCCAGAGTACTTAGGCATAATTAATACTTGAAACACCTGACTGAGAAACTGAAGTGATAATTAAAACACTCTTATTATGAATATATAAACAGACATTGATCTGATTGTGATACACTTAATCTCAGCTCCGTTACCAAATCGTAAAGAAAGAATGTGGCCAAAAGCTACTGCAACTGTTTTCTCCTCTCACTGTGAATCACAAGACTGACGCTGTATGCTGTGGGTAGACTGGGTTCACCAAGCCTGCATTCACCTCACCATTTATAGGTGTGAGCTTCCAGTTCCTTCGGACTGTGGCATCACTGCGCAAGGAGAAGTTAAGTCGTCCTCCATGCTGTGGCCCATCACTGTCCCGTGAGGCCAGCACCAGAGCTTGATCCTCCCAGCGAGGCGTACACAGGTACTTCCAGGAATAGTCTCCAACCAGCACTGGACTGTTGTCATTCACATCCAGTATTTGTACAGTGACCAAGGTGGATGCAGATAAGGAAGAGTTTCCTGAGAAGAACGCAAGGAGTGTTTATGACGATAGATGATGGATGTGTGTCAGTGTAGGCACATGCGCTTTCTATGCATGTGCCTCTTTTTTGCTTGTGGTCAGTCAATTATTGGCCTCAATATGTGATGGGGTGTTACAAACAATATATTGTCTGAAAGGATAAGATTTTACTGGATTAAATCATATTATTATAATTTCAATATTTAGTATTGATGACATAATGACAGCAATCTTACGCCCATCAACCGCAATAACCTCCATGGTATATGTGCTGTTCTCCTCTCTGTCCAAGGCCTGCACCGTCTTCAGTTCACCAGAATATTTCCCTATTGAAAAGTATTTCTTTGTGTCTCCTTGAAGAGAATATCTGCACAAGGACACATCTCTGTAAAGTTCGCACCATGATACATCATAGAGTAGAGGGTTATTTTTACAGTTTAGTTTTTTAGTTTTTATGCTTACCTGATTGGGTGAGAATCAGGGTCATATCCTCGGATGGTGGCGATGACACGCCCCGGTTCCTCGCCCTCTCTGACAGTCACCTCATAATGACTTTGAGACAGGATCGGACCTTCGTTCACATCATCAACGTAGATGGAGACTGTTGCTGTGGATGCAGGTCCGTATCGACCGCGGACCAGAGCCACTGGGTTCTGCGCACTGAGGACAAGGATGTACTCACTCTCACGCTCAAAGTCCAAGACCTGTGAAAATACACGTATACACAATAACATACACACACACAGAAGGGAACAGGAACACATACACATATATTATTAGTGACATATCAACAGTTAACAAATTTAAAGTCATATTAGTGTTTATTGGGTTTTTCAGAACATGTAAATCAGGTGCAGTCTGTAAAAACACTGCAGAAAATGCAGTAGCTGGATTAAAGAGACGATCTCTCCCTTGATATCATTTTTTGTATTCAGAGGAAGTCACAACACGTAAAAGAAAAACTGCATGTTGTCCTTAGCAGCATGAGAAGGGCACATTACAGTCCCCTGTGTCCAGTTCCTTTATCTTACTCCCAAGGAAACTAGATGTACTGGCAGAATGTTGCTCTGTTTCCAATATGAACCAGACACTGGTCACAGGGATTTGAGCCAATTGATTCACTGTGTCACTAATAAAACATTTTCCATGATGATGCACTGAGAGCAGTTTGCTATGTGACAGTGCAACAAATACCCCTGTACAAGATGAACACATTGTTAATCACATTTATATCATCATCATCCACATTATTGAAACTATGTTGACATTGTAGGCAATTCAATATGTACGTTTGTCATGTTGAAAATCACATTTAAACCAATAAATCTGTTGATAACCACTTTTACTCGTCTGGGATGTGCAGTATTTACTGTGTTTATTTGGGCCCAAAGATTTGCGGTAAAACTGGGAGCAGCAGATTTTAAGTGATAGGATTACTGTAATCTGGACACTATATTAACTGTGCCCTGTTGACTTTGTTTAACGGATTAAAAATGCAGTTTCACAGTGGAGGATTGGCAGAATTAAACACTGTTAGGATTTCGACACTTTGCCAGACATTCAAAGATTTTACAGATTTTAGAGGCAAAATAATCAAACTGAAGACATAGAGATCATATTATTCCATCTTAATCTCTATTTATCAGTTTTATTGGTGCAATCTTTTGAATTCTACCCTGGATGTGTATTTGCTCTCAGCTTTTTCCTTCAAAGATGTTCTTTTTGCCCATGAAATAAGACATTATTAAACCAGCGTTGACTGACATCATACAGCTCAGGCTGAGTGCGTCTCTGTTGCCAGGGAGAGGAGGCGCAGACCTTGGAGGGCGCATGAGTACTGCTGTTGACTGGAAGTGACGCATCAAACTACTCAGTGTGCTATCAGTGCAGCAGAACATGTGCATGGACTCTCTTGAGGCTGCAGTCACCTGAACAACTATCTTAAGGTCTTCTCCTGAGAACACTGCTTTTGATTGATTGCGGGGAGTCTTTTTTCTCATGAATTCGACATCGGTGAAGCATTATAAGCTCACCTTTGTTATTCATATCAAATCTTTAACAACATTATAAAACAGATACCTAAAACAAATAACATTTTTGGCTACTGTGGGGTTGTGGAAGCAAGCTGTAAACACTACACCAATATTTTAGGTGACGTAGCAAACTTGCTAGCGGGCATTTGCTTGTTCACACATATAGTAGATATGGATCATCAATGGCATTAACTTGGAGTTGGATTTCTGGTCACCTGATGAATCTAATTAACTAATTAATTAATGAAATGTCTCTATTCTATCTCTATTTTTGGTCTAAACTGACTCTGTGCCAGCTAAATGCTCCACTGTGGCAGCCAGGTAGTCGCTGCATGTGTCTGTCTGGTGCCGGGCAGGTGCAGAATGGTGGACTTTTGTGCTTTTGTCACTGAAACAGTTGCCTGCTGGTTCAACCACTATGCAAGCCCTGAGAATGGACAAACGGACCTGAACTGAAGTGCGAAGCTCCATGAACCCGAGTGACCCTTTTTAAACACTAAATATCTATCATTTGACACATTGTTAAAAGAAAAATATTCATCATAGCTACTTAAATAACTGTACAATCATTTCTCCCAACAAGTGCACTTCTATGTTTTCCTATAAATCACAATTCTTATGTCCATAGAAGTATTTTAGCCTCTTAATTTTACTGCATAATCCTATTTCTACATATATTTGAAATGTAATTATTCCCCATTTTGCCATTGTTTTGTATTCTGAGCAGATTCATGGCAAAGACAGACTCAAAAAATCATTTTGTTTATTGAGTCTTCGCTGACCTTTTCTTTGACAAATCACAAATTGTCCTGGTTATTCCATTACGCACACAGCTTTTTTTTCTGTTTCTTCAGTCAGTGCAGTTGAAATGAGGCAAATCTCTTTGCGATAAGTATCCCGTTCATTAAAGTTACACCACTCTGACATCATTCTCTGGTTCTGTGTATTTAAACTGATGACTCACATCCAGTTAGTGCTGGATGCATTCAAGGACTTATTTTGCTGAAACTTTCTGTTAGTCAGTTAACAGTAAATATCACATTAACATGATTAAATTAACTTTTACAACAACAGACTATAGAGAATAATCACTCAAACTTCAAACACAGTTTGATCTCGTGTTGTTTTCTAACCAAATGCTTTTACATTTGATGTCTGATTTGTCTTGCTGTCTTTACCCAGATTAGATTCGCCTCGCTTACCCTGGTTCATTATACATTTACCTCAATCAGTGGCCCTTTAGCCTGTGTGGTAAACTGCCATTAGTGTCTGCTCACACAATCTAATTATTCACTTGGGCTGTGAGCAGTGTGTAATTTCTAATAATGAAATGTGTCTGCCTTCTGGCGTTGACCTCACACTGTAACGCCATGAATTAAAGGATTTGCTCAAGTGCATTTTAATCCACAGGGGCTTTACTTGTGAAGGATTTAAGCTTAACTTTTTACCAAAGTAAGCTAAATAAACAGCAGTATCCCTTCCAGCGATACGACTGTGGTTGGTTACAGTGGTACCTCACAAGGTCAACACAAGAGCCTTAAAAACAGCTGCTCAAAGAGGCGGGAATTCATTCTGCATAATATCATTTCTAAAAAAACGAAGTCCCTGTGTGTTAATCTGAAAGAATACAGGATCCATTTTTAGCTTTTTGACTTCTCCCGCTTTACCTCAGCAGAGTGTATGCAACTCACAGTTCAATCACATTCATCAACTCCCACAGAGAGGTTGAAAATAATAGACTGTCTCCTGCCTGGCCCACTTACAGAGAGCAGACCATTAGAGAATACACACACACAAAGATAGACACACACTCATTCTCCCCCCGCGCATCCCTAAAACACCCTGCTGGATTATAGGAGGCAGGCGAAGGGTGATGCGCCCCGGGGACAGCAGAGATTATTGGGCGAAAACATTCCATTGTCATCTGGACTCTTTTTTGTTTGAGGCATGTGGGACTGAAGTATTGACGTATTGGAATATTCTTTTCCAACCTTTCTGTCGGTGCCTTCACACTGTGATGTTAAAATCGTGCCCTCATAAAAATCACTTGAGTTACATGAGGCTGCTTTTTTGACACGGCCAGTTACTGAATGATCTCTTAGGACTGCACAGTCACCAAGGACAGACACAAGCCATTGTGCCAAAAATTGTCCTTGACCTTAACATTTGTGCCCCTTAGCAGAGGAAAGTGTTTGTACTCTCTCATACTCTAAGCAGGATAAAGAAAACAATTAACATGTCGATTTAATTTGGACTCGACGTGAATCTAATCAATAAAGAGGTCAAATGTGTGTGTAGAGAGGTTGCAGAACAGTTTGTGTTCTTTACCTTTGAAAGCACAAGTGAGACCTCATTGGTCTGCTTGTCTGTCACTAATGTAAAGACCTCCTCCTCGTTTCCAGACTCTAAATGGTAGTCCACCTGCCAGCTGTCTCCTCCTCGAACATCTGCATCTCCTGCCAGCACAGCTGTCACTGTGGTGCCCACTGGAGCGTTCTCTGGGATGTGAAAGGGCCCATACTGATGGGGGAGGAGACGAAAAGTGATTTACCCAGCGGAAACCATTCATTTGCTGATAAGACACTCCTCTGTGAAAATGCACCAAAGTGTGCATGAATATAGTGATAAATTAAGATTTAATTCCATACAATATATATTTTTTGAAAGATTTCAGCTCAAAACAATCCCTGAAGACAGGAAAAAAAAGATTACAACATAATGACAAGAAAACAACATGGAACATTTCATTATCAAACCAAGCCAAAAATTATGATACCTTTGATTGATCATTGCTGTTATAATCTACCTTTTGCATTTCTTTTAAAACACCAGTAACAGAATATCAGTTAATCTTCTTCTTTAGCAAATCTCTATAGATGATTTTACTGGAGGCAAGATAGAAGTCAAACAATAAATATCTTAACCAACTTTGTATTTATAGCTGCATTAAATATTAAATAATACAATGAAATATTCATATCAGTAACAGGCTGATGTTTGCATTTTGCAGTTTTGCTGCTGTCCAATTTTCAGTTAACCCCGCTGTCGTGACACTATGTGAGCATACATTCACGTCCTCTTGCCCTCCCGGTGTTAGCTAACCTTTATTCGCACACCTCTGTGTGTTTAGACAGCCGTTTAATCTGCCACTCACAGATGTCCTCTAGTGAAGCAGCCATGCCTCTGATCTGGCTGCCCCATCCACCAGGGTCGCTGAACCCAGCCCTGTCACCACTCGCCTCCCACATCACCCCCTATAGCGCCGCCTTCACATCGCCATGGAAAAAGCTGCACTACTCAGGCGTGACCTGCTCAAGAGCATTTTCCACCTCTCTGTTTGTGTGGGTGTGTGCGTGTGTGTATGTGTGGTGATTATCTGGGCACATTTGTTTGTAAATATATATATATACACACACACACACACACACACACACACACATATATACACACACACAGTATACTGTTTCCTATTACTGGTGTCTATATTCATGCCAAAGCTGTTGAATTTGAAGCCAATACCTTCCCTCCCTGCTCAAAATAAAATGTTCCTTCATAGCTCACAATGTCCGTGCAGTCTTTAAGTGTCACTATGGTCTGACAGAGAGAACAACCAGAGACTGGTTTCCCATTATCACAGCATGATGGCTCTCCCACGTAACTCCCACTCCTCATGGCTTTTTTCTCTTCTATTATGTGGCACATGTGGGTGAAGAGTAGGGGGGGTTTCTGTAGCTGTCTATCTTTAGCCTGTTTTTCTGTCATACCAGCACCTACATCAAAATGAGGGAAACCACTGTCTCACTTCATGCTGGGCCAGTGACTGCAGCTCTGATGATGCCTCACTCAACTGGATCGCGACAAGACAAAAATAGTTATTAAAGGTAGTTCCCCAGGTGTTTTATTATCGCAAACAAATGTACAGTACTGTTCAAATGTTTGGAATCACCCGCGACTTGATACAGTCAGATGCCTGAGAGGGCTACTTTGTGTTTTATGTTTCATCTTTAATGCTTTAAGGTTGATGCTATTTTGCTTTGGAGAACAAAAAGCCGCACGGTGGTTCCACCTGACTGACAACTAAAAAGGCAGAAACAGACAACGAACCTCTGAGCAGCAGTTATATAAGAATACAATAAATCACCTGTTGCTTAAACAAAAGTTTGATGTTTAGCATCAAAATTACCATCAAAATCTGTGCAGGTTTAATTAGAGATAAGTTCATGTTTCAGGGTCAAGTGCACAATAACGTCTCAAACAACAAGGAATTGAGCAGAGCAATTTAAAATGTCTAAATAGGAAGATTAGACTTGCGTTAGCGTTGTTGGATTGGATTACAGAATATCAACTGAATTTACAGTTGACAGAAAAATCCCATTTTAAACCTCTTTGCTCTAACAGGGCAGACTGCAGGGGCCTCATAATATTTACAGCCTTTCCTGACCTTCCACACGGTGGGAACATTAAGGTTTTAATCATTTAATTTTTCTCCTTTTGGGACAAAACATTTTAAAATGTAAATTAAACATTTGTTGACTGAATTATTCTGTTTTTATTTACATTAAAACAGTAAGGAAGAAAAACATCAATACAACATGTGATTCCAAACTTTTGAACTATTTAACTTTTGTAGATAAAAATGAAAGTAAATTATAATTACATTTGCTAATTGTTTTGTCTTTATATTATTTTTTTTTTAAGTTTTTTTAATCTCTTTATGCAATTTGAATACAGAGAGATGACAGTACATTACATGAGAAAGAGGGATAGATGAGGCACAGGTCGCCAGCCTGTAGCCAGCTGGAGATGCTGGGCCATTGACAGTCCCTTAACTCATCGGCTTCCCCTCAATTTCTCATCTCAAACTTCCTAACCCAAGATTTTGCTTCTTTTTACAGCAAAGTGATCGAAGTGTTACCATGTTGTATATTCTTTTGTCCACAGTGAAAACCTGCCAGTGTTTTTTATTTGCTGTAACTAACACTAAGTCCTCTCTTGTGTGGATCCACACAAGAAATGAAGAAGCAGCTGTAAACCCATGACGACATTGATTCTTACATCATTTCTAACATGTTAATGGCATCAGTGTGGTTATGATGTAGATTTGCTCTAAATAAATGAGTGGAAACTCCTCACCAAAGAAAGCTTTATCAGATCAACTCTAAAAACATGGTCCACTTAGAGTACAAAGAACTGAATCAAACTCCTCCAGTAACACGGTGTCATTGCTATAAGCCTGAGATTAGAGGGCATATCTAGTTCCCCGCCAGGAAAATTAGATCAGTGACCTGCTGAGCGGATTCACAGCCCACAGTCCAATAGCGACTGACGATAGCCTGTGATGTTCGACCTGCCCTTTTTTCCAAACGTATTGTTTATCGTGTCTAGTGCGGACCATTGCATCTGAGGCGTCTTTCATTATGTGTGCGTGTGTCCGTTTGAGCATGTGCTCTCGTACCTCATGTTGGGAGAAGACTGGTGGGTTGTTGTTCTCATCCTGCACCGTCACGACCACAGTGCAGGAACTGTTTAGACCTGCCAGGGACATCATCACAGCTTCTGTTAGTGACTCAGGGTCAGCCAGTCACACAAATAAAGTATGCTTAGAGACGGCAAGTACCTCATCTTGCCTCCATCACACCCTGATCCATGAGTCATACAGACCACATCATCTGTCACCCCCAGAGGCTAGCATGTATACATCCCCTGGATGCCATCATGGTAACAAAGCTACTGACGCACTTAGCTCACAAGGCTAATATGTGATTTTAATTCCTGGCATGGTAACTGCTTTATAATTGTTTTGTCACTGTTTTCCTGTCCCCCTGTCCCTAAAATGTAACGGCCTTACAGCAATTTACATATCCGCTGCCACTTACGTCTTCAGAATGACAAACACTGCGGTTGGTCATGTAGTCTACGCCATCACCAATTAAGTCATGGGGATGGTGATGGGAAATCTGTCTCTGTGAGGTCTATTTTAGGGATGTAGTATTCTGATCCTGGAACACTTAATTTAGCTTTCTTCCACAAATTAGATTTTTCTCATTTGTGCGCTCTCCAGAAGTGAAGCAGGAGCAACAGCAAAGATTCTGTTTATATTTATCTATGTAATTTAAGTCCAGTAGAAGATAAAAATGAGTTTTTCAGCCTTTTTGGTTTGCCTTAGTGATTATGAAATTATTTTAAAAATACGCCATAGCTAATGTCGGGTATTATCTTGGTGATGTTCCCGAATATAAAGTAAATATACTGTGATCTGTGACATAATTTATGTATTTGTGAACTTATAAATTGTGAACGTATCTATTTAATTTAGATTTTATTTTTTGAAATGTATTGAAATGTTTTATTTTTCACTATACCTTTGACTTAACTTACACCTGTTTATGTATGGGATTCATGCTGTTGTTGTAGTACTAGTATTTCTGTTGTTGTTACTATTATTATTACCATTAATTGCTGTTGTGTGTACATCCCTGAATTGTTTGGCTTTAAGTCCAGTGACTCTTACTTCCCATGAATCAATAAAAAACAGGCCTTCCAGTCATGTGATTGAATTATATTTATCTCAAATATTTTATTCCATCTGACGTAATGCTTCAACAACAGGAAATACCAGTACCAGTACTCCATGTCTCTTAAAGATGTAAGTAACAGTAAAAAATAGCATTTATGCCTTTTTTTTTAAACACGTTAGGCTACAAAACAAAAATAACAAAAACACAATGTGGAGAGCTGGTTTAACATCACCTTTGGCATCCTCTGCAGTGATGGTGAGAGTGTACTGAGGAGCTGTGCCCTCCATACTGTCTGCTTGGACGGAGATGACCCCTGAGTCACGGTCCACCCTGAAGAGGGCACGAGGACTCTCTGGAATTTGTCCGACTAAACGGTAGAAGATTCGCACATTGTCCGTCTTGGGATCATCGTTATCGGCTGCCTGCACTGTCAGGATTTCTGTCCCTGTGGAAAAATGCACCAGTAAAAGAACAGTACAGCTTCAAAGATTCTCTTTATACTCTTTTCTCTCTTATGATTTCTGCTTTTCTCAAACAACGGTCAGTGATTACTCTTTAACTACTACACTATTAATGCAGCAAAAGTACCTGAAACAGTTTTTTTCTATCTGCAAAAAGTTATAGTCACATTTCACTGTCAATGGAAGTAAGGGTAAGAAGGATAAAACAATAGCTTCTCATTTAATCCTCACTCAGTGATCCCATTTAGATTAACAGATTGTCCCCTCTAATTCATTTCCCAGAATCAACTATTTTAAAAGCATCAACAAAAAAGCTTTTATGCTGTGTCACAACACACCATGTGCTTTTTATGAGCACGAGCAGAAGTGAGGGTGCTTTCCCCCCCAGCGTCCTGGCAAAAATCCCAATCTGCTTTCACAAAAGGTATCTGGCACTCCCAGCCCTTTCATCACCGCAACATCCCCTCCAGCCAGTGTTTCCCCTACCTTGTTGTCAAACAATATTCCCATTATAGTGTAAATGTGACAGAGGTTTATTCAGAGGTCTCACTGTGTTGTTTTATGATGGTCCCTAACTTTGCCAGGAATTAGAAATTAAAACAAAACGGTGTTGAGATGTATTACATACACACACACAGAAACTCTAACAGTTTTTCTTTGTATTTTATTTTAAAACTTCATCACTGATTCAATGAAATGATATCCTACTGTAAACTGAATAGTTCAGGAGGTTCTGGACAGTATTTTCTAACACGTATCGGAGTAACTTGTGTTACTAGATATTATTCAGATGGCTAAAATATACATAAAAAGCTGTCAGTTACCTCGAGCAGCCAGTTCCTTGACCACCGTGTGGTACTGTGCCTGTGGAAAGGTGGGCCTGTTGTCATTGGCGTCACCCACCATTACTCTTAACTCCACAGGCTTAGCAATCGCTCTGCCATCTGGACGTTCAACCACAATGCTGATCTGGAACTGAAGGCAAGACGAGAAACACAATGGTTGACACCAGAGATGCAGAGCAGTTACACACTGGCCCTGCAGGGGCTGGTAAATCAGTGCAGGGGGGTGATGGGAATGGACGGATGGATGGAAATGAGAAACAAGCTGTCAGAAAAAAGCATCTCAACATTAATTATACCTCACCTCTGGCAGGTGGGTGCACAATGCTTACAGTGTAATAAAAGCCTCCATCAACACTATCACTTATGAAGCATACAGACTGATTGATGGAGCTGTATTCAGACAAGAGGTGTTTGGCATTTAGTGTCTCTTTAACACATACACAGATTATCAGTTATCTGTGGAGTGATGGTGAGCATGCATCTACACCCTTTCAATCCCAAGTGGCAGCAAAACAGCAAAAGGCCATGTGTGCTCCACCTTTTCTACTTGAGTGAGACTGCAGTACAGTGAAGTTAAAGGTATCTCCTATTCCTCTCAGATGCAAACCAAATAAAAGCACATACCATCAGGCTGATACGTCAGTTTCGACCTTCCATTAAAGAGGAAGCCGGAAGATCTGTTTAAACAGTAATCACATCCACTGATGTAGCTCAGTCTGTCTTTGTTGTTCTTTGGGCACTTGAGCATTTGTGCCAGAATATACTGTTCAGCGAGCCATTCAAAGCTCTCAGGAGCTTAAGTTGTGTGCTAAACTCAAGATGGGTTTTTTTTGTTGTTGCTGTTTTTACAACAGCAGGAGATGTTATGGAAACATAGCTTTGCTTTTCGTATTTTGGGTTGTTTCCTTAATTACCTCTGTTCGGTTTAAAAACAGTCTGTGCTCAGTGCTCAGCATTGTTTCAATAATGTGTTCCAGGGCTACTTTAATTAGAAGATAATTAAGCTGTAAGTAATATGACGTTTAATTAATATATGATTTTTCTTTTAATGGACAACACGAGACATTGTTGTGTTGTGCTGGAGATGTTTAGCTTGCTGTTTTACAGACCTGGTCCTGTGTCTCTCTGTCCAAGGGGGCGTTGAGATAAATGACTCCTTCTCTGCTAATGGTGAAGAGCATCTCTGGAAACTCCCCCTCCAGACTGTACTCTGCCTGACTTCCACTCCATTTGACCTAGATAAAACAAACACACAGCAAAAGTTTCCTAAAGACAGTATGTAATATATATATATTTATATAGAATCTGGTAAATCAAAACATGACTAGTATTTTAATCATTTATTTTTACAATACAAATGTAGTATGATGTGTTTTTATCTGTGTGCACCAGGATAATTACCATGCAGAAAAACCTAGAGAGTTATTCAGCAGTGCCTGCATGATATATAAGTAAAGCCTCCATTTATTTACATGATAAGGGGCTAACTAACCAAATGCAGTGACACTGATGTGGAACAGAGAGCACAGCCAAAACTAACTATGCAGGCTGAAGGGGATTTTCCACTCTGCTTTACAGCCCTTGACAGAGGCCTGTGCAGTGGGGCTGAAAGGGCCCTAGTAGCCATCAAACAGCACCCAACAAGGAGAGAGGGCCAGCCACAGCACAGCTGATGCACACCCAGGGCATGTGTATCTCCTCAACACACTGTCACACACTCCCCCCTTGTTTTGGAGATGGCTGCCCAAACACTATGCTTTTGTATACACAGAGCCGCTTCACACAGCTGGCTGCCTCTAAGTGTTTTGGTGTGTTTCCAGACCTCAGAACTTTAAGGAGATATGTTTAAAGAGCTGATTAATGATCATAGACGGCTCTTTATAAATTTTGATACAAAACATCTATGAGGTCATCTGTTTTGGCTCTGCCAGTGTTTGAGTTTGCAGAGCACGTTTTGTCTCTCCCCAATAGCGTGTGTTTGAGCTGCGTCACGAGTGTGCTTTTCTCCAGAGAGAGCAATCAGCTGCTGAATTACAGGAAAGAATACAATGCCCTGTATTAATTTGGGAAATATAAATGAAATATCAGAGACAGAGAGGGAGCTGAAACGATTTGTCAAATGCCAAAACATTTGCAAGTGGCAGCTTCTCAGAACAAACTATTTACTTTGGGCTCTTGGAAAGTATAATGGACATTTTAATAAAAAAATATCAGCTAATATGTGATTTAATGATTTAAGATAAAATAATATTTAGATATGTTCATTATGTACATTATGGTCCCACAGCATTAAACACAAAATATAAGATTGTTGTTTTAGGGTCTCTAATGCAGTGACCACCAGTCAAGACAGAGGCACAGCAATATGCACGGTGGCCCTACGGACAAGCGGGTGGGGCTCCAAAAGACTAAGATTGCAGTGATTGTCCACAAACCAACAGCTGACATCAAGGTGGCATCCTCCACCTCTATAAATAGTCTATGCCCAGAAGAGCTGAGAAGAACTGAGTCAATTCTGATGAACTGTATAGAATATAAGGAACCAGTGAATTATTAATATTGCAGCTCGATATTGTAGCTTTAATGTTGGTGTTTTTACCAACACGAGAGCACCTCTGATAACTAATGTTTGTCAAAACACACTGGTGCAAGTATCATTTGCACTATTGAACAGTGATGATGACGAAGGTCCAGTGGGGCTCAAAACTAATTCTGCACCAAATAATCAGATTTCATTTGACTGTGAAAACTGACAATTCAACGCCGCTAAGAGCTTTGACTCATTCATTCACAGGCGCTGAGGCCTCTCTGCCACTCCAAAGTCTCAATAGATTGCATTACTGAGTTCAAGTAGTTTTACTGATTGCATTACGTAATCAAAGTTTTAGGCAGGCAATCAGAAACATGAAACAGATAACAGATTGAAATTAACCTCCCTGGCCCCAATGACGCAAAACTACTGATAACAAATGCCTGGATTTTATATTCAAAATTACAGCCAGAGCTTGTTTTTGATCTGATCGCAGAATCAGTCCAATAGATCCCAACAGCAATCTCGGCTTAGTTTCATCACTGACTTTCACACAGACAATGGCAGAAATGAACAAAGCCCACAAAGCAGCAGATTCATTTGAGAGTCTCGATATGTCCTCACACCGCAAGTAAAAGACAACATTTGCTACAGATGAGTGGATGTGGACATGACTGCTCCATTTGTCTGAGACAGTAGGGGAGGTGAGATCCATAGAGTGGGCCCTTGTACATGACTGGCTCTGTATGTGTCATAACAGCGGTTAGTCCCACCGCCTACTGAGCACAGCGGTACAATCGCGCAGCGTGGGAGAAATAAGGCTTCCCCAAAGTAAAGATCCACATTAAACTCATCCAGTTTTGTGTGATTTAGAGCCTGGACGGGAACAAATGGGCAACTGTAACTAAACAGTTTTACACAGATGGTTTTCATGATGGTGGCTTTGTTTCTCACTCTCTTAACACATTTTTCATTAAAAATTAAAATGGATACACTGAGGATGTCTGCTCAGTGAAGTATTTTCACATAGGCTCATTTACATGTAGAGGCACTGATGTTATTCATTAAAAAATTATATAAATGAATTTCACAGTTACCAAGCTGTAGTATTTTCTATTGGGTATTACTCCTACAAGTCAAAAAGATGGATTTTATTGTAGAAGTGGCCTTTCAGAGTATGACAAAAAAAAGAAAAAAGAAATGTGCCTACACTTGTGAATCCACACGTTTTCAGTGGGTGGACGGGGCTGTTAGAACAGGAGAGATGAGAGGCTGAGGGTGAGTGTGGGGGAGGTGGGAGAAACCAGGAGGAGGGGGGAGCTATTGTGATGTACCTAGTGGCCACAGCCACTCTCAGAACCTGCACAATGCATTTGGTTCAGCATCAGACTCAGCTCTACTAGCCCCGTTGTTTCCACAGTGAATGAAGTTTATTTTTTGCCTTGCGGTACACAATAGTTTCACAGATGATAACAACCATTGTTGGCTGCTTTTTTCCCCATGTGTTACAAAAACCTCTGAAGGCTTTTGAGTTATTTATAGACATGTGGCTGATACAGCTAATATTATAAACACCAAAAGGTTAGACAAGTCCATGGACGGATACAGCGATATGTTACCCTGAGGGAACTTTTGAACTGAATTTATATCATAATTCTGTAAAAATGCAGAAGAGTGGTGTTGACTTAATTAAAACAGTCTCTTTTAGCATGAACACAGAGCAGTGATTGATGATCAGATGTTATCAGGTAACACTTTCTGGAGTTGTTCTACAGCAGAGAAGTGACTGACTGCTTTTTTTCTGTTAAGTTTGAACAAAGGGTTTCCAGGGTTTGGATATGAAAATTTGCCTATACCCTCATAAAATCACATTTTTTACTGTTTTAGCTTTTCTGTGGCTGTTTCAGTTCCAAATTTCAGTTCGAACAGGCATGTGTGGATGAATCAGTGAATTTTCCAAAGCAGACTCTTACGTAACACTTGAGATATTAAGTAGAAATGTATGCCAATACATAAATAAATAGGAATTCCACTGTCTCTTGAGTCATTCATGTTTTTTTTCTTTATGACATGAAATACTAAAATATTCAAACTGAGCCGTACACCATGTTTAAAATTACATATGTGAACTCTATTTTAGGGTGGATTGTGCCTTTAAGCTGTTTGGTTTGTATAATACCCCTCAGAGTGGTGGTGGTGGTTGGTGGGTGGGTGGGAGAGTGAGTGATTATGGGAGTTAAAGTGACTCACTCAGGAGGCAGCCTGAAAGGATCCATGGCATTTGAACAGCATCAATAATTCAGTATTTGGTCACTTAGGAGGACCCAAGAGGTCCTAAAAACAGCAACTGGCAATATGATGCCACTTTACTCAGACTGGGCTATTGACAGAGTTTGTTTTATTGTAATATGATATAACTGTTGACAGCTGGAAATGCTTAACAATAGAGTCAGCACTTACCTCAAGTTGTTTGCATGACTTATGGTTCAAATCAAAGAAGTAAAAGTGGTTTTAGTCTAGACTTAAAGTGTTTCAGAGTGAACACATGTGGATCCGGGATTTCCTGCCTCACCTGTGATATGGGGATGGGGTAGGGGCCTGGAAGGTTTTCCTGCAGTCGTACAGGGTCAGGCGATGCCCATGTGTTACCGGTCACTTCGACTGTAACGATGCCGGTAGTGAAAAAGGCGTTCACTTTCCCAGCCATGTCCTTCACCATCACTGAGAGCTTATAGCGGCCACACATCTCTGGGTCCAAAGTAGAGGCTCCTGATGGTCACAGTGGGATAAACACGTTGTTCCAAAATGACTTTTTTCTTTTAACTTCAGAAAAAAAAAAAGTTTTACAAAAACATCTGCAGTATTAAAGCTTCGCACCCGTGTGCACCTTGGGGTGTAAGGCAACTGTGACCCTGCGACTCACAATGGCTGAGTTCCTGTCGGGTTTGAGGACCATGCCAAAAGACTGTCATAGGATGGTTAGTGTGCTCACCAAATTTAATACATCTACAGCAAAAGTAAAGGGCAGGGCTGTTACGTGATTATTTTCCAGCACTTTTAGCCCCTTTAAAATGCAATCAAGTTTTGTTAACAATAATAATAATAATAATAATTACGATTTCAGTACGGCCTTCATCGCTGACTGTGTTGGTGCTCAGGCCCTAATTATCCTGTGTTTATGTCATGCAAATGAAAATAAACACAGAAAGGAAAAAAAAACACAAACAAGCGCCATATAATTATGTGATGGCTCATGGAAACACATGGAAATGGATTAATGGACTCCATTTGTCCCCAGATAAGTGAGACATTACACACATTGCCCGCTAAATTTAACATGTCCATACTTTTCGGAGCCATCTGGGTGCTGTATTCATCACT
Source organism: Datnioides undecimradiatus (assembly GCA_008933995.1). Lineage (NCBI taxonomy): Eukaryota > Metazoa > Chordata > Actinopteri > Lobotiformes > Datnioididae > Datnioides > Datnioides undecimradiatus. The sequence goes on along the minus strand of WARS01000031.1, from coordinate 2,103,605 downwards.
TAATTTTTCAATATCTTGCTAAAATGGAAAAGAAATAACATAAACAGCCCAGCAGAAAGGTAATCATAACCATCAGTTACAGCTAGCCTGAAAATAAAGTAGAAAATCAAGGAGGTAATTGTCAATTTTCACTGCTACTATGAGGCTTTGTGGAAACCAGCAGCAGCACTGTGAGCCGGAAGGACCCGGCAGGCGTGAAAGTCATCCAGCTCCTGCCGAGCTGTAACAAAGGGCAATACCAGAGCTACAGAAATAGCTCCAGCATACAGGACTTCACTGCATCGAGGGTGAATCTGAGTGTGTGTGTGTGTGTCTGTGTGTATGTGTGTTCGTGCATATACTGTATGTGTATAGTTAAGAAGTTTTTCCACTAATACAGGATTTTTTAAGCAGATATGAACAACCAAAGTGGTGATGTTTGAGGAAACTAGAGTGAGAACAAGATCACTGGTTTAAGTGCCCTGCTTTAATATTCTAACCATGTGCAGCAAAGATATGAGCAACCATCCCTGATGACTGCAGTAGAAGATTATTTAAAAGAGTTAACTGGACTAAAGTGAAGCACACTGTGTGTTCTTGTATCAGAGGTGCTATCCTGTTTCTCACTCTGCATTGTGAGCTTCCAAAAAAAAGCACGCACATATAAACAAAGAATGCTAAATTAACTTGATACTGTCCCTCCATTCACTGGGATACTGGAACTGACCTTCCTCAGTAAGGGAAACCTCTCCAGTGATGGAGTCGATGAAGAACATTTGGCTGGAGGGAATCCTGGGTGTCTGTTCCATGAGGCTAAAGCGTAGCTCAGCATGGGCAGTGTTGCGGTCATCACGATCCAGCGCCTCCACCTGCATGAACGGGATCCCTGAGACGCAGGTGGTACGGGGTCACAGATGTTACATTCTGTATCACAGACTTCACTCAAAACACAGATTTTCATCAGAAAAGGACATAATCTGGACTGAACCAATCAGGGAGCACAAACCAGAGATATACAAGCTTTTAAACTAAGATGATGCAGATACAGAATGTTTGATTTTCACATCTGAAAGCATGATGCAATAAAACTGTCAGCCATTATTAAACACTCAGGGAGCTGCTTTCAGGATGTGACTCTTGTGAGCAATTTAGAGTAAAGCACAACAAGACAAGATGCACTTCAATACTGATGTAAGCTGGTGTATGTACGATCATAATATTATAACAAAGCACGTAAAAACATGATGTTGTTATTTTTAACTACAACTAGTTAACAGTACAGGTTTGATACTATCATAAACTTATTTTCAAGTCAGATGTAATTTCTTGACAAGACAGACCAACCATAGAAGGAGCCAAAAAGGATTGTTTGTTGCAGCAAAACTTTAGACATATTTTTAATGTCTTACTGAAAATTGTTTTATTTTCCATGTCTTTCAGAACAGAAGACACTCATTAATCCATACATTTGACTATATGTGATTGCAAAGCCTTGTAGTAGCATGTGCAGAAATCTTTAGTTTTTAGTGTAAACAAGAGATAACTGGTGCAGTTTAGCATGTCATTTATTTCATCAGTACTGTGGTTAGGAGTAAATTGCTGTTTCATAATTTTTTGTGGTCCATGTTGCAGGAGTTACAAATGTAACCCTGACTGAAAAAGGCTGTGTGACCCGCTGACACCAGAGCTCAAGGTTCTTGTACCTTTCAGAAGCCCGAGCTGCACACTGCCCCTCATGCTCTCCTCTATGAAAGTGGGCACGTTGTCATTCTTGTCGATGACAAACACTTCGACAGTAATGCTCTGCCGGTGCACTGATGCTCTGAAGGACACCTGCAGTACAAAGGCAAACACACGCTGTAAGTATCTTTAAATAACACACTGTGGAATCAGCATGCAGCCTGCGTGGCAGTCTAAAGTGAGTGATTCATTCTTCATACTTCATTGATTAAAGACAAAATTAATTTCACAAGACGGACAAGTAAGAAAAAAGTCTAACCTTGTCATGTGTATTTGATGTATCTTGAATGAACTGTTCATTAGCTAAGACATGTGTGGGGAAATTGCCATCACCACTATGATGTGACACTATTTAATATGTTACCTGCAGAGAGTAGGACGGCTGTTTCTCTCTGTCCAGTGGCTTCAGAGCATACAGAAACTGAGCGTCCACTCCAAATATCCCTTCATCGTCCCCAGTCACCACCAGGTTGCTGTAATTACCTGGCAGGCCATGGAGCTGCACACAACACAACAAATTTAATAAAACATTTGGGTTACAACCAAGTGTGGGAGGACTGAGGCAGCAGGTACATTACTGCGCCATGATTTGAGTCCAGTTGGGACCCAAAGAGTCACGTAAAATTTTAAATTATTATAGTAAATAAAGCATAATTAAAACATAAGGGAGTGTATATAGTTGCGGTTTTCTAGTTAAAAGTCATATGTTCAGTTAAAATTAAACACTGCTGACTAAGACACACAATAATACAGCATCCATACTATCTGCAGCCAGTCTGTACTTGGCCCACATTTATTTATTTCTTACAATAAATCCTGAAAAAAGACTAAAACCATGAATAGAGTTGGTGTTTTTAAAATTATATAACATGTTCCTCTGAGGCATTAACCTCTGCTGTTCATCATTTAGCTATACTGTTATGCTGGGTGAGACATACACCTACCTGCTGTTTTAAATGCCTGATAGCACACTAATAGTGTATTCTTCCTTTATTGAGTCTGGCCCCCAGCAGATCCAGTATTTACTGGATCTAAACAGCGCTTAAAACTAAACTATACAATCAGGGAAGTCGAAACTATTAAAGGATGAACCAACACACTGATGGCATTCTGATATGATGGTTAAACTGTTGGTAAACTGATGGTTTACTGTTATAACAATCAAACAAGTGTGTAATACTTTGCAAAAAAGGCTCAGCCTATATAAATATACACAGGGTACACATGTGTTTGCATTCAGAGCCAGTGCTGTGTTTTGGCTGGTTAGTCTCAGTAGCCTCAGAATGATTAAAACCATCTACACATTTGCTTTTATACAATGTGGGGTTTGCAAAAAAAAATATAATTCAAGAAATTAAAATTGAAGTGACAAGTGCAACCATTTCTGGTGAACAGATTATCATGAAGAGCTTTTACCTTGAACAGATCTGGAACAGTTGTTACACCCTTTCCATTTGCAACTCAAAGTGGGGTTATTATCCAGCTACTCAAATCTGTCCATTAACATGCTATTTGAAGAGTGTTAATGGCACTTGTTCCAACGCAAATATCTGAAAATATGACCATGTGTCATACAAGATGTGCTGACGTCACAATAGAAGCAATTAAAATGCCAGATACTCATGCTGCGGCACAATCCTGACGATGTCTGAGTGACATGTATGAACAAAACACGCCGTCTGCCACCCAGTTGGAGTGAATGCAGAGGCTGGATTTGATACATGAAAAGCATTGTGAACACTCCTTTTCTCCTCAAGCGATGACGACAGCGCATTCGTATATATTCAAACTTGGTAAAGATGTGAGAGGGGGGAAAAGAGGCTGATCTGATGCGACTCTGGATTGTCATTCATCTTCTGCTTATAGAGCAATCATCATCTTTTCATGATATTCCTCACCACTAAGCGATAAATGAGCACAAGAGGCTGGCAGGGGAGGTTTATAGTTATCGGGTTTAAGCTTTAAGAAATTTAGTAAATCAGTTTTGAGAACTCCTCAGTGGAGTTATTATTCAGTCTAATTAAATGTTGAAAGATCATGCTCTCATAAATAGGATTTTAGATCTCTCCAACAGTTATTGATGTTCTGGGGAACTTATAAGTAACACAGACGTAATTGGTTATCAGAAGGCTATAAGAGCAACATTTGTCTTGAAATGCCTTACCTTAGCTAGATACCATGGGAAAATCCCGTCATAGTTTTCTGGGACACCAATTTTAACATTTGCCCCAGAGCATGGTACAAATGTGTAAAGTATCACCAACTGCAAAACAAATATATATATTTAGCGTCTCAGTGACATTGCTGAGTGGTAGGCAGTAGTTTGCTCTTGTTAATGAACAAAGTATAACAGTTGAGAGCAATTCAAAGAAAATGACCACATCTTACTGTGAGAGCTATGAGCATTGGTGTAGCTCCTCTGTCAGCCATGAGTCCCTGTAAATGTGGCAGATTCACAGCATTTCAAACCACATGGCCTCAGCCCAGCAATCAACACGATTTCTGTCTTGTTACTAATTCACCACCAGCGGATTGTTTCATACACACATATTTCACAGTTTTTGCCTAACAGCCTGCATTTTGAAAGATTAACCATCCACAAGGCCATTTAATCCGAGCCCCCACTGTAGTCTGCAGCTGAACAGGGGACCAGTAGAAGACATGTTTGATTTGGAGGTATAACTTTTGTCTGTTAAAATCAAGTCGGACAGATAGTTTATACCTGTCAGATATTTTTTTTAGATACAGCTGTTTTTTTAAGCAATACCAAATCACAAGCAAAGGGTGCAGTGGATAAGTAACAACAAAACCCTGAGCATACTCCATTAACTCCAAAAGAAGCCTCTACAGTACAACAACAAACTCTGGATATATCGTTGCTCAACGGACACCACAGATGACACCAGCGATAAAAGATGGCATGCATCAAGGTAAGTTTAAGTGTCATCAATTAAGTTGTGAAACCATTTTAAACCAAACAGTTTGTTTTGTTCTTACCTTGTCCAAATGATGTGTGTGCTCCCTCTGAGAGCTGTGAGTGAAGTTTAAATTGCGTGGAAAAATTGCGTTCTTGTACTCCTCCAGTGGATTAATGGTTAACACCTTCAGATAAACATGCTTAACTACCTTGTTTCCTTCCTGTAAAAACCAATGGCCAGAGAGGTTCCATTCCACTGATACCATCAAATGAATATTCATGAGGATGTAAATGGTCTGAACAACATCTCCTTCTTCTCTGTTGCCTCCTGTTGAACACTTTGCCTCAGGAATAATGACAGAAGTGATTTTTTTTTTTTATTTGATTTTAGATTTTATTGAAAAAGGAAATCAACGTAAACAAAGAATTTCAAAATAATGTCAAGGTTCACAAGACTAATATAACGTATTGCTTGACTCATACATTCACCACCTGAATTCAGTGTTATGGAACAACATAGAATAACAGAAGTCTCCTCTCATCTTTAACTACTCCTCAGTAACTTGGCCGAGGCACGAACCTGCGTACCGCGTTTCAAGTAAATACTCCAGATGATCGTGTTTGTGATCCTGTACCGTGTCTTTTAGAATAATGAGATGTATGTTGCATTCAGCATCATTCATGTTATAATATATACATCGATCCCCTCCAAGAAAGGAGCACAACATTAACCCAACAGCAAGGCAATCTTTGCAACTCAGTAGAAATAACAAGCCTTTGTGGATTTTTCATACATACTGATCATATCATGACAGCAACAAGTTTAAGGCAAACAAACATCAAATAAAATGAAATAAAGTAAGTGGTTGCAAAGCTTCATGCAGGTTATCACCATTATCATGATAATGATATTATTTTTATTAATGAAGTCCTTTCTTTGCTTTGGGTTGGTGTCTAAAAAATAAAAATATATTTCTGTACAGCTCTATTAGTCCTTTAGGGTTAGTGTTAAAACACACACAGCGTCTGGTCTTCAGAGGCCAAAGAAAAAAAAAGTCCATCTGTCCTGTTGGGTCCTCAGAGAACGGTTAGGTCATGGCAGGACTTTGACTTCTGCCTAAAGGCCATCTTCTTGTTCTTGCGTGCAACCATGCGGCCCAGGAAGCGTTTCGCCTTCTTGCCGATGCTCTCCCTACGCCTGCAGTTGGCCATGCGTCGTGCGTTCTCCTCCTTGCTGTCTTTCCTCAAGCGGATCTGTCTGACGATGCCCTCGAATAGGTCCTGCACATTGTGGTGAAGGGATGCAGACGTCTCAATGAACTTGCAGTCAAATACCACTGCGCAGGCGCTTCCCTCTGCAATAAAGGAACATGCAGATAGAGGAGGAAAATTAGTATGTTGAGTCGATGTACATGAACAAAACAATAGGGTAGAATCTCAAGTACATTAAACTGAAAATAATTACTCTAGATAGCTTAGATTAGCCCAAACTTTGACTAATAGCTAGTTTGCAGTGCAGGTCTGGCCTGAACCTGAGCAGTCAAGTAAGGAATGTACCTGACCCCACCAAAGCCAGTCAAGCCCATCTAGTGCTGTCAGATTTGATCATGAGAAGACTTGAGAACAGCTTTTAAGCTTAAAATTATAAATATTAGATTATATAAAGTAACCAAATTTTATAACCCACTACCCCCTGGCTTAAAACATGTATTAGCTTAACACATCACACCTCTGTAGCACATTTTAAGCTCAAAAGTTAGTTGATCATAATGACTTACCATCGACTGAAACCTCCCTGGACCGCACCAGGTCACTCTTGTTGCCCACAAGGATTATGGGAATATTCTCTGACTGCCTGGCCCGGCGCAGCTGAATACGAAGCTCCGACGCCTTCTCAAAACTAGATTTGTCTGTCACTGAATACACAATTATGTAGGCATCCCCCATCCTCATGCACTGTTCCTTCAGCCACTGGCTGTTATCCTTTGGGAAAGACACAGAAACCAAGATTAACTTCATATTTGGGAGATTCAGTTTTTAATGTGATATGAATATGAATCAATGCAAATGGACAAGTGTGAATATTAGAGGACTCACCTGTTCCCAAATGTCATACAACACAATGGATGCCTCTTCTTCATCCACCTCGATACATCTGTCATACGTGTTTCCTGAGGACAGGGGGAAAAGAAATACGTTACACACTGGCAGAGGAGCAAAGCATCTCTTATCTGCACACTCGTGTGTGTTGTCAATGTGTGTTGCTGCTTTTCTTTTGTTTTCGATTGAAGCACAGAGTTGATCACAGCCTGTGATCAAGTCATCGCTGGCCTTTTATATTTTCCCCTCACATTATGCTATGTGTTTTTGACAGCTGCTCTACTGAGGGCAGGGCTGGTGCCTCGCTGCAGATGGAAATAGCAATAATCAATGTGAGCAAACTCTTGCGTGCAAAAATAAGAACACTGTTTTGTTTTCCCAATCCACCAGCTGAACTGTATGGCTGTCCTCGCAGACAAATTGTGAATTACACTTCTATGAAGCTTCATGTGGTTTTTATCAATTTTAATTACAAATTTAATTCACATCTTTAGGATTCATGTATTCATGCTTTAACTCCAAAGGTCCAAAAGTTTAGCTGTTTTTATTTTCAATCATTCAATCTTGTATCTCTGAATATTCAAGTAATGTAACTGTGCTGTTTCTATATAGAGAATAGACGGCTTAACTGTGTGTATGGCGGTTGCTAGGGTTGATGACTCATCCCCAGCATCACCATTTACCTGTTTCATCGCAGTCGTGACCAGCATCCTCAACTCCTCCGAAGACGCGCGCCAGGCTGGACTTGCCGACACCGTGCTCTCCGAGGAGAACCACCTTGTACACTTGGGACTCTGCTTCACTGCCGGTGGAGATCACCGAGTCAGAGGAGTCAGAAGCGCAGCTGCCCCGGTGCTGCTCGTTCGGGGAGTAGGACGTGCATCGCAGGAGGTTTGACAGCTCATCGGTCTGCCCTGTCTGTGGCATCGTGGCGCGCAGGTCCCGGTCGTCCACGGGCATGCTTCTCCGGTGTAGGTTCGGTAGATTCATGGGGAATGGCACGCTTCCTCTTCTCTTGTCCATGTTCCGCAATTTGTCACCTTTGTTCAGAGTCATTGTGCTTGTACCGAGGATCTATAGATAGATGTGGCATGCGTAAATCCGTGCTCTTATGATCACATTCAAAGGAAACGCGTACAAGTCTGAACAGGAATGCAGTTGATGATAAAACAACAGTTAAACATCATTAAAAGTCGTGTTGTAAGATTTAAACATCTATTAGACTAAGTGGCCAGAAAATAAGTAAATATCAAATGTTTTTTTCTGCCCTGGCCACGTTTATTCAACTCTACGAGAGATATAAACGCAAAACATCATCAAAAACTTAAAAATCTCTCATCAGTACACTTACTCGGTGCTGGCAATTAAAATCCAACGAAGGCAATCCAATAATCCTTGGTTAGAAGAGTTGTTGTTGCCTGAAAAAGCGGTTTTGCTTGAGTCTGATGAGAGTCGCTGCTCACCTCATTTATATGAGACTGGCAGTGACGTCGGCAGGGATTCGCCCCAGAGAATCACGTCTCCGCTTATTATAGTGGTGCGTAACGGTCACATCATACAAGAGGAGGGGGTGTATGACTGGAAGAGCTGAGGAATCTCCCTTCCGCATCGCCAAATGGAGAGCTTACCTCTGAGGGGGCGGCCAGAAATGAATCCTTGAAGAGGGGAAAGCCCACTTAAAGCTAGGGTGATATAAATATTTGATATTAACTTAGGAGATAAATTTAGAGATGGCGGAAGGATATTCGCATGATGCAAGATGTTAAGGTGCATTACAGGGCGCAATGCATTGACCTGACGAGTGCTTCGATGTAAATACGATCTCGTGCCTTGGTTAAAGTGATTATCAGTTTCAATTTTCATGGTCAGCTTCAAGTGCAGCAACAGTTCAACATCGTGTGAATTTCATTTTAATGTGAAGAAGTTGCCCCATATAAAAATGCTTAGGTATAGCTTTACGGGTAAAATTAAACAACACAAGTATTAGCCCATTGCATTTGAAATATGTTATTGATTGCTTTCTGTGGCAGCCGTAGGGCAAAATCATTTTTTTGTGCATTTACGCAGCATATTGAAAAACTAAAATTTGGCAATGAAAATGCTATGAACACATAAAATTTCCACACACGGTGGCATTTATTTATCATGCATCCCTCACTCTCCACCCACCACCTCAGAGTCTGAAAATGAATGCTGCAGCCACAAAAGCACAGTTGCAGAGTAGCTATAATCCTCCACAGACATCAGGCATATCATATTGTTTTCATTTTAAAATTGTAGGCTATGTAACACATCAGAAAAAGTCTTGTTATACTGTCCTCGTGGAACTGAAATTACTTTCTCTGTTTCGCTTCTGCTTGTATTTCGATGTTTACTCTCACACAGCGCTACCTGCAACACGACGCTCTTCAGGTAGAATTGAATTATCCAGCATATATCAGACTCTGCATTATGTGTTGCTGCCCCCCCGTGATTCAGATGTTACATTACAGCTGAACCTGTTGCTCTCTACACTATTTTCTACTTGTCCCGATGTGTAAATACGTACACAATACAGTAATAAACAAGCCAAAATAATAACCGTGGCTGTTTTGTTTGTTTTTCTTTTTTAAATCTACTTATTTGTCTTAGTAGCACATCTCCGATTTTATCTTTGACTGTGTGTCATTTTATTAACCCAAACCCTCTGGGTTTGGATAGAGTTCAATGTTGAATTATACAATGCACATGAATAAACACAGATAAAGAGGTGGAATAAAGCACAAACTAGAATGATTTTCAAGGCTTGTTAGCATTTTTTCTTTTTTCTGAAGTAATGCCCAAAGAAATGCAACTTCATACAAAACTAAGACTTCATTTATTGTACAGAAAGATTGAAAAAGAAAGAATGAAGAAAACTTTGCATTTCTAGCAATTCATGCACATACACACCTCTGATGTTTCACAACAATGCTCAGCAACTTTTTATTTTTTTAACCACAACATGACAAACAGACTCTTAACTATGTATTTACCTGTTTTTCCACCGGCGTAATTCAATAAGCTTACAAGCCAATAGGAGTAAAACATAAAAGTGTTAGTGTGTGATAGTGTGCAAGTGGTGGAAAGTAACCAGGTACATCATTAATTAGTATACCTGGTTACTAAGGTTTTCCAATACAATTTAAGGGCAAATACAAATGACCTGTGGAAAGCAGAACTAGATCTTCTGCATCTAGTTGGTCACAAATTTCATAAGGAGAAAAGGCCCTTACTAGCACCGTCAACATGCTGAAACAGAGCTCATAAGCAAAGCAAGCATTCAAATGCTCTTTGTGCTCTCCTTTAAACAATGACTGGACCAACATTGGTGTCAACAGTGATCTGTCTTTTAAGGCAGTCACAGGTGCTGTGACTCTGAAATAGATTTGATGAACTAACAGAAGGGTTTCTTGAAATCAAAAGTGAAAATGAAAAGAATATATACAGTTATCTTGAGTCTTGACCCTGATACAGCATTATTAGTCACTTGCAATGTTCCCTCTAATTTTTCATATGTCTGGGCATACAGACAACCTCCCTGAGTACACTGAGGACCACTGTGAACAACATCAGATGTGCACGCTGTGGCCACACACCAGTATCACACCTGGGATCATAGCAAGTTTCATGGCTTATTAAAAGAATCAAATCACAACAGCAATTTCCATTAGTTTACCTTTAATATAACTGATTTGGCCCACTTAAAATGAAAAAGACAAAAATCTTGTTGTTCATGAGATGTGTAGTATGTTATATGTGAGAGTCCTGCTTTGGCCTGGGTGAGGTCCAGTTGTGGCCTGGGTGAGGGTCCTGCTCTGGAAGAAATGAGACATATACACCTTTCAGACATAACATTTTGTTCACATTAAAACATTCACATTTTCCACAATGACGTGTGCTGTAGCTTGTGATACAGTGTCTTTTATTAGCATTTCTACTACCCATAAATGATCTAGTCGTAATGGAATTTAATGATTAATATCCATAAATAAAACATCTTAATAAATGTCACTAGAATATGCACAAATCTGACTTAAATTTTACCTTATTTTTCACGTCTATCCTTGTCACTTCTCCAATGGTTGTACACTTTGTCCAGGTTGATGGCTCCGTCTGCTTCTTGCTTTGACTTTATGCGCATCAGCTGGTCCAAATGTGCCACTTCAAGACGATTTCTGGATGCTGTTTTGATATGATTCATCAAACTAAATCCTCTTTCACAATCTGCACTTGAAGCTTGAAATGTAGCACAAATATCCACAAGCTGTGAGATCTCCTTTAGCTCCTCACATCTAAGTGCTGCAGCCACCATATCTGAGAATGTGCTGATTGACCCCTGTTTAAGTTTTTGCTTCATTATGTACTTGAATTCAGCATATTGATTGTTAATGGCCTCCATAGACTGTGGGTGGTGGAGAATGGCCTCATACCTCTTTGCCAGTGTAGCAATGTCTGCTGATCCATAGTCAAAACTGATGTCTGAGCTCAGTGCTTCAATGTCAAATGCAGACCATTCCTTTAATTCATCCTCTGGAAAACGAGCATCCATGTGATCACAGAGCTTACTAATAAAAAGAGTAATCTCACCAGTATTTCTGCCATCAGCTGATGAGGTCCCCATTGCCTCTTTGACACGGTCACTCCACTGTACATCCTTCTCCTTCAAGTATTGGGAATGCAACTTCTCAATCTTTGCTCTAGCAAAGCAATATCCTTCCATCACAGTCAGGTTGTGTCTTTGTAAAGAGAGGCAGAGTTGTGCTAGCTCACCCAAAATATCTCCCAGAGCAGTGACAGTAACCTTGAACTTTGAATCACTCAGCTTTTTGTAGCAGTACGTTGCCACTGGATCTCTGTTATCAGTGAATTCTCTTTTGCAGTATTCTTCAAGCACAGTGTAGTTACTCAGAACAGTATTCACAGCTTGGTGTCGCGACAGCCATCACACTTCGTTCAGAGGCCTGAATGACAGTGTATCTTCATCAAGAATCTTTGCTAGGGCCTCCATTTTGCCCCTCTTCACAGTGGACCGAGAGAAAGTGGAATATACCGTTCTAAGAAGAGTTTCCACATCTCGCATCAAAGGCACATCTTTCCAGGCATCATCAATGCCCAAGTCCTCTCTATGGGCCACACAATGCAGTTTGGCGCTTCAACAAAGCCGCAACTCCGTTGTGTTTTCCTAGCATTACTGAGGCACCATCGGAGTTCAGCATCACCATTCTCTGCATGTCCAGTCCATGTTTGGAGTAAAACTGAGTTATTGCCTGCACAATATCCTGAGCAGTGCATGCTGTCAGCTGGATAATGCCACCAAACACAGTTTTATAGCTGACATCATTTTCCTCCCTGTATTTGATATATATGACTAGCATTTTGTGTACTGTTATGTCTGTGCTCTCATCTACTATCAGGGTATGCCAGGGTGCATTTTTAACATTGCACATAGTCTCATTCTGCACTATCTCATTGATTGAGTTCACAAATTCAAAGGCATAGTTTTTGCTTCGCCAGCTTTCTGGTATACTCACATACTTTGCCATGTGATCGTGGATTTGTTGAACTGACAGCATTGATGCATTCATTTTGATGGCAAGTAAAATATTATCAATGAGAACTTTAACTTGCTCAGGGTCAGATGTTTTTTTGTGTGACAGCTCGTTCCTTTTCTCCCGGTCTTTTGCGCTCTCCCGCAATAATGTACCAATCCCTTTTCCCATCTTGAGTCTTCGTACAATTCCAACAGCATTCAAATGACTTTTCTGCTGAATGTGTTGCTTGAGGTAGTCCAACTTCCATTCAGTCCACATTTTTCCTTCAGAAAACTCGCTTGCTACTTTGGCTTCGCTGCATGTTTTGCAGAGCAGACCTTTCTTACTCGAAAAAGAAAAAATCTCACCCAGTTTCACTGCTTGTTCTTCTGTTTGCACATACTCCGACAGCCATTCCATCTTAAAAGAAGCGCATTTCTTTTTTACTTTGGTTTGGTGAGTGGATGTATCACTGCCCGTTTGTTTCGCCATGATAAGGGGTTAGCATTAGCGTCTCTTAACTTCGCTGCACTGTTATTACCTAGACAACCTGCACGGTGCCACAGCGTGTATGGGCAGGGCTCGTACGCAAGTACTGTCAATGCCATGATTGGCTGCGTAGCGTAAGTGAATCGTATCGTATCATTGGCTGGACACCTGTCACTCACTGAGTTACACTGCAAAATGGTACAGAAAAAAAATGTTATAGGTCTAATTAATTTACAGTGCGCTGCATAGATTTTCTTGTGCGCTGAGAATGTGCGAGCAGTTAGAGGGAACATTGGTCACTTGTCATAAGCCAGAATGACAAGCATCATCTAACAGCAGCGGGAGCCTCAACTATGGTAACTCAAAGAACTAAAACTTAAGGCATACTAATTAGACAAACTGAAGTGAGACTGTACAGAAGATAAGTAAACGTGCACGCTACAATTAGAAACTAATGTACTGTCAACTTGTGCTAAATAAACATGATTAGCTTTTTCTGCTGCTGCTACTGCTTTGAGACTTCTACGCAGTCACTTCTGCATCTTGCCGAGATTAAATAAACCACTGGCCTGTTTCTACCTTCATGCTCCTTTTCTTCATCAGGGATCTTCTTGAACTGCACTTAGTCTGGCCCCTCACCTAGGACCAATTTGCCTTGGGAGACCCTACCAGGGGCCAATTTCCCCTGACAACATAGCTCCTAGTAGCCCCACAGACCAGTTATGTGCCCATGAAGCACACAAATTAGTCCTGTCCCTTTAGGAAAGTACTCCTACTCTCAACTCGTTATAGCGTGTAAAAGACACTTATCACAGCATCAGTCTCTTCCATTCAAACCTCTCCACCACCATGGGCAAGACCAAGGAGCTGTCAAAGGACGTCAGGGACAAGATTGTAGACCTGCACAAGGCCGGAATGGGCTACAAGACCATCAGCAAGAAGCTTGGAGAGATAATTCAAAAATGGAAGAAATACAAGATAACAGTCAATCGCCCTCACTCTGGAGCTCCATGCAAGATCTCACCTCGTGGGGTAAAGACGATTTTGAGAAAGGTGAGGGATCATCCCAGTATTACATGAGGGGAGCTAGTTAATGATCTCAAGGGAGCTGGGACCACAGTCACCAAGAAAACCATTGGTAACACACTTCGCCGTAAAGGATTGAGATCCTGCAGTGCCCACAAGGTCCCCCTGCTCAAGAAGACACATGTAAAGGCCCCTCTAAAGTTTGCCAGTGAACACCTGAATGATTCAGAGAAGGCTTGGGATAATGTGATGTGGTCAGATGAGACCAAAATTGCGCTCTTTGGCATCAACTTGACTCGCCGTGTTTGAAGGAAGAGAAATGCTGAATATGACCCCAAGAACACCATCCCCACTGTCAAACATGGAGGCGGAAACATTCTGCTTTGGGGCTGTTTCTCTGCTAACGGTACAGGAAGACTTCACCGCATTGAGCTGAGAACCTCCTGGCCTCAGCCAGAACAGTGAAGATGGGTTGTGGCTGGGTCTTCCAGCATGACAATGACCCAAAACATATGGCCAAGGCAACAAAGGAGTGGCTCAAGAAGAAACACATTAAGGTCCTGGAGTGGCCCAGTCATTCTCCAGACCTTAATCCCATAGAAAATCTGTGGAGGGAGCTGAAACTTTGAGTTGCCAAGTGACTGCCTCGAAACCTTCAGGATTTGGAGAGTATCTGTAAAGAGGAGTGGACCAAAATCCCTCCTGAGATGTGTGCAAACCTGGTGACCAACTACAAGAAACATTTGACCTCTGTGCTTGCCAACAAGGGTTTCTCCACCAAGTACTAAGCTTGCATTTTGCTTGAGGATCAAATACTTGTTTCACTCAATCAAATACAAATTAATTTATTACCTTTATTTTATGTTTTTTTCTGGATTTTTTGTTGATATTCTGTCTCTCTCTGTTAAAATAAGCCTTCCATAAATTTTATGGACTGTTCGTGTCTTTGTAAGGGGGTAAACTTACAAAATCAGTAGGGGATCAAATAATTATTTCCCCCACTGTATATATCTTTATCTATCTATCTCTATCTATCTGTCTATCTCTATCTCTATGTCTCTATAGATACACACACACACACACACACACACACACACACATTTAGACCAATGTCCCGATGTATAAATACATAGACAATACAGTAACAGACCAAATTTTCGGTCTTTGTTCCCAATTTGAAAGGATTTTAATGCACCATTCGCTAAACCAAAAATGTATTTTGAAAGATGACTACCAAAATTTTAATCAATTCCCCTGGGTGCAAATAGACTACTGAAGCTTATGTTGTTTGTTTTTACAAACATTTTTGTAATTCCTGTTGCTAGTTCACTATGCCCTGTAAATGTTCTAATTCATTAAATTTTGTTTGTATTAAATATAGAGCAGGTCTAGACCAAACTCTCAATATAAATTACACCCAACAGATCCCACCAGGAGCAAGCACAAACCTCGAGCAGACTCTGGCTCCAGGCGGGCGGCCATCTGCCTTGACCGGTTGGGAGGAAAGAGAGAGCGAGAGAGAATGATAGAAAGATACACATTAAGGCACTGTGGCAACCACAAACCCAGATTCTAAAGAAAGATAGATTGTCGTGTAGAAACGATCTATACACAACAATCTAATACTGAAATTAGGACATATCCAATGGGTGCATTGGCAGATGAGGCAGCTGAGTCACATGCTTGCTGGCTTGCTGGCTTGTTGGTCAGCTGAGACTCAGGCTTGCTGGACAGCTGAGGCACTGGCTCCCTGGGCAGCTGAGGATCAGACCAGCTGGGCAGCTAAGGTCCAGGTTTGCTGGCTCACTGGGCAGTTGAGGTTCCGCTGGGCATGCATGCCAAGACTTGGCTCACTTGGCAAATGAGACAACAGAGGTCTGGTTTGCTGAGCAGCTTAAGCTCTAACTCGCTGGGCAGATGAGGCCCTGGCTCGCTGGGCAGCTGAGGCTATGGCTCGCTGGGCAGCTGAGTCTATGGCTTGGTGTTTCACTGAGGGTCCAGCTACCTGGGCTTGCAAAGTCAACTTTTGAAGGGATTACCATACTGCAATCCAGAGATATCATGCTCAAGAAAAAAAATGTGTTAGGGCATAGCAGTCTTGACCATTGACCACCAAAATCAAAACATTTCATCTTCAAGTCCTACCACAACAATGTGAAAGACACAACAAAAAATAAGTTGCACCAATAGTAATGAACATTATAGTTAAACAGGTAATTACATGGATAAACAGTAAGAGGTATATGTATGAACAGTGGCCAACTGCAACCATCATACAGGAAGAAAATAAAAATTGCATTTTTTAAATGTAATTGCATTACGTTTTGAAGATCTACGAGTACACACAGAGACAGACATTTATGTGTGGTAGCCAAGCACAAAAACAACAAACACAGGAAAAACGAAAAAACAATGACTCACAATGACGCACCTGAAAATAGTTGCACTAGGAGACAACGGATAGACCGAGCGACTGACCAACCACAAGACCAAGCGACCGTCAAACCACAAGACCGAGCGAACAACTGACCGAGCAACTGAGCAAGCAAGATATTTTGGCAGTACAACAAAGACTGAAAGGATTTGACATGACAATGTTACATGAACATGAAT
Source organism: Datnioides undecimradiatus (assembly GCA_008933995.1). Classification (NCBI taxonomy): domain Eukaryota; kingdom Metazoa; phylum Chordata; class Actinopteri; order Lobotiformes; family Datnioididae; genus Datnioides; species Datnioides undecimradiatus. The sequence continues at coordinate 2,087,189 of WARS01000031.1, read as the reverse complement.
TAAAAAGTGACTTCAAAAACTCTTTGCTCCCGTTAGTTTACTTACGTGAATTACCTTTAAATCGTTTTATAAATGTGCAGCTTCATCAGGCCTAGATGAACTGGGTCACACAACAGCAGAAAGATTTAGAGAAAAACAAACATTAACCTACAATAAAAACAGCAGTTTAAAAAATATGGTTAAAAACTTATAAGAAGACTGAATCAACAGTATAATATAAAGTGGTATTACAAAAACACAAATTACATTGACTTACCAAGACACGCACGCCATTACCGCCAAGTGGGACACAGGAAAAGGCAGCTGCTTATATAGACCACTCCTCAGGAGGAGTCAAGTAAGGCTGTATCATTCCTGCAGGTTAATGATGCCTGTCTAGAAAATCTTTAACTTGCAAAAGTTATTCATTTTTATTAATTTTTATTAATAAACACTTTTCAGTCACATGCCATATAACATATACTTGCAGCCATCCCCCCAAAAAAGATGACAATCAACATAAATTCTTTGGTCACATAATTTATCCCCACCTCCTTAAATCTGTCTCTTGAAGTCACTGATATATATATATATATATATATATATATAGAATGTGTGTCTTTGGTTAGCTAAACATTGTTAGGAATAAGAATCGTTTCAAGTGTAAAGACTCCATGAAATGGGTATTTCATTTTCCCTCCAAAAGTTACTTCCTGAAAAACAGCCTATTGGTGAAATGCTGCACAAGTGGGCAGGGCTAAAAAACTTCAGCCAATCAAATGATCGAAAACTTTTTTTTTTTTAAAAAGTATTTCTCTGCTCTATTGGTTTATGTTTCCAAAGGTATCACTTCATCTGGCTTTTTGAACACAAGCTATGTTGCCCTATTTTCCATTAGAAGTATTGTATTTGAAGGAATGGTCAAAGCCAGATTGGGTGCTATTCTCACTTACAGTGGAGGGAGCTGTAAATTTACTCTATGTACATGATTGTGTTAAAAATTAGGAAAATTGTGCAAGTCGCAGATTTGTAATCGTGCAAGTAGTCACCAATCAACAGGAGCACCACCCAGCTGCCACATTAGCCCGCATATTTATTAAACTGCTCCTCTTATCACATTTTTTAACACTACACATTCACAGAATGTGCCAAGCAAGGTTTTCTCTTTCTTATGATATAGGAGCCAATCTGAGTTACTGTCCTTGTGGTAGAGGGAGACTGAACTGCATTGTGGTCACTAGTGATACATCCTTCTGTGTCGAGGTTTCGAAGCGTGTGCCGAGTAATCCAGGAGGGAACCGGAAGTCAACCTTTCAATGTGACATCGCGCATGCGCATGTCCCTCGCGTCTTCGACCTCTACTACAAACCGGTGAGAGCTAGCCTCCTCTATCTCAAACTGTTTTAGCAAAATACAGAATTATTTCGCTTCCGTGTAACTCTTTGTCTTTGTAGGTCTGTTATCCACAGCGCTGCTCAGCTCTTTTGCTTTTCCAACTAGCTCATTTTTAGCAGCGTGGTTCGGTTTGTAGCTAATCTTGACCTTACTTGCGTGTGTCCATGTAACTTTGCACACTTTGTACTCTCTTATTTAAGTGAACTAGTGACAGCGTATACCAGTCGACGTTGTTCATTGCTATGTTTCATGTATTGCTTTCTGCAGACGGCAGACACTGAATCAAAGCCAGCTCCTTAGGCTGACCTGACGTCTCTTCGTAATGTACGCCTGTGCTAAGTTCGTCTCCACGCCCTCTTTGGTGAGTCTGCATGAATGAATGGAGATAACACGAATGTACTTTTCAAGTGTACTTAGCTGTGCCTGCTGACATCGTGATAGTTTGCAAAAAACTGCTAGTCTGTGTTTAGGCCAAGCAGCTGCTATGATGTAGCCTGCTAACACTGGCACTGTGAAGCCGACTTTGACCCTCTGCCAAAGTCAGCAAGTGTTCACCTGCAAGGACGTCCTAGATCTGAGCTTTATCAGGTAAAACTCAGTAAACTCATCGGAAACAGTTTTCCCATCTTTTAAGATGATAGATCAAATAAATTATTGTCTCAGTTTTGCAGTTGAAACCTGAATTGTTTCTGCAGAAACACTACCATGAAGACTGTCTAGTTTCTGTATCTATTTTCTACAAACCAAAGGGAACCACATGCTTTTTATGCTGTCCTGAGCAGAGTTGGTGTAATCTTAGCAAAGTCAGTCATCACTGTAGCATGGTGGTAAAGCCTCTTACCAAAGCACAAGTGTCACAGTTAAATGTGTATTATTTCTTTCTGTACACAGGTCCGTGCTGGATCTCGGGCTCTGTACAGACCACTCTCTGCAGCAGTAGTCTCAGATGCCAGGAAAGCAGATGTAAGCATTTATCTGTACTTACACTTACAACTGATTTATTGACTTTGAGTGTTCACAGAGAAACTATCACAGAGCCATTAATCTCCTTTGCTATTCTCATAACCTTATTTCTCACATAGAAGGTGTGACCCATATACATTTTAATCCAAGGTAGTTTATCAGTAAAACAGTTTGCGTTTGTGAAACTTCCTAACCTATTTTTAAGTACAAATGGAACTTGATTTTTAATCTTAGTTAAAGCAGCAAAGCAAACAAGGCCAAAGCCTGGGTACTGCATTTTCAATGCTGCTTAACTAATATGCAACATTGCATATTTGTAAACTGCCAGCAAGAGCAATAACAGCAAAAGCTAACATTAAACTCACCTTTTCCCATTTTAACAAATGCAGTACTAAATTCTGCATCAATATGGGAAGCTTCCTTTACCTTTCTAAAGTCACACAAATGTTCAGTTCAGTTTTTGGACATTCTTAACAAATAACATTGCAGAGGAAAAAAATTGGGTCAGGGTTTGACTGTGGAATGAACTTCGTAGGTATGTTAATTTCAGGATGAATGCATGAAGCAATAAAGCCGACTGCATGTTTGAAGATGAGACCTCAGAAGCTTTTGCAGTAACAAAAGTAATTGGCATTGTGCAGCAACGTTTGCAAACTTCTGTGGAAATTTTATTTGTGCAGTGGGGAGCTGGTAAAAGATCACTGATTACATCTTTAATTTATTGTTTGTTAAGAAAAATCATTGATAGAACCACAATGGCTGATAATTGTGGTCCACTGTGTGCCAAATACATGTAATACATGATATGTTACTCTGCATATTTATTTGGGGAAGTACTCAAAACTGAAGAGTTTTATAAATAATTTGTCTGTATATTTACTAGAAAGATGTTTAGTCACTGTATTTGTTTATTCAAACCTTGTTTTATTTTTATATTTCAGACTGCTTCACTCTTAGCTCCACAGAGCATTGTTGCCCACCAGCAACAGGTGGCGCTGCGGGCATTTCAGACTAGCGCTGTGAGCCGCGACATCGACACTGCTGCTAAGTTCATTGGTGCAGGAGCTGCCACAGTGGGTGTGGCCGGATCTGGTGCTGGAATTGGAACAGTGTTTGGTAGCCTTATCATTGGATATGCCAGGTAAAAATTAAACACGTCCTTTAAGTTGTTTTTTGTTTGTTTGTTTTGTTTTCACATCGACTAAAGACAGAATGCTCATGGCCTCCACTCGTTGATAAAATTATTTGACCACGTTTATGTAATCCTTCCTGGGGTATCTTCAGGACAGTTCTGATTGTCTGCTCACTGAAATGTTTTGGCAGTTGCACTTATTCTTAAAAACTGTCTCTCTCCTTCTCAACAGGAACCCCTCTCTGAAGCAGCAGCTGTTCTCATATGCCATCCTGGGCTTTGCTCTGTCTGAAGCTATGGGTCTTTTCTGTCTGATGGTTGCATTCCTTATTCTCTTCGCCATGTAAACCAGTTTGGCATTTTGCTGTAAAGGGATACATCACAATTTTGAAAAGAATTAGCAGTTCGACATGTACTTGAATGGCACGATGATTTCAGCTTGCCGTGTCTGCCATTCTTGTTCATTGGTGTTTCGTAGAGGATTGTGAACCCACTCAAGTATGAAGCTCTGGTAAACCCAAATCATTGTTAATGATGGTTTTGCCAATATATTGTATATTTAATCAAATGTTTTTGTTAACATACATGCAACCAATAACAGAAGTAAAACGTTAAATTCATCATGTGTCTTTGTATATTTGTATATGGTAGACAGGTCTCTTGGTGTGGACTGTTTCTGTAAAGGTCAGTTTCGAAAGGTCAGTGACACCATGTTTCCTGAAAAGATAAAAATCAAGTAGACTCAAAATTGATGTCAAATTTGATAAATCTGACCAATCAAAGTCTTGGCAAGCTAGCTAAATTAAAATTAGCCCCACAATGTGTATTCAGTTGCTTCAAGTAAAACTACTCATGCCTCAATGAAAATGTCACAGGTAGACGTCTATATAAGGATGCAAGTATAATCAGGAACCAGGAATCAGGCTATTGAAAGTATTACAAACAAAACACAACGCAGATAAATGCCCCTTGTGACTGTTAGGTCATTAGATCATTACTCATGCTTTCATTCAGAAGCAGGATTTTACTTTTGTAGCTGAGTGAGGCGGAGCCTTGTATAGGATCTCATCTGTTGATGTCAATCTGCTGATTATTTTTATCGTTCATCAATGTCAAAAATTCAGAAAATCATTAAAATTGTGTCTGTTCAATAGTACAAAAAATGAGTTAAAATAAAGAAGATAAAAGTTACAGTCTCAAACAATTCTTTAATTAGTGCTTCAGAGTGGTTTTGCATGAAACTGCAGCTGAAACCAATTTGTAAAAAAAAAAGTGAAGTTGTAATGTCCACGCACGTTTGCAAAATACTAGATTAACTAAAGTAGCCATGTAAATGTAGTGAAGTAAAAAGAAAAATATACATAAAATGTGAAATATTTCCCTGTGAAACGTGAAGTAGAAGTAAACATGGCATGAAAAGAAAGTAAGTCAAGAAGGTAAAGAACAAGTAGGCCTTAGTCAAATGTGAGGTTAAGCACAATACTCGAAGAAATACACTTAGTTTTCAGTACTGCCTTCCGTTCTCCTGAGATCATTAACTGGGTTAAAATCAACGTTTGAATAAATGATTTTCAGTTAACTACGGGGAGAATGGGTAGGTCGACTGACCGGTCTAATTTGTTGCAAAATCAGCTTCAGGGTAAGCATTTTATCATTTCTTCCGTGCAGAGAGTGTCTGTGGGGAACAATCTAAAACAATCACTAACATTGCTTCTTTATCCAATGAATACATTTTCAGGTCAGTGGTTTGTTGAGGCGTCGACGAATGGTGGGTATTTTACACCCTAACACGAGTATCTCAGGGATGTAAATATCAGGCGGAACTCAAGAAACGCAGTCAGAGTTGCAATACGACACATTTGAGGAGCGCACGTGTACGTGACGTTAACGAAAGAAAGCAATAGCAAACAAAATATAATCGAATATATATGTTAGACTATAGAAATACCGAGCACCCAATGTCTGCATACACGTTGTCAACACGCCGGCTTTACAGTAAGTTGAAGATAATTTGTTTAAAAGGTCAGAAGCTGCCGTCGAAACCTCCGCGGTGGTTGTTGTTGTGCAGCTGTCACACGAGACCCGGTGCTGTTTCACACCTGAACGAGCTGAAACCACCGAACGATCATCAGGTAACGCAGGGGAGGGTCCTTCCTCTGCACTGTTTGTATGCTGTGTCCTTGTCTCATTTGTAAGCAGTTGCTTGGCTTTGTCATTAGCAATTTACAGCTCCTGTCAAATTGCACACCTGTCACACAGCCTTCGCAGGTTTACCATGCTTAATCCTTCACTTTTCAGCAGTCCGTTATTACTTTCTCAGATGAAGATTAGTAATTCTCTGAGTGATTGTTTTGAGCATTAGCCTGATTAAAAACCTTGTAGCTAATGAGAGTTTGGCCAAATTAGTTCCTCATTTGGAGAAGGCAGCAACTTTTGTTCACCACACGGAGTAATATGGGTCATTTAAGAGGTCATTTATTTTGTAACTGAAAATGTAATTGAAGAAAAAGATCAGCTAAATATACTATATAATATCATACCAGGGGATGTCTGAGCAAATCAGAACACATACTAATAAAATACTAATACAGTCCAGTTTTCCACTGATTATTGCAAATTATGTCTTTAATAACATATGTATTATCAACATAGGTAAAATAACAAAATGTGGCAGCTGCATAAGGTCAGTAGTTACACTGTATACATCATTAAGTCTTGCATGGTTTGTGGAGCTGCCATGCACATTTAGCCATCGACTAAACATACCTGCAGCAGGCGTGCCTGTCCAAGGCTGAGTTTACACTCATCATCCACCAGGGGTAGTGAGTGTTCAAGACACCACACAGCAGGGTTTTTGACCTCAGTTTAGTGAAAACAGTGAAAATCCACCTTTAACTACATATGTCCCTGTGAAACTACCCACAGCGCAGTCAGAGTCCACTTTAAGGATGCAGCATGATTTTTTCTAGAATTTATGTCTGGATTACATTTTCACTAGTGTTTGTATATAGCAGGTAACAAAAAGGCAGAAAAAGGAAAGATCTCCATGTCAACAAGTACTTGACCAGTTTGACCAGCAGTACAGTCAGGAACTTGGAGAGTTTTGGGCGTCTGCGAGGTAAATTGTGTTCAAAATAATTATTGCAGCTTACATGTGGACGTGGTGTGTATCCTTCTGTCATTAGGATTGCTCTTCTCTTGCAGATCAGTGCTCCTGGACCCTCAGTCCTGGCAATATGGGGTCATGCTCAACCGCTTCAGCTCTGTGACAGACGTCACACAGGTTCTCCAGTCACAGGGCTTTTCCACATTGCTACCTCAAACAGATGTGTCCACATTACTCTGTAATGGCCCTTCAGGAGCATTAAGTTCTAAACACCAAAAAGGAAAAGACTCTCTGTTGCCCCCTCACTTCAACTCCCAGTTCCCCCTGCGTAACTCCCATCTCCAGCCAGAGAGCACCTCACATGCACTCGGGCAGGACCTTGAATCAGAGCCGTTCCTCACTTTTCACCGTCCTTCATTACAATGTTACATTCATCCATATCCAGTGCGGTTTCCCTCTCAGGCTCACAGCCCTGGCCAGCTGAAGCAGTACTACCTCCTGAATGCAGCATCCTTGCTTCCAGTACTGGCTTTGCAAGTCAGAGATGGGGAGAAGGTGTTGGATCTTTGCTCTGCCCCTGGAGGCAAAGCCTTAGCCATAATGCAGTGCGCCAGCCCAGGTAAAATAAGTATTTTAAATGGACTTTGCAAAGTTGCATTTTTTTGTATTATGCAAAGATGTATGAGGCTGGATTTAGTTTGAAAGTAAAACCTTGCAATACAATCTTAAATACTGGACTTTGGTACCTTCATAATAAAATGTACTTATCAGCTCATATCTATAATCAGTTTATGAATATAAAAGTTATACATCAAAGAAATGAACCCAAATCCCATTTGCTGATCACCTTTTCAGTACATAACGTGTCTGTTAACAAGGGCTTTTCACAGAAACATCTTGTTGTTGATGTTAGAGCTATACTTTCCATTTAAGATGCTACATTTGAATCCAAGGAATAATTTAGTGTGCTGTGAAATGTATATTTGCAGCAAATACTGTTACTGTAAAGTAATGTTGCCCTGTTTTGTGCTCCAGCACTTCTCTGCTGTAATGAACCCGACCCTCACAGACGGGACTGGCTGGCCAAAACCCTGGAGTCTTTCTTGCCTCGCTCACTGAGCAGCAGAGTGATTGTGTCCGCACAGGATGGACGGTCTTTTGGACAAAGTGAAGGGGGATCATACGACAAGGTGGGGAGAGTCATGTTTATGGTAGCATGTGAATGAAAGATTGTTGCGGTGTCTGACAAATTGAGGTGTTTTGCCTGTTTTTCAATGCCTTGGCTGGAAAAGGATGAGACCAACAAGCCTTTGAACAAAAGCTAATAAGCCCAGCGGAAAAGAAGAAAAGCATTTATTCAAAACAGGAGCGAAGAAGAGGCAGGCAAATGGCCAGGAAGAATCAAAGTGACCGATAATGGAGCAAAATATTGGAAAAAAAAAAAGGAGAGCACAGAATGAAAAGGTTGAGAGAAAGACGGTGTGAGCAAAGACTGAAAGGTAAAAGCATAGTGCAAACACACAGTGCGCACTCAAGCTGTATTGTGGCACTGATACAGCTCTGTAAAGTCTGCATAGAGGGCAGATTCGTGGGAAGATTCTCAGCTGAGGTGTGAAGTTTCAGAGACAGTAATTTTACTTTCTTTTTCTACACTGACTATTTGTCTTTTTTCTGTTACCATCAGAAAATATAACATGTACTTTAGTTTTTTGGCAAACCTTTGTGTTTGCACCCTCTTTCGCCTTCATTAACTGTTACCTTTTGCTTTATTTAGACTGTAAAATGCTACATTTCTTGCTCTGGTTTGCAGGTTTTAGTCGATGCTCCATGTTCCAATGACAGGAGCTGGTTGTATTCTTGCAGCAGCCAGCAGGGGGAACAGAGACTAAAGGAAAGATGCAGGCTGCCTGCACTTCAAGCTCAACTGCTTAGGTAAGCCTTATCCCCAACCTAAAGAAATGTCTGCAGAGAGTTTACGCATTGAAATTAAGGTGCCGATGAGGGGTGATGAAAGATTTCTCTTTGTTTTAAATAACACCTAAAATAATGTAAACACTTTATGCAAAAGGGCTTAGATTAATCGCAGTCACAAACAGTGCTACAAGATGGCATTAGCTTAGACTGACAGGTGGTTTGTGTATGTGGTCAAGGGAAAAAAGGCCTGACAATCAGCCCAAAGTTAGCATGCAGCTTAATATCATCCAGCTTTAAGGCAGTGACTTGAAATGTTTTTTAATCCCTTGTCATGATGTGCTGCATTGGTTTTCTCCCCATAGATCTGCGCTGTCAGCGGTGCGTCCAGGGGGCACCATTGTATATTCCACTTGCACACTGTCCAGCTCTGAGAACTACGCTGTAGTTGAGGCGGTGCTGAATAGCTGTCCTGAGGCTGAACCTGAAGACCTGTGGGAGGAGATCGCTGTTCCTTTATCAAAATACTTTGCATTTAGTCCTGCTCACCCCGGTCAAGGAGGAGAGGCTCTTCACAAGCCATCCCTGCAGCCACAGAATGGCAACGTGTCCTCTTATCGCCACAGACTTGGCATATTAGTGGTTCCTCAGCCCGGCAAGACCTGGGGACCCATGTTTTTGTCTCGGATTAGAAGGAGGAAATAGCGTGTATCCTCCTGTTCCAGAAAGATATGTGGAAACAAAGAGCGAAACATACACATTTCCTTGGTACGATATATTTTATTACCTGCAGGTTTTTCATGAAACTGGCTTTAAACTTACTCACACAAACTGATAGACCGTCAAATTCACACTTAGCAATCTGCAAATTCTACACAGTCCCTATTTCAGCCGACAGGTAGATGTAAACATGTTGATGTCAACACATGCAGCCAGAGAGAGAACATCCCATCACATCATTCAGCCTTCAAGGATCTGCATTTATTTAAAGCAGCTATTATGGATATGTTTACAGCAACAGTGAATCAAATGACAAAGTGATAATGTGAAAGGTAGTGATGATCCTACAGAGAATTATCACCCGAATCTGCGACTCCCCATCTACTTAATGGACCTGTGCACATTTAGCTGTGAAGTTGCACCTTTTGCTGTTTTTGTTCCACTGTCACTCATTCATATTGTCAGTGTTTGGCTGCAGCAGACACTGAAAGCTCTTTTAAGAGAGACACTTAACAGATAAAGAGGCATTTCCTTCAGGTGATGGTAGAAACCAAAACAGAGCTAAAAGAGAGTGAGAATTACTGGACTCACACTCAGCAGGCAGCCAGAAACAGGACTCTTTTGTTGCCATTTTACCTTAAAAAGTGCTAAAATGTTTTTTATTCATTCAGTTTTTTTGCTGCACCCAAGCAGCCAAATAGTTAAACACTGACCCCGTTTTAATCTATTGTTTTTTTTATTATTTATTATTGATTTTTTTATGACAACTGAGGAAACGACTGACACTGCAGATGCACAATTAGATGGTCGACTGATCATTTTAAGTGCTTCACATTAATAACCGTGCCCATGTTGTATAATAAAATTGATAATACCATAAGACTGCAATATTCCATAAGCTTGTAACATTAAAAATTCATTCACAGTTTATTCTGTTCACAGCAAGTGGTCATCGTGAGAGTTTTATTGCAGTTTTGTGAGTTTTACTTTCTAAATACTCCTCAAGATCACATGACTAAGCACCACATCCAACGCTCACGTTCAGGACCGCCATCTTCGGAGCCTGACTCAGTAAATCAGGTTGTGCTCATTAAATTTTGATTACCTCTCGACTTAAGCCATCACTGAATTTTTAAAAAGTTTCTATGTGAACGCCCAGTGACTGATATGTTTATTGGCCTGTGTATGTTTTTAAATATCCTAAGTGCCATAACACAACTGGGAATGTTTTCAGACATGACACACTCAACAGGAGGCTTAGTTTCCTCTCTGAGTGATTCATTTAATAACTGAGAAGATCAGAAATGGTATAATTAACGGACAGTTTCTCTTTCATCATTTCCACCACTGCAGCCCATGCATTGTTCTACTCTGAATTAAACTGTGCTGTAGGTCTCACTAAAGGTAATCTTACATCTATCATCACACCTCCCTTCAGTGTGATTGAGACGACAGTATCATCTCTTATAGTGGCTCATTACCTGGATGGACATGCTTTAGTGAAAAGTAGACTATTTCATGGCAGCATTGTTGCTTTTCATCAGCCTGTGATCGCTCAGACCAGAAGCCGAAGGTGTTCTGAAAGTAACCGCAGACAATAACACACAAGAGTTCACATATTTTTATCCTTTGAACATAACAGTTTGACAAAATACACTGGTGCAAAGGCAGTTACTGTATGTGTGGAAACCCTTATTTCCTCCCTCCAAATATATACTGCCGGTGGTTCTGAGCAAGCCTGCGAGACCCTGTCAGAGATGTGATTGCTGAAATAGGAAAGCTACAAGAGCCTCGCACTGGTTTCAGCCAAATACTCTGCTTAGCCATAGACACAAGCATTATTGGGTGCATTTATGTGGCTATTTTTATTGGTTGTCCTAGTTTTGCTCCACTTCTGCATGTCTTTGAAAAGTAGCTCCGGCCTCTGGTACGAGTGCATCATCGCAGCACCACAACATCAGCACAACTTGTGAGTAGCGAGATGTGGAGATGAAGAAGGGGCTTCATTGGGGTTAACCGTGTTGCTGACCTTTGTGTGAACTCTGGTTTGTTGATGTTCCCCATATTGCAGTGTTTCCTCAAGGGGAGAATCTCTAAGCAGCTTTTCCTCCACTTCAAAGGGAGAGAATATAGGCCTGCTTTGCATAATCAGGTGGGGAACAGCTTTTTGCCAGAGAGGCAGGAATTAATTTGTGCCACCGCCAGATGTAATCATTAAAACTCTAGTCATTGACAATAAAGGGGGAGGAGGAGGAGGGGGAGGGGGGAAATAGAGGAGGAATTGTAGAACAGTAGATAAAATGAGAAAGAGATATGAAGCATAGTATGGTACCGATTGCCAGAGGACCCTTACAGCTAAGCAGGCTAATCTGGCCTGAGCTTCTGTGAAGCCCGAATGACAATTTTCACTCTGGTAACATTCAGCTCTGTCACTCTGTGTGTAGACATGTTTGCATGACGTAAATCGCCTCTTCTCCCTTATAAAAAAAATGACTGCACTAATGATCTTAGTGATGAACATGTTGGAAACACCTCATGTGAAAGGGTTTAAAATTTAGAAAAGCCACAGTTAGTCATGGCGTTATATACGCCAGTCATACTTAAGGCCATTTAGCAGAATGTGTAGGCTTTAAAGCTCCACTCACAGCCTGTAAATGTACAGTATGGTTCAGTCTCACTGCTCTCATTAACCCCATTTCTGGGTAGCACGCAGCTGTTTGTTTCAGCAAAACAGAAACTGTGAAATTCACCGTACTGTAGCTGCTGGACACCAAACAGCACACAGACCAAGCGGAGAAGAATTATTCATGTTCGTTAATTAATTTTTGTGCATGAACAAAATGATACATGCATAAACAAGATAGTGGACAGGAAATCAGAGAGTTAGAAAAATGTCTTTATTGGTACTGCAGAAATCCAATCCGATTCAATCGCACTGTTAATCTGGTGTCATCCCACTTTGTGAAAAATGTTTGACTTGAAGCGTTTGACACTGAACGTGCGGGACAGTTAACAAGTGGGTCTATAGATTTTGTACTGTTTGGGGTATTCATCACTCATTTCAAGCGTCATCATTTGTCAATATTCCATCAGTGGAAGTGAGTAACCAGGACGGCTGCTCTTGATTGATTGGTACACAGCTAATCTCTAAGGGGGGGGGAAGTCTGCGAAGAATGAATCCTTACACAGGTCAAGTCAAACTGTTTGTCCATGTACACGCACAAAAACATGAATTTTGTGGGTTAGTCTACAGCTTTTTACTGAACTAAACATGCTGTATTATACAACAAAAGGACAAGCAAGTTGTTGATCTGGGATCCCAAAGAGAGAATACCACAAACGTTAGAGGACAGACTTAACTGTGAGTTTTTGTGAAATCCAAATGCAATACATGAGACAGAGAAAAATTAAGGACTTTTATCTGAGGACTGACTGGATTCAGAACTAAATTTCCTCTCATGTGTTTCATGGCCTGGGGAGACATCAGGTACCATCAACGTCAGCGCAGACAGACAATGCCAGAGGAAAGCGAACGGGACAGGAGCGAAAGTGAGTGGGTAACTGAAACTACTTCAAGATGAAGGAAAGGAACACAGACATTTTCATCCTTTCATCTGCTGTTTGTCTGTCATGCACACAGACTCCAAATGCAAAAGAAACTTGGGAGCAAAGAGAAGTAAAAGTCGGGGTTTTTGTTGTTGTTGCTGTTGTTGTTTTAGAAATGTAGCAAAGCGGGCAGCGGTCTATTTCAGAAAATGGTGTACTGGTGTGACAGGTGTCTTAGAGGGCAGCGGAACTTGGATGAAACTGTATATTCTGGTTTGGCATTTCTTCAAAAGTTTTAATCCAAAAAGGGACTCATGGGCAAAGAAAGAAAATCAAGAGCACATCAAGACTAACTGCAGTGGGGCCCTAGATAAACTGTACTGGGAGGAGATGTGTTGTTGTTCTTCCCGTAGACCTCTGTGAGCCTCGGCAGCTGCGGGGAAAGAGACATCCATAACAGCTGCACAGGAAGACAAAGCACAGGCTTAACAGACTGAAGGCAGGACAGATTACCCTGACCCGCACATTCATTCATCCTTTGAGGAAAAGACAGAATTGATCGGGAGATATAAAACTAAAGCCTTGGACCGTCTTGCAGTGAAATTGGATTTGAGAGAGAACTACCAGGTCTTTTCACTTGTAAGTATCAAGTCATAATTTTTCTGCAAATTAAATGCAAATTGGTACAGCAGATCAGTGAAATTGGGCATGAATTATGCCAATTTAGGATGTGAGTTTAGACAACTGACTGCTTAAACAGTAACTAAATCCAACTTGTGGCCTGCCGTGACTGTCTGCAGAGGCAGAAGGGTGAACAGCAAAAGCAACTTAAAAGCACACAGGATGACAAAAAGAGAAGAAAGGATGGTTTAAAAATGTTGCGAACAGCAGAATTACAGTATGGTTTTCTTACATGTCAGGGTTACATCTCACAACCAGCCAGAATAAATAATTATTTGAGATATTGACCCATGCTGGTTTCTAAACTGTACAGTTCATAAATAAGTCCTTGATTTATCGTTATGTCTGATGTGAAATGAACTGAATTTGTGTTTGTCGGGGAAAAGTCAATTTCACGACTCCAACCTTTGTCTCGCTCTCTCATCCAAATACATCTCATGTTAACCATGTTCCAACCATAGCTGCACTTCATGCCACCTAAAGGAGCATACACTCTGAAGCCCTGTGTTAACACCTGTTTGACCCCTGGATGGATCCCTGCAGTACATGTGCCCAAGAAAAAAATGTTCATCCAGAAAAGGTGCACCTGCCTAGATTGAGTTGCCTCATCTCCATTTTTACTTCACTTCTGTTAAACTTCCCGACTTCAAACCTTGTTGAAGTGGACACTCCCCGAGTGAAGGAAAAGCATGAATAATAGATTCTTCACCCAAAGGAAAAAAGGGGGAAGAAAGTCAGAGGGGAGAGGTATGAAGGGGCTGATTAAAACTGATAGACTTCATACCAATACTTTCCATTTAAAACTTAATAAAAACATTAGTGGGAGGCGTTATTGAAAAGATCAAATAAGCGACATTTCCTCAAAATAAGCGGTTTGAGGTAATTCAGAAATAATGGAGCCCTCAGAGAGACTACCTTTAAGATGCTTCGATTGGACATTCAATAGTCTTTTCATCACATTTTATGTAAGCATACGAGCACTTATAGATCTCCTATCTATTATTCATATTCAGATGGTCGTTGTGGACTGTGTGCAGCTGTAAAGGGTTTCAGGGATGCCATCTCGCTCCTCTCAAATTTTCACACCATTTATTTCTATTTTTGATAAAACTCAGGCAGTTTGCCTTTGAAAATTGGCACCAATAACATCACAGTGAGCACCTGCGTTAATAAACTGATTGGCAAATTTGATCTTGTATAATGTTTGGTACATTTCTGTTGTTCAAAACATTTTTCATGATTTAGCCGTCTGGCACTTGTGTAGCCATGTGAGGAAGTACTTTAGCACAATAGAGCTAAATGCTAACCACCTGATCACACTGATGATGCTAATATGCAGGCAGGTATAACGTTTGCCATGTTCACAGTCTCAGTTTAGTGTGACAGCATGTTTGTTCATTAGCACCGAGCACAATGTAGAACAGAGGCTGATGGGAAAGTCTTTCCTTTTTCAAGGCACTTGATCAAAAGTGAAGTGAAATGCCGACGTGGTGGTGGTGCTAAATGAAAAGTCAGAGGAAGTTATTACAACACACTCTGAGCATGAACATGAATTCGATTTCATGGCCATACAATAGTTAACAAGACATCCCGCTTTCATTAGGAATCTTCCTCTGGAAAACCCAAATGTGTTTGAGATATTTTAGTCTGGGCCAAACCGGTGGACCGACCGACTGACCAACAGACTGACATTACCCTCCGTAGGGCCAGTGCTGCATCTAAAAAATGACTCATTCCTCATCATTCCTCGATAAAAACATGTTCACCGCAGGCTTCTTTCCAATTAGCATGACTCAGTAGTCAGGGTGCTGACCAGACAAGTTGAATGCCTTCCTTGTTTCAAGGGTTTCACAAGCCATACAGAAGGTGACACCGAGGCCAATGCGGCGCATAATCTGAAGTCAGCAATAAGGCAGGTGGCAGAAGGGAAATGTCTCCTATTTATCCTCCCTGTCGATTTTTTCTTTACCTGCCTCCCTGTCCCTTCTGTGCTTTCAGAACTTGCTATTCTCTCCGTCTCCTTGTCGCTGGATGACTTTTTCTCTCCCTTCCACTGTGTCTCTGTATCTGGCTGTCTCTCTCTACCCCCCCCGCTCTTCTCCCTCTCCCTCTCAGAGTCAGCCTTTGATCTTGCCAGTCCTAGCACAGAGGTAGACAGTGATGCTGCATAGCTTTTCTCTGCCTATTAATGTCTTAACTCTTGCTCTGCCTTTTGCAGGAGGTCTACTGAGACATCATTTTCCCCACACCGCACGCTCTAATGACAGGCCTGGACACCCTTAATCACAAGCATGCTGTGTGTGTGTGTTTGTATGTGTGTGTGTGTGTGTGTGTGTGTGTGTGTGTGTGTGTAAGGAATAAGGTAAATTTAAATAATGTCCCGAAAAAGTTTAAAATTCATAGAAACTGAAGTAAATGTAGTGATGGAAGTATAACTCCACTGTCCTCATCACTGACAAACACACCAAAACCCCAGCCTGCTGTTTGTTTCCATAGATATTAAATATACACACTGGGCAGCTGTAATCTGATGCAAATAAACATTTTGTGGCATAAGATAGATAAATAAGATGAGATATGATGGAAATATAATGACACTGAAATGAAAAACACTGAGGGCCATGTGTAAATTGAATTCTAACCTCACACAATATGATTATCTCATACGCCATTTTATTACTCTATAGAATAAATGAACATATGAAAGAGTCAGAAAAATCTCACATTGAAATCTGCCTGAATACTTCATCCTAAACATTGCACCATCAACGCATCATTTCATCCCTCTACGGTCCTAAATTTTGAATCATTATTGCTCAAGGAAAATGTGAAACAAAAAACAAAAACAATTTTCTCTGAGGCAATAAACTGGTAAATTAAGACAAATATCCATTGTGGTGGGTGCCAAGATTGCTTTCCCAGTGTCACACACAAAATAAATAATATCAAGAGGGCACAATCCTCAGAAGTTAAAGAGAGCTGAAATGCTTTACCCTTGCAGTGTCTGTGTACAAGCAGCAAAGTTGAACTTGACCAAAACAAAAACACCTTTGAATATGGTGCTGCATACAAATATGCACATACTCCAAACAGCAGCTGTCTATTGTCTGTGCTTTTTTCATTACCACATAAAAGAGTCCTCCACTGACTTATTTTGCATGATAACAACGTCAAACTCAAGATGGACAGGATTTTTTTTTAAATGATGCAGCAGGAAAAAAAAAAAAAAAAAATCATCTACATTTTCAAAAGGTGACACCGACATCACCCACCGGGTCTGACATTCAGGTGCGCTGTGTTAGGGGCAGCTAATGTAGCACTGAGCCTCAAGCAGAGCTGCGGAGTGAGCTGCAGAGGTCCGACGTGCTCACTTCCTCCCAACTTACATGTAGTCGTCAGGTCTAAATGATGCTTTAGTGACACTTATGGCTCTTGATTTTCCATTGATTGTCCATCTCAATAATACTGACATATTGCTTCAGCATTTCTTTATGTGGGTTGACATCCTTTAGGCAGAAGAAATGAACCTGAAGCCAAAACACTTACACATATCCTCCAGTAGTCATGAGTAAAGACAGAAGTCACAAGCCATCACAATCATAGTAACACACTTTTACCTCGAAAAACACAATTAATGAAACCCTCAACCATGTCTACCCATCTCACCCTGAACATCACTGTTTCCCTCTTCTAAACCCATTTCACTTCACCTCAACATTATAATTTTTTCTTATTTTACCATGACCACAATCTTCCCTAAGCTTGACCAAACAATTATAGTTGCTCAACTTCAGCCACACTCATGACAAGATATTGTACTAATGACTAACTTTCCAGAAAGCTGGTTGAAGTCAGCCGTGAAAATTTCAACACTTTTCTGGCAAACGTAGCTGCAAATGAACAATATTCAAAGGTGTTAAGTTTCCTTTCCTCTCGTGAGCCGGTCTTATGTCACAGTTTTCTCCCTTCTCCCCTCCACTTCTCTCTCTCTTCCTGCTGTCTATTCATCTTTCTCTCTCTTTCCTGGAGTGATGGCTCAATTACCATTCCCCACACCCGAGCTTCAAAAGTGAACAAAATGGAGCAGGATTTCTTGACCATGTAAAAAAAAAAAAAAAAAAAAAAAAAGACAAAAGACTTTTTAATTTTCCCCTTCTCCCCCTCCCTGGCTGTCAGAGTTCACTCAGCTCAGTAGTGAATTGTGACACTTGTAATTTAAGAGGTTTTTGGATTGGAGCTGAGCTTTGGATCGATTCACTGAACTCAGTGCTTAACGACAGAGGGAGGGTAAAAACTTCTGAATGAATGTATGAGAGAATCAATTAGTCATACACTCTGCTTCACATAAAAAATTATATAACCTGTTCAATATCATCCGGTTGAGGTTTTGTATTAAAGTATCTTGTTGTGTGGCATCAACAATATGAAGTGATGAAATGGTGGAAAGTCATTTAGCCCATTTATCCTCTTCTGTTTTCCAACGGCACGTCCTTCCTCTGTTTTCCTTCTTACCTTCATCTCCCCCGTTTCTGAAGTCCCCCCCCCTTCATCCTATCTCTCTTTCCCTAAGTGCTAGCTCCCAGCCTGGAGCCTCAGGGATCCACACAACTTGATTGTGTTTTGATGTTCTTGTGAAACTTACAAGTGCACTCAGGACTCAAGACCCATAACATACATTTTCAAGACTGTTCACCCAGGAGGAAAGGGGGACGGAGGAGAAAGGAAGAGTGCTTACTATTACCACTGTCATATAGTGTACACACTCACAGGAGCATATATGCACACAAACCCCTGCATTACTATACATGTGAGGGCAAAAACCCGCAACTTGTCTATTGACTTAGATTTATTCATAAATTCATGAACTGTTGCAACTTCATGTCTTGAATAATGGCCAGAGTGCCCTAGACATGAAAACATTGCCCTTTTGTAATTTCACATTTTTCTTTTCAACTATACCCCAGTTGTAAGTATGTTTTGCATCGGCTGAACATAGTAATGCACCTTTGAAGAACAAAACACAGAGTGTGTGAAAACATAAACAGACGGTCTTTTGTGTTGTTGCTGCTGTGTTGCCACATTCATTATGCACAACTAGTTTAAATGAATAATGCAGGTCACTAAATGGTTCTACAGAAGTCAGGCACATTGTTGGTGCATTGCTAACTTACGGCAGCAGAAAGAAAGAAATTGACTAATGAAAACCAGGTGTAAAGTTGATGGTGTGGTATTTTCTTATGGCTATTTATTCAAATAGTAAGATTCACCTACACACGTGGGTTCACTACACACATACAGTGACCATCTTTGTGCTACTGCGAATAGTGTAGAAAGAAAGATGGTAAGGCAAAGTGGGAATTTGTACTAAAAAGATAAAAAGATCTATTTAATTTGTCAACTTAGACTATCAAAGGCTTCTCTTAGCATCAGCTGAACATAATAATGGACCTTTGCAGAACAGAACACAGACTGTGAAATTTAAAAATAGTTCAAAGTAATCTAAATCAAATTGTGAATCTTAAAAAAGCAAAGCAAGAGTGGGCTTATCTTTAAGGATGGGACAAAGGTCTTTGGCTTTCTTTTTATATCACTGCTCTGTAAAATATGTATTGTAACTAAGTGTTCTCTTATAAATGAGGCTCCCAAGACCACCTGCATATCTATATAAAGTCCAAAGTGTGTTTCTTCTCTCTGATCTCGTATAAACAAGTCCTTGTTTCTAAAAGTACATACAGTCTGTAGTGTATATGCTGAGAAGACAGAGAGGTAGTGTTTGTGTGTTCATATTTCTCTTTCCTGGGGGTGGATCACATCGATATGACAGGTGGCTGTTGGCCAGAATATCAAAGCTGAATGAGGCCTTTTTTTCTCCCTGAAATCAATAAAAACTATATCTGGTAAACAAGTCTGTTTAGAATTCAATATACTGAAGGTATATTAAAAAAAAAAGCAAAACTTGAAATAGACCTACTCTAATACTTTAATAAAGCTATTATTAACATTGCAATTTTTTATATTTAAATCAAACCATCGATAATGAGTGATTGGAAAAGTAAATTAGCTGATTCTTTCATGTCCTGCATGTGCACTATTTCCTTGTTAACAAGCGCCTGGAGACTCTAACTTGCTTGGGCCAATAAGGAGAATTCATGGCTGAACATTAACTGAACTACAGACCGTGGACCAGAAATTAATGTGTAATTTTCTCAAGTCTCAGAGGGTCTTTTTCTTTTGAACTGTTGTGTCTAATTTCATGCTACATACACACACAACAGCAGGGGTGCAGGAGCTCTGTAGGAGCAGGCCTGGCAGTAAGTGCACACACACATGCGCACATGTTTTATATGAAAGAGTGTACATATGATCAGATGCAAAAGCAATGATCTTCATGCAGCAAGGAAACGTTAACAAACATTTGCACATTTTTCTCCAAAGTTACAGTTGCGATCCTTTTAGATTATTTTTAAAAATGATCCATAAGAAATGACTGTTTTTTTAATTGATGCCATCAGAAATATATCAACATGCAAAATAACATGAATGTCAAAGCCTTGGGGGCAACAACATTGATTCAAGTGTGAAAACATAAACAGACGGTCTTTTGTGTTGTTGCTGTGTTGCCACATTCATTATGCACAACTAGTTTAAATGAATAATGCAAGTGACTAAATGGTTCTACAGAAGTAGTTCAATTATCATCATGAATAATAAATTTAATATTAAAAGGTGCTCGGAGATTTTAGTCACACAGTGAAGCGCTGTATAATCGCCCTGCCAGACTTGTGTGTCAAATGAGCTTCTCTTCAACACGACCTACAAATTGCAAAACAAAACACCAAAATATCAAAGTGATGCACTTTCAAAAGGGTGATATTAAGTTTTTTTACAGAGAATAACACTAACACTTCTTCAAGGTATATGATGCAGCTTGAGTTCTCCACAGTCAGAAGGAACAAAATGTGACAAAACTGTGAAGAAACTGAGTCATCAGTGTGTCTGAAACCAAAATTATTTCCACTTGTCAAAAAAAAAAATTCCCAACTGTTCCTCTCTTCATTAAATGGTCACATAAAACTTAAATCTTCTTCTACCAGCTCCCTTCACACCTTCCTCCCAGCAGTGTTTTGTCATGTTTTGTATGTCTGTCACTCATCAAATTACAGGGGATTAAATTATTAAATTATTAATTGGCTTTAAGTTCCAACTGAAAATAGATACTCTACATCATCAATTCATTTTGCAGATTGTGTTTTCTTCTGTCTGCATTGGGTGCAATGGAGCCATTCCCCAGCATGTGTTTGTAAAAGGCAGAGAAAACCTGTGTCAGGGGCCATGGTCCCATCAACTTCCAAACACATATTTTTGTGTCAGTTAAATCCACACTATGTCCCCACAGCCACTACCAGAGTAGAAGAACTACCAGAGTGCACCTGCTCAGGCTAAGAAATGCAGAAACACTGTAAAGAGAAATGTGCAATGAAAAATAACTGTGGGGCTTTTTTTTTTTTTTTTTAACAAACACTGAACCATTAATAGCTGTATTTTTGAATAATGAATGGTAATTTTTTGAATAATAAGTCAAATCTGATGCCTAATAGCATCTAACATGACAACATAATTGTTGTTTTACATTTACATTTTTGGCAATTACCAGATAAACATGTCTGATTCATAATAAATGCAACATGAAAAGGTACAAGTCTTCAAAATAAAGAGAGAAATACAAGGAATTTCTTTTTTCTTTTCTATGTGTGATCTAATATGTTTCACATGGTGGGGGGTCACTAAGAAAACAGCTGGAAGCAGTAAGTGTCTTTGCAATAGTGCTACTTCAATACAGAATCTCATCCAGACATGTCACTATGTATGGGACTTGTTGAAGACAATTTGGAGACAAGTAAGGTTAATCATGTTAACTGAAAGCTAATGAGGTGGAAGATCTAGTGGAGATGAAATATCTGGCAGGAAGCAGAAAGACACAACGGGTCAATGAGGCTCTAACCTTTAATGAGATCAATGAGCCATAAGACAAAGGATGGCAGGTGAGAAGATGTCAAAATTAGACTACAAATGTTCAGAGATGAAGCGGGTATGATGAAACAGTCTACAGGCTATACACAGTGGTACACTGAATTAAAAGCTAACACTAGCATAACAGCTGTCTGAATATTGGATATGTTAGATGCCAGATGCTAACCGTATTATTAAGCTTGTTAGCTTGCCAATTGGTATTGAATACAAAACAGCAGCTGACACTGAGGGGAGTGTTTTTACCTTTGCACATATTTCTTCATAAACCAGTAAACCAGTATAAACAGTATTCAGATGTTACAATGGTGCTGAAGGTAAAGTTTATTGATCACCGCTGTTAGATTAAAAAATAGATTTTTTTTAAGTTGAGGATACAAGGATCTTTAAAGTAACTGCAACGAAGTCACCAATCTTGAATTATCAGCCTTGAAGCTGAAGAGAAATATTCTTTGATGGAATAAGTCGTAAAGACCCTGCCTTGACCACTTGGTGGGAGGATGTTAGCTTGCTGAGCAATTGCTGTGCTGGCTGTCTTTGTGGTCAGTGAGAGGGCAGCAGCCTGGTGCCACCTCTTTAAAATCTCCCCTGGAGGAGTGATACATGGGTCTCACTGACTCATCTTATCAAACTGAGTCCAAGCTTAATCCTCATCAGGACACTTTGCTTCCAAGTGAGAGAGTGAAAAAGAGAGAAAGAGCCGGCAGGGGAGCTCTTCAGGAGTGTCAAGTTTTTATTGTTTTTCCTGGCACATCTATTTGAGCTTGAATAAACAGACTTGGATTGTTATACAGGATCATGCTGGATGCTAAGTGATCCCAGAAAACTGCCTTTAATCCCAGATCCTTAACACACACCTCTACGTTAAATTGTTCAAAATGCATTTTTGTCTTGATATTATGGATTAACACACTACTGTCTATAGTTCTTCCAAAGAACAGGGGGTGCACACCTGTAAACATAAAATACTTTTTCAAGGGCATGAAACCTTCACATCCCTTAATCACTCAGAGGATTCAACATCCCACTGGGCCTCTTAGACACAGCTTCAATCCAATTCCTAAACCACAAATCTGGGCTTTTTCCCCCTTCCAGCACCGAGATCGATCCTCTAACAACAGGTGTTCACAGGTGTTCAAATGTGGTCACGCATCGACTGAAAGCCTTTCCCAGCTTCAGAACAAAGGAAATCAGCTCTGTAGGCAGCAGGAGAGGGATGGTCGCAGTTTATGTGATGTCCTCTAGATGTTTGATATATCACCTTCCCTTTGTGCTGGAGGTGTAGGGTTGAATACCTAAAACATCCTCACATTTGATGAACACAGAGGATTTGCTGTTAAAGGGAGTCAAAGCCTTACTGAGTTAGTGGTGCTTGCAGAATGATATAAAGATAAACTCTAATTTGACTAAGTAAGATCATGTTTCACCAATTAATTATTCATTATTCATTATTTTAAGTGCACAACCGTATTTTCACAATGCTCAGACCGACACCTATCTCTGATAAACAGTTTTATGTGATAAAGAGGGAGGTCAAACAGGGAGGGCATGACTAAACTTGTTTACACACTTCTGCTCAAACTTTGTGATATTTCTTTTTTTGATAATATGATGATGATGGGGACGATAACTGAGTGCCCCGTTTTGGTTGTCTGAGAGAAAATTTGAATGTATTTTATCTGCATTGTTTAGTGTGTATCTATTCGGTCCCCTTTATTTATTTTCACGGATATACCCTTTCTCCCTGCGGATCACAAAAACATTAACAAAATGTTAATTGTGACCTTTTTGCTTTTGACTAAAATGAAACTGTTCCCTGAGGGATAATAACGTTTATCAATCACACCACACGCCTGCAAAAAGGGCGGAACGAGCCTAGAATGGATATTAAATATAACATACACATGACTTAATTTTCATATGGCCCATTTTCTTTCTGCTCTTTCGGAGCTTATTCAATGTTCACTGTTCCATTTAATCGCAATGAAGTTGTGGCTAATAGTCATAGTAGAGGTTGGCTTAGTCCACTGGACTGTAATGTTAAAGTTAGGATTCTTCCTGCTGACTTTGCAGCTTTGAAGCTGTTGTGCCTTTAGGTAGATAACATTCTCAGTTTTACCACCACCGCCAATTGCAAGTCCAGGTCCAGATTTTTCAAGCATATCAGCCATAATGTGTTCCCAAAGGAATGAATGCTAATGGAAAAATGTAGCCGTCAGATGCTGTTGTCACTCAAAATGAAGACTGTTTTAAAGTCAAGGCTCTGAAATGTATTATGACATATGAGAAAAACAAAAGGTAGGGAAAGGTGACATGAACATCACGGCCCCTTACATTGTTTAGTTTTGACTTTTAGACTTTTTTGTTTTATCCAGACCAACATTACAGTTATAAAACCTCCCTGACAGTCACAGTCAAGATCAAACTGTCAAAGCTTGATCCAAGCCAAAAAGGTTTTCTGAGTCCAGATGAAAGTGAACTATAGCTCTGTTTGTGAAACATTATTTTGATGGTTCAGACTTTCAAACCAAAAACAGGAAGTTCTGGCAGACAGGCGAAGTGTGTCAGGTCCAAAGACATTATAAAGAGACAATTTTGGAAAAAAAAAAAATCAAAAAAATTCAAACACATTTCACTGGTTTTCTAAGAGAATGAGAGAGAAAGAGAGAGTGACTGAACTAACTATTTTATGTAGAAGAATTACAAACTAGTAGATGCGTTTAGATAGGTAATGGGACCCACGTCCACCCTGACAACCTGACATTTGACTTTACCACCTAAAAGGAATAGTTTATTGCAGGAAATACAAACAAGAATTTATCTGCCCCCCCACCAGGTCTGTTCTGAGTCTCCTGCTGTGGGGCAGGTTGTCAGATAAGGTTGGTGAGAACATGTTTTGGTTTTGGTCTCTGTACAGCAAACATTGGTAAAACACTGGACAACCACCCGATGACAAGACTCTGAGAAGCTACACGCAGTTACTGGGCTGGATATGTGTTTGCCATTTACATCACCATGTAAATCTCTGAACAAAAGCTTTATGTTTGTCTATATTATTACACCACCAAGACTCATTGCGTTAATTAGTGGGTTATAGAGATGTTGATAGACTGCTTTGAACCAGCTGTGTTTTGAGCTAAATTCTAACAAACTCTGTATGACAATGCTAACGTGATTAAATTAAGCCATTTGTCATGTGTTAGCATGTCGGCCTATACCATAGTTTTGTGGGTTTTCATTTAAACATTTGCTAATTAGCACTGAATACAAACCACAGCTGAAGCTGATGGCAAAGTCATTAGTTTAGTGAGTATTTGCTCATAGACCAATGTGCTGGATAAAGTAGCATTTTAACCTGTTAGAGGTGCTAGGTGAAAACTTCATCATGAATGTCTGCACAAAACCTCATGGAAGTCCATCCAATGTTTGTGTTTGAATGACAGTGGTGGACCGAGTACCACAGCAGGAGACACATGAACTAGAATCTGGTCTGTAGAGAGCCCACAAAGTTAATTTTCTTTATTTGGACTTGGGGCCACTCCTCGTAATCGGAGAAGAATTGATGGCTGCATCCACACATTGACTTCAAACAAGTTCATGAATAGTAAATTACAGAATCACTTAGTTGAAAATTAAATTAGCCTCTCTAAATGCATTATAATTCCTGTACACAAGAAATGATTATTCATGTGATGAACAGAACCAGTCAGTAACAAACTTAATCTACCTCTTCCCCTCCATTTACACACACGTACACACCATCTAAACGACTGTTCTTCCTTTGTCTCTCTCTTTCTCTTCCAATTTTTCACTAATCATATCCAATAAAATACAACTGTGTGCCTCAGTGTTTCTATGTCTGATTCCCAAATATCTCACTTTATCCTCCTCTCTTTTCTGAGCTCTCCTCTGCCTTCCTCTAGCTCCACTTCTTCTTCCCCTGTCCTCACTCTTCTGCATGACCAGTTCTATGTCAGCCCTTAATTGTGTTTTGATGTTCCTCCAGACCTGCAATTGAGCTCCATTCTCGCCAGCCAAAACAGAACAGACATTTGTCAATGCACAGGCACCGTGAGATTCCCCACTCTCTCCCTCTCCCACATTTTCTTCTGTTGCCCTCCATTTCATCTCCTTTTCCTTCATTTTTCCTCCTTTAATCTGGCCTACTTTTATCCACACTCTCCTTATACCCTTATCCTATCTCTATCCAGTGAAACCTGATTCACTCTATCTATCTATCTATCTATCTGTCTATCTATCTATCTGTCTATCTATCTATCTATCTATCTATCTATCTATCTATCTATCTATCTATCCTTCCTAGAAGACTTCAGTGATTGTGCAATGGAGCAGTAACATCAATGTATGAAGAGACCAAAGACCTCCTTTCCCCTCTGGGGCCCATGTCACATGTAATCACTGTTACTTATAAGACACACACACACACACACACACACACACACACACACACACAAACACACACTGTTAGTCTGTCCTAACACTCGACTAAGCTCAGCTCAGGGAGTAAATATTTGTGCTGTGCAAGCTCTAGACAGAGGAAGGCTCCTCACCTCAGCACTGTGCCACCAAATCATGAAATATTCAGAGAGGGAGAGATGGGAGGAGGGGAGAGAACGAGAAAGTGAGAGTGAGAGGGGGAAATAGAGAGAGAGAGAGAGGTCACACATAACGGAATAAGATGGACGGAGGGGAAAAAACTGCGTGGGTAGGTGCCTCGGTGCTACAGCAGAAAGATCTGAAGGAAAGGAATAGGTTGTTTGTGGAGAGGAAGAGACAAAGAAAAAGCAGAGGAGGTGTTGAGGGAGGCACAGGGAATGAACAACAACAAGGATGAAGGCTGAGGAGAGAGAGAGAGAGAAAGAGAGAGAGAAAGAGAGAGAGAAGGAAAGGAGGGAGGTTGAAGAGTGTGACAGGACAGGAAGACAGTGTAAAGAAGGAGAAATGTGGATTACAAATAAAGATGTAGACTGACAGGCAGACAAAATCAGGAATAATCAGCCTGCACACTGTGTGGTGTCCTACAGCAGAGGAGATGTGTAAGAGTAAATGGATTGCAGGAAATGATGCTCTAAAGCTCTTTACGGTCCAGCCAGTCTGCAGCTGAAGAGTGATAATCCCTATCCAGGACTTAATGAGGGTTTATTCTTTCATAGGTCATTCTGTCCTGGTATCTTGAAAGACTTCTCACCGGTAGAGCTGCTCTGTTCACTTCCACTCTGCAACTTCATTACACTCTGTCAATTTTTCTCATTTCTGACAGTTGTTGCCTGTGACTGAATAAATTTTACTTTGTGCTGATCACAGATAACACCAACTTTACTTCAACCTATACAGTATTTGCTTCATGTTGATGCAAATACTGTGTCAGGTCCCAATGCATGCAGCTTTTCTGCCTTTTTCTGTTCATTTGCTGTAGGACCTGACTTTCAAAGTGTTTTTTATGAGCAAGAGCAATGACCAAATGTGTAGTTACACAACTGTTTTCTTGATTATTCCAGAAAGTAAGCACTCATAGCGAGAGGGCAGAAAGAGTCTAGAAAACGAGTCTCCGGTTCATAACTCAACTTTGCTGCAGCTCTTTAACACGTCAAATACAATTTTGGACCTTGATTAGAAGACAGTGAAGACCAAAGCCTTGAGAAAGGATAAATAATTGCAAACTGTTCTCAAGGTTTTGTAGAATGTATAATAGTATTATTCATAATAATAATTAGTGGGTATTTCATACATGATGTACCTGCTGCACCATCTTCCTTAAACCAACTCCCTTAGCGGCTCTCTATCAGGTAACAACAGACATCATTTTGCTTTTCCAACAATATTTGATCCACTACTGACCATTAGTTTTTAAAATCGCCTACAGTACAGCCAAGAGTTACATGTTATTCATCCACATCTATTCCTTTGACACCTTTGTCCAAAGTCCATGTTAAAAATTGGATGTACTGTTGTACTGTTTATCTCCAAGTTGAATTGTTTTCAACTCAGACATTTTGCACCTCCTGCAAGCACTTGCTATATGAGGTATGAAGTATTCCCTGTTTTTTTACTTATTTTGATAGCAGCTTCGACCCAGATATCCTGTCCAACCTATTGCAGCACCTGTGTGACAATGCTAACGGTTGTACAATGCAATTCACATCGCACAAATCATCATATGCTGTTTTCCACTGGCTGGAATCCCCACGTTCCTAACATCTGAAAACCTATGCCCCTCATGTATGATCAAAGACGGCTGTATTTAGATAAATAACAGCTTGTTAAGCAGATTTTGAGTTCATAAGCAGCCCACAGAGTCTGGCAAACTCGTTTTTTCTTACTCCACAACCCAAAATTTTCTTCATTGTCAAACTTGTCCCAGCTGACCCTGACTCAAATGACATCACTTGAAGCAATTTATCCAATTTTCTGCAACTCCCTCTGGAGCCACAAAAGGCTTTGTACAACTTCTTTTTCACATATTCAGTAGAACCCCCCCTCCAGACATGGGAAATCTCGATGAATCTCTTTTCCACAGCAATGGAAGATGGAAAGGAGTTTGGTTCAGGATCAACTGTTGAAAAAAAAATATCCACAACAATGTTTATCAAAACTGAGCCACTGATTTTCATGATACTTTGCCATGGGGCAGTTTGTTATGGCCAAAAAGAAAATTTGACAGTGTCACCGTGCAAATTAGAAGTCATTTTCCAGGAAATCATGTATATCCACACTGAATTTCATGGAACTGACCAACTATGTTGAGATACCATGCTTTAAATTAGCATCAGTCTGCCCACTGCTTGTAGGGAAAAATATAGAATCATGAAAATACTGAAAGCAGCTACGCTCCTTTCTCTCTGCAGGAATTAAATGGCTTAAAATTGACCATTGGAATCAACTGCCAAGAGTTTTTCAAACAGCAGCTAGACAGGGATGTTACACTGAAGAGAAAGGCAAAACTAAAAATAAAAAATAAATAAATGAAACAAATGCGGTTGTGGTCAGTCGTTCCAAAATGAATTGAAAGAATATGGGCATTTTCAGTTAATATAAGGTCTGGTACTCTTCACCCAATAAAGAACACAATCCAATATCTATTCCCATCCCACTTTTTTATTTTTAATATATCCTTCAAATTTCAACAGAGTGTAGAAAAACTAATGGGAGAACAGGGTAATTGTCCCTGGAAACCTGAAGCATTTTGATTAAGTAAATCAAATATTTGGATGCAGGGAAAACATGTTTATGGTTGATTTTGTTTTCATTGTCTGTGCTGTACACACAAACACTCATAATTTAAGTGAATTTCTGAACACACTGAGACTTTTAATAAAGCAAGATATAACACCTCTGCAGTTTGGTTTCGCTGTCCGTGGTGCTGAAAAGGTGTATTATGCAAAGTTCTCACAGAGGTGTATTGAGAGGAAAGAGATGAGCCCTGATTTCATCATTGAGAGAAGCCATATACACCACATAAAGAAACACAACACTACCCTCTCCTATGTTTGTATTTGTCTAAGAGTTTTAGGTTTAGGTGTCTTGGTGATGGGCTGTGTCTGCACAAGGCAAGCATGAATATCTACATTCACTCAGTATCTGTCCATCACTCTGTGCAAGACCACAAACAACATAGATTAGTATAGTAGATTTGCTTGTCAAAAACCACATTAAAACATTGCCAAACTGCATTTACCTCCAAAATACTCCACTACCAGTGTCAATGCTGCCAGCAATTACTTGAACTGCCACTCAAACAGGCAATGAGTGACTGATAAGCAGCACCTTTATCCTCCAACAGCTGAGCTGTGACTCTGGAGGCCAGAGGGTCATTACACCTTCTCCCTGACAATGGATCCCGGTAGACGTCTAACTGACAGTCACCTCCACTATTGTGTTACAGATTAAAGCTCACAGGCCATCAGTCAGGACAGGCAGAAGTGTTTTAAGCAAGGATGAAACTCTTTGTGTTGGGACGTGCTTTAACCATAAGCTCAATTACAATGTGAAACTGTTGACTGGGTTTCTTTCTAATGAGCAGGTGCCCACTGTTTGGACTTATCAACCATAATCTGACATAAATATAAAATATGGAAATGTACACAGAAGCATATTCAAGGATTAAATGGGTAATCCTATTACCCCATGTGTTTTGTTTTGTTTTGCTAAAATGGAATTGTGTGTGTTTGCACTGCAGTTTTTATTTGAAGTACTTCTACTTCTGAGTTCTTCTTCAAACAAGCGGCGATTGCGTTCTCCAAACAACCAAAACACCAGCTGTTTGCAAACATAAATAGTCATATAAAGCTGAAAAAGTCTGGGAGAAGCCGAACAATGTTAATGAATTATTGTTATGTTGCATCAATCAATGATGGGCAGCAAGAGACATATTGTCAACACAGCAATGCATTGAAGTGACAGCCGAGAACATTGGCTAAATGAATATGTGCATGTGTATCCACCCTCAACCCACCATGCCCTATATCAACTTATCTATTTGTCTGCATGCCTTCCTCCCCTGCCACCATAAATAGAAACTGCCCCAGACACATTACTATTCCTACAACATAATCCAATGCAGGTATAACCTACATCATAGCACAGAAGTGATACACGAGTTTAATAATGGCCTCATATTTCCTTCCATTTCCCCCACACCCAGACCCCCGGAACACCCGAATCAATGACGTCTGGTAGACACGACTGAGTTTTACACGATATTAAGTGAGAAATAAGGTGAATTGTCACTAAAAGACCAGGTTAGACTTGCACTAAATATCTGGTTGTGGTACAAAAACCGGCTCCCCAGCATGCGCCAGAGCATCCCTCCTGTCCTGAGGAGAGAGAGAGAGAGTCAGGGAGAGGGAAAAGAGGGAGAGAGAGATGCACGCAGTGATACAGAGACACAGTGAGGGATGCACTGGCTGAAAGTAAAGCGGGAAGTCCGGGATTTCCCTTTTTTCTCTCCGCGCTTCTCCCTCGTTGAAGGATAAAAACCAATAAAATACAAACAGACTGACTTTAGTCCAAACACTCACCGTTGGAAGTGCGCTTTTGGACACTTTTGGGATAGTCTGCACCTGCGTCCGACCTGTGACAACTACTCCTCCATTTATTTATTTTTAACTCCTACACCTCAAGTCGCCTGCTTTTCTGTGCGCAATGGCTGGTCGTTTACACCGTCTGCGTGTCCGTGTCCACATGCAAGGAGTCTGGATGCTTGGCTGAAATAAATAAATAAATAAATAAATAAAATAAACGACAGCTGTGGATCCGGGAGTCACCTTCTGAGTCTGGATACTGGGACGATTTCAGTAGCGCCTTTCATGAAACCTCCTCACCTTTTCATTTTGGGGATCTATTTAGGAGTCTGTGCAACGTTTTAGTTCAGAGCGCGCCCGTGTCTGACTCAACGATGTGCTCCGGTGGGATATACTGTGTGTTTTTGTTCCTGCTTGAAAGTATCCTGTCGGACCCGGGGACCACAAACCAAGGTGAGTATAAAAGAGCCTCACTGCATGCAAGCACAGACTCAGAGCAGGGGTGGATGCAGCAGATTTCACTGTGTTAAAGTCTTTTTCAACAACACTGATTCTCCACTGTCTCCTGTGACAAAACAGTTGCAGGCTCCAACGCAAACACAATGTTTTACAGTGCGTCTCATGTGCTGTCTGCTACCATCATTAACCCGTTTACATATTAAGGAGTCATTCATTCATTCGCTGAACAACTTCCAAGGGTGCCATAATGTGCCATAAAGTGCAGATGTCGTCACAAGTGTTTCCAGGCTATATTTAAATTAGGATAGTACTAGTTTCAGTAATAGAATTACATGTGTCTGACCAATGTTTTACTCCAGGTGTTGGGCTACTTCCCTCCAATATCAATCAGCTAATTGACTCAAAATATGTCACTGTCTTGGTTTAGCCATGAGAATGTCCATATACATCCACTGTATACGGACATTTACTGTCCATGTGTTGAGAAAGCACAAACATGCATTCACAACACATTTATGCATGGATGTACAGCGTATGCGTGAATGCAAATATTTCAGTTGTTTGGCTGAACCAAGAGATGTCAGTCTTGTTTTAGTAGATATATCTGTCGTCCCAGTCAGAGGTACTGTATGGTATACAGCAAAGACCTCTGAGAAACCCAACATGGCAATGAAAATAATGTTATGAAAATCAAATTTTACATTTTGAAATCAACTGACCAGTGTTGATTGATTTGCTCCTGTATTTTTCCAGAGGATACACATTTAAAGCCTCAAAATATGTGCAAAATTGCAGATTTGCTGGTTGAACCAAGAGATGTCAGTCTCTACTGTTAGCAGTGATAATCACATTTCAGGGATTTTGTATTCTGTCTAAAAATCAATCACCATCAGCACCAAATCTATCAGAGATTTACAGTCTCAGGAAAAAAATGACAAAAATGTCATTTTGTCACAGGAACCAAAAGATGTCAGTCCTGTTTATGTAAGATCTGTTTATATCATATAACTTACAACACACATCCTTTACAGACTGCTCATGGCAATGTTATAGTAACTTTTTCATCCCACTGCACCTCAAATTATGGTACCTTTTCTGCAAATGTTACTAAAAACAAACATTCAAATAAACTGATGGTGTCAAAATGTATGCAGAAATGTCATTTTGGCTGTTTTCAGTGGATGTATCAGTTGTCTCTGATATGTAAAACATAACAATGGATCTCATGGGGTTTTTTTTTAACCTACTTTATCTCGAAACAGATTAATTTTGCTAATTATACAATGAACACACTCAGAAATACACATGGGCTGCATAGAAATGCAATGTTTTAAGACCCAGTTTCTGTGTGCTGTCAGACCTGAGGAGCTCCATCAGCCAAATCATGGAGGAGGCTCTGACATTATACTTCACCTCTAAAATCTGAATGCACAGGAACAGTGCCACAGCTATAGGGACCACGAAGTGTTAGAGTGAATGTCAGCCTCTTCTACTCTGTCAGCTATATACGTAGTGATGCTTTTGAGCTGCCTATTTCTGCCCCTCTGTCCTCTGTGATGAGTTCACACTTGGATGAAAATATAGCAGATGTTGGCCCACACAAGAGGATTCCTCACACACTTGTGCTATACGTACTGTAAGAAGCCTGTAAAATTTGTTATGTTGGGCCAGTGGTTGTAAATAAATGTTTTGTAATAATTTTTCATGTTTCAAAATTCATTTCCAGTCCAGTCCAGTTGAGAAACACAGGAGTTAATGACACTAGCACCCTTCAGTATGAGCAAGTCAAACGGGTACATGGTTACCATGATGTAATCAGTTCTTGACAATCTTCCACTTCACACATTTGCAGAAGCCAGTTTGATATTTCTTCCCTAATGTTTCATGTTAAGGATACACATTTTCAAAGCTGACAGGAGCCTTTCACTAGCCAAATGTCAAAATCTTCTTCACTTCATTTTTGTGTGTGTCTGTGTGTGTGCGCGTGCGCACTCAGTTTTCCCCACAGGATGGCCTTCTACCTGTGGTGGTGACAGGTTTGAAGGAGAGGAGATGTACAGAGAAACTACAACGTGAGGAGTTTAAAATATAGAGCGCGCCCGCTAATATATGTTAGCCAGGAGCAATTTATCTGAGTGAATTTCTAATGAATGTGAATCATTTGTATATGTCCTGTCAGTGTGGGAGAAAGGACATCTGTTGGTTATTTAGCTGTGGTGCAGTCAATATAGAGATTTTGTGTAAAGTAAATTAAAAATAGTAGTAGCATCTGATCTTAAGTTACCTTGTCAATGTGATGTTTTAATGTTGGCCATTTGTGAATCTCCCATCATTGCAGACAAAGGAAGTCTGCTGATTTCTAATCTAATGATTTTAAAGGCTAACGCCAGCTAGCTAAGTATGCTAACACTGGGCTCCATGAGCGGTTTGAGAGCGCTGTCACTGGTTGATGTTTTGATATTTCCAGGTTACTTCTTTCCGCAGAAAAATTTTGTAATCTTAAACTGCACTTGATGGCTAAGAACATGATAGTGTGCTAAAACGCAGAGATGAAAATGGCACACCCAAGGTCAGAAGACAGCATCCTCACCAGTTATTGACTCGACAGTGTATAGAAAGGAGCAGTATTGCTCTTGTAAGGTAGTCCTTGTATTATAAGCATGGTATGAAAATTTCTATCTAATGTTCCTTGGCTATGTTAGTAACATTCAGTTACTACTAGGAAGCAATTTAAAATGACATGCTAACATTAGCATCTTAAATTTGATCAAATAAACACACTCTTCCATTCATTCCTTACACCTTTTCTCTTTCTCTGTAAAGTATCTTTCTTATTTAAGGTCCACGGACACCAGGTTCAAATGTGGCAAAATCCCAAACTTAACAGAGTGATGTGCTGGGTTTAGAGATTGATCAGTTGGATATTTTGCCTGGTCAAAAGTAAAAAGCAAACAAAAAGAAATTTCTAAATGTATTACATTTAAAAGCAAGAAGAAACCTGATAATCTGTGACTAGCAAGTATTTTCGTATTTTGTCTTGATAAATGGTGCACATATTAATCAATAATGAGATTATCACAGGTACATTTTCTGTACAACAGTCACTAAAATAAATAGACCCTTGAACATTTCTTTATTATCTCACCCATTTTGCAAGCTGCCCACCTCTGTAACCATTTCATCCCGACTCAACTTTACCATTCAAGCAGGTGCACTGCACTGTCTTCATCTTTTAATATGGATGGAGCATTGTCTGTGCCATGATTAGGTGAATTAGATGATGATGTCGACTTTTGTTATCATCTCATATAGATAATAATAATCCTTCCACTCCCAACAGCTTTCTGAAAACACATCCTGGAAAATGCAAAAACTAACTAACAAAATAAATAAATACAAGGGTCCTCGTAGAAATCCCTGTCACTCCCAGAAATCTCAGCCAGGGGCTTGTCTACTCGAGTATCCTCGAACAAATACTATATATATATGTGTGTGTGTGTGTGTGTGTGTGTGTGTGTGTGTGTGTGTGTGTGTATGTTGTGACTGTTGTGACTTTAACTGTAACACTGTTACAGTGTCGAAGGCTACTTTAACCAAGTTAATCTTGCACCTTTACAAATTTACTTGTACAAAATAAGACATAAACAAACACTTTTAATAAGATTAATTGTGAAGAAACAATAAATCAAAGTTATCAAATCATGATTGTTCCTTTTTACCGGTTTGTGACACAGGGCTGAACTAGCATGGGTGCCTCAGATTAAAGCTGGTGAGAGACATTAGTGATTCAATACACTCCAGTCCAGTTTCAGGATCCAAGATTCTTTCATTCATGTACAGAAAACCTGCAATACTGAGGTAATGACATATGACAAGAAAAACTGGGGCATTTCACAGCTATTTAGACTATCTGTGCCCACTTTATTTTCCAAAACGCGATAATTTCCCCGTGGTCAGGAAAACTTTGAGAGGACAGTTGCAGATTATTATGCTTCCAGACACAATACCCAGACAAGAGTAATGTGATATGGCCTCCCGATAGATATGTGTGTGTTTGTGTGCGCTTTGAGTGAGAAAATGTGTGTATCAAATTCAGCATTGTGGTCTCGGGTCATCTATTATTTCCTGGCTCCAAAGGTAGTTGCAGGAATTTAATTATTTTAACACTACATTACAGTGTGTGTACGTTTGAATGTGTGTGTGTATGTGTGAGTGTGTGTGTGTGTGTGTGTGTGTGCACATATGTGTGTAAGACAGACAGAGAAGGCAGCTTTTTGAAAAAGTTTGCTGCTGTCAGACATGGTATGGAACATTACTCATGATTATGAATGATTGTTTTTCTAATTTAGTCAAAAATCAATATCTCTCTGTCTCTCTCCATCTCATAGTCTCCCGCCCTCCCTCCCTCGCTCTATGTCCTCCTTCTGAACAGAAGCAAGGCCATCGTATTATAATTCAGCCCTTAATTACCAGCAGGGGATCAAGGCTAAATGAAGTCTCTGTAAATACTGAAGCGGTTCATTTAGTCTCACCAAAGTGTATCTTCTCTGGTTATCGAACTTGTTCTCAAAACAGTGGCAACCCCATTAAATTAGTCCAGATTTGGCAAAGTCCGCTCTTCACTGGAGTGACAGGTCGTCTGAGGATGTGACTCTTTGGTCTATAATGTCGACCACTGAAGTGGGACGCACTTTATTGATAGAGATTGTAATTAACTGGCTGTGTGGAGACAAAGGAAATTGCACATTCATCATATCAAATTGGCTCGGGGGGCTTAGCAAGGGCCAGATAATGACTCTTTTCATGCCTGAGCCGTGACCAGAGTGCAGACAGCTTGAGATTGTTACACTTGTATGTACACAGTGTGGTCATGGAGTTGGACCGTTGTTAACATACTCATGCAATAAACACCATCAGATATGCCATGTTTCACCACTTGCTTGACATACAGGACTTAAGAAAACTAGGCAAAAGATGCAAAAAACATCTCAAATCTGATTTGGCCTGTTTATTTTTCATTAGTCCACACTGCTTTGGAAGAAATGAGCAATGCGCTAAATGTGACAGTTCAGCCTTTGTGGGGCTGATATTTTACAAAATGTAATTATGGCTGAGGTGAGAATGAGTGTTCTTCGTCATGAAAGATCCACTGGTCTATCTGTTTTGATCTATCATCTGTACAGCAACCCCAAAACTGTTCAGATGTTTTTTGGTTGTTTTTTTTTTTGTTTGTTTGTTTACCTTAAGGCTGTTTTACAAAATCTGCGCCTGTCAACTACAGTATGGTTACAGTTGGTGAAAGACTGTGCTGAGGCAAACATGGTATGGTTATTGACAGGCAACTAAAAAACAATGAAGAGCTTAGCGAAGGATCGTGGTTGTGGTTAATAAAACACCAGCTTCTGTTACATGATGCAAATCGTCCAACGTCATAAACTGCACACCACTACATATCACTGCTCTTCATGTAGGGGTTGCTACTTCCTGCAGTGGCGCTAATAACTGGAAGTGCAGCTACATTTTGAGGCACAGAATCAAGGTACAGAACCAATTGGTTCAAGGGAGATCTTCAGCAAACGCCAAACAATATTATGTTGGTACTGAAAGGTTTGTTTAACCATGTATTTGTCTTAGATGTATTAATGTTATATTTTGTTTAAATATTCAAAGTTTCCCTTTTTCTTCCATCTTTCCACTTTATTCATCTTTGGCTTATCTTTGGTGTCATGTAGCACAGAAAACTCCTGACCTCTGAGAAGGAGAGTACTAATCTTCCAGACTTCACCTAGACGGAGGGCGGATCTGTGTTAGTGTTGCTGTTGTCCTGGACTTTCCTAAGAGCTGTTATTTCATAGGTGGCTGAATCTGATAAGGGCTTTACAGCTCTGCCAGCTCCTCATTGACAGCTTGATAACTATTGTCTGCTCTCTTCCTATTTTGTCACCTCCATTTCTCTTCTTTTTAAATTCACTGTCCAACCTCCTGCACACTCTCTCTCTCTTCCCCTTTCTGCTCTCTCCCGTCACTCTTTCTGCTTGTACTGTCGTTCTTTCACTCTTCTAACTTTTCTCCCCCATTTTACATGACTTTCTTTTTCACCACCCCACTCTCTCTCTTTCTCTCTCTCTCTAGTGGTTCTGTTGGACACTACGACAGTGCTAGGAGAACTGGACTGGAAGACATATCCCGTCAATGGGGTGAGTGACATGAGCATTTCATAAAATCCTGTTAAGCATACTGCCTACGCTGAATAGAATCAGTCAAACAAATGACCAGGTTGAATAAAATACATAAATAATCAAATAAAGCACTTTTATGTACAAATTTTATCTTTCTTTCTTTACATAACGGACCACATCTAAAAATGTATAATTTGATTAAATGTGTTTGAAAAATAAAAGAGTTTTAAGATGTTTAAGTCACATAAAATGCATGTTGCATTTCAGTGCCTTGATTCAAAATGTCGAACCTGCTTCTTATTGACATGCAGTTCAGTCAGTCGGTTCACATGAAATGGATTATTATGCCATGTGCGTGAATGATAAGTACAGCATTGATACATTGGCTTTGACTTCACCAACACATGGAAGCACCAACCACAACAGATGGATACGAGGGTGGTGGTAGGTCATTGGAACTGCTGTATCAGCAGGTGACAGCATAGTTGTCAGATGAATATGCGCAGAAGAGTGACTACAGCATTAATGGCTTACTTAACCCACCATGATTAACAGGGCATGTTGGATGTACAGATTATTCTGTGTGAATGTACAGAGAGGCCAATGCCAGATGACTGACATAACTATCTTGCTTTATTCATTAAAGGCAGTTTAAATAAAGGTTTTTAATGTAACCTCAACATCTAAAAAAAATGCTTTTCAATGAAATGTAGTCAAAGTAGGCAAAAAATTAACCATTTAAGATCACAATCCCCAATCATGAAAAATCCATTTCTATATGAAAATCAGAAAATGGAGAATACTCAAATAAAGTACTTCAAAGTAGTACTTAATTGTTAAGTATTTGACTTAATGTACTTTCCATCCCTGAGGGGTACTGGAGCATGCAAATACTTTATCTTGCTTCAGGATTTCTAATGGCTGCACATCCTTGACATGACTGACAGAGTCACTAGTCACAGAAACGAACAATGTGATGATTAACAATATGTTTGTTAACGTGCTGAGGTAAATGTCTGACAGGAAACAGTGGATTCATAAAACGGACCCATGAATCCACCCACTGGTGGAAAGTAACTTAGCAGATTTACTGATGGACTGTACTTAAGTCAAGTACAAGAACCTTAAAGTGTAACTTGTGGATATGAATTCAATGTCATTAAATATGTCTCCTCCACTACAGTTTCATTGGGAAATATTATATTCTCTACTCTGAGTCACTTATTGACAGATAGTTATTAGCTGGTTTACAGAATATTTTACATAAAATACATATGGCAAAATTCTCAAGATAAAGATTCCTGGGGCTGGATCCCTTTGTCACATTTCAGATGTCTATGAGTTGTTGACAATTTAACCATAGAGACATTGTCAGTTATTCTGAAATAGTTTCACTTTAATAACTATTTAAGGACCAAAGAGACACAATTATCCATTATAATTCACAAACAAGCAAAGATTAGTCCAAAATATGGATAAAGATTTGAATGGCAGAACTTGTGTTATTTTTTTATTTGCTGTCCCAATAATCATCACAGCTCTGATTTATCTGACCTGACTGTATCTACACTACCTAAACTAGCTCCATCTCAACCAGCCACAGCAGTAAAATGCTGCTTACACATGATTGCATCAGTATTAAAGTCTGAAAATGTCATATATGAATATACCAGCCACATAGATTACTTCACTGCAGAAATAGTATATTTGAATGTGATAATATTTCTTCACCTTTACTAGATCACGATTATCAATGCAGGACTTTTACTTGCAATTGAGTAATTTTACACTGCTGTTCAACTACTTTCACTGAAGTCAAGTATCTGAGTTCATTTATCCTGAACAGCCAAGATAACTCAGTTAGTAATAACATAAATCCAGAAGTCCAGAAATAACAGACCCAGGGAATGTTGAGGATGTGATTACAACCTCCACAGAGAGCAGACATTCAAGTCAATCTAGTCCAGTCAAGACTCATATCAACCTTGCCCATGTATACACTCCTGCACTGAAAGCCTGGATTTCTGGTTTCTTATAGTTTTTGGTAAAACGATGAACATGAACCCTTCTGGTAGCAGGTCATGACTTATATGCCTTACACATAAAGTAACTTCTATTGAAACTTTAGGTTCTCATTTATGTGCACTCACTTATCTATTCGCGAATGATGTACACTTAACCTCAAATAGAACATGACTCAGAGTTCACAAATGTTTTGAGAGTTCAGCTGGGCTGGTCCTTAATCTAAAATGACTGTCTCTGGTCGTCTCCACTGTTGCTTTTTTATAGATCACATCCAACAATGTTTACATGCAGCGAATGCAGATTTGATCAGGCCTGTAAAATACGTGGAGACTAGATTAATTTAATTGTTGCATATCATTCTTACAGGGCTGAGCCTGAAGGGGAGCTGCTGTAGATTTCATTGTTACAAATGGGACTGAGAAACAATAATTTGTCCATGATGTTGTGTCTAATTCGGGACACACAGTGGTAGCGGTACTGTTTGTGCTTTCAGGCTATTATTAAAAGTGTAATAAATCCTTTGGAGCAAAACCAATAAATAGAAACAAAATACTGAGATATTTTCAGGGCCAAGTACCAATATTGAAACAGCTTCTTGTCCCTTGCACACAGCATAGATAGTTTTTTGTTTTTTTTGTTTTTTTTTGCTATGGGGACCAACAACGCCATTAATTGGTTGAACAAAAACACAACGCCACCACCCAGATTCATATCAAATCAATAATTCATCACAACTACAGAGATTTAATGATATTTTCATAACACCCCCCCCTCTCTCTCTTCCCTTTGGTCTGACAATGACAAATTGTCCTGTTTTAATCAAATCCTCACACCTCTTAGCCAGGTTGAGTGCCTCCACCATTGTGGTTAATATAGCAGTATCTGTCTGTACAGTGTAGGAGGGTGTATTTCTGTGTGTGTGTATATGTGTATGTGAGTTTTCTCACAGCCTAATGTCTTTTTCAACACCTGCTGACATGAAACATGATGCTCACTTCACCTCAAAGGGGAACACCACATTATTTATTTGCCCCTGCCATACACATAATCACATGGATTCTTCTTGGTGTGTGATGTAAATACAGGTTGACCCCTCCCCACCACCCCACAAGCTATTGTAGCAACTGCTGAATACAACTGAAGAATAAAAGGCAGGATGGCTAATTCACGATTTTCAGTTGAGAATATAATACTTAAACGGTCTTAAGTCTCCTATCAGTGGACAGCTGTGGGTCAAAGAGGCACAAACCTAGACATAGTTTTAAACTGAACCTCCCTCCATGATGAAAGTGTACTGACAGAGGTTGCTGTGTAAACTGTGCTATGCTAGCTAAGTAGTTGATTGGGACAACATGATAAAACTATCTTTTCATTCAGCTTCATGTATTATGCTAGTTTATTTGTTTTCATTTGATTTAAGTTTATACTTATTGTTTTTAGAATTGAGTTTGTTATAATTTAAGTTAAGCATTTTCTTTCTGAAAGGACCACAATGGATCACAATGGCTGAACTGAAAATGGAGAGAGTTCATGTTTGTGTAGGATTATTAATGTAGCTTTATATAGTGCTAGTTCTAGTGCTGAGGTCCCACTGGCAGACAGAGGTTAAAGGTTAATGGGAACCCATCCCATATGTTTAAGGAACTGTATTGAGCATACTATTAAGACTGCTATCAATAAAACTACAGGATTAATGTGGATTTTTTTGACCATGTGTCAGGTAGTGCCAGAAGCTGGGTTTCCATCTTGGTCAACTTCTTTTGTAATTAGAGTTTAGACATTAATGACCCAGAATCACATCCACCTACAAGGATGAGAAATGTTCAGTATGAGAGTTGGATTTATTAAAATCACATACTGTGGTTTAGAGGTTGTGGCAAAATGCTTTACTAATGGGTCTAAGTGTTTGGCATTAAATGCTAAATTAACATTAAATTAATGCTAATTAATGCACCTCTTTTGTTGCTTTTCACTTGCTCTCACCTCTCTCACACTTTTGCCATTGCAATCAATGGCAGTGAAGTTAGCTTAACCCTCCTGTTGTCTTTGGGTCATTTTTGGCCCAAAATTGTGTTTAACAGCAGAGAAAACCCCTTAAATGTCATTTTTTCAACTCGAAATTTTATGTCTTTTCCTAAAGTGACCCCAACATTAGAAAAAGGGAGATATTGCCTTTATTCATATTTCTATGGAAGCTGTACAAAAATTTGTACAAAGATTGTCTTCGGGTCATTTTTGACGCGACAGTTAAAATCACAGTCACAGAGTCAGTTACAGACTACAAAACAGACACACTGCTGATTGATCTTAGACAGAACTAAAACTTTCTTGTGCAGGTGTACCATCACCTTTCCATGACCCCATACACAACCTTCAAAGATCAAAGTTCAAACTATTTCAGACACAACCATCAAGGCATTGTGTTCTAATACTTCTACATTCAGATTCTCTATATGTGCTGCAGACGACACTGCCCTCATGTTTCACTGCAGAACAGACCGTGGAGCTGATTTTTTCAGATCTCCAGTAAGGTGCATTTGATTTGGAAGATGAGGTATCTCCAGAAGAAGATGGGGAGGAATACAACCCAGAGCATGACGCATCATCTTCAGATGAAGAAACCCTCCAAGCTGAATGAGAAACTTTTTTGTCAAAAAATGGCAAGATGGTCTTCAACACCGTATGACAACCATGGCAGGAAGGCAGCACAAAATGTCCTAAAGATGACTCCAGGTCCCATAAGATATGCTGTTTCCCATGCTGAGGACATCACCCCAACATTTCACCCGTTTCTCACACGGGCTATTGAAACAAATCATCCAGAAGATCACAAATTTGCAGGGCTTGAAAAATATGGAGACAGCTGAAAAAGCATGGATGAGCTTGACCTGCATGCCTACATAGGGTTGCTAATCCTAGCAGGAGTTTACAGGTCATGCGGTGAGGCCGCATCTAGTCTCTGGGATGCAGAGAGTGGAAGGTGGAGTTTTTGGTGCCACAATGCCACTAAAAGTCTTTCATACTTTCTCAATAATGATAAAGTTTGATAACCAAGACATGTGAAAGACCAACTAGCTGCCATAAGAGAAGTCTGGGACAAGTGAGTGGAGCATCTGTTTGATAGGGGACATGTTTAGGGAGTGGCCTGTGGTATTTGCTTGTTCTCCTGTAGTGCTTGTGGTTGGCCTCTCAGATTGCCTTGTTGGTTTATGTTGTTCACATTTGACTATTACTGGAAGTGCCTTCAGGAAATTGCATTCAAAAGTACTATCTGCACATTTGTGATGGGCTATACAAGTACTATCACTTGATAAAAAAATGTTGTTTATCACCTTTGCAGTACCTTAAGAAATAATAATAATAATGATAATAATAATAATAATCTGCTTTGGTAAAGGAAACATATATGACAGCTGTGTTGAAATAAAAACGAGTGGTGTCCACTGAATGAACACAGTCTTTCTGCATTGTAAAAATGGAAAACTCTGATATTCACACATTTTCTGATGAATGACAGGTTGTTTCTTCTTGCAAAATAGATTTTGAATTTAAAATGGACTGAAATTGCTTTATTTTAGATGTTTAGTGAGGGTGGGTCATTTTTGACCTGGAGGGCAAGGGGTGTATACTCAGAATATGAAGACAACAGGAGGGTTAATAATATACATCAGACATGAGTAGGCGAGGAGAGGCAGCTAACTGGGGCCAGCAGTTGTTGTGTCAAACAAAAGTATTACATACTACAGCAAACTTATGATAAACTCCGAGATGGCTCTCAAACTGTGATCATGCTTTGTCACCCAGCTCTACATCCAGCAAAAGGTGTCCTCGGAGGCATAAATTATCAATAGATATACAAAGCTAATATATTGTAGACACCGACCTGCAGACAAAATGGAAGAATTCCACAGTAGCATGCACAAGAGACAAATAAGGAGTTGCATGATACAAAAACACAACTATATTTACTGATTTTGTTGGAACTAGCAACACAGGGCATTGAATTTGATAGAATTACTGTTTAAAATGACAAACAAACTCATAAACTTACAGCGTGTTTGCTCTGTTAAACATGCAGCTAGCAGTACTACAACCGATGAAGGACAGTTTGATGATGCCAGAGCTCCTGTGGTAGC
This sequence comes from Datnioides undecimradiatus, assembly GCA_008933995.1. Classification (NCBI taxonomy): domain Eukaryota; kingdom Metazoa; phylum Chordata; class Actinopteri; order Lobotiformes; family Datnioididae; genus Datnioides; species Datnioides undecimradiatus. Next base: position 2,043,888 of record WARS01000031.1, on the reverse strand, counting down.
AGTGCAAGCACCAACCATTCCTGGTGCTCTGAGCTGCCAGTCTAGGCAGACTCAGCAGGACCGCTAGCTGCACAGCTAATCTAGCTGACAACAGTTGCAATAGAAGTAAGTATAGCTATTTGTCCATCGGAAACCAGAGGCAAGAGGGAGGTTAAGGCACTACAGCTCGACATCACAGGGAAAAAAAATGTTTTCCATAAAAATGATTCAGTTTCACCAAAGGTAAATAGTAAATAAAGTTATACAGCTGTGTTTTGGTTAAGTAATCATTAAATGGCTGCCTTTTTCTCTGTCCCATTTTCTGGACCAAGAGGACTACGCACATGTTCACAAAAAAACAAAAAACCTCACACACAAAGAAGACTAACTCCTTAACGGTCTGAATAGTGAAACTGGAAGGAGAGGCTTCTGTTTATGTTAGAAACTTGGTCTTTATGCAGCCATCACTGTTTTGGAAGATGATCTCTTTATCTGTGAGGTAAGAGGTCCAAACTCTTTTCAGACTTTTATAAAACTTTCCAATGACTATGTTCAGTGGCTGTCACAAGTTCCTGTCAGGAGCTGAAACTTTAAGCTTCCGGGAGTCATGGTGCAGGAAATAAATCATCATAACAAGTAGAAACTCACCACAAAAATGTAATGTGTGAATGTCTCTGCACAATGATGGGGCTTTGCATCTGCAATGTCATGAAATGTCATGAGGACGGCTAAAGTGTGCCTCTACAAAGCCACTTAGGAGGTGTTACAAGATGGCATGATCAAAACACTTTCAAAGCAGGATGCAGAACACAACTTTTCCACAGCTGAAAGTGTCCAGTCAGGATGTAGAATAAACACAGTGGGACTTAGAGATCAAAATTAACCACTGCATACTGAAATGACTATTCCTGTGCTGTACTGTACTGCCATTTCACCTAGAACTTCTTCAGATTCACTGAACAAAATGACATGAGCACCCTGTACTGTGTTCAAACAGCAGTCTAAGTTGTTGTTCATTTATATATTTGTGCTTAAGACCCTACTGGAGGAAATAAATCAGCTATAAAGCAGTAACAGACACACTAATTGAAATGATAATCAAAACAAAGTCAATACGTGCTTACTGTCACAGGCATGAAAGAAAAGTCTTTTCACCTAAACATCAAAGAATCAGCCATGCAAAGGTCTCCTGTTGTCATGGTTTTGAGCTTTGCTCAGTTACTTCCTGTTTTAATTTATGAGCAATAACTTTGCTCTGTTTTTGTTCACTTTATTTCCTGCCTGTATTTATTGTCCCTCGTGTCTTATTTGTCCATTTGTTTCATCTGTGTCTGTGTGCTGTCCCTCCCTAGAGTATCATTGTGTATCTTCTTCTTGTTCTGCATCAGTTCGTCATCGTTAATTTGTAGCATTCAGTGATCCTGCCTTTTTGCTCCTGTTTTCCCTGTTTGTTTGGTTTTTTATGCTTTTGTCACTTGAACTTTGATCCCTGTCTGTTCCCCATGATACTCGTTTGCTTTATTGTCTGCCCCCCTGGTTTTTACCATACCTGCCTCAACATCCTGTTCGTCATAGTTAAAATCTTTTAACTCTTCCTCAGGTCTGCATTTGGATCTTACTACTTTTCCTAATTCCTGGTGACACATTTTTGATAAGTGTGCTGCATGGTTCTCTCCATTCAACTCAAATTAGCAGCGACCCACTCTTAAGGATGCTACACATCAGACCTATCACTGTAAACACAAGTACCTTAGTATGGCTGCCATAAGGAACTTATGTGTCTGTCCACTTCAAGTATGAAAGGGACTGAAGGTCTTCAAGTAAATGGTCACATCTTAGGCAACGATGATTAAGTCTTCCATCATTCTCCCACTCCCTCCTTCAAATTACCATCTGTATGCAGATGCTGCAGCCACTAATTGTTGCAAACTTTGTTAAAATCCCTTTGTACCTGGAGAAAGTGCACCAGAACAAGCAAAAGTCAATAGAGCACCTCATGGAGGTGGTTCTAATTGTAGTGTGAGTGTCTGTGTGGATATGGAGGGTTATGATTGCATTTTGGATTTAAGAAGTATTTCATTGCTGGAAAGATGGTCTTTTTATGAAAATGGGCTGTTTATGCAAAAATTATAATAAAATTATGAATATTTTTGGAATTTGTGCAACATGACAAGAAAAAATAGCAAAAAGGGCAGTTGTACACTAAAGAGTTAGAAAACCTACAGCAAGAGCAAAGCAGTGAGCCATACTAGTTAAGCTATGTGGAAAAGATGGTGGTGTGTTAAATAAATGTTCTGCTATTACAGTTAATAGTTCAATCTGGAGTTGGAACAACAGGCAGCAAGTCCACCAGATGATATGAAAGAAATGAGTGAGGAGCTCTGGGTGAAGGTATCATGAGAAGAAGTAAAATTTTGTCTGTCTCACAGCTTCAAAATATAAAATTAGGCTCAAATTTATTGTTTTGTCATACATAGTCTTACAAAACCTCAAAACTAAGTCAACAGTGAGATTTTATTAAGAGCCAACCTTGAATTGCACTCTTCTTTTGCAATATTAGTATCAATACAATACAAGTTGTTTGACACTTTGGACCAAAAAAACCCAGACCCTGCTGCAGTCTGCTATAGCCTGCTAAGCTTGGGGCTAATAGGCAGAGCGATTAGTAGGTGCATATCTGATTGCCTCAGAGAGCGTGGGCTGCAGCTCATCTTTCAAACTCAGGGTTCGCATTTGTTTTTCCTGCTCTGAACCATGCCACATCCCAAGGGGGCATTTTAGAACACTGAGGCACAGAGAGTGACAAATTACCATTTTCTCTTGTTTGTATGCATAATGGAACTTCAATTACTTAATGCTGATCTTATGCAAACCAGAAAGCCTGCTTTCTTTAAAGATACTGAGTTTTGGTTTCTGGTCCCAAGGGAGAACACTGAAATGACAGATTATAGTTTTTATATGTTGAAGAAACTCCTCTCACATCAAGTGTTTGTGTCCTCTTTAAAATTACAATTCCTTCTTTTGACTTCTACAGCAATTCCACTTGTATATGCCAGCAGAAAATCTCAGAAATGCCAGGCTGAATCACTCGTAGCAAAGTACTGCAGAGTCACATATAACGCTAGTCAGCTTCTCACTTTGGTGATTTCAAAATGAATGCCTTACTTTGTGATCTTCAGCCATGCTAGCAGCATGACTCAAGGCAATGCTGGTCCGTCAGTTAGTCGACCACTGTGGTCGAGTCTAAAATATTTCAGCAACTATTAAATGGACTGTAATAAGATTTGTTTCAGATATTCAACGTCCCTTAATCTTAGTGGTGCCACAACCATGTTTTTCTCTATCAATTATTTATCTCAACAGATATTTGAAGGACTAGTTCCAAGTCTGCATTCAGATGATAATTTGTAATAACTTTGATCCACTGACCTTTTTATTATAGGTCCAACAATATTTTGAAACTTTACAGTGTAATTATTGTACATAAGAGTGTTTAACTGGGATGAAATTAAGTTGAGAGATTATTGATTACTGTAGATTCTCAAGATCAGGTGAAATTTTAGGCCTAAGACTCACGCCAATTTCTTTGGCCATTCCCTGTTATGTTCAACATCAATCACTGGATGGTCCATTGGGAACAGAGTCATTGCCACTTGGTTATTGCTTTTTGACTCTCTTGAAAAATGTGAGCCTGTCATTATGACCTCACAGATGTGCTAGTACGGAAAATACAAATAATATAACTAAATTTGCATTATAATCAGATGTCAGCAGAAGCATATGTCATGTTTACACAAGCTAAAAAATACCTAAGTACACTTAAATTACAATAGCAGTACTGTAGGTATAATACAGTAGCTAATTATGCATATGATTAACACAGTAATTGATTTATTTTTAGTCGATGTACTACATATACAAAAAAAACCTTTGCCAAGATGTTTTCTGTTTTTAGCTTCTACTCATTTACTTGGTTGTTTCCCATAGCAATGATATATGATATGATTACATTTACATACTAGTCCACTTAGCTACATATAGGTCCATGCACAGCATTAGAGGCTGACTTGAGTTACAGAAGAAGAGGAAGTGATTAAGATTGATTAATCATGTAGCCCTTGGGTGTCACATAAAGCTCATTTAGATAGCTTAATTAATATAAGATTAATTGCGTTTGCACACTCCAGTCAAGGTTAAAGTGTTGTTTAATAATTTCTATTAGAGAACACTCTACCTCAGTTGTCTTGGCTCAGCTCGTTCTGTCTGTCATCCAACTTTATTGGCTCTCACTTTGTGCTACACTTTCAAGATATTCATCAGGTGGGCTGTGTGTGTGCGAGAAAATGTATGCGTATCAAATTCAACACAGCAGCTTTGGATAACCCTCTCCTATTGAGCATCCCATTTTGCAGATATCACAGGTACGTAATTACATAATGTACCTGCAGGTACCAACGTGATGGAGAGTGAAATCAATAAGCAGACAGAGAGTGCTTTCCATTTAGCTACTTATGTTTTCTCACATCCTCTGTGCTCCCGTCTGTAGACCGGGAAATGATAGTCTGAAATTATGGAGATCTTGGAGAAGACAGACAGACTTGTTGATGAGGGAGATCCAAATGCACTCTCCTGTTTTGGAAGATCCAGCCTCTGAATAGGGACATAGGGCCATAAACTAGTCACTGCAGCTGAGCGGAAAAAGATTTACCTCCATATTAATATCACAGCAACACTGTAGAGACACAACAGGTTGTTTCAGCATTAGCTATTTATGTAACATCCGTGGACTTTAAAGGACCTTTCTGTGTTGCAGCTCATTGGGAAGATCTGGGAGAGTGTTGGAGCTAAATGTTGATTGTTTTTCTCTGGTTTTTAACTTAATTGATTTTGAACGTAATAGCTCATTCTCAGTCAGACATGTTTCCCCACCGTGGCCTTACAGAGCAGAAATCAAGAAGAAATGTTACCATGCATCCTGAGTAACTCATGCTCTTGAGATATAATTACATGTCCAGCTGTGTAACAAACACAGTCTCAGCTGCCCATTTATTGCCACAGGAGTTGTGAGAGAGAAGGTCTGTCAATAAACATTAAGCCTTTTGAAGCTCTGATCATCACACCGTTAAAGTGGAGCAGACAAATGAGAGAGTCGGGCTGATGCAACAGGCTGAAAACATTGGTGAAACTAACTTGGTGTGTCTCAAACGTCATGTTTCTATAGAAATTAAGTTTCACTACATGCAATAGAGGTTGAGCATTTTATGGAACAGCTCTGAAAGCAGACCATTCATGGCTTCATGTTTCGTAATCCCCAAACATAATCTCCATATGAAGATATTTGATGCTCATCTTCAGCAGTCACTCAACATAATACATACCCATAAATGAATGCTTGCAGTCTAGATGTCTGATATGGAAATGATAAATAGGATACATGTCAATACCTTTCAGTGCAAGAATTAATGCTAGGTCAAAACTACTGGTGTATTTTTATAATCTGCTTGCATGTCTTTGTTACCACATAAGTGATGAAACCAAAAACAATTTTCACATTGCAAAGTTACAAAGCAGATATTTTGCTCTATGTCAGTTATTTACAAATGCACCTGTGTTTGCTTCCTGTATTTTTTTTTACAGTGGGATGCAATCACAGAGATGGATGAGCAGAACAGACCTATTCACACCTTCCAGGTTTGCCATGTAATGGAGCCAAACCAGAACAACTGGCTACGGTCTGGATGGATCGAGCGGCAAGCTGCACAGAGGGTCTGGACCACATCACAGCACTTACTCAGACACACACTGTTCAAAGATCTTCAGGTTTTTGGATCAAATGAAGTGGTCATGAAGCAGGGTCTCTTTGTGGCATAGCCTCAAGGTTGGAAATATGCCAGTCTAACTGGAGGGGCTCGTCTTGTTACAGATTTAAAGTAAAATAACAAAAAACATGACTTCATTCTGAAAGTCAATACAGAGGAGCCACCGATAAATCAAAGATAGGGCAGGATTTCATCTGCACTGCACTGGAGTGCTGCTCATTATGTCTGAAACAGAGCTGCATTACAGACTGAAAGCCTATGAGTCTGACTGAGCTAACTCTGATTTTCAAATAACGTGCATATGCAATTTGTCAGAAACTGTGACATTTTATTGAACTGTTTTCATATAACTGGACTGCAAATTGTTTAGTACTGTGTGTATACTGTCTGATGAGTTTATGACGATTATATCTATATGTCTGTATTTTAACTCAGGTATATGTAGAGCTGCGTTTCACACTGCGAGACTGCAACTCCATTCCTTGGGTATCTGGTACGTGTAAGGAAACGTTCAACCTCTTTTACCTGCAGACAGATGAACCGCTCCCTGCAGCCACACGGTTTCGGCCAACGGACTATGCTAAGGTCAGTTATTGGATCTGTATTATGAAAAACACCCTTCCCCTTCAATCTGAAAATACTTATTCTTTTGTGCTAATAAAGTGTTTGCTGTTGGCTTTAAGGTGGATACCATTGCTGCAGATGAGAGTTTTACGCAGACAGATCTTGGAGATCGTGTTCTTCGCCTCAACACTGAGGTTAGGGAGGTGGGCCCGGTGACACAGAAAGGCTTCTACTTGGCCTTCCAGGATGTGGGAGCCTGTATTGCGCTTGTGTCTGTCAAGGTCAGTGAACATGGTGGTGTGACTTGTGCATGAACTTCAGCTGTGAACTTTTTTTTTTTTTACAAGACTGGCAGTACCTTCAACATCCTGTGTTTCTCTTTCACATAAGGTCTTCTACAAGCGCTGCCCATCGACTTTAAGGAACCTGGCAGCATTTCCTGACACTGTGCCGCATATGGACTCATCCTCTCTGGTGGAAGTGAGGGGTGCATGTGTGGAGAATGCAGAAGAGAGGGACACACCCAAACTGTACTGTGGTGCTGATGGAGACTGGTTGGTACCACTGGGCCGCTGTGTCTGTAGTATTGGTCACGAGGAGATGGATGGCTACTGCCAGGGTGAGAAGTTGTCTTGGATGATTCTGTGCATGTCTCTGTGTGTGTTTTTGTACTAATTTTAGAACAGTGCATTTCACCAGTGTACTATGCTGCAGATACAGAAAAGGAAATAAATGCACAGTATAAACAGAGAGAAACGAAGATAAGAAAAGAAAAGAAAAGAAGAGAAGAGAAGAGAAGAGAGGGCATTGCATCACATTAACAGATCTCCCGGGCCTCCCCAGTCATCTGCAGGAGCTGGAGTTTACTGAACTGCTATCCCCTCCTCTTATTCTAAGATGCTGCATCCTTGTCTGATCCTCTCCATCCACATCTTCCTTCATCTAGTCACAGCTCCACCTCCCCCATCATCTCCTCCCCTCAGTTGTCCAGTTTGTTTATGCTTCACTTACAGCCCCTTTCTTTCTGCTGTGTCCCTTCATTTGCTCTCTTTCCATTTCCTCCATTCAATTCTCACTCTTGCCATGTCTCCCCACCATCTTTTCCTGCTATGTGATCCTAACAATGTGAATATTAACAGACAAGTGTATGTCACCAAAGCTTTTTTCTGGAAGCATTACTTTGGCATTCATGAGGGACTTGCTGGTCCATTTAAATTATTAGTTTCACCTGGAAAAGTAATTCTATGTACGTGTTCGCATGTTTGCTGTTGCCTTGATAAATATCATGCTGCGATCCTTAAATGCAACAAATGCAAACTTTGATAAATACCACAAAGCTTTCGTAAAAGCCTTTGTGAAATGCCTCTTCCCTAATTAGGCATATCAGCATTACCTAAATGTGGCCCGTTGTCAGCAAAACAGATTTTAAAAAGTAAAAAGCAACTGTTGAGTTGTTCCAGATAGTCTTTGGCCTGGTTTCTCAATTAGACTGTGCAGACTGACTGAGGGCTAGCTGGGCTAATTGCCTTCATTTGTTAGTTTCACAGCTAATTTAGCTCACACCTAGTCTTTTGTTAAACTCCCCCAACCTTCTCTTTCATTTACGAGGCTCCGACTTGTGTAATTAAGGCAGGTGCTAAATTGAGCCACACTGCATGATTACAATTACTTGCTACATTTTTCAGACTTACAGAAGTCTCAGCTGGTTGGGGTGAAATTCATGTGGTACCCCTGTGGTGATGAAGTTACTCAGGTTATTACAGAGAGAACTCCAACAGTCATTAGTACAGCTGATATGTAGGACAGGCTGTAATATCTCCTTTATTTGCTCCTCAGGGATATTTTTTCTTTTTATCTGCTTCTCTTTTATCTGCTTTTTATTTATCTTTTCTCTGTCTCATTCCCTCAATCATCTCAAAGAAGTAGTTAAACAACATAGGAGCCTGTCAGGAGGGATTACTGATGAGAAAGCAGCTCAGGAGCAGCACTCTCATGGTGTCCCTCACATATGTCCTATATCTTTACCCCTCCTGTTCTGCCCCTTTCACTGTTGGTAGTTGCCTCTCTCGACTGCATTGTAGTCGGGATCTAAGCAGCCATTGCAATGAATGGCTCAGTGACTCATTGAGCAGCAATCCCATTTGGCACTTGGAAAACAATGCAGATTTGTTTTTGTATCCAGCCACAGAGATAAACATGCACATATGTGTGTGTGTGTGTGTGTGTGTGTGTGTGTGTATATACACACACACACACACACACACACACACACACACTAATGCAAAGATCATGTTCAGACATACTGAAGTGAGATATTGCCCTAAACCAGTCCTGCTCTTGATTTGGCCACACCCAGAGATATTAAATGGACATCTACAGATGTACAGGTATGGCATAATCTATGATGATTAAACAAGTACAGTATATTAGTTCACATTATATATCATCAAATTGACCAACTCTGTTATTAACAGGTTTTAGGATATTTCATGATGATTCTCAAGACTGACAGGATAAGCATATTTTTAACAGTATTAAAAGGAAAAACAAGCTACACGGCTAGCAATTAAATAATAAGTGTACTAATTTAACATAGCACCTTTCTAGTCTCCACTTCAGACGAGCTACACTACATGCCAGCATTCATCCATTCACATTCCCATGCCAACTGTACATCAGAAAGCTATCTAACATTAATACATATGAACAAGTGGCGCAGCGATTTGTAGCAATTTGGGGTTCAGTATTTTGCTCAAAGATGCTTCAAAACGCACCCTGGCAGAGCTGGGGTTGGCTCGCTCATCTTCTGATTAGTGGATGACCGACACCACTTCTGAGCAGCAGCCGCCCCAGTGGGTACAGTCAAATTTAAAACACTGGAGAGAGAGTTGGTACAGGGTTGTACACAGTTACTTACAGTGTGATTTGTGCAGTCAGTTCCTAGATAACATAAATTAGCATGTGTTACTAGCATGTGCTACTTACTGCATTTGTTAGCAAACTACAGAAAACTGTTCTGAGGCATGAAGTATATTTTCACTTTTGCCAGAGCTAGCCTGGCAGTCTCTTTGTGTCTGTTTGTCCCTGCACCAGACAAACTGACATGAAACTAATATTGATCTTATCATCTCACTTTGAGTCTGAAAGAAAAACGGATTTCCCGAATTGTCTGTTCCTTTAAGATTCACCCATCTCTGAAACACTGCTGGAGCATCCTTTGTAAAAGAAACGAAAGATGCCGTCTTGCTCTACTGTTTTGCTGTGAGATATAGTCTGGCTCAGAAATGTCAGGAAAGATCTTCCAAGGACGATCTGCTGGTGAAGATCTGCTAACATTTGGTTTGAGGAGGTGATCAATAGTAACAACACATTAGTTGCTTGCAATTAATGATTTATATCTTTAATGATTTATGGCCAATTATTTCTTCTCATCAATAATTTCCTCTGGTCTTACAGAGCCTATGCTGTGATGAAGATGTGCACTTTGCAAGTAGTTGCAGGAAGTTTAGGCATGAACTTGCGATGACTTCTGCTTTCTCCTCGTTTTCATTTTGGAACACTGCTTCAAAGGGTACTGTGATCAAAGCTGTCTGAGAGGCAGCATGGGGAAAGAGCAAAAGAGGGAGAGAGAGGGAGAGAGAGCGAGCGAGAGAGAGAGAGTGGGAGAGAGAGAATAGGGAAAACCCCAGTGCTCCCAAATATAAGCAGAGCTCTGCGCTAACACGTCCATCTTTCCCTCCCAGCTGCCTAAACAAAGGCATCAGCGCTTATCAAACCCTGCTTTCCACCCCAATAGCACTCTGCCAGACTGTTTTGACATCTCAATCGAGTGCTTTATTATTCTATTCCTTTCATTCAGTGTCAGCCACAAGAGGATTACTCAGAGATAGGCTGGTTATATCATGACCTAGATAAGGCAACATCATAGTGCTAATGCTATTTGTTCCACATCCTTTCGTCACACCATCATATCCAAAAGGAGGCAGTGAATTGTGGGGGAAGCTAATAGACACGTCTTTTTGAATTTCATTTGAAATCAGATAGATATGAAGACAAGAACACAGGCCCACCGGTAAGCAAAGTGATTACATTCAGTAGGCGAAAAATCTTTTATATTCAGACATTTTGGTTTCAACAAAGCCTTTTGAATAACATTTTTTGCAGCTAACAGCTCTTGTATTTTTCATAAAATTAATACCAACACAGCCTAGTCTCTCTTCTTGCTGTACAGATATAAAGTAAGAAGCAGTTTCAACAGACAATCTCAAAAACACACAATAAAGTCCATCAGTGTTTTACTTTTTCTCTTCTCCTTCTCGACCCATTCCTCTCAGAGTTCTCCAGAAATCGACAATACTTACTGTAGCTTGCTCACTCATGACCTCTGCTGTCTCAAGACGCAGGATTAGGCAGGAAAAGTACAAACTTTTGACCTTAAATTCAGGTAAAGTGGATGGGAAATGAGGAAATCAATACTTTCTCTTCATTGTATCAGAGTCACTGTGGCGCTCCTCTGTCCATTAAGGACTGTGTTTACTCTGGCCTCTAACGCAGCTCAGCCAGACTAGAGCATCACTCATTCTCTGTGAACTTCCCATCTGCATATCAAAGCTGAGAGACCAGGGTAAACATAGTCTCTGGCTCCATCTGTTTCTGACAACGTAAAGCCAAGAGAAAACTTCCAGCTCTTCACAAAACCAAACAACGGGAAATCTCTTAGTTCATTCTTGCCAAAGTGCAGGTGATGGCCTGTGCTGCTCTAAGGTATAGACTAACACTGAAATCTCAAGCATTATTAAGTTACATTAAGTTTAGTAAAGTTGCTCTTAACCTGAAACCAAAGTTTAATCACTGCATAGTGTACTTTTTAAGTTGCTCTAATCAGTATTTTAATGGATCTGACCCTCAGGTAAACAAAGCTTTTCACCATCTTTCAGTCCAATATTTTGTTTTTCTGACTTACTGCTTAACTGCCTTGATTCAGTTAATGTTCTTATCAACAATGTGTTCTGCAGGCAGGAGCTGTTTTCTGTGAAATACAAAGTAAAACCCACTGTACTTAGTGAAGCATTTAGCCGCTAAAGAGCCACACACTCACAGTAGTTGGTGGAGACCAAAACAGAGCCAGACAGTAAGTGAATACATACCAATAGTCCAAATACCAAAGTTGCTAATAACAATTAATTGTAAAGTAATGAGAGTTATGGCTTCATTGCGGATACGATGAAGCTTTTAAAAGTAACATGAATTCATTCATCAGTGATTTGATTAATCGAGTTTTTAAAGCAAAAATGTCAATTATTTGCTGCTTCCTGATTTTCTTAACTTTAATGTTGGATTTTTACAATTTTCTGACAGTTTATTAACCAAATGATTAATTGAAAAAACTATTTGGCAGCATGGCCGATAGAGAAAAAAACAACCATTACTTTCAGCGATTAACTGTTGAAAGATACATATATTATGGTTGTATGTTGTTTGTGTGCAGCAGTATTTTCTCTGTGCCTTTCATGAATACAAATGCATTCCAGGATAAAAAGGCAAACAATGATAGTGAACATATTGTCTCTCATTACGTGTCTGTGTGTGGGGTGTTTTCAAACTTTTGATAGAAACAGTGGTATAAGTATTGTAATTGCTTTTTGGTGGTGATCTTCCCAGCACATACCACAGAGCAGGGAGCAGCTGGAAATTCAAATGAATCTGTGTGTTTGTTGCCTTTGGCAGGAGCTCAGCATAGGAGGAAAGTAATATCCAAGTGAATGAGGGGCCTCCAAAATTGAAAACTGGGTGACAAATTACTCCTCTCATGAGGAGCCAGGCAGCAACATGATTTTAGTGAGGACTTCTGTTTGTGTGTCAATCTTTCATCTCATCCCTTTTACATATCTGTGTACTCTGTCATGTCCACCTGTTTATGTAGATATTGTTTCCTTCAATCTCTTTACTTCTGGCTGCATTCCTTCTTCATTTTCACTGTACCATCATTCAAAATGCTCATTCTGTCTCTTATTCAAAACCACTGACCTGAGAAGATATAACTGTGTTCATAGTTGTACAGACATCAAATTTGAATGGATTGACATTCATTTGGTTAGTTGATTGGACAGAAAATGAAGTGACACGTTTGCACGCCATACAATCAACTCCCAGTGATTTAGAGGTGATATTTTTTGTAGAAATGCATCTTGGGAATCACGGTTTACTTGTCACAGTATATCTTTATGTGAAGAGGCTTGTGCCTTTTCCAACAACTAGACTTAATCAAGTCAAGTAATTGATTTGTTGATCGACTGAAAATAAACTGCGGCTCTTTTGGTAATTAATTAATTTGCAAAATAATTGATAGTGAAAATAATCATTGGTTGCAGCCCCACCCCCCACCCCACCCCAAAAAACAACATATATTTATACCAGATCTTTGTTCTTTTGTTCTGCTGATTTAAGGACAAAAGAACAACAACTGTGTGCTGAAGTCTAAGTAGAGCCTAAACTAAATATTGATCCCATTACAGATCCCTTTTGTGATTATTACTTTTATCTATAATGAATTATAAATCTATCAATCTATAATTGAAATAGAATTGCAAAGAACGCTCAGATTAAGTCCCCTCAATGTGAGACGAAGTCTTCTGACGTCTCTGTCTGACCACTGGCCCCCACCCATAGAGATTCAGTGTGTTATGATGAATGAAATAGAAAAGCAACAGACGTTTTACATTTTTGCTCACGAAAATGATTGTTCAGTTGTACAAGTAGTTGTCAATTACCTTCCTGACAATCAACTAATCAGTTGTTTAACTAATCATTGCAGGTCTAATTTCATGCCCATCTCAGCTGTAGGAGTGCGCTAACAGTCAGTCGCCGAACTGTGTCTATGGAGGAAATTGGATTTTTACTCTTTCATATTGGATTTGGTTATTGATGAAAAATATTATTCTGAAGGTCAAAGTTCAGCTAGATCAATTTTGTGGGGTTGACGCATCTAAAATTGTTCACTGGGTTTTTTTCTCTAAATAATTTTCCAGGAGTTGTGACAGACTGCACTTCTAAAGGTCTCTAATGTGTTATTATTATCAGTTGAATGAACAACTGAACGGTTGATGTTGCAGCTATAAATACTCCAACAAGTTTGTAGCCTCGGGTAGACTCAAGTAACAACAATGTAGCCTGAGGTAGGAAGTCTAATCCTCATTCATTCATCCTCATTCAGTAACCTCCCACGGTTCCACCAAGCTGACATACATGAAGATACTTGAGATACCAGAGATGCTGCGCCATCACAGTCAGAGGGATTTAGTCTATCTACAACTACTGAATTGATTAAATCAGAATCTCAATGGCTGCATGAATATGTGTACTAGGAGCAAGTTTATTAAATTTACTTGATTTCACCAGGATAATTCACTCAGTAACAATACAAGGAGCCCCAGTCACAATACTGAACACTGGGTAGCAGCTGGACATCATTCATGTGACACAGTATGAAACTTATCACTGTATAATAAAAAGGGCTAATATCAACAGAAGGATTATAGCAGTAATGTTTCTCAGTGCAGGCAATAATGCATCAGACAATAACAGACTTATGTAATATGGGTTGTTACCGATGAGGAAGAGAAGAAATAATTGTGGCCCACTGCTACATCCTTGCATCTTTGTTCTTCCTGCTTACAGTAATTGTGTGAAAAATATTAAAATGTAGAAATTATACAAATCCTTCTGGCTGTCTGCCATGAAGGCTTGATTGAATTTCCCAATGTGCTGCCTTTTTTATCTATCATTATTGTCTTTCGTATAGCTCGCATACTAATTTGATCATTTTGAATTATTACCCCACCCACACACATATTTTTTTTATACAAATCACTCTGCAATGAAATGATCCCCACATTCCCCACATATTTTATAATTGCACCATTAATGCTTTATTTTTTGTTGCTGAGATAAGTCTAGGGAGAAGGAGGCAATCTGCAATGGATTTTCTATCTTCTGATAAGCCTTAAGGGAAAAAGCAAAGGAGAGGAAAGCAGGAGGAGAGATGGGAAAAGGAAAATATTGGGAGATGAAAAGAAAATCACAAAAAGGTTAAAAAAAAACTGTGGCAGGGCAAAACAGTTAGAGAAAACCTGGGGAGATAAGGAAAGGTGAGTTGGTTGAATTGATGGGGAAAAAAGAAATGGGAAAGTAAAAATGGAAGAGAACTGGAGGAAGTAATGAGGTAGGGAAGTGAGCTGAAGTAAGAATGGAAAACTGAAGAATACTTAGGTCAGCAGCATGGACCATGTAAGTGGATGGAGGTTTTAGACTGAAAGCAGGCTGTAACTGCATTTTCATAATGTGTTATTTGTATGTTAATAGCTCTTTTGTAACCTGCCTGACAGACAATACAAACTTTCCCCTGTCTGTTTTCAGTGAAATCTGAACGTGGGGTCTCCATTAAACCTGCTGTTTAAAACAAATGAGCTCCAGAGTCTCCTCCATTGCTTTATTATTTTTATAGTATCCTTTCCCCCCCCTCAGTGTACCCTCCGAACTCCGGAAACTTTAGTTTCAAAGCCTTAAATACGTGTTTTACTTCTGCATCGTAAGATAGCTGTACATTTATACTTTGTAATGTTCCAGCATTTAACTGGAGCATTTAACTTTGTTGTATAATACTGCTACTCATAATGCTGCAATTTAAGATTTCAGCTTAACAGATATTTCTATAGTAAGGTTACCCGCGAAAGTTTGGTAACATCATGTTAATATTCATGTTATTTGTTTCAAAACTCGGCTATCCTAGTGTTTGGAAAGAGAGATGGCATCACGTGGCCGTGCCAAAAAAGAATGAATATGTCTTTCAGTGCTTTAAAGTTGTTCTCTTTGTGTGACACCTTTCCTAGTCCCCTTTACCAGTACTACATACCGTAATCAGCTGGTGCATATCAGGTAGTTGCAGTGAGGATGATACTTTGAGTGTTTTGTGCACAGTCACCAGTGTTACATCAGCTATTGATGGTCAGTTAGCGCTCACACTGCAGTGCTTTTTGGGATGCTTGTTAAATTTTCATCTCCTGTGCTTATAGGAACAGAAGATGAGACTGTGGCTCTGCTGATTTTAGAGACCACACACAAATAGGAAAATAAGTAACATTAGGTTAATTCACCAGCAAAGATAAAGCGAAGTTGAGCTAATGGTGGTGGTTAGTGGTTAGTGAGTGACTAATCCAGAGCATTTGATTAACGCTAAATTGTTTCAGTCACTTTTCCAACGTTCTTAATAACTATTGGCTCCTCACAGCCAACCGAACATGAACAACCATCTGCGGTACAGCCTGCCTGATATGTTAACAGTATCAAGGAAAAAGCCTGTTGAGCCGTGCCAGACCACAATGTACAAGCGCAAAGCACAAAGTTATGCTAGCACAGAACTACTTCAGTTGAGCTGTGAACTGTTTGTTATGTGTTTCAATACATATTTCTGGGTTGTGTGAGTTTGCAATTCTTGATTCAGAAAAGGGGCATTACAGGTGTGTGCTATTTGTCACACCAGACAATCGTCAGGACCGTGAGTTTACATGGCGACAGTGATCCATAGTACCTTATGAAATAAGGTCAGACCCCAGGTGAGGAAAGAAGCAGCTGGGGCTTTTTAATTAAACATATGTGTTCTGATGGCAATGCAATTGCATGAGGAAATTTAACTTTGTGGCTTCCCCTCCTCTATCCCTCTTTCTCTACAGCTTGTAAACCTGGCTTCTTCAAGGCGTATGCTGGGAACACTAAATGCTCCAAGTGTCCTCCACATAGTTCCAGCCATGACCAGGCTGCCACCATCTGTCACTGCGACAAAGGCTTCTACAGGGCTATCAAAGACTCCTCCACCATGGCTTGTACAAGTAAGTAGAGTACTTTCCAGAACTGAACTTTCTCCGACAGCTGAGATGTTCTTAGTTTCTGTTTGTGTGTCTGTCAGTCTGCGGTGCCATCTTTCCCCCATCCATCTGTTGTTTTTTATTTAGCAATATATGACTGAGCTAAATTTAAAAATATGCCTCCTTGCTTCAACTTAACATTTTAATGTACCTCAAAATTCTGATGGTTGTAGCCACGAAATTGACAAGTAGCACACTGGAATGAAACACTTAGGGCTCTCTGAAACCTTCCTACCCACACACCTACACACTGATACTCAAAGACACACTCTCAACTCCAGTTCTGATCACTTTGCCAAATCAGATGTACACTAGCGAAAGTCAGAACTGTGTTCCTGCCAGGAAATTGACACATAAGCTGTTGGAATGAAATACAGCAGAAGATGTTGAAAGCCAACCACCCACACACCTACCTACCTACACACACACACACTACAACTTCAAATTATGCTCACTTGGCACCAAAGCTCCTTTTAATTGTCAGAGTTTGGTGATCATGTCCTGTACCTGCTGTGCACCTGCTGTTAATCTTAATACTGAATTTAATAACCTGATCTTTTGCAAAGGACTATATTAAATGTAGGATGTTGTTTCTCATTTCATGGTTTTTGTAGAGTAGCAGAGTCTGAAATGTCAGCAGTGATCATAGATCATGTGGTGTGACCACACTTGTGTTCAGTCAGACAATAACCAAGCCCCTCTATATGTGTTTTGCTATATATGTGTTTAAAAACACCAGAGAAAGTGATCAATGGGTAATCTTAACAACTTATTTTTCCCTTCAGGGCCTCCATCAGCTCCCAGGAACCTCGTCTCATTGATCAATGACACGGCTCTCTTCCTGCAGTGGATGCCTCCTAGCGATACAGGAGGCAGGAAGGACATCACTTACAACATCCTGTGCCAGCGCTGTGATGGAATTGACGGTGACATCAGCGTGACACAGTGTGAGCCATGTGAGCCAGACCTGCGGTTCATCCCTCGGCCACTTGGTCTGACGAGTACTTCTGTGGCAATACTAGATTTTGCAACGCAGGCCAACTATACCTTCCATGTAGAGGCTGTCAATGGCGTCTCGGGGCTGGGCATGGCTGCACGCTCTCTGGCGAATGTTACTGTCAATACACACCACGCTGGTGAGTTGCAGAGCTCTTTTTCACGTAATTCCAACGTCATAGTTTCATTGTTGTACAATAAATCCAGCTGTTGCAATGATGACAAGCAGACATGCCTCCTAAAGAATTATCAGATTGACATAATGATATGGTTTTGTGATTAAAATAAGACTAACAATTAATTACTGATCTCATGAGTGCTTAAATAATTGTAAATTGATTAATCTATTGATAGACAAATTAATTAAGAACCACTGAGGTAACTGATTATTATTATTAAGTCTTTAATTTAGAAAAGCCTCCAATTATTTAGTGAGTTCGAGCTTCTCAAAAATTTTTGCTGATTTTATATTTGCGACATCACTGTAATTAAAGAACTTTGGGTTTTGAATTGTTGGTTGCACAAAAAAAGCAACTCAGAGATTTCACATTGGGCTCCAGGGTCTAATTAGGGGCACTATTTTCTGATTAAATTAAGACCATAAAAATATTTGAAAGATTAGTTGCATCCATGATGTTCATAATTACACAAATCAATTTTAAAACACTTTGCAGGGCTGAAATAGTACACGGGAAGCTACAGAATATTGCGACACATTCATCATTTTAATCCTGCTGGCATGGGCAAAATGGCCATCTGGAATGGTGGGAATTTTCCCAATGGACCATTCAGCCTGTGGGATGGCAGAGAGCCAAGCAAAACTGATAAAAAAAAAAATTGTTTACAAACTTGCAAAAACTAGCAGATTGCAAAAACTACCGGGAGTTTTGTTTGTACTTGTTTCCAAGTTTGTCTTGCCACTCTCCAAAACTACGTAGCTCAGATTAGCATTAGCAAGGTGTTCATCAAAAATACCAAACTGCGACCAGTCAGATGCTAATAGTAATTACTGGTAACATGAATGCATTCTATATGTTGAACTGTATCTCAAGGCTGTGAGTTAAATGTTACCTGATTGGACACTCATGACTGAATTTGTTCCTGAAAATGGTAAATTGTGGTTGACAGGACATCTGCAGTTTACGTTTTGCATTCGCTGTGCTTTTTCCAGACAGATTGTTGAGGGTTAACATTCAACTCACCATATTTACCTTTTGAAATATTCATAAATATTAAATATACATGCTTTTGCTTGACATATGCATATACTGCAGTTACATAATACTCGATTCATAGCTCATGAATATCGTGTTTGGGAGCAGATGAAGATATTTATGCTAAAGTTACAGACAGGGATTATTTATTCTGCAGTTGGATTTGCCTTTCTCTCTGCTGAGTGCCCTGTGTCCTCCTCCGTAGTTTCTTTCTCTCCATCCAACTTAATGTGTCAATAGGTGATACATATTTCTGACCCATGAATAGCTGACAGTGCCACTGTGACCTGAAGCTAGTCTAATCAGGAGTACCTGGCTGACCTTAGGTCAACTAAAGCTAGCGGTCCTCAATGAGGCATTGTCTTGGGCTTGAATTAGGAAAAATAAGAGACCTGAGCTCAACTACTTAGAAATATTGATGGAATAACCGATGGAAAAGGTTGGGTCGAAGGAGGGAAAGAGAGGGGATTAATAAATTATACTGGAATGTATGTGCACATTTTCTCCCCTTTCAGCAAGTGCAGCAAGTCGCAAGTATTGAGATGAAATTCTGATGAGAACAAGACAGACTCTCTTCAGTCACCAGTGGTTCAGATATAAAATATGGAATTTAATATGGAAGTGGTTATATCAGTGTGAAATCATCTTTGTGTGCAAGCATAGGCAGCTACAGTGAGGTATTAGCATATGTTCATACAACAGGTTGTTGTATGAACATTCTTTTCAATTTTAGAGATAGCAAGATGCTATGCTGTTGACTGCAGGTTTGTTTGTGCGATTCGAGTTAATTTGTAGGCTTACTAGCTGCATATTGGTCTAATTACTTGCACAATAAATGGGAGGAACAAGGTCTCTGAAAGACAGCTGCTCAGAATTTATCTAAACTGATCAGAATGATGTTGTGTGTCATATAAACAAGAGTCGTGATAATGCAAACATGTTGATCTTTAGCAAGTACAATGCTCACTATGTTTGCTAATTCAAGTAAGGCTATGGATGATGTATGAATGAATAGTGTGCAGTTATTCGGAAGACACAGAAGGCATTGGCAAAATTAAACTTTGAGCAGTTGGTGGCATTTGACAAAATGTCAGAGGATCACTAGAGTCATCTTCTGGGGGTTTCTGTCTGAACCACATTTAAGTGCAATCCATCTAGTAGTTGTTGAGATATTTCAGTCTGGATTAAAGTAGTGGGTCAACCACTGACTGACCCATCATAAAAATGACTAGAAAAGCTATTGGTGAAAAACTGTGGAAACACTCCCAATGTGGCAGACGTTAGAGTATAATTCATACATGTTACCATTATCTCATTGGTCTATTAACATTTCCTACAACCTTCCTGTCATTATTGGCCTTTTGTAAGGATTTAGTGCAAGATTGTTTTGTAATAAAGGCTGGGTAACAGCATTAAGGTGGCCAGTAAGATCATTGGCAAGCAGCAGTCCTTTTCACACATCTTTTACCACCAAGTCTTAAGGAAGGCAGAAATTGATTTGAGGGAGCCCAGACTATCCCCTCTTTAAGGCATTTGATCTTCTCCCTTCAGGTCAGAGGTACACGGTTTTCGGGGCACACTGCAATAGATTTCAATTTTCCTTTGCTTTTACTGCAAAATGCATGCTGAACTTGCACAAAAGGTAACCATTACCTTGCATCTATGTGCTTTTTCCTCAAACCTAGCACTATTGCTTTTTATCTTATCCAATCCAATTCAAAATCCATCTTTTCATTGATTTTATTGCTGTATTTTTATGTGTGCACTGTCACTGATAATCAGTGCTACTGCTGTATGCTGAATTTCCCCCAGTGGAGCAATAAGGAACTGTGCTGGTTGGTAAGGTAGAAAAAAAAGTCCCAATTATCAAATCACAATCACAATGGTCTTGAATCATACTCCTGCTCAGAAAAGTTAATAACTTTAAGAGTCACTGCACATGGGTAATCCCACACTATTATATAAAATACTGCATTAAAGATTTTTTTTTTTTTAGAAAAGAAATGTTTTGCTGATAGGCTGTCACCATACCGTGGAAACCAGATGTCAGGTGTATGTGTGTCAATTCATACCCGTCTCCCTGGCAAAGGCAGCTAGGCTGATGGGAGGAAGTTGGAATGCAAAATAATCTCTGTAGAGGAGGAGAAGCAGCCTGTGGGGATGTTCCCATTAGGATGTTTAGAGTGGATTAACTTGTCAAACTGCCTTTCCTCAGTAGACATACTGTGCACACAGAGCCCAGACAGGCATGCAAACAAGCAGGCAAACAAATTCATACACATGTGACATTTTTGTGCACGCATTTACTTCACCCATGTACCACCTAGAGCTCTGCATATGGTTGGTTAGTCATTTCTCTGCCCATGTCTGTGCTGCATCTTGTTTGTCTCTCTCCCTCGCTCATAAGTCAAACACCCATTTCCTTTGTTGGGTGTCATTATATTATTGTGCAACAGATATAGTCCACATAAAGATATAGATCCATTAGAGAGAGTATAATAACACCTTTATTCAGTGCTTTGATGTAGGATAGAATGATCCCTACCCTTTGTTTACAGTTATATAACTGTCCTGCATATTCTATGGGGGGGGGGGGGGGGGTATGCTGAACACCATACTCTCTTCATACTCTCTGAGTGCAGTCTCATAATTTGTAGATCGTAGGGATGTAATCTGCAATAACACAAATGGGGAAAATATTAGTGAACGTATATTTTATCTGAATGAAGTTGAAAGTCTTCCAGGAAGCTACTTGACAAAGCTGTCTAATAACAGGCCAATATTATAAAGTCTATGTGTCTCAATCACTCCAGATCCTACTATAATTTCAAACGAAGGGAGCATCATCCATAGAGTGGAGAGCAGTGGTTGTTGTAAATCTGTGGTTGTCAGATCTGTTTGGTTGGGCTTGGGGATGGACAGGTTCATGGCCAGTTAACGCAGATGCTGCAAGGTGATTCATATAATTGATTGTGATATTATGCCAATGATGGAATAATAGCCAATCAAAAGCAGAATTAGCAATTAACTGGATTTTTTTTTAGTGAGACAGAGGGGAGGGGGGTGATTTATTTTCTGTTGGCATGCTATCTGTTTGTAAATGGGACATTAATGCCTCATTATGCTTTTAATTATGCTAAACCTATTAATCAGAATTACTAATAATCTCTCTTCCTGATTGTCTGTGTGCTTGTCTAACCTTGATCAGCTATAACGCTCGGTTAAGCAAGATGCCTGATCACTTTGTCTTTGAACTGAGTAAAGTGTGTGTTGCCTTTATCAAAGATATGATGTGCAGGGGTCATAGGTCACTTTTGTAGCTATAAGAAGGGCAGTATCTGTTCCTGTCCTGGATTATCAGAGAGCACGTTTGATCATCTTGAATGCCTATTTGTGCATATTCTCCCACACAACTCGTGAGGCAGAATGGTTTGTGGTTTTCTGCTTATTGAAGGTGATGAAGGCCGGCCGTTGTCCCAGCACCTCTCAAGGAAGCAATGCAGAGTGGATGGAGCAGGATGATCTCTGTGTTAAGGAACACAGCAGAGCATTTAAAGCTCCCTCCCACAAAGTTCACTGCAGTCTTCAGGGATGAGGCACAGAGAAATCAGTGCAAATTGTGAAAACTGAGCTACAACAGGAGCAGAAAGGCACCAGCAAAGATAGACTGTGTGTTAGAAGTAATCTTTATGTAAGATTAAAAAAAAAAGGAATGAGTGTGTCCTAGCAGAGGCTGAAAATATTGGTGACTGAGCTTTCGAAAGTTTGGACTCCGGTTTTCCAGATTACTCTGGTAAAGTTTATGTGTTTCTTTTTTGTTGGTGGTGCAGATTAGTTTTTATGTTTGTGGGGCCTTGCAGAACCAACATTAATGAAATTACATACCTAATTTAATCAAACCACTGACATCAGGCTAGATTTAATGACACCCTGAACCTCAAAGTAATCAAATAGGAGCTGGTTTAAATGGTTGAATCCTTACAAAGCTGTGCCTATTGCCTGTCACTTCATTCCAGTCTCTACTGCTCTACAGCTCAGCAACACAAATAAATAAAAAGTGTAATATAATATAATGTAATTAAACTTATATTAATATTTATAAGCACTTAATCTCCAATCAGACACTTAGAAGTTAGAAGATGTCGTTGCCCCTGTTTGTAGTGTCAAAGGAATTAGTGATGTCACATGTTTGTTGCTGTTTTTAATGACCTGTTTTTCATATTTTCTACTTACACAAGCAAGAAACCAAAAGCTGACCACACACCAGTGCAACGTAACATTGTACAGTGGCTGTAGCAGGTTTGTAGCAGGCACAGTCTTCTTTTTATACAAATACCAGTAAATCCAAAAATGGCTATCAGTCACCATCATAAATATTTCTTGTACAAAACAATAACAGTAAGACTTATGCAAAGTCCTCACATGCTAAATCCACGTTTTCACATTTCCCACTGTCTTGTGGTGTCCTGATTCAGGAGATTTTCTCTCTTTTACTTTGCTCTTTTCCCTCTTTCCTCCAGTGGATTCTCTTCTGTTTTCATCTCCCTTGCTCTGGGAATAAGGCTGACTTCTATTTATATGCTCAGATGCTGGGGAGATGCAACCTCCTGGGATTTCTTTACAGCTCTCCCTGTTCACTCCTTCTCTCTCTTCTCCCCCTTCTGTCCTTTCTTTATCTGTTGAGCATCTAGAGTTGAGGGGTTAGCCTATTTTTGAATATTGCCAACATCTAGACCTTAGAGACTGTCAATTATCTTTTGATGTGTTAATTGTGATTAAACTGTAATGACCTTAAGTGTTTTCTTTGAGCCACATGTGGAATCTGAACTTAAAAACACCCATTTGCACACAGGTTTTTAAAGAATTTTCTCATATCACAAAAATGTCACACACACACACACACACACACACACTTACACTCACATGCATGATGATAGATACATAACATTATGCTGTATCCGGCAGACAGAAATCCCTTCTAGTAATGTGATTCTCACAAATATTCTTATCCCCTAAGTGGGTTATGCATATTTATCTGCCTGGTTACACTGAGGCCAAATGAAAATCATCACCGCTGCATGGCTGGACATGATATTTATGGACAGCTTTCTTGTTTAAGCATGTTTTTACTGATTCATTCGAATCAGAAGCACATATAGTCACAAATGTACTTATTCATTAAAAATTGTAGGCCTATTTGTAGTATTTGTAGAAAGTATGCTTACAAGGAATCCTTTCATAGCTTTAAGTTCATCCAAAAACTAATAATTAGCCAACACAAACACACTTGTAGTTCTTATACAATGCTCTTTGATCATGAATGACACACACTGGAGCTGATTTTGACTGTAGACTCTAAATTTGAATGTCTCACATGGACTGACAACTACTTTGTGACTGCTTCTCTTCAGATAAGTCGATGTTCGCCTCAGGTTCTGTGTGTACATTTACTTGCATACACTCCCATTTTTACCGTGGATTACCACAGATGCTTCATAGCTGTGCACTAAAGCTGAAGTGATGCACTTTTTAATCGATTTGCTAAGAGAAAATCATTCAGCAAATGTTTTGAAATTCAAATAATCATTCAAGTCATTTTGCAAACAAAAAGCCAAATGTTACATCTTTTTGCAGCATTGAAACTTTGATTTGTTTCATGAGATAGACAGTGGCATTGCGTATTGGACTGTTGGTCGTTGGCTTTTGCAATTGGCATTTTTCACTGATGTCGGACATTTTCTAGCCCTAAAAAGAATCTTTTAATCCAGGTTGCAGGTTAATTGAAAATATTATTAATTCCGCAGTGATCTCCGCAGAAAATATTATTCATTCTGAGGTGCAGCTCTGCTGAGCACCGTAACTATGCTCTTGCTTAGGGTATAGGTGTACACATTGCATTGACATCAATCAGACGGGAACAATAGAATAAATCCCGAGCAAAGTCAGAAATGCTTTCAGCTTCCTGTCATACATTTCACCTTGCTGAAGGATTTCCTCAAAGGAACTGGTGTTAAATACACTGCGCTTTGTTATAATGACAATAATTCAAGTATGGCGCAGATGACATTTGTAAAGCAACTCAGCGGAGTGTGTCCTCGCCTTGCTGGTGCACTTTTTGCACAGTCGTGTTCTGTCAATACATAGTGGATGTTTTTGTCGGTGTGTCTGCTGCTTGCCATTAATAACAGCAGCATGCTGCCAGACTGGGAGGCTTGAGATATTCCCACAACATCTCCAGGCGGTCTGTGCAGCTCAGACACCACCTGCCACCAGGATAGAGAGGGCACCTGGAATAACATGGCTGACATGGCAGATGTGTGATCTCTGGCTTTGCAAATTGGTTAACAGACAGCACAGTTGAATGATTGAGATCCTGTTCATGTTTAATGCTGCATATTGATATTTATTTCACTGACACAATCATGATAGTTTTTGATAAACCTGTGTGAAGTGTCGAACTTTAATGTGACTGATGCGGCATCTGCCTTGATTTCCTCGGTAATTTAAACGCTGCGACAAAGTTTTGTAGCTACGTGTCACAGACGTAGCTTAGAGAAGACTTGTGGAGTCTGTGGTCTTGTGGTGCCTGAATTTCTTCATTGTGATATAGCATTTTGGCAAATTTTAATTTTACATATTTGCAACCTTGAGTGTGTATTTTTTCAGGAGTCAGCATTACACTCTTGTGTTCTGTGCGCACCATTTTTCTCTCTGCCCTTTCTCTCTTTTTTTATTTAATGCAAGTTGAAATGGTCAAGCTGCTGGACTGTGAAGTGTCGTGTCTGGGCCGAGCTGCTGCTAGAAAATCTTGGCTTCTTGACAGGATGTGAAAGTCCCATCTGAACCCCAATGCGTCTGACTTAACCCCATCCGGTCTGTGGCCTTCTGTGTGTACTAGGTTATCTGCTCCTCTGAGCACGAGGATCAGTCTGGGCTTGAATTTGTATTCCGGGGGTGATCTCCCAAACAGCACGCTCGACAACAGAGGGACTGGATCTATTAGTTTGCCAAATCATATTCTGTTCAAGCGAAGGCTTTATGAATAATTGATGGTAAATATTTGAATCTCTGCTAGGTGATTTTGTGTCTCCTCAGCAGCCTTGTGTAAAATATTCCCCCAAATTCAGCAATAATGACAAACATGATAAACAGTTGCTGTAGGTCTAGTGGTTTGGTTAACAGAAATGTTTCTCTCGGGCTGCACATCATACTGGAGCTGGACAGTAAAACGGTTGTTTCTTGGCCCTCTTTTCCCTTTGGGTATTCCTGTGATACTGAAACAATCTCTCTTGCAAACAGCCACTAGGTCGTTACATTTCTCAAAAGTTGTTTTACTTGAGATTGTCTTCTCTAAGCTGCAGAGTGCAGGTGTTATGTATACGCCGTGCACTTTTCTCAGCATATTTTAAACTGCTTTTTTTCCCCCCACTTTTCCAGTTCTGAAACTTTTTTTTTTTTTGTTTAAAGTTGGTGTCTCTCTTGTGATGACTGAAGACACTTTTGAAATGTGTTTCAGTCGTGTCTCTGAACTCAGTGGATTCACTTTAGAGATCACTGCAGTGGCTCGAGCAGTAAGTGGCTGGAATCACTCATTTCTCTGTTCCCCTGGGCTTCTCGGACAGGTGACTCTGGGCTGCTCGGTGCTGCTGCCAGCTTGACTTTATTTTTTGCTCATGTTTCTCCTGATCCTCAAACTTTTATGTCAAATATCACTTTTTGGCACCTATCGATTTTAGTAGGTTAATCATTAAAATTGCCAGTGGGTGGAGACTTACAGTCACTAGCCACGTCGTTAGATACAACAGCTCTGTCATAAATTCTTTACAAATATAATATTGTTCAGTTGTGATTGACGGTGCCAGAAAGGTATAAATTTAACTCAATCTTTATTTCTGTGATTGAGGTTTGCAGTGGTGTTGAACTGGACTGAATGTAAACCTAATTTCCCTGCATATTACCTTAGTAACTGTATTAACACAACTGAAAAATTTATAAAGGCAGAGCTGTTGTATTAGATCACATTTGATTGGACGCCTGTTCAAAATGAAGTGGCCGGTCTATCGCCAGATTAACTCACCTTGAAGACATCTGTGAAGACATTTTGCCGTTGGGCAAACAGTGCACTCCTCATCATTCTGACTCAGTTCCCTGCACTGCTCTCCTGCATCCTCAGGTCCTGCTCTGGTGGGTGTAGTCAGGAAAGACTGGGCCTCTGAAAACAGCATCGCCCTCTCCTGGTCACAAGTGGAACAGCCTCCTTCAGACATAGTGGACTATGAAGTCAAATATTATGAGAAGGTAAAGTGTTTTATCGTAACAAAAAAGGCCAGTCCTTGTCTATGCACACTATGTGTTAATTGCTTTATGACGACTGTGGTTTGTGTGACAGTTGTTTCAGCTCTGAAATGCACCACAAGTCATTACACAGACAGAGAGCAATCGCTGCTTACAGAGCAATGTGCATTGTTATCATCCAGACACCCAAATGTAAGCGTGGAAGCATCCATAATGCATTGCAGTTTCCACTTTGTTCACCATCTGCTCTGGTAGTTAATAGGATGAAAATGATGCGTTTTGTTTCACACGTTGCTGGGATAATGGGTTTATGCAAACGCACGTTTGTCTGCCAAAACTTGCCTTTGTTTCTCATTTCTGGCAATCTGTCTCTGATTTTATAGGAGCAAGAGCAGCTGAGCTACTCATCAACACGGACCAAAACCCCCAGTGTGGTGGTAATGGGCCTCAGACCCTCGACTGTCTACGTCTTCCATGTGCGAGCTCGCACTGCTGCTGGCTACACTGCCTACAGCCGCAACTTTGAGTTTGCCACTGCAGATGAGGGTACGACTGTGGAGGAGTGAGCATGAGGGAATTGTTCCTGTGTTTGTGCTCAAGCCGGATGCAGTTTAGGGAGGAACGGCACTCACATTCAGTCAGCTAGATTTGTGTTGAAATGCCAGCGGATATGGAGTTTTATGTTTAAAACAATGCACAGGAGATGGAGGGAGTTTTTAAAGCCACAGACGTGGAGTCATCGTGTTGATCAACAACTCTATAAAATCCCCAGAGACATTTTATGGTCATTCTTTGCTATGGATCAGTGAAACTCATCAGTGCTTCCTCAGGCATGAGCCATTTATTTAAATGTTTATAAGCTGTGTAAGTTCCTGATGCACACATAACGCTCTGCTGATTTCAATTCTGAAATATGCAGGAATGCACAGCCTCCTGCAAGACTCACACTTTAGGTGATGAATATGTAGATGTCCACCTTTCTTTTTCATTCTCATATTCCCTGTTACCAATGCATCTTTTCTCTCACCTTATTCAACCCATACAATGCACACGCTCACATAGCTCATTGTTGCACACAATGCAGACTTGGAACAGTATAAGACCAGGCTAAAAAGTTATGTTTAAGTCTTATCAAATGGGTCGCTGACTAAATGTGTTGTTTTCAACTGAAGCCATGTGAAACACATGTACTGAGGCATAAACAGCAGTAAATGTATCTGGCACTTGTCTTCTGCTACTCTGCAGTTATTTAAATAAATACTGAGAATAATGATAATCTATACCAAACACACAGGTGTATAATATTAAGGCAATAGGTTATGTTCTTAGACTTTACCAATACCATGCCAAGTTTAGCCATAAAGGACAAGGCAATGTGCATACGGGGCACTAAGTAAAGTTGTACAGAGCTGATGTCATAATACTCCTTTAAAGACACTTATATTTAGAGACTTATATAGACTTATATTTTGCTGCTTGCTCTCAGGCAAAAGAGCAGAAAATTTTAAACTGTGAATAAAATAAGGTTGTGTTGTTTATAGATATGAAACCTCAGCAACCATAAGAACACTAGAAAGTGAGCGATTGCGAATGCCTGCATGGTAAATCATGGAAAAATTAAGTAAAACAGGAAATGAATGTCATTTCATTGTGCCCATTTCATTGTGCCCAGTAAATTGTGGCAGCCTTGTATCACCAAGTAATGTCAGTCAGTTCCGCGGTTTGAAGTTGGGCAGAGAGAGGATTGGTGTTTCCTCTGATTTCCACATTGCTTTCTCAATTTCCTCAGATCCTGATATCGCTGATCAGGGTCAAGTTCTGGTGGTCGTTACAGCGTCTGTAGGAGGCTTCTCCCTCTTGGTCATCCTTACGCTCTTCCTCCTCATCACTGGCCGGTAAGACACCCCCCCACCTGTTTCCTTGCGGGCTTAACACACACACACACGAAGACACACACACCTCCTCGCTTCTCCCCTCATAATCTCCAGAGTGACGCTACAACCAGAAGTCTGTTAATGGACTCTCTTTTGCCACCAAGCAGACACTCTTATTTTCCAAATGGCTGAACCAATTTTCTGCCTAATTACTCAGCATGTAATGCATGTACCAGCAGTTTGCTCCATTCCATTAACTTCCACAGGTTATCTCAGACTGTTGTCTTCAGTCTGCTTCTGGTTCACAGGGTTTTACCATTAGTGGCACTTATTAATAAACAATGAAAAATGGCCCCGAATCAGTCGATGCTTTGTCTGGACTTTACTCAATTGCGATGCAAGCTGAAGTGATAATCTTTAATCATGCAATTTGCAAACTTCATATGCAGCAAATATCTGAAATCGGAAATGGGAACAATATGTCTCACTTTAGAGAAAACACTAACTTATCCCAAATTTCCCATTATGTCTTTCCCATAAAGATCTCACGATTGTCCCAAATCAGATTCACCAAACTCCTTACGGCACAAACTTGTTGTATATCGCTCGTTTCAACTTGATGAACGCCTTGGGTAAATGACCTGGTGCGACCTTGTGAGATCATTATAATCGGTCATTCAAACAATTGTTTTCCCTGCACAATTAAAATGTTGTAAGTACAAAAAAATTGGTGAATGTGTGTATGTTTGGTCAATATTTTACATATATTAAATTTTTAGAACATTTTATGAATATGTTTCAGAAAAATCTCACATATTCAGTCCTGCTATTTCTGTATTATGTCCCTTTTCTCTCTTTGTAGCTTACTTGAAGCTGCATTTTTACCTTCCTCATTCATAAATGAAATAAACTTGGAATCTGTAGATTTACAGACAGTATTACAGGACGTGAGCCCACAGCCCACAGATATTCAGAGAAATGCCAGAAACCTGTTCCTGTTTTAAGTGTTCTATAGATATGTAAATGCTTTTCATATATTGTTTCAGTCTTCTCAGATGCCAAGAATGGGCTACATTGGATAATACAGAGCCAGAAAGACTACAAGCATGTAAATGAAAATGTACGATACCTGCTTCACCTCTAACTGGTTCGACTAATTCACCTGAGTCTAAATATCAATAATGGTTTTCTTTTTCTTGGCCACTAAAGCCTTTAATATAAATAAATAAAAATTCTTAAGTCAAAAGTTACAAAGTATTAGCACATTAATCCTATGATGACATTTTCAAAGGGCAGCCATCGTCTGTGTGTTTTTTCCATGGAGAATGCAAATTGTTCTTTTTGTTGAATACTAGTGTTTGATTGCTACATTTGTCCCGACTCTCCCTCACTATGGAGACTGAGCTTTGAAAGCCTTGAATTTGTGGGATACTGAAAAGGATGAATGTGGGGAAATTGAAGAAAATAAAAAAAAGCTACATAAAAGCATAAAAGAATAAAAATTGGTCTGAAAGAATGGGAGGGGGAGGGAAATGGCTGGTTTTTTTAAACCAGAGACATCTTTCCAAACCAATAGATTGATGATGTGGCATTACAGGCAAAATCCTATTTAAAAGACTTTTTAGGCAGTTTGTGCTTTCATAATAAATGTGCACTTTTCCACCTTTTGTCATTTGTGCAGTAAATCTGTTAAATGCCGTGCTTGTTTTTAGTTGATAATGTCAACTAATTCACCATATTTTTGAGCACAAAAGTTGCCATTGAGAGAAAAATTATCCAAGCATCAAAGCCACATTTTGCAACAGTATGAGCACTCAAAACACTGTTGTATGTGCAAAAGCTAAATGTAAAGCCAGTGCAACAGAGTGATGGCAAATATTAATTCTGAAGCAGTGAACAGTTTGAGTGCAGAGGCTGTATTACATGTAGCTCTAGATGATACAGCCAACTGTGAGCTGTAGTTTCTCCAGTAAAGACGTCTTGGTCGCAGTCCCTCCTGCCCGGCCTGTCTGCTCTGCTTAGTCCAGAGAAGCTCCGACAGCAAGGAGCTGCTCTGGGAGAGGTGTGATCTTGAGGTTCTGCAGTAGGCTGAACAGTAACGACAGCAATAACTGACTCTAACTACAGCTCACAGTCAGCTGTAATAGCACTGGCACTGGCTTTGTATGCTTTACAAACCAGCTGCAGGAAAAACACATACACAAGCAGAGCTACTCATAATACAGCCTCAATAC
This sequence comes from Datnioides undecimradiatus, assembly GCA_008933995.1. Taxonomy (NCBI): domain Eukaryota; kingdom Metazoa; phylum Chordata; class Actinopteri; order Lobotiformes; family Datnioididae; genus Datnioides; species Datnioides undecimradiatus. The sequence continues at coordinate 2,012,993 of WARS01000031.1, read as the reverse complement.
TTGACTCACATCATTGATTCATAGTCCCTCAGAATAAACGATCCCATTAGTCAACATTCTGATAAACAAGGCTGGTCTGTTGTGCTCTCTCTCTGTATACAGACACTTATCTTGCGCCCACAAATAAACTAATGCATGGGAACAAATTATATCTTGTGTGTGAACGCAGGAGAATTTTTCAACTATCTATAGCATCAAGCTCTCAGTGAGGAAGAAGACTGAGATGTACAGGGTGTTTTAAGTAGTGATGAAGGTTATTCTGGTTCACCTGTACAGGTGTCAGGGGTACATTAAAGCCAGGATGAAGTCGGAGGAGAAGAGGAGAACTCGCTTCCACAGTGGACACGGTACAGTGTATGATGTTTTTCACATTGTGTGTGTGTGTGTGTGCGTGTTTGTGTCTGAGAATGTGCACGCGCTTTAACCCTTTCACGCCTAGTGGTCACTGCAGTGGACAGCTGTTCAAAAGCCATTTTCTTGTATATGCATGGGTTGAACAGTGTTACAATATGTCAAAATATGTTCACATTACGGTAACAGCAGATTTCTTTAGTTAAAAAAAACTCAAAATGTATGCTGTCCACCCAAGTGGACATGGGGAAAATTCCTTGAAAAAGTTAAGTTTTTTTTCCTTTTTTTCATGCTCTAAGAAAAATAAAAATCCTTAGGGAAAAAATCCTGGCTGAAGTTTTCACAATTCATGCATGAAAGGGTTCATTTTAACTTTGAATACTTTTAATAACAGAGTGAGTAGAAATTATGTAATTTGGTACTTCAGGTCAGCTCAGGATGTGCCTCTGTTACATTTCTTTAAAAACAGACTTAAAGGTTCAGGTTGTTTACATTAATGCTCATGTAAGTAAAATAAATACAAAATGTGGACATAACTATACAAGCCTTTATGAAACTACAGGTTTTTAAAATAAAGACATAAATAACAAATAACAACCAGATATCAAGATATTGTCACAGCTTGTACCACATGGAGGAACTTAAGGAGATGTACCCAATTGCAGATGGACACAAAGAGCCGAGATGAACAGTTTATTTCAGGGGTTAGGCTTACAGATGGTCAAGGCAGGCAGGGTCAAAACCAGGCAATCAGTCCAAAACAGTGGAGCAAACAAATCCAAGGCAACACGCAACAGCAGAGTCCAAAAAACAGGCAGAAATCCAAAAAGAACATAAATCCATAAACACAAGCAAACACGAGGAAAAACACTAGGAGAACCGGTGAGGTAACACAAGTGCAGGCAAACAAGACTTGAGTGAGACCAATAAACTACAAGTACACAAAGACGCACAAGGGCAAAACTTTTCAAAATAAAACAGGAACTCAACAAAACAAGGCACTCAACTCAAAACCATGACAGATATTTTGGCACAAAACCTCGCGGGCCTCTGTCAGGAAGCTGAAAATGAATTTTACATTTCAACATGACAACGACCCAAAGCAAAACATCCAAGTGAAGCCAGACCTCAATCCCATCAAAAAGATGTGGAATGACCTGAGCACAGGTGATCCTCCAGCAAACTGAAGAAACTTCTTTGCAAAAAAGAGTGGGCTACTATTCAAAAGCCTAAATGTTTGAAATTAATAGAGATTCATATAGAATAACTTGCTGCTGTAATAAATTAAAACAATGCCTGTACAGGCTGGAGACCTTGTAGTTTTTCGGGGTGGGTTTCTTTTACTAATATTTAATTATTATCATCAATTATTTGGGTTTTTTTCTTTCTGGATTTTTGCTTGTTATAAAATCACATTAAACATGGAATTTGCTATTTCTGTCTTTACATTTCAAAAATCTACAATTTCGTAAGGGTGTGTACAATTTTAACATCCGCTGTAAAAAGTTATCGTCTTCGTCCTTGATTCCCAAATATCCAAAACCCCGTAGCTATCAGCCAGGCTGCAGTCCAGACAACTAAATATTAAACTGTGATCAGAATTAGAAAACAACTTGTAGCACACCCTAATACACACCGATGACACGAAATGTGTCAGACTTCCTTCCATGTGTGCACACTATTGATTGTGCATACAGCAGGTTGACCCTCTTTAAGCGTCAAATCTTTCATTCTTCCCACCCATCCACCTCTCACAGTATCTCATACTCTCATTATTGGATTGGGACAAAGCTTGGGTAACCGCTATTCCGTTTTAAGAATTACAGGATTGGTCCAAGTGCGGTGCTACAATTACAGATAAAAACAAAGTTATTGATTGCACTACAAGGGAGGCGTATCATTCTTGAGGAGCAAAACACTGTCCTGTAATTCAGACAGCTCAGTGAGAGCTCTTGCAGGATTCAATCTGAGGCCTGCAGGGGCACAAGTGTGGCTCCTGAGACAAATCTAACCGTTCTACCATCTGTGCCCTTGATTTTGGGAGTTTTGATTGATCCAAGAAAAATATGAAGTGCTGTGAATAGAAATATTGTGGTAAACTGACATAACAACACCTCCGCACAGACTCAAGCGCAAGGGAATGGACACAAGGCCTGTCTATACATGTGCACTACTACTGTTTGTATGTGTTCATGCTGTCTTTTGTGTCGTTTCCTCCAGTGTGCAAAAAGTTGAGTTTTGCTGCAGAGTTATGTCATCATACTTTTTCATTTTAGATTTGCACATCATCAGAGTATAGTTTAACTTCCAGCACGTGACAAAGGATGATGACAGTCTTGCCGATGCAGCTGTGCCTTTATGAACCTTTTCTTCAAATATAAGAATGATTTAACTAGTTAGTAATCCTCGCCCACAGTCTTATCTTGTTTGTTCTTTGCTGTTGCTGTGGAGGCATCACCCAAGCCGGGGATGCCAGCAGGCTCAACAAACTGGTGAAAAGGTTTGTTCTATTATAGAGCTGAGCTTAGACACCCTGGAGACAGAGGTAGAGTGTAGACTCCAAAACTGGAATCTATCTCAGACGAAGGCTTCAACCCTCCACAATATGAGCTGACACAGCTATAAAGTACATTTAGTCCCCAGCTCATCTGCTCGAGGTGTACCAGGGGCTGCTTCAAGTTATCATTTGTGCCAGTCATTCGTGCACAGTGCTCACTGCAGCAACGTCCCCAGCCTCAGCCAGTGAGGAGGATGCTGGAGCCTAGCTGCCTGCAATGTCTTTATACGCTGCTCTGGGGCATTTTCTGAGCTCTTTCTTCCCCTTTTCCCTTGACAAAATAACAGAAAAACCTTGCAGTATAATAGAAGCAAATGCAACATTCATTATGGCCTCATATAGCCGAAGCAAGAATCCACTACTCTCTCAGAGCCTCGACAAAAATGTAACATTATATGCTTTAAATTATCAGAATTTACAGCAAAACTCTCAACGTTTTGTGTTACATTTTGAATAAATTAAGATGAAAACAATGTGGTTCACTCAAAAAGACTAATAGTGTAAAGCAAAGAATTCATTTTTCCCTGAAAACTGCCATATTTCCCTGTTTGTATATATGATTGTTTTGTTTACACGTGGATGGCAAACCTGACCTGATCTGCAGTCACACATACATACTGTATAATATATAACTCAAAGTCGAATTCTTATCTCTGTTTCCAGTTATTTTTACACTATAAGAGCAACTAACAGTGACAACAAGTGTCTGGTGTTTGTCATGTTCAGTTCTGGAGATTATCAGTTTACTGGCCATGTGCATTGATGTCCGTGTCTGTATTTACATTACTGATTTTTTCTTGTCCCCTCACATATTCCTGCGACATAACTATACTGGGATTGTTGCACAAAATATTGTAATGTTGCTTAGTGTTTGTTGTGTTTTATGCTGTTCCAGTCCCATTCTCTGGGATAAAGACCTACGTGGATCCTGACACATATGAGGATCCCTCTCAGGCTGTGGAGGAATTCGCCAAAGAGATTGACCCCTCATACATATGCATCGAGAGGGTGATTGGTGCAGGTGAAATGGATGCACACGTGTTCATGCTGAACATGCACAAATGTACATAAGCAGTGACTCATACTGTACACGTGTTTTCTGTATTTATGGCAGGAAAAGCATACCTATCATCTGTGAGGAATACATAAATACTTATAAAACTATAAGACTAAGGAGAAGTTGTCTTAAACTAGGTATTATTACCTTGATTGACATTTAGAAGCCCACTTTATTTAGTGTAAAAATTCTCCCAGTGATGTCTTTTTAGCACCTGTGACAGAGAAATGATCACATTTTATGTTGAGTAACATTTCTATTTTATGAGAAATGTTAAACCTCATAAAGTTTGAGTTTAAATTTTTATAGCCCCTCTTAGCAAAGCTGATTTTAAAGTAATTTATTGTATTGTACCTCAGGGGGGCAAAGCCAGCGCTGCTGACTGTGAACAGTGATGTTCGATGGTTCATTAAATTGAACAGATTGTGTCTGCTGTTGAGCCGATGAGTTATTATGAGGGTGCTTCTCTTTTTTCTACTTTCTTTGACAGTGGCTCCACCTGGTGGAGGCAGTGTTTAAGAACTCTCATTGATTAACCAGCGACTGACTCACAGTCTGTTACACTGTATAATATAGTTACAGCCATTTTAACACTGCTTCGATTAAATGTTGTGTTGTTTTTCCAGGTGAATTTGGAGAAGTGTGTAGTGGTCAGTTGCGAATACCTGGAAGGATGAACATCGCTGTGGCAATCAAGACACTTAAAGGTGGCTATATGGAGCAACAGAGGCGAGATTTTTTGCGAGAGGCCTCGATCATGGGACAGTTTAACAACCCCAACATCATCAGGCTGGAGGGAGTAGTCACCAAGAGTAAGCTCCTAATGTATATCATGACATTTATTCTACTTTAGTCTCTTTTCTCTCTGTATGTCACTCAAATCATGTCTTTTACTTTTTTCTCAGGCAGACCAGTAATGATAGTGGTCGAGTACATGGAAAATGGAGCACTTGATTCTTTTCTCCGGGTAAGAGGGACACACGTACACATGTACACACGTACACGTTTATATCCTGAAGTAATACTGTTCCTCAATCCATGATTCATGATTATTCCTCTCCTCTCTCTCTCGCTCCAGACGCGTGACGGTCAGTTCACGGTGCTCCAGCTGGTTGGCATGATGCGTGGCATCGCAGTAGGCATGACCTATCTTTCCGACATGGGTTACATTCACAGAGACCTAGCCGCTCGCAACATCTTGGTGGATGAGAACTTGGTGTGTAAGGTGTCTGATTTTGGCATGTCCAGAATTCTTGAGGATGACAGTGAAGCTGCCTACACTGCCACAGTGAGTGTGGATCTAACAGTTACTGCAGGATGTCACAACCTGACAGCTGCTGCAGTTAGAAATGCTGAATACCTCGTGTTTTGTGTTTTGTGTCAGGGAGGGAAGATACCAATACGCTGGACAGCACCAGAGGCTATTGCATATGGAAAATTTTCCTCAGCCAGTGATGTATGGAGCTACGGCATTGTCATGTGGGAGGTGATGTCATATGGTGAGAGGCCCTACTGGGAGATGTCCAACCAAGATGTAAGCTGCTGCTCACATTAAAACCCCATAAACACTAAAGCACTCATCAAAATTGTTTGGCATTCACATTTAACTTATTGATGTTCATCTCAGGTCATTTTATCAATTGAGGAAGGCTACCGTCTACCAGCACCCATGGGCTGCCCTGTGACACTGCACCAGTTGATGTTGCACTGCTGGCAGAAGGAGTCCAGCCAGCGTCCGCACTTTAACAATGTGCTTTCTTTCCTGGACAAACTCATCATCAATCCCAGCAGCCTGCTCACTCTGGTCAATGATGTGCAGAGGTAAAGTGCATATTTATACAGACACAGTGTGAAAAGACAACATGGTGTTCTTGCATGTGTTAGCCTACAAACTTCACACTGTGTAAACTTAACAACACTATCTAAAGCATGGGGACTTATATCCATTGCTAGCATAGCATTTATACATGTATTCATTTACCATTTGTTGGGATACTAAACCCAGGGGACAAACATTAACTAGATGTGATCATCTCGCAAGATACGATGTAAAATAAGCACACACACACACACACACACACACCTACATGCGACAGCAACAAAGTAGAGATGCTCTGTATCACCTCACCAGGTATTGATATTGCAGTTTTACAAGAATAATCAATAAAGCTGTGACTGATTACTCATGCAAGGGTCCATTCATGCTGGAAAAAGATTATAGTAGCATCCACAGTTTGTCATTCAAAACCACTGACATGGTGGTTCAAAGAATGCTTTATTTTCAGCCAGCGTATCTTTTTGTAGTGTTTAACTCTCTATTTGTCATCTCAGTTTCCCTGAATCTCCAGAGGACATGCCGGACTACCCTCTTTTCATCTCTATTGGCGACTGGCTCGACTCCATCAAGATGAGCCAGTATAAGAACAACTTCCTTGCAGCTGGATACACAACACTGGATTCCATTTCAACCATGAGTATAGAGTGAGTGAAGCCAAATTATACAAGAGTGCAGCCACAGTATCTAAAAGCCCACAAAAAGGGACACGAAGTGGCATCAAAGGAGCAGCAACAAATTGTGAAATTGGAATGAAATTGACTCCAATATTAAGCTTTATCAAAAAAAAAAAAATACTGTATATGTGTATCATGCAGACTTACTGTGCACATTTATTTATCTTTTTATTTGATGCTGTTATATATATTATATAATCTGTTATATATTATCTGTGTTTCTTGGCTTAATTACTGTATCACCTCAAAGCCAGCTTCCTGCATATATTGGACATAATCTCTGACAGTCTGAAATGAACCATGATTCTACTGCTTTTACTAGTAATAATGCAATATTTTGTCATACAATGGTTAATATGGTTGTAGTTCATATGTCATTAGTATTAGTATTGGTAGAAGTAGCAGTAGTATTGCATGTTTGTCATTGTGTTTTCTCCCCTTCAGCGACATCAGGCGCATTGGGATCTGTTTGATTGGTCACCAGAGGAGAATCATAAGCAGCATACAGTCTCTTCGCCTGCAGCTTCACCACATCCAACAGAGTGGCTTTCAAGTGTGAGGAGACCATTGCACAAAGAAGGACTGTGTACACACACTCAGCTGGAAGTGAACCAGAGTCCCTTGACATCATCATTCAATAAATTGCACAAACACCAGACTGTTAGGTGTAGCAGGTACCACACGGCGCTCATGTGAGAGCCGTCCGCTGCTAGACCACATGTGGGTCTAGTTAAAACACACTCGTCATCTTATGGATCATTATCGATACAGCCTCCACAACAACCAACCTCTGTCAGCGTTGGCCAAATGCGGTCTCTTTGTTATCTCAGCAAATACTAGCATTCACTTGAATTTAGGACTTCTTTTCTCTAGTGTCTATTCAAGTGTTCACCAATACCTCTTCTCTTTCCAAGTGACAATCCAACAGTTTCTATTGACTTTGAATGGTCTCAAGTCCTGTTACCTCATGACCAGAGAAGATGTGCATAGGATATGAGGAAGGCTAACGTCTACTACAGTGTGCGATCGTAACAACAACCTTTCCAGCTGGTTAATCTAACAATTCACCAGAAATAAAGATTGACAGAATGATAAATACAATCATGTTTTTCGAACTGAAGACCGCTGAATGTCAAAAGATTTTATAGAAATGTATGTTCTATCCTCATGATAATGCAGTATGTCTTGTACAAAAAGTCTTGTGAAAGTTGTATGTTTTATTCAGTATGTTTGTTCCTTAATAAACAACCCTATTTTAATACTTCGTTTTCTATCACACTTTAACCACACCAGGCCCAGGCATGTATCTCTATTTAAAGCAGAGCTGTTAATTGCTCATGCATGTTAACGCACACACACACACACACACACACACACAGAGACACACAGGTATCCATGGATGCATGGGATGCAGTGTCCTCTTTATTGTCACTCAAGAGATGGACACGTTTTCTGGACGTGAAGAATTGTCAGGTGAGTTTGTCAAATAGGTGCTTATGGAAGGTTATAGATAAAAGGCATACAGACGTCAAGATCCACAGACAATGTGCTCACACCTTTGAAACCAGCACGTGCATGGACAAAACAAAAATTTAGAAAAAAAGAGACACTGAGAAGATAGGTTAATAGAAATTTTGAAAGAAAATAGAAATCTGTAAATAAATGAAATAAACGTAGGATGCACCCACAACAATGTTGCATTATAGTTAGCATACACATTAATCTTATTTAATCATTTCAGCTTCATTAGCCTCAATCTTCTTGCTTTGTTTTGTCATTCTATTAGTTCTTTTTGGTTGAGTTTTTGCGTTGTCGATTCATATGTATTAAGTCTGTTTGACTCTTGTGGGGCACGTATGTTACCAGGATGCAGTTACACATGCCATCACTATAACCACGCGCTGATTAGGATTCTTAAATGGATACTGTCCTGTTGTTCTGCTTGCCACACATTATCTTTGATAAATTACAACCCCACTGCTTTTGCACGGCCTCTGTATCAGATGGGACTCATGCGTGTTTGTCCTGCAGGGGGCAGACCTGAGTCAGGACTCTGGTCTCCCAGCAACACAGTGTAAATAACCCGGGTGTTTATTCTGTTAGCGAGTGAGCACGAGAGAGGAGAGGAGAAATGAATGAAACATTGGCTTGACCCTGGTTATTTAATGAGCTAGCTTAAAGAAGCGTTAACCTTATCCCGGAAGCAAGACCCCAAGGCTAAGTTACAGGTAAAATCCAGTTTGGTAAAAAATAATGCATGCTAACGTTAGCTGTATCTTCCACTGTTAGCGTCTTAGCTTTAACTGTAACGTTATAACGTTAAGCTCGCTAAGTCACGCTTCATCACACTTCATCATATCTATATATTTGTTGCTGCCTTGTAAAACGGGCCATAACAAGTGCCACTGAGGAACCGTCTAACATTAGTAACTGACTGTGTAAACTCAACAAGTTGAAGTAGTTAGCGGCTAATTGTTAGCTAGGGCTAGCTAGCGACAGTATCAGCAAGAGATTAACTAAATAGCCGTTAGCGAATGTTAATTACGTTAGAACCTGGTAAGTGCCCACTAAGCATGCTAGCTTAAGCTACGGTTAGTTAAGAAAAGTCGTCGAGGGCAGACTGTTTGTTGATAGTTACAATGATTAGTTGATCTGCAGCTAATAACGTTAACATCAATTCGTCTTAACGTCAACATTTAACTAAAGTCTTCAAAGGGAAGAATGGATGTTAATAAGATAATCTGACGTTAGCTGAATGAGAAATTGTGTCTCTGCTGAAACTGCTCCATGAATGCTAAACTCAATAAACCGTTTAACGTTAATAGTTTCCCAACCAAGTCCAGTCACCGACAGTGTTGACGTTATAATATCCATATTTTCATAAAAACGCGTCGTTATCATTTTCGTGGCAGCAGCTACATTAATAGGTGTGGAAAAACGTTGCCAGGTTTACAGGTACACTTGACAATGTCAGAGGATGCACCGTAAGAGGAATGTCAAAGATATGAAATGACATATATCAGTTTGGTTGTAGTGATGATGCGGCAATAGGTGCATGTGCATTAACACGTTTTACCCAGAGTAAGGAATACATACAGCATAAATACCAAGACAAATTCGTTGTATGTGTAAACATAGTAGTAAACTTGATTCTGATTCTAAATAACAGTGTACAAGTGCAGAGCGATGCCTCTCTGGCATTTACTTCAATAAAGGTGCTGATGAACCTTTAGGACAACTGAAACAAACCTACATCTTTACAAGACATGCTTTTATCTCCTAACTCTAAAAGTATGTTCCATTTTTCTTCAGATCAGACAGGCAGCTGATGGTTGCTGGCTAGCCAATGGGGCTGTTTGACAAGTTGGCAGGATGGCTGGGGTTGAGGAAGGAGGTGAATGTGCTTTGTCTTGGTCTAGACAACAGTGGAAAAACCACTATCATCAACCACCTCAAGCCATCTAATGTAAGTCTGCTCAATGCTTTCTACAGTGCATTGCAAGAAAACCAAGGTAGTATTACAGGGGTGTTTTTACATAACTAATGTCAGAAGAGTTGTTCACTCATACAGATGCACATGTATCCACCAAATCTGTCATTACAGGAGTTGTGCTCATCCATACTCCATATTACTGCTTTTGTTTTCCTGTAATTTTCTACCATTCCTTTTCTTTCTGAAACTATCTACAGATCATGTGTGTATAATTAACTAGCACATTTATAACTAATTAGGAAGGAATTTTCAGACAAGTTTCAAAACCGTGCTCCCTGTTTAGGTTTGTATTTACAATATATTGCATTTGTCCTTCAGGCCCAGGCACAAGACATTGTTCCAACTATTGGCTTCAGCATAGAGAAGTTCAAGACATCCAGGTAGATGCTCATTGTGTAACACTTACACTTGTCGGACATTTGAAAAATGTAATGTCTTTTCACATTTACATAATTTTGTCACAAGTAAACCCATATAATATATTACGCAGCATTTTTAATTATCTAAACAGTCTGAATTACTGTACTGAAATACTGTCTTCTCTCTTCTTGTAGTCTTTCGTTCACAGTGTTTGACATGTCTGGTCAAGGCAGATACAGAAACCTTTGGGAACACTACTACAAGTGAGTGTTTGCCCGTGCCACATACATGCATCAGTCCTATTTGCCATCTATATGCATATTCATTTCTGTGATCTCTTTGTATTTTTCAGGGAAGGCCAGGCAATCATCTTTGTCATTGATAGTGCTGACAAACTGAGGATGGTAGTGGCCAAAGAAGAACTGGACACATTACTAAACCATCCTGGTATGTTCAGTGTACATTAAGTACACTTTGTACAGTCTGAATTGAGCATGATGCAAAGGTAGATATTGCTGTTACATTGACATTGCAATACTGTTTCACATTAGTGGACCTGAATCACTATTCGATTGCAGATATCAAACACAGGAGGATCCCCATCCTGTTCTTCGCTAACAAGATGGATGTCAGAGATGCTCTGTCTTCAGTCAAGGTCTCACAGCTGCTCTGCTTGGAGAACATCAAAGATAAACCCTGGCACATCTGGTATGCACATAGATGCACACTTTTTTACTTACCTCATTACATATCTCGTGATGTATGCAGATGAGATCATTTAAAATATGATTTGTTTAATCTGATTTAGTGCCACTGACGCTCTGAAAGGAGAAGGTTTACAGGAGGGAGTCGACTGGTTACAAGGTATGAGTTTATTTGAATGAAAGTAAGGAGCGTGTGATGGTGCACTCAGAATACATGCATATCTGTATCACCTTTTACCTGTGTTTTATATGGTCAATTTTTGTCTTACATGAAGTTGTCTTTGCTTATAAAGTTTAGCTGTATATAAACATTTTATTCATGGATCATCTGTTGATGTTGAAAACTGTAAACGGTGGGAAAATTAAAGGCTTTACTGCATTTTTGATGCACCCAATCAAAACAAGGCACATATATCTATATCGTTTCACTTAGAACATGATACTCTCATTGCCTTTTAGGCTATTGCAGACTGGTGTAAAGTAGTTAAGGTGGTAATAATTATGAACTGTCCAATGATGAATTAGAATTTCCTTCAGAGAAATTTTGCTGAATCCTCGTTTGTGCAGTCACAGATGAGGATTCGGCTCCAATTATTTAGGATTTTAAGATTTCTTTATTTTTCACAGATTCAAAATAGAGCGTGTTCGTTGTTCGTTGATGCCTTTACTGACTACACATAACTTAATGTTAGCATGCAAAGTGTGGTCTGGTGCTCTATGTCAACATCATCTTGTCTTTTTATGTTTAATGCACTCATTCAAATCCTCTCATAGATCAAATTATGCAGTGAGTACTTGGTGTCTTGTAAATGTTGTGTTTTTTATTTTCCAACTGCGTAGCTGTAGAGGATTGTATTTAAAGAAACCCTTTATGACCATGTTCACCTTGTCATTGTGACTTTAGCCTTATAAAGTAGCTGACTGAGCCACAGAGATACTGTGAACAGCATAATATGTCTAAAACTCTTGGAACTCTCTCCAGTTTTGCCCTCACATCATCTACTGAATCAAAGGTGGTCTGACTGGTGCTGAAGCCTAATATCAAAGTCCACCTAAAGTCAATCCATCGAGTTTTAACTGCTCAAGTTTTAAGACTCGAAGGGTAGACCTGAAAGTTTCATAGGTATCTCTGTTGTGGATGACAGCAGTAGTAATAAGGATTTATAGCATTTATAGCATTTATAGCAGCGCCAAAGAAGCTTCTTAATTTGGTCATGTTGTGGAATTTAGTCCATTACTCCACATGCTTAATGTGTTGGTTATCTTAAAGCGAATCACTTGTCTCTGTTTTTCAGATCAAATCAAAACAATGAGAACGTGAGAGCATGAGGATGGACACGCAGGAAGTCACAGCATCCATCAAGGTCATAAAAGATAGGTTTACCCAGTTTTCAGAGGTACCATGGGACAGTAATATTTTAACGTGGAATTTAGATGGTTCTTGGATGCAAATGGTTCACTGGAAAACAGGTTTTTACATACATACAGGCTTTTTAACACATTAATAATGGGAGATATGGAAGAAATATGGAAAACTCTTTTTTTCACTCATAATACCCCCACCCATTTCTCAGTATCTTTTGCAACAGGTTCACAAGGATCATGATAATCTATGGCTGCATCTTGCATGTTTTAGCCCTTTAAGTATCCACTATCCAACAAATGGTACATGTAGCCTTCTATAAAAGACAGACAGTGATGTAAACTCAAGGCTGTTTGTCCTTTTCCTATTCACAAAGTTTCTCCCACGTCCTCATCCCTCATCTCACAAAATTGTGTGATTTTTTTTTTTTTTTTTTTTTTAAGGTAGTCTGAAGACTTACTCATGTCTTTTTTCATGAACATAGTGTAAATGGTAAAATCAGCATTAGGAGTTGTTAAACACTTTCGACTGAATAATCGCTGATCTGCAGTTTCATGTGTCAGTCTCTGGACCTGTAAAATGTAAGGTCCTTTAGAAAATGTTTCCACTTCTGAAATGGGACAAATGCTCAGTTTATTTTTCTATTCTTCTTTTATGTCTCTCAGAGGAAAATCGAATTTGAAGCATCACAACTTTCCTGTATTTGTTTTACAAGAACCAATAATTGTTATGAATTCCAGTGCACACCACCTTTCTGAAACCTCTGAAACTGCATCTAGGTCCAGCTCACTGTCACATTAAAATTACTGTTACTATATCTTTACAGCAGCTAATATTTCATGCCGCTCTGCTCATGTTTGATAAATATTGCTCTTTTTCGCGTAGCTGTGAAAATATATTTTGCATATTGAAAATTAAATGTGTTCCAGAACTTAGCAGATTTTGTTGTACATATTGTAACTTGTGGCTAAGTGTTTATATATAGTAAACTTAACTGTAACAACTGCTAAAATAATAGTCCAAAAGTGAATGTTGAGTTAATTAGCTAATTAGCTAATTACCAAAACTTCAAAAGCTATTTTTCAACTAGTGTTTTTATCTTTGCCTTATTTCATTGCTCAAAGAAAATAATGTAATCAAACAATGCTTCTTACAATTTACTCATGGTACTTGTGTGATTCAAAGGCAGACAACTGAAAAGGAAAAACAACATCTGCACAAAGTTTTGATGCAGCCTTTGATCCTCTTCCTCAGTCTCTGAGTGAAAGCTTGCATTATAAACCACTTACAGATCAGCGTGGATGGCTGCTTTTTAGGTTTGATCAAGCGCCATCACCTCAACCAGGGTTTGTAGCAAGACAGAGGTGTTCCACTGTTTTTGAGTAGTTTCAAGGCAAAACTGAAAACCTGACAAAAATGAATGACATTTTAAAATAATAGTGTTTTTATATTCTTATCTTGTTCCTTAATGATTCACAATTTTTTTTAGTTCTACAAACGCCTTGTAACGTCCCAAAAATGAACTGTTTCACCCCATAAAACTGTACACTGAGCTGAGTAAAGAAAGAAAAGGTATAATATTTTTAGCATGGGTATCCTTACAGTCCTGACAGTCAAGTCTTGTTTCGAAAAGGACTGTGGAATGTATTACCAGAATGTATAGAGTAGATTGAATGAAACAGCTCCTGTTTTTGTGAATTTAGTTTCTTTAAGTTGTGAAACAATGAAAAGTCAGTTTGTGGTTAGTTGGGACATTTGGACCAGGGAAAACCTCACAGGCGTTTGAGGTGGATCAAGTGAAAAAAATCTTCAAATGGTCAAATTCTCGAGTTTAGCTTTAAAAGGAAAAACACAAGCTGAAAATCCTGCTTTACTGTGATTCAAAGACATTTCCAGTGAGAATTGGTCCATGCTACTTTTAGGTTTTACTCATATTTATGTCTTTTTTTTATACTATCAATATCAAAAATATCCATATCATTCATATAGCTGCTTTAAAGAAACCACTTTGTTTTTGTATAATATTGTCTGTTTCTAACTGTAAGACACTTCACAGTGATGATTCACTGAGAGAAGTTGCAACTTTCATATCCTGCAGATGTCTTACTTCACATTTTCAAAACAGAGACGGGTCCTTGTGAGATCATTTTTCATTTCCTCCAGACATCCAATCAAAGCAAGGACCCTCTGAGCACAGGTTCACTTTAGCATCAGTGAAGTCAGAGATCTTCAAACTGTGTCATCAAAAGAGCTTTATGTATTTTGTTTATTACACTGTATGTGTTAATTTTCAAGGAATAAATACTGTGGAAAATGAATATTATTCATGAGTTGGGGAAATATCTTCTCTCCCTTTCTGTGTGTGTGTGTGTGGGGGGGGGGTCTGTCTGTCTGTCTGTGTGTCTCACTCTCACGAACATCTTGAGCGCTGCCAGCAACAGCTGCTCATTAAACCTGAAGTCCTTGGGCCCCGAACAATTTATTTAGCTAAACATAAACATTCATTTAGTTATGAAGGTTCCGGTTATGCTACTTAGCACACCATTTTATTTTGATAATGATGGTTTGTTTTGTGATGTTCGTATTTATATGTTGAACCTGTGTTTGTGGCTCATATCATCAGGCCGCAAACACGTAGAGTCTCAGCTTCAGTGTTTGGCTTGAAAAAGTGTCAAGGTCATGTGCCAGCCATCTGTCAAACATGCAGTCAGGAAGCTCTCCAGCTGTCATCCGGATGTTTTACATTTTGGCATCTGTGTTACTCAGTTTGGTCGACCATATTCTAATTAATTAACCTCTTAAATAGTTTTTATTTGTAATTTTATGCTTGTTAAATCCGTCAAAGATTTAAATAGGAACCAGAAAAGGCCCCCCACAAAAACACAATACCATTGAGCCTTTTATTATTATACCTAAATTAACACATAATTAAAAACTTCAATTTAGTTGGGCATATTGCTTAAAACACCATCCAGGGTCTTCATCAGGCCTGAAATAGTGAAACAGAGGATTTCACCATGGACAAATTATCAGATGTGAATATCAAAATAACAATGAAAAACACTGCAGGTGCAGAGACTTCAAAGAGAAATCGCAATGCTGTGACACTACACACAGCAAAAGTAAAAAGGAAATATTGACCACACATATCTCATATTCAGTTGCACTCCCATCGATCCAATTCAGACGTTTTCCTGCAGCGTAAACCTTCAACTGGACAGACCTGGGGCAAACGTGAGCCTCTGTCCATGGTGCTGAAGCAGCCCTGTGGCCAGAGGGAGGCGCTGTGCGTGTAGAGCGGTTAAATGGTCGCCTCAGTCATTTTCAGCAAACAACTTTCCCGTTATGCTGTTTGTACGTGTCTGTCCTTATACTCCGTCCGTGTGTGTGTGTGTGTGTGTGTGTGTGTGTGTCAGGGTTTTTTAAAGTCCGCCAATATCATTAAATCACTCCGCCGCTCCTCAGAATCATCCTAATTGGATGCCTGTCAGTTTTGACAAGAGGAGCCCAGATTAAACGACTCCAGGCAGAAGAGACCATTAAGTAGACACAGTTCATTGATATATATCCTGAAGGGAAAGTGGCAGACACAGCACACTTAAATGGTCTCTAATTGCTCTAAGGTGGGGAGAATTCGTCCACGTTAGGCCCCAGAAAAGGAGCCAGGGTGAACTGTTTCCTCTCAAGAAGGTGCTGAAGTAAGCTCTGCGGTAAATTGACGAGGTAAATTTAAAAAGTTATTTTTTTAATACACGTTTCTTTTTCCTCTACAAAGACGTCCCCCCCTTTCTTGTCCCCCTCAGTCGCGCAAAAGCTGTTTCTGTGGAGCTGAAGTTAATTGCGGTTGTAAGGTAAAATGCCGGCCGGGCAGAGAGTGACAGCGGATAAAAGGCCACATGAAGTATGGCTGCGCAATTAGGCAGCTGCTCCGCATTGAGTCTGAAGGAGCAGGGGTCACGTGAAGCATAAAACGCCTCCACAAAGTATTGATTATTTAACGCGTAAAAGAAGCTGATATTAATATTCACGTCATGCCAGTCAGCGGTAAAACAGTAAGATGTCCATCCATCCCTGTTACTGAGTCAAGGAATCTCTCCCAGCCTCCTCCAGTCAGACCAGCCAGTACACTGTGACGTGTTTCCGCGCAAGTTGCTCATTAAGAGCGACGTTTGGTTTCTCTGACGCGTGTATCAGTGCTCTGACGGCACCTGCCCCCTTATAAGCCTCAGTAAGTCACCCGGGAGACCTCCACCAACGCTTCATTCAACTGTTCCTCGCGGTGCAAAGGGCTCTTCATAAACCATCCAAGTGTTGTGCTCTCTGCTTTCTGCCTCAGGTGGCCCGGCACATGACTCTAGACACACTTGAGGTAAGTTTGGTTCGTTTATTACACAGTGATTTACAGGATGCTTATTAATCTAAGTGGCGGTCCTGGTGTTCATTTTCATTTTCAATTCATTTTCTATGTGATTTGGACAAGGCTGTCTCGACTTTAGGGTTATTATGCCTGTTTTTTTATCCCGAAACCTGTGCGTAATTTGAATTTTACGCACATGAGTCCGGCTAAACAGAAAAAAAATACTCACAAATTTATTTTTATTTATGTGGAGGGTTGTTTTATATTTAATTCAGGCGTTGTATGACCCTTCTCTGCGAGTTTTTCATGAAATTACATAATCGAGTTTTCAGTTTTCTTATTTATACATTTTCCTTATTTCTAAAAAGGTAAAGTGACATTCAACGAGTGACCTGCACTGGGACTGAAGTCATATTTCAGGAGAAGACTGCTTTCAGCGCATAAAATCTATTTAAAAGACGGAAATTATTTCTTTCAGACTGCTCTTACCATAATTTCAACTCGGCAACCTTTAATCCAACTGAAACCTGTGAAATATCCACTGAAACTGTGTATTTCAAATAACCCGAAAGCTCAACATGTTTCCACGTGTCGGAAACTAAACCAAATGATTGTTTTTAAATACTGTATTTAACATCTGATCCTCTCCTCCCCGTGCGCCAAGCAGGTCTCCATGCCCTCCCGTTCCTAGCGGCAGACCGGTGCGACAATGACCATCCATGTAGAGGGGCTTGTGGCTATCGCGCTCTTCTATCTACTGATCCTGTTCGTGGGCATCTGGGCGGCATGGAAGAACAAACACTCCGGGGAGGCGGAGGGCACCGACCGCAGCGAAACCATCATGGTCGGAGGGAGAGACATTGGATTATTCGTGGGTGGATTTACTATGACAGGTGAAGTTTATTATTATTTACAACTCTTTGATTTTCTTAGTAGCCAGAACTGTTTAAAACCCCTCAAAAGAGCGCTAAGGTCCGTTTTAACAACTTAAATCTTATTCTACCTTTACGTTTGAGTTTAAATTTGTGGGGGGGTTTTGTATTGTAGGCTCAGTGTGTTTTCTTTTTTACAGTATTATTATATTACATTATTTTCACTCCACCGGTTTAAGACAATTTGCTTAATTAAAAATTGATTTGTATTGGAAAAGTGACTTCTCCCACTGGATCATTCCACAGAAAAACACCATTTTAAGAATGTATGTTGAATCGTGTTTATTTAGGCAGAAAGCATTTCTCCTTAATCTGATTTCTTCAAGTGTGTGTGTGTGTGTGTGTGTGTGTGATTTTCAGCGACCTGGGTTGGAGGAGGATACATCAATGGCACAGCTGAGTATGTGTATCTACCAGATTACGGCTTGGCTTGGGCTCAAGCTCCTTTTGGATATGCCCTCAGTCTTGTTGTGGGTGAGTGGTGCTATGAGTTCATCTTGTTTAAAACAATGTGAAAATACAGCTGTGGTGTCACATATTAGGACTTATTGATATTATACCTGATTGAAATGATTGGTTTGGCTCCCTTCTGCAGAGCAAAGTCATTCTTAAGTCCTACGCCGCTTTGCTCAAGTATCAGACTCTTTTTTATGGTGTGTTTTTACAGTTTTGTCAATCTTGAACAAATCTATTTCACACTTGAGGACCACAAAAGGCAGTTCAGTCTAGATTTAGGAGTCCCTCTCTCTGCTCCGGGTGATGGTTGCTTCAATTCTCAGCCTGTAACGTGTGCACTCTGTGTCCCAGGTGGTCTTTTCTTCGCTAAGCCCATGCGCTCACGAGGTTACGTCACCATGTTGGATCCATTCCAGCAGCTGTATGGGAAACGCATGGGTGGCCTCCTCTTCATACCTGCTCTCATGGGTGAGATCTTCTGGTCTGCTGCCATCTTATCTGCCCTCGGTAAGTTGATGCTTCTGTCTGAAACAAAAATAAAGGATCGCTGTGGGCAATAAGAGTTTGTGTCTAAGTGATTTTGTATCGTTTCATCTGTTTGTTCATGATCTTAGGTGCTACCCTCAGTGTCATCGTGGACATCAACATTAAGATGTCAGTGGTCATCTCAGCACTCATTGCCATATTTTACACCCTGGTTGGAGGACTTTACTCTGTGGCCTACACTGACGTTGTGCAGCTCTTCTGTATCTTTGTTGGCCTGGTAGGTTCATGCTGAGCAAATGTTGAAAGTAGACAATAGCATCTAGTGTGACGAGTTCCCCCTCTTGAGTAGTTTTACTCTGTTTGGTGCACTAAATGCACTTTGACCTTGGCTTAAAATATGACAAATCATTCCAAGAATTATGCACAAAAATAGTCAAATGTGCTGTTTCGATGGCCAAAAAGTGACATGAACTCATGCTGCAAAGATTTATTTGTGGAAAAAACATTTAATTAATTTGGGATAAATTAAGAGTTAAAAGTTATTATCACAGTTAAATTGTCATTAATCCTGTAAGATATTGTTTGTGTTTGCTTATCGTTGTTGTTTCTGTCTGTCTGCAGTGGATCAGCGTCCCCTTTGCTTTGACCAACCCTGCAGTTTCAGACATCACCGTTACTGCAGTGAAGCAGGTGTACCAGTCGCCCTGGCGAGGCAGCGTCCACAAGAGCGACACCTGGGTCTGGATCGACAACTTTTGCCTGCTGGTACACCAACCACAAGATCATCATCTCTCACCGCATCAGAATTAAGTGTGAGATTTAGTAATCTCACATTTGACTGAACATTCATTCATTATGAAGTGAAAATGCTGATGTTGTCACAGCTTTTCAAATGTAGTAAGTTAACCTGAGATGCACATGTGACTCAGTTTTTTTGACATTTCTACGCAAATGCTAGAAATGAATCTCATAAAAAATAACTTCCTCACTGACAGAGGTAGTACAGACAGCTCTTTATCAAATCATATTGCTGAACCTCATTACAGACCAAAACAAACTGAATGAAAAAGTATGTTTGTCTGTGCTAAAACAAGAGACTTGTTGACTTTGTGGGGCTTCAGCTCTGTGAATATTACCCACCAGTCTCTAAATGCACCACAGATGCTTGGAGGAATCCCCTGGCAGGTGTATTTCCAGAGAGTCCTGTCTGCCTCCTCGGCGACCTACGCCCAGGTCCTCTCCTTCCTGGCTGCTTTCGGATGCCTCGTCATGGCTGTGCCCTCTGTTCTCATTGGGGCCATCGGGGCCTCCACAGGTTAGAGAGCTCACACATGAGCCTGCATATGCACAGTCTGGTTGTGCGTGCATGTGTGTATTGCTTTGGGGGATGGGGGTGGGGGGGCTCGGGATGGGTCCATGTTGCCCTTAGATCTGAGAGAGCTGGTAAATAGCAGCTGGTTCACCTCATCCATAATGAAGCAGCAATCCATTTAATAACCACACTGCTTGTGTAAATATTACATTAGAGGAAAGCAAGGGACCAAATTAGGGGTTTGATCTCCAGATTTTTAGGCGTCAAATTCCTCGGTGAACATCCGAGTATGCAAGTTTGTTTTGTTTTCTTCTCACATGAACATGAAAAACATGAGGAATCATTACAAACTTAAAATCACAAAAAAAAATCACGCACAGTTCAACCTTGTTGTCAGTAAAAAATATTTATTTGTGTTTCAGACTGGTCAAAACTGGTTAAACAAGCCTGAAATCATAAAGACAAAGACATTAAATTGAAAAGAAATGTCAGTGTTATCATATTCATTTTCTACTGATTGTGCATGTTTGATGCAGTTTTGAAATTCAAGTTTCACACCATGTATTGGATACGCTGTTGCTTCGGTTGCTTAACGTCTGATAAAATTAGAAATGCAGGAGTCTTTTGAGGTCATGTGAAATCTCTTTATTTATGTTACAGCATGTGTATTCTTGTATTCTGGGCATCTTCAACGCGTCATTGCAAATGCTCTTTAAATCTGTCTCTTGTTCAGACTGGAACCAGACAACTTATGGGACTGTTCCTCCCAAAGACAAGGAGCAGGCAGATATGATTCTACCCATTGTGCTTCAACACCTTTGCCCGCCATTTGTCTCCTTCTTCGGCCTGGGTGCAGTGTCTGCAGCTGTCATGTCGTCTGCCGACTCGTCCATCCTTTCAGCGAGCTCCATGTTTGCAAGGAACATCTACCAGCTCGCCTTTAGGCAGTCCGTGAGTACGCCTGTGTTTTGTCAGAAATCTGCGTCTTCAGTGTTTGGCTGTTTGTTTGGCGAATGTCACATGTCCTGTCCTCTGCTCCTCTGTTTCTGCTCAGGCCTCTGACCGTGAGATCGTGTGGGTGATGCGTATCACCATCTTTGTATTCGGTGGCCTTGCCACATTGATGGCACTGGTAACTGGGACAGTTTATGGCCTGTGGTACCTGAGCTCAGACCTGGTTTACGTCATCATCTTCCCACAGCTGCTCAGCGTCCTCTTTGTCAAAGGCACCAACACGTACGGCTCGGTGGCTGCCTACCTGTTTGGTATGGTGCTGCGTATAGGTGGAGGTGAACCCTACCTGCAGCTGCCTCCTTTCATTTACTACCCAGGCTGGACCACGGAGCTGCGGATGCACCACATGACTGGAGAAATGGAAGAAGTTGTCATCCAGAAGTTTCCCTTCAAGACAGTCTCCATGCTCGCCTCCTTTCTGGGTAACGTTGTTTTCTCATACCTGGCAAAGTATCTGTTTGAGAGTGGCAAGATTTCACACAAATACGACTTTCTCGACGCCGTGGTGTCCAAGCACAGCGGAGAAATTATGGATAAGACGACACTTGTGACTCGTGGCAACAACATTGGGCTGTCGGAGATGGCGCCCGTCAAACCGAGGCTGAGTGTGACCTTGGCGGCTGCCTTCACACGCCGCGACACGCTACCGACAGAAACAGTGGAGGAGGAGGAGGAGTCCAGCCCTGACTCTTCTCACCATGATGAAGAATAACAAACACAGGATGTGCTAAAAAAAAAAAAGAAAATAAAAAAAAGAGTGAATTGACAGAGGACTGGTCACTCTGTCAGAAACTCTGGAAAGAAGAAACGACTAAGAGACAGCAAGCAAACATCCTCCGTTTGGACTACAAAGTACCACATCCCGCTCGTGGTGATTGGATAAAGCCACATATCAGGATATATAGTGTAGCAGCTTTCTGATTGTCCGGACGTGAAGTTGAAGTACATCAAATGCACACACATGCACACACACACACGTAGTACTTATAGATAGTTAAGTGTACTGTATATTCATCCTTTTTAACTGGTTTGGAGATATATTTAAGGAAAACTGTGATTTGATTAATTTCATTTTATATCCTTGATTATAAAGCAGAGCATTATCAAACTGCAGATGAGTGGAGATAAGATGATGCTGCATAAACTGATCAGAAAAACAAGGATGAAACAGACGACGACGCAACTGACAGCACAACCATACTGGAAGGAGGGTCTTTATTTATCAATGTATGTAGCCAGTTAGGTTAAAGCAATAACACATACACACACACATACATTTCCATGCCTGTACAGTGATTATTATAAAATGTGATTGTGAGGGAGTCGAATCAAATAGCTTGACAACAGGAAATGATGGAAAACAGGACATTTATAGCTTCAGTATGTCATATCAAGCCAGTGATGTTGTGTCACATGTATCCTAATTCACATTTGTAGCACTGAAATAACCAGTTTTAACTGCAATGTCATAAAGTGAAACAGACATGAGACATAATAGCAGCCATTGCCCAAAAGAAACCTTGTTTGATACAGTTTGACAAACAGTTGTGTCTCTCGTGTGTATTACTGATTAATACTGATAAACAAAGAATGAGAGAGAGAAACAATCCATTTATCATGCTGAGTAGAAAATATACAAGCAGTAGTGATGGTAGTTGACTTGAAGCACTAGCTAATGTTCTCTTTAACGTCAGTTTTAATCATAAGAGTCGATGTAAATTAGTGTTTAAGCCATCTTGTATTTTAACTGCCTTAATGAAGCTCAGAAGAAGAGACACTGTTTAGTTTCCACGGTCGTGACTGGACCCTGGTCGGACTGCAGCAAACAAAGACTTGAATGTAACCTCTACAAAAAAGATCAAATTATATCAAGTAGTGTACTTCGACTGCTGTTTGTGTATGTTTCTGTTTGTGATTTTGCAAAGTCAGACAGTCAACTGTTGCAAAAACAATGTGGCGGCAGGTTCTGATTCACAGATCCGTCCATTATTTGTTGTTAACAGCAGTGTACAGATTTATTTTCTCTGTGTTGTGTCTGTTTGTATAAATATGGATCAAAAAAAGATATATATATATATATATATATATATATATATAAATGATAAAGAATGCTGGTTAAAATTTATTCATATGAGATGAAAGGATACTGTCTAAATGTTTATTTATTTTTGATGTCATAAACAATGAATCAATAAAAAAGAACAAATTATTTCAGGAATATGTAAAAATTCTACTTTTGTAAGAAGATAAAATGGTTATTTCATATTTTTTTATTAGCTGACTTCTTTCGATAATCTGCTTTTGCAAATGTGGTTTTATTTATATTTATCCCAACAACTTCCACTAAATTAGATTTTAGTGTGCATTTTATTTATTTTATTTTTTCTTAAAAAGCTATTCATGACGCATGGGTTTAACCAAAGAGTGACTCTTCACTGTCAGATTGTTGCATGCAAAGACACACTTTGTGTTGCAGAAATGTTTTTTCTTGCTTTTCTTGTAATCAGTTTGAGACACACTTTGATTAATCTCAAAACTCTTCTGTACAATCTTTGTTTTACAGGAATTTCAGAGCTCCTTTTTATTGATTTTTGTGTTTTTTTCCAAGTATTTTTTAAACATCAAAGAAGGCATCTCAGACTCACTTTCCAAGACTTTCAGCCGCCTGTTATTGTTAGATATCTACATTTTTGAAAACGTCTGTCTTTTAAAAAGGCCTGCATTGAATTTGCAGCCGGCCCAGGCTCTTTCTTGCCTGGCAGGCCCTTCAGCTAGCTGGATGGTAGATGGAGAAAGGGAACATGTCCGAAAACGTGACTGAAATTACAATCGCCTGGCTTGCATCTTTGTCCCCGTCCACGGCCGCACTGAAAGACAGTATCTTAAAATAGCTCTCCCTCTCTGGTTATTTACATTACCTTAAGTGCTGTGCTCTCTCTTGTCTGGGACTCAGGGAGGAGCCACCCGGGGGTGGGTGGGGTAGCTTGTGGTCAGGCAGGGAAGTTGGACTTGGGTGGGGTTGAGAGGGGGAGTAGCTTACTGGCGCCCATTGCCATAAAATCCACCAACCCCAATGCGCAGGAATGACGCAGGTGCACTGCCCATCCACTGCACCTCCTCCCTTCATCGCTGGCGTCCTTTTTGACGTCCTTGAGAACTAAGACCAATCCCATAAAATGAACAAGAGGGTGGAGAGAGACAGGGAGCGAGAGAGAGTCCCATCTCCATTCATAGAAAGTGCCTCTGAGAGCACTCATGATAATTAACAATTATGAAGGAAAACTGTCGCTTGTCCAAAAGTCAATCCATTTATTTACGGCTTTACGTATGAGCAGGAGATCGTTGGGGGATGGTTTTTGCGTAGGAGTCTCTTCTAGAGAGCATTTGGATGAAAACCAAAACAGATTCATTCATAACTGCTGGGTATATTTAGAACGTCCTATGATGTCTTTCCAAGAGTCACATCATGACTGCTTATTATTATTTTTACCCGTCAGTGAGTTCTCTGAGGGAATATCTTTTTTTTTTTTGTCCATTTATCCGAGTCGTCGAGGACTTGATCAACTGGTCAAACTTAACCGCCACCGCTCCAAACCTCCCATTCAGCTGCACTTCCTTTTGATCTGGAGACAGATCAACTTAGATCTCCAAAGAGGAACCAGACAGACTTCATTCTCTGCCCTCCTGCAAAAACAGTATTTTTGAAAATGTGAGATTTTAACCATTTTTTTCCTTTGTGTACATTTTATCTGCTGCAACTGTTTTCCCAGATTAACATTAGGAGATAAAAGGGAATTCTGGGAATCAGTGTCCCACTAGTGCACTTCCCTCAATGTGGACACGAGGAGATGAGATTACAGAGAGCAGACGGAGCATTCAGATAGACATCTATAATGTGCATAACTTCAGACAGAGGACTCAAAGCAAGGTGACTGTCTGGGCCTCACACTGCATGCTGGAAAATGTCATTTGTGATAAGGAATGTTGTTTTTTTTAGTATCCTAAACTATAACATTGTTTATTAGATTTTATCTCATTTCATCTTACTATTATGAAGGTAATCACAAACCCAAGAAAACTTTAATCTGACTGAAGTGCCAAACATCCCTTTCCCCTAAACACCGCCCTGTCGGCACTGTTTCAGTGTGAAAGACAGCATTGAAAGCAGTGTTAATATTTCTTTGCTCTGCTTTGAATGGGTTTTGTTGTTGTTGTTGTTTTCTGGAAAAAAAAAGTTCATTTGCCTTCTTAAATAATATTCAATTCATATTTATTCTTTTCTCAGGCTGCCTTAATAAACACATCTGCACACATTTTAAATGTTAAACAGCAGGATATAACATGTCTCCTGCTTCGGTGTCTGTTTTCAGGGTTTTCTTTTTTCAAATCATACTTGAGTTCTTGAAAGCTGGACCAGGATTGGCCTCCAGACTAGTTGTGATATCATGAAAAACATCTTAAACATAGAAATTTAACGTGGCCACAGAGAAGTTTTCCCTTTGAGCAGATCAAAACACAACAGCATATCTCCTAATCCATTTTTGGTTGAAAGGGGGCTTTAGTAGTTTGTATTGCAAGATCTGAACATGATGAACATGAGAGCATGGAGACACGGTTTCTGGATCAGACAGTCTCTTCTCCAAATAGCGTGACTCAAGGCACCTCATATCTCATCTGAGACTGCTACACCACCATCAGCAGGCCACTATTTATGTCCTTCTTAAGTAATGTCCCCTGTAATTTAATAGCAAGGCAGCTAATTAAAACATCGGAAGATGGGATGGAAACAGACAGAAGAGAAAAAAAATTGTGTAGGTTTGAGGAGGAGATATGTGAGAGTGTGGTTGGAAAATAAGTTTCAGACTTATTGGCACAAACATGCAGCTTTTTTATACAAGAGCACAGACGCATCCTCAAACACACTCCATACGATAATGTCATGTCTGATTGTTTTCCGTATATCTCTCCATCTCCTCCATTAGTCCCCTGTGCAGCTGAGGAGCTTCTTTAGCAAAATGAATGTAGCGGCTGCTGTAATCGAATCAGCCACGAGAACCTAATTATAGAACCAGCTTTGTTCCACTCGAGCCTGCTGCAGGTAGACCGTCTGGGGCTCGCCGCAGGAATGAGGCGACTGCTCTGCAATCAGCAAGCCCCACTGACTCTTAATGAGTCGGAGCCATGAATCAGCTTCACTGATATGGCATTAGAGCCGTGAGTCAAATAGTTACTTAGATTCTCCAAGACTAGATCTTACAAGTGGTGGAGAGCCGTCCGCTCCAACAGATCAATGGAAATCCAATTGTTCCACAGGGCCTGCCTGTATGGAGAATCAGTGGTGTGGAGACTGAGAACAGAAAACAAAAAAAGAAAACTCGTGCATTTAAAATTTAAGTGCATAAGCAACTGTGATAAACAGTGTAACGCAATTGTCATTTCTGGGCAGGCTGACTTTGTTATGTTTTGGTTAAATATATTCAGTTGTACATTTGGCTCAGCTTTTATAAATAAGTTTGCAAACCTCCTCGCATAAAGAGCCAAATTTCCAACAAAATGCTGAGTTTACATATTAAATCACATGTCCAGTCAAGATCACTCAATCAGTGCAATGCAAGTTTGCATGATTTCTTTCATTTTTAACATTACTTTGTTGTAGAGTAGTGGTCTCTTTTTTATTCTTGTAAAAAGGCTGCCTGTTTGACGCAGGGGTCTTAGTGTTGTAAGCTTTCAAGCTTTCAGTATTACTGTATTGTAGCTTAGTGTATTTCAGATAATTAACTTCTTAAGTGATTGGAATAAGAAATGTTTGAGGTCGTGTCGTTGATATTGAGAACAAATACTTGAACTAGTCATTATTTTGTTGTAAGAATGCAGGATTTACTGTCATAGAAAGTTACACTCTAAACTGCTTCATATATTTACAGTGATGCAGCATATTCATTGAATCTCCTCTGAAATAACAGTTTTGATCAGTTTTGATCATTATGGCGATATGATGATGATCATTATGATTATATTTCAGCAATGAGCTTATAAAATGTGTTATTTTAATAAACTTACCCTGTGATGTATTACCTAATTTTCCCAGCCTTATAACATGTCCCTCTCAGCTGCTCTCTTTTATAAAGACAGGAAGGAAGGGGCAGTCGTTTTCTTCATCCCTTAGAAAGTCAGTGGGGAGAATAATGTAGCGTTACACACACACACACACATACAAAAGCCTACATTTGCCCCAGGGGACCTGTTCACTCTCCGAATGAAGATGCTGTGGGAGGACGGGTGGATAGGACCCATGTGAACCATTCGCATACACATACATACACAAGGGCCCTGGTGGTTGTGATGGGTGGGGGGTGGGTAACACAGCCACAGAAGGAGCAATGGGTCATTTCTGACGAAGATGCTGTTTGTGTGGGAGGCATCTTAATTTTCTTTTATTTTTACCTTAATATTTCAGATGAGACATTTATTTTATGTTATTTTAAGGCCACAATGCGGTGGAGATGGTGTTAACTTTTACATAATTTTATTGTAGCTATGATCGGTTGCCACGTTATATTAAACTGACTGCAAGGGGTACAGCACTGAGGGACCGAAATGGCGAAGTGCAAGAGCAGAAACAGAGGACAAAAACGGGAAGAAAATGTTAGGAGGGTCGACGTGGTACCTCTTAGCTCATCACGACGCATCAGCCTCCAGCCCCGCCCTGTGCGTGTGTGTGTGTGTGTGTGTTTGAGTGTCTTTAGTATCAGTGCCCCGGCTGATTCTGAGCCAGAGGATCCATTAGAGCTGATTGAGGAGCACAAGGGTGCAGACGTAACCCTGAGAGAAGGTGACGAGAACATGGACACGCACACACACACACATACAGACACATATACAGCCCAGTTCAGTCACGTAAAGCATGAGTAAAACTAAAGACACACACTGTGCACATATACACACAGAAGTCCTCATTCATCACCAATGAGGAAACAAAGACCTGAATTTATCCAGAAAGTGCACAACAAATGTAAAAAATTGTGTGTGAAAATAAAGGGATAACAAAATAAAAGGATGTATAATAACAGGACATTTGGACTTTCAATCCAAACACTTTGCTCCAAAATTGTTCTTTTTCATGGCAGACACTTCGACTTGTCATGGCAGGGGAAGCACAGGTGTTACTAATCACATTAACAATGTCTCTGTTCTGTTTAAGTGTCCCAGTAAATCATGACAGTGAGCCAGCGTGAATGATACCATGATGCTGAAACTGAAGCAGCTAAATGGAAATTAGCCATCAGTGGTTGAAATATTTACGCCTGAGCACCATCGGCTTAAAGCTTCTAACAGTTTTTATATCCTGTTTCAAGTATGTTAGCATGTGCTCATTTAAACTAAAGCCAATAATTCATATTCAAATATATGTTTTGTGTTTGTCTACTTTTGCTGTTAATTAAATTAAATATTATTTTTAACAAAAGTTTCCAGCAGTTGGTAGTTAGCTATTAGCAACAGATAGCTCCATTCAATTCAACAATTTAACTGGGGAAAATATTGGCAGGTATCTTTTATCTGCTCCCAAGACTTCCTGTTCATTTGTTGATTTACTTAATTACTTCCTGTGATCACTTTGCTTCTAAGGACAAGCCAAGCTAGCTAATAAACTAGCTGACTAATGCTAATGTGTTGCTAATACTGTTAAGGAATCTGCTGTGCTTCCCCCTTCCCCTGTGTTTTCCTGATGAACTCCCCTCCCAGACTCTCCCACCGTTCAACCTGAGCACCTGCAGCCAATTTGCCAATTAACTCAACAAGCCCCTGCTGTTTAAACCTCAGCTCATTCATCCACACTCATCCAGGTCGTCCAGTCACCTCTGTGGAGTGTAGATGTTACAGCCAAGTTCTTAGTGATTTTTGTTTGTCTGGTTTTGTGCACATTACTAATTATCTGCTTAACCTGTGTCTCAGGTTCACTTTGCCAGCAAACCAGCCGTGACCAGCCTCATCTGCATCTGTGTCTGTATCCCAGCTGCTGACTCCACATTTGCCCCTGTCTGAGTTTTTACAGGTTTCTACTTTATTTCATTGTAATTGTACTTTAGGATAATAAAGTGCAACCAGTGTTAAAGTTAAAACACAGAATTTGAATAAATAAAGTTGGGGGTTTTTATTGGGTTGTAAATGGTAGTCACTGTACCACAATAATTCTGTATGCTGTGAAGAGAAAAAGTTTTTTGTTTTTTTTTTAAATTAAGGTCTGCACACAGTGTGGGTACATAAAAAATAAAATATATCAGATCACATTTGGAATCATGTTAACATTTGTGGATTCCTCATGTTCAAAGACTCTATTGTGATCTAACCTGTTGAGACTTTTATTTTGAAATTGCTGGTCCTCTGTTATCTTTCAGCTCCTGCTTCTTCTTCTGCTGTAAGGTTCAAGTAGTATTTTAAATGGTATCTCTCTCTCTCCAGCCCCACAAAAGGAATTAAAATCATTACTATTCTAATCTTTGGGTGAAAATCTGATTGTATATCTGTCTTGTAGCACCTGTACTTTCATTACTATTGAATGTATAATTGACAGAGTTGTATTGTTTCAAACACATAGTATAAAACAACAATCCTCGCTGCTACACTGCTGCCTGCTTTCACAAAGTTTCAGCAATTACTCATACAAGAGCTGTGCGCTGTTCATTTTAACGTGTGTTCAGGGACATTAAATGTTGCATGTGTTTATAAACTCTGCTTGCACAGATTTGTTACAGAGCACCACATGCAGTAAGTCACATGATGAGCTAAATACTGAAACACATTGTCCTGACTGAAATCAGGAACTGCCTTGCAGAGACTCTTATAACACAGTACAGCTATAGTAAGGGAAGGACGAGTATTTTCTGTGTTGACAGGGAAGACAAGAAGGTTTCTGCCTCTCATCTCTGTCTGTGTGTTAGACAGGACCAGTGAGAGGATCACTGGAGAGGAGCTGGGTGAGGGTGACAGAGGGGAGACAGCACATGGATGACGGGCCGGGAGTTGTAGAAAGCACAGAGACAGTGTTGAGGGAGGTCACACTCCAGTACACTGCAGAGTGACAGTGTTTGGCTGGGTGTCACAACAGAGGGTTACCTTATTGTCACAAGCACGAGGTCACATGATTGACATGAAGACATAATACAGCACAGCACACACACACACATAAAAACCTGTGCAAACACATACTTAGTAATGGCACTGAAAAAACAAAGTCATGGCAGTTCAACTTCAAAACACAATGGGCATTTTCAACCCTGCTTTACATGTATTTAAAGGACTTCAAATATTGTAGAGCAAACAGCATTGTTGCTATTAAGTCTTTTTTGGTAAATAAGGTATCTCTAATGACCACTGGGTGGCACCCCATTGATTGCCAATAAGGTGGCACTTGTATTTGAGTTTTTATGCAACGTCCCTTCTAAATAGACATTTGTTTTTAAATCATAAAGTAACATCTGAATATTAACTCTCTTACACTTAAGCTTGGTTATATTAACACAGAGTCGAGGATGCCCTCTGTAAGGGTCAACAACACTCAACACAACGTAATTCATGGCCTCAGGAATATGAAGTAAAAACGTTTACACAATACATGAAGTCATGAATCTAAGAGAGGATGAGGAAGTGAGCTGTCACATCTCTTAACCTTCACTTTCTCTGAGAAATAGCTGGAAAGCAAAAGTTACAGCTTCCTTCTTCCAATTATCTTCTGCCAGACTGTGAGAAAAATGGTAACATTTACCGGCGATGACACCGACATGAGGTCGAGGCTGGACAGAGGACGACAATTAAGGTGTGGTGTGCTGAGAGAGGCTGGATCATTTATTATGTGTATGACAACATTAGTGTCCAGCGTTTATGATACACAATGTTTTATGTGTTATGTTTTATTTTTCGGTGTTATGGACATTACATTTATATTAGATTACACTGCAATAGATTACAATAGAATATGGAAATGAACCATGCATCTCCAACCAACAAACTGCTCATATTCTATACAATGAATATAAAACATAAAGTTAAAGAGGGACAGAGCCAAAGTTGCACAGACAAGCTTTAAAATTCATGTTTGTTGAGTTATTTTTACAAGTTTTTATGTTACGGTTAGACCTCTCTGTGCTGTTAATTCACCATTTTTTTTTCCTAACTTGCAAATGGTGACGAGTTGTCTTTTTGTGAGCTCTTTAAATAAAATGGACTCGCTGCGGTTTGTTGCTCCAGTAAACATTTCCATCACACTTACGCAAGAACAACCTGCATGTTCATTTATCATCCACTAGATGTCCCTCTAATCCAAAGATTACCTCAAATAGGAGACACTGGATGAGACGTTTACGTTCGTGCTCTGAAATACGATCTTCGTTAGTCAAGAAAGCAACAAGTTTCTTTGCTTCCAGTTGCAAACATTGGATTTGATGTTAGAACCAGAGCCCATTAATATTTAGTATGGTGGATGTTGTGCTGTGCATATAAGACAAAAATAATCACATGAAGAGCAGAATTCATGATTCATATTGGTCCACAGGTACACAGAGCCAACATGTTACTTTATTGCATTGAATGGGACGGTGGAGCCTTTCCAATATTTTTATTTCCATTATATTTATTTTTTGTTTATTTTGGCAGAAATTCACAGAGTTTATTTCAAATACTGAAGTGAATATTTAGATACTTTGAATGTTTCTTGCTTCATTGGAATCATTTCATTATGTTTTGCGCTGTGCACTTAAGATAACGTTTGCTTTACTTTAATATCAGATTGGCTAAATCTCTGCTGACTTTACTCTGTAGTCATATTTACTGCACTCTATAACCAGCTATTTTGATGCCACACCTGTCTGGTACATTTTTATTCACTGTTTCATTTCTACAGGCTGCAGTTGTGTCTCTAAATGTTTCTGTTCTCTCCTGTTTCCGAGCAGTAGCATAACAAGTGTTGTTTTCCATAGTGCAGATGGATCAGCATTTGCCATTACAAACAGTTGATGCTTTCCATGTATCGAACAGAATATCTGAGATTACAAACCTCTCACTTAGATTATGAATGATTATGTCAGAGGTCCTACCTCAACATAAATACTGGTGATTATAGTCTGCACTGCACTTTAAGCCTAGATCAACAAGCTTTTTGGTGTTAAGACTTGACGTAAGATGCAGTGTTCAAATTCTCAACTAAAGCATGGAAATCCTAAGAAAGAATGTAATTTTTGCAGAACCCAGAAGATAAAATATTGCCACAGTAAATATGACAAAAATGTTAAATGTCCTGAACTTAAGCTTGCAGCTTAACTGCTTGATTCCTAAAGTTTTTTAGCAATGCTTTGATGCTGGTAATACACAACAGCACAGAAATGGTGTGTCAGAAAAGCTGCATCACACATTAATAATGCTTAAAAGTTATAGAAAACAACCATAGGACATTATATGATTCTTGGCAAAACAAGCTCTACTGAAGGTTCATTTAGTAGGCGCAGAGAAGATTTTATCACATCACACAGACGTCCTGCAGACGAAGTTTGCACAGTTGTCATGAATATGAAGGTATTTACATTTTTATTGTCTGACTGAACACAAATTTTAGTCCAACATGTGTGAGAAGTCCTCGAGGACCTAAAAAAAAATTAATTTAAATGCCCACAACTGCATGAAAACTGGACAGACCTCTGCTGATTAGGAGCATGTGATAGAATCAAAAGGTCCTGAACACCCATAGTACTAAATAGATCCTAAGGAGACACTGCTGCTTCCAAGGTCAAAAGTAAACAGTAACTCTCAGATTATAGACAGGATGGCCCATAACTGTTTAAAGTCATTCCATTTATTTTACGTGACAAGTTATATAATTATTTACTGCTCTTAATGTCAATTGTTATTAACATCTGGGTGCTTTATGTAAACATAATGAATGGGTAGTTGCCATAATAACCTCTTCTTCATTATGACAGCTTGTCGGCTCGTAGCAAGGGGGCCTTGATATCATCTGAACATACCATACTGCATCAAAGCTTCTGCAAACATATGGAATATATGTACATACACATGTCACATCTTGATCTGTTTTTACTGTCATGCAATGTGCAGCAGAAACAAACATCCTGTTATAGATATCAGCACATCCTGACTTCACTTGAAGCAGTCAATGAGCTGCCGTAAAGACATTATAGCAGGCAATAAATATATTTACCATCCACTGTGGTTACATAAAGCTCCACAATGTACCCAAATCTTTACCACTAGTCATGAATAGTGAGCTTAGTCACAAAGCGCAAGTGGAGTACTTTACCTCGGCTGATATGTGCATTATGAAGGCTTATGATGAGTCTTATAATACACTATACAAGCTTTATTACATAAGTAGATTGCATAGAAATTGTAAGCCCTAGTTGTTGAACACACTATTATGAAACTCTTGTACAAGTCAAAGTCCTGCATTCATAATCTCAGTTAAAGGAATACAAAAGTATGAAATGTTAATATTGCATAATTTTTTAAAACTGACTGCTGACTGTGCCTTTAATGTTTTGTATGGCACATCTTCAGCTGTACGTTAACTCTTGCTGTTTAAAAATAAAAAATAACATGTCTCGCTGAAATGTAGCAGGGTAGAACTACAAAGAAATCTTGTGTAAAGTGGAAGCAAGTGAGCTTTAGAGGTTCTGTTATGGAGTCATGCTAGCTGTTCCCCATGTGTCCACTCTTTATGCCAGCTTAAGTAAACCAGCTGCTAGTGATAAGCTTAATACTTTGTGTACAATAATGTGAGTGGTATCAATCTAATGTGCAGTTCTTGGCATGAAGAACAAACTAATTTTTCACAATTTTAAACTTTTCCTTTAGGTAAAGTGATCCAGATGTCACAGTGTCAAGACATGTTTTCGAGTCTTAAGGGGATAGTTTCACTACTATGTGAGGAACCTGCCATATTGGCATGGCAGAGATGCTAAAAAAAGGGGGGGTGGGAGGGGGGGTTGTCAAATGCAAGTGCGAAATGGGGGAGAGAGGGGTAAGAGGGTAAAGAGATGGCAGCAGTGAAACACTGAGGTGTGATCCTGCTCCTGAAACTTCTCTGATAGCTTCAGTTGGAGAGGTAGCAAGACGACCTGCACTGCACCTGCATGTACCTCTGTGGAAAGGGGGCAGCAGCAAAATGTATTTTAGCCATGTGGATAATAAAATCAATATTAGTTTAACTGGAGTACAGAATTTTTTCACCTCTTTACGCTGCCATCAAACAGCCTTTAAAATGGAAAAATTGTGATACTGCTGCCAGCAACCCCTATGTTTTCTGATTTAAAATGTCAATTAGGTCTGGCAGATTTTAGACTGTGGGGTAAATTGGTGAAAATATAATATATATAGCGCACACTTAAACACTTGATATTGATTTTTTTTTAAGGGCGTAACTAAAATACATATTGCTGCTGACCCCATCCATAGCAGGACATTGCTTAGCTTCCTACACCAGCACTCCTGTTGCTGCTGCCGTCTACTGCAGGTTAGCCACTGACTGTGGATAAGTGCATCATACAGCCCCACTTTAGAAAATCTGAACTGTCCCTTTAAAGTAGGAAGTCGAGGCTTACAGGGGGCCCTTGAAGGCAGCATGATGTTTTCTCAGAGCTTTCCAGTGAACAGTTAATGTCTGTGTTGGCCGTCCTTTTCCTTCTCCTCCCACACAGACAAACCAAACACTTCAGTACAGTGAGAGGACTTCTAACTATCCGTCCTCGTTAGGCACCTACAGCCAGGGACGCTGCAGGGGTTTTAAACTAAGCTTAACTGAACCGATAGAAAGAGATGGCTCAAACCGACCAAACTTCAACTTTCCCTGAGATAGTGGAGCTAAACGTGGGCGGGCAGGTGTATGTGACGCGACTTGAGACACTCACCGCGGCCCCAAACTCTCTTTTGTGGACCAAGTTCACCCAGAGCTCCCCGGGCGACCTGCCAAAAGACAGCAAGGGCCGCTTCTTCTTCGACCGGGACGGCTTTCTCTTCCGCTACATTTTGGATTATCTCCGGGACTCCGAGCTTTTCCTGCCAGAGTTTTTCAAAGAGAGAAGGAGGCTGCAGAAAGAAGCGGACTTCTTCCAGCTGCCGGAGCTGTCGAGGCGCCTGGCTGCGGTCAGTAAAGACAACTCGTACGCGGAGGAGCAGGACGAGGCTGAGCTCAGCAGCCCGGTCACCTCCTCCTCGGACAGGAGTCTGCGCTCTCCTGGGGCCAGCTCCGGCTTTATCACCATCGGGTACAGAGGCAGCTACACCATCGGGAGAGACATCCAGGCGGACGCCAAATTCCGCAGGGTCGCCAGGATCACCGTCTGCAGCAAGATCTCTCTGGCCAAAGAGGTTTTTGGAGAGACCCTGAACGAGAGTCGCGACCCGGACCGGCCGCCCGACAAATACACCGCCAGGTATTACCTCAAGTATAACTTTCTAGAGCAGGCGTTTGACCGGCTGGCCGAGGCTGGTTTCCACATGGTGGCCTGCAACTCCACAGGGACGTGCTCGTACGGCAGCAACGACCCGGGGGAAGACAAACTGTGGACCAGTTACACCGAGTATGTTTTCTGCAGGCGAACAGACTGAGAGCTGCGAGAGTACATCCATGCTCACAGCTTGTCTCAACTAACACCGGGAGCAATCAGCAGTTACAACACTTCTTACATTAATTAACAACCCAAAGTGGCAGTTTCAGCCTAGTCTACTCTCGCTTTCTTGTGTGGGTTTTTGGGGTTTCTCTGCACCCTGTGCTCTGTGCACTGGGATCGTCTTCTCTGTTCTGCAAGTTCTCCAAACTCACACATACGTCTCATTGGTCAGTGAGGAGTCAAGCCCGAATCACTTCTTGGTCCTTAGACGTGTTATATTATTATTGCCCATAATCTTTATGGCTGCCACAAAGGCTGAAGTACATGACATGAGTGGTTATTCAGGAGGGCAGAGATGTTGGTTTGCTTTGATCGTCACTTTGTATTGTCATGTTACTGCAGACAGGTGTGTGATGTTGTAAAAATGGTAACAACTAGGACATTTGTACTGTAAATAGCTTCATGTTTGCTATGTTATTTTCTTAATGAAGAATGGTATAATATTTTTATTCGACCAGTCATGCAACATCTACTTTCAAGATAACACACTGGGATTTTTTTTTTAATTTACAGTGCTACATTGTTTTGTGCCATCTATGAGCTGTTGTCATTGTTTTCTCTTTAGATATACAGCTACAGCAAATAAAGCGTGACATCGTAACACTATCCATCTCATTGTCCCCTTTGTTTTCACTGTAAAGCTTCATGATTTTTGCCTTTTTAAGATACACCAACACATCCTTTTTCTGTGAATTTGCCAAAAATAAGAGAAATTTTCAAGACCATCTTAACTGGGCTTATTCAGAAAAAAACAAGCTGCTGAAAATGTAGACATTTTCATCAATATATTAATTTCAAGGGGGATTTCCCTCAACATCAGCCACACTGACCTCACTCGTACTTTCACAAATATGGACATATCTGTCATCAGATGTTCCCGTCCCTCCCAAATAAGGCTTAACCTCAAAAAACTATAATGTCACAAAGGGAGTTTGATGAGAATTTGACCTGAATTAAGTCACATCACATATTATTTAACATTAAATGTGACATTTATCACATTATAAATTCAGAGGTCAGTGATCAGGAAGAGAGAGAGGGATGATGATGGCGACGGCGATGATGAACTAAACTGTACCATAGAATTGTAGCAGCCACTTTATATCACAAACAGACATCAAGTCATGTGTTGTCTGGTTAAGGATACCATCTAACTAAAACAGGCAGATGATTCACAGGTTGTCTTGATTCAAAACCATTGTGAATTTTCTAATTTCTGTAACCTAAACAATTTAAAACAAATCTAGGAAGAGTAGCTCTTCACATTGTCGTTTCTCCCCAAACAGGTCAATCATATTCATATATGTCATGCACACTATGATTTCAACTAAATTATTTTCCTTTTTCCTCAGGAGGAGATTTTATGTCCAAGCTAAAATTAAGATAAACGCCAAAAAAAGAACTTGGTTGCCGATCTGGCTGAGCATACCAGAGTGTCCTCCTCTGCAACACAGTAGAGCTCTGTTATCTCCCCTGTGCAGGATGAGAAGGATGAGGAGGAGGAGGGGGGATTTCTCTTTGGCTGACAAGTACAGTAATCAAATGTCTGTTCCCTTGTGAGTTCCTGGGGCACAAATCCAAGCTATCCCAGGATCAAGTCTAATACAAAAAAGGCTTTGTGTGGGCTGTGTTTGAGCGTACTAGAATACAAATGTGTAAAAAGGAGAAGAAGAATCTTTATGTTAGCTGTCCATGAACACTGAAGCCGTTACTCTAAAGTGCATTACAGGGGATTTGTTCCCTGACTCACATGCAAACAAATTCGTATGAAGACACAAACAAATATGAACACACACACACACACACAAACACATGTACACACCCCTTGAACAACCAAACCTCCCACTCACACTTCTGCTACCAAGGAGCTTCACAAGAGCTTCAAAGATAGACGCGTCTGCACCAGAGACCTCATATCTGCTGTCAGCTGATGCTGCCATCTGGACAGGAAAAAGGAAGGAGCGACCGCAACTCTTCCTCTAGTGTGGACCCTGTGTCCTAATCTCCAGAAACAGGACGCGGTGCCTATGTCCTCATTGTACTTTGCATGTAATATTATGAAAAGACAAAATGGCTGAATGGTTTGAATTGCTGAGAGGTAAGATGCCCCACAGAAGGGCATTTTACCTCTCAGACTGAGAGCTTATGAAACGATGCAACTATTGTTGGTCAAAAGACGTAAAAAACACTAAAGTGAATGTCCTTTTTTGGTTCCTCTGAGGCGATGATGAGTTTCTCTGAAAAGCAGTTATTTCTAATATGGACTTTGTGGTGTGTGTGTGTGTGTGTGTGTGTGTCCCTGGTGATAAAACACCTCCAAAACACATTTCACTCGATATATGCTTTTTTTTTTTTCTTTTGTGGGCCAAATACTGAATATGCACACACACACACATACGCAAAGCGCAGGAGGGGACAGATAAAGAGAGCCAAATTAGCCAATTTGCAGAGTTGAAGATAACACAGACGTGCTGGCTTTTTTTCATATCAGCCTCTATGTGCTAAATCTTTCACACTCTCTCTCTCTCACAGTTACTGCCTCTAGCTCGCTGCAACCTGCAGGTCTTTGATTCTGCTTAATTTTTATTTAGTCCATCTCCATCTCCTCTGATATAGAGACATCATCACACTGTTTGCAGAGGGAACAACACATGAATAATTAATCCTAGCGGTGTTTCTCTTTGTTCAGAACAGGTGAGAGCAGAAAATAAAATGTGATGGCCCTGAGCTAACTGCAAGAACATTCTCGTTTCATTTTCACCTAATCTGAAATGTCCCATTTTCAGTAGTTGGTCCATTTCCATGCATCAGTATGAGTATGAGCAGGATTTCTTAATTTTCCTTGTGAAACATGAAAAATGAGACCTTTTAAGAAACAAATTAAATTCTCTGATTGAACAACTAAAGGACCAAAGCCTCATTAAGGTGAGGACTCAATGCAACTACAGGTGAAACTCGACTCTCTGACATCATCTTACAAACGTTAGTACCCTAGCCACCATCAAGTTTATACTGTAATAGAGATCCAGTGAGCCAACTGCAAAACATTTCACGACCCTTGAGTCACATAAAGCAGCAATAAGTCTTGGTTAATTGAACCAGGATTTCACACAGTATGAGACACTCCAAAGCTGTCTTCATTTGCACAGTGGATATATTTTATGAACATATGAATGTTAGTGAAGTAAATCACACCAGTAAACCAGAAATGCATCCTCACATGGAATGGAAAAAGAAAAGTATCCTTTAAAGGCTGATTGGCTGATGGATAGATAGATAGATTGATTGACTGATTGATTGATTTCATTTTCATACCCATCTGCAGCCTCTAGACAAGTTAGCTTAGCCTAGCACTTAGACTGGAACTAGAGTGTTTGCGTGTGTGTGTGTGGCAGCCCCTCCGATGCCCACTGATGATACTATACGTATGTTTTTAAAAAGAAATCTAACCCCTAAATTATTTAGTTAGTTAAGATAAACTGCTGGCTGTAGCATCATATTTACGGGCCGTACATGAGAGTGGCACCACTCTTCTCATGCTGTCTTATTCTAGTCCCAGCTCAAGGTCCACTTATCCATTGTTCTGCATCTTCTGATCAAATCACATGGCCTTCATTAGCCTGTTCAGTTTGCTTAGTTGCCTTGGAAATGCAGAGACTTTCCATGTTTCTGAGAACCTTCAGGGCTTCTCATTCATGTTTACTTAAAAATTGAACTTGACATTTCATTCTTGACCTTAGAAACAGCAGTTGACAAAACAACCTTAACTTAAGGTTGACTTACTCACTTGTTCTGGAGCTTAAGCTCTTTAATTTCTCAGTTATCTAAGTATTATTAGAGCAAACACTCCACTGTTTGAATAAACCCTGAAAAGTTTTGCCAGCCACTGGCTGCTAATGTGAAGCGCACATATTGTAACAGACCATCGCTTACATCACTGCAGACTTCAACTGTTAGTGTTTGCTAACCACCTGAACACATTATTAGCCCAGTTAAGTGTTTGTGTTACCAAGCAGTGAAACCATTAAGGTCCATGCATTTGTTGAATCATTAACAGCTCTCAGAATTGGGGTCAGCGTATGTGTATTTGTGTCCCATCATAGAGAATACGATGTATTAGAGATCTTTTCTGTCTCTTCAAACACTGGCACTTTCACAAGAAAACAAACATCCTCTTTCACAAATCTTACCCCGAGGCGTCAGTCTGACAGAGTCACTAAAACAGTTTAAAACCACAATCTATCATCTGAAGGCCCTGCTATGCTTTTGAATGGTGACACTCTAATCCACAGCAATTTGATGCAGATATCTTTTATTCTGTAACATCATTCAGTTTTACAGTCTGACAAGGTTGTTGTGGTCTTAACAGGTCGCAGCCTTGTTTGACCTTATTTCCTCTTCAGTAACAAGAAGTGATACATCAGCAGAGCAGTATAGTTTGCAGTTAATGTTTTATTTTGCATTTGTTTTTGTGCCTTAGTACAGCATGAACTTTAATCATAGTGCTGGAGAATACGTAAGATGCAGGAAATGAAAGCAATAATAGATTCTGCTCAGAAGCTTGCTCCCCCTGTAAGAGTGTGTTGAGGGCAGCCTGACATGAGCCAGTCTCATCTTAAAACAGTGAAATCCCAGCAATAAAAAAAGACACACAAACCTGCACACAGCAAGGGTCTGCTCGTCTACTGTGCTGCTTCTCGAGAGCACAGCAATGTAACCTAAAATTAAAAACGGCAATAATAAAGACCATAGACCGATTCAGCTCTGTAATCACAACAACATGACACATCATTTTCATGCGTTACGGACTTGTTTTATTTAAAGGAACTGACTCATAAAAACTACATGCAGCATTGAAGCTGCCAGCAACAGTTTCACAACCAGCTGTTCAAAGAAAACAAGACTTCCTCCATGTTTTAAATATTTTAATGACTAAGAGCAAAGATGAACAAAACACTGTTCGTACAATATTGTCATTGGGTTGCATTTTCAAACATAGTCAAGTGGTATCATGTCAACTACAGTTGAACAGTTTGGTTGTTTAAAATACTTGTAAAATCTTGACTTTTTTAGTTGTTTTGGCTTCTGAATGCCACGTTTTTGCTTTTGAAAAGCTTTAAAGTCTCAAATCATACCATCATCCAGAACAGGGGTATGTTGGTAGCTGCAGACAGGCAGATCTGTCTCCTTCAAGAACTCAACCTCAGTGCTTTTGACTATAAAGCTCTCTCTCTCCCTGTCTGCTCTGTGTACTTTTGTTGGGTAAAGGGAGGGTGTAAATGTCGCCAGTCTCAGCTGAGCTGCTCTCAGCGCCCAGCAGCAGACCGGAGATTGGTGCAGCTCCCAGCGACAGAGCTGAGCCTTGCACTGTGCCGGTAAACTAAAAAGGTAAAAGGCTGCCAGCATCAATCAGCTGCAGGGAACAGAGAGGAAGAGAGGGAGCATCCTCCTCCCCTGCTGAGGCTGCAACGGGCTTCCTTTCACAAGAAGTGCAACTCCCCCTCCCTCCGTCCCTGTTAGTGCTGTCTGAAAGGGCAAGATGTGGAGGAAGCCAATTCAAAGTTGGTCTGCGAGACTATCACTAAGGTCCTTTTTAATTTGAGCTGTCATGCCATTTTATGTATAGAAAGATACTGCATTGTTATTGTTCTTTGTGCAATGGCTCAACAGAACAGTAGTTCCCGTCTGTAACTGACATTGGAGGAAGTATCACACTTACACAACATTAGCTTATAAACTTCCACCTCTCTTTGCATCTGCAATTAGTCTAGTTTGGTATGTTTTCATAAATTTTAATACTGTTCCCCCTTAAGGGATTTCAGTGTCTGTGCATCAGTCAGCAGGTCAGTCGGTCCATCCAGTGTGTAGGATTTAATAGGATCAATTGGTAAAAAAGTGGAAAAAAATGAAAAAATTTAGCTTAGAACGAGTTGTTTTGATCAACAGAGGGAGTGAGCTGCGTTCACAGGTTGCATTGATACTTGTCTACAGTAGCTCAGAACAGACAAAACAAACACAGACTCTGAAGAGGGCATTTTTTGCAAGTTTTGTGGCCACATAAGCTCTCCTTGAGATTTTGGAGGGAATGGTGGGCAGAGGCTGCAACCAATAGCCTCATTGCTGAACCCCAAAAAAGAAGTTTTTCTCTTTGTGTGTTCACCTTGTTTAGCTTTGAAAAATGGCCCAAAACACCCCATTTAGTCATGCTTACAGATTTGGAAGAACAGACTCCAGGTTGTGCATCTGTCTTTCGGTTGAGCTGTCTGTCACTCTGTCTGTTTGAGCTCTGGACAATGTTACAGCAGTGATGTTCCACTTTGAGGACGCTCGCCAGATATCTGCAGGCATGGACACACCCACTCTTTCCTCACTGCTTCCTGTGTCGTTCAGATAGACAGTGCAGATAATGCAATGGTAACAGATGATTGACAGATAGACGAAGGGGTTCGTGCCACACTTGTAGCTTGAAACTGTTTCCTCCTGTCTTCATGCTTTTCCTGTCTGACACATTGAATAGCATGTGTTTTTATGGAGTTTGTCTGTCAGCGCCTTAATGTAGAGCTATGTCATAGATGCTCTGGGTGTTTGCTGTATTGCTAGAGAAAATTGTCCCACTGTTAAAAAGAGGCATTTTTGTGCTGTAAAACTTGCCAAAGAGCTTATTCATTCTAGAAAACCATTGGGAGAAGTTTGGAAAAAGTCTTACATTTGTAAAGTAAAGTGGAGGCCTTGAACAGAGAATGGATCAGGACAGGACCAGTAATCGAGGAACTTTTAACGAATAAGGCTTTCCATGAAAACTGCTCTCAAGCCAGACAGGAAAAACAGTTTTAAAATAGTATGATAAATAACAGCTTCAGGGCATCCGTAGCTTTCTCCCATGAAATAAAAAAATAAAAAAAACCCAATAAAGATCTTGACATTTTCTCTCCACAAAAATTCTCAAGATTCTTCAGCTAAAGACCAGGGTCATGATTTTCCACTTGGCTGCTCGTAATCAAGTCTTAAACAAGAAAAACAGGAGCTTTTTCAAAATGTTCTGCTGATGCTCAAGTCAGAACCTTTTTACAGTTGACAGATTTAGAAAACCCTTCACCCATCTGGCTGTCTCTTTGGAAATGCCCAAAAATGTAAATCAGCAACATTTAACAGCTGTCCATTTGTTTGTGGTCCAGATGTTTTATCAAGATGACATTGATGCATTGGTGTTACCTTTCAACAAACCTCACATATTAGATTTTGCCTAATTTCTAATACAGATGGACCAAATAGCAATAAATTGTTCAATCTGTAGTAAACTAAGAGGCAATTATGCTCTTAAATGCTGAAAACTGGTTTTGACTAAACCTTGGAGAAGACAGTTTAATCTTGCCGGTGGAACGAGAGTGTGAAGCTATCACTGAGAGAAATGCACACTGCTCTGTAAACACCGTCCACACAGTCGATTCAACTAATTTACTCTCAAGCTAAAGCTGAAGTAACTAATGTCTCTACATGCACAGAATGCCCATTCTCTTTGACCCTCCACTGTTTCCGGCGTACTGTACTTGAGGTATTTAAATGGGTCAGGCCGGAGTCATGAGAGTCATCCTAAACAGATGGAACATGTCAGACAGTAAAAAAAAAAAATTGTCTCTGCTTGTGCCTCTAGGGAACTGAACTCTCCCATCCAAAAGACCAGGTCACAGAAAAAACGTTTTCCATCCATCAGGCCAAGAGCGCTGGATGACCAGTGTTTAACATCTCATTTAAAGAGAGAGCTCAGAGCTCCAAAAACCAATAAAATGATTTGTCAGAGGTAGAAAAAAAAAAGCCCTCGAGGACATAAATAACATCGTTGTAAAGTGTCCAGCAGCCTGCTTTTGTCATCTCAGATCTTGCTCATTCATCTGAGCTGAAAGGTGGCATAAAGACAACAACTGGCTGTTCATAACTGTCACACAACCACAGACTGTTCTGTAAATTTGCCATGTCAGGGCCTCAATCTGTCATTTTAAGGCATGGCACTTCCCCATTTAACAAGGCCCAGGGACGCAAAGGTTTCAGTTCTCATTTGTCGGTTTACCCTCGCCTCACCAATTTCCTGTAAAAGGTCAGTTCACTCAAATAAATCAATGCATTTTCTTGCATATGCCCAACACAAAAGAGGTGAATTGGATTTATTGGTACTCCCTAGAAAGAGGTTAAAAAAATCCCCAAACAAACCTTGACACAAAAAAAGTCCCGTTTACAGGTTTTCCGTGGGAATTAGCACACGGAGAAAGAATCCTCTCCACAGTAGCAACTAGTGTCCACGTAAGTGTTTATTTTACAAAACAAAGAGATCCTTTATATTTAGGCGGAAACGACTGTACACTTAGGAGTGGCTTGCAGTGCGCTGCTTCAGGAG
Organism: Datnioides undecimradiatus; assembly: GCA_008933995.1. Lineage (NCBI taxonomy): Eukaryota > Metazoa > Chordata > Actinopteri > Lobotiformes > Datnioididae > Datnioides > Datnioides undecimradiatus. The sequence goes on along the minus strand of WARS01000031.1, from coordinate 1,968,976 downwards.
TTTATAAAAATAGATACTGTTTTTCCCCCAGTCAGTAACTGTCGCCAAAAATGGAGTTAAAGCAGTAAGACGTGGACTGTCCTCACAAGAAACACCATAGAAGAATTCATGATAACAATGCTCTTTGTTTAACCACACACAGCGTCACTGCACTGAGGAGGCAGGATAAAGACAACTACTAGTTTGAACACAAGTTCTCAAGGATTCAAAATTTGTTTCAGGCATGGCATGTGGAAGAAACTGGGGCAGTGACAAGTTTTTTTTGTTTGTTTTTTTTTAGGTTTACCACATAAACATGACAAAAATATATGCACCAATTATATTTAGAGGTTAACGTGCAGCTCCTTATTCACTGTGACTTTACTACACGAGGGCAAACTGGCACAGAACTGATTTCGATTAAATTTCTGAGAAATGTTGATGCATTACACAGAAGTGTTGTTGCATTACACAACAGATCAGCAGATTAAAAGGTTACACTTATGGTTCAGGGCAGACAGGAGGTGTGTTAGCATTTGAATACTTATTCTTTGTCCACTTTACTCTGACAGCATCAAAAAGCTCATGTTCTTGTTAGCTGTTAATTATTGAATAAATGGACGCCTCCTACCTGATGACGCTGTAGTCAGATAAAAAGTCACAAGAGTACACAAGGCCAAGTGTCATAAAACAAGAAACTGGGACAGGTCATGTTGTACACTACAAAACATTTAAGAGATTTGTCACTGCTCAAATAGTGTGATCGCATAATTTGGGCATAGTCAAATACTTTGCCCTGCAGTATGACACTGAAATGCCTGTTTTACTATGAGACCAATGATGCCACCATGTGGTATATAAATGAAAAACACAACCCCCAAAATATGTTCAGTGCACTTTATTTACAAAAAACATTTCAGTTAAGATGCTCGTTTCCGAGTGAGAAACACACGTTTTATATATTCAAACCACTGATTGATCCCAAAGTGCACTTGGTGAGATTACGACAGAACAGAAAGTGCTTCAGCCAAAGTTAAAATGTACGTACGTTGGTTACCTTAACAAGAAATATTGAATGTTTTCAATACACTGCTGGGAAAATATCAAATACAACAAGGATACATCAAAAAGCGACACTAATATTAAAATGAAAGCATTAAGTCAAACACTAATAATTCCCACGATTACTTTATTTATATATTAAATCTAAATACAATTGGAAAGAAATCAGACTGAAAAAAGGACAAAACAAGCTAAGTAGCATAGAACTCATATTTGATTAAGAAAAGCAGCCATTAGGAGTCTATTCTACTGGTGGATCCACAGACGGTGAAGATTTGATATCACATCATAGAGTTTACAGTTTTACCAGCGATCACTGTTGGACACAAAAGTCCTGAATTGGCTGCGTGCACGTTTCCACTGTGCTTTATGCTTACTCTGTAATCTGGAGTACGATGTGTTGGTCACATGGAGGGGGCACCAGTGTCTGAAAGGTTCATCAACATTATTAATGAGAGAGTTTAGAGAGGCAAATAATTTTTTTTTTTAGTTTTAGTGATTTTCCTAAGCTAGGAAACTGGCCATAAAGATGGCGACTGTACTGATTCAGAAAGAGTCAAAAACAACGAACTGGGAAGGCAAGCAGCATGACGTACAGAAACTGTGAGGTGTGATATGTTTCTGAGGTTATTGTCTCACAAAAAGGCCAATACTCACACTTGAGCTGAAAATAGCAGGGCTCACAGTATGGCTTCCTGTTTCGGATTCGGACCTGGATTCCAGTCTCAGTTCCCCCGAGATGTCGGTGGCAGCCCACACACTGAGTAGGAGGAGGAGGAGTGAGAGGTGAGAAAGAGAAACGCAGCTGACCTGTAACGTGGGCCTTTTGTGTCGAAATTATTTCACCAGACTGTCCGCCACCCAAGCACAGAACAGCCAAGCTCTGTCTTTGCATAAAAAGAATGCAGAGAGAGAGAGAGAGAGAGCGAGAGCGAGAGAGAGAGAGAGAGACAGAGAGAGAGAGAGAGAGAGAGATGAGAGTACTCTAAGAGCTATGTGCATCTGTAACTTGTACAGAACAGAGGGCTGAAAAAGTGAATGCATTTCTACATCTACGTGCTAAATAACCCCGGGCAACTGAATCTGGGGGTCGTCTGCCAGTGACATTTTCACAATAAGCATCTAAATGTGAAGCAGGACGGTGGGCTGTCTTTTTCCACTCAATCGATGTTATGCAGAAAAATAGAGCGTGAGAGAAAAACAACACGCGGGTTTACGACACCAGACATGACCACCAGGCTGGATGCCGCCACACAGACTACGAAACAGGCTGGTTAGGAAGGGTTAAGGCATATTAAAGGTGACAGAAATGCTCCTTCTAGCAGGTGCCTTTAAAGCAGATATGATTGTAATATCGAGATATGAGACTCCTGGTGACCTTATTAAAGGTGCGGTCACATTAGTCTTCAGGATAATGAAATGTTCCCACAGTAGGAAAAAAAAAAGCTCATCTCATTGGCACAGCTGTGACGCAGGTAAAACATATTGGACAGATTGATCGTAGCTGTAAGGTCCGTCTCCATCAAACTGTAGCACAAGATTACATGAGAATCATCAAAGGAATCTATAATTATCTTTGTAGATGTATTATTTGTGTATTTTTGTTTTAATAATATTGTTTGTATTTTTGATTTTTCTGAAAAGCCCTTTTGTGATGGCATTTAATAAACTGGACTGAGCTAACTATTTATATTAATTTCACACAAATGATGCAATTACCTACTGACATTTTTCATCTCAAGTGATGAGGCTTGAGTGACAAATCACGCACTTCATGCGCTTCGTGACTTTACATTGAATTTGTTTTTTCAAATCAATAAACCAAGTTTTCCACCTCAGCTAAACATAAAAAGAGACATTTAATGCACAAAATGACAATGTGCATTAAAAATAGGTGGGAGGAAAAATAGTTTGTGTGAAAAGTTTTCAGTCCAGCGCACAAAGACATACTGCTTATAAAGCAGTGAATGAGTACTGTCTGAAGCTACTGTGACCGCACCTTAACCTGGTCATGACCTCTCACCTGGAAACAGGCGAGGTGGAAGCAGAGACTAAGGGCCTCTACGACCATGGCTGCCCCACTACCCAGGACACGCTCACACACACAGCAAGTCCTCCTGCCACTGACCATCCTGGGGCAGCACATGTTAGCAGTGTGAGGCCAAAATGTACGAAGAAACATAAAAAATAACACATGACAACATCCATGAGAGAGAAAATCTCTAATTTGGTATGAAGTGCATACTCGTCATGATGGGAGGGGTCCACTGATGCATTTTTTTGGGATACCATTGCTCCAGTGCTGTAGCGAGAGTAGGAGTTCCTGCTCGGGGCAAAGTATCCTGCTGCAGCTGAGTGTGGACGAGGGTAACTGAACGTAGTGGTCGAGAGCGGAGACTGACGCAGAGTATCCAGATTGTCCAGCGACTCAAACCTGCAGAGAAAACATCAGCTCAGAAAAGAGTTGGAGGGTGTTAAAAAAGAAAAGAAGGAGTGGGAATTTCTTAGCAGAACATCTGCCTGAAGGTGCAGTGGAGGCCCACTGGGTGCCAATACTGTCCACTCACCTCTTCAGAGGAGCCCCGACATAGACGGGTTCCTTGTAAAAGCTGCTGCTGCGCTGCCGTATCCAGCTGTTGTCGGTCAGGAGCTGAGTCCGTTTCTTCATCTCTTCCAGAATCTGCTGCCTTTCTTGCTCGACCTTAGACACCGACTGTCCTTTTCTTTTCCTCTCATCCCCTGAAACAATAAAAGTTTGAAAGAGGGTTGGGGTTAGCCCAGCACATCACTATATCAGAAGGGATTATGATGATCAGGGCTGCAGAGTCACCTCTTATCTGTTTTGGGGGGCCACCTAAGGCCGGAGTAGACAAGGACTTTGCCCTGTGACAAGAAAAACAAAAAAAATATCTTTCATAAGAATTCTTAAAGCAGAAAAAGGGGGTTTTGGGTCTGCACCCAGCTGGCTGCATGCTCATGTTTACTTGAGTGTGGGTTATCCTTTTACAAGAGCTAAAGGTGGCGGAAAAGAACAACCACCCAACAAAAACAGGCAATCACTTTGCTTAATGCACACTGTCATGCCCGGAGCTAAACATAAAATAACTATTTTGCAGGTCTAGGCCCAAGTGACACTGGGTGTTTGAAAATCAGGGTGAACTGAGCACATCTCATTCTGACCTGTGTGCAGGAGACAGCTGAGCAAAGCCACAGGAGTCCACAGCCCTGAGGTACAGAACGAAGAGCACGAAGGCCCAAGCAGAAGCAGCGGGAAGCGCAGCAGATTCAGCAACAGCAGCAGTGTGGAAAAAGATCAGGACAAGTCAGAAAAAAAACTGAACCTTGCTTCAAAAAAGGTGAATACACAAGGTACATATATCACCGTCCCTGTCAGCACCGATGTAAAGGTGACAATGTTAGCGACAGGAAGTTTATTTACCAGGCTTGTTCAGCAGTCTTGTTGTTTTGCACCTCCAGTGTATTATTCTGAGGTTTTGATCCTGCTTCTTTCAGCTTCTCAGGGATCTGCTCTTCTTCTCTCGTATTGCCGGTCAATTGATTCGCATGAAGCTGGGTGCCGGCAGGGCTCTCGGCACCATTGGTCATCTCAAAGGAGTTCTGCTTCAAAAAAAACATGAAAATACTGTGATTTTTATGAAGAAAAATCTGAAATAATCATAATCTCTCCAAAGACCACCGGACATTACCCCTGACTTCCTGCATAGCTCCCCCATAGCATCTTGTTGTGCCCTCCGCCACTCTGCCTCCAGTCTCTCCTGATCCTGGCGATATTGTTCCTGAAAAACAAAAAGACGCAAGCACACACACTCTTGTTACTTGATGATTAGCAAATTGCAATACAACCTCCTTAGTGCAGTGTAGTTCCGTGTTGGAGTGAAGAGTCTTCACCTGTAGGAGGCGCTCCTGTTCTTCCTGCCACTTCTCCTGCCGCCTTCGATCCTCCTCACGGTCCCACGACCAGCTGGATGAGGAGGGGCTGAGGGATGGCACCTGGAGCTGGTGATGCACAAACAGACTCCGTCATGATCACAGTGCAGCACTCAAACACTTTACACAGACACACACACACAGATAATTTATGTTTGAACGCGCAATATGCTTTAATCGAGGGGCAACTTACATCAGATATTGCAGACTCTGAACCTCCTGTGTGAGAAACCAACAGGTCAGCAAAGAGATCACCACACCGTAGCCCCTAATATGATCTGGTTGCGTGTATTATCACACATACTACACATAAAGGCTGGGGACACATTAGAAGACAGAATCCCACAGTAGTTGAACTTATATAGTCAGCACTGACTCTAGAGCTGGAGATCAGTAGTATAGTCAAGATTAAATATAGCTGATCATCAGCCAGCAGGATGTGTGTATGTAAACACTTATCTACTAATGTATCCTCAGCCTAAAGATACTGCAAGCAAATACTGAGAAAGAGCAGAGCGCGGTTGAGCAGAGTAAGAGTAAAGCACGCCACCATAAATAAAAAAGGGGGTATTCACATGCAAACACAAATCCACTGTGTTCATTTGCTGATAATGTATCATGACAACTGATTTCAGACTGCAAGTATAATCTTTAAAAAACACACGCACACACCACATCCTGCAAACATTTACCACACAAGTAAACCCATGAGCTGAATCCTGCGGAGGCGGAACAGGGAAGCCATTGTAGTGGGACACACACACACACACACACATTAGTTTTACTAACAACCACAAAGGATAGCTTTACAAATCAGTCCCTGTGCAAAACAATGAGAAAGTTGCCAATTAAAAATTACTGACACAAAGAACATGTATAATGTCAGTACAGTACAGTCAGCAGTAAGCATCTATGTCACATCACACACAGTATGTTATAGACATGATCAGTGGCGTCACCCTTGTGGTTGCTAAGAAAAGTTCAGCCAAATTAAGCATTGTTTGTGCCCCAGTTTACAAAATGCATTAATGGATTTTTGTCTCATGAATTTATAAAATGTTACAGCTTTAACTGTTGTTCGATGTTTTTGGTGAGGCTGCCTTTTTAAGGATGCTGTCCACTCAAAATGCGCGTTTTTAGTTGCTTTTAATGAAGACCCAATTAACCAAGCCAACCAAGCAGCACCAGCCACCAAAGCTACGCAAGGAGTTCGAACTGAAATGTTACCTTTCTGTCTGAAAAATTCTGCCCTCCTTCTCTGATTATTCCTAATAATATCATAATCTACATGAAGAGGAAGGATGGATGAGAAATGATTTCTGTGCAGTAATCTTTACAGGACAGGTTTGTGACATTTGGATTTGTAATATTATTGCAATTGCAGACTTCATGCCTGTTATTACCTTTACTTTTGGCTGCCCTGTGGTTGTCAGCAAGCTCTTCGTGCATGATTTTACCTTGTAAAACCTGGGCAGGTGAGAGAACACCAAGTTTCACCCGATGAGAACCACTAATTATGCTGCACTATCACAAGAAGAAGAGCTTTGTGAATCCATTTTTTTAACTGAAGTAAAAACTGGCTAAAACATTGCTCACATTGTCCGTCTGCCCATTTAATTTGGACACTTTGCTGACTGTGGTTTCTGTAGAGGCGCCACTGTTGGTATGGTGATCAGGGCAACCTATCAGAACGGGCGCTGCGGCAGTCAGATTGAGGGTCATCCTGCTCTGGCCTGGCTGGCTGTGATGACTCCCCTCACTGGTGCTCCAATCTAATGAAAACAACCAGCCATCAAAACTAAGGCCACACTGGAAACCATGGCTGTGACCCACTGGTTAGAAGTTAGAGGTTAAAATTATCACAAATTCATTTCAGGTGGTGGCAGAACATATAACCTGCTTTTTTTCTTGGCTCATTATCTCACCCTTGTTGCCATAGCGCCGAATGTCCATAGTCAGATTGCCAGTTTGCAGGGAAGATGTCATTTTATCCTTCCACTGGGTGTAGTTCATGTGTGCCACTGCAGCTCCATTAACAGCCACAATCTCATCGTCCACACACAGCTGGCAAAGCTCCGCTGGACTGCCTGAGGGGAGGGGAGGGACAGGGGTCAGGAAGATGAAAAAAAAGATGAGAGAGAACGAAAAAACATTTAAAAAAAGGATCAGAATCAGAGATGATTTGTTTAGCACAGACTGGGAAGCATGCTGCAGTGTATTGAGGACAGGTTACTGCTCAGAGTCGAAAAGTAGGCCAGGGAGCCAAAACTACACAGCAGCGCGTAAGTGACACCTCCTCTCGCATCTGATCAAATATTCATGGTTGAGTTTTCAAATCACTGGCTACATTTTTTAGTTTTATGCACAAACAGTAAATGCACACAGACAGAATAAGTGAAAATGAACATCCCAGGAAGCATTTCATTGTCTGTGCATGCCGGTATTACAATCCAGTTGCGTTACTAAAAAAGTTATTTTATCTGTGTTAAGGATAATGTGACTCTTCACTAATTTTCAGCCACATGACAAACTACTTTGTCTAAACTTTCTGATTTCATCACTCAACATCTTTTTTTTTGTTTGTTTTGTTATGACAATTTGTCTGTGCTCTGTCGGCGCTGAGACCTGTCACAGTCTTGAATTACATCTCTGTTCTTAGGATCAGGATGTTTCCTCTCAGAAAAACAAAAAACAAAAAAAACAAGCATTGTGTGCACAATGTGGCATCGTCGTCACTGTCACTAAAATGTCACAATGTAGGATTCACAGCAAATATTTAATTCTCAGTGCTAAGTCAGCCTCAACAATCACTGATGCCAGTAAGAGCCTAAATTTGAGCAGTGCAGAGTTAAATATTAGCCAAAGTCTTACCGGGTTGAATGTATTTGACTCTCGCCCCCATGGAGTCCCAGTGGGTCTGGAAACCAAAGTCTGGTCTACTGTTGGGTTTAAGAGTAAGGCTCACTCTCATGTCACTGTGCTCCACCTGAGAAACAAAAACACACACACACACACACACACACACGTAAAGATGACACCGCACGATCCAGTGTCTCGTGCTTCCTGGGGGAAATTAGATACATCAGTGGCCTGCTACACAGATATAGTAAAGGATACACCAGGGGACCACTTTATTATGTACACTGCAGTGTAATGATCACAGCAGTCCTGCAACAAGCATCGTCTTTGTGAAGGTTCTAATGTTTATGCATTTTGCTTTGTTGTTAAGAGTTGGCAATTCAGTGCCACCTTGGTGTGTGTGGCTTCAGTTCGCGGTGGTGCAGCATTATATTTCCTCAAATTAGAAGCAGTGTAAAAACACTGTACAAAAACAATTGTACACACTTCAAAAAGATACACTGGTAATGAGATCAGTGTATCCGTACACCCACACGGGTGTTTCCACTTAATCTGCTGATTAATTTAATTACAGCGAACTTTGGTCTATGCTAGGTGAAGCTATGCTGGCAGTTACGTGAGGTCACCAAAGTCCATGAACCAGTAACAGTGCTTTAAAAAAATGAGTGGACTTGTCTCAGCCTGACAGGTGCATAAAGAGAACAGGATATTGAGCAGAGTTTGGACCTGTTATTGCAGGCAAAGCACAGGTGAAACATGACAGTGTGCCAGTGTGGACAATTCCTTTTTAGGTGAACTCCGGGGTGTAGGTATACAATCATTTTAATATTATTATTTAGACCTGTGTTTTCCGTGGTGTGACGACTGAAAGGTCTGAGAGAAAGTTTGAGCTGGTCAACTGTGTGAGTGATGAAAGAGCAATTTGGTCTTTTTCAGTCAGCCTGAGATGTTCATCATCTGAACAATGTTCATCATCTGAATATCTCAGGCTGTTGCCTAAATGTCATTTTAAATGGTTCTTTTGCTCAGTTACTGAGCTCGTCACAAAAAATGTAACAAGATACGGATCAATGCCAGATCACTGTCCCAAGTAAAACAGCTTGTAGATTTATAGAAAAGTGATTATTTTCCAACCATTGGCCTGTGTTGTTCTGAGCAGCTTTGGCTCCTTTACTTTTCCATTGATCAGCTGGCACTGACCACGTCAATTGATCTGATAATCCCTGATTGGAGAGAGTACAGTTTGAACCTAGGATTAAATGGTGTTGGACAAGTTTCACAGAGGTTTATGGTTTTAGAAGTTAATCAATGCATTCACACTGTACAAATGCTGTTTGCTGAAAGACAATTCAACACACCTTTGAGTGGTCACTGTTGTCACTGGATGGGAGAGTGGAGTCTTTGTTGTGGTGGGTCTGCAGGTCAGAATAAGGTTGCGGTAGCATCTTGGTTTGAGTGTAGGGTGGCTGATGGTGATAGCCATTGGTCTGGAAGGAGGCCCTGCTGGGAAGAGGGGCACCTTTCACCTCCTTCACCTGCTCTGTAGCACTCTGCTTAGCCTGGATAGCTTTCTTCTGTTCGATTGAAGCCTGGTATTGACTCCTCAGATGGCCAGTCGCAGTCTGTCTTTTGAGCGAAGATTCAGCCGGTAGAGAAAGAGATTTCTCTTTCTCACTTTTCAACAGCAAACCCTGGTTGATGTCAACCTGGATATGAAAAAGAAAAAAGGTTTGCCCAGGACGTCCATCAATGCATCTAATTACAGCCTTTAACCTGCCACAACAGGCAAATGTCAGCAGATTATGCACTCAGGAGAGCCCAACTAATCAAACTAACTAAACCCAAACTTATAATAAAGCCAAACATACATCACTGTGATGAGCCTAAAATGACAGAAACTATCTTCAGGAAAAATGTATTTGATGTGCATTTCAAATTTTTAGTTTGGCCAACCCATGTCTGATCTGCTAACATGGACTGGCTGGGGATTATGGCATACTGCTACCAACCACCAGGGGGCAATCAATATGTTTTTGCTTCAGTTTTGGTGACCTGGTAAGTCAACCATCTGTATAAACAGTCTGTGGTGTTCACCAGCAGGTACATGAACTCTTGAGGTGTGTTGACAGCATGTGCAATGTCACAGCAGCGTTTCTATTTTTGACGAACAGGTTGATCCAGAAACACAAGCTCACTCATACGTAGTACAGACACTCGTGTGCGTGCGCACATACACATACATACATACATACACACACACACACACACACACAGAAAGTGCTCTCATTACACTACATAACTAAAACAGACCCATATGCACCCTCCTGAGCATTACTTTCCCATTAAGCCCGAATTATAATTATCCAGACTGCAAAATAAAATCAGCAGGTGGCAGACTGTACGCATGACCATCAACTGTGATTCACCAGCGTTTCGAAAGGGCCTTATATTAGAAAAATTGAAAAAAAATTGGGTTAAAACAGAATGCAAACCCTGAATGAATCATGGGGATGGGCTGTGACATGCTTGCTAATAAACAATTAATTCCAGTTATAACTCCAGGGGGAGATGGAAAGTCTAAAACTGGGTTAGTGTTAGTACTGGTTAAGTGTTTGATGGACTCTTACTGGTATGCCAAAAAGTTACCACTCAAATATTTATTTTTGTAATAGGAAAAAAATAATGGTGCTAAATTTCTATATTTTTTCCTATTATTGACAAATCCAATGAAAGGACCAATAGAGGGGCAAATATTGTCCAAAACCATTAAAAAAAACCCCACCTCAGCTATCTACATCTTTGGGGTCAACATGCCAACTTTGTTGTCATGACCAATAAACAACCAATAAACTCACATTGCACAGTCTCGGCAGCGATGACACTCTGGACTGCTTTGTCCCATAAGGTCTGGCTGTGATTGCAGAAGAGAGACGGGATGAACCCTCAGATCTCCGGTAACCACGAGGAAGACTGGCTGAGCTGGACCACGACCCAGTTCTGGACAAGTACTTGTAGCTGCCTGCAGCCTGTTGATCTTTGCCTCGCTCCACACCCAGTTCACAAGATGTCTTCTGGCACTCCTCCTGAGACTTAAGGTTCTGGTGGTCCTTCAGAGCCTCAACTCCTGCCCGATTAACATCATCAGGGAAAACAGGAACTTTTGGATCAGAACAGAGTTGAAGTTCCTTGTGACCTGATACAGATGCAACACAACCCCTGGTGCTAGTGGGCTTTGTGGTCTCATTTGGCTGTAAAGTTGTAGTCAGAGTGGAAATTTGGCTTGTAAAAATATTTTCTGTCTGGGCCACTTCAGATGTGGGTTGGAGAGGAGCTTGGACACCAGGGGCTTTGACTTGGGTCTGGGAGCTGAAGGGGCAGTCCAGAGAAGGTGTGGTAACACCTGCTCCATCTGAAGCTAAGGAGGCCAAGTAGGTCTCCTCTCCTAAGATGTTCACATCAGAGGCAGGCATGGCTCCAACTGGTGCTCCCTGAGAAAACAAGTCCACACTAACATAAGTGCAAAAGCAAACAAATGTCTTATAATTTTTAATCTTAAATCTTATAACAGGTGCACAACTGCACCTGCACCAGAGGAACCTTTTCTGTTTTTTATCTGTCATACAGGTGTCTCTACCAAGGCATACAAAAATAACACAGTCAGGGATGTCATTAAGCTGAAGGAGGTAAAGCAGAACAGAACCTACCTGACTGTAGGCTGACTTATGGAGGCTGAGTGGAGCCGTGGGGGGAAAAGGTGCCTCAGTGGCGTAGCTGCGGGCCAGTAGAGCTCGGGTATGTGGCCGGAGATCAGAGCTCGATGATTTTGATGGAGGAGAGGTGGAGTAAGGACGGGGGGCAGGGTTGTGCCTGCGAGGGGACTGCTGGTCTCTGAGGGGAATTGGGATGTAAGAGTAGATGAGCCAGTGTAATAAAGAAGCAGAAAAGATGGGGGTAGGGTGGAGGATGTGTGTCATATTACATGAGTTCACTGTGGCATGCCCAACAGTTAACAAGCTAGGTCAGCAACTTTTCATACACAGTTTAAATATTTCTTTGTAGAAACAGGGTTAAGAGGTCTGAGCTTAATGTTCTGTATATCATTGGGAGCAGGAACATACCTCTTCAGTCCGCTCGCTTCATTCTTCTCCAAGTTAGTCAAAGCCCCATTGGTCATCTGATTAATGACATGCTCTCTGTCTTGAGACTTCCTACGGAGGTCAGACTTGGTGCTCCTGCGACGGTTCTTCCACTTTGTCAAGTCCTGAAACAAATGCATAACCCGACAACACTGTCTTTAAAGATGCACACAAGCAATATCTTAGGGCTCAACTCTCACTGTAGAAAACCACATTTTTGTTGAGACTGAAAGCTCATTCCAGGTTTTACCACTGGGTCCATTCAGTAGCTTATGTTTGATGAGTTTTTTTATCAAGTCATACAATCTTCCTCAGCAGACAAAGTTTGATATGGATTTGTAAATGTAAAATGAGGTATTACTTAAACTTTAAGAGCTTGTGATAAGGCCAAGAATAAGTTTCAATCTCAACTTTTGAATCAGAAAGAAAGAAGCCTTTAAAGTTCTCAGAAAAACGGAAATTTTAAACACCCTGTTGACCCTGTTGCAAGATTGCTTAACATGTTTTTCCCTCCAGACTTACATCCTGCCACTGAGCTTCACTGTCCTTGGCGGCAACGCTACACTTGCGTTTGTTTTCTTGAGTCCACTCCTGTGCCACGCCAGTGTCCTGCTCTACATCATAAATGATGTTCCCATCAGGAACTTTACGCACAGGATATACCATCGGGATGTCACTGAGTGATTTGCTCCTAGTTTGGACAGAGAAAGAGGCAAACATGGAAATAAATAATGAATGAACAGAACAAACCAAGACACTGCAGTAACATGAAAGTGTCCTCTTAGAACACCATGCAGCAGAATAAGCTTAAAGAATAGCAATACTGCAACACGCACAAAACATTGACAACTTTCTGCATATGCCCAATGCTAGTTTACACAAACACAGACACACACATGACAGGCCAGTATGCCACAGTATTAACAGCTGCAACATGGCACATTCTGCATCCAAACAAGAGAATCCTTCGCCAAGTGCGAGGAGGAGACCAGCATGCAAGTCAAGTAACGTGGCAGAACAAATGGCAACAGATGTTGCTGTCTGGATAACACAACAGCCATGACTTGTAACAAGTAATAGCACTGCTGTGGGCAACCGAGGATGTCAGATGTGACATTCAAATAACTTACAGCAGCGTTTAGCAGGTGGTATATCAAAACTGACATAATTTGATGGGAGGAACCAAGACTGTGATTACAAACAGTCCTGGAGTTTGTTATAAATTCTACTGCCATGTCTCTGCTCAGAAAATGAATATTGGACGGTGTACCAAGCACTCCATCTTTATGAAACAGCAAATAATGCTTGCAGCATAATTTCCTTTGTAGGTAAGCTGAATACAAACAAAAGCACATCCAGATGAAGCAGCAACCAAGCAATTGGGGTTGGAGCAGCCTCAGACACCCAAGTTCCAATTCTGGCCCAAACTCACCAAATCCAGCCAGGGTTGACCTGAACTGGTCTCTCAGGTCTGACCTGGATTTGATATGCTCTACAGAACCAAAGAGACAAACATGAAGGCTGATGAACACCATAATGCACTGAGATATAAAAAGACACCCGGTTTGACAAAAGTAACAGTTACATTGAGAAGAGGCATTGTATAGTTTACTTACATTTTGAGTTACATGGCAGATACTACTTATGACTTCAGTACCACATAATACATAACCATCATACACAAACACAGGCACAAACACCTTGGCACAAAAAGTATGTTTAATGCACAAATTCACATGCTGCACAATATTAAAGTCAGTTTATTGACCTGCTATGACACACACAGTTTTCCACACTCGAGCTGCATTCACACAGAGAAAACTGGAAAACATTTGTGCTGGCACCAAAGGTGTCATAAATTACATGGTTCTGTTATGGCTATCAAAGTATGACGCAACGGCTGAGTCCTCCATTTAGCCATTATACACTAATGAGTCACTCAGCAAGACGCTGTGAAAAAGTCCTTACATCAGGAGCACTATAAAAGGTGCCAGTGTAAATGAAGATAATTCAACAAGCAGTAACAGTGTGAATTCAAAGAAAATTTCATTTTCCTGTCAACTTCATAAAACAACTAAACAGAGCAAAGTTTGCATCTCTTTACCAAATGATCTAGTTGCTGATGGATCACAGATTTGCAAATGCAACTCGTGTGCTTGGCACATAACAAGAGGTAGGATAGCATGTTAGAGCTTGTGTCGACAGTATGTAAAGGTGTGTGTTAATGTGTGCACGACTTGGGTATGGATCTGCAGGGAAAGGGAGTGGATTGTTCAGCCTTGGAGATGCTTTTGAGGCTCTACAGGACTGGAAGAAATGTTTTGTACAGCAGCAGATGTCACAAGCCAGGAAATGATGTCAAAGTCAAACTCTTCCTCAGAGGAACCTGAAGCTTGACGGCTGCAGTCAAAGAAAAGAAAGAGGGTGCATAAAATGAGTACAAAATGATTTACACAATGAAAAAAAAACAAACCCAAAACCTGAAAGGGCCCTTCTAAAGCAGAGGACATTTGCATTTATTTTTGCAGGATGTTGTGTTTAGCGTTGTTAGCTTATTTTTTCATCTTTGCAAACACATGCTAGCTATTTCCCATGGCTAGCAAACTAGGATTTAGTTTGCTCAGGCGCTTTAGCTAGATTCATAAACTGCTATTGAAGGCTAATGCAAAAAACAATGATCAACATAAGACATGCCGTGCATAACCACATGTCATCATGTTGCACAGCAAGTTATTTTAGCATTACACACACACAACATTTGAGATTAGATTTCACCAAAAGGAGGGACAGTATGTCACTGAGTCCAGACTGCTGTCTGTGTAATGTTATTACCTTTTGAAAGTTATCAAGATGACTTGCTGTTCAAGCAGTGCATCAACAGCTTTGCGCATTACGCATACAGCAAAAGTACTAAACTGCAGTGTCAGCTTTGCTTTGTATTAGTTTTGGGTAAATCTTAAAAGGTTTCACACTTGCACTATCAGCACTGCCTTGCATCATAAAGCAGTAACAAAAAAAACCAAACAAACAAACAAAAAAAACAGCCCACAGACCTTAAGCCTTGCATTTTACGATACCAGGGTCTTCGCTGGGAACCAAGGTAGATTGTGCGTACACGAATCTCCTCCTCGGGTGTCCAATATTGGGGTAAGAAGCGATCATAGCTGTGGTTGGTAGATGTCTGATGAAGGGTCTGCTGCAATCGTCGGAAATACAAGTCGTCCAGAACGGGGTCTGCGTCTGCGTAATCGTCCTCAGAGTCATACTCACAAAGAGCTCGCAGGAAAAGCTCTTCATCGAAGGTGCACTCAGGAGACGACACAGTGAGGTGGGGTTGAGGAGAGAAAGGGGCATCTCCAATGCTGCAGCAAAAAGCGGTACACCCACTTCTCCGTTCAATTTCAGCCGATGGTGATGACCACATTGTCATCACTTTGGATGAAAACAGTTATACCAAGTGCCTCAAAAATGACTTCACACCACAAAGCTGCTCCAAGATGTTACAAGCAGTAAATGTTAAACTGCACAGGGGCAAGCTCAGCCCCCAGCTCAGCCCCCCTTCTCCCCTGCCAAACCCTATTATTTTTTAAAGGATAAGGGTTTAGGTTACAGAAAGCTTTTCCATTTTCAGGGCAATGGAGTTGTAGGTCATGTGGTAGCAGATCACTGACATTCACAGTTTACACACTTTGAGCCAACAATTTAACCTGCTGCATCACATACTATATATTGTCATCTACATCTATGGCAAAACTGACCCTCCAGCTGATCTGGCACAAAGCGTGGTGCCCACCCTGTCTTCAGAACTATGCTACAGTGACAAGAGTCTCACTGAGTAAAGTCACTGGCATAAAGACACTTGCTCTGTTGGTCATCAATGATCAATCAGAGTGAACAGTTTATGTTTCTTAACGCCAATGCCAAATTATGTTTGTTGGAAGATTAATATTTTATTACAAGTTTTCACCCAAAAGCTACTTTAAAGACTTTACAACTAGAATGAATCCCTGAGCAGACACTCTGCCACTCAAACTTACATCTCATTATCAGTCCCCACCAGCAAGAGAGAAATAATACAGAGCTTACCACTTTCCATGTGTGTTGTGTGAAAGTGACCCTCTGCTTGTGATGGCAGTGTTAATGTTTGTTGATTTGGGATTAGTGTGAAAAAAAAAAAAAAAAAAACCAACTAATCAGATGCACAGCTATTAATTTGAAGAAAATACTTATAGCAAAATGGGTTTTAACCAAGAACAATGTATGTCAAACTAGTGACAGATATTATCAACTATACAGCATTAGGAAGACTGCCGTTTCCTAATGCTAGACGTTATTGTTGTCAGTGTCAGCCACTGAGCCCTTGGATAAGTGAGTTAGTAGCGGTGAGTGAACACTGCAACACATTTGCAGTACCTGGCGAGTGGACTAGCGCAGCCCCTTCCATTCTCCTCAAAACCTTGTTTTCTCCGTAGGAGTGGTGCTGGGATATAACCTTTGTTTTTCTGGGTGGAGGGCTGTGTTGTTTCCATCTTGAACACCTGTTCGGCTTCTGCGTCACTTCCACAACCTTGAGACCACACGAAAACAAAAAATGAACAACAGAAAAGACAAACGTTTGGTTATTACAAAGACCAAAAGTCACCTAAAATAATATGCTTAAAACAAAAAAGGAGAAAGTCGATATCAGAGCATAGCAGAAGAACCTTGGGTGGACGACTTCACACAGCCAAGCATCGAGCAAGCATTGTGCCAAGTATGTTACCCTTTCCCTTTTTCACACACACACGCACTTTATCACCACAGTGTGGAACTTGCCACAATCCATCATCAACTTGCACAGCAGAGTGCAGACAAATGACACATTGGGGATCAGCAGCTTTGTGAATGTTGTTGATTCAACAAAATTAGGCTGATTGCACATGGAACTGTCAACTTCTCAGTTTTTGATAAATATATCTTTGTGTTGGCATGTTTGGCAGCAGGTAAATTCTCTTTCAAACAGTGTATCTGTGCATAGGAAGTCTTCCACTCTGGCTGAAGCAGTTTGTGTGGAATAAATATGAGCAGAGCACAATGAGAAAAAAAAACCCTGACGTTAGAAACCCATTCAGCATCTAAATCAAGCTCCAAGCAAAATCATGCTCCTTGTTGGCCATGAGGCTCGATTATCAAGTGATTTCAGCAAAATGCAGTACATAAACTTTACAGGTGCTATTTTTTTCCATTCAGACCAAAAGAGATTCACATTTCAGGTGGTGTCATTTGAACAAATGACTGACCGGAGGGAGGACTGTATGGAGAACGCACAAGTAAATGTACCTTCACTGTTTGGCTGGAGGGCTTGGGAGTCCAGAGAGTCGATGCTGTCCACCTTATAGTTTGGTCTTATGCGCATGTATTCCTCCCTCTCTGAGTACCAGCACTCTCTGTACCCGCTGTCTTTGACAGATGCATTACTGCCCTCATCTAGAGCCTGGATTTAGAAAGCAGGATTAATGTAGATAAAAAAGACAAAAGAAAACACGACCACAACTGTGTTAAAAGCCAAAACGAGCAGCTCACCTTGGACACGGGCAACCCTAACAGCCCTTCAAAGGCCTTGAAATTCAGCTGAGGACCACTGTAGAAGGCGTCTAAATGAGCTTTGCGACCCAACCAGTAGATTGTGATCAGAACCTGAGAAGGAGTTGATAAGAAGTAAAGAAGTAAAGTTCTGAGGTCAGACCACACAAAGCGACCTCTGATGCTCAGATTAGGATGCAGGATCAGCAACAGCGTGGCCAAACAATAGTTTCAGCTAACATACTAGAAAGTACATGACCTAACCAATGAATAGTTAGAAAAACTTACCTGACTAAAACTATACAGGGCAAAACAAGGTTAACCTCAGTCAGTCCCTACAACTCCAACAAAAATGGCCACGCTGACAGACTAGCATTTTACTCTGACTTTCCAAAGGTCAAACTAAAATTCTGCTGAGCGTCACACTGTCAAACCTGCTATTAGAGGGGAAAGGCTGCAACATGACAGAGGTTTAAGTCAGTCTAGGCCCGGCTACGCAATGTTTTCAGTCATACCAGTGGATATGTTGTGAAAGATCTAAAAGAAAAGTCTGCAATTCATCCTTGAGGGTACCTTGATTATCTGTCCCAAATTACATGGTTATCTAACAGTTACTGGGATATTTTAGTTTGGACCAAAAGCAGAGGGCATTACCATGACAGTACGGATGACAATGCTAAAACAGTAGATGCATCAACCACAAGAAAAACTGGTGAGGTCAGGTATGTGGTCTTCACTAGAACACTGGTACTGAAATCTGTTGACAGTGAGAAAGACACATGCCTGACAACCATTCGTAAAGACCTGTGAAATAGGCGTTTCTTTTATTATTTCAGCAAAACATTTTGGACACAATTTATTTCTCATTTGCCTTGAGGCGAGATTCTTTTTTTTTTTTTGGCAGAAGGAGCAGCAGCCTGAACAGCATAGGGATATCTGCAACACTACGAGAATTTCTCCATCTGTATCTCAACACAGTCATCAGCAGATTGAAAAATATCCATGTAGGGCTTAAGGAGAGACGACTGAATTGACTAAACATTTTACAGCCCAATGCTAGTTGGATGAAAAAGATGAGAATTTTGAGTGGTAATAAATGGGCCTGCATGGATGCCCCATTATGCTTGTTCAGTGTCTGTAGCAGGTTCCTTTCCAGTCAATAGAAAGCATTCACCAAATACAGAAATTATCTGTGAGTGAGTTTGAGCCTTCAGTGTCATTAGTCAATAGAAATATAACCTCATTAAAAAGGTTACTCTTTGATTTTTCACACAAATGATGTACAGAGACCCATGACAATATGTAGTTTTTCAGAAATAAGCAGTTCTGTTGACGATATCAGCCTGCTCGAGCCACTGAAGCCAAAATTGGTTTCAGCGTTCCCTCATTTGTACAACCTGCGAGTAAACCAGCAGTAAGGTCTTATTGTCAGCATTAAGCACAGGGACAGAATGTGTTCATTATTCTCTAATAGCTTGCCACCTACCTCATGCCAAGGAAATCATTACACTGCGTGCAACAGGTCGTCAAAGGTTAATCCTATTTAATGGTATTATTTGCCAAAATGGTTTTACTTAACGATGGCCCTAATTCTCCATCAGTGTTGTGTAAAATGTCTCCCGCTTCATATTTTAAGAATACCCCACTATTATAATGAGACTGATTATTCTATCATAATATTTTGCTGCAGCAACAGCAATATCAGCCAATTTAGCTGCAGTGACAGTACTGTGGATGGTTTTTATACTCCATTTTCCTTGTTGGTACAGATGGGGGTACTTACTGAAATATAATAAACAAAACAGACAGAAACCTGTAAAGCTTTGATCAATAATCATTAAATTCATCTCTATTGTGGACCATTTTAACAATAAAAATGGTAAATTTGTGATGATCGGGACATTCTCCACTCATTTTTTTAGCACATTTCTATTATGAAGATTTTAATGAGACTAAGGGGTCCCTGCATCATGAATTCAAATCAAATGCAAATGAATTTGTTGCCTAATCTTTTATCTAACTTATAATGTGATCTGTACAGAGGCATATAAAAACATCCCTCTGTATAAAAAGAGGGATATGAATGTAATTTGGTTTAGGCTATACAGTACAAGTCAACATGCACTTGTACATGTCAACATGCATTGTTGCACCCTAAATGCCCTAAACATCACTTCTGCATGTAACAGTGAGATATTTGTGTATCCGGCTGGAGACCTGCATGAAAACTGGAATTCAACTGAAGCAAATTGACCCTAATTGGTTAATTCAAAGAAAAATGGTACACCCATTTCAAAGAAAGAGCGCTCTGACAAACAGCCTCATTACTGGGTCCAAGTCGTCAGCTATTGTGCAATTCAAATGAGGCCGGCCAGATAACCAAACAACCTCATCAGCTTCGAAACATGTAAAATACCAGCAGTGCACACAAGCGTGTGTACAGACAGCGCTCACATGTTCCACACAGCACAGAACAGCAGTTGGGTGAGACGGGCTTACAGATACAGTTTAGGACATAGTAATAAAAACATAAGGCTACATATTGGCACAAACCACCTGATGTTTAATGCTAGATTTTTGGGATGAGCCCAAAACTCATTCAGGCAAACAACCCCCTCGACCACCATCACTCTAAGCCTCGGTGCTGCTGGGATGTTGCCATAAAGAGGTTACTGGTAACTGGTGTGACAAATGGGACGACTACTGGCAATCTCCCATGTAGGTAAATTCAGCTGTGGGCCCCTTTGCTTGGTAGAATGGAGCAGAGAGGCCTTGGAGAAAGTGGCCTTTAAGATTTTAAAATAGGGTAGGCAAGAGAGGAAATCTTTTTGGTCAAACTTACATTTTTGAGCCTTCTGTTGCTCTCATCTCGCCTGAAATAGCAAAGGAGAAAGAAATAAGACTGATAGTCTACATGCTGCAATTTGAAACTGCTGCACATGCAGTTACATCACTGAAGTGCAATGACTTGTACTGTAAACAAGAGAGGGAGCTGTTAGGACAAAAGAAACTACAGTGACATCTCATTTGCAATGCTCTACTAATCAGC
The DNA here is from genome assembly GCA_008933995.1 of Datnioides undecimradiatus. Taxonomy (NCBI): domain Eukaryota; kingdom Metazoa; phylum Chordata; class Actinopteri; order Lobotiformes; family Datnioididae; genus Datnioides; species Datnioides undecimradiatus. The sequence continues at coordinate 1,948,381 of WARS01000031.1, read as the reverse complement.
TACTTATCAGAACTTATAGAAAACAGGCCATTAACTCATGTACAGCAGCAGCTTGTCAGGCAGAGCTCATGTCTGTCTAAATGCAAAGCAGCTGTTAGACTCGGGCACAACCTGTAACTGTTTCTCAGCACAGTTCCTGTTTCCCGTAAAAATACTTTAATGCTGAACATACATGCAACTACCACAAATAAAAAAACACTTCTCAGATATTATGGATGTTTACTGCAGGGTACCTCAGCTAACGTTCATAGCCTAAGGTGTGCTCCTCTGTACAGGTGTGTGGCCTTTGAACAGCTGTACACATGATATTGGGTTTTTCGGTTTAGTCATTGTACGCAGAAAGGCAGGAGGACTATGGCTCAAATGTCTCTCAAATGACCTCAAACCACAAAGCTAACTGTGACAGAAACTGAGGGCAGCTCAGAGCCAGCCTGCTGGCTGCTCTGATGCTCTCTGCTCCGTGGATGACTGTCAGTGCCACTTTTGAAGCAGACACTTCTGCCGTGTCTACTGCCGTCCACTGTGATTGACATTTTGGCTGACAGCACTGTCAGCAGCTCAGCAGTAGAGACGGTACAATAAAAAAAAAAAAAAAAAACCCAACACTTCATGCACTTCACCCTATAGATGCCCTCAAATCCTTTCCATTTCACTGAGGCAGCTCATAACAGACATGTATGATTCATGCGGCTCACTTGGAAAATCCGAAATTTGGGGAAAAGAAAGACACATAATGGATACATGCGCTTCACCTGACACAACACTGCGTGAAAAAGACAACTGTACCTGAGTGTTGCACGAGTGGACAGGTCCTGCAGGTCTCCTGGATGAAACAACTGTGACACATTTAGTCCCAGTTTCCCACAGGCCTTCAGGAATACATTCACGTTATCCTGCAGATTCAGACACAGCTAAATGAGACTGTCAAAAAATACAAAATAAAATAAATAAAACATGAGCGTGTAGAAAACCGACAGAAAATCACAGCTGGTTATTCATGATGTTTTTGATGCTGTGTGGGTTCAGTTAATGCCAGCTTGCAAAATGTCACACTATGCCAATACAGTAAAACAACACCCACTGATTTCTCAGTAATTATTAGTATGCAATATTAAATTACTTAGAAACCCAATCTGTTTTTCGTTAAGGGAGGGTTAAAGCAAAACCTTAATGTTAAGTTTACAATTATGATTACCTACAATGGGGTAAGATCTTCTCATTTTAAGGCATTGACCATTTACTGAAATGACACACAATGGCAGCAGCTTTTATCTTCTGTAGACAATAAACAGGCTAAATAAACTTGACTTGTTGTCTGGAAACATTAATTGTTTAACTGTCTTTAAGGACACAGCCTACTCCTTCCTGCTCTGTTAGAACTGGCTATGGCTGGTAGAACTGGCTGGCTAGGTAGCAGAAAATAAAATCAGAACTTAAAGCAGATGACGGCTACACACCACCTGGATAGGGACGGTTAGTCAGATATGTTTTGGCATTCTCTACTGGCAAACAAGCGAAGTGCAGGATGAGAGTCTGAACTGACACAGAACGCATGCTCCATTTTTATTTTTGCAATCCATAATCCATCCATTCATAATAACTGATCTCTTTTCATTGCAAAAGAGGAAGCTAGATGTTTACTCTGATTAATCACCCATGTCAATTAAAGGGTTCAAACTTATGCAAGCATGTTGAGTCTATGTTTTTCTTTTTTTTTCTTTTTTTTTTTTAAATGGCAGCTTAAAGGGTATAAAAATCAATATAAAACACCACAACAGGTTATGCTTTGGAAAATCTCAATACTAATGTTGAGTATGTTTGATTTGTGGTTAACAGGGTGAAGCATGCACAAGCACCAGTATAGTCCTGCAGTCTGTCACAGTAACTGCTGATTCTCTGCTACATCTGCATCTCGCAGCCCACAAACATCACTCCAGCATCCATTGTTGGGTTGAGTCCATTTACTGGCCCCTGATGGGAGGTTGTAATTGATCTTTCCCTGCCCTTGCTTTGGGCAGTTTTAGCAAATATATTTGAGAGAAGCCATCGAAACACAGCCTGGGGCCAAAATAAAGAATCTGCATTTGCATTATGCCCAATGGAAAAAAAAAAAAAATATATTCGTTACATATTCAGCAGTTGGGTTGTCATGCTGAAATGCAGTTTCAAGATCGTTCAGCACTGTGGCAACACTGTCTCTCAGTGCCTTTAACAGGAAACCACACAATGTGTCAAAACTTCCTGGCTAGCAGAGCAGGTGGCGTCTCGTGCGCTTGTATTATCCCAAATGAAAAACACACATTTTAAATGCTTCATTTGAATCAGATGATTAAATTACAATTGTGTACAGGGACTCAAATATTGACTTTAGTCTTTCGACATTGTTCCACAGCCAAGGATAAAAAGGAAAAAAAAAATCCTGAACAACACAGCAAGGCTACCTGACACACAGACACAGACACAGACACACACACACACACACACACAGATGCAGAGTGAGGACTGTAAAACACTCACCAGGCCAGCGATGGGAGTAGAAAGCCTGTTGACTCTCTTAATGATACCGGGCTTCAACTGGTTGATCAAGCTACAGATGAAAACGTAAATTTAGTTAAATGTAATCGTTTTTAGTATTTAGTTTAATTTCTTGATGGGTGCATATGTTTGATCATCAGGCTCCCATCCCATGAAGGAAGATAAACAAAGGTTAATAAACCTGAGAGTGAGACAAAAGCAACCAAAAAGGTTCACCTCGCTCATGAGTGAGTTTGATGGTTTAATTGTGCTTTAGACCGAAAATCAGGAACTTTTAGACACCTGAGCTAACCTGCTAGCCTAGATTTGTGGCCCAAATGTGTTTTGTTTGTTGGTCTCATTGTTCTTTTGTAACCACAAATTGATGTTATAAAAGCCAGTGGTCATTTAAAATGTGATAGTTCTTAGCCTCCACACAAGATGCTGCTGAAACCGGGGGTAGGTTTAAAAAGCTTTTATTTGATGTTGTGTTTTATATGAATGTTCATTTGTTTGCTTTAGATCTTTATAGGTGTATTTAGCCTCCAGACTGCAGCCAAAGAATTTACCTCTTTTTAAAGTTAAAGGCCTCCTGCTGAAGCTAAGATAGGAAATTATAAAATCTCTAACCACAGCTCTGCATGGTAATTGAGCTTAGACTTCTCTGAAATTAAAAGCACAAAATCATAAAAGGTCACAAAACATCCAAGTATGAGCATAGTTACTCACTCGCAGAGCAGGACTCCGTTCTCTAAGGCAGCTCGGAAGTCGTTGCATCCAAACAATTTTCCAGTCACTTCCTAAGAAGAAAAGACATTTAGAATTTATCCACTGCATTTATTTTTGCCACCATTAACACATGTATGTAGAGAGTTTGACTACTGTATTTTATTCCTGAGCTTTATTCTTTCCTTTTGCTTTCAAATACACAGACTGACACAATCTCCAACAAACGTTTCCGCACAGACAAAAAGAATGGTCCAGTGCACGTTATAGAGATATAAAAGGAAGCATTGAAGCACCTTTCCCTAATATTTAGAGTAAATGACTGACTCTTATGATGGCTGCCACTTTGATACTTCCACTGTAGACAGTTAGAAACATCAACAGGTAAAAAGACTTTGGCTATATTCATAAAGTTGTTCAGAGGCAGTACTTGAAAGAAACAACTAGAGCAACAATTATGAAAACAAGGTCCATGTTGAAGTTAATTGGAATAATTCTTCCGTCCAAAATGCAATCGTCTCCATTTTTTTATTAGTTCTCAACAGTAAACCAAAGTCCAAACAAATAAAGTGCACAGGGCACTATTAAGTTTTAGCCTAAACATCTAAAGCGTCCACTGCACGATAACAAGGCTTAAATTATTACTTGATACAAATTATCACAAAGTACCGACAAAGCAAAACAATGCACCATGAAACAATGTAGGTAGACAAGAAGCCAGAAAAATATATATTTATGTTTTTGGTCAAATCAAAGAATATAACATAAACTAAATGATTTTACATGGCAGAAGCAAGCACAAGGCAAGAGGGGTTTGTAATGAGGACATAAAAATGGGGCTATTAAAGGTTCGGCTCCATAACTAACAGAGGGCCCCAAAAGGCTATTCTTCTCACTAATTAGTCCCCCCAGGAATCCACCATTACAATTCATTTTTGGTAGGACTGGGCACTGGGCATGGAAAGGATGCTTCTCAGTAGAAATCAGACAAACAATGCAGTGCCAGGGTAACACAATAAAACACACTTCATGTGATCAGGATACTGTCCCTTCTACAGCACCAAAACCTTAATTGGTCATTTCAATAAACAACTGCCTCTATGAAACCACACACAGACACTTGATTGGATTTCAAACATATGCTCTTAAGTGCTACTTGCAAATTTTCTGTAGACAGCTTCACTTGTTAAAGAGCGAGTTTGCTAGGTCCAAAAAGAACCAAACGAACCAATAAGTCTCAAATGCAGGCCAAGTTCTGAATCTATGTGCTCTAGTTCTAACATGCAGCCAACAGAATAATCATTGTCAACATTTTTCAGTTTCTCGAGTGTGAAGATATGAAGCTGTGTCACACAAGAAAGTCAACTGAACATCTTTGGACTGTTGGTCTGCTAGAACAATAAATTTGAAGATGATGATAGTTAAGGGTGTGGGGGTGGGGAGGGGACGGTGAAATGACAAACCCAAGGGAATAAGCAGATTAATCAGTAGTGGAAAAAGTCATGGGCCTAGTGAAATTAAAAAGGAAATCTGCACAACATTTAAGAGCTAATTTCCTCTTGTTAAGGAGTTGACGGCCATTGTTCTTAAACAGAACAACACCTGCTTAAAAATGTGCACTACTCCAGTTTCACCCGAAACTAAATGGCTTGTTTACATAATGTAGAAGAGGCCAATCCATTCTTATTTCTTCTCCAGTCCAGTGGGCATTGAGCAAACATTTACATGTAATTGCTGCTGGTACTGCTGCTAATGATAAACAGCAACAATTTCTGGACACTTGAATATATGGAAGCTTAATATCCTGCAATCTGTAACACTGAATATTAGTGCCAACACATTTCCGATGTTATTTGGCACAAGGATGCCTTCATGACACCATTTGCTGTTTCCTTAAAAGCAGTGTGTCTTCCATCCTGTCTAACACACACACACACACACACACACGCGCACACACACACACCTCCTCACTGTTCATCCAGCCTTTCATCCGTCAGTGCAGGAAAATAGACGGGTAAAATTGGCACGGGCTCACCGCCAAGAGAGCTCTGGACAGAATTCTCATAATGATCCACTCAGACACAATTGACATTAATGGTCCCATTTAGAGTTCGTCAACATTCAGGGCGCACAGTCTACAACTTGTATTCATTGGTTATGATTTAAGGATTTACAACTCCTACAATGTTTGGACGGGAGCAGCCGATGACAACCTTAAAAAAAAAAACTGCACTGCTCAAAAACCACATCCTCCACATTGTGAGCATGGCAGAAGCTGCCTCCACCGTGTGCCTTTCACATTAACCACTGCAAGTGTGCAAAGAAGCTCAAACTGACTAATCAAAACAAGCCACATGAGCAGATGTGAGCCATTCACTGCATAACATCCCAGTGGACAGGGAGAACAAACCTCATAACATAAAGACAATTTTGTTGCATATTTCCAACCCGTCTTTCTTTTAAACGAGATATCTGCCCTCTTTCAATGTGCATTTCCCTCTGAAGCTCTTAGTCCTGCAGTCAAATCATTTTTATCTGCACAGCCACAGAAGATTCACACACAGGGCTCTCTGTGTCAGGAAGGTTAACTCTTACCTGTCTCTTATCAAGACTCAATGTTTTGCATTTAAACTCAAAGATAAATCTATAAAAGGTGCCTCACATTAGGTTTATGAGTGCCATGAGTGTTTATGAGCATCAACTGTACTTAGTGAGTGAAAGTCTTACTGATGCAAACAATGGACAAGTGATCCCTCAGGGCTGAAATGACTGCAAATGACTAACAGAAAACATTTAGATGGTCAAATGACTCACTGGCCTTCTCAGCTGCTCGTACAGGAAAAGGTCTATGAAGCAAATAATAAAAATATAATCTAAATCCAAACCTATATTTCAGAGAACCCCACCTCAATCCAGCGCTGAGCCTCGACAAATGCATCTGCACAGCTGACACTGGTCTGCTGGCGCCACTCCATCTTAGATCTTCTGAAGAGACAAAAAGCTCAAACCTATGGAAGAATTAACATTATCTTAAAAATCATCAATCACCACCGGCAATCTTATCAAATGCATCAAATTAATATCGTCAAACACAAGGAAAACTCATCCCATTTGCTTACAAAAGCCCGCATTTACAAGTAGGCGATCAATCACCTTGCGCTGCGTGTGGCTGCTCACCAGGGAAAGTTCTCCGCTAATTGACATCCAGGTTATGACCGGACACTCTGCACCTCTGCCGCCGACTTTCCATCACTGACAAGTTCCGCTTGTCGGGTTAAGTGGAGAAGAAGGTCTCCGCCCACTTCCAAACTACAAGCAAAGTTTACGAGGTGAAGTGAAAGCGAGAGGAGCCGTGGGGTCACGTTCAGAGTCTGAGCGACCCTCTGGCGGCCCGCTGGTGTAAGACACACACCTGTGACAGCGCTGCAGCCAGGCATGGCACAGCAGCACCAGTTTAGGAGGCTTGAAATGCGTTACACGAGGTGAAGACATCAAAGCAATTTTGAAATAGAAATATATAAAACCAAATCAAGATAAATAGTGTTATTGCAAAACTGACAGAATGTCCTTAAAAATGGACGTAAATGTTAGATCAGACTACAAATACAGTTAAAATGGTCCTGCGCTTAAGTTTGACTGTATTTGTGGTTAACTTTCAGTCATAGTCCAACTACATACTGTAGCACAAGAAAGAACGTTTCTAAACTGTTTTTAGTCGTTTGGTATTTCTTTATTGACCTATTTTTTCCAGATTGCCTTTATTTTTGTTCTGTTTTCTGTTAAATTGACATTGGTTTGGATGGTGTTTTAAGATGGTGGCAAAAGCTGAATTATGTATTAAGTTTGCACAATGTATGTTGATGTGTTGTTTCTAAACGCTAGGGGAAAGAAATCATTTAAATGCAATAAGTTGCGACATCTTCCACATAAAAATACAGATTACGTGCCTTCAGATTCCCAGTAGCAGCAGAAGTCCACACTTGAGCACTTAAAGCTTATGGAGCCTACTTATTTTTTGACAATAAATGACAGAGGACCTGCATCCAGTTGTTATTAACATTAGATATGGTGCCCTTGTACTAAACTCCTCTTTTCGAGTTTAAAAGAGAAGCTAGACGTAGAGTCTCACAGCTACAATATGCACAAGTAACCCATTAACTTCAGAGGATGATGGACATTTAAATGGCAAATGTATAAAATAAAGTGTTTGTACAGGCCACAGATACAGATATGTAAAACCCTCTTCTTCATTTCTTTAATCCTCACATTCTCTGCCCCTCCCTGTAAAGATAGCATAGGCCTGATACCTTATGCAAAGTCTGACAGTGTGTTACAAGGGTAGGTCTCTTCACTTGGTTGCCTTTAATATTATAATGACAAAGGATGGCCCGTGACACTTTTCACACATGAAGTGCAGATGCCTATGAATAGAAAATTGTTTTTTGTATGTTTTTTCGAAAGAAGAGCATAATCTGAATCTGGTGAGTGGGTCTCACCTTGTGCTACAGCACATACTTAGTCCCATCCAATTTCCTGTCAAATGCCCAAGGAGGTGCACTATATGGGGAACAAGGGCAGTGATGGAATCACAAAATTTTAAAGTAAAATGAGGTGCAGAGGTGTAGGACACTGTAGAAAATTTAATGAGATGCCTATTAGGAGCACAAAGAACATTATGTGAATCAATAATCTTCACAGACTTTCAACTTATGAGCTTAACCGGGGAAATTAAAAGATAATTTCCTGCACCATCTGGTAGTATTATTACTTCGACAGAACAATAGGGATTATCCTTTTTTGTTTCAACCCTAAATCCTTTGGCTCACTTTTCTAAGCATTAAACAGCAGTGAGAGTGTCCTCAATGTTCTGATATTTTATTGAAGCAGTTCATCACACTGCGTGCAAAACATCTTTAAAAAATACATCCAAGGACACATCCTCATACACTCTTTGACATTTTTGCATCCAATTCTGAAAACAAGAGTTTGACTCTCAGAAGTGGTAAGCTGTGGGGGGAAAGGAACATTTACTGACTATTTAGCACAGAGGCTGATATTTGTGTGTAGGTCGTTACAGTCCTGTCATGTTTATGTCAGTGTGATCATCGGTGCAGCTCTGTCTTCTGTGTCTCTCTCCAGACTGAAGGAAACAGTACTCCACCTCTCCTGCGTATGTGATGCTAATTGATCTTGAAACTGAAGAGTGCCACACTTGAGAAAACAGATTGATGCTCATCATCTTTATTACAGGGATGAGGGTTTGTTGCACATACTGATGTACCACTGATTAGATGAGGAATAAGATTAGTCAGTATCAAGTATGAACAGCTCTTCAACTACGGTGATGTAAACTGTGTCATCGTTTCTGTGATGAATCAAACTCTACATGTATGGGGTTTTTTTTATGTTTGTTTAAGAGTAAATAAAACGCTGAGCACAGATACTGAAAGCAAGGCTGTGAACTTGTGTGAATGTACACCTTATAATGAAGGTGTACAAGTAGAATACACACATTGTTAGCTTAAGCTAAGTGGACTGTGATGTGTGCTTTACAGTAGGGTGCAGGATTGCCCCGATACTCATGACTGATTGAACTGAATTGATGGTTAGTTTGTCATGTAATAATCTAACCTTTATGCTCAACTGATTATGTCATAAAATCACATTTAATAATTGTTGTGTCTTTTTCATCATTATACTTGTGATCTTTATATGTGTGTAACATTTAATATCCACAATGATTCCTTTACCAATTTCAAGCCATGTCTGTCTTTTTTTTTTTGCAGCCGCCAAAGTTTACATTATCTTACTGTAGCAAGGGAACGTCTCTAACAATGACAGTAAGCAGCAAAAAAAAGCAAAAAGGGGAGAAGGGGGTGGGGGGTTTAATGGAAAACATAACAGGACAGAGATGAAATGCATTTCATTTTATTTTCATTTTATTTGTGGCAAGTTTTCCTATGAATACATCACCTTATCAGAGCTGAGGAAATTATCTAGTGCATGTATTTATGGCAACCAGTAGGTGTTGCTGTAACTCTGCATGTGCATGCACCATGAGGGGGGAAAGAGGGAGGGGGTTGACGGCTTGGTATTGGTTTAGGAGACTGGGGATGGTCGACTGAGAGCAACGGCAATCTGATTTGCCTTCACATGAAGCAGTTGTTTCCCATATTTCCCATTTGTCCATTCCCCCGGGTCTAGTCCAGTGCAAGAAGAGTGATGTGATGCTGCTTAGAATACTCGGTTTTCAATTACATCCACTATCACTATTGTTATCAACAGCAGCAACATCAACAGCTAATCTCCTTCCCATTATTTTCTAGATAGAATCTGAATTGAAAAGCAAAAGCTTTGGGGTTTAACGCTCAACATGATACAATACATTTTGAGTATTTTCTCACAGAGATGTCATTTTACATATCTTAACCACGCTGACAGCCAAAACCTTTCTTTCACCACTCGGGCCTTAATGTGACTGTGTTTTTAATGTAAAGGCAAGCAAGCAGAATTTATGATGGAGCAAAAGTCCTTTCACTGAAGCTGTGACTGTTCTTTATAGATGCTGCACAAAGGATTCACACATACAAACAATGTCTTATTAAGGCTGGGATACTATTGAGCTTCATAAAAGAAAATACTTAAATATAGAGCAATATATCATAATGTATCTATTCAATGTCATTTCTAAACATTTGTTTATTCATTGCTCTTCAAACATAATAACTGTAGAATATAGACCGATAACAGTTTTAAAACCTCTTTTTCTCTCTGTAGAATAAAGGAAGTACACAATTTCAATTGTATCTTGTACAAATTAACAATGAGTTTGTGTTTAATGTATTTTACATCCCCACTCCAACAATCACTCATACCGCATATAATATGCTGTATCTCGCTTCGACCCCCCACCCCCACACCATCACTGTGCCATCAACCTGATATGTCTGTCTGCATAGCCAAAGTACTTTCTGTACTGTATTATATTAGCTATTTTACACAATGAGTGAGAGCTACTGTAGAAACGTTATACTTAGTGCAGACTGCATTAGCGAATCATTAGGGTCATGGTACTCAAATCTGAGATCATTAGCTGGAGGGTCTGCCTACAGTCTTTCTATGTGAACTGCATCAAAGGTGGACAGGGAGGCAAAAATCTCCCCTACCAAAGTAGAAATAGTCTCTACTATATCCAGATAACCATGTTAATTTAATTTTAAAAAAGGCATGTCTATGCATATTTATTTATTTATTCTTCCATGCTTTACGTTTTATATCCTAAGCATAATATCTGTCTTATTTCTCTGTGGACATATGCTTGAAGATATGTACACTATGTTAATGCACCTGTTGCCTTTATTTTCTTTATATCAAAAAACAGATGAAAATAAAACATATTCTAACTATTGTTGCAGTGGTGTGTGTTCACAACAATAATTTCTATGTGTTCAGGGATGTTAGAGAGTGGTGAACGCCAAACAGCTGGAGTGTTATCATCTTTCATTAGGGAGTATGATTATGAACTGGAACAATGAGTAAATATTTGTGCGTCTGGCATGAAGCAAACTCACAAAAGGTAAAAATTGAAGCCATACACCGCTGCCGCGTTTAGGATTTTATTGGCTGTTAAAAACTGCCATCCTGCTCTTATGCTTTTACAGATAATATACAAAGGATTTTCACGTCAACTGGGGCTGCAATTTTCATCTTTCAGGGTCTTTGAGCCATCATACCACTAGTAGGCATTTTCTATTCTTCTCCATAATGTGAACTAAACCTCAAATGGCTGAACCAAATCAAGGGATGCGCTATGTTCTAAACAGATTATCCCAGCAAAAATTATTATGATTTCTTTCTTTTTTCTTTTTTTTTTGAAATCTTCCCTTTAGTAACAGCTGTAAAAGCATCAGGCATATCATTTAGCTACTTCACCTCCACTGCCCCCTCCTCCCCAGTGGCTGATGTGTGTTGTCCCTGCCAAGGTCTGAAACATTATCACAACAGGATGTGGGCTGGGATAACACTGAGAGTGCTTCCTCTGCAGTGCCAGTCACTTGGGAGATTCCTCAATTATCATCGCATTTTAATGTTACTTCTGAGTCTGAGCTGCACTGCAACTGAAAGGATCAAAAGAGAGGGGGCACCATGGGCATCAGACTTGTTTTGCCTTTCTGACTGACTTTTAAGTGGTTCAGCATTAGTTTTTGTACATAAGGAAAAGTGCCCTCAGCTAATGAATGAAAATATGATGTACTGCATCTGACTCAAATGGACAAATGCACATGGAAGTACCAAGTGCTGCATGTTGCTGTCCAAGGGCCAGTTAGAGTTACTGATCCAAGGGGCAGTTAGAGCATAGTAAGAATTATAGTTTGCATAAAAAAAACCTTCTTAGGCAGTTTTCTTACACACAAATTAAGAAAATCTAAAATGGAAATTGGCCACTATCACCATTATCTTAAATTATGGATTCAGTTTAACAGCTGCCTTAAAAGTATTTTTCCTAAAGCTGAACTGAATGTACGAATGGATCTCCACATTATCTGTTTATAGTTATGGCAAAGTATGGTATGTTAAACTTACATTTGTTTTTGGTGTCAGTCCAGAATGAACCAGTGTGCTCCACTGGTGCAAAAAAAAAATTGAATTTGAAATTTGAATTTGACAATCACATGTGTCCCCTTGACCACATGAACAATTCAAGTTCTAAAAAAATGTATGTTCTTAGGAATCACAACTCAGAGTATATTCCTCATTCCTGCTAATCTCCTGTGTTAGTGTGATTTTATATCCTGATGTGGAATATTTTGAATGTGATGTGTTTGCACACTGTGCAAGTCCACATGTACATTTAAAACACATTTAAATCATCTTATTTAAACCATAATATTGACATGCAGAGTCTTTATTGTGACTGTGGATAAATAAATATATGTTGAATTGCCATTCTTTTGTATCAACAGTTTTTTGCATCTGTTGCATTGAATTTCAAACACAAGATCAAGCCTATTTAAATATGAAAACTTTACAATGACCAATTGAAAAATCTTTGAACAAAGTAGTAAATGTGATCCAGCAAAGGTCAACATGTGCAATGAATGTGTAGGTTGAAAAAGATAACATAATTTCGAATCTGCTTGAAGACAAATTTAAGTTTATTAGGTTAGAAATGTATAAGTTTATAAGTCTTAATACTATACACAACCCATAATTATAGACTCATGAAGAAGCGACTGCACTGTTTCCAACTGTTACCGGCATCAATGATCAACTTCGATTTCACGATTGGGATCCTGACCCACCTGTGTTTGCACTGTACTGTAATTGACATGTAGCTGCCTTAATTATCTGCCTGTGTACGGTACCTGACTAATGGGCTTATTTTAAAGTTTGAAATTGGAAGTTTGGAGTTAGGAAGACCCCGGTGACGTCCGCATTTTATTACAAAAAAGGCGGTCCATGGCAACAGGAGCACTACGGGACACCTGCTGCTAGGCAAAAGTAAGCTAATGGCGTTAGCATATTGCTAGTCTCTATAGACTTTATGCTACTACTACAGAAAGCTGAGCTGCTGCAACCTAAGGGACGAATGGGACCGTTTTCTCAGGCGAGAACAAACAGATATCAAATGAGGATTATCTTTACTCTTTTCATCTGGCTCAAGACAAAAGTTGGGAAACTTCCTGAGAGATTTATCAAGAGCGATAGCCAGTGTCCGATGAATCGTGCGCTTACAGCCAAGCTTGGAGACGGGACAAAGTCGAGATATTGGAGTTAAACTGTGGAATAATCCTGGATCCCCGTGACTTCGTCAGCCGGTATCTGTCCAGGAGTGACCCTAAGAAGGTAAGATATTTTTAAACATAATGTCATATATTTTTGTACTGTTAGTTGGCTGTAATTAGTTAGAGTTGTTGATGGTGCATTCTTATATTTTGTTTGCAGTATTGTTTGATTGATTAGGTCTCGGGTCGATCTGACTGTGTCCTGGCTTTCTGCTTGAGTTTTGTGTACCAGCCTGCTTTTGTTGAATGAATCAAGGTCGTACCTGTGATTATAGTATGTGGGTGATAAGTTATTTTTAGTGACTTTCTGCTATTTTTCCTCTACGCTGGTTGAAAGAAGAGCAGTTATTTGAGTAATAAAAATATATATATATATTTTTTTTAGCTAAGATGCAATCTTTTGGGTTCACAGTTGTTTGTGCCTTTAGTTTTACACTAAACAAATCTTTGCTGTAATTCATAGATTGGAAAAAATGAATCAATTTATTTAACAGTAAAAAAATTTTTATGTGTACCTCAAAAGTTTGACCAGTGTCAAAATGTACAATTTTTCCAAACAATATTGTACCACTATGAAGGAACACTGTTAGTTATTTTAGAGCATTATGTTTAATCTTTTCAAATGTCGCGCTTAAATATTATGCCGTTGCCTTTAGAAGTAACAAGTAAAAACCTTCTGATCCAACTTATCATGATTAATTGGAATCCCTGAATTCAGCTGAAATTTCATGTTTTATTTGTGTAATAATGGAGGCCTTTGAAACCAAAATTCAATTATCAGTAAATTTTTGTTTCCAACCTCATATTTGCCGATGGATTGTTAGTCAAAATGAACATGGAAATGCCATTGACAAATTATTTAAAATGTGCCTTTTATTTTCATTTTCCAGCTGGCACACATGGGAATTATGTCATCATCTTAAAGGTCATGCAGTGCATCTTCTTTGTTGAATTGCTATAATTATTTATTTATTTTTCTGTCATCTGTCATCACAGCAAAACAGCTTTGTTAAAGAGAACCAAGTGCACTCTGCCACCTCATAACCTCAAGTCGTCATGGCAACTAAGTGATGTTAGACGCCAGGTATTAACTGCAAGGGCAATCAATGCAGCTCATTATTGTTTTGACTATATTCAATAAGATTTTGGCATATTGACATAATCAAGGATTCCAACTACTAGATTATATTGTTACTTTTGAAAACTTAAACGTATGATGAGTCTGAGGCTAATTCAGGAGCTGTAAAGAGCATCTTTTTTCTATGATTTCTAAGTAGATTATTGGATGTTTGTTTGTGATGGACATAAGTCAGAAAGTCATTCTTAGTCCAAAAATATGTGCATTAGGTCTGCATGTTCTTTAATTTTTCATCAGACTTAAATGATTATAGGGAAGTAGAGCTGGACATGAGACACTTTGTGAAAACCACTGCAAGTCCTCAAGCTGAAGGCAGTGGACGCAGCTAGACCGAACTATAGATGCTTGGCCAAAACAGTCAGATGTTAGATGGTAGCAGGAAGTCATCAACAACATAACAAGGCAAGACAAGGTCATGAGCAAACAACAAGCAAGCGTAGCACAGACATCTGAAATGCACTTGCAGTGCTGTCTTGACATGTACACTAAAGGCTCATGGGGATGGTTTGACTTCCACCTACAAAAACAGAGAGTGATGACGCCTCTGAGGTAGTCGGCAGAGATTAATGCAAGGATTTGCTTGTGAGAGAACATGTGTGGAATGGTAAGAAAGGTGCTGCTCCTGCTCTGGGACAGTGAGGATTTGATGCAAATTCGATATGATAATGACTGACCTGGAAAGAAAAGCAGAGGAGGCATTAGGATGCGTCAGCACCTTTTGTCTCTGTCCTACAGATGAAGGGGGAGTTCAGTTATGGTACATCTTTTAGTTTTTTTTTTCCTGTTTAAACTACATGATATAATTTTTGAGATAGTTCAGCAATATCTTTATGTGATATTTGCATCTTGGATGAGAATATAAATGCAGCCTACAATTTTTATATACAGTTCATAAAAAGTTACCTGCATTCTTGCAAAATATACTGCATATCAAGCCCTTTCACAAATCCAGAGTATCTCAGAAATGCCCAGCAACGTTGGATGCATGAGATGTGTGAATGGTAGCAGAGATTGATATTCAGGGAAGTCTGCCCCACCAGTTAACCACCTCAAGACCTAGTAACATATCTGGGAAAATGCTTGTATGAATAAAAGCAGTGATAGCGCAAGGGAAAGCACAGAAATGGTTTGGTCCATCTGATGAAAGATGTTTTGACATGGAGTGAGTGAAGCAATCACAAGACTCCATAAATGACTCCATCCACAACAAAGTTGTGCATTCAACACTCTTTAAATGTTTATTTTTTTCAACATTTATTTAATATATGTTTCTTTTTGAAGTAGATCACAAAAAACATTACTTGTCCTGCAGATATGTTGCATATTTCATACAATACAAAACAAATGGATATAAACAGCTCCTCATGTTGCTGAAAAGAAACTTTCCATTGTGTTTATGTATACCTGGCTTTGCCCCAGCCTCTTCTTCTGTGCCGTGTTGCTTAAGTTATGGTCATCAGTGTTGGATTACTGCCTCCCACTGGGCTGTTCCTTGCCCTGTCTCTTCTGTTTGCCATGGCTTTTTTAAAAAAAATAATAATAATGATGCAATAACAAAATGTTTACGAAAATTACTAGCAGTCGAAGAAATGTTATCCCAGCCATTTATTGGTTACTGTGTGAAAGAGGTTTACAGTGTCACTGTTTAATTGACTGCTGAGGCTTGTAAGTCTTCAGTATTCATAAAATGTTGGTGGTTCAGAGGGCACACGGGGACCACATTAAAGCACATTCATGACTTGAACATTTAGTACTTTCATTTAAAAAACAGAGTCATTTTTGGCTTTCAGAAAGTCTCCATGGCTTTTTTTAGTCTCTAGTGTTACGCGGGGCTGAAGAATTAATCAAATTTTATTTTCAATTCTGATTTTGGCTTCTAGCATTTATGGATACATGATCATTTGGCTGTAAGAATTATTTTGCCTCATTCAGTTTCACACATTTATTGTCTCAATTTCTTATGTGTTATAAGACAATTATAAGACCACGTTCCTTTGCAGCATGTGCTTTTGTCCCTCCATAAAAACCTCACACTCACAAACTCACTCTCAGCCATGGCAGCTGTGGCATGTTTAGTTAAGCTAAGATGTTGAAGAGGTCAACAAGAAAGGTAGAATTTAGCTGTTAGATAAGGAGATATCACATCAGACATGGGCGCACACAGCACACGCACATAAACACACACTTTGCACTTTGTAAGTTGCAAAACCAAAAAAGTTTGAGAAAACTCTGATGGTCAACACATATGAAACTGAATATAAGGACAAGATGAAGCCCATTATATTGCTGCTTAGGTTACATTTATTTTTTTTTTATTTGTTTACTTATCAGTCACTGTGTAAACACAGACTTTATCAAAATTCCAGAAAACTTTACAAGAACCTTTGTGCCATACTATAATAGTTTTATACCTTAAAAGCACAGAACACTTGAATTTCTGCTGAATTATGACATCATAATTGAAATTATTTTGGCTGATAGTGAGATCATGAATATTCAGTATATTTGTAAACATTGAAACATCGTGGATTAATTGAACTAAGAAAACCCCTAAACTTTTCATCGGTGGAGTTTCATTAACCTCATAAGTTAGAATTAAAATAAATTTTAAAAAAAAAGATCTTTTGAGTAGTGCAGTGTGAAAAAAATGCATTTTCTAGTCATAGACAAAATGTCAGGGCAGAAGAAGTAAGTTGAATTGATTTTCTTATGGTCTAGGAAATTTAAGACCCATTTACCAAAGTTTACCAGTGACAGGCTATGTGTTCTCTAAATCAATCAGTCAAAACTGACAAATGTGACTACAGCACCGACAAGAGAGTTAGATACCTTTTTGTTCACAAAGAAACAAAGAAAAATATTTTGATGATGAAATGAAGATGAATCGGGAATGTAACGGCTCAATTTCAAATGATCAATTACGTGTTCTACATTGCCTGTTGCTGGCTTAAGTGCAGAGGAGGACTTGTTTTTATCTCCACCTAGCATGAGTGGGTGGCTGCTCTCTGCTCACTGAGAATACCACCATCCAATGGGGAAAAAAAGAATAAAAAAATAAACACAAGCAATCCAATAGTTTATACAAGAAAGCGTGCAAGAGAGCATACTAACCCTTGTAAACTATGGATAGATGCTCTGGAGGTGACGTGTGCAATCAAGCGCTGTTTCAGATTTGGAGCGGTGGGTAAACAGTGTTTACGTGCATTTACCCTCAGCTAGAGCTGTAGCTGTAGTGGTTTTAATCTGAATAATCTTCTGCTGTCGTCCCTCTCTCCCTCTCTGTACTTTTCTGTCTGACTATATTATAAGGAAATATGCATCAGTGTGGAATCATTATAAATTGGAAAATTTCTCCCACTGCTTACACGAAGAACTCAGGCCCATATTTCATTAAAGCCAATGATGCCTATGAGCTTACACAGCAAATCCAAAAATGAGGCAGAAATAAATCCTTGCAGCTCACCAAGTAACAGAATCAGAATATTGAATGTGTACTTAAAAGTAAAAATAGTGCATCAATAACTTGCCAATTCCATTATGCAAAGGGGACTACACTGCTGCTTCAGGAGCAGTACATCCTCAACTCAGGGGTAGATTGTTTTTTTGCATATGTCCACCATTATTTTTTCAGGAGGTACATAAAGCACAAAATA
This sequence comes from Datnioides undecimradiatus, assembly GCA_008933995.1. NCBI lineage: Eukaryota > Metazoa > Chordata > Actinopteri > Lobotiformes > Datnioididae > Datnioides > Datnioides undecimradiatus. Next base: position 1,930,565 of record WARS01000031.1, on the reverse strand, counting down.
ATACTGAGGGATATTTAGTTTAGCTAATTTTGTGCCTTGCAGTTGCTTTGCAAAAGTGACAATGAGCAAAATATGTTTGAAAATAATCACATTATACATAATAACAAGACTGGGCTCAAACACATGGGACAAGAAGTGTGTGATACGGCTGCTGCAGCATGCTCGTAGTTGTAGCTAAACTCTAGATAATAAATTCTGTACCAGATAATATACTTTATCCTGCTCTGCCTAGCCAAATACTTTAAATTCATTTTCTGATAAATCTTGTTTCCTCATAAAACATGTCAGGCATGCAACCACACACACACACACACACACACACACATACATGTTACAAAGATGAAAGCTGCGTAGCAGGTTAAAAAGCCCTATATCTGCTCAGACTACGCGTCACGTCCATTCACTGCCCCTTGTGTTTTGGTCCAATGTGTCTTTAGCCATCTAGAATTTTGTGAGACTGTTCATAGACATGGAAATGCTAATATCAGTATACTAACACGTTCCTGATATCTATCTGATAAAGTGCTCCTGAAGGTCAGTACCTTGCATGGCAGCTTTCTGTCACTTGTGTGTGAATGTGTGTGAATGAGTGAGAGAGTGAGAGAAAGATAGAGAGTTGAACAAGAGAGAGAGAGGGGCAGAGAGAGACTCAGACAGACAGATAGACAGGGGCAAAATGTAGAGAACTTTGGATAAAAGCACAAAATAAATTCAATTGATTCACACTTTACCAAATATGTAACTAGGCCCATTTTCTGGCTAGAGAGGCTAGCTAACAAACAGCGGCTTATGGAACATTTGTGGTGATAGATCTGGATAACTAAATAAGAAGTGTCTTTGTTCCAACGGATAACTGCCCAAAAGCCTATTCTAGATGACTGATGGAGCAGAGGTTTGCCTGTTTATATGATGTCACCCTTAATATGCTCACATGACAAAGTGGCACTGCTTTAGGTCGGCATTTTGTATCCTTGATTGCAAAGAGAAACCATATAAGGCGGGGTTCATGCTTTTGTGGTCTGATAGGGGCCATGATCACAGGTATAAAAGGTTGTAATTGTCTTTACAATGTGCTTGTTTTGTATTGTGAGGCTGTAAAAGGAGCCTGTAATTCATACCAGAGTAAAATTTACTATGGATTTTTATTTACTTTTCGTTTAAGAGAGAAAGAGAAATGTTTTGATTTCCTCAAAAATGTTCTTCAAAACGCCATATGTCTAAAATCAATGAGCTACCAAACCCTTATAATTCAGTTTAGACACATGCCAGTAATATCTGTTTACCCGATAGTGTCTATTGATTGTCTGGAAAAGAAAGAAAACAGCAGTAGAATAAATCAAGGCCTCTCAGCTGTGCTCTCTTATGGCTTTGGGATATAAAACACCAGGATCTGGCTTCATTACAGTAAAAGGAAAGTTGAAACTAAAGCACAGTGGTTTGATATTGGCCTTAGCTGCAGCTATATTTGAAAATTTCCTCCACAGAATTTGTTTTAGTCTAGACTGTAGTGAGACAACCAGGGACACGGTGTTACAAAATAAAAACACCTGTCGGACATGTTGTTGTTGTTGTAAATGTCATTCATTTATATTCTATGGCAAGTGTCTCATAGTGTAGATCTCTTCTCATTTAATAAAAATAATTACAGTTAATAGAAGAGTGTGAAAATGTCAAGCATCAATAAAGTAAATATGTTAATCATAACATGAAAAAAACAACAATTATAATGAAAAACTTTATTCTCTATGTTATACTTGAGGAACAGTGTAAAAGAGCTTCAAGCAAGACTGTTAGTCTCATTATATTATAAGCGTAATTGTGAGAAACTTTGTGATATGATATGAATCACAAATTAATGGCATAACAACACGCATGATGAAGGCGGTGATTTGACTGACCTGTCAGCACTTTAGAAATGGTAGGAAAATAAGAAGTTGAAGTAAATATGAATATCCTGGGTAAAGCTCTCAGGAAAATGTAGACGTTTTGTGCCACGACATAAAAAAGTATTCCAGTTAAATTTATCTTTTCAAATTTTCATGAATAAATGCAATACTTAAACTGAGGAACTGTCATTTTGACACTGTGAGAAAAAGCATCACTACTTCAGCTTTGAGCAAACATAAATTGCAAGCCAGCTTAAGCACCAGACAATAACCTCTGAATAATAACAAGTCAATCAGGAATTCAGCCTGCAGCACCATCCCATCGCTTACTGTACTTCAAAGTCTTGAACACTTTTAAAAACAGCTTACTGTGGTTTGGAAGTTAAGGTTAGCTCTTCCTGATTCTAAATTCACATTCATTAATGCTCCTAAGCTGCTTTATGTTTTGTTTTTTTTCTGTTTTAATTTTACCTGTTGTGTGTGTGTGTTGTTGTTTGGCTAATGTGGAAATCTGGCCAAGGGACAGGTGCTGAAACTTAGCCTTTTGGCCAACACAGTCATGTTTACAGTGAATTAGATCAATGTGCACTACCCCTGAAAATAAATTAATGGAATAAACATCAAACCACATCACTGTACAGGTGACACACATGACACGCTTTCTTTAAATAGCAACAATTGATATGTAAATGAGCTGTTTTTTTATATGCTTACAACTGTGCCAGTTGCCAAGTAACCAATATAGATACATACTTTTGACCCAAGACACCAACGTCTCTAGCCTCTGTGTTGGTGGATAAAAGGGAAATGTTACAGTGACGCTCCTGTAATTCTCTTTATTTCTTGCATCTTATCCTCACTCATGTGGTCTCACTGTTTGTAAAGAACTGTAAGATGAATCTCAACATCAAAAAGATAAAAATGAAAAACCTGAATCACTTTAAGGACAAAATAAATAATGCTAATCAAGAACTCCAGAGTGTCTTTTTCTACAAGGAGCAAGTTTGGGCCCTGTCAACGTCAGTTTTACCTGGATTATTGATAAATGTTTTGGCAATGAGTGGAGAGAAATTACAGAACCCCCCCCCCCCCCGTTTTAAAGGAAAGCAGTCAAAGACTGAAATGGTAGCAATTTGCATTTGTGTGTATGATGCACATTTAGTGCGGTATAGTCCTTTAATATTAGTATAAAATATCAGTGTAGAAGGTTCAGTGTTATTGATAGGCTAATGGTAGTTTTGAGTCACATGGTTCTTTGCACCATGAAGCGTTCAGAGAAATGGGCCAGGAGATCACAGTGGAAGCAAAGAGCCATTATAAAGCTATTTACCAGACAGCTCCCTGCACAGTAGCAAGGTAATGAACAGGGCTCAGCTGAAGAGCTCACTCTCTGAGGAGTGCTACATTTACCACTTCTATTGAGACAGAACAAAGGATTACCTAAGATTCAGCCCAGGACGGGCTTTATCTTCTTATCTGATGCAGAATAGCAAAGCGGCATCACCTTCTACAGCAGCAAGTTGTCATACCAACACCATGAAATGTATTTGTTGTCGGCGCAATTTAAAACAACCCATGTTATCCCCAAATTTAAGCATGTGTCTGTGTCGAGGTACATTAAATTACTTGTTGAAGTTTTAGGAAAAGGAAACCAACAGTGACTATTGAAAGGTGATGGGATGGGAGGTGATGGTAGGTAAGAGATTCCCAGCTATCTGCATTGAATTTCAGTTGTCTCTTACGGTTATTTATGCTTTAGAACCCATGAAAGGGAGACTTTTAAAAACACTGCTGATCCTCTTTTAGGGTTGGGTTATAGTCTGGGTGGTGTAAAAGGTCGAAATTTTGGAAATGCACAAAAACACAAACAACAACAAAAAAAAAAACATAACAAAAAAACCCCCAAAAGACATAAGCCTGTAAATATCTATATATATATGAGTGCTAATATGAGTTGTTGTTTACTAGCAGTGGTTAGTTCAGTAGGGATAAGGAATTACAAGCATTGTCAGCCTTGTAGTTTATGCTAGCAGCTGTTAAAGTTAAATACTGGATTTTAATTAAACCATTTTTCCTCTTTATGCTGGCATGAACAGTGTAAGTGAATGGTCATAAGAAATGCATTGTTAGCCATTCTAATATGAAAGAAATGGTTTCTAAAATGGTTCTAAAATGCTGGTTTAGATGGATATTGTTTTAGTTTTAAATTGCTGTCTTAAAATGGAAACATATTATTGCGGGCTATATATCATCTAAAGAGGATGTTCAAAGTCAAAGTTTTTATACAAAAGCAAACTCAAAAAGCCTAATCCTTTTCCATAATGCACATATTTGGGAGTTATCATTTTACAGTTATTATTCTTTTTCACAATTTCACCTTGACAATGGGGTTTCAGTCTCAAATGCAGTAATGTTTTTAGCTTGTTGACTAAAAACCATTTATAGCCTTTAGATTTGAGACTCTTGTTTGAATTATGTATAACACCTTTGTAATCACTGGTCAGATAAGTTCATGAGGTGTCTTTAGAGTAAACTGTGTATTTAGTAATTCCGTAGGCATGAAATGTGAGTTAAATTTATCTATATCTTAAAGGTAAGCACTGTCCATGCCGCAAACATGTACTCATCTGTCTCCTAGCAGGGGGTGTACATCTGTCCTGGTAGTAAAGCGTATTAACACATCAATTTTCTACTTTCCTACTTGTTCTCATACGTTCCCCCAGCTCTGTTGGAGGGGATTACATCTGTGGAAGATGCGAGGTTGTCTCTCCCCTCATCCCATTGCCAGCTGCTTCAAAGCCTACAGCAACCAGTTTCCTTCATTTCATTATATTTCAGTCTTTCACCATGCATAATTTTACTTTTGTCTACTTTTGCCAGATGGGGGGCATGATGGCCAAAAATGATGCAATGGTTGTGTATCAAACATAACCTACTGAACTCTGATTTATTTAGAGGAATAAAATTAGGCATGTGCCTGGTCCTAATCAGATGCTTGAGGCCTCATTTACTGATTAAGCACTGACTATAACTTGGATAACTTATTGCGTTAGCATTGAAAAAGAAATTAATGTGATTTTTGTGCCAAAGCATGACATAAAAAACATAGCAAATAAATAATAAAGAGTTGTTTTTTGTGGTATGTAAATAGAAGAAGAAAAACATTTTAAATACCATCCAAAGCAGTTGTTTTTTTTCCTGGAAATTGCTTAAAATGTACTTTGAAATGGCATGAAAATAGGAACAATTGTCTTTTTCTTGTTGAAACTTCAGAGAAGTGTTCATTCAGCTCTGTTTTGGAGGCTTTACTTTGTGATGTTGGATGGATGAGTCTGTTCTTGCAATTACATTTTTTTTCAAGGTTGAAACTAAGACTGCATTCAGACTGTAGCACTTTGTGACAAAAGCCAGCTCCCTCATTCATTACAGTGAAACCTCTGCAGAGTAATCTTTTGAATAAGTGAAAGCCAACATTAGTGTATCATCCTTTTGTGCAGAAAACTTGAACTTTTGTTGAAGCTGTGGACATTTTGAAGTACAGTTTGTAAGAATTTATTTTTACAGCTTGTGGGCCTTTAGCTTACCTCTTTAGCAAAAGCTTTACAGTTACACAATTTTATAACAGTGTATTATATAATATTGATATTTCATAATATTGTTTATTCTCAATTAATGCAAATAAGTAAAGAGGGGACATTGCTAAACCACAGAATTGCTTAATTTAATGTTAGTTTGTTAGGTTTGTGTTATAACTGTGTTATAATTTTTAAAAAATGAGCATGAACAACACTAGTTGCAAAAGCCTCTGGTTCAGACGGGAATGCATTGTTGGGTTTGCATCATTGATCACAGGGTGGTTCACATTACATCTGTGGGTGCTTGGTAGAAATAGGCTGCTACTGGTGTGTGTGTGTGTGTGTGTGTGTGTGTGTGTGTGCTCTCATTCACGTAGTACGAAAAGACGAGGTGTTGGGCCTAAATGCATTTGTGTGATGTTCAAAGCCATTTCTATGGATGAGGAAAAATACTGTTAAAAGTTCCTTGAACTGGGTGACTGTGGGGAGGTCCAGTTACACTGGGACACAGTCCATGCAATTAAAAAGAAATGAGAAAATAAAATCAATGCAGATCACTTACATTGTGGTGACAAAAGACTCAACAGGGGACAACACAAGACCTAAATCTTAATTAGCAAGAATATTGATGCTGCAGCACAAAGGCCAGGCTCATATAGGAGCACAATGTGTCTCAATGAAACAACCAAATGTGTGTAAGTAAACAGAAAAAACAGAGGAGATGAACTGTATACAGTCTGCCTCAAGTTATGATTTAATGATGAAATGGACGTGAGGAGGTACTACAGTTTTTTTTCACATGCCCCTTAGTGCTAGACTTGTAATGGAAATATCCATTGTCCATTGTTAGAAGGTCTGAGTGATCAGGGATGGTGAGATCCATCACAGCATGGAGGATTATGCTGGTTCAGGAATGAATCCTTTGTGGCAGTTTAGTTATAAAGTGTTAGCTCAATATTTTACCTTGTCAGCAGGGCAGTTACCAAGAACATATTGTGTAATTTTGGCGAGGGGCATTTAAAATTCTTCTATCATGTAATAAAACATGGTTATCATCAGACAGATGGTAAAATAAAGGCTATTTTGGTTATTTGTGAGCTAAATTAATAAGTAGTAAGCAATCAATCTGTCAGTTTTGGTCCTAGATGCAATAAGAAATCTAGTTTTTGCAATTAGGTCCTGGGTTTGCTTCAAAAGGGTCCATTTAACCAATGTTGTCGATCATTCTTTCTTGCGTTCTTCTTTCAGCCTTGACACAATTTCTGTAATTTTATTAAGTGAACAGATGTGCAACACTATTTAACATCTATTTAAAAAAACACTGCCACCCCCCATTGGACTCTTGAGAAAGTATTAAAACCCGTACAATTTGGGAAAGACACTTTTCATGAACGTCTAAGCGCTGCACTCACCAAGTTATCCTGGAGAAAAGAGGTTGTGTCCTTTTATTGTTATTATTAGGAGAATTTCATGTCATGATAATTTTAGCAACGTCGGTCCCTTTCTTGACTAAAACAGGCTTCTCTAATGTTCATGTTTTTACTCATGCGCCTATTTCCACATGACAGCAACATTTTGTCACTGTATTTTGTTATTTGGACATTTGGGTTTAGCTTCTTGTTTATGTTGACACTACAAGCAATTAATCTAATGACATACAGGTCAAACTAAGAATCATAGATGGGCTGAATTGTCAGTGAAGCAAGATGCATTATAAGGGCTGGATATCTACACTGATGTCCCAATTATATTAATTTAAACTGGATTCTTGCTGATTTAGCCACATCAGATTAATACCAATGTAGGGCTGAGCAATAATATCAATATTTCACCAATATTGTTAAATAAAACTAGATATTGTCTTAGATTCTGGGAATTGTGATATTGTGATATTACCGGTGGAAGCGTTGTCTTTTCCCTGATCTGATTTTCTGAATTTACCAGACTTTACCAGATTATAGTCATTTTATTATTTGCCTTTACCCACATCATTATTTTATCCATATAACTGATGATGATTTATGAAAAATGTCATTATGTAAATATTTTGTGAAAGCACCATTAGTCATGTCTATGATATTAACACAGTATTGATATTGAGGCATTTGGGCACGAACATTGTGATATTTTGTCCATACTGCCCAGCTGTTCACCAGTGTTTCACAAAGCACTTGACTGAATTAATCGAGTATAAATTTATTCTGTATGCAACAAGTGATCAACACTGTTTTTCCTTGAAGCTTAGATTGTGTCCTGTTTTTTGTTTTTCTCTGGCAAATCGTAAACTAAAAAAACATGGCACATCTCTGTTTTTTTTTAGACCTGTATGTGCAAAACAGTTTGCTCAACAGAATAATAAAAAACCTGCACCCCTGCTGGAAAATCGATTGTTTTATCTAGCCCCAGTGTTCATCTATCTACCCCTGTGAGGGACTGGAGAACCAGGGCCCCTCAGGGCTATATCCTCCATTATAATCTAAATTCCTGGGGAGAGCCCTGCTACTTGATATAGGTCAAACCTATCAAAAGTGCAATGCTAGACACGAGCCTGAATCAGTGCTGAGAAAAAAGCTCCTGTATCTGTGGTTTGTGGTCAGTTGCTTTTTTATGAGCAGGAACAAATCTGGAACTTTTTCAAACTAACCATCAACAATGATCCACGGGAAAAATTGATAGAGTGGTACCTTGACTTACGAGTTTAATTTATTCCGTGACAGAGCTCGTAACTCAAAATACTCGTATGTCAAATCAATTTTCCGCATTGAAATTAATTGAAATGCCATTAATCCGGCCCCCAAAAAAATCACCACAATTTTTTTTGTTACATGTTTTTAAATAAGAAAAGTGTACTTATAAGTAATGAATATTGTATAAAAAACAATACAATAGAATGTACTGCAATAAACTGGTTTTATTAAGTATAATGTTCAGCATTTACTTTGGAGATCAGACGACTTGAGGATGCTGACAGAGGTGGAGGAGAAAGGCTGAACTGAATAACTGAATCTTATTCGCTGATTTTTGCCCTTTTCGCCAAGCTTTCCTCACTTTCATCTGCAGCTGTCTTGCTATCGAGTGAGACACGGGTTGCTGGGCAGATGTTACTGCGTTCACTGTGGCGTTCGCTACGCCAACTAGCGGTGGGGTATCTGAAGCTGGCTCGTAACCGAATTTTAGCTCGCAACTCAAAGCAAAAAATCGGCCGAGAGACGGCTCGTATCTCGAAAAACTCTTTAGTTGGGACGCTCATAAGTCAAGGTACCACCACGTCACCTTAATTCCAACTTCCCACACTAGAATTAGGATTGTGAAATGAATATCTGACACCAGCTAATCCAAGAAACAAAATACCTGAAAAGAAATCTACTTTCATAATGAACACTGATGAATAAATACTTTAAATTCAGTGTTGTCCTAATATTGTCATAGCTGCACATCAGAACAACACATTGTCTCGCCATCATGTCATCTCTAGAAACTCTTTGCCTGAAGGTAAATACATACTGAGCACAGTGCTATTTTACTGTAATTACTTGTGTCAATTAGTGTCTCATAATTTTCTTACTAGTTTGTAAGAACATTTCTCAGACATTAAATGCATAATGCCATGCATGATTTTTCTGGTTTGGTACAAATTCAGTCCTCATTTCATGACCAATTAACCCACAACCACAAAAAAGTTTGAATTAGATAATATAAGTATTTAAACCCAGTAAACTCAAAGAATACAACAAGAGCTTAGACAATAACAGCTTTTAAAATGCAGTGGGTAGATCACAAATGGACAGGACTATATGCAAGTGTAAACAGACACCTTTGATCACATAACTTTTGGAACGTAAATGCTGTAAATGCATCGTTATGCGTTATGCGTCCTTGATACGCACACAGTAGGAAAATGCGTCAGAAGCATAATCTTCAGTTAAGTAGAAGATGAAGTCCAAAGCAAACTGGACAACTCCTTTCATAATGAGACTTATCCTATTGTTTTGACCTTCTAGCAGAAGTGATGTATGCAGCAGCGGAATCTGAACACAAGTGGTCAGCTGGACACCTTAAAGACACAAGACAAATACAGTTTTGAAGGGCGACATGTCTTAGCTTTCTACTTCTATTCAGATCAGCAGTCAGAAAAAGATTAACCTAGGCCATATATAATATTAGTTCACCACATATACATATAATACACTACTCACAATAAGTTAGGGATATTGTGAGAGACTCAGTGGATGTCATACATATGGTGTTTGTTTCACTTCAGAGATTTTTGGGATAGGGAGGCAATTGTATTGGGGTGATAGACACAGAACTACTGGCAGAGTTCGTGACAGACCCAGGAGTGGAGCCCCACGAGTGACAGACCGCAACGATGACCAGCACCTAAGGACCTATGCACTCAGACATCGTTATGCAACTGCCACACAGCTGCAGGCCCATTTACGAGATGTGAGGGGTACTAGGGTTTCCAGACAAACCATTCGCAACCGACTCCACCGCTTTGGCTTGAATGCCAGACGACCGTTGCAGGTGACTCCACTGACACCAAGACACCGCCGTGAACGTTTGCAGTGGGCACAAGACCATGTGACCTGGACAATGCAGCAGTGGTCTACCATCCTGTTCACTGATGAGTGTTGGGTCACCTTGCACAGAAATGATGGTCGTCAGCGTTGCTGGAGAAGGCGAGTTGAGCGATACGCCAAGGTCAACATGGTCCCCAGGGTTCGCTTTGGTGGAGGAGGTGCAACAGTCTGGGCAGGCATCACCAGTCAGCGCAAAACAGATTTGGTTATTGTAGATGGCTCAGTCACTGCACGTTCTTACCTCAGAGACATCATAGAACCCATCATCATCCCCCAATTCCGCCAGCACACCCCCAACTTTCTGTTCATGGATGATAATGCCACCACATCGTGCCAGAATTGTCACAGCTCGACTTCAGGAAGTCGGAGTGCCTCATATGGTATGGCCAGCAATGTCCCCTGACCTGAACCCCATAGAGCACCTCTGGGACTAGCTGAAGCAGAGACTGGATGATCGTACCCCACCCCCACGTGACCTGGCAGAACTGCGTGTAGCACTTGTGGAAGAGTGGAACGCATTGCCTCAGAACAACATCATGAGGCTAGTGAGGAGCATGAGACGTCGCTGTCAAGCTGTCATTGCGGCAAATGGTGGAAACACCCGCTACTGACATTGTCAGTTTTTGTTATTTGGGGCTATCCTTGTTATTGTCTAAATTTTTGGGGTAATAAATATTAAACTAATGAAAATGGTGTTTCTTCTCATTCATTATTAGTAATATCAAAGGGAACTTTTACTTATTTCATTAAAATTCAGACCAAATAGGAAAAGTACTCATGTAAATAACAATATCCCTAACTTATTGTGAGTAGTGTATATATTATATACATTATATACATATCATGTATTTTACTAAATGAATAGATGCTACTGTTAGATGACAACACCTGTGAGTAGAAACAAAATAGCAAAACAGGTTAAAGTAAGATGGGTTTAAGAGGGTTTAAGAGGGCTTCTATTCATGTGTTTTAAAGGTGTACACTGTGATGCAGGTTACGCTCAGAATACATGTAACATTCACACTGCATGCTTAACACAAACAACAGCAGAATTCCCTCAAAGCTGTGCCTGTGAGCATGATATGCCTGTGGCAAATGGATTTAGTCTGTAGAATTAGACCACCCTGACTCTTCTGTGTGTGTTGTTGGTTATGAAGCCTGTGTGGACCAAAATATTATTTTTTTTTATGTATAAATTTTGCTTCCTCAATAATGATAATAATAATAATAATAACACAGTTGTCAGTTTGTTTTGTTACTTAGTGAATGCTGTTCTGCACTCTGGGGTTTTGCATTTTCACAGATACTGTATACTAATATTCAGTGTTGTTCTTGTAGCATCAAAGACAACAAACTTGGATAAGACAGTTGCAAAAATCAGCAGCATAGTCGAGGAGACTGTTATTTAGCCTGACCTTCTGTTTGGATTTAGAGAGGGTGAAAATAAACCAAATAAATGTTGGGCTCAAAGATTCAGGGAGTGACCTTTGATTCTTCAGAGCTGGAGGGGGAGGAAATATCAGTAACAATTACAATACGGCCATGTTTTTGTTTAATCAATAGATTTCTCTCCACTCCATTACCTATTAAATATGAATGTGGAATGATCCCACTGCGTCTGAATGACGTGTGATAATAACTTGGAATTTTTATGGCCTGAGAGCATAAAAATTGGATTATCTTTTAAGGTCTCTTGAAGCTCTGACATCCTAGTGAGAATGATTTATTATTTCATATAATTCAGCCTTTGCAGACCATGAAATAATTTTGGATCTTCCCTTGGGAAGAATGGAGAAATAAGTTATTATTGTTGCAAAACGTGAGAACTTACGTGATGGCATTTCAGAAAATATTCATACGTCTTTGATATATGTTGAAATGCACAGGAAATTCAAAGGATAAATACAACAGCCAGCTGCACTTAGCTGTAGTAACCTAGTTTTACTGCCACGTTTCACTGATGTATTGACGTGACAGTGGATGGTATAACAATCAGGAGCGAGGCTGACTGAAGTAAGGTTTGTTTGCCTCTCCATGCCCAGGGGCATATTCAGCTCAGTCTGCTACCGTGTATGAGTTGATAACCACATTTTGGTCACTATCTATGCAGAATACTTTATTCTTTGCAGCTTCCCAGAGATTAAAAAAAAAACAGACTTTTATGTGTCCACTGCTGAGGAAATACTGTGAGCAGAAGCGGAGGTGATAGCTATGCACTGCCCAGCTAATGGCCAACTAGTCTGTGTAACAAGGAGCCTAGCTGGCTGCAGAGCAGCCCATCTGGTTGGCAGCTAGCCTGTCTGGCTAGAAAGCTTACAGCAATGGAAGGACTGCTAGCCTGTCTCTACTTAACAGAAAGAGGGAAAGCCTTTAATAGTTTAATTTCAACTGGTATTGGTTGATTATATATGCATTGTGAATTTCTTTGAGCCTGGCTGTGCACATGGGTCAAATAAGGACAAAAGTAACAATTTTTTTACCTTTACACAGGTACACAAGCATGGCTGTTTGAATCTTATTATTGATCCTATTTTAAATTGTATACTGGTTTATTAACCTTTGTGCTATATCCTGTAAATCCATGTAAAACTATGTTCAGATACAGATACAAAATTCTATTAAAAAGTTGAATCGTAATTTAGAATACAAAATGGATATTCAAAATGAGTAAACTGCAAATATCTCAAGTTGCGTTGAACTGAAACAAATTAAGTTACATGTATACAAGATATAAAATAACGTTATATTATGTATGTACTTTCGCATACTTCTGCTAACCAAAATAGACTTTAGCTCTACACTTCACTTAGTAGCCTTTTTTCCCCCTAAAGCATAGTAGCATTTTATTTTTAGGGTCTGTTTTAACAAGCATAAACGTAAAAACTAAACTCAAGTAAAGAAAAAACACTTCCACAAAAGTGCTCAGGCAAAACTGCATTTCCATTATTGAGTGCATGCAAAATTGTAGGCAGTTTTAACACCTGACGATATACCGTTCATATCGGTAATCTGTAAAATTATGTTAACTGCTAACTGCTAACTTCTTTAAGAGCATAAAAGCACTTCCTATTTCACCTCCATTTTATTATACAGTCCTTTTTAAAAAATATGTATGTACTCTTTGAATGTATGTAATAGTATGGTCTGAGAGTGAAAGTAGGAGTTATGAAAGGGTATACATATACAGTTAGGGTGTAGTCATTTTATATTATTTAAAATGTTGCTAATAAGTAAACCTTTTGTCTTTCCCCCCCGTGGATTTCTTTGTCAGATTGGACAAGGCTTAAATGTACATTGTTGTACCTTCTGTCATTGCCCTTGACAAATCTGCAGTTTCATAGGGTTAGGCTGTTAGACTGTGAAGAAAGTGTAGTCTTCTTACGTCCACTGTAGGCGAGATAAACCCTGGTTTTGGACTTGTTTACAACTCTGCAAGTCTAGAGTTTCAGAGGAGTGTGATTGTACATATTTGACTGCCAGTGTGCTCAAAGCAAACACACAGAAGAAAAAGTACCAAATAATAAAATTAGATGTACGTAGTGAACGGGGGAAAGTAGTGTGCCTATCTACTTTTCTTGAATAAAGGATTGAATCTCTCTACAGTTTTGGTGAGTAGAAGACACTATAAGAAACTTTACTGTATTCGCCTCAGACCACACCAACCTATTACAGTATCACAATAAGAGCACAATGTTAAGGTAAAGTGAAAGGCACTTATAGATGGTAAAATGAAAAAGACTTTGCGTTACAGTGCTGTGACAAAAATTGTTTATCCATGGACATGGTCCTTATATCAATTATACAAATAACATACATTTAAAAGCAGTATCTTAAATTAAAAAAATATATATATTATTTTGAAATTCATTTTAATGCGCAGTGTCAGGACTCATAAAGGAGAACACAAGGCTCTCAGGCATTAAAAAAAATCTTTTATCACACTGACAGAGAGGCTTATGTTGAAACATTAATGATGGTTCCAAACACTGGAGAAAACTAAACAAGCCTTCCGTCAACACGTCCCCATATAAGTAATCCCTGTGAGACAGTCACAGGCAACATTCTTTCAACAAGTTTAAATCCAGGCTTGTCTAATGAGACAAATTGCTTCAAGTTTTCTCTGAGTAATAAAAACAATCTTCCATTTTCTGACACTTGTTCTTTCTCTTTCTGTCATACATACAGTTTTCTTATTTCATGTTTTGGATTGATGCAGGTTACATTTGTTTTTAGATCATCTGCTTACTCTCTTTGCTGACTGTTGTCATTTTATTGTTAATTCAGTTGTGTTTGCATCTTTATTGCCTTCAAGGTGAGTCACATTTGTATTTAAGGCTCCAACATATAGTCATCTTCTTAAAATAATGGCCTAATGGTCATTATTGTTGTTGTTTTATTAATAAATATCATATACTCTGTATAATCACAGTATATAATTTTCACAGAAACAATAGCAGATCTTTTTTGTTAACCCACAGTATGTATACAGCGAAGGTATATTATCTATAATTCCTAAGAGTGCTTATATAGTATGAAACCAAACTAAAGACTTGCAGGTGTGAATGAACCCTAAGACTGACTAGTGTTTGACTTTGACTATTTTGACTACCTTGAGTATTATTGTATTCTTCTTTTATTCTCTTGTATTCTTCATTTGCCTAAGACGTCAGTCTGAGATGTTTTTAGGAGCACACATGTTGTGAGCCCAAGTCTGCTTGCTATGCTGCTTTGCTTTTGATGTGTCTACAGGCCAATGCTAAACCAGACTCTTCTAGTTAAAAATCCCTGTATCATAAGCAATGAATTCTGTTATTTTTTGTGCTGCTTTGTGTGTAAAATATGCATTTAGTAGGTGAAGCCCTATAGGTAGGTTGTTATTATAGCATAAATATCATCTATTCAGACAAATGCAATAACAGAGAACCCCACAAAGTTTTAATTTGATTTATTGCTTATTGTACTGCTGCTGAAGATGTATAATGTTGGAGCTTCAACTCTGTTGATGGTTATAGAAGTGAGGCAGGGGCATTTTAACTATCCTGGGAACCCGTTTTCTTGAACGTATCAGTTCAGAAAGACTTCATAAATAATTTCTGTTCAAATGACAAGTCTCAAAGTCTCAACAGTAATGGTTCACATTACTGTAAGGAAACATCTTCTGGAGAGAAAATAGTCACTGACTTAATACTGTCTGCACTTTTAAATTGAAGAAGGATGACACTGCTATGAAATGGTAATGACCCATCCTCTCTACAAAGAGAGACAGGAACTGTTGTCGCCAAGATAAGACATTAATGGGGCAGTGAAGGCAAACGCTGGTGGGCATGAGCCCAAGAAGCCATATGCAGTCATTGCTCATGTGCATACATCACATGCATGTGGTCATGGTGGTGACATAAATGGCACATGTTCTAATGTCTTTTGGGAGGAGAACAGCAGTGTGTGCATGTCCGGGCATTTTCACAATCTCTGCTCTGGTAGTGAAGAGACCATTGGTAAGCTGCAGTGACGGTGGGATGGATAGATGGCAGGCTGGCAAATATATGCACAGATCCATCTGTCCGGCCATTGAAGAAGGCTTCTTAATAACCTCAAATTGTATGTAATTGTATTGGTTAAGGCTGCAGGTGCTGTTTCACAAGTGTGGTGATGCTGCAGTGCTTTGGGCTTTCAATTACCTTTGCTGGCAGGACATTGCTGTGGTCAGAACTCCCACAAGCCTGGTGGTACATTAATTATTGACACCTCATTTTTACTTACTACTCTTTGTGCCTTTGTCCGCAAAGATACAGAAGAGTAATCTTACACAGTTATCTATTGTAATTACAGATCAGTGTAATTAAAAATCACTTAAATTAATTACAGATCAATCCTTAAGCAATGCGTGAAGGACTGTTTGATTTTTAATTACTGTCTGTGACCTCATCTCTCCCTAAAATAACGTTTAAATCAATCCACGTTATGAACAGTGGCAGCTGTTCACCACAATTTTGAGTCAGTGTCCTGATGTTCCGGCCATATAACATTACAAGATGCAGCAAGGCATTCCCATGACTGACACCGAAACCATTATGGAGTTCAGTGCTTTGAACACCAATAATGTTGTTGTTGCTCTTGGTGAAAGATTGTTGAAATGTTTCCTCTTTGCCACAACTCAAAACACAATCACGTGAGTACCTCTACTGACATGATTTGGACGACAGTTTTGGCAGAACAATAAATCAAGTGTACCAAATCCACCCCCTCCCTCTTCAGCACACAAATTGAAGATTCGTGGAGACACTTGAAAGTTGCGTCATACATCACATAGCTAATATTCTTATTTTAATGGGAAAATATGAACATAATAATTTATATGTTGATGTTTTGGTAATGATATTGTGTGTTATGTCCAGTAGGCATCATTTGTGTAATTCATGTAGTGGCAATGTCTTGTTTACTGGTGTGTCCGGTCTGCAGAGGAGAAATCAGGAATTAGAACCACTCCTTCTAAAAAAAAACATAAATAACTTAATTGACATACATGGTAATAGGTCAGTCTTGCAAGTGTTTACTGCGGCTGTTGCTCAAAGGTTGAGTTGTTTTGATTAAGTGAATGCTGGTTGTCACAATTTGGATGTAACATCAGGTGAACATTAGTCTCATTCCAGCTAGCGCACTTAGAATAGTCTGATACTTGTTTGACATTACTAACTAATGTTACCATTACAACACAAGTTGCCAAAACTTTGGCGTTGATGTTAACTTCTAATGGTTCAGTGTTCTAACGCTAAGATAATATGCCTGAGCATGAGACTAATTCAAAAGACAACAGTGTAGCGATTTAGCGAAAATGGACCAGTGTCATGTATGACGCAGTCAAACCTGTAGCTTGTCACAGTAGCCTGATTAAATCTTTGAGAAGTAGGCAAATGCAAAGCTCACTGGAAACAACAAAGCCTGAAATGAAATTACCATATGACAGTTCTAATAGTTGCAAAGAGCGAAAAATACATGAATTCATACATTCATGCAATTTTTACAAACAATTCTATGAGTAAGTGTATGATGGGTGGCAGTGTTGTGATAATATACTTAGCTTGAACTGAACTTTAACTGAATTGACTGTTATTTCGTGGTTCCTTTTCGGGTTGACAGAAGTAAGGCAGGAAGGAGGAACTGCTGGTAAAGAAGATGGAGGCAGATGTGAGATTCAAGTAGAGCTGTAAGTCCCTTACATTACTTTTGTAGCAGTAAGGTTACATTAACTTGAGTGAGTTTTTCCCTCTATGCTATAAATCCATATTTTGGAGCTGGTATTAGAAAAGAAACTTTCCTCCCCGGTGAAGGTTTCTCCAGACACCTTCAAGGGGAATCACACCTTTGTTGCCTTTTTCAACCCTGATCATTTTGCATCCAAGCCTGCTCCTTGTGTGTCAGCAAGCGTCTTTGACAAATCTAATACTAAAGACTACAAAGAAGAAGAGCTTTAAGCCCTCCTATCAGGAATCAGAAGACAAAAACATAAAATAAAAGTTGTATGTGTATGACCCTGTATTAAAAGAACTGAAACAATTGGAAAATATTAATTGCAGTAATGGTTTGTAAAGAGAGCACCACTGCGCTGCGACGGAAATTAAAGAGGGAACTAATGAGAGGCGGTCACAAAGATATTAGATGAGAAATTATTATTAGCTACAGTAGGACAAAAATAAAATACATAATTTTGAAGTTGCTGTTTCACGATATGCTGTAAAAATGATACAGTCTAAAAACAGCTCTCATTAAGTCATGGTGATGATGGTATTGTATGGTGAATAGAATATTAAGTTATAAACTAGATTTTGCGTTAAACTCAAAATTCATTCAACCTACGGCATTGCACTCAATGATATAGGTCAAAAAGTCAAGTAACGTATTCTCTAGGGAAGAATGGTACAATTGAGCAGGGTGGAGTGAGTGACAGGTGTGGACCACTCATTTATTTAGTTTGTACCTGGGAGAATATTATTAGTATGAGAAAATCCTCAATGCCACAAGTTCTCTTAAATCACTTGTGCTGTTTTAAAAACAATTCTCTTCGTACGAGTTGTTCTAGCACGAATTGACATTTTTAGTTCTCCTCTGCCGCTAAACGCTTGAAACATCAGGTGTAACAAACATGTCTTGTTTTTAAAGTGGTGTCTCTCAAACTCAAGATTACATAAAAATATCCTGTAGTCCGCACTATAGCAGCAGTTTACACTAATTTGCATGTAAAAGCAAAAGAATGAATGATTAAAGTCATTGCAAGTTGACAGCAATGCCCATGTTGGCTCTTAACAAAATTACCACAAATAATTTGACACAACATTTAGTGTATTTTCGGCCTTGGAGAGGAAGGAGAGAAAGTATGTATGTCTGACGTGTTTACCATAGCAGCTGGGTTTGGAGCCATGGGCTTGGGAGTCATGCAGAGCTTCTGCATCTTTAAAATACCTCATTGTGAAACTTTGATGACAGCCACACTCCATCTGTCAAATATACGCTTTTATTTGGGTGCTGAGGTTTGTTGTCTGTCTAGAGACATACTAATGAGGCCAGAGGTTTCTGTAATATAACAACAAATTAAGAGCAAGCCTTGCTGACCCTTTTGCCAAACATGCTGCGCAGCAAATTAATTTGACAGTGAGGTTCAGAAGATGTAATCTCATTATTGTATGTTTGCCATGGTCAAATGGCAATAAAAGGAAGCAAGCAATGGTATGGTGTGTCCTTTTTAGAAGCCTTGGTGTCATGAGCTACTGTGCAAGACAGAGGAAAAGGTTAGTGTATGATCAATATTCCTCCATCAGCCTAATTGATCATTATTCTCTGTGTATTTTGTGTTGCTACAAAAATCAATACATTTATAACAAAGAAACATGAGGAGTGTGCAAGTACAGGGTATCTTATCTTTATGTAAAATAAAAGATGGACAAGATTAAGACGGGTATCAGGTTAGATTTTCTGCAAAAATCAATGCTGTGCTTGAAATCTTTGCCCTTAAAGGGACATCGCTGTCAGATATGAGGATGCCCACTCAGAACTGGTGGGTTTATATTGTACATATAAAATATTAGAGCGACTCCACGAGGCTGAATGTGAGTTCAGCAAATAGGAGGGGGCTCTCAAGACCAAACCAGCTTGAGCACAGGTGTGTTCTCCAGGCTGTTATTCTAAACCCTCTATTATTTCCACTTACAGAAAGGAAATCATGGCTAATGTATGCACTCAACAGGTATTTTTTGCACTGTTACAGTGCAGCTGAATACAGTTGAGAAGTGGGAAGAGCTGCTGTTCTGGGAGCGTTTTTTCCCCCACTGTAAAATCCCATATTGAAGTTTTCCTCTAATGGCATTGTTCTTCTTCATAACAGTAGTCTCCTGGATCCTAGTTCAATGTTTTTTGAGAAATTATATTTTTTTTTCTCACCAGTTTGGTATTGCATATAGCTCTTAATACCGCCTGAGCCTCAGCTGCTGTTTCTATGGTGAAGAGGCCAGTGAGACGTGTGAATCAGACTTGCAGCAAGGTCTGAATGGTGGCTGGGAACGACACATGTATTGTTCCATAGTTGTGGATTTCTTCTGAAATCCGAATAATAAAGTAATTTAAAATCCTAAAAGTATTTTTAAATGTATGCCACGGTTGCAATGATAAAAGATTTAATTTTACAATATCTCAGAAAATATCACAATTTCATGGTACAGAGTATTCCACAATTATTATCAGTTACAATGAAAGGAATGAAAACAAACATTTTATTTGGTTGAGAAGATTCTTGATTCTAATTTCACCAAATATCATGTCCTGACTTACACAAAGCTTGATATAATATTATTTGTTATAACAACAGTACCTTAGATTGCATTGCATTGGATTGTAATGCATATGGAAATCTAATAGTCAATTTTCACATCACAGTACACTGTGAAACTGGTATGTCACTGCAACCTTAAATTCTACTTAAGCTATTGAAAGTTGCATTTTTCTTACTAAAATGGAAGCTGTAGATAATTTACACAGTCTTGATGACAACAGATGACACAGTTATTGATCTTTCAATGCTGTCACCATAAAAATATGTTAAGAAACAGCATATTTGTTTTAAAAAAAACCTACCTGGATTACGTTTTCCCTTTTTCTATGATGAGGAAATGTTTCTGCACAGTGGTAAAATATTTGTACTCCCTGTATCTTCAAAAGAATCATTTGGTAGCAACTAAAACTTGACTCGATGTTTTGATGGTTATGCTAAGGAAACTCAAATCACTTGGTCGAGGTTGTGTCAGCCACTTTGATTAAAAACTGAATAAGCTGACATGAAGGAGATACGAGAGTTACTGTTTCAACATTTAACCAAAGCCACAATCTTGACTTGTCTTGTCTTGAATTGTCTGCTCCAGATCACTTTTGTAGCTAAACCCTTAACACATGCTGCATGTGAGCGCAAGTGTCAAAACACTTGTTCGTTGTGTGAGAAGAATGTGATTCATGGACCTGAAAACATTTTTTGAGAAACATCAAGGCATGCAGACATTTAATCCTAGATGTATTCAGAAGAACGGTGTAAATTCAATACAATTTTAGGAGACGAGATTATATCTGGTGGTGATGATTAAATCTAAAGAGTTTCATGCCTATTGTGCCGTGGAAGAGCTTTAACTCCAGGTGACCAAACACGGTCTACTGAGAAAATAAGTGGGACGGTTGCAATGACAAATTCAAATCATATGTTGGCAAATTATTCAGTTTTATTATAATACCTACTGTTGGAAGTGGTTGTTTTTAGGGGGTCTGCATCCATCTATGTGAGATGATCTAGACACCACAATGCAACACTCGTGCTCTACTGAATGTTGACCCAAATTTTAAATCTTCATCAACTGTAAGTGCGTGGGGAATTTGTTGGCATTGTGTTCAAGCTGCAAAAAAAAAAGAAAGCTCGCACAGATGGAACAATGATTTACAACACAGCTCCACATTTTAGGATCCAATATTTGCCTGAGTGTTGTTTCTTTTCTCCCTTCCCTTCTCCTCTTAGCACAGAGACTTGTGCACCTCATTAAAATAACCATGATTAATAGATCAGAGATTGCTCTGGTAAGTGTGCAATCCCATGGAAGACCACCAGTCTCACATGTATAATGGGAAGGTTTACGTATGTCATCCTTATTAAGAAAAATTAATTTATTTAACTACTCAGTAATTCCCAGAAAGCATCAGTTGTCAAGGTTACTGAGAGCTTGTTCCTCCTGAGAATGCGTGATCGGTGGAGCCTGAACTCCTCTGAAGGATTTTACAATAGTTAACAACTAAATGTTTGCCTTGGAAAACATACTTTAGACAAAGTAAACTCATTCCATTGTATAAAAAGCTTTATTAACCAAATACAGATTTGTAATGCATTTAATTGTATTTAAATGTATTTGCAAAGCACTTTGATCAACACCTGTTGTTTTTAAACGTGGTCGATACCATGACTGCATTTATTTGACTCTAACTGCCTACGCTGACACTTTTCTTTACATGGTGTTGATGTTCAAAAAGCTAACCTGTGAACTGTATGTTATATTTCTGTGTGTCCCCGGAGCACAGCAGATATCAGTAATTATTCACTTTTTAAAGAGACAGATGGTTCCACTTCCAACAAAAATATTAAAACCATTAAACCAAAAGCAAATAGAAAGCAAAGTGACGTGACAACTGAATGAATATTCATGACTGCTGAAACTGGAGGTCTCATTAAAGTATCACAGTTGCAGAGCAAAACAGTGCATTTTTAGGTGTTCTTTTATGAAATAATTAACCCACAGTAAAGTCACACTGCTCAGGCACAGTTTTTGATTTTATCTCTGTTACAGTGTACTATTATGCATTCCTGTGAGCACATGATGAAAGATAATTGGACACCGCAGCTTGTAAAGTGCCTAAATGCTATGGAAACAGTTCATCAGCTCCATCTGTTATACTTCTGATGGCTGCTGACCAAAGGGCAGGCAATGATACATTGTCACACCCTCACCCCTCCACACAGCCATAATGAGTGAGCATTCCTCTGAGCTCTCTCTTACAATCTCTCTCACTCTCTCACTCTCTCTCATCTCACACACACACACACACACACACACACACACACACACACACACACACACACTCACTCACACATACACCCAAACACTGGCTCTCCATCATGTCTGCCATCATACAGGTCCCATGTTTCTGCTGCTGGCACTGTGTCCACCCCTAGAGTGCAGTAAGAAGCCCTATCAGAATCAACAATGTCAACAGAGTGCCACACGGAGCATACACACTTTCAGAACAATGACTGCTGCAGTGGACATTGGACGTTATATCACCCTAATTCGAGAGATGCTTGCCTTACACAGTGGATAACATTTCAAATTGTATGTTGCAAGTGCAACATACAGTTTGACCAGAGACATCTGGTCAAATCAGTCCTCACTGTTGTCTGACAGGGTTATTAAAGTTATACATTTATGATACTTGTGACAATTTTAAAAAAATGTCAATATGTCATAGAAAAGAAGACAAACATTGTTAAATGGATCACTTAATTTTAATTCTAACATCCAGTAATTATTCTTTCCCCTAAGACAGTTTGAGCAAACACAGACATCTGTGATGTCACATGTGATGCATTGCATAGCCTTAAATTTAATTAATTGTGTAAAATGACTGACAGCACTAAATTATTTTCTGTGTAATAGGGTACGTTTTATGGCATGTTATTGATAACACTGCTTAAATATAAACTAATTTTAACAATAAACTTAAAAATATACATAATTTAATGTCCATAAAGTTTATGGAGTGGAGAAGCTTCAGGCAGTTTTTTAGTAAGGATGAATTTATTAGACAAAGAGTAAAAATGATGTTTCAATGATGAAGTCATTTAGGCTTATCTCAAAAACACAAAACAGTAAGACAACTATTGCAGATCAGAAACCAGACCTGAGTTTATTTAATTACCCCCATGTTTTTGTGCTGTATCTTTTTCATAATTCAGAAACAGGAAAGGTTTTTCACAGAGACGAGCCAACACACCCCTTCATAAAGTCAGTCACTTCCAACACTTTTATGACATATTACATGAGACCACAGGGAAAAACAGCACAGGCACAACCACACAGCAAGGGCCATGTGTTTAATGGGTGAGGCAATTGCTTAGACGTCCATCCAGTAACATAAGTGATCTTAAGGGACACAAGGCCATCAGAACTCAGCTGAGTAGGTGACAGTGACTGATCCATCACATCCCAATTTGCTTCAAGGTAATCAATCAAAACAGTATGTTGCATTGTGTGGTGGAAATGGAAAACTGGCTGTTAGTCACTATTAGTTTGGGATATGTGAGAAATATGCAGAGAGGTTCATTTGGTGCCAGTCAGACTCGAGGCTGAAGTCAGTTTGAAATTTGTTGATCACCACTTGGATACATATTTTACATAAAGCCGCCAGCTCATGGTAGCTCAAAGTCAGATGTCAGTGGGCTTGTGTTGATTGCATCATTGACGCTTGTCAGGGGATTATTTAAAGGCATTGCACAGCTCCGCCTCCCAGTCAGTAGGGGAGACCCACAAGCTGTCACACAGCTAGAATACACACCACATGGACTGAAGCAGATCCGTTTTTCATTTTTTTTAGAGGGAAATTAAGGCAAATCATGTCATTTTCTTTGTAGGGATATTTAAGTCATGGGGATGAAAATTCAAAGGAATCTTCTGCAGCATTACATTGAAGAATCTGTGCCTAAAACATTGTTTTGACTTGTGTCCAAATTTAGAACAAAACAGAACATTTGTATACTTAAGCCAAACACGTGTCCTCACAAGTCCTCACAGAAAGAAAAAAAAAAGACAACTGCTCCCGTTCTCTGGACATTGAACCAACCTTGTATACCACAATTCACAAGCCCCCCTTGACTTCTGCCACGGACATCCTTTAGCCAAACCTTTCCCCTAGTGTGTTGTTTATACTCTGACCTGATCTTAAATTAGTTTCTATGCAGCCCTCTCTTTTTGTTACTCTGCCGTGTGAAGGTTGCATTCTCCGCTGCTACCTTTCTGGAGCTCTGCAGTTTCAAGTTTCTTCATATTGTGTTACGAAAGCCGTAATCTCGAACCACAAATCTATTAATGGGGTTCCCTATTACTATAAATATTTAGCGCTCTCTGGAATACAGTGTTTGCTCCCATCTCCTTGATTCAGTGTCAGTGCATTTACACAGTTCATGGAATTTATGCTCAGGTGTAAAATGGACAAAATTGGGAGTATTACATTAGCTGTGCAATTTTTTTCCATGGCACACGGCATCCAATATCTCTACACTGCTCAGGTTTACATGCCCGAATATATTATCAAAAGCTGATTCTGCTCCTGCAGCCGTGCAGGGTCATGCTACAAACGTGCAGTGCTGTGCGTTTTTGCACACATCGAAATCGCCCACTTCCAAAGCAGCCCTCGACATCACGCGCCAGGAATACAGCCAAGCCAGCTTACATGTAGCACGTGTGCGCACGCACCTCACAAATGCGCGACGTAGAGCCATATGTACTTACAGAGTTTACTTTGATTGTGTTTGCACTGAGAGCATGGAAATATATTGATGAAATGTATATGGCTGGATGCTGAATTGAATACATGTACTGTAATTCCACCAGTTTAAACATTGCAGCTGAGCCACACTGAAGCATTATTACATGTGTAAGGCTTAAAGGGCTGAGGCTGATGGATCCATATTAGGTGCTGTCAGAAGCGGCAATCTGTGTAAAACCACAGATGCCAGAAATGAGAAACTACAGGTGTTATTTTTGTCAACAAGTCACTCATTTTTTATGATTTAATAAGTTGTTAATAAGGGCTACGTTCAGGGCTGGTGTCAATCTATGGTAAGTCTTTTCATTGATTTCCAAGTGTCTGAATGCTGCAGTGAGCTGCAGAATAGTGTGATGGTTCTCACTGACCATTTATTTTTACAGGGAGTCATTTGATTCTGTAAATATCAGAAACTTTGTTTAGTGTTTCTAGAAAGTTTCCACACTGTTTGGGAATCAGAGTTAAACTGTGGCAAAATAGAAAATGGATGTAGTGTCCAAACAAGTAGTAGAAAAAAATAAGGGGTCACAAAACAAAAGCAGCCTCAGATCGCTGCCAGCCTTTCTCTGTTGGTCTTCATCGTTTGTATGAAGAATAAGAGACCATTACCTCTCCTGTAAATGTTTACCAGGCACTGTAATAAAGGATCAACCAGCGCCAAGCTGTCAGATTTGTGGATAACCTCAAAATACTCCTCCACCAATATCTGAATATCTGCACCTTGAGTGCCTTCTCTCCCACACAGCTGCCTGAGCGTACTCTACGTGTGTCTATGTCTCACTCTCAACACACACACGGGCACAATCGACACGTTCAAACCCTGCTGCCTTATGGAACATTTTCCTGTGCATTAGGTTAATTTTTTTTTATAAATGTATTCTCTCTTTGCATGGGATTTTAGAATATGTGCCATGCATGGGTAAGAAGAAGAGCAGCATGGACAGGTACAGTGACACACAACAGATGAGTTTTAAATATTTATTATTAATACCACTTAATACTTTGTGTTTTTCTTGTTTCATTAAAAGCAAAAATCAAATGGAGAAACCAAATGAAGCTTTAAAGCTCACCATTTACATCGGGGAGGGTCATACAAAACTCATCAGCGCTCATATTATGCTATATGTAGCGCTGCAGTGTGGCAGTCATTTAAAATCCATTACTCCGTTCACATTCTTTAACACATTTCTTTCTTTAACACTTCCATGAATAAATATCCTGAAAACTAATTGGAAGTCACACTCCATGTCCCCGGTAGAAACCCTTTGGCTAAATGACAAGCAAAGGTGTGTCAGTGGTGGAACACTTCAGCAGTCGACCCAGTCTGTGGGTGGCGATGATGCATACACTCCTTTATAATGGATCCCACTTATAGGTTGTATTCCTGCTGTAAAGATTCAAGACACCGTTTCTTGTGGTAGAGCTGCACAAAAAACACAATCTTTTGTAGTCCTGATACAGTTTTATTCGAGGAATGGAAGAAGCAGGTACACATATGCTATGACGGACCCTATAAATACTGATCCATTAGGTATATAACCCTTTGCATCTGCCTGTTTTGCTCATTAAGCTTTAGGGTAACTTAGTCATGTTTCTACACATGCCACTTGTTTTGTTTTTATGATTTCTCTTCCTATTAAAAAAATTTGCTAATGTAATTAATTTTTGTTCATCCACCTACATGGTTCAGTGTTTCATGGAGCACCTTCCTTGAACTTACTGCAGTGTTAGATTATTTTCTGCTTCAATGGGGTCCATCAGCTAAGTCATTATTTCCTATTAGCATCACGAGTTTTGATTGATTTCTTGAGTTAATGTGAAAATGATGCTTCATCACGTCAGCTTATGTAGCAGGTTTTTTATAACGGTGGTCATGTTTATCACAGTTCCTTTAGACTTTTCTGTTTTTTCTCAGATTATTACAGTTTGATTGTTGCTTCTTCTGTCATCTCTTTCTAAAGAGTGACAATTGAAATGTTGTTACAGCAAGTGAAAACAATTCCACACCTTCTGTTAAAGCAGAGTTATGTTAAAACTATAGCATGACAGAAAGGGAAAGGAAAACATTACTCTTTAAAAGCAGCTGTAACTGACAACCAAAGTTTGTCCTAAATCATGACTGAAATGGCTTTGGCCAGATGGTTGCTTGTTCTGCAAAATATAGAAATTACATATTACTTGTTTTGTGTCTTATATCCCCACAAGCATAAATGTACATAATTTAGAGGTACAAATGTACAAATGGTACAAATATATCTTAAAAAATGGCAAAGAAGTGGCAAAGTACATATCAGAGGCTAGATGAGTTGTAGCCTACAGCTAAATACAGAGAGCCTGCTTTATATCACACAAAATGGATGCTAAAAAAAAAATTCACACGTCACATAAAAGGAGAAAATTGTACTGCATGGTTGGATATTTTCTCCCATTATTCCCACTACTTGTTCTTGCATCTGTAATGTCACAGACTGCAAAAGTCTAAAAGTTTGGGGAAGAGAAGACGTCATACCTGACATACCTACAACCTGTCATCACCTACTTGAGTTAAAATCATCTTTCTCCCGTTTGCTCATCTGCTTGCTAAATTATTGAAAAAAGATTTTTTTTTCAACTCACTCTTTAGGTTTGGCTGTTTGTTCCTGTCTTTGGTTTGGATAAAACTGGAAAGTCCAAAGTCAAACATAGCAGGTGTAAAAGCACCCTAGGCCTCTTACTCCAACACTTAGATACTAACAGTTGGATAATGCCAATTGAGGGCTTGCACTTTCAGCTAATTTGCTCATTTATCTAAAGATATAGTTATATCTACATAATACAATTACAGTTAAGTTGTTTTTAAAATAAATAAATAAATAAATAAAAGCTAGCAACATAAGTTCCATGTTTGTCATCTAAAAAGGTTGAAAGCAATCTGCAATCTGGTCACATATGACTAGGTACAATTAGTCACAGAATACTTTTGAACTATTCCAACAGATTTTCCATGATCAAATCTACTATATTGTGTCTAATCTTAAATTTCAGGCATAGAGCTACACCCTCAGCTAAAATCCTACCCTTTCTAAACAACTGCAATTACCAGTTTTTGTTTCAGAGAGAGAGATAATAAAACACAAGTAAAAAATGTAGATGTTATAGATGTAATTTTTAGGCATTGTACATATACTATACAATATTATACTGTTGGTTCACTCTATTCATGATGAGAAGAGGAGCCACATCTGTCAAAGCAGGTTTTGCTCATTAGTAGGTAGACCAGCAGATAAAAGGTTTTCATTTAAATGTAAATCAGAAGGGTAACAAATCCATTATAGTCATTTGGTAAAGGACTGCTCTCTTTGCCTTCTGTGCCATATCTTTGACTCTCATTCCCAGTCAGGGTGTTTTTACTACTTCTCATTCTGGCCAAGCAGATCCCAGTGTCTAAAAGCTTCTGTGACAACAAATTACAGCTGGACGCTGGACAATGCTCTGAAGACTGATTCATTTGAAATTCATATTTTAATAAGCATCTCGGTGGATGGAGCAGTCTTGTTATTAATCAGTTGTGGCCCAACAGCTCTGTCCCTTTAAAGTGTCAATCTATGTGCAATCCATTAGTCCTCCCTGCTGCACATCTCAATAACATTTTCTTTCAATTGGGTTTAGCATGCTTCCTGTTTGGGACATTTGCAGTGTTTATACAGATACTATCTCCTGGGTGTGTAGCTCATCTGTACAGCTACAACCTCTGGTTATTTTCATTATTGATTATCCATTATTCTTTTCCATGAATTTATTGTATAGCCTCTAAAAGCCAAACAAATAATGGATCATGTCCATCTCTGTTTTTTGGGGCCCAAGGCGGTGTGTTTAAATTGCTTGCTTTGATAAGTTGGTGGGGTTGATATATTAGTTTATCAGCATCATTTTTTTTAATCGGTCAGTAACAAGAATTTACAATATAAAAGTGCCAAAAATATGATTTTAGTTAATAAACAGTGTTGTAATTATATATGTAATTTGTCCAACAGAGAGCACTGATACATTTATCTGTGACTGTAAATTGTTCTGTTCTCTAGACATCTTTCCCACACTACGCCATTCGTGTTGCAAATGATACCAGTCTCTTTTTTTGGGTTGATAAGTCTGTCCATCCCAGGTTAAGACTGAAATTATGGATGGGTTGCCATGAAAAGACATTCATTGTCCCCACTGGATAAATCCCAGTGAATCCCTTGGCAATTTCCTGACTTCAGTCATTGGATGACTTTTTGAGAACCTCAACATGTTGTTATATAATACCAGACTATAATATACATGGTGATACATTTTCAAACTTTCAAGACTTCTGCTGTGCTACTGTAGACTAGTGAGCTGCTCTGTGCAATTCTCAATGAAGCACTTTTGATGTCTGATGTTTTTGAACAAACGTTCATCCGTTTTAACTGCAGTAAGTATGACATGCCATCAAATTGGTTCATTTAGCTGTTAATCCTTATACATACAAGGCCTTACATACTCACATTCACAGGCACATGCACATTAAAGTGAGCACATTTATCCATGTGAATTCCCAGACTAGCCCCTGTTTAGAAGAGCCCCCTAAAGGTAGATGGAGAGTGTGTTTTCCTTTGGTTGTGTTAATGGGGTTATTGATCATTCTGGCAACTGCAACATTTCTATAAACCAAATGAAGGCCCTGCTCAAAGTGTGCTGTGTCAGAACAGAAATGCATTTAGATTACTTCATTCCACAGAACCTCCTCAGAGATGGCTATCTCCTACATTCACGTTGCCCTCAATATCTGATATTTGAATGTCCAAGATGAAATGTTTTCAAGAAAGGCATTTTCTTAAACTTGAAGTGCTGCTATTTGCTTTTGGTCTCCTTGTATTATGCCGCATATCACATTGCTATTAAAAATAAAGATTCTTAATGGGACACCTACCACGAAAATGATATAATCATTCACTGGGGAGATGTCGTGGAATGTGACTGCATAATAATACAAAAAAACATACCCATGAGGATCATTAAGGTTTCATCTAATGTAGCTTGAATGCACATATTCATTAGTGTAACGATGTTTAATAAGTGCAAGCGTTTAGAAAGGTTCATATTTCAAATGTGGAAAAGTGTAAAAAGCAACTGTGATATTACTGTTTTGCAACTGCAATTTGACATTGCAACATATTGCATAGACTGTAATATACAGTAGGTCAAAGAGAGGGCTATGATGGCCATAATTTAACCTTTTAAATCTTTCCCACAGTAGTGAAACCACACACAACTGAAACATTGTGAAAATAATGTGCATGTTAGAGTGAAATTGCTAAAATCAGACTCATCAGCCCAGAAACATTAGCCAGTTCAGTCCCAAGAAATATTTACACCAACTTAAATTAAAAAAAAAAAAACTGGAGCAGTGATGTAACAATTAAGGCCATTGTTTGCAAAGACGAACAAAACAGCATTCAAATTTATCATTACTCAAAGATTTTACAAAACTACTCTTAGTGATACCAGGATTAAGACTGAAGTTTGACCTTTTGGTTCTTGCGTCCACATTAATCAAAATCAGCCTTATTTCCCATAGGTTGGAATGAGACTGCAAAGACGAGTAATCCATCCAAGTTTGGTTAATTAAAATTGGATCAGCGGTGTCTGGGCTATCAGCTGAGAATTCATAATGACAAACAAACAGACATCTGCTTGCATAAATAAGACAACAAACTGTTCCCCTTTTAAACACAGTGTAAACTGATGATCAGCCACTGCGTGCTTCCAACTCTTGTGCTGTACGCCTGCATTAGAATTCACCTGATTCGTTAGGTGACAAACGTTAACAGAATGAGCTGTGGTGTCAATGGTGAAATAACAGCTGGATCCTCCTAGCTACAAAAGGTTGACTGGTAATGGTCACATTTGTCAATGATTTGCTACAATTGGATGCGTCACATTTCCTATGTAGGTACTCTAAGCCTCTTTCTATTTGCACCTTATATTTAGCTGTGCTCCCATTTTGTGTTTTGTTCTTGTTCTTTCATATTTCAGCACAATTGACACTCATAGCCCACTAAATAGCCTCCACTTGTCATACTTCAGGTTAATTATGCAAAGATTTGACCTTTTACAGAGAATGAACATGTGCAACAGAAGGCCATAAACTAGGATATTAGACTTAACTAACCCCTGTGACAATCTGAAAAGGGATTTCTTCTGTGATAGCTAAAGTCTGAGGTAACTTTGAGGGAGAGAACCAAATGTGGTTTTGTTTCATAAATGTACACAAAGACATGACAGCATCTTAAAGATCAATCTGTTGACCGGCAGGCAGAATCAATTCATTTAACAGTCAGCAAAAGTCAATGAAATCAAGTCAGTGCTAGCATGGCATCCATTAAAAACTGTCCACCATACAGACTCCAGCCACTTCAAAAACTAAAGCCACTGCTGTGTTCCCCATGCTATAGTGTGCTCTTGTTCACTGCTTGTTCATTAATATCAACAGTGGCCATGTCGACAAGAGTCCATTTTCAAAGGCTGTGTCAGAATCTGACAGACACATAGAGAATAACACCTATAAGCACATCTCAAATCACTGATATAAAGTACGTAATACAGATGTTTACTGCCAGTGAGGCACTTCTCTCTTATTCATTTCATTAGATACCTGTGGTCTAGCAAATATATATTTAGTGGTGGAGTGGGATGCACTTTTGATAATAATATATATATATATGTAAAATCGCTGCTAATAGAAGAATCTGCAGATCAAACTAAAATAGATAGGATTGGATGTGTTTAACAGTTAAACATTTAAATCATCCAAACTGCAACTAGCATTTTATGAGTTGAACTGAAGTCACATTTTCATGTCAATAAATAAAAGAATCTCTGCTGCTTCCTCATATGCTTCTCCAAACGACGCTGAGGCATATTTCAATAGGCTTTGAACCATCCCAGTTAATTAGCCAACTTTGAATACGCAGTATTAAGTTGTTTGTGGACCCTTTTAAGTTCTCAGATCCTCCTTTATCATCCTGCCATAGAGGCTTATTGTAGACCTGAAGACCAACAGAAATTCATGTCAGCCTTTGTGTATGTTTTTAAAATGTCTTGCTGTAAAATATTTGTTCTGACACTCACTGCTGTCTTTTTAAAACAAGAAGCGAGAGCTGAGCCCACAATGTCACTCTTTAGATAATCTCCAGTGAAATTCAATTCAATAGATTGAAAAGGTGAAACACTATGTGCACAACACTGTATCAATACAGCTCTCTGCAGGGTGTGCTCTTTGTAGTCAGTGAGTCAGTGGCTCAGGGTAAAAGTAACAGACCGTTCAAACTGCTCAAGTTTGGTGAAATGCATATGTTGCTCTGCTGTGTTTTGCTGTAGCCAAAAAAAAGAGAACTTGTGTGCTATTTCTGCAAAGCCTTTGATTGTGTCACTTGGAGCTGTAATGATCCATTCATTGCATTGATGCATCAATTATTAATTGTGCCACCTTACCTGCGTTGATCTGCTAAAAGAAATAATTGGATTGAATCAGCCATGATCAGTAGGAAAAGCTTTGAAGCAAACTACTTGCAACTGATGTCACACTTTCCTGAATAGGCACTAGTTGTGTGTTGTTGTTTAATGTTTAATATTACCATATAATGTTTTGGTTTTGCTGATTAGGTGGAGGGTTTGATTTTTGTAGAAACTGGCACTGGCTGATAAAGAGGGGTTTACCATGTGCATCATGTAATCTACTTTTTAGGGGTCAGACACTAAAGTTCTGAGCCTGGAGCCTGACTTCTTGATCAGCTGTATTCATCATGACATACTATTCATAAAAAAGCTATAATATCTTACTATAACGCCTTATACCTCTACCTGCCATGTTGCCAAGGTTCTAACTTGTGACTTGCAAGTCAAGAGGCCAATACTTTGTCCAACAACCCATACTATGCTTTGCAAGTCCAGCAGGAAGCAGAGACCTTGCAGGAAATATGATCCCCGGCTCTGAAGGTGTCATCTGGCCCTGCATGGTTTAGCGGCAGACACACAGACTGCTCATGGCGTGAGGGTTGTACTGTAAAAGATGTCCGCCAGACACATTGGCAGCAGGAGAGACACAAATCGATTTCCTGCAAGAAAGCACAGAGAGCCTAAGTGGAGGAGGGCCTCTTTAGCAAAGCTCTTATTAATTAATAGTGTCTCAGGAGGGGATTACATGATCTGATTCCTGCTTCTTCATCACAGCACAGCAGCTAATGATATCTGAGGGAGCTCTTCTGCGCAACACACCTCCACCCGGTACTGTATATGATCGTTACAGTGGAATGTGCAACACTAGAAGAGCATCCTCTCGGCCTTATCATGAGGATCATTTCATGAGCACTCTGTCATGTGTTGCTATTCATACTGTGAGCAAAGAGATTGAATGTTGCATTGAGCCAGCTTCACCATCTATATAATATCACCACTTTCAAGCACTAATTAAGAGCACCATATGAAATATATGAAACCTGTTGTTACCAACACACTCAGTATGACATATGTGCAAAAACATTAGAAGGCTGCAGACATTATTTCTTTAATAACCACTAAAATGTGTCAGCATATGATTATATATTCATTAAAATGATTAATTAGCTGCATGAGAATGGCAAATATTACTCAGCAACATGCGTTGTTCATTTCAGTGACTGACTCACTGCCAACAAGTCATAGAGTGAAACTCAACATACAGCCTGACATACTGAAGCCACTACGCTTACTCAGCAAATCATAGATTATTGAGCCTGACGACATGTTTCACAATTCATTCAGCTGGACATGATGAAGATCATGTAGTAACAATATGAGCTTTTGTGCTGAAATACATAGATAAAATGTTTGGGGTTTTTTCTTAGAGCAAAAGCAACATTTAGTAACTTAGCTGTATTTTTGCCTGTTGCGAATCTGTTAAACCAGAATCATGTACCGTGCTGTTTGTTTCATGGTTATACTTTGAAACATAAGCCTTGTGTTGTGATTTGGCCTTTCGTAATTAAATCCATACATTTCATTTTATGAAAAAAATTGCCACCCTCTGACCAGCTCCTAGTTCTTGGACAAGGTTGAAATATGCTGAAATATTAATGCTTGATGAAGGAGTGCATATCTTAACTTAGCCATTTGAAAATAATAATGGAAAATGAATGCATGAAACATGCACATATTAAGTATTTATGGCTATTTAGGCCTGGAAATATGTTAGTTTCACTTTGGCTGTTAAAAAAGTCACATTTTTTATTGGCTATTTGACAGACTGTAGGGCACTGAAGGCCCAGTCCTAAAATGCATTTACCTAAAAGTGAAGATAAACCAGAACACAGTCAGCAATTACAAGTCACTCTTACTGGGTTTATTAAAACTGTACGCTGAATGTTTGACTTTTTCCACAAAATTCTGTCTGATTGCTAGTTTTTAAATGTCAGCATTTCATTATACTGATTACAGATGTTCTTTACATGCCTCATGCAGTCTGCAGCTGCTACTAGTGGCATTTTTGCTGTGCTCAATTTTGCTATATTCTTCATTACAGTGGCTAGTTGACCTATGTACATTAAAATGTACAGTGACTGTCCTCAATCACTTACAGCTTTCCTCCTCTGTCTCGTCAGTCCTACTGTATAGTTTTACTGATCAGTATCAGAAATTCATGTTGTTCTTCTCCTGTGTGGTGACACTTTGAAACACGTTTTTGTTGGGGTTTTTTTGTTTTTTGTTTTTTTTTAAATCTGCTCCATCTGCTTTACTGTTTGACTTGTGAGCTCTTGTGCTAACAGACTGACGTTGGACCAGCTAACTTTAGTTGAACTGGGCAGAGACATGTGACTAAACATGATGTAGTATTCTTTGGTGACCACTCATGAGCACATGCTTTGGGAAGTCTTGACTAAATTAATCAACATTACCGTGATTAAATTATTCAGGGGTTCTAAAAGTTTAAATGTTTGAGACATGTTGTGATCAACTGCCCATGCCTCCTAAGTATGTGTGTATCTGTGTGTACTGAAACCCAATCTAGACAATCCTTACTCAGACTTAAAAACCCATAGGTCAAATGAGACCAGTTCAATACTGTTTGAAAAGCTTCTGTCTGATGTTCCTCCTATAACTTTTGATAACAGATCTTTTTCACAGTAGCAGCTTACATTTTGTCAAATTATCAAAAGGTCATATCATTAAATTTTACTACAGTCCAGATGAGTGAGCCACGTGCAATGCACCAGTGCCCACAAAGTGGTAAAATAAAAACTGAATACATGTTATTAATCTAATTTATTACTAATACTATGTAGTTTTTCTGCGGTTGCATGTCAAAATGCAAACTCTATATGCAGGGCCATTACATTGTTGTAGAACTGTATCTGCTATGTTCTGTAAGCATACAGCACCTCTTTGCTTGAAAGTTGTGAAGTAGTATACTGAGGTACATGACGTGATCACTGGTCGGGCCAGGGTTAACTGGCCATTATGTGGTCATTTGCGCTGGCACTGCTGCGATGTACATTGGCGCATTGTAAATCATTGACCTCAGACTTCTGCAGGGAGCAGACATGTAAATCTCAAATCTAAGGCAGGAAACGGTCTTAGCAATAAAAATAATTTGCAGTGTCAGATCAGGAGGAGAACGCTGGTTGTTTTCACCTACATTTATATGGTTGTGCTCAGTAGACACTGGATTTGGAGATGGCGACTTTTTCCTCTTCTCCAGAACAAAGTTCAAGCTGAAGGGTCACGGCTTTGACACAGTGTAGGCGGTCATCCACCACACATTGTGGATGAAGCATCACAAAGTTACACATAGGGACTTTTGTGGAGTGATCCAAGTGTGGCAGACGTGCTGGGAGCATTGTTTTGCTGTGCAGGGGGTGACTATGACGTGGAAGGAGGTGGCAGCCAAGGTAAATCAGAAAGGGTTATTGCTTTTTATCGACACAGTTCCACAACAATGTGAACTCTCCTTGGTGGCAAAAACACAATATCCTCCTATGTATCAGCAGAAAAACCCAGTTTGTATTTGTTTGTGATTCTTAATCACACATGGTTGTGATACATGTCCAGTGAAAGCCCATGAAAGGTTTGTAATGATTATCCTTTTTAATCCTTTATTATTTTGTTCTGTGAACCTCTCCTAGACATTTTGTTCACTAGTCGGAGATGCATCGACAGACTGAAGACAGGATGTGCTGCCTCTAAACACATTTCACCAAATTAAATGAACTGTTGCACAATGTAAAAGTTCAGGCCAGTGTTGTTGTGATGAATATGATTTTTATTTCCCCCGCTTATGTAGTTTCCTCCATCCATATTTCACAGGCCGGCTAAATGAGCTGTAGCCTGCGCACAGCTGAACACATCGGCATTAATAAACCATGAAAAGGTCAATTACACGTCATTCAGTGAATTGTTGTGACCATTTATAATCAGCCTTGTGTCAGATACACTTAAATCCCTCTACCAAAGAATTCTTACATCATTAGCAGATGAATAAAATCCATTTTCTCTGGTTCCCAGTAGCCTATTTCTGCCCATGTCAATGTAAAGATTAAGCCCTCCCTCTAAAATTATGCAAATATAATGTGTTCTTCTTAAAATGTTTAAGCATGTCTGTTGAAAGCTTTTGTTTAAATTATGAATTTTTAAAATTGCAGCATCATCATCAGCTGTGCAACTAATGTCATATGAGCATGTGACCATGTGAGCAACACGGCTGTTTTTTCCACTGACAGTTAAGCCCAATCTGTACTTTTAACGTAAGTGAACATATCTGTATATATTGCTCTCATAGCAGGGTTCATAGTAGAGGTCGACCAAAACCTTGGTCTGATTGATTAATTGATTGAAATCTGTGGAACTTGGCTTCGATATTGGCTGACGGCTGCACAGCCTCCACACAAAATGGTGTCCCCATGGGACCAGTGAAGGCAGACAAAGTGTTTTCATATGGTTGTGCTGCCTCCCTGTCCGCTCCTCCTTATCTTTGACTAAGGGTGGGGGTCAGCTCCGCACACACAGCAGCTGGATTAATCACCAATCAGCTTTTTCCTTCTCCAAAGTGCCACTATAATATGGAAATCCCACTGTCAGTGGGTCTGTAATATTCTACTGCTTGTCTTTATACAGCAATTTAAACAAACTGCCTTTATGATGCGCTTGGTTAAAAATAAAACATGTTAACCTGCGGTAAAAAGTGAAAGCAAAGACGTGAGCAGAAGAAGCTTAATCCTGTCCCTATGACCTTCCTTTCACTTACAAAGAAAGTTAGCAAATCAATGAATGATAATATTTTCATTTGAATATTGTCAAACTGGGCCACCCTTTTATTTTGAGCCACCCAATAAATCTCAGTCCAAAATTCACCACCCATTTAGCTGTACTTTTCCGGCATCAACTCTCAATTCCTGAGCAGATTAACTGTGTTCACCAGCAAGTCTAATATGTCTGCAGTTTGATTCAGATAAAGTAGCATAATCTGTCTGTGGTCATCTAAGAGATGAAACCTCTAGTTTGGTCTCCACCAAGTACCTGTTTGGGGTTTTTAGCTGGCATTTGGACACTTGCCTTTTTTATGATTTTGAAAATTGCTTCATAGATTCATAAGTAATCTCAGAGAACATGAATACCGAACATGAAAATTGCAGAATCATTCTGTTATCCCCTGCAGATTGCTAGTAAGAAAAAACGCAGCAGTATTTTGTGATGCACCTTTGATCTGCTGTCAGCATTTCATTCATTCTTACAAGCCATACAATTCCAGTCAAAATATTTGATTTATTGTGGGAATGGGTTCTGGCTACACTGTTGATGCTTCAATCAATAACGGTCACTCAAAACTTAAAATAAAATATTGAAAAATCCTCTTGCTTTTAACATCCTCAAACCAACTCTCCCTGGGCTAATGAAATATGCATCTCAGATAATGGTCTTCAAATACAATAAAAGATGGATGGCATATGTTGGTAATATGATCTTTCACTTCTTGGATTCAGATTTCTCACCAGCACAGCACACCACAGCAAAGCACACCACACACTGACCCCCATAACCTCATATGAAAGCTTAACAGCCAGGTCAAGACAATTTGATGTTACAACAGTGTCAGTTGACCCCAAAAACATCAGGGCACAGAGGTGGAAAACACACACAGTCAAGCACATACAGACAAGCCCGTGTGTGTGCACTTGTGTCAGTCAGACTGTAAACCCTGTGTTGTGTTGGTACCTTAAGGTCAGCAATATACTGATTCATCTTAAATGTTGTATAAAAGAAGGCTTTGAGCGTGGACTTGAATCGTATTTGTTAGGTTGACTGAATGGCTTTATGAGGATGGGAGCTTTATGAGTTGAGGACTGCCATTTAACTGAAGAGGGCTTTCAAATAGAGGCGATGCCCCAGAGAGCACTTCATTACATCCGTGTTTTCTTCTGCAACGCTTTGATAGAAAATTTGGCAACTCGAATATTTTTGCTTTCGCTTGCAGTATCATGTTCTGCCTGATCAGCTCTGCTTAATGTCTGTTCACTCGTGTTCGACGCTGTTGCCACTGAACAGCCAGACCGATTCGCTGAATTTAAAAAAATGGCACTATGCTGCACCCATTTTTTGTGTCGTGTTCTTGTTTGTGGAACCTTTGAATTTAAAGCTGTGCTATAATCTATATTCTTATAATAACTGTGGATTGAATGACTAGGTGTGTGTGAACGGGGTCACCCATAGTCAGAAGGAAAAAAATCACCTGACATGGCAGATCCTCCTCAACTTTATGGAGTTTTATAGCATCCTTTAACTCATTGTTTTGGCTTTATGGCCTGCATCTTTATTGTTTTGGTTCACTCTCACTGCTGTAATGACATTTCTAGCTGTAGGCAGCTGTTGTCAGAGAAAAAGCTTTTATACACCCACTATATGCTTCTTGTCTAGCACCAAATGGTGATTGCCTGGTGAACATAGTGGAGCATTTAGAGGCTAAAGAACTAGGTGTTTTTCTGACAAGATGGTTAAGACTAGAAGAGAGCTAAAAAGCATGTGAATAGTGGACTTTATTGTGTGGCCATAAACACAACTTGTATTGACTCATGTTGTTCCACTGTAACTGCCAGATAAATAAAGAAGCAGCTATTTGTTAACATGTTAGATAGACAGTATATCTACTTTATAAGGATATAATCTGTCAGTGACGTGTTTGCAGCTTGTTCCCACTGCCCCCAAGTGGCCATAAAATCACTTAATGCAGGGTTTGAGACTTCAGTAGGACTCCTTCATGATCACTGTCCATTTCACTTAAGTCAGAGGGCTCAAGATCTGTTTAGCTGTAATTAAAAATACATACTACTTTAATGAGTGTGTGGAAATAATTAACCAGACTGCTGACCATAATGCCAAGCTTTCCCTTATAGTCTGTAGAACATGAATAAAATCACTGCACTAGCTTAAAGGAGGAGTCATTCACAGATTCAAATGAACATCTGTGAGGTGAAGAAGCTGTCGCTGTCCTTCTCACCAACCTGAGTATATCCTATAAGTTAACCGCGTGAAGAGATCTCTGAAAATACCTGAACAAGGAGTTCAAGGAACAAGGAAAATATGAAAGGACTGAAAACCACAGAGAGATTTCCAGTTTACCCACTAAACACTGTTCCCTTGTCAATAGCCATGATTGAGAGCAGCAATTATAAAACAGCTCAATATGTTCTGTATGTCCATTAGCATTATTAATTACAGCTCCTGCAGGTGAACTGTAGTTTAAACCATGGCAGGAACATGTCAGTCTGTTCATTCTGAGGCTGTGACTGATCAATTCATTCATCATATGTCTTCAGGTTTATGTGTGTTACAATATGTGTGTGTTACAATATATCTAACTTCGCTAGCCAATCATGTAGTTGATGTCTTCATTGGTAACTACAGGGACCTGTAGCATCACAAGGAAACTAGTAATTATCCAATTGTGCACAATCAAGTGTCTTATTCAGGAAATGTGAGCTGCTGATGATTAATCATCATTGATTAGAGACCCTGTGATTTGAATCTGTCCCTTCTCCAGATTAGTTAGCCATTGATCTGTGACAGCAATTTCACGCTTGCGATCAACCAATCGACCCGGTCATAATGTGTGGCCTCTGCTGGGTTTTTTCGTGACCTCCTCATTCATCAGTGTGTTACCTGCAGTAACATTTACCCTTTCTGTGGCCATGCAGGATAGGAGCATTGCATGTATCTTTCTCTGCAATAGCAATGTATTTCTCTGTTCACGGTGACTCGGTGAAACTCAGGTGAAACTCAGCCCAAGAACAAAAATTATTCCCTGAGACCAAGTGGTTGACAAGTCACATTAGTATCGTTTTATGCCTCTGTGTCAGTGCCAGTCATGGCCAGAGGCATTATGTCTTTGGGTTGTATGCCTGTCCCATTCTCATGGATATTTCAAGTACCTTGAGGGAATTTCTTGAAATTTGGCACAAACGTCCACTTAAACTTAAACATGCATTGATTATATTTGGGAGGTCAAAGCTCAAACATGCTTTTGTGCTTTTTCCATACCTGGAGGTGATTGTATAGATTATCTGTGCTGCCAGGTTGAAGATGTGTGTGAAGCATCCACATTGGACTTGTTTCTTCTTGGCAGCAGCATATTTTAGGCATTTTCTGCTGTCATGGATACAACTTTGTGCTGTCAGAATCAGATTTACATGTCGAGCATATGAACACATACAAAGACTTAGACAAAATTATCCCTGTCTCAGACAGAACACTGCTGACATGAAAATGTCACCCTGAAGACCGAAAGTGAAAGGCAACTCAGTCAGATCGTCAGCCTGTCATGTTCTGTATAAAGTGTTTAGTTCAGGGTAGTGTCCATTCTTTGTTAAAGCT
The DNA here is from genome assembly GCA_008933995.1 of Datnioides undecimradiatus. Classification (NCBI taxonomy): domain Eukaryota; kingdom Metazoa; phylum Chordata; class Actinopteri; order Lobotiformes; family Datnioididae; genus Datnioides; species Datnioides undecimradiatus. The sequence goes on along the minus strand of WARS01000031.1, from coordinate 1,890,005 downwards.
GAAGGTTGTATACATGGGGCTCTTGTCTTGATGTTAACTCTGTGTCAGAAAAATTATATTTATAGAGCTAATAAAATAATTGGCAAGTTTCATAAAGTTGATTGTGAACCTGTAAGCTAAATGTTCACTAACAACATGTTTAGTTCATTTTTCATCAGTAGAACATCTGGTCCACCATTATCTGTTTGTAGCATTTGTGTATAAATGCTCACAGCACTTGTTTAACATACATAATGAAATAAACCAGGAATTGGTTACATTTATCATTAAAGACTAATTGGCAAAACAAAAATAATACATACATAATTCACAGGAGAAAGGGTTATATTATTGTCCTGTAGCACTTAACCTGAACAGTGTGTCTGCCCACACTAACAGAATGGCATATTGGTAGCGCACCAGATTCCAACTCACAGCTTGCATACTTGTTGTGGAAAATTGACAGTAAGGACTGAAATGCAAACTTGGATTAGCAATGTCAATATTGCAAAACATAGATCAAGGGAAAACTCATTGCTCCCCAAAACCATGTTTTCCACATAAAAGCACAGATAATTGCTGGAGAGATTTGATGCATAAATGTATAATGCTCAATTTCTGTGTAAAGCAATTCTCTGTGCTATTTTTAAATGCAGATGATCATGCACCACTAGAGAGTAACTACTCTAAACCTTCTTTTATACTTGAAAAATATAATTTATGGATTCTCAGTTTAAACAAATGCAGTTGTTCTTCTTTCGCAATCAATAAAAGGGAGTGTCATCATTGATCATTTTCACAATGTCAGCAGTCTGTACCCTCACAATGAAAAATATTCTGTTACATTGTAGCCAATGAAATCTCCTAATGTGTTAGAATGGGAATATTGTTTGTATATTATATGTCAGTCTCACAAGTTTTGATAATGGCTGTAGGAAATTTAGCAATGGTTTATTTTGTGTGTGGAGCTCATGACTGTCTCTACATCATCATCATCAACATCATCATAAAAGCAAGACACTGCAGCTTCATCCTTCATTGTCTGGCTTGTGTTGATGAGTACCTGTTTTTTAACAGGTATAATTTGTCGCTTCCTTATAAAACATTCATGTCCTCTGACAACGGAAAATGTGCCTTTTATGCTCTCAGGATTCTTTGATTCCTTGCATGCAATCTTGTTTCACATATCTTTTAGAGAGCCTTCTCCTTGGTTTGAGTTAGACTGCTAAATGTGGGCCAGTCCAATATATCAGCTACTATAATCTTCTTTGAGATATATAGATATTGGCAGTCATGTCAGCCAATACTAACAAATTACATTACACAATGCTAAGGATATGTCTGAGGAAGTTAAAAAAAAACAACAGATTTTTCCTTACATAGGACACTGGTGAATTATTGTTTTAGATGTAACATCAGTTTATATTTTGGTCACAATTCTTAAATATCAAAATATTAGCAATTTGTACCAATTGCCTTTTTTTGATATCGACACCAATATCATTGTTTACGTCTAAAATCCTGTATACATATATGCTTACTCTTAGCATCTGGTTTGCGTCCTGCCCTGGTTAGGTGAATGCCAGCCCCACATAATACTATGTCTTGTTCAGTCTTGGGACTAGTGCTCACAGAGAAGGACAAGTCAATGTAGATCTCAGTTGATTTATGTTTTTACAGTTCATTGTGCTAAATGGAGTGTTGTCATGGTATTGTTTAGGAAATGTCCCCTAATGTCCTTAATTTAGATGGGTTTTACAGGTTAGGTAGGCTACCTGAACTTATGTACTTGGGTAAGGGGGGATAAGGGGATTGCTAGTGATGACCTCTAGAAGGATATTTAAACTCTCTGTTTTGTGCCCCTAATGAAATCATATATTGTGTTATATAAGGGTTGTTTTTTTTTTAAACTAATAATAAAACATGATTAAAGAAGCAGCAGCAGGCTCCAGTTTTCTCATGGACTCACCCACCCATGGACTGAGTGCTGCAAATGCGTCATGGCCACACGTGGTGAGAGATAGCTCTCTGCGTATGGACTGACTGAGCGGCTTTTGTGGAATAAATTGGCCACCGTGGTTGGACCCCCCCTTTGTTTAATATATTTGTGGCTAACACTCCATTAGCAGCCTAATACTGAGCAGTGTTCTGTTTGTTTTTGAAATGCTGGTGATGGTTTGCTGAATAATTTCTGCCTCTGACAGCACCGGCAAACAGTCAATGAATGTAAAGACTACAGCCTGGCTTTCTGATCTACAGCTCCACAGGTTTTTCTTTGCAGTGCCTATGTGCCGGTGACTGCCGTATGTGAGTATGTTTCTTGGTTTTCCATCAGTCTGTGTATCCCATTTTTGAGAACATTATATCTCAGGAACATCACTGCTGAATCCCCTCAAATTTGGCATGAATGTTCAGCTGGAGTTGAGAACAAACTGATTAGCCTTCAGTGGTCAAAGGTCAAGTCAAAGGTCACAGTGACATCCCATCCTTGTGAATGATATTTATCAGAGAGAATTTGATTACATCTGGCTAAAACATTAAGTTAGACTTCAGTGATATACAGATTTTCCCTGGTGTGGGACTAATAAAGGATATCTAATCTAATCTAATTAGAATTTAGTGGTCAAAGGTCAAAGTTACTGGGACCTCACCAAATAAAAACTAAAAAGAATTTATGTACTAATTATTACAACATTTTTCACAAATAGGATAACATGTTGAAGTAATGACATTTCATATCCAAAATGCAAAAAAAAAAACCTTATTTGTGGCCATTATGCATCACCATAACTCTGAAACATGTGACGAAGTTCTCTCAGTCCTCTGTCCCTCCTGAGAAGACATCTGAAAATGACATAATGCAGTCAAATGTTTATAATGATGCAATGGGCTTGATTAAAACTGCCTAACAAAGTTGGCCTTGTGAAATATTGCTGTTGCTGTCAGAATATATGCGTGTTGCTCTAAAAATCTAATTATGCTTTATTTCTTTTTGCATTCAAGAGGGTTGACAAATTATACTATGTCCCCCTTTTTAAGAAACTCTCTGAACAATTAAGCAACTATCAAAAACATACATAAAGATTAAGTTGTTTAGTTGTTTTGCTTTGCCTCATGGAAAGAGTCCACTTCAGTGTTGCTCATGAAAAACCCTAGAAATGAGCTTCGGCATCCTGCTTGCTTTGCATTAAATTAAACATCACCAAGCTCAGAAACTCATTTCATGGCACATTCCCACTTCTCTTGGGTCAATATGGAACATTTCTCTGTACTGCCGCTGTCAGTCCTCCAGCTTACTCACCATTTATCATCCATACTAGACCTCTCATTTTGCTCAAGAGGCCCAAAGCACACTGCAGATTGGCCTTCCCCTATGGAAACAGTCAAGGGGAATCTGAAATCTCGGAACAAAGAAGTCAGACAGCTGTAGAAACAGGATCAGAATCTATCGGCTATCTGGGTGTCCATCCATCCATCCATCCATCCATCGATCAATCCATTGATCAATCCATCAATCAGTCCCTCCATCAGTCCCTCCATCCATACATCTATACATCAATCCTTTATTACAAATTGTGCTGTTGCAATTGTATTAGCTGCTATCAGTCCCCACTCTCTCACCCCTTCAAGAATATTTATTCTCTATGTTGTCTTGTACTATACTACACTATACTAAATCCTGTGACAGTTGCATTTTCCCCTAACATTTTTGCAACACTACTCCAAACTTACCTAGGAAAGATGAATGATAATTGTCTGATTGATAAATCGTAAGATATTACTTTTCAGATTTAAATTGTTACACAGGGGTCTGTTTTGTTGAAGCCTGTCTAATCATTATATAACGTAACAGTTATATGAACAGTGGGAATCCTATCTATCTATTTTGTTTTTTACTTGACTGACCTGTTAAGCATTGCGTCAGTCAAACACTGATCAATAAAAGATTTGTAGGATTATTTTGGGGTTTTATGGAGTATATTTCATGTAATCTATTTCTAGCAATGTCTCAAGTAATGTGTTACATTGTGTTACTTGCCTTTGTCTTACAAGTAAAAAGTGAAAGTGAAAAGTAAAAAGTGCAGCTTATTGCACAAATTTCCCAACATCAGCCAACCTTACAGTGGTATAAGATAGTTCAGGCAATGTGAGCTTGCTTTTCCTCATAGTGACTATATTGTTTCTAAGAAATCTTGCTTGCACTGAGCCATTCCAACAGTAACGTTATGAAGCTATGTGTGCATTAATCTGACAATCAAAGCAGATATTTAAAGATGGCAAAAAGTACTTTCCCTAGTGATCAGCTACTTTTATTTACAGTAATGTGTAATCAATTCCTCTTGAAAAAACAGAGTACTTACTAATTTTAGTAACTCGCCCATCACTTCCGCCACTCATGATGCAGACGTCGGAGGTTGTCATGTGTTATATGGGTGCATTAACAGCCTTTGCTTGACTCACTTGTCAATTCCCTGTCAACATAGTTAGAGCAACAAAACGTGAATTTTTTTTTTAGCCATAGCACATTGATCTCTCACACTCAGATACCAGTGATGTTATTGAGGAAAAGAAACACATTAAATTGTTACAGCTCATTGCACTTCAGACAGCAATTCATGAGTTAAATTGATTGCGCTCAGTCTCAGTATCCACTGTGAGATTACACAGAGGATATTACAGAAAGGCTGTTTTCCATCACAAAGAAGACACTGAGTCTCCTAAGCAGATGGAATTTTTAATTAACACAATGCCACTGATTCTGTTAAAACACTAGGAAGCCTTATGGGAGCAATCACTAAGTAGTAATCTAATATGCTATTGATACTCCATTATACAATGTATATGTTGGGTTCTCACTTCCTATATGACCTACTTTGTTAACTTTATCAGTAGTATTTTTCATTAATTTGCTCAAATAACACAATTTGAATTTTGACATTTTTACCTGCTATTCTGTTTTCTTACTGGTGTTGTTGGTGTTAATGATGCAGCCTATTGAGAGAATAAAAAAACAGCGTGGGACTGAACGATGTCGTCACCAACCAGGTGCACTTAGACCCACAAAATTTAACTGCTGCAATATCGCTCTATTTAAGGTCCTAACTGAATAACAGCAGAGAGCAAATCGTGACAAGGTTGACGTGACGGTGACAGCTAGAGATGGAAATACTTCAGATACCACTGGCCTGGCTATGACAACAGGGTTTTATAATCCTAACTGATTTTGAATCCTGGTTTCATCACACACAAAAAGAGTATCTTCACAGGTTTTCCTCTCACTAATCTCAAACATGCACACACTGCAAAATTGGTTGCATTACACACCATGGGATATTAATAAGATTATGGTGCTGGAGGGGGCATTAAATGTACCACCTCACATGATCTAACATTTATTTTCATGATCTCACATTGAAACTGCCAACAGCTTGATGTTTTTGTACTTTGCTGTTGAAAAACAAGCAGAAAGCTAAGAGCCTGGATGGAAAAAATGGTTTGTAGGGCAGATGTGGCATGGTAGAGATTAGTATCAGTATGATTATTATTCACATCAGGTGTGAATCAGCTTAAAATCATCCCGAAACTTGAAACCCAGACTGAGTGCTTCATGTAAAAATAGGCATAAAATGAGAGTACAAACATCTCAAAAACATAAAATGTAGCAACTGCTATAGTATTCCCTTGCGAATGGTATAGTGGTCATTTCTTCGGCTTGTCACGGCCAAGTAAAGTTTGTCGTGTTTAGTGTAGGTTATGTCTGTCGTGTCTCGTGCTTCCGGTTTTATGTTGAAATCACTAACTCTCCTCTCGTTTCAGGTGGCTTGCTCTTCCCTCGTGTTTCCCGCTGGTTTTGATTGTCTTTCCCGTCCTGATTGTGTGCACCTGTGTTCCCTGCCTTTTGTGTATTTTAGTCCACGTCTCCCCCTGTCTTGTGCCAGTTCGTCGTGTCTTCAATAGTGACACCTCGCTTCTTGATTCATGTCCATGCTCCCTCGTTCAAGTAAAGTATTTCATTCACGTTTTTGATATTGATCATTGAGAATTTCTGTTGTACTTTGTTAAGTTATCTTTTCTTGTTATTCCTCGAAAGAGAGATTTTTTTTGTTACCTCATTAGAGCAATTATTAGTTCGTACTTCTGTCTCCCTGTGAAGGTGATTTTGTGTTGTTACTTTGTTTCAATAAATTGGTATTTTTGTAACTTCGAAAGAATAGATTCCTGCTTTTGGGTTCCCGAGACCGGCCTTGTCACGGCTCCCTCAAACCTTTACAATGTTTGACAAAATTTGACAATTTTTTTTAAAAAATTGTTCTTCTTGTTTTTGAGCTGGTTGTATTGTATACTGAAGAAAATATTTGGCGAAGTCTTACCACCAAATCCTGTACATAATGCCAGAGAATGCCTATGTTGCCATGCTTCTCTGCAGTCCATTTGCAATTGTCAGTAGACCGGGATGGGGCAAGAGGAGTCAAAGGGAAAGCTGTTTTTCAACCTGGACCCTACCTTTCCATATGTTTGTGTTTAAGTGGCTAATGGATAAAAATATTTTTGGAATTTATCTAGTACTGAACAAGAGCGACGCAGGCGATGGCTGCAAAACACACAGCAGTGTAATTCTTTGTAGGCAGTTGCTTTAAAGCCTTTTATTCACCAATGTAAAAATACAATGACTCCACATCGTTTCGAACTTGCTGCCCCTATGAATGGCGACCTACTCCCTCTATGATATTTTTACATCTAACTCTGTCACTTAAGAGTTTATTTCCACCAAACCAGAGTCGGTGATTATTGGAACAGCTGAAAGACTAACCTAAACAGTTTTGTTGGATTTGTTTTAGTTTCTGTCAAGTTTGAATAATGTGCGTTTTATGATTTTGTGTGATAAAATTAATGATATGTGACTGGGGTCTGGTGGGTTTGAACAGTGAAATAATGGATGTCCAGTTATACAAAAAGGATTTAGGTCTTTAAAACATTTTTTTTCTCTATGCTAATGCTAAAATGCTAAAAATGGTTGCCCAATATACTACGGTGGGCACTAACACATTCGTTTGGCTCGCTGTAGTATATCTTTGATATGGGAGACACTGACCATGATTGACAAATGTGTGTGTCTTCAGAGTGAATTTACCTCACAGATGGAGAGAGACTTGAGGAAAATAAGACAAAGAGGTGTCTGGTAAGTTAAGAGAGTTGAACAACTGAGTAATTCTTGCAGTTAAATTCCCATACATGGGAGCTGTTCTCTCTGTGGTTCTTCTCATTTCACAAGTTGTCAGAATGGGAAATTAGTAAAAGTAGCACCTCAAGAAAGTAATTTTTTTTTAAAAAAATGTCTAAAAAAGGTTCTCTAAATGAAAATGACTCTTGACATTTTTTTTTTTTACGAACAGAAGAAGTCTTGTCTTGAGCACAATGGCTCTTTTGGTGTTCAGAGGTCTCTGACAGTTTGGCAGCATAATCATAAACTGTGAGAGTTTTTGTCAGGCTGATTTATCCCTTTCAAGGTGGGATAGTCGTGGTTTTAAAGCATGTAGACATGATCATTTCTTTCTTCCTCTTTTTTCTCTTTCTGAACTCAGAGTTGGGCATATAATCTATAAACACCCAAAATACATAATTGTAAAAGTAATCATTTAAAGTCAATACTTCAGATTAAATGTGTATTCAGTATGTACACTGCTGGTATGTCATGTTAATTATACACAGAAAGTTGAACTTGAACTTGACATGATTGTCATCAACTGCAAATGATCAAATTCTACATTTTAGGAGCAGTGTATGACCAGCCAAACATGTAATGCTGTGTATAGGTGTGTGGGGGTTATTCAAAAACAGCATGAATGCTCAGTAAACACTCAGTGGGGCAATAAAGCTTAAAAACCCTTTTGTTTTCATTTTATGAGATAATACATGCAGTCTGAATGTAGGGTTTCTTCTCCATCTGCAACAGAGAGCTTCCTGGACAAGAGCCCGAACCTCTCATTCACAGATGCTCGGCATGTGAGAGCTGAACAGAGAGCTCCCAGCACAGAGGTAAACTGAGGGCAATTGCTCAGTGTGAACACTGTAAAGTAACTCATCAGCAAAACAGCAGCCTGCCACCCCGGGACAGCAACCTGGCATGCTCAGGTCATGCTTTTCAAGAAAATTACAATGGAGGGGTGTGCAATCTGTGAGGAATCTGTGGAGCCTAATTCTGTTCATCAACTTGAGTATCCATGAGAACAAACTGGATCTGCCCTTGGGAGGGCACGCTGTTAGTTGACAGCTAACTGTCACTAGCTCTGAATTATGTGAAGGAACACACACAACTTACAACACAACTGTGTTACATACCACCACCATGCCTGCAGTGCTCACTGTAATAGCCATGTTCAAGTCTAAACTACATGTGTATTTGTCAGTTTGTACTGCAATGTGCAGGTATTTGCAGCAACATCTGAACAAACTAAAGTTAGAGCTTCTTTAGCTTCTGTTATAGGATGTCTTGTCAAGTGAAAGAGAATATGTGCGCAAGATATAGTTACGGGAGGTATTTAAATCCTGTCTTTCATATGTGTGGCTTAACAAATATGGTGTGATATAGAACTACAGAAAGATACAGCGCACAAATTATTTTTTGCAAGTATTTAGCGCAAGTATTTAGCGCATAACAAAGGTTTATTGAACAATGGACAAACATTTTTTTTTGTTTACTGCAACTCAAACAATGCTTATCATTGTGAAAATGAATCATTTCACTAACATTTTATTAACAGTCTTCAAAACTGTATCAGTTGCAAACCAGCTATGGCCTTTATATGTCGCTGTAACTGTTTTAAGGTCTAAATAGGGTGCATAGAGTCAGTTCTCATACCAGGATAGTGCTGCTTTTTCTGTCACAATACTGTGAGTATCTGACCATGTCAACTTCAGAAGGGATGGTGTTCCTTGCGTCATTGCTTACTGGCCTAGTCAATAAGGAACATTTCAAGATAGAAACACCGGTCCCATATGTATGTGATCCTCAACTGGAGCACATTTCTAGTGGACTCCTAACACTTTGGAAAAGACAGCTTTCAAAGACTAAAACAATTGATTGCCAATCTCAGTGGGAGGTTGTCTGATGGCCTCAGAGGCTCCATATCATTTGCATGGCAGACAAACTGGAAAACTTGAAACTGATGTGACTTTGGACAAGTTTTTCAGTCACCAAAGCAGCTTGCCAGCTTTTACCATGGGAGCACAGCCTATGGTGCTGTGATGAGAGGCTCAGAGTGCTCACGGGGTCTGTGCTTCTTGCAGAGAGAACACATTTCTCTTAACAGCTTGGCTGAAATTGGACCACCAGATGGCATCTCTGCATCTCTCCCGACACTTGATTAAGATCCGATGCCTGTGGTCTATCCTCTCCAGAATCGTGGCTCTCATGTGAAGTGGAATCAATATTTGATATCCTCTTTTAAGTTGTGTTCACTTAAATATATTTTTCTCCATAAAGACCTCTAAGGCAGATACTGATATGTACATGACAGAAGTTATGCGACCATTAAAGGCACTCCTAGAGTGAAAGTATACAGTAGATGTATTCTTCATAACCATGTCTGCCTGAAGTCAAAATTATACATTTACAATAGAGAAATTGGGATGAGATATTACTCTTGAAATAAATACACCTACACAGCATACAGTATAAATCTTCCATGTGATGGATGGCGTTCGATGTCTCATTTTTAAATAGTCTGTTAAACTCGAAACAATGTCATTTATTTTGTATTTGTATTCATGGTATATTTCCATGTACCAACATATAAGTCATGATGACGTTTGAACTGTTAATACCAATAAGCAGTTTCATAACAGAAATATTTGTAGCAAAAACGCATCTAATGCAAGTTTAATTTGATAGTGACGTAATTAATTTGAGTTGTTGAGTTGTTGTTCAGATAAAAAGAAATAATCTGGCATAATAAAACAAAAACGTAATATATGGCTTTGTTTCTGTTTGCCAAAAAGTAAAAAGAAAGAAATAATTGCAATTGTAATTGTTTAAGTTTCAAAGAGACATATTTAAAGCATTTACACAGATTTGTCTTTGAACAAACAGTGTTTTGGAATGGAAACAGAAAAAAAATACATTCCCATGTGCTAGACTACTAAAATTGTCTGTAAATTTGTTTTGACAGTTCATTTTGTTGAAGCCCACGGTATACAGTGCTATACTGCATGTTAAAGAATCACACTGTTTTGTTATTCGGCCATGGAGGGGTTTTTTTAAAGTCTTGCAATGACCTTACCTTATTAAACCCAACATTACAGGGTCAAATAATTACTTTAACCTTTTCAGCAGCCGGTTTCATGGACGTGTGGGAGATGAAAAACCAATTTGTGATGATATTTGTTGAGGCGGAGGATCAGAACGGCAGGTCTGGGTCTAAGAGCTACAGGAGAGCTGTGTGTTGACAGATTTTAGAGTTGAACGCTAAAAGGACCCAAGGAACCAATGCTCATCAAACACTGTCATGCAAATGCTTGACCCATGGTGTCAAACGCAGCATTACTAATTGAACATTGGAGCCAAGTAAGCCAGTTATAAAATGTCAGTCAGTAGATAATCATCGCTTACTAAACATATTGTGAATTTGCTTTGGAAAATAAGAACTGAACTTTAATCTTGAACTTTACCAAGAGTGACTTTGATGGTCAATGTTTGGATGCAAGGAAAACATGAGAAATTTGAAAAAAATATCTACCCTAAATCTCCATTAATCTCAATGTGTAAGTGGTTGTTTTCAATCATGAACCAACAAAAATATTCCAGGTTTCCAGCCTCTCAGCTTCTTTGACTCAGTGTGCTGTCCTCAGATGTTCTGGATGGTTTCTGCGGAGAATGGAGAGTGGTTTCAGATAAACCCACTGTACGCTATGTGCCAAACAGCAAACAGATAAGTTAGAAAGTAACTGATGAAAAAATCAACCTAAATACCAGATATTTTTCTTGGGATTTAGGGAAAATCAGAGAGTAAATACTGGTCTTAAATTTGCAAGATGACCAGAGACAGTGCTCCAAATAAATGCCAATGGTGCTCTTTGTTTGCTAGATATGTAATTGTATCTGTTTGCTAACGTGCCAAAATATTTTTTTGAATGTCCTGGCTGTGGGTTTGGCAACTTGTTCTGGTGTTCTGCTGTGGCAAAACAAACAAATAACAGAAGTAATGTAGCTTTAAGACCAATTCTGCTTCAACAAAAACGCTAAAACTTGACCAGTTTATCTCACCGAGTGTGGAGCTTGCCCATGTACTGTAATGAAGCACTGAATCACTATTAGATACAAAACCAAAGAGGCAGATTAATTTGGAACAGAGCAAATTAAACCACAAACAGGGACAAGTTGTTTTACAATTCAAAACACAGTAGCTGTCAGGCAGGCAAACTCAGTATCATCTCAGTATGACTTTTTCTTAACTGAGAATATTTATTACAATTATTTAAATGATGTTGTCTTGTTTATGGCTTTCTATCTCTATTCTGGGTGTTTCTTTTATGTTTTCAATTGTAAAACACTCAATATCTTTGCTTTTGAAAGATGCTTCATGAATAAAATGACTGTCAATTACTATATTAGCAGTAGTATCAGTTAGTATTAGTGTTATGATTATTGTTACAATGCTCAAGGTGCCTCAGTTGTGCTCCATGCATTTATGCCTTGAACATATTGACTTCATATCAAAGGAACATGTAAACAGACAGCAGTCCTGCAGTAGTATTGTACTGTTCAGGGCCTCCCCTGCTAATCTGACTGTGTGCTTGAGAGTGACTCGAGGTCAGAGCACATTATTGACCAGTCTTAAGCTGTAATAGAGGAAACAGCGATGGGATCAAGGAAATGAACACTAGCTGCAACTTCCACCTCCACTAGAGCTGCAGTAAATAGAAAATTGCAAAAGACCCACTTTTCTCTTTTTGTGTCATTTCGTGAAAGCCAAATATTTGTGATGGCTGGTACCATAGATAGAGGTCAGCACATTTTGTAGGCAGGTCAGTGGAGCTGATGTGCAGTCCACTCCTCTGAAAAGGCAGAGTTTAAAGGGGTGGATATCCTAGGACAGGGCAATTACCAATATGTCTGGTGGTTTTTGTACTTTTAGGTGTGAAGTTATTATTGCAACAAGTCATTGGACAAGCTCTGCCACCAAATATGAAACAAACCCTGTGGCACAAGCCCTCGAGATTTTGTTTTAGTGTTTCTGTTGCCGTGGGAAATTTCTGAAATCAAACAATTTTGTCAAACTCTAAAACTTGTAAAACAACCAATCACAAAGAAGCTCATAAGCAAGCTTATGTGAAACAGAAATCCTAAAAACTGCAACCAGGCCTAAACCCCTATAGTATATGAGAGAGTCATTTAAAAAAATCAATTCATTGGAGTGTTTTTTTTTTTTAATTTATTGAGAAGTAAATAATCATGTAGCATTTCATTAAACCACAGAATCTGCTAGTTGTTTTACACTGTAACGCAAAACACAGAAAACCCTGAATATTTGCAGTGCTTGGTGTGAATTTTGCCCCTGTGCCACCTTCTACAGGGCGAACAAGAGTTGAAATGTATTTTTAGATTTTGCATCATGAGCATTTTTTGGAACAGTTAATTCAGCAGCAATTAAATTGAAACTCCAGCGGAATGCTTTTTTCACCAGAAAGAGGATAGTTTGAGCTTCATGTTTTGTGTGCTACTGAATATCCCAGAGTCTACGCAGCCAAAAGATTATCTTAAAATGCATCAAGTGAAAGGCAAAGAAGAAGCAATTGCCAGTCCAACACTACTGGTTTACAAAGGAAACCACATGGAAACAGGAGATCAGTGAAACTCCATGCACAAAGAACCACAGCCAAGATTTGAATCAACCTTCTTGCTCTCTAATCGTAAAAGTTTCTGTACTTTACGTTTTTTTGGGACTTTGCATATTTATCCTTGACTGTTTCTGGTGTTGACCCTGCTCGCGTTGCCTATCTGTAAGCCTAAGGCGTTATGTTCATTGCTAAAACCTTTAAACTGCCACTGATTTGCTCCCGCTGTCTGCATTAAGAACATCCGCTTGTGTTTCCTTGTTTCCTGTTGAGCACATACGTGACACATGTAGTAATTATGACTCCAAAGCGTTTTCACATCATTTTTTCTATTTTTTAACAGCGATTTGTTACTGTTTTGAAAGACATAGACAAACTATCTTGTCCTGCTGATCAGGGTTCAGATCAGAATTGAGTCAGTGTGAGAGCGTGGACACAAGAGAGATTTTTGTTTCTGCTTTATTTTGCCAATCCAAATGTTAACTACTAGATGGTCCAGTCTGGACATTTAACTCAAAGCTCTCTTGTTTCCGTCTTCTTCTGCCAGGCTAAGTTGTAATCAAGGGAATCATATTCATGTAGGATGACTGGGGTGGTGGATGAGAGTGTTGTGTGTCTGACTTCCGGATGTTTTCATTACCTCATTCAGTCAGACATCATGTTCATAATGGGTTGTTCTGATTGGCTCAGTTGTTTTATGAACTGGGGAGACAAATGTTGATCAACACAACGGCAGAACTTTCTGAACTGAGATGTGAACAGCATGTCAAATGTCTAGAGCCGTGCTGGTGACATAAGTCAAGAGCTGTGAGCCCACACAGCAACAGTTTAAATCAGGGTGTTCTGGTGGTGTTGAAGAAAGTTTCAACAACACAGGATCAGTCATCATGTCAGCATGTCTTTCCCCCGCTGTTCTGGTAAATGTTTGGTACATGTTTTAACTAGCTAACCTTTTCTCTACTACAGAAAAGTACAATTTCTGAGCATATATGTGTTATTAAAACATAAAAGCATATGGCAGGATACCATTTATGCAACTTAAAGGAGATTGATTGCATTTTTTCATTTCATTGGGATCTGTGCATAGTTCTCATAGTGCTCTTCATATTGGGGGCAGATTACATGTTATACAAATTCATGGGGCATCTCAGAAGGGTTACTGCATTTATATTTAGGCTCAGCAGCACCATTAGCAAGACCGTATTTAGACTTCACAAGCACCAGCACTAAAATATTACACCTGACACATGACTTGAATGCAACGTTGGTGTAAGCATTCGGAGAAATTGTTGGGGCAGATCAATTAGGTTCTCATTAAGTCATAACATGTTCAGTTTCTCATTCAGATAATTGGCACTTTGTAGTGTTGCTTCAGAATGGTTAAACTTGTTTGATGTCACACAATTGGAGGGCAATTGGCCCTGATGTGGCCTCAGGGTGTTGAGGAGAATCCACAGTTTAGTATGTTTCTGGAAAAAGCTTGAGGAAAGGCTTATTTAGGCACCATGACATGGAGACTGAAGTAGGAGGCAGAGGATAAAGAAGAAGCTAATCTTGTCAGCCTAAAGCCTGCTCCTCTTTCTGAATAACACTGCAGTTTGGTATTCTTTGTCCTGGCATTTAAATGGAAATATTATGAGACTTGGGCCTGTTGAGGAACATTTCACAGCTGTCTCTGCCCTGAGAGAAAGCAGACTATTCGGCATTAAGGATTCCGCAAATGTGCTGCATGTGTTTATCTGTTCTAATGACCTTAAGAGTATGGATATTACTAGCATACTAATTACCTGTGTGTGCTGTACTGCTGTTTTGCATTCAAATGGCTATTCAGGCACAACATACGTGAAGTCAATGCCATTTTCTTTCTTTCTCACTCACCACCTTTATTTGTTTGAATGAAATATAATGTGTTACATAGGAAATGTGCAAAGAAGTGGCAAAATGAACAAGGTTATAAAAATCTCTAATGAGCTAAACCTTCTGTCAGCATGAGAGCAAGAGGGTACAATTAGGTTGATTCGCAGCGATTAAGTCGTCATGCGTGTGTGTTCCAGTCACATCTCGTGGGTGACAAAAATATGACTCATTCACCAAGTAAGGCAACTCGTAAACCTACAGACATGTTTGGTGGCACTTGGTTTATGTATTGAAGTTGTAGCCGCATTTAGACTGCATTTTCAGCTCTGTTTGGGTATTTCCTAATTCTTTTTCTCACATTGATGGAGGCTACTAGTTGCCAAGAAGATCCTAAACTCACATCTGTAATTTTTTTGTACCTTGTTAATGTTATTCCATGTTCATAGATGAACTTGACTTGTAAATAAAATTGAATGTATTATAATTCATCCCTTTAAACACAAAAAGGAACAAATTCTTTGCCAGAATTGTTTGGTTCTTTCTGGTTCTTTAGAGTTTGTTAAATCTATGTAGTTCAATATCTTGTTGTCTTCAGCATTTTGCACCTTGATGCAAGTGTAGCTGCTCAAACTGCCACCTTCTTACAACAGCCACAAACAAAAGTGGCCAACCACACAAAAACAAACCACAGATCCGTAAAAAAAATCACTATAAAAGCAGCAGCAACAGAATATTTATTAACCTCAAAGGTGTATACAGTAGCTATTGATACATGGGTTCATTTTAAGATGCCTCAACATACCCTTTGCTGGGCATGTATTATTCATACATTTTAGCAGCACAATAAGCAGTTAGTAGATTTCAGGCTGCCAATCATTGGCATTCTTTAAGTGGTCTGGCTGCTCATTGAGTGGGAGATACATGAGGGTGGGGTGCTCCATCACTCTTCTCCTCTTCCACTAAAAGGCTCTGACATATCTCCCTGGAGGCCTACAGCCAGCCTGGTGCTCTCTGTACACAACTTAATGGCTGCTGTCACTGCACAACTCATCCATGATAGCCCGCTCAGCAGCAACCCAATTACCAGTTTTTGGAGACAGTTTTGATATACATGTAACATTGTAGCGGTATTACACGATGAATGTCACTGTTCTCAGTTGTTGTATTCAAAGCATGTGCTTATATTATATTCCCTGATATCTACATAGCTAATTCACCATGCACCTCATCAACGATATCTCCTATAAATTCTGGATATATTAATTTGTCTCTTAGATGCATTTTGAATGAAATGTAAAAGCCTAATGATCAATGACCTTGTAGGTGATTAACAACTTTAATTTACCAAAGCTAAGTGTTGCTTTTAAATGTGCTTTAGCAGGGATGTTACTATCACCATAAGGCCTGACTTCCACCACTGATTCTTACTGTCGACATCAAGAAAACATTAAGTCTGTCATTCTGTCAAGTTCTGTTCAGTAAAGAAGTTGTGCATCCAAAAACTGCTTACTGTTAATTACTCAGTAGCCTATTATTTCTTTAGGAGATTCTGATTGCATCTGTGGTCTTTGTTGTCTCTTAAGGAGGTTTTTAACAAGGAAGTCACATTTAGCAACTGCTGATTCTTCAGTCAGTGACAATGGTGATTCAGTTAAGTCAGTTCACCTTTAAGATCAAGCTAGTGTGTTTGTATATGTATAAAAGCAAACATCTATCCCTGAGCTTAAAGGTA
This sequence comes from Datnioides undecimradiatus, assembly GCA_008933995.1. NCBI lineage: Eukaryota > Metazoa > Chordata > Actinopteri > Lobotiformes > Datnioididae > Datnioides > Datnioides undecimradiatus. The sequence continues at coordinate 1,873,603 of WARS01000031.1, read as the reverse complement.
TCATGTTAGTTGAATGGGTCCCTGTTATGTGTGTATCTTACATGCACACACAAGAAGCAATTTATATATATATATATATATATATATATATATATATATATAGTACGTGGAAACACACAAAATAGATTATCATTGAATATATATCAGTCATTAAAACGTTCTCTATTTACACTGCTAAAAGATGGCCTGTTTTTCTTTCTAATATAATTATAGTTATGTTGCCTTGGTGGCTTTTAAATTAAATCAGACTATGAACGTGTTCATATACTGCTGGAGACCGTTGTTGCATGTCATTTCTAATTTCCTCCTTCCTTTGTTTGCTTTCATCTTTCTACTGACAGCTGTCAAATAAAGGCCTATAATTTGTTGTTGTATATTAACAGCAAATACTGTAAGAGTAATGTCTAGCAGACAGGTTTGACAGCACTACATTAGTGGCTTCTTTGTCACTGTTGTGTTGTTAGTGGACTCTAAACTGGCCAAAAATTTCAGGCTCTGTGACCAAATGAAGACACTTGAAGTCACTGGCTGGTCTGAATTCAGAGCAGTTTGCTGCCAAACTATCAGTATGCTGTACCTTCAAATAGCTGTCTTGGGGACTGCTCGGCACTGAATCAATATCCAGTTAATTTCAAGCTACACTCTGATCCTTCAGCAGTGGCTCATACATACAGGCGTGTTCTCTGGAGGAAAACTGTCGATGAACAGAACACCTGCTAAAGCCCAGGGACCAGATCAGGACACTGGACAAACCTGATGACTCTTTGTACATCAGTGACCAGAGTTTAGTGTCCCTTCTGTTATAATAACATTTCTTTGCTGAACAATTGATTATGTGACATGAATTGCACTGGAATAATTTCAGTGCATAGAAGGTCCCGCGTTAGCTTTTTGCATCTGTTGTGCAGATGTTGTGGAGTCTATTCTTGTGAAGGGAGATGTAAAATAGACTTACTGTACTGAGATCAAATCTTAATCTTACATGTGTGGCGACCTCCCATAAGGTACAAAAGGGTGAAATATGTTAAAGACTACGTATCTATAGGTGCCACATTCACCCCATGTATGTGCAACATCTTTCATTATTTGAATCAGTGTGAATCTTTATACCAGTCCATTTGCAATAAAAAGATCCAACTTCTTTCAAAAACTTGTCTGAAAGGAAGCACTCAAGCAATTAAGTTTCCCTCACAATAATTAATCTGTGAAATCCATTATTTCTGTCTTCACTCTGTGATTCACAACGGCGACACAGTAATTGCGTTCCATAAGCTTGACGACCATAGGTGCTGCTGAAGGTCTTAAATGCAGTTTTTCCTCTTAAAGGACATCAACTTGGCACAGCAAATCGAGATGGTTTGTTGTTGTAGAGAACATGTAATCTATTAACATAATGTTCATTTGAGTCTTGTCAGCTCAACGACATTTGTGGGTGTTATCATTTCTCTGCGACTCTTTTGCAGAAGTTATCTGCATTCACCGTCTTTCATCTTTTCAGTCAAAGGAGTGAAAAGTGTGTCTATTTGCAAAATAGCACAGCAACAAATTTCAAAACGTTTTTCCTCTCAACAAGCCAATAAGCACATTATTGGAGTGAAATGGGAGTAAAAACAGTTCAGCTGTTAAATGCAATCCTAAAAGTAATGACACAGCATTTTGTCATGATTCTTGAGCTAATTTGCACCTGGATTGAATTTTAAATTGATTTATTGATTGTAGTTTGAGCCTCCAGTCAGGATGAATTCAAGGATATCTTTTCATTTTGGAATAAAAGCCAAGAGTTGCTTATGTGCACAAATTGAATATACTTTGGCCAAAGTTTTGAATGGGCTAAGTTTTATGATTGAGTTCAAGTCTTGACAAAGTCCTAGTTAAGGAATGTCATTTTTAATTTAATGGAGTTTCTTTGAAATTACACAGTACTGAAAAAAACATTTGCTCACCACTTCTATCTTGAAGAAAGTCAGCCTTTTCAGTGTTGGAGTGGATTTGATAATGATAGATGTTTTAATTGCAGTACGGATAGAAAACATCAGCTTTGTCACATCATCATTTGCTATAAATTAAAAAATGTAATATTTTTTTGTAAACAAGGAAGGATACAGTCATTAATATATTTTGTTTAAACTTGTACAAGATGTATTCTTACATATATTACACATACATGAACAGAATATTGTAATGATAACTACAACAACAGCAGAATAAAACAAAATAAGAAGCTTTTTCACGGGGCGATAAATTAATTGTGCACATTTAAGAGTTATTACTGCATTATTTTGAATTCTGAATCCCAAAAGGCAGAGCGTTTGTCTAAGTTCTTAAAATGTCAAGATAACAGAGGATGTTTGTTGATATTAGATATCATTCAATATTTGTGGATTTCCATCATCTTAAAAGAAAATACTGTGGCTACAGAGTGATTCCCTGTTAGGGAGAGATTCTTTTGCTGATTGATAATCCTTGAACTAAATGCATGGTGCGACAGAGGCTAATGGGGTGAAGCAAGGAAAAAAAGCCGGATGTGGAGAATGAGCAATAGAAAATGATGAATCTAGCCCAGCTGTTTGCCAAGGCGGGAGGTTTCTGAAACTATTGCTGATATGAAGTCGGCTTGGATGTCATCCAGTAGGGCTGAGTGTTATTTATGACAACAGCAGGAATCACTCGCTCATCATCAGACAGAGAAGAGTCCTCACCAAGCTACACCAGAATCAACTGAAAGCAAAAAGTTCAGGGAATTTAGGCAACTGGAGCCAACTCCATTAATTATACTTGTTTTGTCAAACACTGTGTCCACTTAAGCACTGCTTGTCGCTGATGATGTGCTAAACTGACTGCCCTAGTGTTTGTATATTTGTGTGCACAAGTGTGAGCTGATAAAATGTTTGGTACATTTTCAAAGTACAGTTCCTGCTTTTATCTTAAAACCCCCCATTAATATTGTTTGTCTCATACACTGACTTTGATGTATTGTCAAATATGCACTCAACTCCCACAAAAGAGAGTTCTCAGAGAAATGTTTCACAGTTGGTAAAACTATGCATATTTTCACAGCAGTTTGGATTAAAACTTTTTTTTATACTTTGTAAATGTCAACAAAGTCATTAAGTTCATACTGGGTTCGTAACCCCCTATTTAACTTGTTGTAGATGCAATATTAATCTGTAATAATAAAATATGTTAATAATTGCAATGTATGTAGTGTGTATGTAAAATGAAGTAGGGCAAGAAAAAATAATCTTTTATGAAAAGTATCAAATTATATTATTTAGATTTATACTTATATTAGATATTATTTTAAAAAAGCAAAACATAATACAGTGAAGCCTAGTTAGCATAATGCACTGGGGAAAACAGCTGCAATGAGCATGTACCTATATACCTGCACTCAGTTGCCTGTTTCTTAGGTACACCAAGTTAAAGCAAATGCAGCCTATAGTCCTGTACATGCTTCCTTCATGAATGTAGTTTGCTATTGAACTGCATTGCTCTATACAAAGTGGTGTTTCTGTTGTTTCGCTGATATAAAATGGGGTGGGCAAAATAATTGTTTCACAGTTCAACAGCACCGCAAACTGACCACCAGTATGTCTCTGTCATGTAACAGCCATGGATCACATATAACATTCTGAGCAAATGTGTTTTGTACAAGTAGAATGCCTTATTAACGTTTACTTAATAACAGATGTATAAGAGCTGAGAATGTCTGTTGGCACAGTCAGCCTGTCAGGTGGTGTTTAATGTTCCTATTAGTCAAGTCATTGTAGGTTTCACTGAGAAGGGCTCGTGTTGCAGGGAACAGTTCATCCCCAAATATATAAAAATCTGTCATTATCTCCTCTGCGTCAGTGAAAAGACAGCAGTTCTTACAGCTTCATCACAGTTTCCCGCTGGCTCTACCAGATTTCCTCTTGGATTAAACCAGAAATGCTTGAGTATTAACTGATCGACAGTCAAAACACTGTTGCCTATTGAGAGCACATTAAAATCAGCCACATAATAGGTCTGGTATACTGTAAGACAGTGGTTCCCATCCTTTTTTAGGCCAGCGTGATTATCCATGGTCCCTTACCACTGCCTGTCACCTAAAATGTAGGCTAATTGTATTCCCTGAATATTAATGTTGATTATTATTCTGTGTTATATTGTTACAAAGCATGTCACTGAAAGCCAAATAACAGAACTGATGTAACTGGACTGTTAGAATCTTATTATCAGCAAAAAAAGTCTTGCCAGTCGAAAGTATATTTGAGTGTTTAAAGGTTAAAATTTTAACATTCAGCCATGCATTAGGTCTCATTATTGATCACACAGCCAATCAGAATGCATTGTCATTGATTGTTCCAACAGAAAACAAGAATACCAAGAAAGAAGTCTGAGGTTACTGGAAGGAAGCATGGACATGGCTATAGTTAACTCACAGTTTCTTTTTGATTCCAGGCAAATTAAACCAGGTTAATGTCTATTGTTTTGGGATTTCACATTTCCTTTAATTCATAAACTTATTAAATTTGTTTAATGAAGACTCTGAAATTTCCCCTGTCTGTTTAAGTGTCATTACCATTGGCATTGTTCTGGGTTGGTTCATTTGCTGTGTCAGTGTCCATGTACCTACCTTGTTTCCATGTGCTTACCTTGTTCTTTGAGATTTTGGATTTCTGTTTCTTGATTATTGAGTACCATGCCATGTCTGGACTGATTACCTGGATTTTGACCCTGCCTGCCTTGACCATCTGTAACCTTAAGCCCTGAAATAAACTGTGTAAATATCTTTGCCCCTTGTTTGTGTCTGTATTTGGGTCCTGCTCTCTCACCTCGTAACCAAGCCGTGATACCATGTTGGTAAAACTTTGTAGATGATAGACTAAATGTTCCCCATTCCCACCAAGGTAGCAAGGGGCTGCAGAATAAGCTACAGAAAGCAGACAGAAACACTGAAAAACAAAAGTTCTTGCTATGAAAATGATACATGATCTCAATGAGTAGCACAGGGGAGGAGCTTAGAACGTGAGGTTATAAGGTGTGTTCTGTTCACCCCCTTTGTTTGAGACCATGCAGCCACACCAGGACCTGTTTAAGTCCTGTATGTTCCTCTAAACTAATGGACGCATTAAAATGTGAGCTAATTATTTTCATTGATCTTGTCTTTTGTAGTATACATGGCATTATTTGTTTCATGTATACTTTTTCTACAGAAATCATCCTTCATCGACCCTGAAATTGACTGAAAGAATGGTTAAATGGCTCTTGATACCTTGTGTTTAAATGTGCACACCAGTCAGAAGTTCTATAGTTAAGTTTATAGTCTGTTACAGCCTCCTTTCAAAAATATTGCTTTCAACATTGCTGAACACCCCCTGGAGGTCTTTGGCACCCTTGCTGTGAATCGCCACGTTAAATCAAAGGACCATATTTAAATGATATATAGCACATATTCTTAACCGAATGGCACAAGTGTGTTTAGGGTGTGTTCTCATCTCCTGTCTTATTGAAACAGAACATGATCTTAAACTATTTAAATGGTGCTAAGGGGGCAAGTATGTGGCCTTGGCCCAGTGGACCTTCTATCTCTGCCATCTCCCGATCCTCTGTTCCGTTCTGCTGCCTGCATACAGCAGGGTGCCAGTAATGGGCCTGACCACAACTCGAGACTAACTCACCCACAGGCATATACATTTAGTACTTAGGGCCCAAAATGTGTTACAAGAATTAATATAAAAATACAGCCAAAGAGGTCGATGTTTAGATCACTGTTGTGAAATTCACTACGTCAGAATGTCCCTTTGGAGAAAAGAAGATTTTGCCCTTGAGGAGTTGGTTGTTTCACACTTTGCATATTTAAGGAACCAATCTCATCAGCTTGTAGGATGAGATTTTTCATATCAATCCCACAGTGAAGCAACATCATAGAAGTATGTTGTTCTTTACAAGGTAGCTAACTTGTAAATGCTAAAGAGACTGTAACCATCTTTCTAGTCTTCCGACCACTCAAAGTGCTTTTACGATGTCAGCATTTCACCCATTCATACACCAATGGGAGCTGCTTATTGGAGAGGAAACTAACCAATCACACCCATTCGTGCACTGCTGAAACAGCTAACAGGAGCTGAAGAGTGATGAAGTACATTAAGTTTACCAAATACATCTCTTTGCCATTGTGTAGCCTAGCAAAAAGTGAGTCAAAGGTGATCGGAAGAGCTGCAGATGAGTGGTGGGTGGGGATGGAGGCAGGGACTATGTCTGCCAAATAAAACAAAAGTGCAGACTTACATCTAAGACACGAAGGTATTTTTTATGGAAAAATGTCTAGATATGTAATTTTGATGGACAGAGATGAGTTTTCAGGGGTTTAATCAAGGCCAGGAGAGGAACTTTAAATTATTAGGTTTGCTCTCTGCTGCCTAGCCAACTAAAATAACTGCCTTAATTTACTGCCAGTCAGGGTGTCGGATATTACGGGAGACAGCGTGGCACGTTTTCCAATAAATACCAGTCTCTCTCGCTCCCTCTCTGCTTTTCTCTCCTCTTCCCTTTTATCTTCGGCATCTTCTATATTGTGCTGGTGAATGCACTCGGTGGATTCTTTTATTTGCAGTCAGATGAATGAATTCAGAATGCATTTCAGTGAAACAGATTAGTTTTAACTCTTTTAACTCTAAGACTTTTAAGTCGACCTCTACATAATTTACTACTGGTTATATACAGTCATTCAGTTTTAGGTGGGTTCCAGGCAAGGGGCTTATAGCCCCAAAATAAAACCACACTAAAATGAGAAAAATACAGGTGATACAGGTTTTCCCAAGGCGTAGAAGAACAAGTTTTGTCATAACTTTGAGGCTGTGATGAAACTTTAACTCTACTGTTGACGAAAGGAAGACTTGCAGCTTTCCCTTGAACTGAAACAAATGATTTTCTCTTAGAAGTTGGTGAAGATAAAGAGAGGATGTATATAACAACTGAGGAAAATGGATCTGTTTGAGTAAATGTTGACTCATTTTTCTGTACACACAGCATTCCACTGTTAACATTTTCCACTATCCTCTGCTAGAAAGCCCAGGATCTAAAGAACAGCAACGACAGCTAACAAAAACATCACACTGTGTCTGTGATTGACTGATTAAAATGCCATAAATGCCATTTTAGGTAGGATAGTTATGAAATGCCATGAGGTTGAGGTACCAGAATTACAGAACACATTTTGAAATGAGCTTGCGTCACATGAGACTGATCATTAGCTCCAACATATAGGACTACATTTGCAACATGAGATAATTTCTTCAGTTTGACACATTTCATACTTGAAAAGCTTGAGCTTGAAAAGAGTCATTCGTGAAAAGTAACACTGCCAGCATTTGCGGTTTCTGTGGGAGCAGTGCTTGCAAATTGCCCTTGTGAAACCAAAAGCTCAACACTCCCCTTCTTTTCCAAAGAATAAAAGGGTAACCTATTTGCTGCACTGTTTGTTTATGTGTGTCTTCGCCTAAAGTTGACCAGATGGTGTCCACTGATAACTGTGGTGACATACAAACATTACACACCAAAGAAATTAGATTAGCCGGCTGGTGAATGATGCTTCCTGTCGTTGGTCCTGTAGATTTATGAGTCTGTTGTCCTCCGTTAAGGTCCTGTAACACTGTCCTGGCTAATACAAATACACTTGGGACTGTTTCCAGCAATGCATTGGTCTATTTTGTACCATTAGGGTAGTGTTTTGTTTTTTTGGGAAAGTGTTCTCTGCCTTGTGATATGTTCAGTGGTGAGGGAGATAATTGCCTTGACAGTGACAGGACAGATTTAATCCACCTACTCAGTTTTCCACCATGTTTACATTTCTCACTGGACCACAGAGATCTTTTGCACCAGTTGTGTAGGCTTGAGGTAATTTAGCTATTTTTTACAGCACTTTAACTTGGAAATAGATACTGTATGTATGTTTTTAATATATGAAGTGATATTAAGTAGATGGGCTTTTTTTAATTTAAGTTTAACTTGTAATTCCACAAAGGATTTTTCTTGAAATGCTTTCTTTCAAAACTTTAATCTGTCCTTTTTATATTATGTTAATAGCTTACAGCAGCAACCTCAGCACTAACAGCCACGACATAATCTGGTCCTTAAGCTTTGCTTCTTCAGCAGAAAATACTTAATGCAGATTCCCTGAGAGCTAAACTTCACAGTTAACCTGTAGTAATACTGTTTTAATGGAAATTCCCTGAAAGCAGGCAGTTTATTATGTTCACTGTTATACTTTTGCTATTACTTTTCCAAAGCAGACCATCACGCCTTCTCTGATGTCGCTGTAAAAGAGGATAACTTGTTTGCTTCTCTGTCAGCACAACACTGCAGGATGTGCAACCCCCACGGCTTCTCGTTGAAGCATTTTTGTTCTTTTAAGTCTAATTTGAAGGCCTCATATCGCAAAGTTGGTACTGCATCTTCAGGAGATTTATTGTTTTGTAATTTTCATCATAAGGTTTTTCTGCCCGAACAGGCTTTACGACTGACCGCACTTTTTCTTCTTTCAAGAAAGGAAAGCGAAACATTTTCAAGATTTAATGAACAGGCAACATTTGAAACAGGATGTTTTCTGTTTGATATTTGGAATAAAAAAATATCAAGTTATTTTCTATACGGGTTGTCACCATGTTATGCTGCAATATATTTATATTGTATGTTAATCAACCAATCTTACAATTAAAGCGTCAAAAGTAGATTTAAGAGGTCTAAATTTCAAAATCAAAGGCAGGGTTCGTGTCTCATCTGCTGCCAGGGACATAGAGCTGATGGGGAAAAGAGGGGCTGGGCGTACAGGGCCCTCGTACAAGACGTGAATAGGTGTGGATGCACTGAGGGGTCTACACAGGATGTCAGTGTGCAGGGTCCAGAAATTTGTGCCTTATCCCTGCATGTTGCATCAGTAAAGGTCAGAGGAATCTCCAGAGTTTTGGAGACGATCTAATACATGACTTTTTTTATTCTAAGCTCCACAGAGTAAGAAAGGCCAACCTTGTCACTGAAAAGGACATACAAGAATGAACCCTTTCAGGTGAGACTAAATAAAGAAGCAGAGACAAGCAGAGAACTGAAACTTTATCTGGTTGCACCATCCCCAATCCAGATGTCATGAAAACAGATGCCTCAAGGCCAAGTTAATGCCAAAATTCTGAAAACATGACAGTACTTTTTTTTTTCTACTGCACTGACGGCTCCTGTAGGATAGTGGTGATGCAATTCTTCCAGACCTAATGGGGGCAGCATAAACGCCTACAAGTGTTCTAGTCCTCTTAAATGCAAAAAGAAAGACAAAGAATGCCTATGAAAGAACAGCAACACATACGAGAGTTGTGCATGACTGTGCTTCGCATGTGAGGGAATCGTAATACATTCAGCAGTTTGCAAACGGTGCCTAAAAGTTTCAGATGACAGAAGAAAAGACTTTAAAGGTGAGCTCATGTAACATTAAGAAAGGATCCAAAGTGTTATTCGTCTTATCCTGGCATTGCTGTGTAACAACTAAGTTTTCATAGAGCGTTAGCTTAAGCTACCGTGTTTAGACTAACATGCTGTTACCATAGGGCTTTTTAGTATGCTCTGTATCATCTGTCATGAGCATGTTAAATAAATATTTCCAGTCTAATGGTTTTCCGCAGTGTCAGTAAATTATGTAGAGTATGTGTTTTTGTGCAGCCTCTGCTGTATTTATCCCTACCTGATAACTAAAGTTTCATATTTTTCTTTTCCCAGTATCAGCCAGAGTAAAGTGTCGACCAGGAGAGGCAGGAGCAAAGCCTGCAGACACACACACAGTCAATATCAGCCGTATCAGAAGCTTTCAGAGGCACAGAAAATACATGTTTTGTTTCAAACTGGGTATCAAGAATTGTGGAATTTCACTGGTGTTGGTACCGACTACCACTAATGTCTATGACTGTGACATATGTTGTCGCGAGTAAAGAGGGCATGATACAGTCTTTGGTTAACATTGGTCCTTATGTGACAGTAATGGATTCATGTTTTGTTCTTCATGAGTATTCTGTCTTAGTAGACTTGAAGGATATTGTGCTGTATACAGTACACTGTGCAACAGTAGAAATGTGTCTGCAGGTAGAGATTTGGCAAAAGTGTTCCCACTGCAGGAAGTATCCGCCAGTGGCCCTGCTATAGATTTGGTCCAGGCTATGTAACCAATTAGAGCTGGATTCCTGTGTGATCCCATGATTTCTCTTACAAGTCCAGCTGCTCCACAAGGTAATCTGAGTTAGGCAGCAGGACTGCTTTACTCCATTCACCATCACCTGACAGTGCCTGTTGGTGATGGTAATGGACCGCTAAGCTGGTTCACTAACTGTGGCCTTTAACCTATTCTTGTATTTTCCTGACGGTGACTTCTTGTGATTATGCAAATAAGACATTTTAAAAGCACCACAAAAAATGGAAGTTTTGAAATAAAAACTTTTACAGTGCAATTATCACAGGATTTGCCCCTGTATTTCGTGACCAGTCATGGCTGCTGTAAACGCTTTGAGTTTCTATTATTTATTATTTGAACAGCAGTTTCATTGAGACAACAGGAAGAAAAAAAGCATAAATAACAGGCTACCAGCCCATTTAAGTCCTGTTGCTTTTTACTCCCAGAAAAAAAAAATCTATAAAAGGGGAAAATTATAAGGTACATGCTCAATAATTGAACCATTATGTTTGACGTATTTATATGTTGTTTCACATGAGGGCCAGGACAAAGTAAAGAGGAATGAAGGAAATTATTTATTTCAAGGAATACTGAGCCTGAGACAGCAGAGTCTTAAAGGATGAGAAGACAAACCTGACAGAAAAGATAAAAATTCTTTGGAGGCTGCTCCAAAGAATTTTCTTCCCTAGAATGGTTAGGGACAGGGTGACAATGCCTAAAAGACTAAAGGGAAAGGTCTGTGAAGTCTGATCGGAAGAATAAAAGATGAGGTGAAGTGAAAAAAGGCCCTACTTGTCACGACAATGACAGCTGTAACATTTCACCACAGCTGTCATCGTCAGTATTTCATTGACTGTAGTCAAAAGCGTTAAAAAAAAAAAAAAAAAAAATCAAGACTACAGCATTAGACGCAGGGCAATGATATCCGGAGATGCAAGGCAAAAGGAAATTCAGCAGTGACATTAAGTGACTTAAGAATAGCAACACATCTAAAATAAAAGCCATTGCATTATAGTGGCTAAAAAACAGAAATGGTTCCAGATGACACTCAATATTAAAAAAAAAAAGAAAAAAGAAAATCTTGATGAAAAATTCAACTATAGTTGACTAAAGACAGTTTTTTTGGCTCTCAAGATATCAAAACTGGAAAATGGAGGAACACTTGCAGCACAAAGAGTGGGCAGCAACACAGTCAACATTTATATCCATGCAAACATTCAATCCTTACCCAATTTTAGTTTTATTACAACCTAGATGTCAACGTCTTTTGAACTGAAGACAAGTCTGGAACAATGCTAGCAACTTTTTTAAGGCTGTGCCTCATTTTAGACAAATGCTTTGCAGTTAGTAATCTGGTTTATTATTATTTCTTTACAATTTTATTTTAATTGGTAAGCATGCTTACATTACAGTAACCAACAACCTCAGGTAACAGAAGGATATGAGGGTTGTAGCCTTTTTTGATCACCTCATTACTTCACTACTGAAACTTCTACCTCCCCATTGCAGTATTTTGATATTAAACAAATGCATGAAATTACTGCTTCTTTAGCAAATGAGATGTTGATGTTACACAGACCGCAGCCCAAAATACATGAGAGCACCATCAAAAATGTTGTACTTAAATCTGGTTAGAAAGCCCTCTAATGACTTGCGAATGATACTGGGTTTTATACTGTGTGCCACCTACGAAATACAGAAAAAGTGGGAAAAAAGCAGGCATAGAGGCAAGCACAGACACTGATGCATTGTCACAGGTAAAGCGAGATGGAAAGCTGAAAAATATGAAGGATTGGATTTGGTTCAGTTGGAAATCCCCAGGAGATTTGACCAGGGTGGAGCGGGAGTAGTGGCATTCTGGGAGACAACTCAAATGCCAAAGCATCAGCTGAACCTGACACAGTCTTCCTGTCTTACAAGAAACTTGCACAGACCAACTGTATTAATGTTCAGAGATGTATTAAAAGGACCGGATTCCCCAAGCAAGATATTACCAGAGGTTGCCTCACACCCTTCCAAACTGTATTCTCTCACAAGAGCTCTATTTGAAGATATATAGAATATAACAGACTCTGCTTTTGCCCACCCTGTTGCTTCCTCTCAGAGAGGTTTCACCACCCTCAGGCGCCTTCGAACCTGGTTATGCAGAGCCTCCCAAAAGATGCTTCCACACCTGAGTCATTCATTTCCATGGAGATACAGTTTACCCAGTTATCACTTCATTCCAAGATTGTAACTTTGACTGGTGTCACCCCCAAGCATCCCATTAATGAGAAGAGTCTTGTGGACGTAAATCAGAGTCATCATATTCATCACCTCAAGTGCTGAAGTGATGAATATGAATTGCATCTTGCAGGGGGCTGTGCATCTTCTCCTGCAACTCCAGGACAGAGTGGGTTGTGCACAACAAATGCAGCTTTAGTAGTGTTCCTTGTCTTAACTCAGAATCTCAATAAAGCCCAAAGTGTATAAACTGCAGCTTAAAGATTTGGCATCTAGAACCATATCTCAACCTGACACATTCCCCTTCATCCATTATTAAAACCCATAAATAAATGTACAGACAGAAAATCATTTTATGATGAATAACTGCAGTTAAGCTCTGTCGCAGTTATGTACATTTACACTGCATGAGAATACACCCAACTGAGTCCATAAAACCTGACAATTTGGTGCACATTCATTTATCTGTGTGACAAGTTAAAAGGAACAAATAGCTTTATTTGTGTTTGCGCGTTGTTGGTCTATAGAAATTGCTGCAGCTGAACTGCTTTTTACATAAGATAATGCTAGAACAAAATAAATATATAATATAAATTAAAGACTTAATGCATTTTTTTTAAGCAGCAAGATATAAATTTAGGTTTCAGAGGTCAAACAAGCATTTGCTTAAACCACTGTCGTACTCATTGGAAATGACCTACAGTAAAAATCCCACTGTCATTATAGCCAGCAGCTTTACCTTCCTTGTTACATGAGTGTGCCGCATTCAGGAACAGTAGACACCATCTGAAAACATTTTGGTCGTACCTTATACAACAAAGTGGACCTTTCACATTGGCTTAGTTTTATCTAATACTTCGTCCACCTGGGGGCAGGGGAAACAAACATCAAACACAATATTGACATATTATCACCATGTGTAATTGATTTGGTAAACTTGTTTGCAGAAGTTGCTTATTTACCCATCAGACACTGAACAGCATTAATTTTTGACCAGTGTTCAGTCTACATTATCTCTGTTTTTAATCCCTGCTGAATATCTGGAAAAATATCTCCCTCTTTATCTGCTAAATGCCGCATTAACTGGCTACTCATTAACTGTTTGCTATGTGGTGCTGGGCATGAAATTGTTTATTGTCCTGCAGCAGGAAACAAGGCTGATGAGAGCAGTGAAAGTGAAACGAAACAGTAAAGTCGTGGGTCATACGAAACAAAACAATGAGCTGAAAGATGATATAAAGACCCATGGAGCTGATAATAATGATTATTAACGGATAACAGCTGCAGTTCATTGGTGACATAATAAATTATTACAGCTGCATAGTATTCATACACAATATAGTATTAACTTAACAATTTGGTTTTAGGAATACTGTGTTCATATCTAGTAGTCATTAATGAAACGTGTCTAAATTGCAAAACAAATACTGCCTTTCTGTCACAGAGATAAACAGTGGAGACTCTGTTGCTCGGCCTATGAATTTTAATGCTGTACTTTAGAGCTAAAGGTCACAGGCTTATGTAGGGGTCCTGTTAAGTGTTTCTCTCTGTGTGTGTGTGTGTGTGTGTGTGTCTGTGTTGAATATCATTCTCTTACTGATAGACTTGATAAATCTAATCTGCCAATGTAACTGCTTTTGTGAAAACAGCAAGACTGTCACAGGTAAATAGTTTATTGTTTTTTTTAATTACAAACCTAAATCGCTGAATTTGACAAAAAAGATTAGATTTAAACCCATAAGATGCAACTTTTTGCCTCGGGGCAGGAAGAGTGTTGTTATTCTTGCATGCCTCCACCGCAATTGGTCAAAATTCCTACCCCAACACTTGTCACTCATCTTGATGAGCTGTCGTCTCTGAAACAGCATCCATCCTGAGGTGGCTGGCATCAATAAAGCTCACATCAGGCGTTTCAGAAGAAAGTAAATTGCTTGTATTCACCTTTGCTTTTACACGGCTTCTTTGCCACATGTTTAGCATGTTGTTAGCTTTTTAATAGTGTTGTTATTGCTTTGACTTCACTGCACTTGACTGCACTAAAAGCCAGCAGACCACTTTGTGCACAAGATGTGTGCTCAAAAACCACAGTGTCTCATCTCTGTAAGGCCACAACTTTGACCAGCCACATTTTAAGCTCCCCGAAACTGAGTATTTGATAGAAAAATAATACATATTAGGTGAGATTTGCCAATTCAAAGTCACTTGTCATGTGTAAGTATTGAAATTGTTGCAACCAACCAGGATGAATCTATGAGACTGTCTACCTACTGTACTTGAGCAGAACAACTGGAGGTGCAGCTATGTTTTCAGATGGTGCTGTTCCACAACATAGCCTGGCAACAACTAATTTGGTGTACCGACTTATGTTGTGCGATCACTAGCGGGACTGACTCGCATTAGATCATGAGAGCATGCTGGTCATTGTGTTGTGTAACAACAACCCAGTTGCTGCACCCACCTCTCCTGCTGGCTGGATTTGTTGACGGCAACTTCTTCATACTTTATTTGTATAATACATTGATTATGTGATTATCACGCTGTCTTCGAGTGGAACAGCAGTTGTTGTCACATACCACCTACAAAACTGTTTTACTAGGAAGCCCTGTTTCTAACTGTAGTACTGTATTTGTTCACCAAGCTAGAATGGAGACATTTGTCTTACCCTTTTGGTTTGGGCTCTGTTAGCCTTAAATGGTAGGTTCAGATCTTTTCCAGTCTATCTTAATAATCACATTCCATACATTGAAAGTGTTATTGTTTGCTAAAATCATCCCTATGGACACTCTACAGAGGTAATGCTACTCAGCCAGCATGGACCAGAGGAATGATTACAGCAACCATCAAATCTTGTGCATATGGGATGTGAGTGCTGTGTTAAAAATTTGAAGCCTATCCTCTAAGAAGTATAATTCCAGTCTGGCATCCTAGTGTTAATACCACACACTGCTAAGAAACAGCAACACAGTCTATGCACATTAATTCTTTTACCCTTCACAGACTATAATTTTCACCAGTTTAAAACACTTAGTTGTTACATTTGTAACACTTATATGTCAGGTGGTAAAGCACTGGCCCATGGCTGTTGTTATCTACTAAGAGGTTACCATGGTAATTGTGCTTTAGCACTGAAGATCTCACAAAGCTACAAACGTGCAGTAGTTTTTACACCACTGATGTGAGGGCAAACGTTAATTGTTGGCTACATTTTTGACAACATGTCATATGTGCAGAAATACACTGAACTATCAATTTTCACCACAATACTAGTATAAAAATTATACTTTATACCTCTTTTAATACAACGGCAAACAGAACAGTTAACCTCGGTCATGACCTCTAACCAAGTGTCTTTCACTCTTAACCTTGTAGTCATTAGACCAAACCAACGCTGACTCAAGTGACAACAATTAAAACAATTTGTCAGACTTTGTGCCGCTCTCTCTGGTGCTTCATACACCTTCTCTCACATAAGCAATAGTACAAACCCTGTAAACAGACTTAAAAGGCAAGGCATGAAGGTAAAATCTAATGTGGATCTTGGCAGCTTCAGATCATGTTGCATAAACATGCCCATCATACAATTGAAAGTGACATGCTCCATTTGTGATTGAACAAGTAAATTGTAACGCCGAACATCTTGGGCAACAGAACATTCACTCATATACTGAGCCACAAATTTTGATGTTATGACGATTACTTTTCATCCTTAGCCACACTCTCTGTAAGGCATCAGACCCTATTTACAATAAGATTCAGATCCCTAATTACTAAGCCTTAGGACATCATTAATTAGCTCAAAACAATTTTAATACCAGGAAAACAACCACCTGAAACTATTTTGAATAATGTATGATACATAAAAATGGCGCACACTGCAACAATTTGAATAAATTATTAAGGCTTAAATGGATATCAGAGAAAATGAAGGTGTTCTGTTAAGGATCAGAGGAAACAAATTTGCACTGACATCACGGCATGTTAACCTGACACAACGGATTTGAATAACTGTATAATAAATACGAAGCAAATACAGGGTGAAATCAATTTGTATCAGATGTTACCTGCACACTGTGTACTCTTGTTAGGTAGCTTTATGCGAATGCTCACATTTTCTATTCTCAATCTCAGTGTCGATGGTAAAGTTCATCAGTGTGATTGTCTCAAACAAAGCCAAAAGAATGAAATTTGTTGAAATAGTAGCCGCTCCTGCTCTGCTGGTTTATTCTAAATAATTCCTGTCAACAATGGATTGATGCTCCTCTGACATGACCTTTTCCATGTTGTGTGAAAATGATTAAGGAATGGGCATACTGTGATTTAACATTTGAGCCAGCATGGAGTTTATTGATTGTGTCTTCACGTCTGAAATCATTAGCCAGCACTGACTTCTTGGATTATATTTGATTCTTTTTCGATCACTGTTCATTCTTTAACATACAGTGCTTTGTTATGATTATTACTATTATTATCATTACAGATAAGTGTTTTTTACATGCATTAATACTCAATAAAATTGACACATTGTCAGAAACTGAAGTCCACACTTACAGTGACTTACAATGTGACTGCACCCAAAGAACCGATCATTCGGAATAAATCCTGAAATGTTGTAGAGCACACTGGCTGACACAACATAGCACTTGGTAGTGTGACAGGAAAACAGTCCATTGTGATGGCCACAGATGTATTGTAAGAAACCTCTTACATCTGTGACTATGGCCATAACTTGTTATTTGTATGCAGCATTTTCAAACCAATGTGGATGGATGACATTTCTCTTTTTTTACTGTACTTTTCTCATCACCAGGCATTCATCGCTCAGTAACAACAGCCTGATTTAGGATCGACCTTTTAAATTGTACTATTTGAAATGACTGTACGAATGCTGAACTCCTTCAGCTGCAGAAGATTATCACTAAATCATTTACAAAATGAAGGCCATTGTATGAGATGTGATGCAAATTTCCAAATAGCTATTGGCACGTTAGCCTTTTTTGTGAGGTTTTAATTTTTTTTTTTTTTGGCTCAATTTTGCTTTTTAACTTTAATTGTGCCTAGAAAGATAAGATTCTCCTGGCAGGGTGTCTTGGTTAGACTGCAGAAATAGGATAAGGAGCCTGAACTGCTGCTCCATCAGCTTAAAAGGAGTCTGTTAAGATGATTTGGGCATATGATTAGGATGTCTCAATGATTCCTCCATGTGGAGATATTCAAGGCGTAATGAACAGGAAGAAGGCCCTGGGACACACCAGAGGTATATTATATCTGGGATTACAAGGTCTGGGAATGCCGATATCACTTAGGAGAAGCTGGAGGACATCGACTGGGGAAAAAGGACACCTGGGCTTCACTGTTTAGTTCGCTGCTACCACAGCATGTTCTCAGATAAGTGGAATAAAATAAATAGATGGGCGGATAGTCATTTAAGGTCCAACACAAGACTTTTCATGGGTTTCTTCAGTTTAAACATGCCAACATGGAAACTGCACATTTTCAAATGCCTTTTTAAGGCATATGATGTTACTCTCCATGCGTAACAGTTACATTTAAATGTGCTTGATGGTAAAGGTTTTGAAAAATATAATCCTTATCCTTATCCTATGTGTAGTGCTTTACCTTGCCCTGATTGCTGGGATATTTTTGGTCTCAGAATAGGTGTCAAAAAGCCAAGGTCTTCTATTTAAAAAAAAGAGTTTTACCTCTTAATAGTAATTGCACATATCTGCCTTAAACATCCATGAATTATAAGTATATGTTTAATTATTCATGTCCTTGCTTGCTGTGCTAATGTGAACAAAGTGACCTTATTTTTCAGCTGCTTACAGTGTGCCTCACATACAAGCCATGACATTGCATGCAACATAAGCACCAGCAAACACTGGCATAAAACCGTGTCGCTTGTTACTTTTAATACTATGAGTTGTGCTTTTAATTCTAATGCTACTTGTGATTTTTTTGTTTTTACATGCAAGAAAACAGTTGAATAAGACTTGGCCATAGATAACCTTTAAAGAGGGAAAATAACTACAGTTGCGAGTGTGTTTCCTCTGATTCTACCCCTTTCATCTCTGTCTGTTGTTTCATGGGCTTGATTAAACCAGTTCCTCTGAGGTGCGATCCATGGAAAGCCATCACTGAGACGTCCTTACCCATCCATCCTTTCGTCCATCCAACCACAGTATAAGGTAATGGCGTCAGTCAGCTGGTTGTCTTCTTTGTGCCTCATGGGTAGATCCTCTATCTATTGATTTTTATTGATTGGCTGATCTATCTTTAGCTCTAGCTGTCTGTCAGGTCAGTCTGTGTATGTATTCAAAGGCATATTAAATGTTGGGACATTAATATGCCATGAAAACGTGACATAAAACTGTGAATTAACGCTGTTTAGTGAAGCAGCAGGCCCTGAGTGTGAAAGCTCAGTTTTCCCAGTGGTGCACTGAGGATGAGTCATGATGAACCCTGTGCTGACTCCTCGTGGTGAGCTATCGATCCACTACCGGGATCACCTTCTGGCCATCTTCTCTCGGCCTCATTAGCAAGGGCTTATTAGCTGAGCAGGGCTATTACAGTGCTGTGCAGATGAAACCAGTGGTGAATGGGGAAAGCACATTTGATCTTGCCTGACTGGCATTGCTTTCCTAAATAGAAAAGAGTTGATAATTGAATAGAGCCAAAAACAGAGATGAGACACCTTGGGTACCATCAAAGGAAAATCAGTGTGTGCGTGCTAATTTGAGCTGATTATTCAAAGAAAAAGCATTTAACAGATGCCATTATGCCTGATTTTGGTGACTAAAATCTTGTAAAGTAAAACAAGGAGTCGCTGTCGTCCAAGTACATAAGAGATCTAAATACTGATGCGGCAAAGACACTGCGTGAGGTGAAAGGGCCTGTGTTTCACAAACAACTGGAAGTTAATTATAGCAGATGCAGCCACTGATTTGTCCCCCCTTCACTATCACAGCAGCAACAGCGGCTGTGACACACAGCTCATGGCGGCAATTAAGGTACTTTAAAACCCTTAGTGCTCTGACACAGACCATCTACTGCTCTTGGTAAGAAGTTCAACGGTTGTGGGTCTGCATACTGAGGGCCAAACTCTCCCACTGTGTATGCTGCTCCCAACTGCATCTAAAAAAACAAACATTTGGAAAATACCACAAAATGGTTAGTACAATAGTTCCATTATGATGGCCCTAGATGTATTATAATAACCCTGTCCTTTCATCCATGATTGTGTCCTTGACTTATATTTGTTTGACTCATTTTCACAGCACTAGACAGAGGCAATGGATAATGTGAGTGGATGAAATTTTATTTTCTAACTTTACTTTTCCCACTACTAATGCATTGCACTACCGTTCACCATGTATTCAACACTCAGTCGGACGGGCCTGTTTTTTGAATTAAATTAAATTAAATTAAATTAACGAATAACTAAACTTTAGTCAAGGAGACCTTGGTTTTTTTGATGCCTGAGGAAAAAAATATATTAAACACAGAACAAAGTTAAGCAATATACAGTAACTTCCCAAAAGGAGAAAATAGAGAAATTAATTTAATCACAATTGTTCAAAAGAGAAAAATAAGTTCCTGAGCCATCTCTAAATAATCACCAAATGTTTAATTTTCAGTCACTCTTGCTGTTCACAATCCTCCGAAAGGCAAAGACTGATTTCCCTCTTAATCTTATTAAACAAAGGCCTTGTATAAAAAGAATAATATGAAGCTAAATTAATTTCATTTTCCATTTCATTTAGAACACACAAATGACTGCGTCTCTCTTTCTCAGTAGCACCAAGATAATGTCCAGATCTGTCGCAGAGGAGTAATATCCTCACTGTGATTTAGGCCCATAGACATCTTTTGTTCTTGTTGTATAGTTTGTGTTTACTCTGCATTCATATAGGATTATTAAATTTATTTTTCAAGGCACAATAAAGTAGATATTTAATTGTGTTATGTAACTTTTTTTTTTTTTTTTAGTCAGTGTACATTTTATATGAGTCACTGGTTTGGCCGGTAGATCTGGCATTTCAGTCATTATTATCATCATGATTGAAACTCTTTTAAACTTTATTTGAATTTAATTATATTCTTTATCTAATTAACGCATGTGACGTTTGTGCTATTAATGGAAAAAAACCCAAGAAGTGCCAACACTGCCACCAGCAGCACAGCATGAACTCTCGTGCGAACAGCTCAAACTAAAAGATGCAGCGATAATACGATGTAAAACATTGATCCAGCAGAGACTGACAGCCAGGCAGGAAGAGAGAGCAGCAGCAGCAGCTGAGACAGAAATACAACAACTTTGGCTCTTCATATTCACTGTTTAATGGTTCACTGCCATCACAATTAAAACCACATTGGTTACAGTCACACAGAAAATGCAGTTGATTAAGATAATGTGCATTGACGACACTAAATCGGAGCTCAAAGTTAACCATCATAAATCCAAAGGCTGGTCGAAATGTTATTGATTGATTATTGATTATTACACAGCTGAGTGATTTCTCACAGCTGTGGTCGTCTTCACTGGAAATTAGTATTTTTCAGAGTCAGGGACAAGTCCAGCTAACGTGTTGGTCAGTGTCAGTTCTGGCAGCTGTTTTAGATTTAGTGTTAGTCCTCAGATGAAAATGCTCTTTCAGCGTTTTCAGTTAGACTAATGCAGGTGTTAGAAAGTAGAATTAAAAATAGATTTCAATCCACTTGATGAAGAGAATGATTTGTTCGATTACAGTTCAATTCCAGTCCTAGCTCTGTCAAGACCAGCAGCTTCTGGAGAAACTCAGACAAATGAATACACACATCCCCTGGATTGTTCACGACACAGAGCCTTCAGAGCCAAGCTTATGATTTAATTCTGTTCTGAGAAACCACACATTTGTCATAGTGTTCTTTTTAAAGATTTAGTCTTAGCTTATTATCGTCTTGCTATAGTCACAAAAACAATGATGAGCATTTTGTAATTTTTTATGTCACTGACAACATTAATGCTGTTGCAGGAGCCCAGTTTGGTAGCACAGATAATGACGTCCTATGGGCTTCCTTTTGGCAGTTTACAAAGCACTTGAGATGAGTCATTTTTGGCAAAGATTACATGACCTATTGGTGAGGGCGTTTTCTTTCATTATTTGTTGGTAGACTGACACATGGACCCTCTTGGAGCTCTTATGGTTAGCATGTTTTGGTGTTTTCATCTGTATGCTTGTGCAGATAGTCCAGGCAGCTGATAATGAGGTGGCAGAGTTGAACTGAACACATATACACTGGTAGTTAAGCAGAGATGTTTTGGTTAATCTCAGTTGGCAGTCGCCCTTTTTGACAAATGACAGATGAAGGCAGTCTGTGTGATTGTGGAAGTTATTTAGCCTCGAAACACTGGTCTAAAACTGGTTATCACACAGCCTTTTGGAAAACATGATATTAACGGACTGTTTCTGTACGCCTGCCATAGCGGAACTGTGACTGTGCTGTGTGGAGAAGCTAATTAAACCCAGCAGGACTAGCTAGATTAAGAAAACTCCATGATTTCTTGCATTGTTATTAGGAGAAATGCAATTATAAAATATGAAGCATTATGAAAACGGGATTTTTGAATTGGAAACGTGGTGGCAAAATTGGAAAAAAGGAAGAGATCAGCAGGTTGGCAGCTCACCATTACTTGCGTAACCAGATCGGTCTTAAGCAGTTCCTTGTTGGCCATTTGTTAGCGTGCTGCTCAAACTGTGACTGACAAATGAGGATTTAATGGTGAATATGACGATAAAAATAATGGCGCTGAACTTTTCATTTTTACCAAAGTCCAATTGTAATGACACAGACACAGCCAACACAGAATGGTAAAAAGATGTCAAAAATAATGCTTAGTTTGCGGATTACAACCTTTATGCCAGTGCAGTTTAATTGTTTTATTTTCAAAATGTGACAAGTTCCTCAGTATCTTCTGGTTTCTTGGTGAAAGGGCTTAAATACTTGCTTTCCATATTTCATGGTTCTGCAGGTTCCACATGTCAGGTACCACAGCAGAAAGTAGATTTTCAGGTTTTTAATCAGTTTCAAGAAGCTTAATAGCCTCCAAAAATTATTTTATATTATAGCATCAGGCCTTCAGACGCTATGCTCATGGACATAGAGTTGACCTGCCACCTTAAGCAACAGCTGTGGTTCAGACATATCCCCTTTAATTTGCCCATACTAGGTAATTCTAACCAACCCATGGAGAGTCAAAGCCAAATTACACATATTCACCTGTAGGAAAAAGTCCACTCCGCCCCTCTATTGAGAGTATCTGGCACCCCAGACTGCCAGACGCCCTGGCTGTTCGTTCCCTGCTGCTCACTTCACCGCAACTATCACAAAGCTCTGCAAGGTCATATTACACCTCAGTCCTGTGAGTATTTAAAGGGTTCATTTGCAAAAACGGATATCTCTGTTTTTATTTATTTCCTCATATTATTTTGCTGTACATTGGTCAAACTGCTTTTGGTTTATTCATTTTCAGAATAGCATTAATCGGTTTTGGCAAACAAACTTTGCATTTGTCATTTGTCTCTCACTCTCTTTAGTTGAAGTCTTCACAGCACAACAGACAGGTGTGACCTTCTGGCCTTCTGGCGCAGCGCAGCGCGCTCAGGTCAGAGGTCACTGGTGTTTGCCCAACTACATAAATATTAGATTAATATTATATTAAGGGGCGACTCTGAAATATCTTGTTGTACAAAGAAATCAACACTAGCTTCACTGAATGCAGCTAATTACGTGGTTTGTTTTCATAAATGTTTCTGTTGAGCGCTTGACTTGTTTCTAACTGTTGAGAAAGACAAAATGCTCGGGAACATTGGGGATGAAGAAACTGCAGGGAGCTGAACTCTCGCTTGAACAGTACACTTGCTGCTAACTTAATGTGTAAGGTTTGATGACAACAACCTCAGATTTGTTACACCTGACTGGAAACTGAGGGTATTTATCCTGGCTGATTTCATCTCTTTCTGCATCGCTCTGCAAAGACACAGTTATCAAAATACTTCAAATGAGATACGGAGAATGACTTTTTTCACTGAGGCAGCCGTCATCCTATACCTCCTGAAGGACTAATTAAACATTTTAAATGACTTTGTTCTTCATAGCACCCTTAAACTGACTTGTGTTCATGCTAAACGAATCCAAGACGTCACATTTGTCCTTAAATTTTGCGTGTATATGTGTCTGCAGTCAGCACCGCTGGTCTGATTACCCCTTTACATTTCACAGCCCTGAATTATGGCTATTACACTTTTACAGTGCATTTTAAAGTTGGTTTTAACAAGCCAGCTGTAGCTCCCAAAACCACAAAAACACACTGCTGAAGTGTTTGTGTGAGACATTATTCAATGCAGTTTTCTTTTATACTCTTTCTATAATCTTTCAAAATATAACAAGATACTTTTATTTTTACATTTTCCTCATTACCACAAGAGAAAAATGTCTGTCTTTTTTCAACAAAGGTGTCTGGTTCTCAGAAACATTCAACATGTTTAGGTAATGACATACTTTGATGCTATGGTGTGATAAGTCTGTTCTGTGCTGCCATAGGTGATGTATTATTTGTGGCTCCTAAAGTTAAATGAGGTTAAAATCATCTTCATAAATATAAGACCCCATTACAGCTCTGCCCTGCTGAAAGCTTTGTGCTATTGTGTGTAAGAATAGCATGAAAGGCTGTGCAGTTTAGGCAAGAAGAGGTTATTAGAAGGAAGGCAATTCCACACAGCTCAAATAAACACTGTCTGTCAGGGATGTCTTTTTTTTTTTTTAAAAAGTGAAATTAGTCAAAAATAAGCAGTGTAGGACGTAATTAGTAGAAATCAAACAGCACGTGTATGTGGTGAATGACGCAGGGCAACTTTCACCATGAAATGATCTATGTGTGTGTGTTTCTGTGTGTGACAAAAAGCCTGTGGGTGAAAAATGTTGATAGCTGCTAAGATGCCGCTCCGGGTCAGTCCGATCGCCTTTGTCATATTACTTCCATGAGGTGATTATCGTCAAAAGGCACTGAACGGTCAGCGGGGGTTCTGAGAGTTTCGTGGACCAACCGCAGACTGGTCCCCATAAAACACAGTAATCTGGTCGAAGTGGAGGTTTATTCCGCCTACACTGCCCTCCCTCTCTTCTTCCCTCCCTCCCTCCCCCCAACATGTGTCTGCACACTAATGCGCTATGGTGAGCGTTACCAAAGATGCATGAAGGCAGAGGACAGTACGCGCCCCTGGATGCGAGCAGCTGAAGTCGCAGCCACTCCACTCCATGTTTTGCCCTGCCCTTGCGCGCTCCACTCGCCGTGCAGCGCGTGTCTCCGTTGCATTCCGCCTGTTCCTCACACCGACACTGAACACAGGACGCTGCTGCTGTGTGTGTGCGGGAGAAGTTGTTGGCACAGAGAGCGCCAGGTAGTAGCCGCTGTCCTCTTCACGCGGATCGGTTCAAGCTGGGATCAGTCGGGACGACTTCTTTTTTTCCTTTTCGAGGAGGAAGATAGGAAGCTTTTGAAATGAGGCGGACGTACAAGAATCTAAAGTGAGGAGTGATTTTATTTTTTATTTTTACTGTTTTGTTTTTAAATGAACATCTGACATCCATCACGGGAGAAATACCTCTCAATCAGCCCGCTTTTGGATTGCTTGTGTTTTTGGCCGGAGCTCGTTATCTCCCTGTGAAACATTACCAAGGATTTCACTGATGTATGCGATGTGGAGACTGCAAGTCGCCTTATGTACTCTGTCGGTGCTGCTGTCCCTGTCATCTGCCGGTGAAAGCAAAGCGCGGAGCTGTAGCGAGGTTAGGCAAGCTTATAACGTTAAAGGATTCAGCCTCGTCAATGTACCTCATCAGGAAATATCAGGTAGGCGAAATTGACAAATCATCACTGCGTCTCGACCCCCCCCCTCCACCACGTGTCACGTCTTGTTTTTGCCCCGCAAATTAAACAATTTCATGGTGAACTGTGTGATCTTTTCCCACAGCTTTTGAGCCTTTGATTCGCCCTGTGACTAACGTCTCATCACCACCGTTTCGTTCAGACGATCCAGCCAGAGCTGGACATTTAACCGAAGTCTTGAGTCTTGTTTAGACAACGTGATTTCGACTTTGTCAAAGCGTTTATTTCAATTCTCATCTGTGTGCACGCGCTGCGTTCGACGGGCTTGTAGCAAGTATTCAGATAAATCAAGAACACCTCCACAGCACCACTGGATAGATTTGATATTTGCAACG
Source organism: Datnioides undecimradiatus (assembly GCA_008933995.1). Lineage (NCBI taxonomy): Eukaryota > Metazoa > Chordata > Actinopteri > Lobotiformes > Datnioididae > Datnioides > Datnioides undecimradiatus. The sequence goes on along the minus strand of WARS01000031.1, from coordinate 1,847,928 downwards.
GAAAGGTCAGCATGATCTCCCTCCATTGTCCACATTGCTTAATGATGAATCAGAGCTGAACTGCATCTCATTCATTATCTTCCATTAAGTAGACGCCAAACACTGGATCTCAGATGCAGACCGCAGCTACAATCATCCACCTGTGCAAAGAAGCAACAGTCTTGATACTCTTCAGTGTAGTTTAAGTGTTTATTTCAAGCTTTTCAATTTTAGACATTTGAAAAAGCACGTCGGCTTAAGTCCCGCTAAAACTGCTAACCAGCCCTCCATGACACCTTTCACTTGTTTTCACCTTTCTCCTCCCAAAGAGGTGATTTCACCCACAGGGTACAAACTGATAGGTGACCCATTTACCACCAGTGAAACAATGACAGGCGAGCACTCTGTATGTCGTTTAAATGCATCCACCCAGACCCTCTGAGATCCTTTTAGAACTGGTGCTGCTTACTTGGAAACAAGTGAAAGACTCTGACTTTGCAGCACCAGAGGAGATGTTTTGAAAGTGGCTGCGTACCTGTTGCTCGCATTCAACAGCAGATCATGGAGCATGTTGTGTTGTATTTGGCTAAATGGTGAGTGGTGTTTACCAGTAGGGGGCTGTATGCACTCAGCACGAAAATACCCCCTCTTTTTTTAGCTGTGGGTTTCTTCTTCTTTTTTCCCTCCTTTTCGATATTCCTCAAGGCTACAGCTTAGGTTTTAATTCATGCTCTTTGGTACAGCAGAGATATGGGGTTTTATTATCTCTTGTGTGGTGGTAATCACATTTATGGTCAAAGCAGGAAAGGAGATTAGTCAGTAAACATAGTCTGCTTCATGAGAAGGAAGAGGAGAAGCAGAGAGGCCTGAAGTTAATCCCTCTATTGCCTCTTACAGACAAAATAGAGATACTGTATTGGTAATTGGCAGTGTCAGGCAGTAATGATCATAGAGCCGCCTTATTTGCTTTTAACAGGGTTTTGGCTGGATGGGAATTTGATAGTTTTGTCAGCGACCGAACGCGTGTGCGAGTCTGTGTCGGTGTGTTTGTGTGTGTGAGGGATGCTGCTTGAAATACAGATATGAAATCCGAACACATCTCATGCCAAATTTGTCCATAATTTAAGTATTTTTGTATTTGTAAAATTTTGAAGTCTGCACTTTTACCGACAAGTCAGACCTTTTTCAAGATATCTCAAACAATGACCGCCTATGATGCCGACAGACACGGGACAATTTGTATGTTGTAGAAAACACAGAGGTTTGTAGGTTCATTGGAAAAAGATTGCAGCAGGAGCTGATGTAAAATGTATAAAAGCAAGATGGAAAACTTTGCACTGAGTTTTTCATCTAGTCAAAGAGACATTTTCAGCTCAGGCACTGGTCTACACCCAGTGCTGCAGGAATTCTCATCTGCGCAGAAAAGTAAGTCTGCCAATTCAGTCCGACTTTTGCACCAAAAAGTACTGAAACATGACCATGTGTCATTTCGCAATTTTTTGGATATCTGGTCTGTATTATTTATTCAGTACTCCTGATTAATTTATTGTATTCTGAGAAAGAATCTTGGACTTCACATGCGCAGCTGCTTTTGATTCACTTAACAGTTCTTGTTGGAGTGAAATTCATGAAGCTGTCCAGTGTTTGACCACAGAGTATTTGTTGGCCTCCACATCTGTGGAGCACTAGACAGCTTCCATTTACCACAACAAGAGTTCAGATCGTGTCAGATAACGTTTTTATAAATGATTTAGAAATATTTGGATGTGTGTTTGTTTGGAGTTTTCAGTAGTTTTCCGTAATGTGACATCCCTCATCAACTTCAACTTCAACAAGCTAAAGTCGAAGACAAAGGTCTAGTGGCCACATTTATAGATCAAGATGTTTTTTTGAAGCTATGATCAAATCCTAATTATGAGTCATGTACAGCCTGTACACTATGTGTAATTGGATTTTGTTGTCTCTAAATAACCTTTGCATAAATACAACAGAAGTTAGATATAGGCCTCAGGAGATGGGCTAGTAGAAAGCACTCAATTATGCCTAATTAGCTATGCTAATACAAACGTGTGGTAAGCTGCATGAGCAGCGTTAGCACTCATCCCTCCATCATTTGCCATGTCATGCTACTGCTATGCCTCTAGATACAAAGCACACAGGTTTAATACTCCTGCAGAGGTGGCTACCTCAGGTTGTAAGCTGCCATTTGCATAAGCTAATTATTTTGACAGCTCTCTGCCACTGATGAGCCGCGCTACATTATTTAAGAGGTGGCAAAACACAGATGCAGATGGTAGTTTTTGCATATGAAAATACACTAGGCTAATTATTGAATCCGTATTTGTACCTTAGTTAACTGTAAATCTCATACTGTTTGAATTAAATAAATGAATATTTTTCTAAGATTAAAAAACACTTTGATTTACATGAGTTTGTTTGGTGTAATTGTGGATAGAAGTGTCTGTCTTTCCATTTCTATCAGATGTATTTGAATATGCATATTAACACAGCTACTATCTAAACTCTGCAGGTCATCCATTATTGAAGTATTACAGCAGTGTTTGAATGGGCCTCACGGGCTCTGGAGTCATAAAACTTACCCAGAACATAAAGAACCTGCAAAACCATCAGAGCAGAAGCCCCATATGAATGTTTCAGGAATTACACCAGAAGGCTAGATTGCTGTTTTTAAAGTCTAAATCTGTGAAGTTGATGACACTTTTTCTATGTTTGCCAGTCTATGTATAACTACCAAATGTTTTTTTGTTTTTTTTCCAGTGACACAGTGGCTAGGCTGATAATAAACCCTCATAATTACAAATGTCATGCCAGTAAATGCATAAACATTTGGTGCACAGTCTCCCGCTGCCTCCCAGACAGCCAGATTTACATGTGTGGCTTCGCCATGAAGAGATGTAATGCATGCTCAGCTTCATAACACTTCTGTCATACTGTGCTTGGCAAATTATCATCATACATAGTTTTATTCTGGGATTGAAAGGACTGTTTGCACCAGTGCAGAGGTAATGTAATTGACAGTGAGCTTACTCGAATAGAGGTCAACTATACTATTCACTTCATTGATTAAAGAGTGCTACTTTCTCTTTTTGCCTAAGGACTCTTGAATGCCTCAGCTAGCTTACAGTACGGAGAGCAGTGGGTGGTTGAGGCCAGTAAGAAAAACCTTACCAGCTTATGATGAGTTTCCGTACAGTAAGAGGTCTCTCGGAAAAGTGCCAGTATTCTTTACGAAAGAGCAGGTGGGTTGGATGGAGCGGTGGTGCTGCATCTGGAAAAATGTCTAAAATCTGCTGGTGGACAGCTTCATTAAATGCAACTGGGTTTAGCTCAGATTCCTCCGCTCTCGTGTAGGTATCATCAACGCACCATCACCTGCCTGGTATGTCACGCAGCAGTCACCACCCAACAATACAGCCTGCCTATGATCATCACGACTCCGTGCACGTGTCAGATGTTAGTTACAGTGCTGCACACACACACGCACAGTTCTAGTTGATTGTCAGCCCTTTGTTCAGAGATACAACGGCTTCAGTCAGACCCTGCCAGGGAGCTCTTACTCCGAGGCTTTGCTGTTAATATCAACATCTACTTACACAGAGCAGTCAGGATTCTCATGGGTGGACTGTGCTCTCTGCTACGGCTTTGAAACAAAATCACTTGATATGCTGCTCTTCCTATGCATGCAGTGCCCGAGCCTTAATATTTCTTTTCTCAAGAATGACAATTACCTTTGGGGTTCATTCGCTACAGCTTTAAAGAATATTGTTTGATTTCTCTTAAGCGAAGCATTTATTAACTGTTACACAATCCATCATCATTTCCTCATGTGTATTCCTGCTGTTGCTGCGACTCTCTCTGTTTATCACTGTGATCTGTGCAGGTTGCGAGATGCGTGCAGTTCCCCAATTCCCTTAAACACAACCCAGATATCAGAGATTCTTGCTGTTTCTACTTAAATGAGTGTTACCCCTGTGAACCCTCTGTTTACAGCACAGTTTATATTGTCAACACTTGAGCTTCCACCACACCGACATCAATTTGGCACTTGTATGACTCCATCTCACAACATGTATTAACATCTAAATGCGAGTTTCACACAAGTCTGTCTGAGATGTGCTAATCAGAAATTAAAAGTCACAAAATCTTATATTACTCGATATAGTTAAAGTAGGTTTGAGCCTTTGTTGTTCAATTTAGACGCTTGTTTTAGGGCCTCCAGTTTAATTGGCTGAAATTGGAAATGATTAAATGAGATGATACAATTTATTCATAATTAAAGATGTAAGTACAGTCTAATATTATTGCTTTTCCTTAAGAGTCCATTACAAGAATCAGCATTTTAGGTTTGAAGCTATTTAGCAACACACTGTACAAACTGTGGTTCTCATCATTTCTGTCAGGGATTTTCAATGACACAGTGCAGCACAGAAATTGCGGTGACACTCGACGGGTAATCCTCTGGTGTCACATTTCTGCACATTCTCACAGAAGTATGTAATCTACAGTTTGTTCGTGTGCATTGATCTATTTTTAATTCACTGTACATGTAGGGCAGGTACGCAAAATAAATCTGGGGGTAATTTTAGATGTGTTTGCAGCCAGATGTCTAATCACTAAATAATGGAATGACATGAGACCGTTAGTGAAAGTGTGGGAATACCACTCTAAAAGCCCTAGCCTTGCAAATATCCATATAAAAATTCTGCGGGGCGTTTTTTTCCAAAGCCCATTAAGATGCTCTTGGCTCTGCCAAATTGGAAATAAGTCTCTTGCCAGCCTGTATACATCTTCAGAGAGAACAGTTAATGAGATGTGAGGGAGATTAGGCTGTGTGCTGCGTGTGTGTGTGTGTGTGTGTGTAGCAGTTTAGCCTCACTTTTCCCGTCTTTCTTTTGCTTAGCATTTCTATTGTGGTGGAAAATGACAAAAGTGTTTTGTTTGTTTGTCGGGTGAGACAGACTGTGTGCATGATACACTCAAATGACTTTGATTGTGAATCTTCCAGCTGTGCCTTTGCACCTTTGTCGGATTTGGTGAATGAAGGTATCTGACAGTTGTCCTGACCTGAAAGGAAAGTGTCAACCCTCCGAACTCATTCATGCTTGAAATGCGTATGGTCTGGGAGCGTCCTGGAAGCCTTCCTTAGCACCATGTACGGTGTCTTCTGAGTAGTGTGAAAAGCCTCCGGCTAGCGTAGGAGCCTGCTATAGCACTTTTTCCAGTTTTCAATCAACTGCTGGCCTTAATCAGTAATGGAGGGTGGGATTAAGGATCTGTACCCTCTCAAGCTTTGAGCAGAGCCAGAGAATAACAGCAAAAAAGTTGAAGGATGGATGTGACTGTATGTCTAGGGATTAGAAGACTGATCGCGGGAAATAAGCAAGAATATTTACTCAGTACAAGTGAGCATAAAGGCATGGAGAGCACCCTTGACTAACCATGTGTTGAAATCCTGACTTGAGTGTTAACTCTGTGGGGTGAGAGGAGCTCTGGGATACAAGGAGCAAGGCTGGTGCGCCATTGTTCATCATAATTTGAGGGATTAGTGATCTCTGTTGCTACCTGCTGCTTTTTCTGCTTGTTTCTACAAAAAGAGGGGAAGCACTCTGCTTTGTTTCCCTCGTTTATACCTTAAAGAAAAAGTAGAGAGAAAACTGCCACAGGAGCTAACAGAAGGAACAGCCACATGCGCTATTTCTCCACCGGGAAAAGGTCTTTCCCCTAGGAGTTCTCTGCTGGTGGGTAAGGGTGGTGTGGGTCACATTGTCACATCACTGTTGACATGTGGGAATAGTGGGTTGTTATGAGCGATTACAGGGCAGCCTTTCCTTGTAATGTCTATGTGTGGGAGACCCTAAGGATTGACCTGAAGCCATATATAAAACACTGTTTACCACACAGACAACACTAATCACTTCTTCTATTTTCACCCTCTAGGCAAGAGAGTGTTGGTGGTTTTCTTATTATTCATTTTGTACGTTCTGCTGTGTTTATTGCTATGGTCCTTCTTTTTGCCCACAGAGCTTTTTTTCTTCTTTTCTTTTTTTTTTTTTTTTTGCCTCTGAAGGCTCGGCTCTGAATAGAAGTCCCAAGCTTGACACCAATGATAAGGCTCAGAGAGATGCGAGCCACACAGTGCTTTGGGAAAACCCATGCCATATCGAGGTGTCAAGGATGCAAATAAATTTCACACTGGGGACTTTTTATTTTTGTTTTTCAGACACAGACAAGTACACATGGCTGAGGTGATTTGCTAAATAAGCCGCCCCTCAGAGACTTGGAAGTAAACAAGCATTAAGCGCAGATAAACATGGTGTGCCAAAATTGTCATGGAAACATCAGATGCTGTCAGCGGACGCAGACAGCGATGGTGGCACTGGCGTGGCAGACTTGACAATGACACTGTTGTTGTGATGAAGAAACACAGACAGTTTCCTTCCCTGAAAGACCTTTCATTGAAGTGAAACCGCGGGGTGTTTTTTGATGTATCAGAATCAATAGTGCCGGTGCTCCAACACGCAGACATTTTTTAGTACAAACGAAGCCAAAGAAAGTACATCGGTGGCTACTTTTAAGGGCCGCGAACATCATTCAGGACTCTAAATATAGCAACGCCTTTGTCGCTGAATTCTTGAAGCAGGAAATCAAATATTTGGACTACTGCGACACTTTTAACTGTCTTTTACCAGTTTGGAATAAAAAAATATAAAGCAAAAATAAAAAAAAAAATGAGACAAACCCGTTCAGTGTGACTGAAAAGGACAAAAACAGGTCAAAGGATTTTCTACTACTTCTTTCATTTTCAGTGTTTGCCCAAAACGCTGGTCACGTAGTTTAGGAAAACTTCAGTCAGACAGAGGTAAACATTTGCTTGTCGAAGGCTATTTTCAGTTGTGTATATCCTGCCCTATTGTTACTCATCTGGCTGCTCATTTTTTCTTATTAGCCTTTAACTCCGTGTCAATCTTTTTGAATATGTAGGTATGTAATTTAATTATACGCTCAATGGACTTTAGTCCCAATCTGTGGTAATCATTACAGTAAACACTCTTTTTCTTTTTTCTTTCCCAGAGAAAATCTACTAATTCTGTCTTCCAGACCGAATAAAAATAGGTGACAATGCCTAATACTCTGTGACCCATATGTCACATTCCCTGCAATCTGGGCAGAGGCCCACCTAGAAAGTAATGTCACCTCATGGTTGAGTGGAGACTTCATTCTTTTTGACTGCCAGAGACTCTTTACCAGAGAGTCTCTACACACTGTCTCTGCTGTGGTCATGCAGGATTCATAGAACTGTAGGTATTTTTCTGTCTGAATGCATTTGCTGAAAACGGAAGCTGTATGGTGTGTAACTGGGAAACGAGATAATTACTTACACAATTCATGCACAGTACATGGCCTAATCAGACTATTTCCAAAACTGGAATAAGGATCTTAATTGGAATACACCCCGCATGCAAGTTACTCGGCGACTAGATTGAGACATTTTTGGTTTCCGATGCCGTGTGGGTGCTTGTGTGCTATCTTTTGCCTTGCAATGGTGGAAGTTCACTGAAGGTTCAGTTCAGGAGATTCAGTGATAAAGAAAAGAAGGGCTTTGTGCTCTAAGTAGGCTGCCTGTGTCAAGTTGTGTGTTGCGACTACTTCTCTCCTTTCTAATAAATGAGATGCATGCCACAGGCAAAAACAGAACAAAAAAAAACTTTCACCATAATATTCTGTGGCAGCATAGCTCGGTGTTTACCGAAATTGTGCAATCAGTGAACAAGTATTCAAGATTAGTAATTTCATGTCAGCGGAGTCGCAGTGGGCAAGTGAGTTCCAACTGCGTGACTGTATCTCTCCAGTGCATAGATGATAATGGCTCACCAAGTAACAAGACAATAGAAAACCACAGTGCCAACCATGCAACACGAGTACACGGATTTGTTGTAAATTGTGTGTTTTCTAAGAGCAGTCGTTGTTAGCTAGAACAAGACATGTAAGGAAGGCATGTTGTTCCAGTTATAAATTAGGAAATTTATACCGATTACATGAGTTCATGACCCAGTTTAGTGTGATCTCGTTTGCGGCTTTGAGGTGGAGAGACTAATTGGAGATCTTTATTATTTTTATGTTAATGCAAAAATGTAGAGGGCTGATCTTAACCTTGGGTTACATTTCCGGCCTTTAATTATAACATTAAATAATAGGCTTTGCAGTGAAATGCCTTGGGGGCTGTAATGACACTCCTGTATGTATCAGGGGTCTGCCCCGAGTTCCTTTTCCCCGTGCTGCCTCATTTCCTTTTCACTCTGATTTAGGGAGTGTGATCAGTGTTCTTTGAGAGCCAAAGTTATACTGATGTTAATGGTTTTAATGATGATTGATTTCAAATGTACAATAAAAGTTTTGATGATATCAAAGAGGTTTGCAATTGAGATATTAAAACTATTAAAATGCACTACTTTTCCAGAGTGGCATATGAGAACATCACTCTGTATAACTGGATGTATTTGCACATAGGATGGCACAGCATTTTTTTTTGGGATAAAATTGGCTTGTAATGAAGCATGCTGGTGGTGCGCTTTTCAAAGTGGTACAGAATGACATCAGAATTCATCTGGAACTAAAGAAGTACAGCAGGGGTGAGCCAACAGATCATTTAAATCACCTTTCCCTGTGGCTGATGAGAGTGTAGAGCAGCCTTGCAGGAAAAGATATCGAGGCTCACTAGGCTCACACCACTGACTTGAATGGAGCCACATAGTGCATCTCCAGGGAGTCTTGCCGTCATGACAAATGTGACAAGCTCCCATAACCTTAACGTTAGAAGAGGGCCGGTTTGAAGTCTTGTCGTTCTGAGAATGGCGATGAGGCTTGAGATAGAATGTTTCCGTCCTTCGTAGTTTCAATTTCATCAACTCAAGGCTTTAGGGAGGGGGTGGGAGCATTTTGGTATGAATGATTGGGTGATGAGCTTATTTTCAGTGTTTACATCTTTTGGACTTTTGAATATCTTCATGTGTCAAACAAAACATCTGCCATTGTGATGTTTCTTGGCGAATCCTTGTTCTTTGGCTCCTGGAGGGTGCTATAATCTGAAAAGAAGCCAGCCTCATCTCCTGCTCCCAGAACCCCGCTGTTTCCTGTCCCCTGTGTAAGCTGCCGGTAAATGAGTGGGCTGGTCATCTCACACCCTGGGGCTCTACCTCGGGCTCTCCAGACCACCAGCTGTTGTGTTTAGGACTGAGTCATGCACCAGTTAGCATGATGAATCCAGAGCACGAGTGTGTAGCTTTAACCTCGCCGTATGTCGCCTCCCCCTGCCTCCTAGCCTCCAATATTGAGCACATGGGATGAACTGCGCCAAAAAATTTAGATCAAATTCAGAACAATAATATTTTTAACAAACGGCCTTGAAGACAAGACTGATCTGTTCATCTGTTCATTTTATGGATGCTAAGGCTTATTCACCATCAAGAATCTGATTGATCAAGACCATACATGCACAGATGGCGCGACAGAAAGTGCAAATCCCTCTTAAATGCACTGTATGTACAATAGGCAACATAGATAGACAGATAGACAGATAGATAGACAGATAGATAGACAGATAGATAGACAGATAGATAGATAAACTTTACTCATCCCAAACTGGAAAATTTCAAAAAAGGATCTGCGCCCAGCGTGGGGCGTGGGGTGATCGTAGCTTGAATGCTGGGAAATTATTTAGAATTAGCAATATGCACCTTTTAGACCGCAGCGCTTGCTAACAGGGTGCAACGACACTGAGTGTTCATTCTACTTGAGATTCGTAGGACCCGTGTTGTTCATTGATACAAGAATGGGTCAGGCACCAAGAGCCTTGTATCTTTAGTCTAATCTAATTTATGACCTCCCGAAAAGAACTGTGAATTATGTTTAATCAGTTTGACCATTTGTTGAGTAGCAGCAGGAGATGTGGGAGCAGGGTCAGCAATTTCAAGTGATTAAGAAAGTGCATTATTTGATTGGACTTGATGCATGTTTTTTTAATGTTTATTCTATGTATGATACCTCATTTCCTTCATGTTTATAGGAGGCTTAATATGAGGAAATGCACGTTACCATTAAATACTTCAGGAAGGGGTAATAATAGAAATTCTAACACAGTGAAATAGGGATCCCTCTAATCCAGAAATGCCACATGAGGCGGTGTGTAACACTCATCCCATGGGTGTGATTTGGAAATTCATAGGCTATTATGTTCTTATTTCCACATTCAGGGTTCATCCCAGACTCTGGTGTAAATTTTGTTTGGTAAATTGGTCGCAGGCATTAGCCATGCCAGAGAAATGAAGTTACACAGTATATTGTAGGTTTGCTTTAATAGAGTGCATGCATGACTGGAACTTGCAGCCATGAGCTCCCACTGAAGTGCTCGACCTGTACAATGGCTTACCTTTGACATTTACCGCAAGACTCTCTAACCAAGTAGCACACATATTGGTTTCAGATAGTAGGTGTATAGTTGAGGAAGTGCAGGAATGCTCACGAAAGCATTAATGCATATGAAATGGAGTTAAAATTAGCAAAGGTGCAGGATTAAGGTGTCAGATGGGAGGAAAACTGCGGTTTATAAAAAGCTCAATATGAGTGCTCAAGCCTGGAAAAGGGAGTGGGTGCAGCAGGTCTTGTGCTCCTCAGATTCAAAGACTATTTGAAGTTGCTTGACGACAATTAATAGAAAACCTGATAGTCACTATTTGGGATGTGTTTTGGACTTAAGAAATATGATGCAAAGAGACATTTTGGCAAAAACTCTATATTTGTGAAAAAGACAGTGTTTGTTCATCAAAAGCTGTTATTTTGGTCAACTTTCACACCCAGAAGTGAATTCAACATACACATCAAACTGGAGTAATAATAAGTTTGTGGAAAAAAACATTTCTGTCAATATTTAAGTAATGCCTTACAAACATATTATTCTGAAACCTCCAATAAACCCGCCTTGAAACTCGCTAATACAGAAATGCCCCAAAACCAACTAAAACCAACCAAACCAACAAACCAAATTGAATGCATTAGGTAGAATGTTGTCACATGATCAACGCTGAAATCATGTAACCATGTTGCATTGTCTGATGAGGTGAATACTTGCAAATCTTGAACATTTGTATCTTTTCCATCGCTACCAACACAGCAGAGCACTTGCCTTGCTTATGAATCTCAGAAGTAATTCTGCCGTTATTATGTTGGAAATACGCCATTCTCTACTGATTGTGTATGTCCACAGTGTGGCATTCCCATGATTTATAATAAGCTTTTTTTCGCACATCTTGGAATCATAGTCTGTGGTTCATGCGTACAATTTTAGATATTGCCTTTTCATATTTCCAACCCAGTAATAGCGTCTCATTTAGACCGACTGGTTTTTCAGTACAGAACTTGGCTGCTGCAATTCTGTCGTTGTGCAAAATGGAATGCCTCCAGCGCTTCTCATCTGTGGGGAAATTCAGCAAAAGGTGTTTAGAGGAAAATAGAGGAGAAAAAAAATGGAAAAACAACTATTTTTGCCCTTTGGGATTTCAACCCAAACAAAACACCTGTATTGTGTATCCTCTGTAACAATACGTAGGCACAAAGTAAAAATGCCACTTTGATTGAAGACCTTCTAAGCGCACTGTAATTAACACTTAAAAGAGTCAGTCTCCTTAATATTTACCTGCCATGCTGTCAGTTTACGTTGATCGAAGCCAGAGTTCATAATTGTAAACAAAACAGTCTGCGTGTTATACAAGCAAAGTGTGTTTATTTTACACCTATACTGCTGTCATGTCTCAAGCGCACAGTCTGTTCATCAGACTAAGCGGAGGGCAGAGCTGACATCCTATTGGCAAGTGCACCATAAAATTATGAACTTGAAGGAATGTCTGATTTTATTCAGGGCATTAAGTCTTACCTTGGTGCCCCATGCCACACTGTGAACCATATATTTATCTATCCATTAGTGTCGCTCAATTTTCCAACTCCGGAAGTTATTTGAAAGTTAGAAAATCTTTTAGCAGTCTCCAAGTGTGGCAACATATGGCCGGAGCGATTGTGGGAATTATCTGTGTCATCTTCTTTGGACATATTCAATTTGGGTCTCAAGCCCCAGTGGAAATAGTTGAAAGTGGGTGATTTGGGTGATGGAGAGGAGATCCAGATGGCAGAGCAGCGGTAAGATCAATCGAGCTTGATGCATTTTTCCCACTTCAACATGCAGGCAGATGTGATTTAACACAGTAATTGGGTTTACTTCCAGTTCGTGGATATCTGATGACAAGTAATAACACCTTAGAAAGCACATGCAAACTTGCTTGTTTCATGTGTTATTTCATTAGAACAATTCATTATAATTAAGCTTCTTCCAAGGTTTAATAGGCTCCAGAAGGCATCCGGTTTAAGCCTTTGACTAGGGCACTATGCGCAAAAAAAAAAAAAAAAAAAAAAGCCAGGATTTTAGTGGGAACAATAATTTCTTAAATAATCATTTCACTAAAAAATATAATGATGTGATGTTCATGGTCTGTAACAAACAAGCACATTCCTTCATGTCTGGAGAGTATGATTTGTAGATTGAGGCATATGTACAGCACCATTTATAGTGTTATCGGCTTCTGTGACTTGGATATTGCATTTGGCAATACACTAATTTTGATAATGTTTCAACTAATTGTTAATCTGTTGTTTTGACTGATTATTACACAAGAATTGATTATTCTTCTTAAATGTCAAAGTGATATTAAAGGATTAAATTATTAAAGGAATGTGAATATAGATTATTTTCCTTACCTATTAATCTGGTGATTATTTACTAGTATTTTTGTCATAATGTGGCAGGAGATGTTGACAATGGCCATTAAGGCAAAATATAGATAGTCAGTTTACAATCATGCATTATGTTAAACTTTTAGAAGGTGGCACCAGCCAATGACTGAAACAATGAACTGACTCTCAAAATTGTTGTGATTAATTACTCTCTCTGATCGACGAATCAGCAAATTATTACATGTTTTAATCAGCCTCCCCTTGAAAGTTTTACTTCACTGTTTAGTTTTAAAGCTTGTTCATGCCATGATACTACTGTGTTTTTAAACTATATTAGTACGAATGCTCAAGCTTTTATGGAAAGTTTATCTCGAAGATTTTAGATATTAATGTTTGTCAGCTGCTAGAGTGCTACACATTTCTTAAGGTCCATCATTATCACCAAATCAACTTTCTTAAGGACCCATGCTATGATCAGCCGTAAAATTGGTCAATTATAAATGAGGAAGTCACTTTCTAATAGTCGGTATTTTTTATTTCTGAGCTTAATGTTGTGACGAGAATGGATTGCAAGAGGTGAAGTGATGTAGTTCATCACAGAAAGTAAAAAGCACCCAGAGAATCATCTGACAGTTGGTAGCCTACTTTTGCTTTGCATTTTAAATGCGACTTAGATGTGTTTAGAGGAACATGTCCCAATATATCCAGAAAATGTTTGATTGTAGGATTTCTTCATTATGTTGATTTCAAAAGTTAACCTTAAACAGAACATGTCATCTGGAGCATTAAGCTGACAACAGTACCTGCTGATTTTACCATAATTTTGCTCAAAGCTATTTTTTTCCTTTCACATAACAGAGAGTCTTCTGTCACTCAACAACCTTTAATTCTATTTGCGCGTGTGATTGAGCTCCCTTTTGCCCTCTAATCTAGGCCATGTCAGCTGAATAAAAGGGCCTTTTAAATGTGCCGCAGCCCAAATAAAGAAAGGACAGTCTTGGCCCAGATGTGTGAGGGGCCTAAAGCTGTACCTGAGTCAATAGATCTCAAAGATAGAGGTGTCAACCTTTCACAGAGAGAAGGGGCTCAGCCAGGCTTTTAGCTTTTACTGTCCAGTGGGCTGAACTTGGCTGAACCATTTAGTCCAAAGAGAACAGGGAGACAAAGTAAGATGACAAAGACCAGATCTGTCATCGGCTATCATTTAGCAAAATCCTTGACTTTCCCACCCTCCACCTTTCCTCTTGGTCAGATATGTCCAGTTCTGGTCTTTAACCTGGACTTTTTTTGAAATAGATTTTGTTATGATGTTTTTGCTAACATTTTTGCCACATTTCAATGGCTTAAAGGGCCTTCAGTCCACTGAGTCTGCTTTTAGTCAATACACGCCACCAAGACAATCAATAAAAACCCCCAAAACGTGACTGTAACTGTGAATTTGCCTGGATTAATTCACTGTCACAGAGGAATTTACATAAAGGCTGAGTGTAATAATAAGATCAAGGCATGTGATAACATCTAAGTGTGAATGTACATTTATATTTTACACCCATAAGTGTAGCAACCTCACATAGATGTTTACTGTACATATTTTTTCAATCAAAAGCTTCATGAAATCCTGTGAATACATGTAAATACATGGAGCACTATTTACACTAAATAAGGGGTGGGTTATATGGATAACATCCACTATCAAGGCAAATGTAGGTTCATTTATAGTTTTGCATAATGCATTTTCTGGGAAATCACTTCATTGATTAATTTATGGCTGGTATTGCTTTGAAAGAAGGCAGTAAATGTGTTTCTGGTGTTGGAGAATCTGTAGTGTGTGAACCGGATCTACTTTATAGTAAAGCAAGTGATGGATTTTGAACCGAATCAATGCTAAAAACTAGGAACTGAGGTACAGATAAAACTGAATTATAGATATTGTAGGAGATCTGGCTCAGGTAAATGCAATTGTTGAATTGAAATGTCAAGAGTATGGACCTGCATCTGCAGGCCTGTGCCCTCATTTGAAGGCAATGAGTCTCTGAGTGCACTGGTGCTCTGTGGCAGCTATAAGAGTAGAGAGGAGGCAATAATCCGGAGGCAGTTCTGAATGAGACTGGAGGTGGACTGTGGTGGTAGATCAATGATAATAAATGTGATTCATTCAAGATGGTGCGTTCCTGTTATTGGGCTTGGCTTGGCTGTGGTGTGAAAACCCTGCTAAACAGGCCGCAGTCTATGATATTGTGGAACCAGACAAAAACAAATCCTGATTTCCATCAAAATGTAGGTTACTTGCATAATATCAGTACTGTATACACTACTTGGCTGTTTTAGACTCTTTTCAGTAAACTGTTTTCAGGGAACAAACTTGGAACCAAACTCACCCGCTCAGAGTACAATAGCTGCTGCTCCGCTCTGCAGAAATTAATTACATTTACTGCATCACTTCACCTTTTTATGAATTTTCAGCATGGGTGAATAATACATTTTTCTCTCTTGACTTCATGATCTGTTGGCTTTTTTTTGGCATGAAGCTCTGGCGAGAATGTCCTCACTTTATAAATGCTGGCAAGAGTGGTCAAGGGATGTACCAGATGGCATGGCCCATATGCAGTTTGCCCTTTGGCCAGGTAGACTAATGAATCCTTTTGGGAGTTAATCACAGTGTCTGGCATCAGACCCTCCATGGACATTGAACGCACTCTTTTCCCACAGCTGCCCTGAAATGTTCTGGAGCTTTCACATTTCCCTGCAACATATGTTTATAGTTATGGGGATAAATTTGGAGAAAAAAAGTCTCTTTGGCATTTTAAATCTCCCAAGCAGAAGGTTATGAAGGAGTCAGACTACCGTGCGTATCCTTCGATGAGGGATCCTTTCAGTCAGCTCTCAACTTGATTTATGGGTGAGTGTTTTTGGAGTTTAACTTCGGTATTTATTGGTAACGCTGCTTCACAGTGTCTATGTCTAACTATAGACAAATCTGATTTACGTGTTGAGGTCTCATCATTAGTACAGAGACACAGTGAAACTGAATACATTCAGGGCCAGGGTTATGCTCCAATAACAGCCTCATTGTAAATTAGAAGCGTTTATAGTTGTTCTGATGGTCACACTGAAAGGTGGGTGTGAAGAGTCAGCCATCATGGAGAGGAGTGAGACATAATAGTGTTTTAATGTGGATATAATGGCTGGAAGGCATTCACACAATAGCACTGGGAAACCCGGCTCCATTTGAACCTCCACACAGCTGGCCAATCATGTGAATGTTACAGAAAAGGTTGGATAAAGCCCCCCCTCCAGAATCAGAAAGGTGTCATGGGAGGGTGTTTTTTTAGCGTTTCAGCAAGGAGACAAACAGTTTTTGTGGAAGCAGAAATGTTTGTCTGAGGGGGAAAAAAACATAAACATAATGCTTCTCTCCAACCTCCACGGTGGGGATATGAAAGTCCAGTGTGGAGTGCTAAATTAAATCCAAGAGGAATAACCGGCTATCTTATGATTAAAATAATCAAAGTCCATCATTTACTGCATTGTTATTTGAAGAACTGCATCATTTAATGGAAATCACAAACACATGATACTGTAAAAGTGGAAACTTACTACCTGCCCGGTAGGAGATATGTGTGGTGGCAGCTCCACATCATCACCATCTGTACGGGCCGATCACCGGTCTGTATCGGTCCCTGGTTAGCATGCTGGTCAGAATGCCATCGAAACACGAGGATTTAATGGGGATTTATGAAAGAAGGATTGATTTCATGGAGCAGAGGCCGGTGGCTATCGGACACGTCAGAGTGGCACAGCCCAGAGGAGGCATCTATCCTGTCTGGATAAACTGGACAAAATTTCATTGAAAAGTTAAATGTTTTGTAGATTATTGTAGCTTTTATTTTCACGGAGTTTATTGATTATATTGTCAACATATCGTTATTGTTATTATAACATTAACAGATTAATGGACAGATTTAATACCAAAATCACACAAGAAAGCGGAATCCATTACATACATTATGGTGATAATCATGAGTATACAAGTTATGTCGTTGGTGTAAATATAGTTTATTTTATTTATCAACCGTTGTCTTATGTCAATAAGAACTAGAGCCATCATTGCCAACGTCAAATTTGACAATTTTCAGCTGTGAGTCACTGCAATGCGGATTTTTTTTGTTTTTTGTTCTAGCTATAGCAACACAGGTCTGTGTCATTAATAACATTCATTTTGTTCGTTGTTTTTTTTTTTGGTATTTTTTTAGTAAATGAATATAACATGATCCAATTCAACTTTACAGAAAATCTGAAGCCGAGTTGTGACAAAGGAGAATCGTGAAGCAGTGTGACGAGTGAGACGGGTTTACACCCTTTATTTTTTATTCTAACTAGTGCATTAAATCTTCACTTAACTCGATCAAGCGTGTTGCAGCAGAAGCCGAAGAATCTCCTTAACCTCAGCTTTGAAGCCTTATCCCCAGCTTTTCCTTTGAAGCCTTATCATGAGTTGGCAAAGTGACTGGGACCAATCGGAGTCCAGCTTGGCACTCTGTGACTATTGAGGTCTCACACCTTGTAGTGCAACAACAAAATACATAGACCCTCCCGCTGGCAGCCATTTAGCAGATGACCAAGCAGAACAACTGTCGAGCAAACACAGGTCAGGATTGCCAATCATGTGTTCAGCTGTCCACTGTCTATTTTACTTGGAAAGTTTAATATAGCATCTGTGTTGAATTGAGCCATTTTGAGTCTGTGAAAAAACATACTGTGTTTCTCTCTTGTTGCTTCAGTTTTCTGTTTTCAATACGTTTAGTAAACATGACAGGATGCTATTCAGTCCCCCCCATCACGTTTCTTTGCAATCCATAATCGGGCATGAGATTTTTCTTTGGCAGACCATTTATTCTGAGTAAAGCAAAACATTTTCCACAAGTCTGCCTCGAGTACTTTCCTGAACGTACTCCATCATTTCTCCAGCATTCTCTTGTGGTATTGTTTGAAAGGAAAACTTGTATTTTTTGAAGTCACCAGCTAACAATTACATTGATAGGTCAGTGTGTTACTGTGTAATCTTTCACAAACAAAGCTTTATTTTGATTACATACAGGCACAAAATAGAGGCATCATTATCATGATGTTATCAAACATGGAGTGCAGAGGATGATAGGTAATATTTAACATAAACTGTCCCCGGGTGCAACTAAATCCTGCAATGCATGAAGCCTGCAGGCGCCGCACATTAAGTGCTTCTGTTTTGGTGTAGGTTATAGATATTTAAAGTTAAAGCCATTGCTGTGTCAGGGGTGTTTTAATCCCAGCAAAGGAAGAAGCTGCTTGTTTAAGGTTTTGGTGTGATTACTAAACAGTTGTTAAACTTCAGATGAGAATATTTGGATTTCATCAACTAAGTAATAATCTTTATCCTGCTCACAGCAGATACAAAACATAGATAAGATATACATTCTGTCTTGAGAAGTCGAGACTATGTACAATATACAGAGCAAAGTTTTGTTCTGCAACATGACAAAATTACATGTGTACTACATAATTCAAAACATCACCAAATTTTTCTCAAAGATAAAAAGGGGGGCTACTATGTTTCAGTAACATAAACAACAGCATTGCAAACAGGGCTACTGTTGTGGCTACTGAACGTTTGTTTTCTTCAATGAATTAAAGTTGCTTGTGCCCAGACAGTTGAGTTCGTTAATGAACGTGACATGAGGCTGTGTCTTCTTTGTTGGAAAAGAAATGAATCCAATGAGTGCCGTGGTGGAGCTGATAGTCGGCACACGGGGACGGACTATTGCTGTTGTGAGCGGGAACCAAGGAGGAGCAACTAAACCAATGTTGGTCTCCATAGAAAAGGTGGATGCCGCTGTTTTAAATCTATGAAAAATATGACTTCGACCAAGTTTGTTTTTACTGTGCTCTGCTCCACTCTTTAAACCCAGGTACAACCAGTGTGTTGGCATGGCTACACATTGGTGTTGACTTTAAATGGTGTTGGCATCAGGCAGATCTGTTGGTCTCTGTTGATTGGTTGGAGGAAATCCAATGCCCCCTTACAAAAATTGGTTCGAGTGGTGGCAGTGTCAAAATGAAGAAGAAAATCGTGTGTAACGACTTGACAATTCTGCCTGATATCAACCAAGAAATGAAAGGTTGTTGGCGTGAAAGAACAATCTTTGTATTTGTTGTGAGAAATGGTTTCCTTGTCTTGTTCATTCAGAATCAAGGAAGCAAAAGAGAACAGAAGGGGAGAGGTACAGGCAGCGCAGCAGACATCCCCTTTAGTGCATCTGAGGCGACTCAGATCTGTTGCATGTCACCAGGGCATCTGCTTCAATTGTTGAGCTTTAACATCACATGGCTGCCTAATAAACTGTAGGCTCCGCTGCCAATTTTAATGAACTGCTATTAGAGAGGAAGGATAAGAAATGTGCCATCCTCCGATTGCAGCGTTCGCCTATGTATGAGACCTCAAAAAAGCCTGGTGCATGCTTCTTTAACATCAAGGGATATTGATAAAGGGAATTGAGGCCAAATATAACATTGGAATAGAGTGTACCATATGACGTTAGTTCTTTAATCTCTGTGTGATCATACCTCCAGGTCCATCCACTTCCTCCCAACGACCCACATATTCCTGACTTTATGTTATTTAGCAAATCAGAACATCTGCTTGGTTAAACATACATGTCACACATAATAATCCTCAAGTAATATTTTTAGTGTTTCGGAGCACTGGAGCTGTGTCCATGTGGCTGATTGCACAAGTCGAATGGGCATTCATTGTCTTGCCATCTCTTCTTCAGCCATTCATCAGCACCGAGCCGACCTATTCAAGAGCCTGCTCTGGGACTGCAGTCAGCAATTTCACCTAATTACAATGCTACGCTTCAATCATGTTTTGCAGCTCGTGAAGATAGTGATCCAGAGGAGCCAAACACATCTGCGCATCAAAGAAACTGAACAAAACAGCTAATGTGTGATTGCATTTGTAGGCTGAACAATATTTCTTATGCCTCACTTCCTTTTTGATTAGGAAACAGTTGTGCTAATGCCAGAACATTTCACTGTAAAATCCCCGAAGAAGATTAGCATTTGTCCTTAATTATCTTGCCTTCTGTAATTACATACATTTAAATCTCTGATCAGCTCGTTCTGAAAGGCAAAGATGTGCAGCAGCGCCTTCTGACATCTGCTAGCTCGAGGCAGCTGCAAGTACAGAGTGGTACATTAACAAGCTTTACTGGGCTAAACATACGAACAGAGACCTTTATCCACACTTTTTTTTAAACCAGTGATTACATCGCTATTTGCTCATAAGTAATAGATAAACCTGTGAGTAAATAATGTATTATGTATGTGTGTATGCTGGTCTGCATTCGCGTGTGCTGATCCATGAATTTGTGATCAGGTTTGGAGTATAATGAATCATGAATGTGGGTGGATGTGCCAGACTGAATGCTTAAGACACAGCTGCGTTGTTTTACATCTAAACCAACGCAGGCTTCTCTGCACATCAAGAACCTGATGTGACATGTGTATCTTCTTTAGGATATTAGCGTTCCTGTCAGCGTTGTCACCGTGGGCTTACTTTCACTATGTGAGTCTCTGCTGCTCGCTCGGTTAAAAACAAACTTTACCTTTCATCCTCTTGCCTGTTGTTGTGTTAAAAATATAAGCCGACAGACGGCACGCATTACCAAATCTGTCGGACTCACAAGTGAAACCCCACTTTGGGGGTTTTTTTGTGTTGTTTTGTTTTTTTTTTTTAAATAAATGTGCAAAAGTTTCAGCAGCAGTGAAAGAAATGGTTGCAGTACTGATTTGGCAAGCCAGTTTAACAGATGCCATGGACGTGCTCTGGGACCGTTCCCAACTTCCCACTTGCCGCTCTTCACCTGTAGCCATCGGTAATGTTAGCGACAAAAATAGTTTTCTGTTTCCCCCCCCGCCTCGGTGTTCCACTTGCTAACAGCTCTGATTTGTCAAAATCCATTTTTGAGTTTATTGTGTATGAAAGAATTAGAGTAACAGCTTTATATTTTAACACATGTTCAAGCTTTGGAGTTATTTTATATTGTTGAGATTTCTAATTGAATTTCTAAATATAAATTCTGTTTGTATACTGTAGTTGTCATAAGGGCAAGCAGAGCATGTTAGTTTAAGTTCTTAATTCACTGTTGTCCAAAAGTTGGCCAGGTTGCTGTGCTGTATGAAAATCACATTGTATAACTGCTTTCAGAAAGGTGTGAATTACACCTTGTTGAACTGTTGGGTGTTAAAAAGCAACACTGATTTCTTTTATTTCCTGGGAACATGTAAACAATCTACACAGCTTTATGGTTTGAAATGTCTTGATTCCTTTAGGCTGTTGACCAGGTATTCTTGCTGTCAAGGTTCATCTGTTTAATTCATCTTTGTGAATGTGTTTTTATAGCAACACCGCTTGTGGTTTCTACCCAAACAGGCATCCGTGGCTTTCTATTGTGAGCCACCCCTCCCCTTTATGTCTCCATTTTTGTTGGCAGTGCTGGTATTGAGTCTTACAAGTTTAACTCAGCCTGACGGAGTCTGAGCACAACTGTGATCTTGCAAGCGTGCAGTGTATTGACAGCTTGGTTTCAAATTCCATCTTGGGTGCAAAGCAACCAGCTAGAACAGGACAGATATGGTCTAGTGAGCCAAAATCCCATCTAGATTTGGGGACGATTATTCCTAAGGTAGGCTTTTGTGTTTGTTTTGCTCCCTAGAAACAGAGCTCAACATGTTTAAATGCAGTGGGGTAAAATGTGCAGGAAAGTTTTGTGTGTGAAAATGTTGAATAGTTTTATCTTGAATTATTTTGGAGCCGCTGCTCTTTCAATTCTGTTGTTTTTATTTTTGGTATCCATATGATGAGAAGTGGCCAGAAACGGAAGACGAGTGAGAAAATAAGGACCAGCATGTGACATACTCACAACAGCCACAACATCATAAACATGCGGCTCACACTCCTGCCTGCCGCTCTCACAGTCCTCTTTTTATTCTGGATTATGTAACAGCAGCATCGCCGTTTCCAAAGTCACAAAAAGTAGCTTGATATGTCAGATTATATGTTTATAGAAAAACAAGACTGAAAGGTGAAAAGAGTGGTGCACAACCTATGAAAGCTAAAAGCAACAGGGCTTCCTCCTCTCTGTCATTTGCACTTAAGGACAGTTCTGCCTTGTATTGATTTTTTTTTTTTTTTTTCCGCCAACCTTTAGTGGCCACCAGTGGTATTCCGCCTACTTTGACAAGTTAAGTCAATTTATTGCATCAATGAAAACTTCAAACTGAAATAGACTTATTTCAGAGTTGCACAGCTTCCTAATGCACAGAGAAAATGCCATTTTCTTAAGTTATCCATCATTATGACAATAAACCATATTCTCTTGTGCCAAACTCGTACATTGCTTCAAACATTGTTTTAGATGACGAGAAACATGGTCAATGGGGTTGAAATGAGGTGTTTTTTGTTTGACATTTTCAGACCAGCTAATGCTTTCCACTTCAAACTGACCCCAAGTCAGCTTTAACAATACCTTGACTCATCACCATAAACCACTTCCTCCAGAAATTAAACCCGAAGGACCACGTCGCACCTCACTGATACTTAAATGGCACTGCGTTTCAGTCAACATGAACTCAAATGTAAGCAAACATGAAACAACACAAACAGTGACGGGAACTTGGCTTGAAACAAGAGATATTTATGTGAAAAAAACATGAAATAAAAAGATGGGAAAAAAAACCAAGTTAATGAAATAACACCCACTGTGCTAGACTTAACAGAAGACCAGTACCTTGCACAATATTGTTTTCTCTGCAGGCATGTGTTAAAATGATCACAGCTTGGAATAAAGATTATCACACAGTGCTGCATCCAGTGGAAATAACATGTGACAGCTGAGGAATGCTGTTGCATTGCTAAAAGATTACAACATTGTTGTTTAGCAGCAAAACAAAAGAGCCTTAAAGAATCTCCAAATAGAAATCGACTGTTGCATTTCAGCTCATTTTGTTGTTTTAGAGAGTTTGGTCTCTGTGGCCAGGAGGCTTGTGCATTACTCTGGAGACAATGGGTTTCTGTTGAACTGTTGATGGTGCACCTCATTACTGTAGCTTGGTGCTTCTCTAAGGACTGATTAAGGATTAAGCACATTTGAGAGTGCCAGCACGTACGTACTGCATCCTTCTTGTTTCATTATCCATGCACAGCTCCTTCATCTATAGCTCGCTGTATATGCATGCAGAACACCAGTGTGCCTGCCAGTGGCTGCATTGTATGCTGGGATCCATCAAAAAAAAAAAAAAAAAAAAAAAGTCCCACAGTCTGAGTCTATTCTGCACCAATCCGCCACTGGTGCACAGACAGCCATTTCATCTTTCTCTTTCTCAAATGTTAATAGGTAGAATTGGGGGGAAAAAACTCACACAAGTCGAATCTTTCATGTGACTGCTGGCCAGACTTTTTTTTTCTAAACCTCTGATAATGATGTCTGACGCTCACAGACGTGAAGCAGCAGAGGAGAGATAATAAAGCAAGTATGCAGAAAATGTGGCACCTCTAAAATTGCTATATTTGTACGTATCAGTAACGAGTTGAAGGCTGGTGATTATTTTCCAAAGAATTTGCACAACTGCTGCTGTCTTGAGCAAGAACTTGGCTGCTTCCGCAGATGTTGCTCGGCCAGGAAAACAAACAGTTGGAAGTCCACATTATGTCCAGTGTATTTTTCCGTGTTTTCACAGCAACCAAGACCTCAATCTTTTGTTTGTTTGTTGGGTTGTTTGGGTTTTTTGGGGTTTTTTTTTTTGATTATTGTAAATGGATCTTATCATCTCACTGACAGGTAGTCTGTGATGGAGCTCTCAAGTCGCCCTTCTGCTGCTCACATTCACTCAAGTGTTTGTTATGGACCACATTTTGTTTAAAAATGGGCTTATTCGGGCATGGACATATCTTTGACTTTGATTAATTCTGAAAGCTTGTTTACTGCAGTTTATCTGGTGGTCTGTTGATGGTGCAGCATCTGTTGCATTTATCAACACCAGGTCATTTTCAGAGCAAGTCACATTCTCTGTCTGATACAGTCTTGGGTTGGTTCACTCACGAACCACTCTTGTCCAAAACCGTCTTCAGCCCTTCACTATTCCCATTTCACAAATCTGTCCGTATCGGGCTCAAAGCATCACTCTCTCTAATCTCACATGTCTCTCAGTCTCTGATACTAAATAGCACACCTGCCTGGTGATACCGCCATCACCATGCCCTGAGATAGAGATTGTGTTAAATGCATGATGGGTTAAGCCCTGTTTCTGTCAGATAGTGCCATGCATTATGGCTGTAGAGCTGAATCTTTCATTTCATCAGACTTCAGGATGTATTTTCATCACTCCTGTAATGCAATTCATGCCCTTTTACACATTTACAGTATTTACACACTGGGAATAGTCCACAGTTTGGAGAGGAATCCCTTCTTTTTCCATCAGGAGTTTCACATGTGGAAGTGATTTATTAAGTGTTGTTTTTTTAACAAAATGTAGAAGCTCAACATTTTCTCAGTTTCTAAATAATAAAACAGTCTATTGTTCTGTGGTGAAGTCTCCAAGTTTACCAAATTATTTAACAGTCTAATACTTCTGTTTCTGAATCGTGCAGGCAGTTCTGTTTTCAAGTTTACTATCTAATTTATGCACTCTGTTTGCACTAATGGGTATTCAACTCATCTGCAACTCCAGCTGATGTACTTTTGCTTACCCACAGCCACTCAACTTGTAGAGACAACTCAAAGACATTGAATGGGATTTTGAAACACTTAACTAACCTTGGATGAATCCAGACACACCAACACTTATCGACCAGAAACATGTCACACTGTTTTTAATGCATTTTGAATGAACTGGAGGTGCAACACAACATCAAAGGTTCTGTAAAACATCATTTCATCATGATTACACACTTGTTTAGTTTCCCAAAGGGACTATTTATCTGAATAATGATTACTTCACCACTTATCCCTATCGGTACCAGGCCATGCAGATAACATTGGTTTAATAGAGTGAGGTGATTCTGATGATTCTGCTGCCACCCGGGTACAATAGATGAAATTTTGTTTTGCAGCGTGCAAAGCTTTGGAACAAAAATACATTTTAAGAAAACCACCAATGCTTTACCAGAAATTGGGTCCTGGCTAGTGGAGATAATCCATGCAATGGGTACTTTTCATTCAGAACTACAGTTTCATTTCTGTTGAAGTAAGCATGCCAAGGTCTGTGGACTGTCCTGAGTAATAGGGACATTGTTTCCAAACAGAGATGCTATTACTGTTGAGGTTGTTCAATTGTATCCGCATGGCAGCAGGACTCATAGTTGTGAGTTCACAACCTCAGCAAATAAAGTGGATACTAAGATATTACTAAGCTATAATAAGGTTCTTAAGATTCTTATTGAAAGAATAAAATCCTGTTAGATTGACAATGTATAAAATTAGGTTTAAGTGAAAGCTCTTCCTTGTAGTAATGAACCCAAAGAGAATAAACACCCACCTCTGCAGTTCCTCTTAGCTCTGGGTAGCATTTATTATCCTTTTGTTCATGTTTTGGTTTTGTGAAGGGAACGTTACTGTTTTGCTTCGTTATGGATTCTCTCATCTGCAGTGATTCAAGCTACAGTCAGTTGTATTTAATGAAAACGGCCCAGCCTTAACATACCAAGTCATAACAGTTTCTAAAAACTGATATACATGAGCTCAGTCACAGTTATTGCATTGCCTTGGACTGTGATATAAAGAAGACCCTGCATGAGGTAGAAGCACTGCTGTATCAAAGTTACTCTCTGTTTCGCATGATAGCAGGTTACCGACAAATATTATCCTTCCCCATTTGTTACAGTCTGTCCCTCTTTGATAGCTTCAGTGATGAGAGTCCCAAAATCACAGGAGAGTTTTGATCAAAGACTCGGCGCAGCCTTTTGAAAAACCGAATCCTGTGGCAGTGATGTGTGTAAAAACTGTGCTCTGTGTCTCTGCCTCCCTCAGGTGAGCACCTGCGTGTCTGTCCTCAGGGATACACCTGCTGCACATCCGAGATGGAGGACAAACTCAACCAGCAGAGCAAACTGGAGTTCGAGAACCTGGTCGAGAAGAGCAGCCACAATATGAGGGCGACATTTGTCTCGAGGCATAAAAAGTTTGATGGTAAGCTACACGGGTTTGTTTTATCTTTCTGACGTGCAGAGAGTGAGGTTCATATAAATGGGATCCCAGACAATTTCACTTTCATTGAATTTATGTTACAAAGAACCATTGTCAAACTTGACTGAGACACATACTACTGATGCCACATTCAATAATTACCATGAATGTTATTAATAAGATACTATATAGGCATACTGGCTTTGAAAATGGACTAAAACAGGTCTCATTCATTGTGGACCTCCTCTTCTTTGGTGAGGGTACATTTTGGGGAGTTATTTTTTTTCTGTATCAGTTACCTTATGAGACCTTCTTTCAGGTGTGTCCATAACTAGCTATGATTTCTGTTGTTCCGCCTTCACAAACAAAGTTTCATATAGCTTCTCTGATTGACTGATGGTACTCGGTACGTTCCTAAAAGGAGTCTGTGAACTTTCTCACATACTGACAGAGCTGATGTTGCTTGGTGGTAGAGCGCACGAGTGGTGGTCTTTATGACTGGATGTAAGGCCGTCTATGTGCCTTTTGCCACTTGTGGGACTCCACTTGGTGTACATTGTCACATCAAGTTGTCACAGTGTCTTGTCAGTGTATATTCTAGTCTTTAGTTCTCTCTCTTCATAATAATTCTGCTGTCTATGTGAGGTTAACACTTGTCAGCTTCAGTGAAAAGCATCCAAGTTTCTGGTTTTGATCAACAAAATGTTTGACAGGAGACTCAATACCAGATTTGTGACGTACATACCTTTTTAAAAAAAATCACTGAATTGCAGCTGTGACCCCATGTTACTGAAAGATTCATGAGGCTTTTCTGTGTGCAAGTGGGAGAGGGTGAATGCAGGTCATTCAATACAAAAAAGAGACACTAATGAATCTTGAATAGGGCATTTTCTGTGGTCCTTGGCAAACCACACGTCTCCAATCCAGTTTTTTTTCTTCTTTTTATGTGAAATCAAGTGCGATACACACTGAAAACTGTGTATAGGCACCGGAACGCAGATAGCTAGAATAAGAGAGATAGACGTTTCACCTGGTCAAAATCTACCAAGAACAGTTTCTTTTAAATTGGCATAGATGAATGTTAAATGATCCATCTGTCAGGTTGGCAGTCAACCGAGGACAGTCAGCTGAGGACAATACCTCCATGTCCCTGGAGCTACAACAGAGTGGGATTCCAGTACTCATTGTTTTAATTGAGAACAGTAGGGCTAAAGTTGATAAGAGACGTTTTTGATGGAAAAATAGATAATGTGTACATATTTTCCTAGTACTGAATACTTGTTTACATGATTGTAAAAAAGACTTTAAATTTAAATCACAAAAAGTTGTGTTGTTTATATAATTTCATTTATTTATATAGTAAATTATGAACTACATATGTCAAAAGCACCGACTTTCTAATGTCCAATATCTAGATAAACTTGATTATTCATCGGCCCACTATTTTGGATGCAGGATATCCAGAACCAGTCCTCATATTAGACCGTATTTGGGCTGACCTAGGCGGTCAAATGATGAGTGTCATTTTCACATCCTCTCCTTACTGAGCTCTAATATGTTTCATCCACACTACACCATTTCAATGCATATGCAAGTAAAATTTGCGTGTGTGTAAGTGTGAAAATAATTTTTCTGCAGCCAGGGTCCAAAATTATCACCCACCACTCGCCAAATGCTAGTAAAAATCTACGTGGGCGAGCAAAATAAATGAGGTTATCCACTATTGGCAGGTTGCTACAATAAGTCTATTTTCTACTGCAAACTCTCATCACTACAACGCAGAAGTTGACTGACCACGATTGTGTTACATTGACTTTGCACACAAGGAGATAGCGTACAATACATGCCAGCAGTAATTGTGGAACCTACAAGAACAAATGAGGAGTGCGGTATGGTTAAAATTGGTCAAAAAATGACTCTTCATAGGTAAGAGCTGAGGACAGATTGATTCTTTGATACAATCATGAGCAGAAGTGTTGTGCTGCGGCTCATTTTAAAATTTTAATGACATGAAATACATCATATTTTATGTCGTTTCATGGCTTTTGAATTTTCCAGCAGATCAAAAACTGAATTTGTCTGCGGCGGTGTGACTGACTTAAAACACTGATGTTGGCAAATTACAGAGATTAGCTAAAACGCTGAGATTGTAGCTTTTCAGCTGTGAGTAAGAAAGCACTTCAACCCAGCAGAGTGATCATCTTCTCTCTCACAGCATACAGACTCACACAGATCAGGTCACAGCATTTTCAGGAGTCATATCCTCCATAAGTACTGTAGGTTGTAGCTAGTAGTGTTTAGATATATGACTTTTCGGTAAATATAAGTATTTGGTTGGTTGGATTGTTGGATTGTTGGATGAGGTATTGGCAGATACTCATTATTCATGGATTGGGGTCAGGACCAAGGCCAAAAAAATCTTGATTAGGACTTCCCCAGTGATTCCCAAGAAGTGTGAGAAAAAACAAACTTTGCATTCATAAAGTAAATCTTTTATTGTGTGACCTAGTTTTGTTTACTTTTGATTGTGTGAAATCTTATTTTTCTTCTTGTTTTCCACCCAATTATGACAATATGACACGATTGATTTTCTTAAGCGATCCTAATGGAGTCCTCATTTTACCACACAGAGGATGATTATAAGATTGAAATAAGTTACTTTAAAGGTTATGCTTTGCAAGGCCTCATTAGGCTCTTAGTTTCAAGACACTGGTTTTGAAGTACTTTTTCACAGTCGAGTAGCGTTAGTGATAGGTGCGCGAGAGGATCCTTCAAAAACTGCAAAGAAGCTCAAGCACACCATCTTTTGCATTTCTGAAAGATACTGAATGTGTGGGAGTTTTGTTTTGGGTGCTCATTTCAACCCATATTCTTCAAGTTATAAAAGTCATGTTTCTGTATGTTTTTCTTCTCACTTTAACTAAGTTGGAATGAACACACGAATAAAAAGCCCTGGTAAGCTGGTATGCTCAAGATGTAAGATGTAATACACCACAGTAAAAAGAACCAATAATTACAACATAAAAAGGTTCAGCGTTTCTTCTGTAAAGCTTTTGATTGGTAGCCATAGGTTATGCAAGCTTTTGTGGATTGTTTGAAATGTACAGTAAAATACTGGAGTGTGTTCCTGCATTAATGGCACCATTCCAAAGACGACGCCTCTCGTACAATGCCCATATATCTGCATCGTTATATAGCAACACTGGTGACACAAATCACTTATGCAATTCCACCTTCTACATATGCCCGTATCACCCGGCCACTCAACATCACATTCCTTCTCCTTGCGTTAAGCTCCCTCCACCTCATGGGGTTTGAATCATCCCTCATCAATTTTACATGCCCTCATTTCTGTCCCCAGTTATTTATAGGGCCCTATTATGAAAACCTTAACTTACTTTTTGATTACTGACTGCTTCCCCTGGAGGCCTGTGGGTTTTGATGCATTATTGAGCAGTCCTGAAGCCATAAATGACTGTTGCACACTAGAATTAAGGTTTGGGTATTCTGAATGTCCAATCATCTGGCCGAGAATCTTTTTTCCCCCCACATCTCTCAGTATGCCTTATATCCTCCCAGAGAGACTTGGAGTCTTGTCCAATTGATTCACTGAACAGAGAAAGAAACTCACGACCAACTTTGCAACTCTGCATTTTTTTTAGCTCAGTGTGGTGACTTCTCCCAACAGGTTTTGTTTTATTAGTCTCTGAAAGCTTGAGTGTTCTCTGCTGTGGCCCACTAGGTACCCTAAGGTAACTTGAATTAAGGACAAGAAATGAGATGAATATTTGCAATATTTATGTATGTGAGAGAGAAAGCTGGAGAGATGGAGACAGAGATAAAGATGGAGTGACACTGGATGTGTGAAAGAGGCAGAGGGGGCCAGAGAGAGAGTTGCATCACATCTGTTAAAGATTAATTGCGGTGGATGAACCATGATAAAAGGTGCCTCATGCTCAGTCAAGTGATTTGAGATTGAAACCACTGTACAGAGTGGTTTGTGGCCCTTGGAGCTGTCATGTTTTTCCTTTTTTCTGTACATCTCTCTGATTTCTAGTTTTATATATTTGAAATGTGTCTATTTTAAGGAAAGTTCAATATAGGCATGACTCACCGAAATTCAGTCAGTCAGTCTCAATTATTTCAAACACTGGTAGGAATCGAATCAGTTACCCACATGAACCCAGTGGTTTACTTACCTTGAAATGTTGGTGACAAATCCAAAGTGGTGTTATGATGCAATAAAAGGGTTTTAGTTTAATGTAACCTAAAGGATTTGTGATGCTGCAATATTTATTCATAAAGTGGCTAAATGAATGTCATGAATCTGGTGGTGCTACACCAAACACACACAACACACAAAGAGAAACTGTTGAGGCTGGCAAACATATGTTGAACACACTAGCAAAAAAACCCAACTTGCTAGTCACATGTGCTATCTAAGAAATGGGACTGCTGCAGTAATTTGATTATAAACTAGACAGTAAATGAAGTTTTCTCAAGAGGTGTGTTTGTAATTTTAACTCTAACTCTCTGTAAACGGTGCTGTTTTCAAGCTTAATCAGTGATGAGATGATTTCCAGTGCAGTTAACTGGTCTGTAAGTTTCCTGGGCTGCTAAACCAGAGCTGTGTATTTTTATATCATTTACCATATGATACTACTATATTCATTCACTATATTGTAGTTCCTATGGCTGCACCATTCATTTAAAAGTCTTGTTCAGCTTTTTTTTTTTTTTCCTTACATCTCTTACGGGTCGACATCATCTGCTGCCAGTAGGTTCTGCTGGAACTGAAGAGGTTAATCAACACAATTTGAGAGGAGTTTGACTTATTTGTGTTGCCCTCTCTGTTTGTCATTAGTTTTTGTGTATGGTAGATGCTCATTAGATTCAGTTTGGTTGATGCCTTTTCTGTCGAGACCTCAGCAAGAGATTAGTGTGCGTGGTTGGTTGACTGAAGTCTGGGTTGAGCAGCAGCCTTGGTTGACTGAGTTCTTTGATCCTGCCCCAGTAGAGCTTCTCTGCTCAACGTTGAGAGCTTGCAGTGCCCCTCATTCACTTCAACGATCCCTTATTCACACCCGACTTAAACCAAGACTGACTGGAACACAACACCCTATTCTCTCTAATCTGTGCTCTCTACAAATTCACAAGCTCCTGGTGGACTGTGTAAGCCTGCAACCACACAGGGTAAAAACACCACTCCAGTTATTGCATCATTCTTTATCTGTAACATTTTATTTCAAGGTGAAGTGCGTCAGAAACAGGAACATTTTGTCATAATAGGGTTTAATGGAAAATGAAAGAACCAATTTTTTTTCTGTCAGAAAGTGAAAAGCAGAACAGACACAGCTCTTCCTGGTGTCACTACTATAATCCTATCTCAATAGCTTTTACGTTAATTGTTAAGTGCAGTAAAATTGTTTGTTTACTGCAGAATACTGAGTCAAATATTTGAAGAATAAGCAGCAGTGCACATTTTTTATGCATGAAAGAGCAGTAAATGGGACCTGAAATACATCAACACACTGGTCGTGTGCATGATGCCGTGGCCTCTTTAAAACAAAGACAAGGAAAAAAAACAAAGCTTTGATGGGAAATGAGAGTGATGAATCACACTGAACAGTGCACTTCAAAACTGACCCCATTAAAAACAACAGAGGGAAAGAAGAGGATTTGTGAACCAACATATTGTCACTTATTATCTCAACAGTAATCTCTCATAGACTAATGGACAACAGTTTTTCTTAAATTTAAACTAATGTTCCCCTCATGAAGCAGAAATCATGATCACTAAAGCCTACTGTCGCTTGTGTAGCTGGTGAGCCGTCACATGCTTTTGATCTTTTATACTGAATAAACCAAACCATGCGGCTTCAGCGTTGTGAGTACTGCTGATTGGTGCATTAGGCAACGTTTACTTCAAGCTAAGAGCCCTTCAAATAAGGATTAACGAAGCATTACAATTAACCAAATATCTTCTATTAAATGTAGATTGGTATGCAATATAGCAAGGCAGGTATTACACCATGGCTGAATCATTGCTGTGCATGACTCGGAGTGTGGCCAGAATGCTCACTCTAAATTTACCGACCCACACAGGCATGCTGGCATGACCTGTTTTGAACTTTTACTCTCGTTTAATACAACAAATGATGCAGCAAATGAACAAAGTCGCATTTCCTGGTGTCTTCGTCGTCGTACTGGACATCAACAGTAACACAAGATTTCTACAATGAATTTCTGTTTATCAAAGGCCAAAGTGGCCGTGCCCTAAAACTGAGATAATTCCAGACTTGATAAAGTCAAATAATGGAGCAAACCTTCAAACACCTTCAATTGTGTATTTTTGAAAGATTGCTAAATGTTTCAAAAGAAAGGGCGATGTGCCTTTTTACAAATAAAGCTCCATCTGACTCGAACAATCTGCCCAGTTTATTTAGATTTATTACTTGCTTTTATTTATTTTATTTATTTAAGGCTAATTATTATTTTAGTTATTATTTTATTCTTTTCAAACAACCACCTTTACAACAATGTAAAAGTATGTATGCACCTTCATTTTATGAGTTTTGGCACCAGTAGGGTAATCTGCAGGTGTAGCTGCGTAGGCCTGAAAGAGCTTTTGTCTTTGCATGTAAGCATATGTTTGTGTTATCTTCATGTGGCTACTGTATTTTCTTTGTGTATGTGGGTCCATTCATAAAGTGGTATATTCAAAATCTTAAATAACCTTAAATTTTTCATCACGTACCCTAGTTTGTGACATTGCTATTATAAAGGTCAAATCTGAATAAGTGAAGCAATAATTATAGCTCTCGAAGCCTCCAAGCAAGATATTTTTCCAACTTCACAGGAATGATAAGGTAAATGTGTTTTCTTAATAATCATTTTGCTGTAATTGCAGAGGTTTTGATAAAAAAAAAAGATTGAGACACACCAACACCGACAGATTGTCCTGTTTATACAGTACCTCTTTGTGTGTCCCTCCTGAAGAAAACGTTTCAGTCTGCATCAAAGAACAAGACTATGGTGATATTGCCTCACTACTAGTCCTTTTTGTTTGAGAAAAGTGACTTTCAAAATCCCAACAATTCCTTTCCCAAAGGTTCATCAGATTCAAGCATATAATTTCAATTTCAACTGGGTCAAATACAAATACAATATAATATATGTTCTGACTTAAAAAAATATTGAATTTAAAGTTGGAAGTAAAACCAAGGCCAGTTCTGTTCACATATATCTATATATAAAACCTTTGGTAATCTACTAACTTCCCCAGACATCACAAACCCAGAGTCTTTACATGTATTATTCATGTTTGACATTCATTGAAGTACTTACCAAGTAAAATTTTGAAAATTCCCACAATTCATGGCTGACATCAAGTGGTTACATCAAAATAGGATCTCAAAGGCCCTCATTAAACTTTACTCGTCCCAGTTCAGCTCTGAAGTTATGAACTTGAATTATAATTACATATTTTGTCATAACAAATGTTATAATCCGGTTTAGAAAGTAAACGATTTGTTAAGTTAAAATTTTGATAGATCATCCTGAATATCCTCAGCTGTAGCAACGTCTACGTCTGTTGTGCTTCTGCAAACTTGAATGACGGCTTGAGCACTTTTAATTACGCCGTGCACACGCTCCACTGTTGCGGACTGAGTGCTTGAGTTTGTGGACTGATTTGTAATTCCCATTATCCTTTGTGCATAATATAATAGCCAACATTATTAATTTATACTATGAATAAATTGAATAAAGAGGTTACACTCGGTACACAGTGCAAGATTCTAATGAGATTTGGCCCCATTTAGACATTACACTCTAGTTGAAAGTTTGGCTGCCATGGCCAGCTGGACACTAATTTGGCAGAGGTAAACTTGCTAAATTCACTCGGTCCTGTGGGGGTCTGGCACTTAATAACCAACAACGAGGAGGGTATATTGGTATGAAATTATTATTCCCCACAAATTAATTTAAAAGATAAAAAAGAGTAGAAGTATTAAGCTGCTCATCATGGCTGTCATATTTGTTAGTTCTGTCTTTTAAATAAAGTAACAGAGCTAAATAATGCAAAGGTTTTTCTGATGATTCCTCTGTAAAAGAAAACAAAAAGGGCTCATTAAAATCAAAAAGTCTCCGGCAAAAATTAAAACACTTTCACAACAATCGATTATATTGACAAGTATTCTTTGTGAAAAGTTACTATCTTGGATTGAGGGAAAGTAAGTGGAGTGTCCAAAATGCCAAATGTTTATCCTTTGATGCTCTGGTCAAAAGATTTCATGGCATGCTGCCAACGAGACTTTTATATTTTAAATGGGTGGTCCAAGATGAAATTTTGAGGCATCACAACTGAAATGAGAAATCATCTTCTCTGACCAGTCCACTCAAATCCAATGGGTTTTATATGGCACAAAAACACAATTTTGCTGCAGAGGAAAAAATTAAAAGGAGAAAAAGTCAAGAAGCCTCGGGAGGGGCATCAAAGGAGAGATCCAAGGGTTGGTGTCACTATATATAGCTTTTTCTATGCCAAATAACTGTATATGAAGTCATTTCAGCGAGATGCTATATACTCAGCTGGCAGTAAAGGTGCTCAGTGGAGGGTGGAAGCAAAAGTCGGCCATGCATTTAGAGTTTCTCACCACAATGCCTGTGACCAAAGTGTAACCATACACAAAATTCAGGGTTCAGTTTGAGCCTGTTGTTGGAGGCTCACGTTTCCTCAGCAGAGAAAACAAAAGCAAGTCTAGAAAAAAGCGTTTTACGTCATTTAGTTAAGACTCTGACTTGTTTATTACTCCTGATCAACAACAGACTGACACACATGAAGGCACAATACATCATTCACTTTGACCGCATGCTTTAATCCTGTGTTCTTTATACTGAATATGTTCTCATATCTGCACCAACAAAGGCTCCTGTAGCAGTAGTTATTGCTTTGGTCTGAACTTGCTGAGAGAGGCTGCTTGGACACTGTGTGAAGAAGGGCTCACCCTCCAGCTGGTGGAGGGTGACACTGTTGTAAATGAGCATGTTTGAAGTTTTTCACAGATGCACCCAGCTAATACGGGGGAACAATAATGCTCCCGTACAGTGGGTCTAAATGTCATGGGAGGATTCTTCAGCTCTGGTCTCACGTCTGTGTTTGTTGTTCAGATGGCCAGTACATGGGCTGGACTAACCGAGTTGACTGGGTTTAGCAGACTAGCATGGTGCAGCTGGTGCACTCTCAAAAGCCTTTGGGTAAAGCTT
Organism: Datnioides undecimradiatus; assembly: GCA_008933995.1. Classification (NCBI taxonomy): domain Eukaryota; kingdom Metazoa; phylum Chordata; class Actinopteri; order Lobotiformes; family Datnioididae; genus Datnioides; species Datnioides undecimradiatus. Next base: position 1,812,664 of record WARS01000031.1, on the reverse strand, counting down.
AAACTCTAGAAAAAGTGTGAGTCGTCTACATTAAAAGATTGTTCTGTGTAATCGTTTGGCTGTACTGAACTGACGAAGTTGCATACTGAATCAAAAGTTCAGTTGTAAATGGTTTGGAAATGGATACACAAATTGTTACACTGCTAATTTTATAAGCAAATAGTCCCTTTTTCCATCTTTCCTGCCTTGCCAGCTCATTGCTGCTTGGCAGAGTTTTAGGCACGCATGCAACACAAGACGTCGCACAAACCCCTCGAAGAAAAACTGCTATATAGTGCGTCTAGAGGTCAACAGATCCACAGATTACCTTTAAACCAGTCAGACTATCAGCATGTTAACATCGAAAAAGCTCCTTTAACTTTTTTGTCAGGTGCCTGAAAGGGCTGTACAAAACAAGTATCCATCAATCCTCAGTTCAGATAAGGAGAAAATGATGAAAAAGGGGAAGACACTAAGATGCTGAACCGTACGCGACACATTATGCAGGGCATGAAACAAATGTACGTGGCACAAAAGACTCCACAGGACTTGGTTAACCATCTGAATGTACATCAGAGATGACACTAAATTACATCCAGGGCAGGACACCAGTGAGCACAGGGCATAAATTGATTTAACCCCTACAGTGCAGTGATGCAGCTGAAACCTCTGTGACAGCTGCATGTCCATTTCGAATGAAATCTAAAACCATGTGGACACGCAGTTCCTGGAAGTGTTCATAAATAAATAACCTCTGTTTTGATGTCCCTGTGTTATCTAAGTGAATGTCAGGAAGACTGTAATTCTCTGAAGACCGAGGGAATGGGGTCTGTCCAGCAGTGCTTTAGCTGAGAGTTGGTGGCAGCCTCCATCATCTGGCACAGGCTGCAGCCCCGGTGTCACTTTTGTACTTCAGGATGGATGGCTCTGTAAAGCCTGGACACTGTTAACACTGTCCCACTGGTGAGCTTCAAGGAGAGGCTATAAGAAGTGTACCTTTTCCACAAGCCCCTGTAGCAAAAACGAGAAGGAAATCCACAGGCCTGGTTCAACGTGATTCGTCTTTTCAATGTATTTATTAAATTAAACTTTGTGTCAGATATTGAAACGTATACACTGTGAAAACTCACTTACAAAAAATCCTATCCTGGAGATATTGAGTTTGCTCAGGCTACAGCTGAGATCACGCTGTCTATTGAGACAGATGAAAAATGTCCCCCCTCCTCCTCTAAAGGTGCTGATATTCTTCCCTCATAGATCCCCGCTGTCTCCGTTTGTGATTTTCATGCCTCATTTAAAATCGACTGAATGTGGTGACCGGGAGGTTGGCATAATTTTTAGTTTTAAAACTAGATTATGAGATTTGTCAGAGGAGCTCTCTTTCTATATATTCAGTACCCCATTTGACATTTTTATGAAACAATAGAAAGTTGATTTGATCGTGGGCCACAGTGCCACGCAGTATCATTTGTGACCTCACAGATGCAGAACTGGAGGCTCTAAGTTTTAAAATATGTGCATAACCAAAATAAAGTGTGGTTGGCTCATTTTTTTTATGTATCAACAGCATGTGAGAATAAAGTAGTAAAATAGTAGTAGAAGGTAGTTATATGTAAGTTGAGGTAAATTACCTATACTTAGTGATAGGAAATGATGTAGTAATAGGTTGAGTAATTTTTCCCGGATGTGCGATAATGTTAAGTAATTGTTGGTCCAAGAGGACAAGAACATGTTAAGCTCATGGCTCACATCATGCTCAATGCAGCAAAGTGGTTCAGTGGAGGAATAAAGCTGCACAATGCCTCTTTGTGATGAAATGTCCATGCAGGAACCCCTGTCATACCGCCGTTCTTTTCTGTCATACTGTCCGATAAAGGTGAAAATGCACCCCTAGAGACAGAAAAGTAGAATTACAAATACAGTCAAATAATCAGGTTCCTGTTGAATGGCTGTCACAGTTCCCACGTGTGAACTCTGTGTTGTTTTCCCGCCTCCTCTAAAAAACACAGACCACACGCAGAATTACAGTCAGGTGTCCTGATCAAAAGAATCATACCGGCATCGTAAAATGAAAACATCAGAAGAGGAGAAAAACACAGGCCGGAGCTGCAGTGTTCTCACACATGTCCAGGTGACATCCTCGAGTGGGCGAACGAGTGACCGCAGCTGTGTGGTGTCGGGCTACTTCCTGATCGAGACAAAAAGCTAACCCTCGCTAACCCTCCCTTGAAATGACACAGTGGCACAGAAATGAACAATACACCAACTGTGTTTTTTTTCTTCAGAGGACCTCAGTATCCTCACTCAGGCGCAGGAAACACTCTGCAGGATGGATTAGCCTGACAAAGCTCTGCATGGAAGCTTTCATGGGGAGAGGCACTCCAGCAGCCAGGTTGAGACAAAGCTGCTTATCCACGGGGTCACAGTAATGTAATGGTGTGTGCAGCCAATTTGCTCCTTGCTATTCAACGGGTGTGAATATCATCCATGGGAGAAAATCACTTTGATTTTTTGAGCCTTGCTAATTGACTTCTCCAGTGCCTCTCAGCACTGAACTCTGTGTCAGATCTTGGAAGACACAGCGATGGCCTCAGCAAAGGTGGCTTTTGTCAATATAATTAACCGAACAGACAAGAGGACCTATAGCTTTGCCCCTGAGTTTTGGGATGGAGCCAAGTCTGAAAGTGGTTAAGTTGGTAACTACTTTCCAAGGATAATGGTTCATGCTGTGTCATTAGATTGCAAAGCCAGTACAATGGTGCTAAAGTGTCATGGTAATGTATGCCATTTTTAAATTGAAGCAGTTATATTACTGTATTAATCATTTCAAGTAAAAAAACAAAACAAAACCCAAAACAAAACATATTGTACTCCATAATAAAGCTAAAGCAATGTAACAGATAGGAGCAACCAAACAAGTTTTTAAAAAGGATCAACATTCAGGCAACAGAGGTAGAGATATTATCTCTCTCATTACATATATTTTTCTTCTGAATTGTGAAATCAGTAGATTTCCTAATTCAGGGACACCAAGCACTCGTGTCACACCGCACATCAACGACCAGACATTTCATTGTTTAACTATTGTGGCTGTAAAATGAGCTTCATTGAACTCATGAACACAGCATTCAGATTTTTAATAAAGGAACTACACTAGTCTCTGAACATCAATCCTCTGTATGTTGTATCACGAGGCCATCGCAGAACGTCAGAATGAAACGCCTTGTGCACAAACAAAACACTGTACCTTGAACTTTGTGTTTGGCACCACTCAACAGTAGCTTTCAGCTCATAAAAGTGTACAGTATATGCTAACGTGGAGCACTCAGCGGCATGACAGAGAACAATAATTAAATTGCATGTTCTACATATTTTATGCACTGACTCTGAGGGCAGCAAGATGCTTGAAATGAGCCTTGTTTCACAACCAGGCAAAATTTTCACACACACTTTTTGTTCAATGCCCATTGTAGTGCCATCAAACAAAGAGAACTTTGAAGCAAGTATACAGACATTCGCATCTTGTTTTACTGTAGCAAAATACTGTAAAACAAACTTTACAGACAATTAGTGTGGCTCACAGTCATTGTAGTTACACTAGCTATAAGATAATAAAAGCCAATACTTTGTGTCATGACCTACGAGTAATGTTATTGTTTTGAGTAGTATTAATATTTAATTTTTGTGTCCTTATTCTACTTTATAGGCTTGTGTTTTCTTGCATAGAACAAACAGTGCTAAAATAAATTGAGGCTTTCAGTCTTGAAATCAACACTAAAGATTACAATAAAGCTTGGAGATGGGCCATCACCACAGGAGAGCAAAGCACCGTAACTGAATAGGCATATTATGAAATAATATCTTGCTTAACAATACAATTTTACAATTAGTTCTCAGGCATATTTTTAATATTCAATTTGCAAAGGCATAAGTGCTGTAATCAAATCTTCACGTAATATTATATAATTGCTGGATAATAATCAGTTTGGATAAATTCATTAAGTAATTTAAGGTATTCTCCACTGGATGAAGCCAATGGGGGATGTCCTTATTACAGCAATTGTACAATAATATAATTACTTGTAATGCAAGTAACACAAACTAAAGGCTAACAAAGCAATAAAAATGAATATTGAATCATTGATTATCAGTGTGCGCTGGATACTGGATCACTTGATATTTCATTCTTGCTGGCCCTTTTCAGTGGTTCTTGTGGGAGTTTACTTTGTTATATTTGGATGTCGGTTAACTTTCAGAGTGCTGTGATTAAACCAAACAAATGTGATCAAACAACAAAAAAAACATTACTTTAAATAGTCCAGAGTCAACACTAAGTTTATTACTTATCCTCTTATACCTTCTCAGATTTACATTTTAGAATGACTATATTGACACAAGTTGATATGTTTTCTGATTTGCTGGCTCTGTATGTGTATTTTTCTTGTAGCAAATTAACCAGTTTCTGTTTTCTCTTGGTACTGGTAACTTGTTCTCAGCTCTGGGATGTCACTCAGTGCGGAGTATTCAGCAGAGAAACAAAGATCATGAACTCATAATGTTGCCGGTGTGTCACTCAACCTCATACTTATCTTTTGGTTTCTGTCCATGGCTGGGCCTTTCACTGGGCTTGCAGAAACACACGCCACGCTCTGATAGACCTACATTTGATCCTGTATTTTGTACCTCTTGGAATCTAGTCTTTGTCACACAGCAAGCCAGTTTCAAATTTACCATATAAAAAAGTGTCCCATGAGAACTGCAAAATACTACCAAGCTGGGGTTTGGTCATGAGACCTGGTTCTGGTAGGTGAAAGTGTGGAGGACTGGATGGAGGTTGGGGGTCAAGGTAAAGCAGTAAGAGTCAGCTTTTCAGTGTGTTGGGAAACAGAAACAGAATCCCTAAAAGTGACTGAGAAGGAAAGAACCGAACTGAAGGGTTGAATAATGGTCTGGAGGTAGCAGAGTGCCGCGATAGATTACAGGGGTCACTGTGTACTGTTAAGGTTGCTGTTTTGAGAGATGTTGCTGCTTTAACAATTCAACATACCAAGACTGACATAATGACTATAACGTCTGTTCCATTGCATTATATTTTATTGGTATTTTAGTGTTTATGTGCAAGTGTACAATATGGACTTTGGTACCCCACCAACTGGACTATGTGCCTTCACTGAAACAATTAGTAAATACTCTTTTCTTTTCTAAAGGAAGAGAGCAAATTCCAAAATAGAAAGTATGTCACTGTATCTGATTATTTCACTTCCATCCATCTCTGTTTACTTTCTATATTCACTTATTCTGGTGAGGATTGTGCCGACTGGAGGCTATCTCAGCATGCAACGACCAAGAGGTGGGGAACACCCTTTATTAATATTAAATGTAGATCTTAAATTTCTCCTGGCTTCATGTTTCTGCCCACAGCATTTATTTTAATACCCAAATATGCGCTCTGTGTCTCATTAAATCTGAAGCAACGTACGACCTTGCGCGGAAGCAGAACAGTGTCCATTTCTCACTGCAAAAGGGAGGTGTGAGAATGTGCTCTACTTTTCTCCTTCCTAAAACTCTTCAAGCCTCATTAACTACGAAAACAAGCCAACTAGCTGCTGTGAATGGTTTGTCTCCCTCCGTGAGGTACAGACTCTTTTCTTGGCTCAAGCAAATGCTTCAGAGTCCCTGCTGGAGGAGGCAATCACTGAGGCGGAGGATAATGGGAAAAGTTTCATGTTTTATGTGGTGTCTCATGTGCTGAGTGGTGAAGTTTAGAGTTCACTACAGTGTTGGCAGTGAAAGTACCTGACGTGTGTGTGTTCAAATGCTTGTCACGTCACATCAGAATGACAGTTTGTGGGAGTAATGTACTTAATGGCTTAATGGCTATTGAAGAAAAGTCAGCGGATCACCAGACTCATGAGGACACATCGTTTGGGAACCATGAATATCTTCACAAAACTATGTGTTCGTCCATCATGTTGAGTTTTTTCACAGGATAAATTTCACCAGACTTGACTTTAACAAGTGGTTGGTACTACATGGAAGTTTTTTTTGGATCTTTTTATTATGATTTTATCTTCCCAGCACCATGAATAGCTCATGATAATCCATCCAATAGCTGTTAAGATGTTTCAGTCTGGACCAAAGTAATGGCCCTTCAGACTGACAGAGTGACCTTGACATCCCAAAAGCGATGAAGCTGGCACCACTAAAACTCCTCACACTGTGTGCTTTGCCGTTGCAATTGTTGCTGACCTTATCTCTTGAATTCAGCACTTCTTACTTGGCTGCTGCCAATGACTCAACTTCTAAGAATTGATAAACAAGTGCTGTTCCCTGGCAATCTCGTACACACACCATGCTCATAAAACATGTCTTGTACCACATTTGTCTTTGTACTTCTAAAAACATTTCCCCTTACCCCTAGACAAAAAAAGAAGTCATACATAAATGTCCAAAACAGACAATCTCAGCGATGAGCCTTAGAGAGCAGGCTCACAGCTCTTGGTCTGAGCCAAACCAACAGTGCTCTATGCCAGAATGCTTATCCCTCTCTTTCCTCCATGGAGTTAGCAGGCTTACATCATGTTTACAGCTTGTATCCTTGTATAAGCAGAGAAAATTAAGATCTGTTGCTTACTCGCATTGTGTGTGTGATACTAACATCCATAAGTTGTGAAAACCGTCCACTCTCATGGTTTTTATTTTTGTTTCCCAACAACATAAATCTCTAGGTGAAACTCTTTGGGTGGATTCACACTGTGGCCTTTTTTCTGCTTTGCAGCTGTATTGATGCATCTGTGATTCCTGGTGCAGTTATCCAGGGGGTTTCTGTCGAGAGATTGGTGAGAAGTCATAAAAATAGTGTTTGGTTGTGGAGGGAATGAGAAATGGGTCTGCATGGATAAGATGTAATGCACAAGAAGAATGAAACTCACCAAAGGTTAAACAGGCCAAAGAAATGTCATCAAAATGCCACTTAAACTAGATTTGGCCTTTTGGTTTCTTTCATCGCATCAAACTTGGTGCCAGCAGTGTGGCTTGAATATGAGTGAAAACGCAGCAGAGTCCCCTGAAAAGGTCGATCAAGATCTGTTTTTGAAATAAAACCTGGACTTTAAGATAAACCACAGAGGAATATATTCATTAAACACGTTCATTTGACTAATGTGTATTTGAAGATGTGGTCGGTCCATGAAATAAAATGATGGAACTTAAAATAAATGAAGGAACAGGGTGGGGAAAACAAAATGTAAAACACTGATAACTCATATTCTAATGCAAATCATTTCATTCTTAATGAATTCTCCAATAGGTTATGTTTTCCGTCTTATCGTCAACCTATTAATTAATGACTAATAAAGAACATCAGAGGTGTGACTTAAGGACGCTGGGCCCTTGCAGCTAGGCAACTGGCTGAGAGGCACTGAAATGACTGCTTAATTAAATGTTCTTACATGGGATTATGCTGCCCACTCTCACTCAACCGGGCTTCCGCTTCAATTTCTGCACTTAATTTCATGACCTGATCAGGGCAGCGATGTTCCAAACACAATGATGTATGATGTGTTTGGCATCAAAAGCGGCGGAGGGGGGCACGATGAAGTCAGACCGACCAAAACAAACAAAGAATGCTATTAAAGGATGCTTCTTCTTGCGCATTTATTTATATCAATAGCAAATAACATGCTGGAATTGGTTATTGTTCTTTTCCCGAGAATGGCAGGATGGCAAAAACATGTCGATGGGTTATGTAAATTTCTGCATTATTAATATACAAACCCTATTAAAATCACATTTAGTTTCCTTGATAAATAATATTTTCAACTTTATTGCAAACAGCACTGTGCCTCGCTGCCTCATCTTTGCTTTATGCGCAACTCTTGCATTTTTAAGATAATATGAACTATAAATAGAAGGAGAGTTTTATTTACCAGAGTTCCTTAAAGCTCAAATAACAGCCTGGAGCCTTCCTTTCAGGCTATATGCTGTGTGGATGTATTTGTAAAGCTGGATTCTGGACTCCAAGAGGATGCCCATTTACATAAATGAAAACTGTCCAGCACATAAGCTGAAAATATGTTCCCGCTCCTGCCGTTTCCTTTGCGGCACATTGCACATTAGCCAATAAAAGTTTTCAAATAATAAACTTTTTTGCTTAAAAAATTATAATACAGAGAGTAAATAATCGACCTTGCTTGCAGTTGTAGATGACCTCTTAACAGTTGTGCAGATGTTTACTGTAGTTTGGCAGTGAGGCTCGTTGGCGGTGCCGTACCCAGCTCTCTTACTATACTGATGCAAAAGCCTCCAGCAATAGGTAGGGCAAACTCTGTGTGGCCTGCAAGGTGAAGCTCAGTGAAAAGGGTTTGCCCACCACTTCCTGCTGCTGTACAAAAAGCTTATTACTAACATTTTGAACTTGTCTATTCTCTTGCTCTCTCCAATATGGCAGCTGAACCAAAAACTGGTAAGAAATATTTTAGTTAGTGAATCAGACTCAAATGTTATAACTGTCTGGAGCAACCAACTTAAATACAGTAACCATAAAAGTTTAAAAACAATGGACATCTTTTTTTGTCAGACAGAGAATGGTTATAAAAGCTTGTATCCTACTAAGGACTGTCTTGCCACTGTAGCTGCTAACTTCAGCTCCATTAATGCTCTCCCATTCAACACAGTCCACACTAATTAGTTTATGCCTGGCAGTCGTCCCCAGCCTGCGGCCACCTTGGCTATACCTCACCTTCATTTCCCCTCAGATGCTAGACACAACAGTCACTGAAAGTGGAGGATTTCAGCCCTCCATTCTTGAGCCTTGGGCTGATGGGCCCTATTCACAATAAATAAGAGGATCAAACTGCAATGGCTGTGGGTGCAGTGCAGTCGCTCAGTACATTAGGACGGTAAAAAGGACGGTGTCTCTAAGCCCATTTTCTCTTAAGTTGGTTAAAATTTCTTGAGGCAGTTCAGCTTGGTGGTAGCTAAAAATAGCGGCCTATTGTTTTCACCTCCTCTATTATCTGAAATATCCTGATGTGCTTGATTGTTTCAATGACAGACGTGTGATTGTGTGAGGGCACATTCTTTATTGTGCTGATGGAAGTTTGTGCGGTTATGGAGCAATTTGCAGAGACTGGAGCTTATCTGCCAATAAACATCTCCCACTATTTCAGCATCAAACTGTCCTTAACTTTCCTCAGAGTATTTGTATGCTGACTGACACTGAATCCCAGAGTTCAAAAAAACCTTTGGGATACAATAACTGTAGATTTTTTTAATTGCTTTGACAGCTACCTCCGATAACACCACGAATTGTCACATCCTTCAGAATCTTATCTTAATCTTTGAAGTGTAATGAAATTAGCCGTCACTGATTAATCCCCTCACATTACTAATTTTCATCGTGGCAAAGAGTGACGCTTGTTTTGCAGCTATAGAGCAAAACATGTGCGGGGCTGAGATGATTTTATACTCCAATTTCACAGGATTGCTGAAGCAGAATTTACTTCACAACCCCTTTGGTTATTTTCTTACTCATTTTGGCAAAAAAGAGAGAAAACAAAGGATCTATTAAATTCTCATGTGCACAAACACTGTGCGCTCTGGGCAACTTGGAGTGATCCACCAATTCAACTGACTTTATTAGCCTGAAAAATGAGGGACAGTGGAAGAAATGACAGTGCTTCAGCTTTCATTAACTCTAAATCACTTTCCACATAGAGTGCAACAGTGCACAAAGGTAATTAATTTCCTCAAGGACAATTATTTTAGTGCTTTGAGATAATGACAAGAACTCCTCAAGGTTCAATCTTGGTAGATACTGTTGGTAGTTTTAAAGAATATGATCCCAGAGTGCCCAGTTTGAGTAGGTATTGCGCCATCTCTGGTGACAAAGTGAATTCACCACGCAGCTTATATTTATTTGCCACAAGTTCCTCTATAGAGAGTACAATAAGTTCAATATTCTACTGAGACAGGTGCAATACATAGTCACTGCATATATGACACAAGTAGTCATATGCATGCAGTATGGTACATGGCGATTGTTAGCCTGTTTTCACAACAGGCATTTGCATGCAATATGCATATTGATGATGACAGACTGGGTCAATGTACACTTTTGTGTTTTAATACTTGATAATACAGAACTCTTATCCCTATGTTCTGTTTTTAATTGAGAGTCTTACTTTAAATCGTGTTCTTTGCTGCTCTGCTGCAAGGTAATGCCACCCAGCATTTCACTGCACGTCATTCGGGCAAAAACAGAACTTTTCAATTTTTTAAATATTTGTCCTATGTTTCATGTTGATGGAAAAGCAAGCCTGAAAGTTAAGCCTCAAACAAACCAAATATGGGAGCACAAACACTAATGCTGATATGCACATACTGTGCAAGGCACATTTCAAAGATTTCAATTATATCTTTGTGTGTTTAGAATACAAAATGCCATTACAATCATCTAGTACATCCTAAGCCTATTCACAGGAGGTGCCGTCACATTCGTTGTTATGGAACCGTGGCTTCTGTTCCTGAAAGCAGAACAGTACGGTAATAAGCATGCAGCCGCTGTTAGCAATTACTATTGGGACCAGAGTTACAGGATGTTAGCTGACCACTTGCGCACATTTGTGCGTTGACGTCATGGACCTCAAACTTTAATCGAGAGCAAACATCAAAATCTGGGTACAAGACTCATGTGGAGGACAATCACCGGCTGTGCACTGCCACAGCAACATTGCGCATCACTGTGGTTTGGTTTTGGCTGCACCAGCACAATTGTCACGTTTTTTTTTACAGTAAATTCAGCCAAACAACTGGTAGGGGTATGACTTGTTTTGATAAATCAGCTACACAGCTGTGAAGCACAGGGAATGACACAGAGACACACAAGACAGGGTGATTATGGTTGTTATTTTTGAGGGCTGAGGCATACATCTTACCTGCAGTGCAGGTGGGAGCGGATTGGGATGAGGAAGAATACATTATCAATAGGTGTGTTAGGGTCAGCTAGCATCAATCATCATCTATCAGATCAGTTCCCTTCTCTCCTGTTAAAAAAACCAGAGCTCTCGCCTGCATGGTGTGCCGTCACTTTTGCAATGGAGAGTAGAGTGAAAACTGGCTTCTCCCGAGAGAAAACAGATGTCCTTGTCTTGGAGTTGCAAGGCACAAATATATGGCACCTCAAATTTGCCGCCAAGGGCAGACAATGTCCCATTTTAACTAGAATTCATTTCAATTTCTGAAGACATTGAAATCATCATCACAGTGTTTTTCACATACAAGGGTGCACGCCAACAGTTTCAGTTTGAAAGACATTCGGTCACATACGAAGAGGCTCATCAGCAAATCATTTTTGTGTTTTTTTAAAAATTCTTAAAATTGAGACTTCCAGACAATCAGTAAATCAGGGTCAGGGTAAATTGTTGGTCTGAAAAACAATGTTGGTTACTTTGGTCTAGTCCACACAAACATAAACACATTTTCCTAAATGGATATTTTTCTCCTCCAACAAAAAAATCCACACAAACAATCGTTTTGCAAAATATTTGCTGAAGAAGATAAAAAAGATGCCGAATGTGGATGGTGATAAATTCTGCATTAGTGATACATGGGTTACCAGAGAAGAACATTGTCAGTGTGTGTAGCTTATTTTCGTTCATAACAAAATACAAAAATAATAATAATAGTAATACCTGATTATTTATTTAGTTATAGTAATTTGACGGCTCCCTGGCACAGCCAGCCATAAAAAAAATGGTAATTGTTGTTATTGTTGTGTCAGATGCATGCTCATTACACACAAACAAATTCACACTGACAAGCACCATCACACGTTAGGTTTTAACATTAGTTCATTCAGTTTCTGCTGGAAAACTTAAACTGTCCATCAAGCTAAAGATTTCAATTCTTTGATTGATGAATTTGATCCTGGCAAATTATAAATTGGTGATATGTATCGAAATGTATTCAGAAACATAAGTCATTAAAAATGTAATAATGATATTTCAAACAATTTATGATCTCCTGAATCTAAGAGAAGACATAAGACCTAAGGCGCCGTCAGCTGACCATCATGCTCAGGGATCCACAGACTACAAAGCTCCTGTGGTTCCCAATGAAAGGCTCATGTAGTGTGCACTCTTCTGCTTCCACCCCTGTCACACAGGCTGCTGACGGGTGGCAGGAGTGATGAATGTGGGAGCAGATTGCCCCTCTTTTTTAAAGAAGTAGTTCATAGAATAGCTTCGAGTTATTGTTTTTGACACAGATCAAGAAAATATCCAAACTAGCAGACAGTATGCGGTAGTCCAGTCACAGGCATCCAAGCTACGTTCATCATTCTGTGTGTCTTCCTCTATGTGCTTGCTTGTTAATGAAGCCCATTTTCTGGCCAATATTCTTTCTCTGCTTTGTTGGTTTACTGGACTGGTCTTTTTGATGAGGTTGTCAGAAAACGTTGATGTCCTGGCACTCCAATTGGATTAGACAATTTGTTAGCAGAGCTTCAGCGATGCTGCAGTCTCACGGTGCAAAGGAGAAAACGCAAACCACTGAAACACAATGACTGCGTTAAAAGTTACAATGGTTCTGCCATCTTAAAAAAAACAAAACATTGTGGGCAACATGTAACAATTAATTCTTCATCGTGCCTCGCACAGAAAGAATAATGAATATTGCTTTGGTCATGTAATAAGTAGAAGAGAAGAGGGTCCACATTCGTTGGGGCTTAATGAAAGATCAAACACAAAGGCTTCTTCCATCTTCCTCCTCTCCTTCTTATTTCATTATCATGCCTAAGCCATGCCTTTTGGCTCCGGTCCTCTCACATAATTTACCACCGTCCTTTATTTAAAAGGCAACTCCCTCCTGCTTCACGCCATCATTCAGCAAGTCTTAAACTATCATTGCCCTGTCTTATCCTCACCGGAGGCCATCACAAATCAGTGTTCCCTCTCTGATTTATTTGTTCTTTTATCGTGCTGCCTGCTGCTTTTTATGCTGGCGCCAACATCACACGATAGGTTTGGGTGCAGACGACCGCTCCTGAATTGAAACCAGTTCCACATTTATAAGAGCAGGAATGCTCTCGTTACATGCTTTTTGGATTCCACTTACTTGTTCCTGCGAAGTTCGGAAAGCGGTAGAAGAAACACTCAGATCTTTTATGTTAAAATATCAGTATAACACTGTAAAAAATACTCATTTATTATGAGTAAAATTCTAGCATTCAAAGTCTTATTGAAGTAAATGTAATTTTTTTTTACCAGAAAAATGTACAACACTGTCACATTAATATATCAAATGCTAAAAAATATTATTTTTAATTCCGTAGCATGTATTTTAATGCTCTAGCTATCTGCATACATATACACACTATGCAGTTGAGTTTACTTATAACAATTTTTTTTTTTAGCTCATTTCCTTTTATATCCTGATATAAAAAGTAAAGAGTGAGTAAAGCTGTTATTAAAACATACAGCATCTCCCCTGGAAATGTAGTGAATATCAGAACTCAGGTAAAGTGCAAGTAACATAGAATTGTACTTTACATAACTGTAAGTGAGTCAGCACTCATGTTATAATATGTTGTTTCAGAAGCGGCTCCCCAAAGTTACGCTAAGTGCCATTACAATGTTTTATAGTACACTGACATCAGTTAATTCAGTCATTGCTAGAATACTTCATCAAAGCTTTTCAAAGATTCATAAATCATGTTCTGGCAAATTTATTATGAATAAATGTTTTGAAACAACTCAATTTGGCTGGAAATTAAAGTGGTGCTGGTGGTTGCCTAAGCCACCTTTAGCCACAACCAGTATCTTGACTGCATCTATATTTGCTGCTATGTCTGCAACTAACCCTCACAACTCCATTTACCAATCAAAATGAAATTCAAAATCAAATCTACTTTTTAACCAAAGTGGCAGTAACTGGTCACATATATTTGACTCATGTAGAAACTTGTATCAAATTAAATAAACCACATACGTATTAAGATTTAGGTCGGGAACAAAGCAAAAGACAGAATGTAATGGAGGACAAATCCTATACTGGTGACCGCAGCATCATTTCAATAACCAATCTGTCACATCTTCAGGAAGCCTGTTTAACATACTACATAGTATTTCTGCTGTGTAGCTCCTCTGCATCTCTAGCAACAACATGCACGTAAGATAAAGCAATTTATGCATTTCAGCAATTTGTCCAGACAGTATTTCTACCTCTGCTACGGCAGCATGGTGGAATATAAATTCAGGCAGCATAGCATCAGGATTTAATGACAGCAGTTCTTCATGTGAGAAATGACAATGTGTGCCCAGCTCTACAATGATTACTGTATACCATAGTGTGAATCTTCATGTACACTGCTTATGGATAGATGAATCAATTTATTGTTTAAAGAACTTCTTCAAAGAGGAATAATGAATCGTAATCCCTGAAATTTTCAAGTAGATTAGTTTGGTTACGCAGTAGCGTAATGTATCATGCTTTAGATTCATGCTTTACTGCCCCGGATTGTCTTATGGCAGTAAGGCGGTTAACTGTACTGACTGTATATACGATGAGCCACAATAGAATCAGATGTTGCCTTTGTTTACTTCAGTCTACAAGTCTATTTTCATCTCTTTTTTTGGGGGGGGGGTACAGTTTTTGGCAAAATTGGGTATTTGATAACATTCCTTCATTACGAGTTATTGGATACAAATTGCCTTTCAACTAATTTACAAATCTGCAGAAAAAACTGGCATCGATATCCACTCATCCTTTATTTACAGAGCCAGATGGTATGTTTGGACACCATCAAGCATCTTTTAATACAACAGATGCTGAATTGTGAAAATTCTCTGTTTTGGTTAGCTGGCTTTGTGCCACTTTGTCTAAAAGCCCATTACCCAAGGCAAATATGTGACCCCCCCCACATTCCTCCTGCTATCAGAGAGCATCAAGTACAGGCAAAGTTATTTCTTTGAGAACAGAGAATGGGCTCCTTCTCAATTCAGTCTGTCAGCTCTCTGCATAAAAGTCTTCTACACTCAACCTTTCTCCCAGAGATTTCAGCAGAGATTCACTTAGCTGTCAGAAAACAATTGCTCTTTGTAAAAGGCACTGGCTGGTGCAACTTTAATTTTAAAGATGTTTTAAATGAGCTGCCACCATGTGATTGATGGTCTGTGAGAAACTTGCCTCCCGCTCGTCTGTATCCTACAACAGAGGGCTTTTAATTACGAGCCCCTTGTATTGATGCTGTCAGCTCCAGTGTGATATGCATCATGTATGTGGGGAGAATGGATTTTACCACCTGGTCGCTCGCTCCGTACTGTATCATTGCACACAATGTCATCAGTTGAAAATGCGATGTCATCAAAGTAGAGTGATATTGCCTGGGCTCCAAAGCCTTTAGTATTCATGTATTCACTCATCTGTTTACTCTCACTCACAGATTAAAGTGAATTTGATTTTGATTGATGAACAATCATGCTTGAACTGACCTACGATTTAATCAATATGCACTCTATATATGTCTATATTTCATGCAAACAATTAATTCAAAACTCCATGCGCATCCCAAGAAAAAAACATATTTGAGCACTTTCAAAGCAAATTTGGATATGCTTCAAATGTCAGAGATGAATGTTTTTATTCATTTACTGAGGCAGTTTTGAAATGCCAATAAAGGCACCTTCTGAATACAGTAAAAAGCTGTTTTTAGAGAGGAAACTGAAGTGTCCTTTGCTTTAAATTTGGTCATGCCCTGCAAGAAGAATTTACTTTTCTCAATGAAAACATGTCATGAACTCTCTCACTTGGGGGATAAAAGAAAAAAAAAAAAAACATCTTTGAATATTGTATTGATCTTAATAGAACAAATGCTTAGGGAAAATCAGGTAGGATAACGCATTGCTGCCTTACATATATGCAGTGCAACAGCTAAGGGTTTGCAACGTAAGAGAAGATTAACTAGTATTTACTAGAGACAGAAGATATACACTGTGCATAATCCACATTTTCAGCTGTAGCCCCAGGTGGTGTGTGCCAGTGATGTGCATGTTGATGTAGTGAAAGATTTAACAGTAACATACAGCTGGAAATTAAAACATTGCACCTTGAAAACTAATGTGATAAAACATTAATAATACAATCAGTTTAAAGCTCAGACACTGAGCTGATCTCCAGGTTGAGATCAGTGATCATTGCCATCAGTAATCTCAATTAAAATGAAAACAAACTAAATGGACTCATAGTGTTAATGTGATTGAGAGATACAATTTAGAAACTCTCTGTTTGTGGCCTTTTTAAAATCAAAGGGCTTAATCACATCGATACTCAAATAGATTCAGTCTTGCCATAAAACATTTATACTCATTGATTTGCAAGGGTTACCGCAGTTGTCTAACAGCCAGATTTGTTTAAATGATTTAGAATAATATCTGACAATAGAGAAGTATCTGTTGTTAAATTGGTTTCATGAAGGTCTAATAAAATGTCATTATACTTTAATGTAATAACACATGGATTATTTTGGGAGGTGCTTTCATTCTTAAGCTTTTCCCTCATGTAGTTTGTGCCAACCAGAGGTGGCTGATCTACTGATTTTAGTTTATGATCAGTCTAATCTGATCAATCTTCAGAGTCCACTTTTCAGGTAAATCTTAGATATATAATATACTGTTCTTCTTGTTTCAAAATCTTACAAAAGCCCATTGACTTTCTACACTACATTACAAACCAACTAGACTGATATGTCTCTATTAAAACAATACAACATAAGTTAGCGTGCGGCATGGTGCATCAGGAACAACCAAAAACTAAAGTTAGTTAGTTCACTGTTTGAAAACTTCGATGCATCTCTAAAGCAATATCATGTTTTAAATTATACAAATGGAGAAATTTTTTGGCAGTTTCAGGTCTGGCTATAGTCAACAAGGCAACACTGCATAGCATAGCATTGTCAGTCCTTCGCATTTTAAGCTTTTCACCAGAACATGGTATGCTATAAACAAAGTCTGACAAATACAGAACACACACTTTAAAAGGCATCATTGATGAAATGTTAGCACAGAAAGAAATGGTCCAATCGATTCTGTGAATTTAGTGTATTTTCCCCCAAACTCAGAGAATGTGTATACTCTGTGGCAAATGAGATGGGTTAGGCACAGAGAATAGGCTATCGCTAATTTACTACACACCTACTTTTTTAATTGATTAGCTCAAAAGAATTTAAAAACGTTGCTGTTTATTGCAGATGCCATTTTGGTGTCCTTTGATTCTGTAATTAGGGTCTTTTTGAAGTCCCAATATATCTGGACTCGAAGAGAGATGTGATACTGTGGGAAGACTCACTTTCCTTCCTCTCAGCCCATGGTCTGACCCTGTTTGTTCCCTCGAGTCCACTGGCTGGTGAAAAGTCGCAGTGCTGGGTGTGATGTCATTGTTCCCACCTGGAACAACGCCAGAGACTGAAACATGGCCAGTGTCAGTTTGGGAGACCACACTGGTCTCTTCTCCTGTGGCCTTTTTACTTTCCACTGTTTTGCAATTTATTGGGAAGTCAAGTAACTTTTTGCTTGGTTCTCTTAAAGGATATAATGAGGGTTCACCACCTCTCTGATTCCCTGTCAGAGGTTGTTCTTTCGTGAGGCAGTTGTGCCTCTGCTGCTGCAGCTCAATAGTTGGATTTCAGGCACCTTAGATTTGGCATATCTGACATGGCAGAACTCTTTTTTGTTACTGCCATTACCATTGTCAGCTTAATTGTCAATGTGGGTGTTCTCCACTGGCTAAAATGACATTTCTCATCCGTTGTCGTTAGGATATGTTAATTCACGATAATTAAGGTCCTGCTATCATGCTCTCCATTAATGAATGATTGAGATTCATCAACATCAACATGGATGTGATTGAAAACAGATGTTTCCGAATGTTTAATGAATCTGGCAAGGGTATTTAGCCTGGACGTTCTCATGTGCTGCAAATGACGAGCAGTCCATGAATGAGACCTTCTGTTTGTTTCCACATTTTGGTTTATGTTTTCAGTACATTCGGAGTTGAGCTTCAAACACTAGCTGCCCCACCACAAACACAGTGAGAAACTACAAATATATAATACTGATGCCGTAGTTTTAATTTGGGAAATACAGTGGGTGTCACAATCCCTATGCATAGTTAGGAATAACGTGTACGTAATGATGTTGGGCATGACATTTCTGTTTATTTGCTCACTGTTTTACATCATGAGCATCTTCTCGCTGTAATTGCTGTAATTTTTACTTTTTTTATATAGTTTTAAGTTCTTTTTCTAGCAATTCTGCCTTTTTTGGATAGTGACAGCTGAAGAGAGACAGGAAAGGCGGGAGGGAGAGATGCAGCATACATGGTACACGCTCTAGCAGAGCAGGTGAGCTGCCAGGCCGCCCCCAAGTTTTAACAGTTTTTAATCCCAAAAAGAAACCAGAGAATGTAACCCCCCAGAGAAATGAGTCATTTGAGCCTTTTCTGAAATGCAAAATACTACCAATCGCCTGTAACCCCAAATCCTTTTCTTCAGTGCAGTTTATCACAGATAGTGTGGCTAAATATTAAGAAAACAACAGTCCAAAGGGAGAGAAAAATTCAGGTAGTCTGTAACAATAAAACTCTACAATAAAACACTAAATTGTGTGTGAGTAACCATTCCCATTTGACATTTTAATTCATTAATTCTTTATGTGATACTGTACCAAACCAACGTCAAACATATATTTTCTACCAATAGCTTGTATCAAACAAAAACATCAACTACTGTCCAAACATGCACATAATATCGATTGCATGGAAATAATTTATTGCCAACATAAAATCATTTACAGTATTGATAAGACTGATCATTGTTTGGGTTTGGCCCCAACACTCAAACATTTAGCTACAAATATAGCCAGACCCAAAATATGTTAAAGGATTTTTTTTTTTTTGTCAACTCTCACTGTCTGTTCGGGGTAATAATAGGACAGAAAACAATATAATCATCATGGACTGAAAACCTACACATACACACACTCTCTCTCTCTCACACACACACGCAAACACAGAGCTCTGTTGTATTTTGTGCAGGCAATGAATATTGGAGAAAACTAAACAAGGAATCCGTGCAATCATTTCAACTATCTGTTGCAATATAGAGAAGCGCATTAAAGTGTGAATAACAATGTAATGAAAAGGATTGGACCTGTTTTGTCCATTCATCATAAATGAATGGCACAAATACTACAAACTATTTTTATGAAGGAAGCATAGCAACAGTTTTCTGTGGTCAGAATTTGCTTATATTTTAATTAATATGAATACAAATATTAAAATTCAATTCAATTCAATTTTATTTATATAGCGCCAATTCACAACCAAAGTCATCTCAGGGCACTTTACAAACAGAGCGGGTCTAGACCACACTCATTACTATTAATTACAACCAACAGTTCCACCATGAGCAAGCACTTGGCAACAGTGGCTCTATAAAAGATGATTATTAGTAGTAAGAGTGGTAGTATACAACAACGCTGATGCTGACAATAATAATAATAATAATAATAATGAGGATGCTATTATTATTTTTATTATTACCACCACCACCAACAACGACAACAACGACAACAACAACGACAACAACGACAACAACGACAACAACAACAACAACAACAACAACAACAACAACAATCCCTAAACATGCTTCTTCTTGTGTCATTTCCAAAGTTGTGTTGTCAAGGAAAGTTGCAAACAAATGCAGTGTGTCCTTGGTTGTTGCTAGGCTCTGTGCAAAATGGAAACTAATGCTATGTGGTTTTCTTTGCCATAGTGGCACCAACAATCATACCACTTGGAAACGCTGGGGGTGTTTTGTGTAAAGTTGTCAGCAATCTGAAACATCAAAGGTAGACATCAGGTGGAGGTGTCTGTCCCTTACAATCAAAGAGAAAGCGCTTTTTGTAGACCCTCAATTTCTCCACCAGCAGTAGCTTCAATAGACGGTGATGTCACGTGATGTGTTGCCTCATGGACAGATCCCACCATGGTCCTTTGTCTAACGTCATTTAGAAACAAACCTGAAAAGCAAACCCTGAACGTAACAGGCATCCTTTCTCTGAGTATTTAAGCAGATGTCTTCACATTAACTGACACTAAATAAACTGCATCATGTTTGGCTCGAGAACAGTAACACATTGAACATAACAGTGGAGGAAATGTGAAGCGTTTGTCTTCAACCTGAAATATGAAACACAAACCGTGTCAGTAAGAGGATCTGGATCATGGGGGCTCACAAGGTCACAGATGTGGTTTGGTGCTAGTCCAGCACAATTTACTGGTCAGCCTGATGACCAGCGTCAAAGTTACCGACAAATCTGATGACATTTTGCAGAAAGGTGTTGTACTGGAGAATGTATTTGTCTAAATGAAATGTTATAAATATCATAGCCCTTTCATTTAACAATAGTAAAGCTGCCAGAGTGCTTCTTTCAGAGTACTTGACAGATGGTTGAATAGCTTCGGAGACCTCCTGCCTCCACACCATTCTGACGTTGGACAAGGGAGGTTTTTTCCAACCATTTGTGTAATTTTCTGACATCCACGCCCACCTCATGCAGTGATTGGCTAGCAAAATGGAGGTGAGAAAAGAGCCAGAATTAACTTTTCATTTTCACAATGCCCGCACAAACTAGTTCTGTTCAACCATTACCTGACCACAAGATTTTACAATCATGATTCTGTTGCGACATAGTGTTGCTTTGAACTAACTGGTAATTGTCAACAGGCGAACTTGCTGACAGTGACAATGCTAACATGCTGATTACAAGTAATGCTAATTTTCACTGTTCTAATCTGTTGATTATCACTGCTAGAGTTTTGCCAATACCGTGATTAAAATCCCTGTTATAAGTGAGAGTTTCCATCTTGGTTATATTGTTTATGCGCAGCAAACTTGTTCCCTCTTTGTGTTTGCTTAAGAAAATCACCTCGGCAGCAGCAGTTACAGCTATTTTAAACCATACTTTTCTCAGTTTCTTTGTAGCAAGAAGCAGTCTGGATGGGTATTCGTAGTTTGGATGGACACAAGTAGTTTCTTCAAACAGGGATGTTGCAAAAAAAAATTTCCCACTTTGAAATAAAACATCTCTGGGAAAAATCTATTGCTGTCGGCCTGCTGCAGCGGTAGACATAAGCCACAAACAATGTATATTTTGATTTGACAGATGGAAGTTATGTTTTTAAAGAACCAATGAATATATCGGGCACTTATGAATCATGTTCTGAATTATGTGGTGAAAAATGTAGTTCTATTCATTCAATTACTTTTATATTATATTATTATATATTTCTTTTATATGTAGAGAAACACTGAACACCATTTGGCCATTAAACAGAGAGCGCCATGTCACTCTGACTCCCTTTTGCATTACATTACCAGACTAAAAGACAGAAAATGTTAATAATATCCCTGCTAAGCTTGGTACAATAACTACCCTCTGGTCATTCTAAATCGCTGGACCATTAATTGAAATTTAGTCTTAATTAACCATACGAAGAGTTATAGACTTCATTGTTTGAGCCAGCAAAAAATGAGCGACTGAGTTTTCAAATCATGTGAAGTAGAATTAATAAGTGAGTGCCATTTTTCTTTTTTTCTGTTGATAAAAATGTTTATTATCATAGCAACAGAAAGGTCACCTTTATTAATCATAATAATTATTTACAGTAATTAGGCCAGATATCAAAGGAGCACTTTGTACTGCTCTTGGAGAAAATTGATTCTTCATGCTCAGAATTACTTCAAGGGTGCTAACACATTATATATTTTCTATGCAATATGAAAATTACAAAGCCCAATCTCAATTATGACTGGCACTAATGTGCTAGTTCACTTTACCAAAGCTTTTAGATTGATTAGTCAGCGTCTTATAGTGCTTTTCGCTCTGAAAAAGCTAAGTGAAGCAAAATGAATAATAATAATGATCAAAAGTGATAATTATACTGCACCTTTATGTAAGAAACCTTTTCTTAACTTATGTGTATGTTACATAACTAAGATGCTACTTAAAAATCAAACAATACAATGAAAACAAAAGGTTATTATGAGATTAATTCTAAGAAACTGTGTATAAAAGAACTAATTTACATTTACTGGAGACCTTTGGCTCCAGCATACTTTAAAATCATACAAAACCTTTGAAATACTCTTTTCTGTTCAGTTGAAACTCTTTTTTAAACCAGAATTCATAATTTGAGATGAGCAAAGTAAGACACAGTAATGGCACAGTTTTTCGTATAACAGTGGAAGAGTGCATGCGATACACCCTTTACTCTCATATGTACATTTGCCACACACACGCATACACACAGTATATAACAGGAAACACTAGACTTTGGTGGAGCATGAGGATAGACATACCCTCATGCTGGTTCAGATCTGTTCTTTTAACTTGATAAATAGTGTTTTCTACAATTAAACTGTACACAAATAAAATTAAAATCAGCTTAGGCTGTTGAATAGTCATTGTTACACATTTTGTAGTACAACCAATAAGCAGGTATGGTTTTATTATCTGGTGCAATGTTTTGACAGACATACAAACTGATACCTGGGTCCATTGCCTGACCCCACTGTACTTACCATTATTTTATTTTTCCTCTTTTTACAACGAGCTGAGTTTGTTTGCGCTGTACAAATCATTCCACAGTTCAAATAGTGTGATATGTATTGAATTTGTTACCTTAAAGGTTGTTAAATTACGGACTAATACACTTTTAGGAAACACTGTGGTGTGCATGCCTGTCTTTCAGTTGGTTCAGCTCTTAAATTTAAGTTTGACTTACTTGCTACAGCCACAGCCTTTTCCAACTTATTTTGAGTTGTGCATTCTTCATCACCTGAGGGATCTGGATGTGGGATGATTCCGTAAATGTTTTGTGTCAGGAAGCATACGCCCATATATCGACATGTTTCCAAGTATTAAGACCCTAAAGGCCAGATAGCTGAATGTTATCCAAGGTCAATAACTCTCAATGATAATTCCCTGGCCAAATATGTATTTTGGCCAGCCGAGAGCAATTTACTCTTCATGAGTTGGCAAGCTTTGGCTGCTATCTGAAACTCTCAGCCCAGTCTGTTTTCCAGGTAGAGGGCCTTGAATTCACATAAAAACCTCACATTTACGCAAGAGAAGGGCTGTGATTATCTCTGTAAACTTGCTCATTAGTTTAAGAAGTTTTAAATTCAGATTATATAACACTAAACTTTAGCCAATTGCTTGAACTGTTTGGTTTATACACACACTTTGAACATATGGCATAAGCGACTTTTTAAAAGTAGACTCGTTTGTAAAAGCAAAGGCTTTTGTTGTCTCTAAATAGTATTGAAATTAGCTGCTGAGCCACTTCCCTCCTGGGATTTTCCAACATTAATTCAAACAGGACAGTTATTCAAACACACACTTTCTAAACATTAAATGAACTGCACAGTCAGTGGTGCAAAGAAGACAGGATCTACCAACCAACACTGCCATCATTAGAGCTCAGTTGCTAGCTGCGATAAGAAAGACATTCTCAAATGAAATTGTACATTGTTATGAAGATCTATCATGATGCACAATCCTGGCACTTCTGGCCAGTCCTCAAAAGCCTAAATAACAAAAGACTACTGAAGTCAGTTATTTAATGTCATTTTGATTGAAAAATCAATTACTGCAGTCCAACAATGTGACCAGAGGTGGTTCTGTTCAGCAGTATATATAATCATAGAAACCCTAAATGTCATTACGCAGCCTCAGGCCTACACTACCTTAAAGTGCAAAATTATTGATGCCATTTATATAGTCCACATCCATGGGATATCATGTTGAGTTGTCCAATTATTATCTATTAGCAGTCTCTCACAGTAACTTCACTTCACTTCAGGACAGAACAGTGTGTAATCTGTTCAGAATGACCACTCATTGTGGTCAGTGTCATTGCCTGCAACTCAATTAGCCTGTATAAAAGTTCATTTTATGAGTTCAGAATTTTTCTTTCCAGCTCTATTCATCTCAGTTCAGTCTTTCTTGTTTAACTTGTTCTTTAAAAATAATTGTAATGGGTTTACAGGAACTGCGCAGCCATGAAACGCTGTCACAATCTTTTCTTTCACAAATGTATGGATTTAACAGCAAATTACAGCTTCTTTATGTCTGTGACTATACTACTACTACTTTTAGTTTTCAGACCTCCACGCTGGGAT
The DNA here is from genome assembly GCA_008933995.1 of Datnioides undecimradiatus. NCBI lineage: Eukaryota > Metazoa > Chordata > Actinopteri > Lobotiformes > Datnioididae > Datnioides > Datnioides undecimradiatus. Next base: position 1,788,444 of record WARS01000031.1, on the reverse strand, counting down.
ATGTTTGTACCCCCTTCCATTGATGAAATTTTAAAATGTGAATGCTTGTCATCTGATAATTACACTGTACTGTGAATGGTCATACTGACCTATTTGCTGTGGGGCCACAGCCCTTATACAACCCTGCAAATAATAATATTCTGTTGCTTTTGTTTTATGGTATGTATCAGCCGTTGTGAGAGCTATTTAAATAGTAACACAGATAAAGTTTTGTATGCACAATACACAAGGGCTTACATGTCCTTGATTTGGGTCTAATTGGAAAAATGGAATGAAAAAGGCCCTGCAGGCTCATAATATTTAAACAAATGTAGGTGTAATGGCAGGTCACTCAGTTGAAAAGAAATTAGACTGAGTGACTAGGGACTAGTCTCCTACCTGCTTTAGTTGTGGACACGGTGTGCCATTTAAATCTGAGGAAAAGAGGATTGGCTAAACAAGTTGCTAAAAACGGTAAGGTATACAAATCCCTGCATTCCTGAGCAGTTTAACATACCCTGCATGGGCAACCAAACCTCCGGTAAAATATGTACGTGGAGCCAGAGGATATGCAGATATGATATATCGCTGTAAGCTCTCACTGGTGGTTTAGCACACTTTGCACAGCAGTGGATTAACATGCAGAGCTGTTTTTTTTAGGATTTTAGTCACAGCAATGTCAAATTGTTCAGAGCTTAACTCTTCAGCCCAGCTGAAGAAAGAGTGTATTGTTCTACTTAACATAGTCAGTCAAACATTGCTTTTTCTTCTACAGTTTACAACCAAAATATGGTTTGATACCATCAAATGTCTTTGATTGTTAACCGCATGCCAGGATTTAATTAAGTTTTTGATTTTGTCTGAAATGAGGCATAATTTTATAATTACACATTTCTGTTAACAGTATGATAAACAAAGTATCAAAGAATACTAAAATAAAATATAAAACAATATAACTGCCTTACATGTTATTTGTTATTATATATAATGTATGTATGTATGTATATATGTATATTTAATCATGTATTTGAATTAGCAAATACTTTCCATTTGATCTTTAAATATTCTTAAACAGCCTCAAATAGCCTAAAGGTCTTCTGTGTTATGTTTTTTGCTTCATGTTATAAAATTGCCAGATTTTAGATGTCTTTGACTATTCAGCACAGCCCTCCTTCACTGTGAGCACAATAGACTACGTGTGAACTGATTCATCTTGCCTTTATGGATAAATCGCATCATCACAGGAGGGAAATGTATTATTAGATGTAGATATGACCACCAGGCTGGGGTGGGACTGCTGTCATCCACAACGCAACGAACTGTCATGCAGCCAGAATACCCAACCAGGAGAAGATCTCCCGTATGGTTTATTAGCAGGCACGACACGTGAAATGTCTGCAGCGTGTTTGTTTACAAAGAAGGGAGGAGGAATGTTTGACATTTGTGCATAGAGAGATGCGTTATGATCTTCCCAACATTTACGCTTGTGCTCTGAGAAACATGGGATCCTATTAGCAAGGCTTCAGTGAGACTCTGCAGCTAATGCAGCTTTTCCCCTCTATTTCTCTCTTTGTTGGCTCAGTTAATGCTCAAGAGAGCAGGTCATCACATGGAAGACAGCCACTTGGGCAGATGATAAAGAAACAATAATATAATTGTGGTGAATGTTAAATTGGAATTGTATCATTGCACGTGCATTTTGATGTCTGTGTCAGAGGTAAATTGCAGTATAAAACAATACAAAACAGCTCATATGTACAATAGTAAAACAGTCAAAGTCAAGCTAAAAAATTTTTTTCTCAGAAATCAGCATATTTATAATTTGATTCATCTTTTGATTAAAATTTAAAATTATTCAAGTTTTATTTTATTCATGCAGTAATAGCTCCGCTTATGTTAGGGAGCTTGCTGACGATCGATATTAAGAAATATTTCATCCATCTGAAAATTATTTGAAATAATGTGTCTGTCTATGTAGAGCAGACGTACAGTATAATACAGTTCTTGATTCTGGATAACTTGATTTTACTGTTTTATTAATTGTTTTACTACTTTTAGCTCTTGATTGTGGCTTTATTTCAACTGTCATCTGTAAATCTGCTCTATGACTGTATGATTGCTCCTACTTCCAACAAATCACCTGAGCTCCACTGAGCCTTGTACAATATTTATGTGGTTGGATGTCCTTATTAATTGGTTAATTGAGTCTCAGTGAGGTCTGATTTGCTTTTTCATATACCTGCGCTCTTAACAGGCCCTTAAGACTGTGGACATTACATAGGAAGGCACTTGACCACATGCAGGTGAAGTAAAAAGACAGACAGACAGAGAGTCAGGGCATATATTAACATGCTAGGCTAGCCAGTGTCTACTTTTCAAGTGAGTCTCGATTGATAGTTTCAACTATTCACGTACAAGAAGTCTATATATATATGTGTATGTGTGTATATATATATATCACTTTCTGCACAAACACTGCAAAATCATTTTTTTATAAAGTCTTATCAGAGTGTTACACTGTGTCGGGCTTGTGCTCTGAATCGATGGCAAATATAATAAAATAAATACAACAGACGTGTTTATCTCACGGTGAAAATACTCCTTAGATAATTCAATGTGAATGAAGCTTCTTTTAACATGCTGTAAAATAATATTCAGTTAAAGGCTCACAGTCCAGCTGCCTTGGTGGACAAATAAATTGTTTCACTGGAAAACTAATGCGTCTGGGAATAATGGCGGTGCTCGGGATGATAATGTATACTAGTGTCTGTGTCTAAAACTTATGAATATTTTGTTACAGTATGCAATCAGAACCTTTACATTAATCATTCATGGTCCTTGTGGCCCATTATTTCTGCTATTAAATTATTAATGCTTTGGACCGACTTTCTTCACATAATCAAATACCTACTGTTGGCGGCTATACATTGCTCTTGTATATGCAGACAGATCCATAAAACGAGACATTAAGATGCAGTGCTCTGTCCAGATTATACCTTGATCCTGTGCTGTTAAAGCCTTGTGTCTGGTTTATATTGTTGGAAAGACATCAGATACTGTAAATATCTGCATACTGACCCAGCTGTTTGTCTTCTCTCTTCCTCCCCCCTCTCCCCAAAAACCATCCGTCCGTCTAGAGTTTTTCTTGGAGCTGCTGGACAATTCTGAGAAGTCTCTCAACAGCATGTTCACACGGACGTACGGGAAACTGTATATGCAGAACTCAGAGGTGTTCCAGGACCTGTTCACTGAGCTAAAGCGCTACTACACAGGGGGCAACGTCAACCTGGAGGAGATGCTAAATGACTTCTGGTCTAAGCTGCTGGAACGCATGTTCCAGTTACTCAACTCCCAGTACCACTTCACTGACGACTACCTGGAGTGCATCAGTAAATACACAGATCAGCTAAAGCCCTTTGGAGATGTGCCCAGAAAACTGAAGGCCCAGGTCACCAGGGCCTTCATCGCTGCACGGACGTTTGTCCAGGGACTAATGGTGGGACGGGAGGTCGCCAACAGAGTTGCCAAGGTGAGTTTCATTTTCTTCTAATAGCTGTTTTTTTGTTTCTGGGCTGTTAAGTGATTGTGTGCTGTTGAGTACTGGAGAATTTTGCTATAAGACATAAAGTAATAAGCATTGCAAATATCCTGAAGACTTAAGTGCCTGCAGTGTAATGTCTTTTCTATAACAGTTGGTTACATTCATGAGGACATAATTATTATGAGGAAATATTCTATATATATATTCTAATTCATGATATGTGATTATTCTTATTGATGTTTACTCATACACGCAAAAAAGCCATTATTTCATCAGATTATTCCTGCTTTCTGCTGCACATACTGTACCCACAATATATTCATGCCTAGTCTGTGCACTTTTTGATTTACGTGCACATTTCATATTATACGTCTTTGAAATCTCTTCGGTGGACTTATCACACTCCTTTAGAATTAGACTGTGTCTGAATTATTAACTAAAGGCTCAGAAATCAAGAGCAGTATCCACATGATGATCTTTTTTTTAAAAGCACTTGATCTCCGGGTGTGAGGCCAGTGTAAGGCAGTTTTTCACATGACTGGTGGAGTACACAGTACACCGTACACTGTATGCTCCACATATCTGAAGAATCACCCGCAGAGAGCAAAGCTTTGCAAAAGAGGGAAGATTAAAGTGCATTTCCCCCGAGATTTTATGATGTTTTTTGTTTTTTGCAGTGTTTCTCCCTTATATTCTCATTTTGTTAATTTGTTGACACAGTGTATCAGGAAAATTAGTGACATCTTCCAGGCTGACGGTTAATTTGATGATATCAGAAATGTTTTTTATTTGCTGTTGTTGTTTGTGGTTTGGTTCAAGAAATTGGTTGATTAGATTCCGCAAACTAAATATGTTTTTAGAGCGTTATCAAATGCTGGAGATTAGAAATGTTGTTTTTAAAGGCTCAGTGGATCTGTTTTTCTAATTCTGCGTTAAACACAGGAAGTTATGCAACAGATTTTCATGGACGTCTGTAAAAGTTATATAACCAGAGCTCTTTGCTGTTGGTGCTACATTGCATAGCTCCACTCCCAAATGAGCAGAAATGATAAAACAATTCATTTTTTTGTACAAATTTAATCATTTTAAACTTGGGTTCCCTGAAAAACTCGGATGAAGCCCACAGACGCTTAGTTTACCAAAATTTCATTCAGGAATTGATCATTTTAAGTGATTTAGATTCTGCTCTGTTCTATTTAAAATTTAGTCTGAGAGTCTAAAAACATGGAATCAATAAGCAATAATGGAGGAAGGGACTTACTACATACTTTCCTAAACACCTTTGCAAATTGTTAAACATATGGACTGCAGCCACGAATACGTCTTGTAAAATCGAAACTATATTTAGGTATTTTGCAACACTTATTCACCTGCTAATTTCATTGTGTTGCTGATAATTTGTAATGACAGCGACAGTCTGGTTGCTGCTGACCCCTCCACAATCTTTTCTCTTCACCAGCAATTACACAAAATTGGTGTAAAACTCTAGCTTTTCAAACATCAGTTTTAAAACTGTCTTCAAAGTTCATCTGCCGTATTACTCCTTTTTATCTGCCTTTTACCTTGAAGCTCTCTGTCCCTTTCAGCCGAACAGGAGAGACAAATTTTTGGAGGAAGGGGAAAGAAAGACGGTAGGAGCAAGAGTGAGAGGACGAAAAATAAATGAGACGTGCTCAGTTTGAGAAAGAACTTTAATCACTTATGTTGGAGGCTAAACCAACTCCCCGCATTTAATACCTCATGCAGACAGATCATAGAGGAGTAGCTTGTTAACATAACTCCATTATTTCATATCAAAACTTATATATATGAATGTATTTTAAAAAAAAATGCTCTTTCAACAAAACAAAGATCAGCTAGAACTACAAATAACTGTTCTTTGTATCTGCTCATTATTTTCTTGATGTTCAGTTAGTTGTCTATGAAATATTGAAATGTCCCAATTTCAAAGTAATGTCACCAGTCGTCTCGACTTGTCTGAGTAATGATCCAAAACCTAGATGTTCACATTTTGAACAGTAGAACAGGCAAAGGTTTGGTATGTTGAAACCATTGATTAATTACCCAGTGGTTACCTATTAATTCTCCTTTGACTGATTAATCAATCACATCTTTCACAACATTACAGCAATTACAATGCAACAGAGTATAATAATAACATTATTAACATTATTACAGTTATTTAAACTGTATTGGTGAGTGTTTTTTCACTCTACTTGCAATTTGCATTAAGTTAAACTCTTCTATTGTTTGACTTCTACTGTTAACATTTATCATGTTAACATTTATCATGTCAGTCATTATTTTATAGTCTTTCTTTCTTTCTTTCTTTCTTTAAATATATCAGTTAAAAATATTATGGTTACTGTTGACTCTGTAACAATTAATATTGTGCTAACGTCTTAAAGTAATGTAGTCTGTTGTTGTAAATGACTGTCCTTGGTATAATGTTTGAGTTGCTTCCAAAACATATACGAAGACATATTATTTTCATACAAATGAAAAGGCTACGAATCATAATGTTTTCTCTTTGTTAGAACAGACACTTAACTGTTGCCAACTTTTATTACTGCTCTGTCTTGCTACTTGATGTATTAGTCCTTTATCCACTTTAGTCACGTAATTATGTGGCGTCTGTGGGAATAATGATAGTATGTATATATTAATGTGTTATATCCTCCTTGCTGTGCCCTGCTGCCACGTATCATCTCATTAGAGTCCATCATCTTAAACTGTTTATTGTTGGCTTTTAGCTTGATACTGAGTTGGCTTTCCACTAGTATTTTAGATGAATAGTTAAACTGAGCACCTCTATACATTTGTCCTCAGTCTAAAAGGCACCCTCACTCTGGATCAAATCCCATATTCCTTGCTTCCTCATCAATTATGAAGTGCAGCCAGGAAACAGTGTGGCATTGCTGAAGGCTGTCAGGCCAGTGAACAACCATCGAACTCAAGGTGAAAAGTTGCTTGACATGACAAATCACCTTGACCTAAGAATCACCCTGCGTACTTGCTGCTTTCAGCGACAGAAAGCTACTTGTATCTCTTTACGACACACTTTCAAAGTGCGCACCAATCTTTTACTTCTTAGGTGTAAGCGTTGCACCATGCAGTATAAAAGGCATTTTCAATTCAATTTCATATCCGTGAGAGACAAGGATTTATATGCTTTATGGTGAAATGCTACTTTTGTGTGGTGTTACTGCTGCTGGTGTTATTTTAGCAGATGACTTATGAGAAAACGACGGTCAAATACACCTCACAGCTGGACTGCTGAGACAAACAGACCATCCATAAACCAGCTGCAGGTGGAAGACGTGTTTAAGTCAAGTAAAGGTACTCATGCAATGAAGTAAAAAAAATGCTCAATTTTACATTAAAGTCCAGCCAAAGTAAATATCTTTGAGTCTGACAAAACAAGATAACAATACACTAAGGAAACTTGGACTTGGCTGTCTTTCACAACCCTCTGACATTTCATGGACCAAAGAATTTACCAGTTATCCAATTAATTTAGAAAATTATCAGCAGACTCATGGACAATAAAAACAATTGTTAGTGGCAACTCTAGTTTAGTGCAAAATATTGTGTAATTATTCCTGGTGCATTAATGTTAAAGGTTGCATTTGACTGTTATAGCTGGTCTAGTCGTCAAGACAGTCTCCCTGCGAGTTCCAATGAGTAGCTGTTCTCGGGCTTTCAGGCTTAATAACACAGTCTACCTTCACACAAAGATTAGGTCCAGTTGTCCTAGGATTTTTAAATCATAGGTTTAAAATTTAAAGAAAAATCTTAGCTCCTCTGGGAGCTTGTTTATGTTGGCTTAAAAGTTGATAAAGTGGGATTATTGTTGACCTTGGACAGACATAACCTTTCGCTGCTGTTATTTACTTTGTGTTTTTGTTATCATATTGTGTGCATTAGATGAAAATGTGTATCTAAAAAGTGAGTAATAACACAGCAAATGCATACATGTGGTGCAGTAAGAGGTGCAACGCTTGCCCCTGAAATCTAGTACAAAGAAGCTTAAAATATAGATATGGCAACCTTAAAATCCTCTGAAGCACATCACAAGAGTAAATGTACTTCGTTACTTTGCACCACTGAGAATTTGGGTCTAAAATTAGCGGCAGTCACGTAATCTCACCGTCAGTCCCGCTTAATTTCTGTTTGAGCAGTTGTGGAGGAGACAAGCTGATTTAACCATGAATGTGTAGTTTGGCAATTTGACAATTTAATGATGTTTGATCTTGTTAGTCATACATAAGGCACATTTGGAGTCCAAATCATTCAAAAGCTTCTCAGTTCCTCTTCTTATTCTTTCACCATGACTGCATATGCTGAAAAAGTAAAACAATGCATAAAGACCTATAATACTTTTTTATCTAATTTAAGGAGTTGAAATGAAAATATGTCTACTGGTCTATGAGAAGCATTACAATATTATCTTGTCCCTGACACAGGTCTTTCATCCAATTTATATGTGAGGTACTGCATATTGTACATGGGCCCCGGTGAGTGGCTCTGACTAGCCAGGCTCTAAGTAACCAAATCAGTGGTGAAACTCATAAAACCAGAGATTTTAAAATGGAAAAACCCTCCTTTATAAATGAAATGGCTGCTTTCAACCATCTGTCTGCTCAATTTTCCATGTTACTTTACCACAGGATGATGCACCGATGACGATGAGCCATACATAATTACTGCTAACAGACTGCTCTGTATGCAGTGAAGTCAACAGGGGAGATATCACCACATGAAATGGGATTGCACTCGACTTGTACTGAACAGTTTCCGGGACCTCGATCCTGGATTAAGAGCAGAATCTCACTGGATTACAGTTTATGATGACCATTAAGAGTTTTATCCTGAGGTACTTAAAACACAGTCCAACCCCATTAAGACCTGCTCAGAGAAGATTGCAGGGATTTGGACCTTTTGAAAGGTTTAAAGTTCAGGCATTTAGAGCACTTATCACTCACTCTGCATGTGCATGACAAGCTGGCCCAGTCCGTGGTGGATATTTAGTTGTGATGATGGAAGGAAGTAAAGTATTTTGTACTGATGGGATTTATTTTTACTGATGGCTTACACTCGTTTCTGACCACAAACTGTCAGATAATTTAACATAAAGCTCTAAGACAGTTTCGAACCTTTACACATTTACCTTAGATTAATGCTCTGCCAGATTATATAGCCTTTGCTGATGTGAGAAATATCAGCTCCATGTTGTTTCCATAGTTTTTGGGTTCTTTTCAACTTTATGTTCTGACTGTCATATATCAGTTTAGCCCACTCACTGTCAAAGCAAAACAGCATTCAACACTCAACACGCTCAGTCAAGTGTCGTTCTGAATCCATGCTTTTTTTCTTTTTTTTTCAATAAATGACACTAAAGCGATGGAAACGCAAACATATTGCTAACACACTGCTAGTATGCTTGAGTGTGCTAACCAAATCTAATAAAGCCTGAATAAAACCTTAATGTAACCCATCTTTTTAATTTGGACTTATTTCTCTGATAAACTAATAAACTAACTGCAAATGTGATTATTGTTTTAATCACAGCTGTGTCTTATTTCCATACTATACTATATGCAATGAACCACACAGTCATTTCCATGAAGTAGTAAACTGTTTTTGCAGTTAGTTTACAAAAATTCAAACTGTGACCTTGGCTGCCACTGTCAATTGAACTGTTTCTTTGGAGGATGTACTTCCTTTTTTTTCCCCGGGATTTTTTTGTTTCCCTTTCTGTCGATGTCCCACCACCACCACCACCTGCAGTGAATTTTAATGTTATTGTAGCTGTGAGAAGCTGCTCTATCTCTCTTGTGCATTGTGGGGCATTGTTGTGTCTATCAAAAATCAAAAATAAAAACCACACATATTAATACGCCTACCGATCACATGATTTACTGAGTAAACTAACCTTTTGCATACTATGCTGTGTATTTTATATGGGAGGAAATGTCTTCACTAAGCGTTTCAGATCTATTTTGCTCCAATATTAAACAGTACGTTATACCATAGCAGGTAGCAGTGTGAACCATGAAATAATGAGGGTCAAACTGCATCACGCTTGGTCAGTAATTTATATGTTGTACCTTTTAGCCGTTAGCTTCCAAGTCATTAAATGATATCGAATTAACTGAAGCAATTTAGCTGGTAAACTTAGCAGGACTGGCATACTGATATTATATATTACTGACTTATTGCTTTATTAATTTTCTCAGCAAAAATCTCTTCTTTTATGTATGCCAATGTGAATAGTTGCTTATTTTTGTTTAATGTACCTTTTCTTTTATTATCTACTGAATATTTTGGGGCTTTGGACAGTTGGTTGATTGTGTCTACAATGTCAAAGTCTGTCGTTACTTGCACTTTTATTGAAATAATGTAGAACATATACTTGTAACAGAGTGCTGGTCAGGTGCAGCTGAATATTAAATAAAATCAAGATGGCACATAAAAACCATACATGGACGATTGCTAATTAGGTAAAATATCTGAGTGATGAGTATCGGTCACACCCAGCAAGGAGCCCATAAACTCTTTAACAAACAAAAATGTACCACTGGACTCGTTGCTAATTTAACAGACATGGCGACTATTTTAAGAGCCAGCAAAGGCAAAATGGCGTCATATAATCAAGGAGAATGTATTACAGTGTCCTTCATGTGAACTACACTAGTCTCCCGTAGTTCAGTATCTGTGTCTGTGATGAATATGTTGCTCGGCCAGTTAGTGGACTAGAACAATTTGACAGCAGATTCTGCCCAGGGCAGATTAAATGACCTCCTCCATAAGAGAGTATCGTCAATCCATGTTTCTCAGCTAAGGCCCACTTCTACAGATGCACCGAACAAACTTCCCACTCTCTATCTGTCCCCCTCTCTCTCTCTCCCTCTCTCTCTCTCTCCCCCCCCGTCTGACTCCTTCTCTCTCTTGCTGGCTCTCAGCTCACACAGCTTGCTGGGGATAAGGCCTCAGCCACAGTGCTGTGACGGCAGATGGCAACTGGCTCAAAAAGGTTGGCACGTCATCGGGAAATGTGCTGCACCAAAGATGTCCTTTTTAATTAAAAGATTTTGATCTGCGGTGAACTGCAGAATGTTGGAAAAAATGAGAGACAGCATGTGGTCTGAAATACAGGGACATGATATGAAAGGATAATAAAGAAATATACTGTATACTCTCTCCGGTATATGCTCCCCCATTTTATACTGGAAACTCTAAACGGTACAGACACAGTCAGCCTGATACTGAGTGGGAGGACATTTAGAACAAAATACAAAAGGAAGCAAAATTGAGTAAAATTTCCATCAAACTTTAACATATTTAAGAAAATAGACTATGTGTCGGTCTTATCCGACGACTAGAGAAAATATGTCACATCAGTTGCCTGTGCCAACCCAGATCACATCTTATGACTGCCTTTTTTTTTTTTTTTGCACCTTGACTTAAAGTGTATGGCACCACATCTTTATTTAACAAGCACTTAGAGAAGGTTGTCAGCGCCGATGTTGTGACATTTGTCCAGAGGTTTCTTGGCAGCCACAGGAGACCTGTTTGCCCCTGACATTCAGGCTGTGCTGCAGACCTTCAGAGTCAGATGGACACAGGGTGAGTGCAGTGCTTTAATCCAGGAGGCGCCATGGCAGATGGATAACAATATAGTATATGCAGGTCTTGTACCCACAAGAGATGGTGCATGGCTCCTGGTACGCTGTGCCTAGTCATCGAGCAGCATGTGCTTGGCTTTTAACATGTTTGCACTTGTCTTGGTAAATTAAAGAAACAGTCCCAACTGCTGCTCCAGACATGCCACGTAACATGGTACATGTCAGGGTAGATCAGCGGGGCGATCCCATGCCTCACCAAAGACAGACACTTGAGCTGACTCGTGTGGGTCGCAGGGGCCCACCAAGTACCACTGTGCTGGTTCACAGAGGCACAGCTGCTCACACGTGGATTATTCTGTCAGTCTCCGACATTCATCGATTTGACAGCAACTGATTTTAGTGCGTCCTCTCAGGAATTGTCTTTGGCTCCATCTTACATTTAACATGCTGAGTGGAGGGAGACTCTAAAGTTCACAGAGAAGCGCAGAAAGGAGTCGTGATTAGTGAAAGTACAAAGTGCTACAGACCGTGTTTTATTATCAATGACAACTTCAGTGCATACACTCCCATATTGCACACAATCTGTGACTATATGTACTGAAGGATTAATACTCATCTCAAGTTTACGCAGCTGCTTATCTTAACTCCACTCTCAGTCTCTAAATATATTTGTGAACTGGCATGTTTGTGGTGTGCAACAGCAAACACATTCGTGCATCTCCATGTATTTGCGTGGATCTTTGTGAAACTGCTATTGCAAACTGTGCATGGCCAAGAAATACACAATGCAGATCAGCTGGATTGAAACTTAGTGCTAGTTTCCAAATATCTGAAGAGGTGTCTACTGTATTCAGTCAACACTTCATAATGTGACTGCAACAGCATGCCGTACACCTTTTAAATACACTTGAAAAAGTAAAATGCTTTACACATTTGTAACTGAATAGTGCTGTCAGAGTCAACAAATCTACACACTCAAACAACAAAACAGGGCATTTGTCGGGACCTTCCACTGGGACCCATGTGAGCATTTTCTGCTCTGGCACCTTTGTGATTAAGATGTAGCTATGTTTGGGCAACTAAAACTACTCAGTTAAGGTCAGATCACCTTCATGGTTAAAGGAAAGTAATACTTTTCTGGAGGACGTTTATTTATTTATTTAATTTATTTATTTATTTGTCAAAGCTTCGCAGTCAAGCAGGCTCTTCTCATGTCCTCCCTTTTTCCTGTTTTCTGTTTCTCAATGTGCCAAATCATTATTAATGTGTTTTATTATGTCATGTTTGTCGAATTATATATTAAATTCACTTTTTGTAGTCGGCATCATTCAGACAAGTCAAGTAAGAGTAACCACCCAAGAAGAGAAAAGGTTGTTTGCACCTGGTCAGAGAAACAACAACAAAAATAGGACTGAATAGTGATTTGAATAATAAGGCTGTGCTAAAAGCTTACTGAGCTTTTTCCTTCCTGCCTGCTCAGGAAATGTGATTCATGTATTGACGCTTGGTCTAGTTCCTCTCTCTACATGAAGGTACCTTTATTTTATATACATATACAAACATAATAATACATGCAAAACTAAATCTCTTTTCATTCCTGACAAATTTAAATCATGTAACCCTGGTGGCAGCCTCCTTTGAACCTGCTCTTCATTAAAAATCTGTGACATCTTGTTGCACAGTACAAGGTGTCTCTGAAGATGCTTTTTTCCTCTCTTTTTTGCTGTGTGTGTCAGCAGTAATATGAGGCACACCTTCAGGCAGGAGAAAATCACATTGATGTCTTAACCTGTGAGAAGTATGCGGTCTAAATACCGCACTAAATACATCATATTTTATGAGCTCATCGCCCGCGCAAGTAGAACCTTGTGCTAACTACTAAATTCAGCCGTCAGTTAAATGTAATGGACAACAAATGTAATACTGCTCTAGTATTACGTGTGTGAATAAAATATAAACTTTGACTGAAGCACAGTATTTACATAAATACTAAAACAAAGCTACAGGGAGCTCTGTTGTACAGCTTAGTGTGAGTGTGATAAGCAGCAATTTGTGCTTTATGAGCTTGTCCTGAAAACATAAACCACTACACAAAGCAAATGCAGACACACCGCAAGACACATTTGACTACATTACAGATGTATTTGGTGAGCGTAGATCTTTAAACTTAATGATGCATTGGCCTTATTTCTGTCTTGCAAAATAAGCATCTCGTTATCACTTTAGTTTATACCTCTTTTTTTTACATTTTTATCTGATAGAATGATTAAAAAAGCATCAGCTTGCTTGGCAGTGCAGCAGAAGGCAAGTGTATTAAGGTTTGCTGTTACCTCCATTGAGCATACTCCAGTTGAGGTGTAGAGAGTTTTCTCTAACGCAAGGAATTAATCTCAGATTCCCATTGCAACAACCTTTAATGTAATCCTTCGGTTAGACACACATAAGACTTTAAGTGAAGTTTTTACACAGACGTTCGGTGGCGACCAGGCACATGTTTCTCTTGGTGGCAGATGGTAGTCTGATTTGCACAGTGACAGATCACTCATATTGCCATTGACACTAATGGCTGTGGAATTGAGTGGGGACACTGGGGCAGCAATGCAGTCTTACATCCATGTCCAATCAGTGCAAAGCAACGCATCCTGTCACAATAATTATGACAGAACTATTGCGGCAATTTTTTGGCGACGGTCTCGCTGTCCCACTTGTGTTCCCCTTGATTGGCCTTGGTAGCTTGCAAAGTCATTGTCATTTCTCACAACTTCATTACTTTGTGGCACAAAGCAATTTCCATCGTCTGTGCTCTTCCCACTCTGTTACCTCTAAAGGGAGTTCACGCCATATGTGCATGACAACACCCTGTCGGATAGGCAAGGTGATGTCTTCGAAGAGTGTCTTTTAGAGTTATCTCATTATAATATTGAGCCTGGTCTTTTTGTTCTAATGGTTTAGTTATGTTAGATGTGTCCTATTGCTGGATACAGGTGGCATCCAACTGTAGCCTTGATGGGATGAAATTAGAAATCGCCTGCTTTATTATTGCTCAGGCTCATTGCATTTATATTCCTACATTTTTAATACTCAATAAAGTTAATGCTCACATCAGGAGTCTGGCTGAACATTAGACCACATCTTCAGTCCGCTCTCTAATCGGCTAATGAATAGGCCACTGCCTCAACTCACTCCTGTTTACAAATGGAGGATTTCTCTGTAAAAACACTAAATATTACTCAGTCAGGTACTGTTGTTAAACTGGGGACAGACAAGTTTTTTTGGTTTAACTTCTCATTAACAGCGAGGTGTTGATGTTGTTGTTGAAAATGTAATGGCTGTAAAATAATGACACCATCAGCATTTAGATCGGTTCCCGGTTAACGTCCCTTTCACTGCAGTTCTGTCTGCAGTCGAGTACAATCTCCAAGGAAGTCTCATGTTGCTGCTTTCATGTTGCCATTGTAGACTAAACAAATGATTCTGACAAAAATAATCCGTTTGTATTCAGCACCAAAGCTGAAAAGTTGTCTGTTCTCACTTCAAGTAAATGTAATTACAAATCCTCTACATTCACCATTATAAAAAGTATGTGTACTATGAAAAGTCAAAGTACTAATGACTCTATAGCCACATAAGAGCAAATTTGCAGTACTTGAAATTTGGATATGTTCATTCATTCTACTTTATATACTTTACTGAAACACTATTTTTCCCTGTATTTTTGATTAATGTTACTTGAAGTTAATTTTATGCAGAGATTTCATTTGTAACTACGTATTTTTTATAAATAGTACTGCTACTTTTACTCCAATAGACGATCTGAATACTTTTATAACTGCTGCTAAAACTCACACACTGACAGCGCACACTAACACATGCTCTCCATGTAGTGTTATCATAGCACTTACACACCAGATGAGTAGATTAGTGTTTTAATCTCACTCTGGATCTGAGGCTTCTCACTCCCCAGTCCTACCCTCGGCCTGCTGTGAAATATTCCATCCACTCGACTGTAAATAAGTGCTAACAAGATTATCAGATTACCCTTCATCCAGGGCACCCAGCAACTGCTGGGCACAGTAGCTGCCATGATGTAAAAATCCCTGTAAGATAATTGCGTTAGGAGGCACCATTTTAATGCAAATTTTTCCAAACGCTCATAAAGCTCAAGGGCAGCTTAAAACACTTTTCCTATTTTCAGTATGAAATATGTTTCTTTGGTTGCCACTAACAAGCCACACTGAATGTAGAGAGTGTAGCTGAAACTGTCTATAGTGAAGAAAACTCTCCCAGTGTTTTCTGTTAAATAGGCTGTCTGGAAACTGGGCCAAGTTTAATTGAATTGACAGAAACAGATTAATCCCAGGACTTTTTTTTTTAAAGGTATTAAATATTCTCATGAATAAGAACTGTACTTTATTGTACAAGTTGGAAGCAAAAGTATGATGGTCTTAAATTGTATAAAATGACATTTGCAATGGTTTGCTGATGTTCTGTAGATGATACAGTATACTGTATTTTCATTAGGCTTCACTGTGTTGCTGCTATCATTTATTCCATAGCAGTGCAGCAGTGAATTTATTATATGAATATATTCCAAAGTCATCCTGTCGACAAGTTTTAGTTTTATGATTGCGCTTTAAACAGGATTTAATGTCCTCGTCCAGGTACGGTGACTGGGTGGGGCTGAGCCGACAGAGAAAACAAAAGGCACAAGCTCTCCCTCTCTCTTCCGTCGGTCAGCATAGCGAATATATTTATATGCAAATGAGCCTGTGAAATAAAATGATTCAAATAGTTTGATAGGAAAATGTTATATTTAATCTGTGGGGTTTGAGTCATTGTCGAAGGGAGAGAGATTGCCAGAGAGGCATGATGATGCGGGTGGAAGTGGAAGTGCAATGTGAAAGCCGTCTCGTTTCTCAGTCACAGTCGGCTGGTGAATTGCATGTAGAAGCCAGATTTGACTCATGGATTCATGTGTGACACTGACTTTGTCTATACAGAAAGTAACATTACAGGTGTAGAATGGCCAGACTGAGATCTAAAGGTTACTGCTGCATGTGGGCAGTTGGTGCAGACAGCAAAGTATAGTATAAAGCGTGGATATCTGACCCAGACTGATGGATCCTGTTGGGTTGGGCCAGCGTCAGACAAAACTTAGAAATGATGCTCGGGTTGGGTCACGGCAGCTGGGTTAGCCTACTTGACATTGTGCTTTATGTTTCTTTTGGCGAAAATGTATCATTACCATAATCATTGATGATAAAACTGTTTAACTGCTGGTGACATTGCCTAATGTGAACAAGCCACCAACAGCCATTATAAAACACTGACTGTTGATCAGACAGGTATAAATAGGTAAACAGGCACACAGACTTAATGTTTGCGCTAAAATCAGATAGGTGGGTCACTACTCTCACTGACTTATGTTCAGACACAGCTCTGTGACTCTACAGGAATTGTTGGGTTATTTTCGTGATTATTGTCGTGAAAATGCAACATATACTTTATGAAAACACATCATTATAGAAAATATATCGTGTGTACTTGCAATTGAAAATTCTGGGAAGTCAGAGGCAGCTCACTCCACAGCAAACACTGTGATTGGCATGTACTTCTGGTTCTGTTTCTCTGTCCAAATGTGGCGGTAGCACCTGCCTCTTCCTTCTGTTTGTCTGTTAGCGTCTTGTCCGGTTTTCTCTCCGTCTGTTTCATCTGTATCTGTCTCTACGCTTTCTTGGTGTTTGTTTCTCCACTGATTTGGCAGCCGCTTTGGCTTCCTCCACAGCCAGCACTCTCTCTGTTTGCTCTTCTTTTCTTTTTTTTTTGTACTCCCTGCTTGTGAATTAGAACATTTAGAAATTACACATTAGTTGATGTTGTACATAAAGTCTAATGGCATTGTTGGGTCCATGCTGGCTGATTGCAGACGACTATATTATGAATATTTTAATCCTTTATAAATACTTAGACTGGCAACAGTTTACTTTAAGTTCCCTATTTAAACATCCAACAAATAGTTTAGAGTACGCTAATGTAACTGTCATCACATATGACCCAATATCTGCTTAAAAATCAAGGCACACGTATAAACAGATAATGAATGATAATATTGCAAAAAGCTGTTTTATAATAAAACACTGAGTGCTAACTGTTGACAAAGCAGCATACATAAACAGCATATACAAAGTACATTCTAGTGTTTTATAAACCATTTATTAAATGTGTTTGTACTGCACTGCTTTCATAAGTAACAAACTGTATTAATGTTGCGCACACAAATATTGTCAATATGTTATTTAATCCCAAAGTATTAACTTAAAAACAACAAAAAAGACCCATTCATCACATGAGATTGTTCTACCTGATGGCACAAAGAGCCTGACACATTAATGGTTTCCATGCATGTCAGCTGTGAAATGTGTTCAATCAAACAAACCTTGTTTGTGAGAAATCTCCATATGTTAACCACACCCATAGTCTGATATAAACAATTTACAAGAACACATGCAAGCGGATGACACACAGCGGTGGAAATGACAGCTAGCAGCCTAGTTTAATGGCCGTCTTGCAAGACACCATGTGATGTCAGTGGCAGATTGCAAATGTCAAAGATGGTTCATTTGATCCTTCTAGCCAGCTGCCAAGCAGAAGTGGAGGCAAATGCACTAATAACGTACATCTCTGTCTTCCCCCTCGCTGTGTCTCTCCTGCTCCCTTATTTTCACCCATCACACACACACGTGCGCATGTGAACACACAGGTGGTCTGGTCATTGTACCAGTAAAATCAAAGACAAACCACCGTGCTGAGAACAGACTGGACAGAAGACTGAGGCTGGAAGCCATAGCACGCCATCAGGTGTTGCCATGGGCCTACAAAAGTGCACTGATGTTGTTTTTCTTTTCCATCTCCTTTTCCCTTTTATCTTTGCCCGTATTTATCACCTGCCTTTTGATTGTCTGTCCTTGCATTTGTTTGTTTTTCTTTTTTTTTCAACTGTAACACTATTAACAAAAGTAAAGTTGATCATAATTATTCTGACAAAGAAAATGACCTTCAGTTTAATTACATGTCTGTTCTGTAAGAGGATGGAGCAACATGCAATCAAGCTGCTTTCTTAGGTTTCTTCCTTTTAATCAGTTAAAGGTTTTTTTTTAAATCTGAGTTATGGCTTTGATGGTGGAGGAGGGAGATCTTTGAGGCAGATTTGTAATTTTGGTCTGTCTAAATACAACTTACTTGACTTTTTGAATCTGCAGATTACTCACCATTTTGCTCCATGAATGAACATGAACATTAGACTTCATTCATTTTTTTTAAAACTGTCTTTTTTCAAGTTTTTTTTTTTTTTTCTGTGGTGGGTAAATTGGTTCTTCTGCCACAGCTAAACCCTTTCAGAATGGGAGATGGTCTCCAGTTGTATGGCTCTGCTGCTGTCCGATCTGCCAAAACACACACACACACACACACACACACACACACACACACAAACCAGCAATCTCCAGAGTGCGTGCTGGACAAAATCTAAAGTCAAGCATGAATACAGAGGCTGACAGGCCAATTATCAGATGTACTCTTCGTTCTGCATCCCCACCTCTGAAGGGAAGCAGATGTGAGAATCCTGTCGCTTTCACTCAAGCCGGTACGATGACATGGCCCAACAACAAAAGGCACAGCCGTCACAAGGAATCGAGATGGACAGAGTTGTAAACCTCGTCTTGTCATACAGTTTTATCTGGTGGGTTTTCACATTTCAAGCTTCAGAAGATGTGATGTAGTGTGGGGATGTTTGTCAAAAGTTGAAATGTGTCTGACTTTTCTCCCCCCTAAAGTATTGCATTCCTTAGGACTGATGCTTCCTCTGCTCTGACTGTGCTATGCAGTTGTTACTGAGGAAACCTCCTGATGTTTTATAAAAATATGACTATCACTTGTACAACATCACTCAGTTCTGTCTTAGCTTCCCTCCCCCTTTCAGGAGCCCTACAGCACATCATAGAGCAACTACTGAGCAGTAATGAGCTTGAAAGTCCCAACACAACTGACAAACATCTATTTGCTTTGTAGGTGAACGTGGTTCCAGCGTGTGTCAGAGCCTTGACCAAGATGCTGTACTGTTCCTACTGTCGCGGCATGCCTGGGCTGAAACCCTGTCACAACTACTGTCACAACGTCATGAGGGGTTGTCTAGCGAACCAGGCAGACCTGGATACTGAATGGAACCTCTTCATTGGTAAGAAAAAAAAACATATTTCTGATTCAGATCGAGTACCCTTGTACCTGTTTCTTATTTTCCCTTTGTCATCTTTGTAGGTTTGCGTGTTTGTATGTCTGTCTGCGTGCACACTTGAGCTTGCACTTCTAAGTCTGCATGTTACTTTTCCAAGGCAGTGTCTTTGAATAGTCTCTGTGGGAATTCAGTAGGATGTGCTGTGTTAGATTCAGCTTTAAAGGATTTACAGAGACAAAACTGAAATCTTATTTGTGCAACCATTCCTTCTTTTTTCCGTCTGAAATGTTGTTTGCTATTGCTGGAACCCTGGCATAGTGCTTAAAGCTGTGGTCCCTGCTGTTTGGGATTGATAAAGGAGAGCAGATCCTAGGCAAACACATTTTCTATAGTATTTCCAGCTGAGCTTGGTGAGTAATATAGCACTTCAGTAAGGCTGCTGTAAGCCCTCCTGTTAAATGGATACTAAGGAGGCACATAGAGTGTTCCCTCTGGATCTTTTGTAGGCCAACGCTTTATTTGTTATGTACCCCAATCCCATCCTCCCACCCACACTTACAGATTTTTTAAAAAATGGGGCGACGTTCTTTTTTTAAGCGCCATCCCTGAAGACTGTGTGTCAAGTGAACTGCACTTCTAAGCTTTTGGCTGTTTTGTGACAGGCCTGTCGTTCGAGAAACCATCAGATGACGTACCGCTTCTTCTCTCCGATGGCGTGTCTGAAGTCTCAGATCAACACAGGCCCCTATGCACTGAATGAGATGTCTTGCAGCTTTATGACATGTGTTAAAAAGTTAGTGTCTTGTTCACTTGTGAAGAGGCAAATCTATTGCCGCAAAGGGACGCTGGGCTTGACAGTAATGGGAAAAGCTGTTGTTGCAACAGAGTGATGAATCTGGTTAGACAATAACACCCTTGAGGTGTAGAAAAAGTGGATTTTTAATTTTGAACCAGTTTTTGTGCAGACATTGTTTTTTGGGTTTCGGAAAGACAGTGTTGTTGAGGGTATTATAATTAGAAATGTAGAACCCAAGGGATGTTTATTTTCGCCTTGAAAGACTCATTTTTTGATGTCTACTGACATTTTGTATTCATTATCTGTTGCTAAAGAACTTCGATTTGCTTACTATGCAGCTCGCAAGAAATATTGATTTGCCTTTCAGAGACAACTTCTAAATGTATCACAGGTCAGTTCTCACCACTGGAGCACATCTTTGCATTATAGAAATTTATGGATTGAGCTCGTACACAGTCTGTCATTGTCATCCCTTCAAATCATCACTTATTAGAGAAGGTTAGATTAGAGGCACTGCCTTCGATTTTTAAGAACCCTCAGTGACATTTACCTGTGCACTTTGCTCATGCTTAAATGTCACTATCGATACCACTGATTGGTAAGACCAAAAGAGAAAGCAGACTCGTTGCTTTTTGCTTAGTTTTAAACTTCCACAGCAAGAGAGGAAAGATGAGATGAGTTCTGAAAATGGTCTTTAATCTCTCCAAACCAGCTGAATCATGCAGGGACATTTATGTAATAATAATAAAAAATTATTCCCTGCTTTTATTAAAAACAGACCAAAAAATTGAAAGCTGCCAAGTCTGCTCTGCTTCATAACAAGAGGAAACTAAAACCAGATAATGATTTCTTTCTGTGGAACAAATCAGAAATTAAAACGACTATGGCAACAACTGTTTTTAGCTGAACAAACAAAGAAATTCGATTTATATTAGATTTAACAATATTTATGTATTGTTGAATTTACAGCAAATGTTTTAAGTACAGCAAATCAATAAAAACTTTTTTTCTTAGTTATTGCTGGACATTGTCATTTAACCCATAACCTATTTTTTCCAAACAATGTCACTGCTTCATCCTGGTATTTAGTCACATGCTCACACACACAACAGCACATGTGTTCTTATTAAGTGTCAGTTTTCTACCATGACATCTAACACCATGTTTCTTGGCTTCTTGACATTTGCTCAGTCCATTTTTGCAAAATGAGAAAATTCTTTTTCAGACTTTTTTTAAAGGCAGAAATAGATGAGGTAGCAAAACTCGTAACTTTAGCCTGCAAAAAACTCTGACAAGGTTAAATGTATAGAAACTCACTCACCTATTAACAACCCATAATATAGACTATATCACTACATATGGGAAGATACTGACTCAGACATATGCATGCAAGATTTATTGTATTGTTTTTGCAGTTAATACTGTCTGATACAATCCTAATGATTTCTTTGAGAAAAGCTTTTTATTTTAAACTTCTATGTACAGTACGCCACATGCCTTTGATTGATTGAGCTGTGATTACAGCACGGAAAACAGAAACTACACATTGCCAAGCATTTTCTTCTGAAATGGAGTAAATATAAAAAGCTGGCATATAAGCAATTTTATTTATTTTGAGTTGAATTGCTTGACAATGACTGGCAGTGACATAAGGTGTCTGATAAGCTGAGCCTTTTAATGAAACAAGCATGGAGCCCATCCAGTTTAAGAGTGAGTCCTTGGCTCGTTCACAGCTCCACACAAAATGGTGAATTACAGCGGTAAATATGGAAAACATCACTCAGAATAATATCTTGGCATTTGTAAGCCGTGAGAGAATTTTTTTTTATTAGCAGTCAAAATATTATGCACTAACCTGGCTTTAATTAATGAAATTAAAGCTGCGCAGACCAGTGAAAATATCCTGGCTTTTTTTAAAGAAAGGCTCAGACAAAAATCAGGGTCAGCTCTGTAGCACCCGTAATATACTGTACTGCAAACAAATGTTACAATGAAATCTTTATAACACTGAATATATATATAAACTTTTCCCAAAATACTTGGCGACATCAACTACTGCTGCTGACACCATTTTTTGGCAAGCGCAGAACAGTAAACGGAGCACACCTCATTCAGATTTCACAGCAACTCATGAAAGTTGTTCCATCACATGACAGCTTTTTCTATTTTGTTGAACAAAATGAAGATCAGGATTTATCTGTCACCGTGCTGCCACAGACAAATGTGTCTCATCTGAAGAAATAAAGCAGAAGACACACTGTGCACTGAAAAAACCAGGAAACTCCAGGGATAGTTGAGTGTTCTACTGTTTTTGTAATACCAGTTTTAACAGTTTTGTCCCCTGGTCAAAATAAAACAAGATCTTGAATTAATTACACATCCATATATATTTTTTCTTTGTTTCTTTGTTGTGTACATTCACTTATAGTTGTGAAGATATTTTAATCCACTTTGTTTGATTATAGTAGATGGGAATAGATGTTTCGGGTTCTACTCCAAGTCCAGTGTAGTCAGCTTTTACTCGGGTGCTCTGTACGCTGCACAAAGCCATTAAAATGTCACTTAACAGAACCAGAGGAATTTATGAGTCACACTGTTCCACCAAACAAATCAAGAAGACTTGCAGGCTTGAGATTCAAAGTAAGTCTGGGCAATTCAACGAATAGATAGGCACTCATTATTTTAACATGTACGTGTAAACACAAGCAGTTTACAAGAATTCATGGGGTGAGAAGAACAAGCTGTGTCACCACGGTGTTTATTTCAGAAAATCTGTGCAACACTGAAACAATAATGACCTTGGCGGATCCTTTGATGTAGCCTACATATAACTATGCAGGGGAAGAGGAATGATTCCAGTGTCCATGTCATGCATTTCAAAGTTACAGTCACATTACAGTAGTTGGCAGTTTGTAAAGGTTACTGTAACGACTTCATGGCTTCCACCCTGCGAATGGAAGACAGATGTCAGTGAACAATGCGCATAAACCTGAGGAGAGATGTGATTTACCTGCTTGTACCTGCGCTGACTGATTTTAGGCACCCTGACTTTTAAGTGTGTGTGTGTGAGTGTGTGTGTGTCTGTGTGTGTTCAGATGTTCAGGGAAAGAATTCATGGTTTGGCCAATGGAGGATACCAGACCATCAGTCACCTGCCATCATGACAAATTTACCGTGCTCTGCGTCATGACAGACACATCATTATCATTTTTCTTGTCAGCACCTTGTTAAAATACCCAGAGAGAGTGAGAGACAGAGAGAGAGACAGAGAGAGAGAGACAGAGAGAGAGAGAGAGAGAGAGAGAGACATTTCTATAACTACTGTAGTTTTTCTAGCTCACACTATGATCAGAGCCATTTTTGACAGGCAAGTGACATCAGTGTGACATAATTTCAGCTACACATTAAAAATTAACGGCAGATTTTAATTGACTGTTTGATAAACATCTTCTGCACACAGTGCTTGTCCATTCACAACTTCACAGTCGCAACCAGGCACAAGCAGGCCCTGGATTTCTCCACATGCTGAAGCTTTGTGCATCGCACTTGTCATCTTAAAGATTTGAATTGTGGTGTTTTTTTCAGCTGCGCGCTAATGTTAGCTGCAGCTGTTAGCATGTCAGGTCCACCACACTGTAAAAAAAGTCAGTGAAATTAACAGTAAAAAACTGTAAAATCATGACAAAAAAACCCTGTAAATAGGAAAACAATGAAGCAGTGTTTAATTTACAGTAACTTTGTAATTTTGTAAAACACTGAACTGAACACAACTGTTAATTTTAAAGTAAAAATATGTTAAAATAACCGTATTTTTTTGTGGAATTGAAAGATTACCGTAGTTTGTACAGTGAAATACTATAATTCAAAACACAATATAATACAGTTAAAATTACAACACAACACTGTTTAAAAACATGTTTTGACAGGTTGATTTTTTTTAAATACAAAAAGAAACTTTATTATATTTTACAAATTCATATGTTCAAAACAGTCCAACCTGTTTTTACCTGACACTACAATTAAAGTAAAAGATTTCTCTTTTAGCATGGTGAGTGGCCATCAAGCAGCTTTTTACTATCACCGTAAATTTTAAATGGAAAACATTTAAAAATTTTCAGCTTACAACTTTGTCATCTCCTTAATTAGTGAGTTACCAACATTTGCCATGCCAGAAATGACAGACTGACAGGTGTAGCAAGAGTAACTAGCTGTGGGCGTGGCTTAGTGAACTGTCACTTCAATTTTAAAGAATATACAGTAAAAGTAATGAACTCTGAATCCAGCTTTAAATGAGAAGTGATTTGTAAATACAGTTGTATTCCCTATGCACACACTCAGCTGTGTCTGTGTACACATTATTTCTCCTAATTAAGATATAGTCTTGTGTTGTCCTCTGTTGAGTCCTTTGACACCGCAGTGTAAGCGATCCTCATTGATTTTATTTGCTCATTTCTTTTTAATTGCATGGATTGTGTCCCAGTGTAACTGGACCTCCCCACAACCCCCCAGTTCATGAGAATTCAAGCCAACATTTTTTTTCTGTCCTCCGGGAAGGACTTTGTGTGAGATTATGAAGATGAACACTCTGCCAGTGCTTTACTTTAAATGATACAGATAACCTAACAGAAACTAAGCTCACACTCTGCTTTACTGCACAGTGTATAAATCCTTAAAGATGTCTGAGAAAGGCTTCACAGTTCTTGCTAAAACTCTACAATGTCACTCAACATCTGCATGCTTTAACTGTGGAAGTATTCAGTGGATTCCCCACATATGAGGTAAAAATACTGTGCCCCCCCCCCAAACACACACACACACACACTCTAACATGCAAACACAGACACTCAAGCTGCCTGAGTATTAAGTGTGATGATCTCAGTAACAGACATGACAGGAACAAACAAGCTAGCTGGTGGGTTTCTGCCTGTCAGAGAGCTGAAGGCTGGATGACTCACTTAGCCTAGTGGAAGTGATCTCCATATCCTCAGTATAATTAAGCACCAGTATCTTTTCTTTCCAGTTGCCACTGGACATGCAGAATCTGCAAGATGCCACTTTTCTGTATATGTGGAAAGAATGCTTACAGCCGCACTTCATATGCAAGCGACACAAAATTTGTTGTGATGTATAATTTTCCACTGCTGATAACCAGCTATGTTTTATTCAACACCTTAATTACCTCCATAGTCATGAGCACTGAATTTTATGATGGTACCTCAATTAAAAAATTTGGAAAACATAAAAGAACTCTGGAAAACTTATTTTGCACAGTTACACATTTATTGTTATTGGATGCTGATTCGGATCCCCTACAGGCATTCCTTAAGAAATAGTTTGACATTTTGCGCAGTGTGAGTATTCGTTTTTTAGCTGAGAGTCACATAAGAAGGTTCTCATGTACACTTAATATGAGGCTAAAGACAGCAGCCAGTTAGCCTAGCTTAGCATAAGCGCTGAAGGTAGGAGGTAGCCAGGCTCTGTCTATACAAAAAAATTGGGGGTTTGTCTGGCTGCTTCTTCCTGTGTCCATTCCTTCAAACCTAAACCAAATGCCGCTTGGCTCCAGCTTTATATTTACCATACAGACAAGAGTAGTATCAACCCTCTCATCTAACTCTTAGCTCAAAAGGAAATAAGTTTACATCCCAAAATGTCAAACTCTTCTTTTAACCCGAATGCTTTCCTAAAGCGTTCATTTTATATTGCTCAATATGATCTATGTTCTTCGGGACTTCATTAGCGTGCGTTATTCAATTTGCCAACTTGACTGTCACACACTTGAAACTTCTTTTACTGCAATGCAGTTGTTTCCCTGCCGGTACCAACAAACAGCCATCAAACATTTTGCTATGAGAGTAAAGAGCAAAACAAATAGCTGAAAGGCAAGTTAGCCGTCAGAGGCAGCAGTGTGTTGAAGCTGACAGAAGCGAAAAGTGTTAATGTGAAAAGACAGGAGAGTTCACATGCGAGGAACAACAGACATGGTTTTTGAGACTTCAGATGAGCTAAAGTAATCCAACCATAGCTGAAAGCCAATAAAACATAAAAAAAGCCCTATCAAGAAATATTTGCTTGTGCTGTTATTGAGCTACAATCCAGCTGTAAGTGCATGAGAGAATGCCTCTGGAGACTCCCCCAAAGACAGACAGATATGTTGGCGAGTTAGCGAGTCTGTTGCAATTGATTCAGCTCTTGCAGCTGCAAACTAAGAATAAAAAAAACATTGCAGGAAACTGGCTCTGACGCCTTTCAGCAGAATAGTTTTGGCAGTGATTAGACAGGAGTACTAAAAGTGAAAGTCTGAGAAATATTTCATGCTTGGTGTCAGCCTCTTCATCATGAACATGGGGTTTACTTTGGATGTTTTAAAAAGTTTGTTTAACAGAGGTGAAGAATGCAGGTTGTGAGGGATCCTGACACTGTATGAAATGTGATGGAGCAGTCATTGACGGGAACAGGCTGAGCTGAGTTTTCCCCACTTTTCTTTTCTGTTTGTATAACTGATATGTGGGGAACATTTGCAAGCCATTTTGTTCTCTGACACTTTAACTAAAACAGAAATGTGCCAGTGTACTGTACAGTACATTGGCAGAGATATAATGTGTTTGTAATCTCTGCGTGTTTTCCTCCACTGAGACTGAGCACCTCAAAGAAAGGTCAGAGAGCTCAGCTGTCTGTTGGGACAAACGTTAATCCATAGCTTTACCCCAGTTAGTCTCTGTAGAGTTTGGGGTGTTGACTGCTTCAGAATTATCTGCATGTCCTCTATTGCTCACTCAGTAATTGTTAATTGTTACACCTATTATGACTGGAAACGGTCGCAATTTAGGTTGTTTACAGCATACAGTATTCAGTATAATCTCACTGAACATGTTAAAAATTCATAAACTGGTCAAAAAGAAAAAAACACCTCAACAAGTTCTTCCCAAACTATTTGCACTCAGTAAATAATTGCATTTAAAAGTGACCAATATAAGTATCATTCAAACAACGGCTTTTTGTGATCTTCTGACCCTAAGTAAAGCTATCAGTAAAAGTCCAGTTTCTGCCATTATAGTAAATAGCTTGAGTTGAAATTTTCTTGGTTTTTTTGAAGTTGTTTTTTTCACAATGGTGAGTTTACAATATACTTTATAAGCTTCTATAATGTCCTCAGCTGGTTATGACCTACTTCACTGTCACCACAAAAACAAGTTCTAGCATTTCTTCACAGCCATGATGGTCTCACACATTGCTCCGACATATTGATTTCACTCAGGTTCAGTCTAGTTCAGTCTGTGACCTTTGTGGCAAAGAAGTAAAAAGCCAAAGGAAATATATGGTGTTTACATGGAAAGGCTAATACCAGAGATTGGTTGGTGATCCAGCTGTTAATCAAGTTACTCTGCTCACTCTGATTACAACTTTAATACAACTCCAATAAACTAAGTATAGTGTTTACACTATAGTTTCAATAATGCAGCTATTGCTTTTCTCAGCCTTTGATCATCTGCATTGGCCATTTTATGCTTTCTATAAGCACTGAACGTTCTTGGAGGAAATACAATATATTAAGCGGAGACGGGGAGATATTGCCTGGACCAAGTCACCAGGTCACTGTAAGGCTAACATGGATTTACTGTCATATTCACTGATCACTGATCAATATTTAGTCTTAATCCATCCATTAGTAGGAAGAAACTTATATTCATTAGTCTTGAACTAAATACAGATCTTTCAACAATGCTAAAAGAATAAAAACAGTAAAGCTGTAAAGTAAACTCACACAGTAAATGTAAAAGAAAAAAAGCTAAACAATCTATTTTCCCACTGTCATCTGGATTTCTTTTTTAGTTTGAACAGGTATAATCTCAGAGAACCACTTCATGTGCTGAGTTGCAATTAAATGCTGTGAACGACAAAAAAGCAAGAAAGAGGAAGTAAAGTGACAGCAGCAATAGACAGCACATCAAGGAGCCATACTGTGGTATAGGTGACACGACAGTGAACAAAGCCGGCATAGTTTTCCTCTCAGCTCGTCAAACCTGGCAAAGCATGTAAACAAGGAAGCGTGTCCATGAGCATGCTCAGTGATGCAGTGATGTCTCCCCTGACATGGAGCGTCTCACCACATCGAAAGATGCAGCAGGAGAGTTGTTCTTGTTATTTCAGAATAAACTACTGTACTCCTGCCATGCTCACTAGTCAGTCTGAACAGCGGTGAGGTCTGTGCACTGATCAGCAAAATTGTCACCCTAACAACGTTCTCCTTATCATCTGTTGTGCCATTAATATTACAAGTAAAACCATAAAGTAATGAAAAATTCCTCATTTACATTTTAATTTGTAGTTTGTCATCATTCAATGCACAGACTTGTAGGGAGACTTTAGAAAGAACTGATCTAAATCAAGCACTGTTCTTACAAAACACGTGATGAGCGCAGTTTCCAGCATGTGGCAGAACCATTTGCAATGGAGTAATCAGCTGTCTCCAGAAATGTATGCAGGGTGTCATCAAGTTCTATTGCTGGATGCAGTGTTTGTATGCAGACGTTTTCTTCAGTTTTCAATGGCAGATGGTGAAAGTTATTCTTTCCATTTTCATCACTGAAACTCATCATTTGGCAGACTTGTATGTGTGTGCACTGGGTGTCAGTTCTCTTTGCATTATGTTCATCGTTTCCTATACAATAGCAATTATCACAGCTGATGAATTCATATCGGCACCGCAAATGCTATGCAATGCAATAAGAAACTGTTGCTGAAGCTGATTGGCAGCATATACCAAGTTGTCAAAGTAAAAATACAGTTTATTGTCAGTGTACACAAGGCAGTTGAAATTTGTCTCAGCATGTTCCTCCTAGTTACACAAACACACACTCCCACACACACGTGCATTTCATCAGGATAGGTCAGGGTGAGGTTTGAGTGATTTTTCCAATTTTTTTGATGTTAAGTATTTTAAAGAAGAGAATCGCTGTTTTAGTTCACATTGATAATCATAAAACAAAGCGATTACCTGTTGCACACCGTTTCTCCAGACTCACTGTGGAGAATGACAGACTTTATGTGAAACTGGAGCTACCGGTTCACATAATTGGGACAGTGATATGCCTTTAAACCCCAAAAACATGGTCACACGAGATGAATTTGAACACAGTCTGAGCTTGACTGGACCTTTTCTGCGCTCTGAATTTGACACTCTGGTTCTCCCATTGATTCCAGAGCAGTCATGCAGAGCCCAGTAACAACTCAGGCCAGTCTGGCATATGTGGTGTGAAGTAGTCCAAGATTTTCCACTGAAATTTGAGAGCGATCCTAGTGACGGAAAATGAATGGGAAAAGAAATCATTAACTCCCACTCGCAAAGATTTTCTTTGGCCATAGAATCAATCTAGGTAAATCTCTTTATTTAAAAAATCATATCTTGATAAAAATAAGCAACGTGCCTGGATCAGTGCACGTAAACAAAATTATAAATGAAGTCAAAGAGGGCACAGAGTTGCATTTTGTCAATATTAGTCTGTAATGGGCACGAAACCAGAGAGCACATATATTATAACTGATTTTATAGGTACCTGCTCAGGATGGATCTAGAAGTGTGTGACAGAAATTGATCTTACAGTGGGTGTATTTATTGACCTGTCCCGCACAGCTCACCACATCAAAACTGTATTGGCTTTGCAGTGACTGAAAGTAAACGCAGCCAATTTGATCTACTGCTAGGATCAGAAAGACGTGGCACAAATACCCCTGAAAGTTGAATAAAACAGACATGAAATTACTAATTAAGAGGTTAAGAATGGCAATTAAGAATACCCTTTATTTGTTTTCTCAACATGTTCACATAAAAGTTGTTGATTTGTCACAGATTTACTCATAAATGACTGCTGGGTGCCCCAGGGGACTGTGCAGGTAGTTTGTTGGAGTGTCTCCAAATCCCTCTGGGTGAGGAAAAAGGAGAGTTTCCATTAGAAAATAACCAAGCATACAGCCTGAAGAAAATAAAATAAAGTTGGTACCATGTAGCCAGTAGTAAACAACTATGCCAATACAACCCACTGTGTCAGTCAATGATAGATGGATGAATGGTTGTAAAAATTGATTATTTGTTAGTGCACAAGGCAAATGAATCATTTCATTGTTATATGAAACTGATGCCAAAAGCAAATAGACATCAGTTTAGATCAATACGAGATAAACTGTGACACAGAAGAGCATTCATTAAAAAAAAATGCAAATCAGCAAACCACAATTTGGAAAATATGAAAAAAAGAAAAGAATAGGCTAGAAAGAGAAATACTTTTAACTAGCAATTTGTCCATACATGCACCTGCAGAAACGCTGTATTCAAAGTCATTGTTTAGTACACCAGTAAAATAGTTTTAGAGGTTTTTCATATACTGTATATCTAATCGCATATTTCTAAAAATCTGTTAAAAAATAGGTTGATAATCCAATGTGGGGGTCAGTAGACAGACAGAAACACAAAGTGCATAGTGAATAAAACCTAGGTTTGAATAGTCACAAGTAGAATTAAAAACACTGCTTTTATTGTCTGCAAGCCTGAAAAAACATGAATAAATAGGTTAACTGATAACCCTCTTAAATAGAGCATTGATTCTGTCCTCATTTGATAGTTTACTCTGCGGACATAAAAGGTCACAATGCATCTACATGAAAGTGACATGAAAGAAGCAACTGCTGTTTGGGAGGTTTCCATGGTCAGAATCGTGATGCCTTCAAACAGCATGTAGTTTGTCCTGATTGAGTGTGTAACTAACAAACTGGGTCCAGGAACAATGTGTGAGTGTAATTTAATTGTGAATTTGTGGCAAAATGGGCAAAATGAAATATCATGATATATTGACAAATACCTCAATATTGCTTTAATTATATAAAATGTAATATAATAATAATATAATAGTGATGACTATTAATGCCTTTATGAAATATTTTCCGCAACAATAATCATTAGTAATGTGAAGGAAATGACTGTGTAGCTAAAGGCACATAACAGAACAGTTGAAAACAGTCTGGTAAGTTCAGAAAATCACATCAAACGATGAACAGCAAACACATGTGCCCTATTAGGATATTAAGACACCCAAAATCTCTTTTTATATCACAATATCGAGTTACATTGAGCAATACTGAGCAAAACCTGTGCGCAATAAATACGTTTTTTTTCTTTTCCATGGTAATGATTTATGGTTCGAGCGGATCCATCTTTAAAATGTATTTCATCAACAGCCCATCGTTTTTAAAACGTGTTCCTTTATGTGATATCATTTCAGAAGTTATTTAAGCATGTAGAAGTAACCCTTCCCCATAGCAATTCATATGGCTGACTCATACTAACAATCCATCAAATATTCATTAAGCTATATGAAAAATAGGTTGTCAGAACTCAGCTGAGGATATCATTTAGGTCTTTGAGTCTTTTATGGAATGAGTAACAGAACTGCTGCCAATTTCTCCTCCACTCTCGCTGAATCCCACTGAGGCTTTTTCGTGTGGCTGTATTAGAGCAAGACTCTGCTAAACATAGGCAGCTGAAGACTTCACAGGACTCGGGTTGGTCCCGTGCAGTGACCTCCAGCCAGTTCCTGATGGAAATCTAACCAAGCATCACGCCCAATTTGAGACTCCAGAGTAAACAAACAGGAGTGCTCTTCAAAGGTACAGACAGAAGAGGGGGAGTCTATCTGCGGCTCTCTTCACTCCGCACTGTAACAGCTCAGGTCTGGCAAAGAACACACACGCAGTCCGACACATGGACATGTGTATTTGGTAGAAGAAAATAAAGCTCCATATATTTTTATGTCTGAAATGCTCAAATGCTGTAAATACTAAACTGTTGTCAGACTGCCAGAATTTGTGGGTGGTGTTTCTGGGAGGACTTGGAGTTGAGTTTGAGTTCAAGTATACATCATATTTAGGAGCAGATAAACAGTTTCTCGCAAAACGGGTTGAGGCAGCAGACCACGATCAAACAAAAGAGATCTTGGTCTGGTGCCTGGGTCACAAAATGAGTGAATTACTTGTCTTGCTTCACTTAATCTCACCATGGCAATCCCAAATAACTGCTTGCTTGTCCCAAACACTGGTAATTATTTGACTTTGTTAGCCTTTGATTTTCCAAGTGTATCAGAGTGTGTAGTTGGAAAAGGCATGGTTAAAGAAATAGCCAACAAATTCAATCGCCATTGAATAAAAAGAAACAGTAGAACCTAAGAGGGAAAATTCTGCAATATTTATTCATAAAAAGTAGGACAAAAAAAGGACCATAAACAAAAATGGACTTTTTTAAAATTTATTTTAACATATCAAGGCGTCCACAGTAAGTCCAGAAAATAAGTGATTGTATACGTGCATAATAAGTGTAAAGTGGGGGTGAAAATTAAGAAACCACTTTCTCATTAAGGTGAATCATATCTAACGTTCATCTAATATCCTGACAAAAATGACAAAACCTTTTTCAACCCGACACACAGATACTAATGATATATATATATACATATTTGAATATTTTTTATGATTTTATGTAGCAGTGAATGGATGCACAATTCAGCTAGGCCAAGACAGGGCCCCGAAGGTATTATTACAACTTAATTCAATGTTAATTGCCAATACTAGGTTAGATTATTAATCTTTATGCTTTTAATTCACCTCTCTTTACACAGACTAGTGCTCTGTCCTCTGTACACACCTGTCCTCTAAATCACTCCCCTCAGTCAAGGGCAGCTTAATATCCTGCCCTGTCAATAGCCACTGAGAGGAGGGAGACTTTATGTTCCTTAGGTCTCATGACAGGCACTCTGAAATGTCGGCCTGAGGGCAAGAGCTCAAACTCATTCTGCAAGGGCTGGTCAGGACAGTCTTGAGTGGTATTGGCTTTCCTCTCTGCCGGCCTGTTACAGTACACTGTAATTGCGACAGCTATACCTGAGTTACCCCAACGATCTTATTTGTCAATTTCTCAAGGCTTACTGAATAAATTAAAGTTTCCACACCAGACACTACCAATACACAATGTTGAAGAAGGAACGAAGGAAGAAATGAAGCTGGGTCTGTGCAGCCGAGAGATGCAAATGTTTTTTTTAATTGGTATTACATGACTACAAAAACAAAGAAAAACAGTAGTAGTATTCACTTTTGCTCAAAACGTAGAAAGCCTACAACAACCAGTATGCACTGGGCGGCTGGGTGACATACTGTGAGCTGGGTGGTGCATGGCTGCTGAATAATACAATAAAATATATATCTGAAAACATTTGTGACGAGAAATAGGAATAGCAGGAAGATGATTGCGGTTCTCTTTTGAT
The DNA here is from genome assembly GCA_008933995.1 of Datnioides undecimradiatus. Classification (NCBI taxonomy): domain Eukaryota; kingdom Metazoa; phylum Chordata; class Actinopteri; order Lobotiformes; family Datnioididae; genus Datnioides; species Datnioides undecimradiatus. The sequence continues at coordinate 1,754,963 of WARS01000031.1, read as the reverse complement.
CACTGCTGTCTGCTTTGACAGTTTGATCTGGGTTCATGAGCTGTCTGTGGAGGTGGCCATAATCAAGTATTATCTGGAGTTCAAACAGCAGTCTACGATGTCCCTACCCATTTGCTGACAAATAAGTGGGGAGCTCTGGGTGTAGGCAACATGGAGGAAAGTTAAACATTGTTCATTCACATATACTGCCCACGTTGTAATCATACAAATCACGATAGTCAACCCAGTACACACTATGCAGCCCTGATATTTAAGAGTTTGTGTTGCATCACCTACAGCACTGGCTTTGAGTCAGTAGTGGTTTTCTTTGCACCACAATAGCGCACTTTTAACCATAGCCAAGTAATTTTAGTCATCTAATACCCTCAAACCTGGACCTCAGGGTGACAGATCAGAAACCACTCATGAATCATGCTGTTAGAGAGGCACTGACAATGACCACTGTGGCATTTTATCTATCTGGGCTTCTTGCCCATATGTTGTTGAAATGTTCAGTTTTGTTTTGGTTTTTTTACCCCCAACAGACAAACTAGCTGTTTTTATTTTATATTTAACTGTAGTTTTGTAATTTACAACATATTCCACAAAAACACCAAAAACAAGAATGAATTAATCTCACTAAGAACTGTTGTCTCTGTATAGCCTCCCTTCTATTGTTTGCAGTGGCTGTTATGCTGCTTCGTTATGATGAACCTGGGCACTGTTGTGGTTTATTTTGAGTTAATAGCATGTATGAAATCCTCTTGCTCACTAGTACATCACATCAGCAGCTAGAAAAACATTTGCGGGAACTTGCATTGCCCAGCTGTATTAATTTATTTAGCCTTTTTTAAACATGAAGCTACTTTAAAAGATTACCATCTTCTGTAGCAAGCAACCGACTGGGGATGTAAGATTAGTTGTACTTACATAAATTAAACATAAGATTAATAGAAAAATATCAGAATCCTTGTATTGCAACAACAAGCTCACAGTTACAGAATATATAGCAAGAAAAAGAGGAACTAAAAACTCTAAACATAAACAGTATTGTCTTATTAGGTTAGCATTAAAAGCTGTTTTTACTCAGTAGAAGTGCCTCGAGTGAATTTGATGGTGTATCACATTAACTACATCATTTCTCAAATGTCAACAGAGGCTGTTTTGAAGTGTTTTTGGTGGTTTACATAAGATTCACTCACTTTGCTAATGGTTTGAGCCCTGGCTCAGGCTGGCAGTGTTGATGGAAATTCTACTTGTTGCTGGTAACACAGCAGGGTGTGTAGTTATCAGTCTTTGCCCCTTAAGCTTACAGAGCTGCACTAGTGCCCAATGATCACTCCACATCAGAGCTCTAGCTATGCTCACTCATGATCTAAAGATTTGCACTGCCATTCTACTCCTGCTAAAGACTCCGGGTATGAGGAACTGTGTTTCTGCTGCCCTTTTGCAGGGAGCAGCTCCCGCAGGGGTAAATAGGCTTCTGGTGAGTGGTTCACATCCTTGCAAATGTCAGTGCACAGAGATGGAAGTCCCCTCGATATCACAGCTCCCTGCCCTTCCCACTTAACCAGTGCTAACCCCTCAAACAAGACTTGGTAGACTTTTAATTACTTTTTTGAGAGACAAGATGGAGTCTAATGAAAATATCAAACACATTATTTTCACCGCTGACATCTCCCAGTCTAATACAATCAATAGTACCATCCCTCCGTATGAAAATATTAATACCACATTGTTTTAATGAAAATGAAAAGTGGCAGTTTGGTGGGTAATCTGTTTTAGATATTGATTCACGCCAAGACTCACCCAGCGTAATAAGGTCGAGGTCCCTGTGTTTACATGTTGTTTTTCTTTCATTCTTTGTGACTGTTGGTAATTCTGCCTGCTCATTCAGTCAGCAGATTAATTGTAATGTTTTCTATTTGGCAAATTAAAAAGGGAACAACATATACAATACTACATACTCCTGATTTAATCACTTGCTATCAGATGTTTTTAAGCATTGCATAATATTAAAGAAAAGAATTTGCATGCTTTTGGTGACTGGTAGCGTTCATGTTGGACAGAAAGAATCAAGTTAAAATACTGAGAATCTGAGATCTAATTAAAAAGTTATAACTAGCATGATACAAAGACACGACTTCATGGATTTATTCCACAATTTAGGAATGCTGATGCAAATAGATGAATAAATTAGAAGTCTCTGTCTAACTGGAGTGATTAACATGTATGCAAATCATTGATTGTTGTTTTATGTATAAGCCATTTGTAAACTCTGCACATGGAAATATAATTTCTGCTTGATGTCACACATCCTCTCATCCAAACACCACCATGGAGTTCCTCTATCTCCCTATCTCTCTCCGACAGTGTTTGTGTGTTTAGATGAAGGTGCTGGCAGGTTTCTTTTGTGTTTGTAATTATTGGCTGTCAGCACATTTGGAGAAGGCACCGTTCTTTGTACTCTTAATTGGACCCATGTCACAGACACATGATAGAACGTAGGACCCTGAGGGCTTTGCATTGAGTATTGTTAATCCTCAAAGATGATGTGAGCATATTGACGTGTTCATAAACAGAAGCAGTATAATTTCTGTTTAATGTCTCTGAGCTGACATGTGTCCTCTGTGTTGTGACAGATGCTATGTTACTGGTGGCAGACAGACTGGAGGGACCCTTCAACATTGAAGCAGTTATAGAGCCAGTTGACATCAAGATCTCTGAGGCCATCATGACGATGCAGGATAACAGCATGCAAGTGTCAGCCAAGGTAATGTTTTCTGATGCGATGTCCTGGTAATGTCTCTTTACATTGAAAACATTGAATGGATAAACTTATTTAGGCTGTTATTTCAAAGTTTTTAGTTATTTTCTAGTGCAAATATTGCATAAGGCTCATAATGGCTCATAACATAAGTATATGGTTATGGCTAATAATAAACAGTGACCTTCTTCAATACACAGTCCCATCAGTCCCCAAAATCATATTAATAAACTGTTAACTGAAAGAAAAATACTTTACACGAGCTTTTACACAAGATATTAAGATTTTTCTCCCCAGTACTAAACAGTCATTGTTTTATTTGTTTCACTATAATATCCAATCATGGCAGCACTGTCTGAATGAGACAGAATGTATTAACTTTTCAATATTTAACTGAAACCAGTCCAAACCCAACCACCCCTGGTATGCAGGAGAGGATCTATGGTTCTCACATGTCTTAAATATATTTGGCAAAGCATTTAGTTTCACATAAAGGCCATTTATTTAAATAATTAGTATTTGAAATAGTTTAAAGTTTGAAGCAGCACATTCAGGGCATTATCGCACACAGGAGAATTTCTTTCTTGTCAAAAGGCAGGTTTATCTGTTCGACTTCTTATTCCGAGCCTTTGGTGTACTCTGGCCTATCTCCATGCCTGAGTCACAAAGGTCAGTGTGAATTAGATGTCACATTTTTTTCCATATCAAAAGGTGGGAATTTACAACTTTCCCCATTGTCTATGCAGTTGATGTTCCTTTCCTGCAGGCCCATGCTCGGCTGACGGATTGCTTTGAGATTACAATCTTTCCCCACGTTCACATTTTAACCATATGTAGTCCATCCCGTATCTCCAAGCTTTGCAGAATATGTCAGGCCGCATTGCATTGGATCTTCATTCTTGCTATGTCGACCTGTTGAAAAGCGGTTCGCTTGTGTGATATACATGATAGTGGAATTGTAATCATGGTGAAGAATTGATAAATATTAGAGGAAAGACAGCCCCTTGTCTTGACAGCCGTGCAGCACATTAGAGTGCTCCATCACATACTGAGCCAGGGTCCAGCAGACAGGCCAGAGAGGAATGCTAATGAGCTGTGTTGTATGGCCCCTAAGAGCCAGTAGAGTCTAAGCCATCTGAAAACAATCTATTCTCACTATGAGTAACCATGAACCACACTTTGATTAATGTTAGATTCAAGTCATAGTTGGTCTGCACTTCTATTTTAGTAAACAACAAAACTTAAGATCATATTTAAGGAAAGGTCATAACTCTATGTCTTTGTAAAACTCAGTGTTTGTCCAAGAGTGCAATGTTCCCCGATGTACATTTATTTCCTGTGTATCAATCAGCAGTCTGGTATTTAGTCTGGTATTTTTGTTTTTGTTTTTGTTTATTTTTGTTTTGTTTGTTTGTTGAATATTTACAGAAATACAAAAATACAATGGTGTTCTTGCCTACAATTTAATTCACAGCTATCAATTACTCACGAGTTGCAACGTGTCATGGGTTAATTCATTTTTTGCCACCAATATGACACTTCCTGTAAAAGGCGACTGTGGCCCTGATAGAGAGCATTGGTTCCAGACCGGTGCTATATGGTTTTCTATCTCAAATCACAGACCAGAAATGGTGCTGTGAGGAAATTGACACAGATTACAACTTTTGTGGGATCAAGGTGGATGTGTACTGTGAAAAGGAATAGACTTACATGCAGCCTTGGCTCAGTGCTGAGTTCTGCAGCTTCAGACTGCTTATAACCTGGTTATCATCCGCACTGCAATTAGAAGCTCACATCTCATAATAATGAAGAAATATTGTGTTGTGTTGCAAAACCAGGCAAATTGCTCAAGATACTGTGAATGATTAACATGTCTTAGATGCTTGCTTGTGGTAATTGTATCTCCCTCTGTTGACTTTAGGTTTTTCAAGGGTGTGGCCAGCCAAAGCCATCAGGAATAGGCAGGTCTACACGTGGCATCTCAGATGTGTTCAGCACTCGTTTTAGACCCTACACTCCTGAAGAGAGGCCAACCACAGCAGCGGGAACAAGCCTTGATAGACTGGTATGGAAAATATACAAATACACGAATGGATGTGAAAATAAAATGTAAACAATGATTCTGTCTAAGGTTCCTAGACAGAGGTAACTGTGAAGTAGAAGAAAATCAAAGGTCAAATCATTTTGTATGAAAAAACCAATACATTCTTAAAATGAATCTCCAATTATTCGGCTTTCACTTAGCAGCCTAATTAAGGCTGAAGCAGCTAATTCACGATGGGTTTAATTGAAGTCTATATTCTGCAAAGCAAATGATGAATGCGTTGTTAGAGTGCAGAGTGAGAAAGAAAGTTTAACGCTTCCTTTCTCACTCTGTATTTTAATAGCTCAACTGATTTTAAGAACCGCACTCAATTTAATTATGAGGTGCCATTACAATGTAGGACTGTGTCTATAAAAAGCAAACACCTTACCTGATTTAAATTTGGCAACCATTCAAAGCGGGCTTCTGACGCTTTCATCTCGGAAAAGCTGAAGAAGTTACCGTCAAAAAGTCCACTGAGTAGAAAGTATGGGGAGTGAAGAATGTGTTGGTGCAGCCTAAAAACACCCAGTGCGTGTTTAATTGTGAGCCTGTACTGTGCCATGATGAACCACAGCACCACTGCGTACAGCTCAGATCGTCTGCTCTGCCTTTCCTCCTTTAGACACCTCAGAATGATACAGTAGAGCTCTCTGTTGATAGCCTAATCCTGGGGGATGAAGTCATGGTGCTCATCCCTGCAAATTCTGCAGAAAACAACCACCATGCCTGTCTGATCAGATGCACCGACTTCACTCTTAGACACTGCAGGTTTTTGCACAGCTAAAACTGCTGCTGTTGGGTTTTAGTCAGTGATGATCCTCCACACAAAGCTTGGGTTTGACCCATGTTTTGATGCTTGCTCTTTCCTAAAATTGGAGGTTCATGGTGATGCTGTACAAATGAGCATGGGTTTACGGTTTCTGCATTTAGGAACAGCAGAAACATTTTGATTGCACCTCATATTGGTGAAGGCAATCTTGGTGGAGTTATACTAAGCTTAAGGCCAAATTACCAGTCTTAAGGCCAGAGAAAAAGCTAAGGCTGTCAAAGATTACAAGGAAAATCACTATTGATCAATGGTCATGTAATCCAATCAGGTTCTCAGTGTCTTTCACTTCTAAAGTATTTTAGTTTCTTGTGCTCCCTGTGCTAGAGGTTGCTGCTAGAGGTAGAGCAATTTTTCACAAAACCTACTCGGACAGAGAGTTTTGTTAACAGTTTTTACCTCACTGTGTATAATGTTACAGAAAAAGAGCAGAAAGCATCAGAGGAGGTGACCACATGCAACTTATCCTTAAAAAAAATCTTATCCCAGAATTTGTTTGGGTTTCAGAATCAGTCCAATAGAGGCTAAAACAAGTTCAACACCCCTTCACCAAACTTAAGGTCGATGATGAGTCCTAAGACATTAATTGAGGCTATAAAAAGATTCACTGCACCACCTCATGCCAGTGAAACACACTGTGTAGGAAGCTGCCTGTGTCAAGCTCCGGTGTAATGCAACACAGAGGCCCTCACGTTGACAAGATGTTAAACCAGGACTCACAACTCTGATCTCTGCAGCGTACACGAAGCCCACAATTCTGCACCATTTCTCCTTCAAATTGCGTGCTGCTGTGATGTCTCTAGGCTCTCACAAGGGCCTAAAGTATCACGTTATAAACATGATATCATAGTAATTATAAAAAGTGTTAATTATTTGACAAACTTGTTGCTTGTTTTTTTCCATATCAAGCTGTGTTATTGTCATACATGTGAATCTTCAAGGAAGGGCCGCTAATGGCATAAGTAGATATAATGAGTTACATATCAATAATAACACTATATAGTGTCTTTTAAAACCTTTAGACCTTTGCACCTATTCAACGAATGTTTTGTTCCACTGAAAGGCATTTTAATGGTACAACAAGGACAACATGCCGCGGATAGGATAGTGTTAATCCATATTTTTATTTCATCCATCGGTCCTTTGCCCAATCCATTTAACAACTGCTCGTATAACTCCTCTGTCCAATTGGCAAATCTATTTATTAAATACATTATTGTCCTTTTAAATAAAAGGCACAGTTGATAATCTTCTGCTGTATAAGTTGTTTGACAGGATTTAAATGGAAAATAAGCAGAAGCAGACAAGAAGATTAAAGGCTACAAAGTGTGTTGTGTCTGTCTTCATAAGTGGTCTATACTCCACAGATTCTAGCTGTAATTCTAACTAATTCTTTAAGTGTACTACAACGGTTGTGTGGAACATGGCCCGGTCCTTAAATAAATGTTATATGCAGCTTATTTTCCCATGCAGGACCTGTTTGAAATTTTGAATCAAATCCTTTCCATTGCTTCATGACAAACAACATCCAAAAGTGTGGAAATGGGGAAAAAAACTACTAAGAGTCAAACACACATTTAGAGGAAAATCCAGAGGTTTCACTATCTTTAATAATACATTTGTACATGTTCTCAGGCTTTTACCTATGTGAAAGAAAAACAATTCTAGGAAAAGTGAGCTTAGGTTGTCAGGGAAAGACTTCTTACTTACTTATTCAAATGTACTGCATTTAAATGTGTTGCAGCAATCTGGGCTGAATGAAATGGCTTCTGTTATTAGACCATTTCATGCTAACTTTTCAATGTAACCCAGCTGTTTGTACGCAGGTCGCAATCTTTGTATTGATCAGATTTGATGGCAACAGATTTTCAAAACGGATTTAAAAGTGGAAAATTCATGCGAATGAAATGGTTTGCGCTCCTAAAATCTCACAGTGAGATGAGGCTGGTGGATGGAATATTTCAGCTGCACCATTTATCATTTAACTTTTTATTTCACTAACTAATAGACATTCTTTTGCTTCTATTCTCTCTTTCTCTCAGTCTCTCTATTTCTCCGATGTCCAATTAAATCTCTTTCTTCTTCATTTCTCCGCTGCTCCCAGAGGGTTGTGTGGAGGACAATGCAACACAGTGTAAGCCTCTCATTCCTCCTCTTTCACCAAGTCATCTGTCTTGTGGTGTTTTAATCAACCAGCCCATAGAGCTCCACATCTTTACATTATTCAAAGTTCATATTGATTGCTTGTTTGTGACATGGCTGTTTATTTACTTGGTTGAATTATTTGTTGTTGTTTTTTTCTCTCATCTGGAATTGAGCTCAGCTGCCGAGGTCGATATTTAAAACCTTCTTTCTCTATTTTTTGTTTTGTCTGGAATAATTTAGACTGGCAGCTTGGTGGTTCAGTGGTTACGACTGTTACTACCCTACAGCAAAAAGGTTGTGAGTTTGAATCACCTCCTGAACATTTTCTCTTTGGGTTCCCTTCAGGTTTTTTCCCATCTTTCAAAGGCTTGCAGTTCACGTTGATTGAACACTTAATATAATTTGCCCATCGGTGTGATCAGCATATGCCATTGTGTTAGGTCTGTGATGACCTAGCAAAGGATCCTGGGTGTTTTCTTACTTTGTCTTCCTAGTGCATGCTGGGATAAGCTTGTGCACCAGCTGTGGCCTTGAGTAGAGATAAAAACAGAGTTCTTGATTGTTTTTGCTCGATGTTGTACATTATGCTTAGGATTCCACACATGGGGTGTAGATGGCTTAAGGCACATCCTCTGAACACATTGACTTATTACTATTCAAAAGGAGGATCTGAAGGATTTGTTGACAAGGGGTTCTGACAATTTTAACCATATGGTTAATCATTTTAATGACATCTTGAATATGTCTGGAAGTGCTATGGACATGGCCTTTTGCAAAACTTAGCTGTTATATCAAACAATCAGTCAGCAGTTAGTTCTGTACCACATTTGTTTCAAACTGGTTTACATCTTTCCAGTGTAAGACAGACATACACAGCCACACTGGTGCAACTTGTAGTGAAATGCTTGGTAAAGCAGCACACTCCTGGAAAACTATATGTCATACATTTGCTTGTAATATCAGTATACATCTGATTCTTCCTAAAGTCTTCAAACCTTGGAGCATACGCTGAGATGTGTGCACATGAAATCAGGGGTCAAAATGTCCGTGTCCTTTTGGTAAATTTACACTTACAATCTGTAATTAGGTTGTGATTTGCTAAATCAGCAGCAAATTACACAATCAGTGACTGGGACCAGCTGCCACACGAATTGTGTGAGTGAAGGAAAGGTCAATAGGTGCAGTTCACTGGCTGGATTTGTCTGAGATCAGCTAGTTGGATTGAAAACATTGAATGGCCTCAGGCACAGAAACGAGGAGGAAAAGGTTTAGGAAAATATGACTTGGATTACCAGTGAGGTTTATGAATGACTTTTAAGCATTCAGTCGTCACTGTTCTTTATATGTTTAGTGTTTTCCTCTTAAAGCCATTTGTAGCATGTTTCAATCTCACTTTGTTTTTGGGTAATTCTTGCTAATGTATCTCTTAAATTGCAGTCTGCATCTCAGATCAAAACTGAATTAGATACAAGTGCTTACATGCTGTCTAATCCTCTTCCTTTTTTAGCTCCCTGCTAAACGATATAAAAATGAAAGTGGTCTGTTTTGGTGGGTTTATCATAAAGAGTTCTGCAGCTGACTTACGGAAGACTTTTCTTTGCTTCATCAAATGTACTGTGAATAGAAAATACAAGTTTTTTTGAGCACGTAGAAAACAACTTTTTCTTGTGCTGTGATTTATGATTACCTTGGTGTATTTTGCTTTGTCTGTGATTTTTATTTTAAGTGAGACTATTGAACTATTCTCTCATACAATTGAAACCTAATTTGCTTTGTGTTACCGTATAATGTATATTAATGGTATGGCCCTACAGTGTTTACAGTGAGATCTGTCTTTCTGTGGTGCTGATTCATCACTGGAACTGAATGAGCTTCTCTTTCTAATTCAAAGAAAAACTCCCCTCAGTCTCACAGTTACACTGTTTATCTATGTGGCAGTGACCACAGGAAGCATTCATACTCAGAATTGTTTGGGGGGTTTGTGAGCATCTGTTATATTGTTTTCTGGCAGTTAAAAAAATCTTAATATTGATGACAGGCCACAGACTCTGTGCTGTTTGATTTTAAAGGATGCCATTTATAATGTTGGCTATAAATCTGCTGCTTAAATATGAAAATATTTAATTAATAAATTAAAAAAAAGTTTTTTATTCTCTAAACTCATCAATTGCCAAGATAATCACTCATACTGGTTACTTTGTATCAAACGGGATTTCTACTTTGGGGTCTTGCTCACTGTAATGGCATTTATTTTTCCAGTACCAGCTGGCAATTGCTAAGTAACTTCACCCCTTGCATAGAATACTGTAGTCTGCAAATGTTAACTGAACCATTTTGCAGCTGTTTCACAGCTTTCTGCTGGGTCCAAAAACTGAAGGCACAGTATCATACGACCCAAAAACAAAAGTTCATCTAGTTGTTTTGCCTGAAACTCACACAACCCAACACCATAACTGTGCTGCAATCGTAGCCATTGAAAGAATTAGTTTCTTTGGCAAATCCAGTTCAATGGCAATGGTGTTCAATGTAGCCAAGTGTTTGTCTTGTTCTACAGAGCAGTATACAGTGTATTATTAGAGCAGATCCTCCACCATGCACTCCACATTCACATTTATATTCTGAAGGTGTCAAGAAGAAGTCTCCACCCTTGATGCACAGCAACATTTATATTCTTCATTTATTTTGCCAGTGATAAGCAGATGTCTGATGGCACAATTCTGACAGAAATGACTTTGTTCTCTGTCAGCTTAAATGGGCATTGCTGACAGGACATTACTGTCAGTTTTTCCATTACACTCAGAGAGTCTAATGCTCGGAGAAAAAAAATGTTATGTATTTCCTGAGGGGGATTTCATTATTGATTTATTTGACCAGTTTCTAAATATTTTGAGCCTCTCTAATGGGTTGTTTGTTGTTGAGCACTGTTGAAATGGGGATGCAGTTAGAAAGAAAGTAAATCAGTCATTAGCAGCAGCCAGACCTTTCTCCACACTTCATTTGACGTTTCAGCCAAGCGCCAGGACCAGGAAACGATCTGGCAACAACCATTTTTCTCAGGAAGGAGAAATTGTAAAATAAATGTTCAGTGTTTTATTTCTTCAGTCAATCACAATAATCCAGTGTTGATAGGCACCACCTATCTATACTTTAGTCTGCATTTGTCACCACAATATACTGAGAGAACTAAAGGGTTTTATGGAGATTTAGGGGAGCACACTGTGAATTTGAATGCCCAGAAAGAAACCCAGAGCCGCACATCCTTCAGCCTCTGAATAGGAGTCGAAATCACTATTCCCACATGAAAGTTTCTTCCTGCCAGAGTAATCAGTCATTGAGAAATCACTCCGCCCAATGCAATTGCGGACACAACTGCCAATTATGACCGATGGTAACATGGCCAGATTGGTGAAATTCATGAGTCATGCCATAAAATGGATCCAGTTACAGCTCTAATGAAATTCTGGCATGTACTGCAGATCTGTTCTCTACGGTTTTTCTATTTAATAGCCATGATTTCTGTGCAGATCAGCAGGCAAGAAAAAGAACAAGTGTTAAGACCAGTTAATCGCACTGGAATGCTAATTCAGTGTACCGGGCATGCTGAGCTAATGTTTTAGCAGCAGCACCAACCACAGGCTGTGAGTGCTGGGTTTCTAAACTCTATATTGCATTGTGCTGACAAAGATCTTGAGAAAAAAAGAAGAGCATACTTTGTGGAGTCAGAAGTCGACTACCTTAAAAAAATAAAATGACTGTGGTTCGTCGGACAGTCAAAGAGTACAGGCTTTGCCACCTGAGAACTTGACACCTATGATCCCTGTGGTTAAGACAGATGTATTGTGCTAAGGTTTGCAACGCTATACCTTCTACTGAATCAATTCTACATTGATGGATGCTCTTTTTTGTTCTATATACCATTTTTGTCTGCATGCTGCAACTCTGTGGGCGTAAAGTGGCAGTCATTATTTTAGATTACAACAGTTCCAGACGCAACTGAATTAACAGGCTTTGGCCTAAGAGAAGGGTTAGTTAGGTGTGTGTGAAGGGTGTAACCACGTTGTCAACAACTGGACATAAGCTTTGTGTCGGTTCCATGTTTTTGGTCACCACAGAACAGACCAAATGTGCTGTGAAGGCTTTAACATTTAAATAAAGAAATAACAGTTCAGTGTAAATGCAGCTAAAGCTCTAATTATTCCAAAATTTAACTGTTACATTTTTTATTCTTCCTTTGATATCTAACGATGATGAGTTTTTCATAATGGGATAGTGTGAAGTGGATGTCTCAGGATTTACCTCCATGGCTTAATATAGAGGGTGATGAGTCTGTCTGTCCAGAGGTGATTTGGTCTGTCAAAATAGATGGAAATTTGACAGAGACTGATGTGTAATCAGCCGTGCTCACTCAACAGAGACCTGTCTCTGAAAATGAATGAGGATTAATGTACGTGGACAGACACAACAGATCAATGTGGCCACCTTCTAATACTTCCGTGCTTAAAGGCAGCTTCATCACTTTATCATTACATCCATGCCTTCCATCACCTGCTTTACTTCCTCACAGATTATTTGGAGCAGTTTGCCCCTTTTTTACATATCTATTACACATTTTTTTTCCTATATATCTGGTACATTCATGCTTGGCTAAGTTAGCAGTGCACAAACAAATGATGCATCACTGACAATGCATTAAGCAGTGAAACAGTCCTCATGGATATGGGTTTTTTTTAATTTTAATGCTCCAGTCTCTCACCAACACACAATCGAGCACAACTGCAGCTTGAAAGGAAAACAAACTCAACGCGTGGTGCTCTCTCTCTGGTGCCTGTTTCTACTAAAAAAGACCTATTGTGGTGGACAGCTGCTTGGGAGATGTGCACAGTGTGGTTCGTGCTGCAGGGGAGAAATGCTGGCAAATTACACTGCCATGGTGATGTTTTGTTCTTTGGTAGTTTTCATCTTCTCTGAGTGATTTCCTTTGCTGCTCATTCTTGTGGGAACTTCTGTTTATCTTAGACTATTAGAGTGCTGCATGACTTGATACTGTCAAAGTCAACAGCAGCAACTTCAGGCTGTGATGGTACAAAAATTTCCAAGATCACCCGCACACGCGTAATGACTAGCTTTCACACTGAGACATCCCGAACGTGGACTCTGGAAATTTTAGACATTTCAGCTCATACAATGAAGCCTGAAGTTGTGAAGCGTGGATCTCCACGTGCAGCAGTAAAGAAGAGTACTCGTTTTTTGTGTCCACCTTAATTTCATGAACAATAAACCTGGCAACCAAGGCAAAAGGTGCTGGAGATGTGCCATTTCTTTTGGACTACCAAAGTACAGAGTTGTCAACGCCATATAGACGATATGCAAGAAAAAGACATCTTTCTGCATGTAAATACCAGCAGTGTGGCCAGTATCTATTGTAATGCTGTACACAGACACAATGTACTGGAGGATTTTCAGTGTGCTGGCCTGGAGACAGTCTGATTAATTAACCAATCACAAGACTCTGTCATGTAGCTGTGAGTGAAAGTTTCCTTGTTAAATCACCGACAGACAGGATGTAATCATCTCTGTTGCCATTATTCATAGCCGTTGCCCTCTGAAAAAAAAAAAAAAGAAAAAGGAAAAACTGAACCCGAACGTACGTGCACAAGGTAAACAAGGAGATGTTTTTTGTATTAGACAGTTCTCACCTCCTCACACAAGTCTTTACCTGCTCCCACGGCACACAGGCTAGGCAGCACATTATCTTATATTATCAGCTGCAGTGAAAATGAGAGTTATTTCCCATCTCAAGCTAAATTTGGGGCCTTAACTGGTCCACCAGGCCAGGCTGCTCTCCCCTCTGAGCAGCTTGTCAGTGGACTTGCCAGAAAGCCACAGCATGTACTGGAATCTGCCTCAACTCCCGCCTCACTGCTCATCACTGTTTAACCCACCACTGTTTCCCATGACATAGTGTGGTTTGCACATCTGCCTGAAGGTAGAAGGTGTTTACCTTGCTATAACACAGCAGAGCCTTGTGAGCTAAACTCATCTATGAGGGTAGGCAGGCAAGCTGAAATAAACCACGGTGTGTCCAAGGAAATCCTATTTAGTGCATTATTCAAAGCACTGAATCACAAAATGCAGGGCCATTGTGTATGAAGTAAGCTAACCCCATTGCTATGAGCATAACAAGGGACTGACCATTTTGTGGCGCTTCCCTTTGGAGATTTTCCCACTTTTCAAAATACATCTTAGCCATGCTTTATGTAATTTAAATCCCCAAGTGCAGAGAGACTGGTTGAATTCACGATACCATGAATTGGTTCCCGTTGGTCTCCATGTGACCTAGAAACAGGCGGACTTTTAGTGATGGTGCATTCTTTCCTTCTGGTACTGTTGTTTTTTATGTGCAATATAAACATGTAGAACTTCATCCGCTGTCTCTCATCCACTGCTGCTATGTTTCTATACATCAACACCATTACTAATCTGTAAATTAAAAATCACTGTGCAGCACCCAGGGGTTTCTGGGCAAGATGATCACAACTTTCTGTGCCAAATGTGTTGACAGTGTCTCAGTTCTGGTGCACTTTTGTTTATTTTTTTATTGTCTTCCAGTCTGGCATAAAGTTCCTGAGGATTTGCTTCTCATGCACGTGTCACTGTTTAATTATGATTAGTGTGGACACTAGAGTAAAGAAAAAATACCCAACAAATTACGCTTTGCTCTGTTGTTTTCATGCCTATAACCAGCCCAAGGTCAATCAATACTAATGCCAACCCCACTGTAAATTATTCATCAATTTCCATCCTTGCTTATTACTGTTGTACTAATGAAGGGGTGTAAGTCTGTTCCAGTATACACTGGACATTTCGCCAGACAATTTATAGCCTTACACATAAACACATTTACATTTTTTTCATTTAATCTGTCCCGACTGGAAAAAAAAATCTAATCAACACCAACATGCAAGGGATTTAAACTCATTTAATCCACAATTTTAAAATGTGTGGATCAGAATATTTTCTTTAATCTTTTCAGAGTTTGGGGTTTCATTTTGATGTGTAAGGGTGGATATACTCCAATGACATATGCTGAACACTGAATAATTATCCAGGTTTTTTGATCAGCAGTGAGACCAGATGTCAATGCATGCATAAATTTTGATGCTTTACCGTATTTGTAAAACTGTAACCAACTTTTATTTGTAAAGTTGCTTTAGTAACTTTACCTCGCGGAGAAGCATCTGTTTATAAAGCCCTTTTCCCCCAAACGGTATGTTTACCCTTGGGATGGGACACAAAACCAGCTGTGTATGAAACTTCCATCTGTGCTTACATTAGTCAGGTCATGGTTTGTTTAGCATGAATGTGCTGTGCTAAAACTGCTCAGTACCCTTATCGTTCCAGGTCCAATTTTACTGCTTAATAGTATCAGTCCAATAGGAAATACAAATCGCTATATTCAAGACAAAAATAATAGATTATGTAGGTTTAGCCAGTGTCTTCTGTGCAGATGAAATGAAGCACAACTGTGTTAGAGATATCTCATACATTATAACACTCTCCATTGAGTGCACTCATTCAGTTGAAATCAGCTACAGTTTGCACACACACTGCACACATTTTCCTCTTGGTCCATTGAAGTCCAAGGCAAGTTCTTTTGTCCACACTGCGGCTACCTTCTAAATGTTTTAGATATTATTCTAAAAGGATAAAGTTCATTTATATACTGTGTGTTTGTGTGTTTGTCCTCATCAAAACTGAAGTGTTGGTACTGACGTGTGAGAAATGATGGCATGTAATTTGTCTGGCTGTAGTTCATCCTGGGACCTAAATGCATCGTTATTGCAGAGTTGTTCCTTCTGTTATCCATCTTTGATTTTCTGCCTGAATAATAAATCATTTATGGATTTAGAGTCCCTTAGCAGCTTTTACTTCCAAAGACTTGTGAGGGGACAGATGCTTACATTCACTTACAGGTACCTTTTTTAACCCAAAACTTTCCAAACTGCTTTAATATGAACTTATTTCACAGTTTTTGCATCATGGAGGCTCATTAGACCAAATTAAGACTCACCAAAATAAACATGTTATTGCAAACTAATTGCTAATTTTTTGAGCAAGAACAAAAATACCATGGAACATAAAATCTTATATCAAAGAATTAGGTAGGGCAAGGCAGAACAACAAGGTGACGTAAAGTGTCCACCAAGAGTCAGCAGCTCAAGAGATATACAGCATCATGTTTAATTGAAGTGTTATACGTAAGACATTATATAACAATAATTATATATATATATATTGTATTGTACAAACACTGAGTTATCCTTCTGTTTAGCCACTGAAAGGTACTTTTGATTCAATAATGATGAACTCTTGCTTTTAAACTTTGAGAAAAATTGAGAAAAGCAGCCTTTTACACCTTTTACAATATTTACATTTATTTGTCATGTTTCACAGTGTATTCAGTCTTGCAATTGAAAAATAGAGCAAAGGTGAAAAGGACCACTTCAAATCTGAAAGTCTCTCAGTGGTTCATGGCTGATGTGTACACACATATCCACTGATAATAGTGTGAAAATGAAGCAGCTCTGCTAAGCGAAATGTCTTTTTTAAAACAGTTTGTTCAGAGGACAAGTACTCTGTACTGGAGCTCCATCAGCTGTTGTTTGTTTCCCTCAGCGGAAGCGGGACTTCTTCCACACTGGCTGCTCTCTCGTTCCATCTTTCCACTCACATGTTAGAAGGTTTTATGTTTCTAATCTGTTCATGTGCTCGAGCCTGATTACAGCTGATAACAGCTGACCTTTTACAAGCTGCGTCAGACACAAGCCAGCACTAGATTCCAACTATCCCCTGTCCTTGATTTGGAAATAAAAAAATCTCTTCACTGCTTTGTAAAAAGTAAGATGAATGAACTGAGCGCCTCAATGTGAGTTCACCTTCGTCTCAGAAAGTTCAGTATCTGTATTTACTGTTTGAACACGATCAGTCAAGATGATAATGATGACTGGATTCCTGCACAAATGTGGGTTCATCACTTCTCTTGTTTCTGTGCTTCCAGTGACACTGCATGTATGAGGATCTCTATCTAAACTGCAAGATCCTTTCAACGAATACTACAGTAAATATGGTATTATACAATTCCTACATTATAGGAATAACAAGTACACACATACACACACGCTCACTGTGCTCTAAAAATCATGAAGGTTATTGGGTAAAGCAGTTGTCATGGGGACAGGTTGTGAATTGCATACTAACTATACCTACTGCCTGTTGTTCAAATAAACAGATGTGTGGGACATATTATTATGGTCACAGAACCTCGACTAATTATGCAATTAGCTGTAGACATAATCAGGAAAAAGGGCCAAATATTGCATTAAACAGTTCACCTGTTGTGAGAGTTAGAGCTGTTATAAAATGAGACTTCTGCTGTGCAAATGACCGCTGCTTTTACAGCCTCTGAAACATATTTATACACTTAATGAGTGCAAATTTGCATCTAAATCCTTGGGTCTGCACCACTTATACCTCCTATCAAATTTAAAATGGTTGGTGGCAATGTGAAGAATACCCATGCACTGATGTGTTTGATGTTTAGCCAGTGTTACATCTCCATTTTTAGATCTGTGTTTTCTGCCTATATCTTTTAACAAGGGAGAAGATTTTTGTTATTTGACTCCTTATGTTAACTTAGCTGCCCGCTGGATGCAGCCAACTGACAGTTTCTACCTTAGTTATGTTTGTTTTTAGCTTTGTGGCTAAGATAGCCAGTTGCATTTACTGAACTTTTCAAGTAATTTTACCTTTGGATCTTACTTCTCTATCCTCGTTTGAGCCCCTCAAACCAGTTAAGGCCCCTCAAATGGACATGATGGTACAACTGGCCAGGATGGCTACTGCTGATGTTCTACCTCTGCCTGGCTTCATTCAATGGATATACCGTTACTGTCTGTTGTCAGGCAGAGTCAAAAGAGGCTTTCCCCCTGCTGTCAAACTCCGTTGCACTGCCAGTGGACCTGATGGATGGTGGCTCGTCTCTTCCTAGGGATTACCCCCAAAGAGTCTGTTGGGGGGTCAGGAAGTATAATCCCTTTTCCTGTTCCCTTAACCACTGTCCAGCAACATTTCCCAAGAGGAAGTGGTCCTTTGTCCTCTGCTCCTGCTGAGTTTTGTCTGCTGCAGCAACATTTTACACAGCTTCCAGACACAGCCACTTTGGTTACTTGGGCTGACCAGACTGACGCTTCTGACTTCATTCCAAAGGGTGCCCCCTTTTACCTCGCCCAGTGCTGCAGAGACGCTGAATTCCTTTTAATTAGAGATTCAAAAATCAGGTTTCTGGAATTACAGAGGGGAGTAACTTCCTGTTTTTCTGTGGCCAAATCTGAAGAGTTATAACAAATTCTATAAAACAAGACTAAATTAAATACTCACTAAAACTAAGGATGTGAATGCAATGTCCTTCCTTGCTAATGTCTTTTGTAGCGGAATTGTAACGGAGCTAAAATATGGAGTTCCACAGGGTTATATTCTTGGTCCCTTACTATACATTATTTTATATCTTAAAACTCAGAAAAATTCAGGATCATTATTGGCCCAGACTTATCACAGAGTCATGAAGAATGTCTTCCCATTCCCCCTCATGTAGTGTTACTTACTAAAGTCAGAGGTTCAACTAACATACTAACTCCCCACTCGTGTTTTTCCAGCTACAAAAAAATTCATCCCGGTCAGAGTACTGCAGTTTACTTTTCTCTTGTCTCACACAACAAAATCTTGAATTGAAGTTTGGCCCATTTAAAATGCCTCAGCCTGACACACAACCAGAGAGCATACATCTTATCCGTTTCAGTTTCCTTTTATTTCTATATACTCTGCTTTGTACCATGTTTAAAATGTGCTAGAAATTAATACTATAAATACTATTGTTTTTATTATTAGTAGTAGTAGTAGTAGAAGCAGTAGTAGTAGTAATAGTAATAGTAGTAGAAGTATTGTTGATGTTGTCGTTGCTATTATTATGCTGCATCATTTGTGCAGCATTAAAAGTTGGGCTGGCAGTTGAAAGAGATGTCATGTGTAAGTTGCTGCAGGCTGCTCCCTTGAAAGCAGTCTTATTCTGCTGAACCCCATGCCTCCTTAAAAGAACGGATACTAACCAGGACTCCCATGTCAGCCATTCCTTGAAACTGCTTGATATCTGACCATGATAAGCGCTCTTGTGTGTGACCAAAGGGGCCTGTACTTGGTCTAACCACAACACTACAGCAGCATGGCTGGACTCGCCTCTCCATCCTCTTCACCGCTGAAAATGCAAGCTGTAAAAAAACACATCTGATGTTTTGATGTAATGGTGAGAGAAACCTGAGGTCTTAGATATCTCTCTGTGCCTATTACCCTTCAGTGCTACCTTGTGCTTGTCATAGCATGAGCCAGTTAGAAAATTCTGCCTCTGAGCATCTCCCTCATCCCAGCCATCGGCTTTGATTATCAGTGATTCCACGGTTAGAAACATTATATCCCAGTAGAAAAACCCATATTTCTTTTTCAGATACAAACATCCAGGAGTACCCACTCATTTAAATAGATACCAGAGTGGAAAGTGGGCATATTACTCGCTGAAAAAAAATAACCCTCCATCAGAGACTAATGATTTTTGGAGTGATTGTGGTTTGATTGAATTTAATTTACAGCTGCCAGGTAACATAAGCAAACAACTGCTATTATATTTTAATTCAAATGTTGCACAGAAGTAAATTGACCTAGAACAGTACACATAAAAAGATAAATATAGAAACCTCTTATGAAATAACCAGAACAATCTGTGTACAAGCTTGAAACTCTAAACCGTGTTTAAAAGCTGGTTGAGAAAATATGTTTAGAACACCTTTAAAGTAGAAACATTCATGCAGCTTCATATCACATTGTTTTCACTGTTGTTACTGTGTTGGTATAAAAAAAACATAGTATTTCTAGATCGCAATGGTTCAAAAAGCAACAGCCAGGCTTCTTACTGCGTCTACAACAAGGAAACACATTATCTCCATTTTGGCCTTCCAACTCTGGCTTCCTTTGAAAATCTGTATTGATTTTAATTCTATTGTTAGTATTTAAACCACGTTCTGGGCTTTTAAATCAACATGAGCCTGAGCACACCTTGAGATCAGCTTGCAAAGTCCTTATGGCTGTTTGCCTGTCTAGACTCAGATCAGTGCTGAGCTTTATCTCTCAGGGCCCATAGTTGTGCCCCAGTATCCTCTTTTATTAAAATGTCATGTCTTTTTTCTGCTTGATTTAACCCTTTGCCATTCTCTTTTCTTGTATGTAATTGATTTAAAAGATGCTTTGGTTTTATGTATTATTATATTCACTAACTCCTCCTGAAATTGAGTGTTGTATGAGTCACTTGACAGGACTGACAAGCTGGAGGCGCGTGCTATGGTTGCGATTAAGGCTTTCTTCTTGAGCACTGTGAGTCATAGTGGATCACATTGTTTTTGCGAAATCGATTAAGATCGCCTTCGTTAATGGCTCATGCGTGTTCCTCGGGCAGAGGATCACTGTTGTTAACAGATAGGTAAGCAGGGGCCAGTGTTTAATCCAAGCAATAGCTCCACTCCCACTCTGTATTTAAGCCTTCAAAGTGACAACCAGGCACATGAAAGAAGGCAGAAAGTATGTGCACATACTTATATCATCCATAATATCCATTATAAAAGGTCATGTGACCCCAAAAAAAGATTATAAAACTCAGTTCTTCCTGATTTGTTTAACTGTCTCCATATTTAATAAGGTTACATCCGTGCTCTCTAGACTCAACTGCATGACTGTTATTTAAAAAAGGAGCAGGTGGATCTGATCTGCTAATTAAATTTATTGGACATACATTAACATGCATCGCTGGAGGGTGCTCTACATGCTCTGACAGATCAACAACTGCTTGACACCACTTCCAAGACTTTGTGAACCCAGAAGGAGGTGCGCTGGGATAAAGATTTTTCTGAATAAAATCTTTCAATCAGGCAGTAAATAAAGGGCGGGGGCTGGTCTTTGTTACCGTCCCCTCTCCCCATACTGTCTGTGAAAACAGGCCTCTGTAGAGCAACAACACAAATAGCTAATATAGAGTTTTAGTGACCAACAGCCATCTCAGTATTATGGCATGTGAGAGCAGGATCTTGTCATACTTTAAAGTGAATGTAGGCACAGAAACTTGCCCACTGTCTAATCATAAAATCAGAAATCTGCAGGCGGCTTATTGGATAGAATACCTTACCTTGCACAAGATAAGCATATGTGGATGTAATGATTATGTTTGAATAATGCTGGTGTTAGTCAGGTTGGCAAGCCATTTAGGCTAATTTGACAACAAACAAGACTGCTTAGAATCACTACATGCAAGTTTCCATCCTGTTATAGAGTCATAACTTGGATACACTGTTTGCTATCAATTCTGTTCTGCAGATTAGCCCATGTTTTATAATGTGAGTTCAGTCAGCTGTAGCTAATGAGACAATTCAGCAATAACTGAACGCAATAACCTTCAGGATTTATTGTGATACAGTTGCATTGGCCTGCATCAGTTTTAGTTATGTGTCCCTAATAAACTGGTAACTGAGATCTCAAACTGGAGAACAAAGAGAAGAGGTATAATCTGTCCAAATCTGTGAAAAATCTGTGCCACTGTTCTCGATCTCTTTTTACAAATGAGCCTGTAATTGATATTATCAGTTATTTAGAGCTAAAGCAGTGCAGCAGCGAGCTCTGTGCTACCATTGAGACGATGAGAGACACGGAAGATTCAGCCACATCTAATCCTGCGGCAGCATCAGCTGCACAGATGTGGTGAAGGCAGCTGCTATTCTCACTGGAGTCAGGCTCACTGTCCCTGGTGCTTGTGTAAAGATCCATGACTAGATTTTTGTCTTCACAGTTCACCCTCCATATAGTGTGTATGTGTGTGTGTCAGTTTGCGTTTATTTATGAACAAGTGCTTGTTTACACCCCCATTTTTGTAGAATAGGTTGTGCTAATATTTAACTCTTAACACTATTTATGCGAATGGTACATTAAGGGACAATGTGCATTATAGTTTCATAGGCACGGAGTCTCAAACTAATCATAAATGGATTTATTAAAGTGTATGTTTGTGTGAGAGTTATCCTTCCTCCCTTCATGCCCCCAGTTCACCTAGAGCATTCCTGTTTGCAGACACTCAGTTGTCGGAGCGGACCATATCAATGTTGCATTTGTGTGGTTAAATTTTAAAGTTCAAGCAAAATACCCAAGCACATTCTGATCTGATCCATATTTTGTTGTCAGTGCCATAGTGCTCCTGGCCATCATGAATCAGAGCCACACCAGCATGCGTTAAACCTAACCAGCTTTGTTGTCTCCATGACAGGATTACCACATCAAATGTGAGGGCAGTTTCCTGCAGTGGCATCCTGTTGGTACAGGCCCTTTCATGTCCTGTTAAGACCCGAGGCTTCACTGTATGCACCCTCCCAAATCCCCAGAGTAACTAGGACATGATGAGAGAGAGAATGTGTGTGTGCGTGCGTGTGTTTGTGTGCGTGCATGTGTGTGTGTGTGCGCGTGTGTGTGCCTACATTCATATGTGGTTATTTGTCCACTTATATGTGTGTGCTTATGCTTTGGATTCTCCCTCATTTTGGGATATTTCCAGTGTCTATATGCACTTCAAATGAATGATGTTGGTGTTACCTTAGTGGAGGGTCAGGACTGAGTAAACAAGATATTTTCAGAGTAGTTTTTCTTTTTTTACATGGGCCTCAGAAATATTACTTTTGTATTCATATGTTGAACGTAAGGACCAGCTGTGGGTGAAAAAAGCATTCAACTGCAATTAAAAAAAACATGGAAAAATCAAAATCAAATATGTTTTAGCTGGGCAGCCTCTATCAGATTTGCTTAACATTTACAGTAGACATGTCCAGTGGAGCTAAAGCTGCCTGTTCCATTACCAATTTAAAAAAAATCTACCGTATTACTGTCTCTATGGTGCAACTGTAATATTAATACAACAAACACTGTATGGCTTGTAGTCAAGTCAGCTTTGTTTATTGAGGCCAATATCATATAAATTGCCCCCAAAGGCTTTCCATGTTCATAACAGCAACAGTTTCCAACCCAGCATGAACTCTCCATTAAAGTAGGGAGGAAAAAGTCCCCTTATAGAAGATATAAGGAAAGAATAAACTCCAGCGAAAGTAAAAGATCTTTTGTCGTCAGAGAGCAGGGAGTGTGGTAGCTGTAGTAGGAATAGTGGAAACTGAAAAACATGAAGAGAAAGTTGTAACACTTACAACTTACCAAACACAGCAATTGGATTATAATTGTACAATAGGATTATTACGGATCCAATACTAATGTAACAAATCCAGTATAATAAGTCCAATAAAGCAACTCCAAGAATCTGGTACAGACAGAACTCAAATATGTAAATCCAGTGAGACAACTTCAAAATCAGTTTGTCAAATGATTCAGAGCCCAAGGATGTAAGGTAGGTGGGACTGAGATGAGGGAAAGCACTGAGTGGTGCTTGCTAGTGCTTTAATTATATAATCACAGGTTTGACCTCTCTATTTTCTACATTTTTCTAAATTAATTTTTGAATCTTGGTGAGGGTTTATTTTTAGCACAACAGCTGGCTCATGCAGATGTGTAACACTGTTAAATATTTAGCATAATGAGAAGTGGTTATAGGCTATAACTTGCCAAATTTCCAGCACCCTCGAAAAGCAGAGTTAATTTATACTGTATGAGGTGTTTACTCTATGCTGCAAGGGCTTTTACTGAATGAACCACAGGCTACTGTGGCCTGTTGCCAAAGCCAAGATAAAGAAATGTTGCTGCTTGCTCAGTTATTACCCCAGGCTTGGAAGGGCTAATCTGATAGCTCCTACTCTCTTTCTGCTGTTCCTCCACCAGCCTCAAGCAGCAGAACAGTCAGTCCCACATCCTGAACTGATCACCAACCACAAGCAACACTGCCTCAAAATACAACCGTGAACCCATGATTCAAAGCTGATGTGATTGGCTGATT
This sequence comes from Datnioides undecimradiatus, assembly GCA_008933995.1. Classification (NCBI taxonomy): domain Eukaryota; kingdom Metazoa; phylum Chordata; class Actinopteri; order Lobotiformes; family Datnioididae; genus Datnioides; species Datnioides undecimradiatus. The sequence continues at coordinate 1,731,088 of WARS01000031.1, read as the reverse complement.
TTAGCTCACTCTCCACCAGTGACTGTTAGCAGTAGCTCAGTCCATAGGGACTTGCAGACCAGAAGGTGTGTGAATGATTACATATTTATCACTGCGCTATTTGAAATATGCAGGACTGACAATGTGCAGAAAATGTAAGTTGAATATGTAAATGGAGTCAGTGCTAGAAGAGTAGGTGGATGTTATAAAGTAGGTAGAGCAGGTGTTTAACACCCATCTATTGATTGTAAATCAGACTTTGCTGAGCTAAGTCTGATATTCTGCTGTTGTCTCAGCTCTTCTCTTCGCTTTATTATTACAGACTGGTTTTGCACTGAATTATTGCTGCTGTTTATTGTATCAGCATTTTAGAAATGTGATTCACACATAAACTTTTGTTTTTTTGAACACGTCACTAATTTAAAGTGAAGCCTTGAAGCTCATTCTTAACTTTAGAAGTAAATCTGCCCCCTGAGGATCCATATAGCAGCATTCTCTACAACTTTTCACTTGGTCTTCATCAGCAGGTGGAATTTGTTTGGCCTGGAGTTGGATCTGTCAACTTGCAAGTTGATTGTCTGTTATGACTGCATCCTTTTTAGGGATACCTGTCAATGTTTGCTTAAAAACGTAAAGCATTAAATTTCATTATTAGCCCCAGAAATACTAAATTAACAGAACGATTCAATGTCCACTAACAGGCTACTAACAGACTACTGGGGTTTTCAATCCCAACATATGGCTTGTAATTTATCATTCCTAAAGTCGCAAAACAGTGAAAGATGCCGAAAATAAAAATAAATAAATAAAAATGTTATATTCTATTTTTGCCGATAGACACTGCACCCTTAATTTATCCTTAAATATTCACACTGCAGTAGGTTAATGTTAAGATTTATTTTTGAGTGAAAACAAAATGTATAAGCACAAACAAACAATATTGGGCCACCAACTGAATCCTGAATGACTTTTTAACAAGATTTCAGCAGGGAAGGGAGCTTCAACAGAGTGCAATAATTATTGACATTATAGAGTTTCATCTCTAAAGTTAAGGTGAAATATTTCCATCCAAATATTGTTTACTTTGGCAACTTGGCTGTGATATAAAGGCTAAGAATAGAGGCACTGGGCTTTGCATTAAATCAGATGCTGTTTGTGAAATATATGGGTATGAATTGTATGAGACAGATATTTTGCAGTCCATGCTTTTCAGAGCCTTGAAGAATTCAGCAGCTGAAATTGGTTCAAGTCCAAAACAATTTACAGAAAAAATTGCGACACTGTTGAAAGCAATAGAATTTCACAGAGAAGGTCGTGACCCATCAACAATGCTCCTTCTTGCCAAAATATATTTTAACACACACACACAAGCACCTAGGAACAGGCACACACAATGAATACATCACTTGTCTAATTCAGGTTTTGTGGCTCTGTTTATTTCATGGATGAATTTCCTCTATTGTTTGTTGCGGTCTTAAGCAGAAGATCATCTGTGGTCCTCATCTCAATACACTTGTTTTTGCTCAGTGTTTTGAATCTTGCATGTTGAATTCATCAACCCAGGAAGAAGCAAAACATAATGTGGTCAAGCATCTGTCCCTTTTCAGCATTGTATGTAGTTTTTTTATGTATTTATTTATTTAATTTTGGCTCTATCTACAAAAAGTTCTAAACCTACATCTTGTTTGTTCTGCAGTTAGGACGTACCACTAATGAGAAGATATAACTCACTTGTACCGTAAATATGAAGCTGCAGTCACCAGCTAGTTAGCCAAAGCCAGCAATGTTACAAGTCTGTAGTTTTATTTTATCTCTAAAGTACAGTGCAGGGCAGTGAAAGTACATACAACATGCTAAATGACATCATCAGCTCTACCCTGCTGCCACCCTGCTTCTTGCTGTGGCATCTCTGAACCTAAAGTGGCTCCCTATGTTGAATCTGGTAAACCACTCGTTGCTGGGTGATGTAAAATGCATCACTACCAGAGCTACAGTGTAGGAATGTCACAACAGACACCAGATTTAAAAACTCTGTATGCTGTAAAATCCAGAGATTTTTATCTGAGAAGTTCAATCACCACTTCTTAAGCTTGTTTGGCTGGAATGTAACAAATGTTTATTTATTTTTAAGTAGACACCAAAGCTTAAAGTACGGCAACAAGTTCTGATTTCACATGGAGGTCATGTGATGGACTCTTTCTTGACTCAAAGCTCCTGAAGTCTTGTTGCCTGGCAACCATTGGAGAATCCAGGAAGTCACTGTAGAAATAGAATGAAATAGGTTTAGGTTCTTTTAGACAAAAGCAGGCTAACTGTTTCCCCGTTACCATGTTTTATGCTAGGCTAAAGCTAACCAGGTGATGGATGTAGATCAAGAGTTGAATTAAACTGATTAAAATGAAAAATGATTACCTGCTCCTTCAAGTTTAAAAATGTGTGGGTGAATTAGTGTTGCAGCTTTAATACTGTATGACATAGTTCCCTTCTGGGATAGAAGCTTAGCACCGGCAAGTACAAGTAAATTTGTTTATACTATGGACAAAGTGTGGACGAGTGTTGTCTTCAGTCAGATTTACGCATATGATGCACACATATAGATTTAAATAAGCTTTGCCCTTATATTCAGGTCTGATGCTCTTTTGTGCTGTCTGTTATCATGATTGTTACCAGCTACATAACGGCAACACAATGTGCTTCTGTACATGAAGAGCCCTCATGTTCTTTCTTTCTTTTTTTTTTCGTCTGTTTGCTGGTCACCGTGTTCAAACTTCTTGCTGAGTCCAGATGGAATCAGTTGGGGGTGACCGGATGCCAAATATCAAATTCTAAACCCCAAGTCTGTCTTGTATGAATCAGAGATGAACGCAATATGGATGGAAGTGGACAAGAAGCAAGACGAACTGTGGGCAGTCCAACAGTACTTATCTCCCGATGGAATAAATGAACAGAGGGGGCTGTGCAACTACACAAACTTCTGCTGCTACATGAATTTTTAAAATCACACTCAGATCCAGAGTTGTAATCATTGGAGCCTTTTGTAATCGTATTTGTTTTATCTTTTTCACCTTTTTAACTTAACAGCAGTAAAACCTAGTTATAAACTGTCTTTTTGAATGTGCTTTTAATTGATTTCATACTGATGTTATCACCGAAAGTACTGGACTCAATTCAATATTCATTTTGATAACTACATATGTTTTGTGCTCTTTGTTGGTGCTTCACACGTTCCAAATACAAAATTATCAATCTAATATATTTCTCTCCTCTGTTTTGGCCCATGGCAGGTGATTGACATCAAAGAGAAGCTGAAAGTGTCCAAGAGGTTCTGGTCCAAACTGCCTGATGACATCTGCGCTAAGGGCAATCTCACAGAGTCTGATGAGGAGCAGTGCTGGAACAGCCACACAAAGGGCAGGTGAGGACTTTTGCTATTCTTTACAACCACAGCAAAGTCACCCCACTCCACGGTTATCACATTGCGCCTGCCAGGGATTAAAATAACCACACTGTGTTCCCAGATTAACATCCTCTCTGTATGTACAATGGCTAGTACTTATATGGAGAACTTCTGTATAAGCTCTGAGGCTCTAATTCCCAGGGGACTGTGGAGTTCCCTACACCTCTTATCACGACTGCAGTGTGTGTAGAGTATCGCTGAGCCGTACAGTAGATTGGACAGCGAGTTGTTTTCTCTGACAGTGAACCAGAGACGCTGGCAGAGGAAATATATCACCCCATCACTTTGGCCCTCTCCAAGTAACAAACTCAACAGATGGTGCAATAAAAGACATGTTAATTCTCTTGTTGGTGCCAGTACCGTTTTTAAACATCGCTCTAAATCTGGTAGGTAAATTGATTGCCCAGAGATAATAAAATGTTAGTAGCAGTCAGGCCATCTTAGGAGTGTTTTATGAAACCAATGTATTCTCCTGTTTCACACTTTACTTTGTATTAAAATCATTGAATGAAGTTCAAAATTAGGGGTTAAACAGTAATACACATGCGCGAGTGTACAACCTGTTAAGAACACCGTAGTTACCACTGCCATTAAAATGTGCACTTCTTTCTTATAAGCATATGTTGCCTTTCTCATGTTGCAGTCCAATTGCTTTTGGATTATTATGTTTTACAAAAGAACACAAAAAGAAATCATTGGTGGACATTGAGCATGTTAAGGGCTCTCTGTAGCAAAGTGCCACCACTCTCAACATGAAATAGACCGTCAGGCCTGATTACACACTTATGTTTTGTCTGATTTAAGCCATTGTTGTTTGAAAGAGTAGCTCTTGTGATTTGGTCTAATTCCAGTGTCTACTTTGTGAGTTCTGAGCATGTTACCCAAGATCATGAGATATTCAAACAAGTTCCACATTTTCTAGAAATTATCTGTGTGTGGGGCTGTGGTGAAAGAAGTGAAAAGTCCTTGTCAAACACATTTCAGTGAGTGAAAGAAATGTACACTATAGCTGCACGAGTGGTGGCAAAAGACAACAATTGGATGACCTTTGTAATTTCACTGGATTGCTTTGGCAACAGCAAGAGCTCAACACACAGCAGTTTAAGAAAGCACACATAAATGGAACAAACATCCTTGTTGTTGTTGTTTTATCAACCTAAACGAATTGCAAATAAATACCAGTAAACCAGAGATATGAAGCGTAAACAAGCCTGGTTTATTAATGCAATGCTCTTTTAGTTTTTAAATGTGAATGAAGTGTGTGCGCATTGCTTGTGCTTTTACTATTTGCATATGTTTTCTGCAGTACCACTGTGCTGAGGTCAGCCATCACACACGCACACACACACACACGCGCACACACACACACACACACACACACACACACAATACATCTTATTCAGCTGCACAGATGCCTTTTGATTGTTTCATTCTCATAGTTTTATGGATTAAAAACAGAAGGAAATATTGCTGCACAAGTCGTGAGGTATTTCAGGTTTTTGGTGCATCATTGTGTCCAGATATTTCCCTGAAGTGGTGAAGGAGGGCCTAACCAACCAGGTGAACAACCCAGAGGTGGACGTAGATATCACCAGGCCTGACACACTGATACGACAACAGATCATGGCTCTTCGTGTCATGACCAACAAGCTTAAGAATGCCTACAATGGAAATGATATTTACTTCCAGGACTCCAGTAAGTTCACCAATCTCTCTCCTGTGTTTTAGATGTGCAGGTGAAGACAAGATAATAATAACTGTTTAAAGAAAATACAGAAAGTTTCTCTGTTGATCTGTGTCACTGCATGTTGGTTTTGATATCAACACACACAAACATCCCTGCAGAAATATAAACTGTTTTTTACTGAAATAAGATCTCGGGTGTCATTCATGTAGCAACTCATCATATGTCTCCTCAGGATGCGTCGGTGTTGCATTGCGGCAACACTGACATTATTAGGAGAATAAATAGCTGCAGGTATAGTGACAGAGACAATGACTGGCAGCCAAGCCTATGTTTAGGAGAGATATACATCTCCAATGCTGCCATGACAGAAACCATTCAGCTGATAAGATGGGAGATTCTCTCGCAAGACTACTGCCACTAAATTTTGTACCACAACTCCATTTTTGTCGCTGTCATGTTTGTTTTTCTGTTTGGAGTTACGTCTTCCTCACCATCACAGACTCAAAGCTGAAGCAAATAAAACTGCTGCACAGATTAATATCCCACTGAAGCAGGCTTAATGTTTGACTTTTTGGGGACTGGATTGTGTACTGTGAGGCATTCAAATGAAGCCCAGATACTTATTTTCAAACACTAAAAGCGGGGGAACACAGTGACTACAGAGAAAACATTGTCATTCATGAAGCACCTAATCGTATGAAATCTCTCCAAAAAGTTGATTCATTCAGGAGGGTTGCAGCTTCTCTGCACATCTTTCAGAATGATGTCTGTGGTGAAATTTGACATGCAAAAGGTTACCAAAAGCAAAATCTGTGAGTCTAAAACAGAGGAAATTTCAATAGCCTATACTAGTTTTGTTGCAACATCCTCTACTACTGACCCTATTGAATCAACACGGGCAGTGGTATAGCATAAAAGTCTAGGGCCTGCACATATGCAGCCTCAGTCACACCCTTGTTACGCCTGCAGAAGGAGCTGAATCATTAAATACACATAGATGTGTAGAGGTTATTTGGGAAGGCAGTAATGAAATGTTAAAAACACATTTTAAAAAGTCTGCACAACCTGAAATCTCAGCATATTTTGGCCCTCTTTTCCCCACATGCTGTAAATTACTTTGTGAAACGTTCACTGAGTTTATAAAACATTATGTCCCTCAGTTTTGTAGGTCTGAGGTGCACCCTGAGCATCAGACAACAAGTGGAAAGTGATCTTGGCCTGGCTCCCACACTGAAAAAAGATTATTGTATTACAGTATTTTACCCAAATAAGACTAGACTAGAATCTCATTTAATTGGCCAAATTAAGGTAAATTAGCATCCAACATGCACTATTCCAGCTTGTTGCAATACAGAAGTCACTCAAATAAGAAACCTAAAGGCACAATCCATGTTTATATTCAAAATGTTGGTCCCAGTATTTAAAAACACAAGGATGCAATCCTTGTTAAAAGCTTTTTAAAAGAACAGAAAAGCCACACAAACACTCTGTAAGGTTAATGGTTGAAGAGCAAACATTTTACAGTAAACAGTGCTTGGTTTAGTCTTTGTGCTAAACGTAATGAAACCAATTGAAGGAGCAAAATACTAAACCAGCTAGTGAACTGAAGACTCCGAATCAGCCGAACCCTACGATGTATATGAGAATGATGTGATCACTCACCGATGTCTGTCTTGAGGTGTATTTGGACTGTAATGCTATTGTTTAGTTTTCAAAAAAAAAAGTTTAACAATCTATATAGCCAGTGATTGAATCTTTGAACTAAATGAAATTATTAAAATGTGTCACTAAATCTGGCACCACCGTAATCTTCCTAGTGACCGGGGCTTGATCCCGTATGCTCACTTTCCTGCTGCCGTAGGGACAAAACAAATGATTTAGGTTTTAATGTGCATTATTTTGTTGCTGCAGGTGACGAGGGCAGCAGTTCTGGCAGCGGCAGCGGCTGCTCTGATGGCTGCACAACAGAGTTTGTTTTTGTTGGAACAGAGGCTCCCGTGATCGGAGCCGACAGAAGCGATGAACGTGCTGCAGCCGCAGGCAAGTCACTTTCCCGCGGACCCTCCCTATTGCTGGTGATGGCTGCCCTTACACTCCCGCTGTGGGCAATGCAGACTCAATGGAGATAATACAAGGGTGTGGCCTGGTCACTGACTTTTATACTGTTATATGCAGTATGCTCAACAGCAAGTTCTACTGCTGTTCCCTCACTGGACATGTAGAACCTTCTGGAAACCTGTCAAGAATGGCTTGCTGTGTGATATGGTAGGACTGGAAGTGAGTGCAGTGCTGCATCCTGCTCGTCCCCCAAAGAATGCTCGGTGCCATCACTGAACCAGCTTTCACATCTCTGAAAAAAAAAAATGAAAATGTGGTGTTTGCTCATTATTCTGAAGTGGGTTTTGAAGAACATGCTGAAAACCTTCAGATGTGATTTTTCAAATGAAGGGGAATCTTTTTTTTCCCATTTCCTTTGTATGATGAAGTTGTGAAAACAAGACAGCCATTTCATCCTATTAGTCTTGTCCCCCTCAGACAAAAATGAGAAAGTCTTACTGTGTGCATGCGTGGAAATGATGTTAACTAACAAAAACAGTTTTTACTTTACTTTTACTTTTTTATTAATACAGGCTTCACAGTTTTGGATTGGTTGGTAAAGTGCTAGCAGTTCACCCGGTTTCCCGTTTGGTCGTATCAGTGTGGCTTCAGGAAGCAGCAGTTCTTGCAGCCACTTAATAGTTGCACATTTGATTATCTCTAAGAAAGTGCTAATGTACTGCACAAAGAGAACTACTTTGCACAGATTATTTTTGTTGGCTTCATAAGTTTATAAAGCTACAGGAAACATCCACCCCATAGAGGAAGAAGATTTATATTTTCTGATCATTTAACTGATTGTACTTATAAACAGGTGCAGTATTTATTTCACTCAATGGTACTGCAACGTAATCTTATTGGTTTAGTTTATGGCGACACTTTTTAATAAATGTAATTTTTGTTTTTACAAGTTATTTGATCTCCTGTAAAATAAAAAATAAAAATAAGGGACTTTTTGCAACAACAGTAAGCCATTATACTACAATTGCCTGCAAACAATATTCAGTTCAGTTCTCTCTTCTGTTTGTGTACTTATGCACTTAAACCATTCATATTTTCTTTTTATTTCTCAGAGGACTCAGCGTATATTAGTGAGATTAGGTATATGTTTAGGACATTTTCATATTATTTTCTTTGCTCCCATGCTTCAATTATTTATGATTATGATTTATTTTGTATGTTTATTTTACACAAAATTAGCTTATGCTAGTCCCATGAGCTCACATGCAGCCCTCTGACTGTCTCTGCAGGTTTATCTAATCAAATATTATTAAGACCAACTGGCCAATCAGAGCAGACCCACCATCCCTACAGGTTACAGGATATAGACGTCATGTTGTCATAATAGGCCTGTACAAAGACAGCAACTCTGAAAGAAGCATTGTGCCAAGGAGGGCTCTGACTGCTTGTAGAACTAGGGTTACTATTCATAACCTTAATTCTCTCTCCTGCAGGCTTTGACCTCTAACAGGCTCAGGGAGCAAAGCCAATAGCCTGTACTCTACCAACACATGATGGCTGTGACCTCTGGCCACACAGAAAGCACAATTCTTAGAAATGTTGCAGGAATACTGGAGGAACAAACAAAGAGGCACATGTTCACTGTTTCACAAAAGAGTTTTAGTTAAAGCAGCCATGGTCATGCTGGGCTGTGCCTCGGGGATCCAATCCCATAAGCACCTGAAATGCTTTCAGATAGCCAGTAAGTGCATCTCTTGTCTGAACGGGGCTCTTTCTCAAATCTACTGTTGCTAAAAATGATGAACAGCTGCTGTGACCAACATAGAGTTTTAGGAAAACATGGGATGTATCATAAGGGGAGAGTATCATTAGGCTGCACCTGATCAAATATCTGATGTTGCTCAGTGCAAATGACAGGTATGGGTAAAGTGCACCTCTGTGATCCTGTCATATGAGAAAACAGCTTGAGTGGACTGATATCTACATAGGCTAAGACTGCACCAGGAACACAGTTTTCTTCACAACACCCTTCTCGACGGGCTGATATAGATAGACTCACAAGAGGCACCCCACAGGAAGCTCTGACTCCAGAACAGATGGGAGAACATTTGACCTCAGTTGCCTCACTCCCTGCAGAAAACACTTTAGGAGAAGGTGACTGAAGAGCGGCCTCCCACCAAAACTAGCATGAGACAATTAAATCACTGATGCGTAAACCTTAATTGCAGCCCTATGTCCAGCCCAAGCCTGAGAAAAGACAACACCGAAGTGATCAACAGCAGGTTCTCCCCAATGTCAAACTGTCTGGTGTTGTCCAGGGTGTAAAAAACAATGCAGGGACAGACAGAAAGTGTGTTTCCATCAGCGTGTTTTATGTATAATTTCAACAATCAGATAGAATTAAATGTTGGATTTGGATATAGATAAGTGGACCCAAAAATTCAGTGCAGACAGGCTAAATAATTACATGTCATCATCCATTGCTGCATCCACTCCACTGTAGAGACAGAAATCAAAGATCTGTGTGGAGTGATGTGAACACATTAACCTACCTTAAAATACACAACATATTTGCCATACGTCATGTTTTCTCAATGATTTTTCATGATTTAAGGTCCAAATCTCTCTTTACATTACATTATGTCAATGTGCCCTCATTTTCTGTAATACTTTATTGTCACAATGCTGGAGATTTAGCACTCTAACTGAATTTCAATGCCCCAAACTACTGATATGCACATAACATTAGTATATGGAAATGTGTATAATTTTGCATTTTCTTTTGACGATTTTCTGGAAATTCTGTTAAAATTTACAATGCATTTGAATAAAAAGTTAGCCGAAGTAGACTGGAGTTTTATAAACAACACTACCAACATACCATTAACAGTAACACAGACACAGCACACAGAGAACAGCAGTTTGAGATAATAAAAGAATCATCCAAATGACACACAGTCCACTTAGCTGAGAGGAAACCAAGGTCTTAGGGAATTGATGGTAACGATGAAAACAGTTTTTCACCAGAAAAGTATTGTGGGATGACCATGGAGAAGATAATCCATAGAGAAAGAGCTCACTTTCAAGCCCCTCGTCAAAAGAGCTAAAATGTGTGGATGAATGGAGATGGTGCACCATGTGTAGGGTCCATCCACATATAACACAGTATACTGGATCAAGAGGGAAGGAATGCCATCTTCATCACATTGGTCCTCTTTCAGTCACTAGAGGAATGTGGATGCTTGGTTAGATGAAAAATGAGCATTTTTAAGATCACTGCAAAGCCATTCTGCAAAGGTACATGCAGATATCAGAACATACTGCAGGCTTAACTGAGCCTGTTGAACCCTTTCGTGGTCAAAGCCTGTGCAAGAAAGAACCCCAGTTTACTCACCTCTCAAAATCTAAAATAGTGTTTACGCTGCTGTTTATGCAGACGTTACATGAGTAACACTCTGTCGCACTTTTCTCTTGGATATCCTTTGGATTGCTCGTGTCCCCTGCCAGATCACGGCGTCTTCAATGAGAGCCTACCACCCAACTGTGTTTAACAGAGGTAAAAACAAACTGATCCTGATGTGAACTCTTTGAACTGTTTGAGTAAGTCAGACAGATGAGACAGATGGGAGGTACTTAGACAGGATGGATGTCCAGCAGTAACAATTTATAACATGCTGAATATTGAATAAAACACTGTTAAAGTAACTAACTGTCAAGCCTGATGTGCCGCAACAGTTTCCCTGATCCGTTAGAATATCCCCAGCCAGGAGCACAGTGCTGGGCAGCAGATAATTGCATTGGGCGAGGTCTCATGTGAGAATCATGGCCTGTTACATGAAGCCCTGATATTTCAATTTTAACTTCAGAAGTTTACATTTCTCAGAGACGTATCAACACTCGATACAGGATGTTCTGACTTTTAAAATTGGACACAAATAGATGTTTTTGTCAGAACTTTCATTTTAATGTTCTGTGCAGTGTCATATTGTTCCCTAAAAGCTAGATTCAGTTGGGCAGTAACAGAGTTGCATCCAGACGATCTTTGTGCTTTGGTAAATATATCATTGATAAATGAAATATATATACAACAGCGGGAGAAACGAGTCAATTAGAAGTGCAAGCTACAGTAGTGTGTTGTATATTGCTGCAGTAAAACATAGAAATTCAGTTATCAAATATTACAGAACATTGTGGAGGAAGATATTTCTGTGTCAGGGTCGAAAGTGAGGTGGAACAATCAGTACAGTGTGCGTGTGTGTGTGTAATAAGGCAGAAAGTTAGCCGTGTGGCTTCAGATACTGACATTGTTTAAGCTCTGGCACCGCTGCCTCCTCACTGGGGCTTAATGAATATGTTTTTGAAAGTGTGAAAACTCAGTAAGCATCTGCAGCCATACAAAAGGTCCAGTCCACCCAGGAGCGCCTCTGCAAGATCCGAGATTGCACCAACAAGAGTGCTGGATGAGTGAGGATAAGGCAGGTCTTTGCTGGTGCTCTCGAGATAAAGAAAGTGAATTAAGGGAAGACTGTTTGAGAAGTGGGTTGAATTTTTCCAAAGAGCTTGTTTCAGTAAAAACAACGGTCTCTTCTCTTGACGAGAGGAATGTTTGCCATTTTCCACTGCCTTGTGTATTCTTCTCTCTCTCTCTCCTGACAAGCTATGTTTCCCTGGTCAGACATACAGTATCACTGTCTGAGACGCTTCAGTGCTTAACTTAATTTGTCCGTGAGCCATATTTCTTTTGTGTCGTTCATTCTTTGGCATTTGAAAAAAAGAGTAAAAATCGTGGTCGACTGAAGTTTTCTTTTTTTTCCAGAATGTTTAGAATAAAAATGTGTTATGCAAGGTCTTTTCCATGTTGATGTTAATCGTTCGCTGCACTTTTGCTAAAACATATGCTGTGAGTGTGGTACTGTTGTGGTTTGCGAAATCAGCTAACTAAGGAGCACATTAAGACTTTTGGAGCTGTCAGTGCACGCTATTTGAAGTGTTTTGGGGGAACTGAAGTTGATGGTTATACAAGCAGACATGCCTTACCATTTTTAAAAGACTAAAATGGATTGCTTATTTGGCTTTTGTTACACATTCTTGTATACAGAAAATAATACAAAGGTAATAATAAACATTTTATTAAAAAAATAACTGTTTACTCTAGTTTTGCTCTCTTGCGTCTCCTTTTGCCTTTGCTTTGCTTTTTCCTGTGAAAAGCATATATATTTCTTTTTTAAGGAGCAAAGTTTTTGCCGACTCTTAAAAGGATACACAGAAAATGATGGATCGAAATTATCAACTGATGTATAGAAAATAACTACAGTTCTGAAGACACGTCTCCAAATGTCGCTTTTTTTTAAACTTGGTCAGCAGTTAGAAGAAACCTTTATAAAATTGGTCATTTTAAAAAGAGCATATTTTACCAGTTTCATTACAATTTCATATTTTACATTAAATGACAATGATAATTGTAATTGTAATTGCAGCTAAACGCTTTTTATCTGACACCACCGTAAGAACTTGGATGGGTTTAAAAATATATATATACATATATATATCTTCTTCGTCGTCATGGAGACAGTCATAAATGTGAGGTTAAAAAATAAAAACGCTGACTGTGAAAGGAGGACACAAACAACTGTCTACCCTGTTAAAGTGTGACGTTTTGTTGACCCATCCATCCTACGCAGACGGTTGCTAAAAACATCACATTATGATTACGACGTTGAAGTCACTGATTACTTTGTCACTTGAACGTAAATGTGTCACTAGATAAAATGACTGGTGAACAGAAAAGCAGACATGCTTTGAGAGAAGCTTGGCTAACCTAATGAAATGGTTTAGTTTTTTTTTTCTCTTAACTGCAAAGAAACTGTGTTCTGTCCTAATAACATCACTTAGAATTTGTGTAGCGCTTCATATTTGGTGGGTACTGCTCTATCGGGATGATTTTTGTTTTGTTTTGGTTTTGTTCTTCTCTTTTCTTTTCTCACATCAGTGATGGAATGTAACCAAATACATTTACACAACTTCTGCACTTAGGCGCTTAGGTACGATCTGGCAGGGGACATAACTAATCAGAGGCGCTTGTACTTTACTTGAGTCTTTTCCTCCCAAAGCTAAATATTTAACTTTTCATGCCATAACATTTATCTGACAGCTCTAGTTACTAGTTACTTTACAAATTATGATTTTTTTTTCACACAAAACATAAAAATAGCTTTTACAATGTCTTGTTAAAAATCAAATTACCCAACAATCAGTAAACTGACAGAAAATCAAGTAGGAGTTCTTTTTGACCACTGAAAAATGATCATGGTTTCATGATTGTAAGGCTTTGCTGCTTTTCCCGCACTTACTTTTAGTGTTTTAGGTACAGTTTCCTGACTATACTTAGATATTTTTAACAACAACATAGCATTTTCAGTGCAGGACAATGCAGGATGCTGGTGCGTCTCTACAACCCAGTTTTGGTTACTGAACATGTAGAGAATCCAGGATCTAATGAGATAATTTTGCTGGAGAACATCCTTAAGGAACATGAACTCCTTCAACATATTAGCCTTTTTAATGGCAGACATTTTGGCTGGTCACAATAGGAGAAGAACAGGTGTTACTAACAACATTAATGATGTCTCTGTTCTGTTCGAGTGTCTCAGTAAGACAGTGAGCCAGCCTGTGCAATAGCAGAAGTCTGGAACTTAAGCAGCTAAATCCAGCCATCGTTCATTCCCGTGCTCTTCCTACTGTGACATGTCAAAGTGTCTTCTGTGAAAAGGCTCCATCTTGTAAGGAGTTTTCATGGTCATGCAAGTAACCCTAAAGTGAATATAATGTAGTTGAAATTTCATAATCACTTTCATAATCAATCACTCACACAGCAATTAACATCTTTACACAGCAATTCAAGTTCATCTTTGGCATGTTAACAAACCTTCCTAAGAATCTCAAACATCTTCCAGCTTTCATGTTTGAATATTGAATAGATAAGAAAAATGATTTTAAATTAATCTCATTTTATTTTAAGGTGCTCAGTGAAAGAGGTGAAATTTGATCTCATGTATGAGTGTGTTAAACTAGTTCTACCAGATAAACCAGAGACTCTATGAGGCAGAACTATAATGCAAGACAGCATATTTCAGACTCACTCTCACCATTTTAAAAGCTGATTATAGTGGAGGTCCTGTTTTATATGCTAGTGCGTTTTAGACAGCGTGATGAGAAGTTGAGCTAATACTGTTTCAGGCTAAATTACAGACCGCTGCTTATGAAATGAATCCCTTTCTTTGAAAGAATTTTTACTGCGTGAAAACTAATGAACCCTCATGGACCCTAATAGAAAACAGCCTCTTTTATGTCTCATTTTTGAGCTAATTTGCATCATGTTAATACAAACTCTCCACTTTTTGTCACCTATTTTGTTTCTGTCATTTTTGTTCTTCCTTCCTCGATGCAGAGTGGTATTCATTTACAAATTACTTTGAACTTTGAGAATAAAAACACAAAAAAGTCAGTGATGACATATTTCAGGACTGAATATGGCCTTTGGAGTTCATATCCAAATAAACTGCCTGTAAATATGAATACTGTTTAACTTTAACTTTGTTAAAATAATGACTGAAACAAATACTTTAAATACACTTATATCACTTGCTTGTCCGTCATTCTGTTTTAAGATGCTTGTGCTCAAATTTTTGCAGCAGATTATAGGAGCTGGGTTTTCAAAATGTAATGAAATGCAAATGCACAGTGCACAAAAAGTAAAGATCCTCCCCACCGAAAGATTAAGTGAATGAGGAAGAGAAAGAGGCAAGGTGCAGGTAGTCTCGAGCTCCGTCGAGCACAGTTGAGATTAATGTATTAACTGCTACCTGTAATGTATCAGGAGTCAAACTTGGTTCAGTGTCACATTTTGTCAGTCAGGGGAAGCGGCACAACATCTGGCAGACAGAAAAGACAGAGACGGAAAAAACTAAAATAAAAACTCACTGCATTGCCACATTCAATACATCTTAGTAGCTCCCCCAAACATCCATTTATTCATTTTAACATGACAAAAGCAATGGGGACAAGACGAAACGGCTTCACATCTGAACCAGAATTATTCATCATAATCTCTCTTTCTGTCTGTACAATTATTTATGTGCTTCAATAATGGAAGAGCAGTGTGAAAGGGCCACACTCCAGACGAAATACAAAAAGTTTATGGATTTCAAAGACAGAGCTGAGTTTTTCAGCGGGATCCACTTGATAATTTTGGATTGCTTTTGGCAAAAACCCCCATGACTGTAAAGAGAATTAATTCTGCTCCACTGTAGCGTCGGAGAAATACAGTACGAGCGCCGTAACTGCAACTGCACCATCTGATCTGCTGGTGTTAATTGAAATTAATTGAAACCATTTGTTCTTATGCTTTATCTATGCATTCAGACTGTTTGAATAACTTTCTCACCACTGGACAGTTTTAGATTTCTATTAATTTTCATGATGATTATTTTCTGTTGCTGTTTCAGCAAATAGCTGCGAAAGCAAGCAGTCATAATGTCACCGAGAGCCAGCACAGATGATGTGGTGAGTGTTAGGAAATGCTTCAGTAAGTTATTTCAACATGTATCTTACTGTCTCAATATTGAACACATGTTCCTTCAATTAAAGGCTTCCAATTAGTAGCTGAAGGCCCGACACATCGTGGAAGACATGGGTGCACTTTCAGTAAGTTATAGTCAAGCTGTGGTGTTTGATGAGCTGAATGATCATTCGTGTTTCAGCAGGGCCGAGGACCTTTAGGACAGCAGCCCAGCAGCCCCATATCTGGTGTGGCTATCTAAATCTGAGTGGTCACCAGAGGAAATTAAAAAGACATGGGAGAAGAAAGTCATAAAGTACAGAGGCTTTCATACTGTGAGGTGTGCCTCTCCAGGAGGGCGAGTTGCAGGCATGAGGTGAAAGGGACAGTTGTTGCGCCGAAGTCTGTTTCCCTGCCTGTATGCGTTTCTGCTTGCAGGGAGGCGCATACTTTGACACAACACCTGTCCTTTTCACTTCGCAGCATCTACGGCTGTGTCCTAAAAACAACAGGAAGTTATTGTATCCGGTCTGCTGATTTGTCCCGCTGACTAACTTGGTCAGCAGTAGCAGCTGTAGCAGTGACACAGCTCAGTCACAATATGAAGGTCGAAACATCACACCCAGTGGCTACATCTTACACCAAAATTCATGGTCCTCTTTGAAGTCATAACTCATTGAAATCTGATCAAACACAATACATATATTTTAAATTTCATATCTGATTCATAATCTTTTGAAGATTTCTTCTGTGTCAAAGTAATCCAGTGCCAGTTGTCTGTACATTCATGTATACACTCCAAACAGAAACTGCTAACAGCTTCATTGACATACTTTTTAACATAACCACTTTGTTGTTATTATTATTTAAATTAAAAAAAACAACCATAAATAAGAATAGGCAACCTTATACTTCCTGTTTGCATCTCTCCAAGCATAAGGCAAACTATAGTTCTGTGGCAGGGGATGATGAGGATGTGTTATTAAAAGATATTTCACATTTTTCTACCAGATTAACATTCCTGCCACTGTGTGTATGGCTTTAAATCAGAATTTAGACGATCATGGGAAGAGCTAAAGATACTCCAACAGTTGAATTAATGTGAAGAAAATGTGAGTGACATGTTTTTGTGGCCGGTTAGCTTAGCTTCATAGGAGTTACAGTTTTTTGGATGCTGGCTGTAGCGTCATACTTACTCCAGCAATCAGATAAAGCAACAAGTGTTGTCATGAAAATAAATTAAAAGCTGCTGTAATCTATTTATTAGACAATGGATAGATGGGGAGCAAAATGTGGTGCTTTTTAAGCCGCGCTAACAGTTACAACGGTATACACTGTTTGGAAACAAACACATAGGCTTTGCACAACTAATTAAGATAACAGCCTCCAAAATAAGTTCCCAGTGCAATAACTGTAACATTCACACAGTTTATCAAGATCAAAAATGTCTTCCTGTACACAGTCTGTATAATCTCACTGAAATGTCCTAAAAATGATGTCTGTAACTCCTCCAATCAAGTGCAAAAATGTAAATCAGTCCACTGTTCAGTTATTATATTCTTCACTGATATTCCTTTTCAGTTCACATGGATGAAGTAGTGCAATCAAATGTTAAATGTCTTTTCCCATACTGATTTGAGGCAGCCAGGATCCCACACAAGTCCCCTGTCAACTTCCAATTTTATTTAGTTTTCTCTCCAAACAACTTCCTTCTTTTCTTTGTTCTCCAGGTCACGCCTCCTTACATCTGTAATCCTCCAATAACTGACCACCTGACCAGCATGAGCTACATGAAACTATACATGACAGACAAGTAGAGGCATGGGTTACAAGGATAGAGAACATAGAAAGGTGTAACCTAGCAAGGTTTTTAGTATTAACCTATTTTCAAACCTCTTCCCTTCATTGGTGTGGCTATATTGTATCATGCTGTCACTGGCAACAGTACAGACACGATTGTCATATTAGTCCAATGCCTGGCAAGAACACAAGTCCAACTTTAAGACTGACCTTATTTTATTAACACAAGTGTAATAAACTTTATTTGTAGTGGTTATTGTTTCTTTAAAGAGAGAAAGCTGTCTGTTAAACTAATGTTGTTTTCCATTCACTTATTTTAAAGACCTTTTATACTGTACCCATATAATTATAGTAGCAGCAGCAGTTTAATTAAATAACTGTAATGTATGAGCAAAAGAGCTTTTTCGTAGTGTCAGATACAATGCTTGGACACAACAGAAGTACTTGTATAATTTAATGTAATACAATAGCGCTGCCATAAATACCTCTGTGAAGTCATAATTGCCTCAAATAGACTGCCTAACAAAACAGATCTGACAATGAGACCAGTGCCTTTTAATTGTCCTTCAAAACTCATAAAACTCAGCGTTGCTTCTGAAAGTAGGGTGGTGGTGACTGTAAATATTACGGTCTGAGGACATTGTTAATGGATTCTCTGATGACACATTTCATCCGAGCACTGATTGTAATTGCTTTTTACATGACAAGTAATAGTGTGAGGGCTTTAGAGACGGTGAAAAATCCCCTGAAAATAGAGACCTATGAAATTAAACCTTGGTTTTCAATTTTCACTCCCCCAAGATTTGAGCAATTAAATGGATTTAACCCACTGCAGTACAATAAGGCATAAATAAGTTTCAAAGTGAATATCAAGTATCATATTTTGTTATTAAGGGGCTTCATTAAAATGTTAAAAACCCATTTTTAAATATTGTTCTTTATGTTTTCACAAGCACAACCATTTGCTTTTTGCCCCACCCGTCCCTGTGTGTTTATGCTTCACCTTAAAACTAATAATGCAGGTTCAACACACCAACACACTCACCTGGCTCTTGTGATATTGACATGACCTTGGTGGGCAGTGTTTATTGTCTCTGAAGGTCCAATTAAAAGTCTGTAACTCAGAATGATATGAGAAGAAAAATGACTAAAATAATGAGGTTAAAATCTATTTCCTGTGCACTGCCTTACAGGATTTATAGGAAACCATTTTTGTGAATATGTATTTCCATCCATGTGCAGCAGAAAAAGCGTCCCCTTGTCAGTATCCTAACCCCTTTTGCAATCATGTCACTTTCGCAAATACACTTCCATTTTTTCTGGTTTCGTGCATTAGAGGTTTTCAAATAAATTCTCCCTCTATCTCTCTGCTGTCTTTCTCTCTCCGGATTTAGGATAAAGACTGAATTACACAGCAGAACAGTCCTGGATAGCAGAGACAGAGATTACCCTCCCTGATCTTTCTACAGACAAGAAATAGTTCAGTGCAAAACCCTCCCTGAGGGGCTTGCCACCTCAGTACTGACAGACTGTGTATTAGCATGTATCAGAGAAGAGAAAGGAAACGGTTTTATCCCTTTTGACCCACCACTTGACTTGAGAAAGAGAGAAATCTGGGGAGCCCATGCACTGGATATTAGGCCTGTCACCATGCTGATCTGTTCTCTCAAGGAAAAAAAAAAAATAAGAAAGAATAAGAAACAAGGTTTTGCATACTGCCATGTCAGAGGCATAAGGCTGCAGTGCCAACAGGTACACCATGCTGCTTTTTTTATTTCACCTGACAAGAGGAAACTAAAAAAGGCTTAGTTCTCAAAGCAGCCCAGATTTGTTGGCTCTAGAAACATTTGTGCAAGCTTTCAGCCCTTTGTTGAATATGTTCTGGAATAAGCCTGATCCAACCCAAATCCCACTTCAAATTCACTATGTAATAATTACTCGCAATAACAATAAATGTAGTTTAAATGAAAAACCTTTGACCTGTTACAAACATTTATTTTAATAATTAATACTTAAACACAATATAAGAATCAGAGCTGAAATGATTTGTTGATTAATTAGTGTATTGGTGGAAAATTATTCTGGATTTATTTTGATAAGGCATCACTTCAAACAAAAATTAAGCAAAGCTTACATCATTTTCCATTTAGGGTTTCTCAAATTATCACGCTGTTTTGTACAACCATAAAGAACTGATTGCCTTTGATTTTTGGGGAGCTAAAACTAAACATTTGAGAACATCATCTTGGGCTCTTAGAAACTGAATTAATTATTGACATTTCATCAACTATTAATTAAAAAGAAACCACATTATAATTGAAATTGAAATGACAGTACAATAAGTCAATTTTAGGAATTCTAAAATATAAAATGTTGGTATGGATCATTCATAGCGTAGTGAGTGTAAAGATCTAAGATAGAAAATGTACCCATTAAAATGTCAGAGAATGACTAGATCTATGTAAGATATTTTGTTGAGCTGTACTTACACCATCCCAAATGTTTCCAACAATGTTCAAATTGAGGAAAAAACTTATTTTATTCAAGGTAACAGTGGGTTTCATTTGGCCTCCTGTCAGTGGCATCATACGCCCTTAACCTCCTTATTTCGGGCTCTAAGTTCCAAAGAAAACATCAGGTGATAAAGGTTGGTGGGTTGGTTGCTTATAACAATGAGGCCATTAACTAACCTAATGAATCTAATGACATAAAGAATCATCCGTTGATGTTCAGGCTATTTCTCAGCATCTTCTGATTCAAAGGAGATTTTCGTCAAGCCAGTGACTGAAAAGCACATGCAGTGGTGTGTGTTGGAGGCGTCGAAACTGCTGCAATATCGCTACCCCTCAATGGCGTTATTGGAAGGTGCATGTGTTGTTGAATATACTGTACTGTCAGTTTAAGTGTCCACGATCACACAAGAATCACTCAGATCTCTGATGGTCCACATCTCCATCCAAATTCTTCATTTGTTACACACAGAAGAGAAGGTTTGGTTAACAAATAGTTTCGGTCAAAAACTGAAACGCAAATGAACGCAATCAAGCCCGATTGCTACCAAAAAATACCTGGCTGCAAACTGCCCATGGATCTGCCTGGGGGTCTGTAGTTCAACTAGTTCAAGCCAATCAAATTTTGACAGGGAGGCCCATTAGACTCACACTAAGGTGTGAAATGTTAATATCTAAGATGAGAAAATGTTTCCTGGCATGGTTATCTCCTGTGGTGTTTGGTTTAACACAGACCTATCTGTTCTAAAGTCCAAAAGGCTGTTTGTTGCTGTTTCCACTCCCTTATTTGACTCTTTTCCTGCAGAGGAACACATGCCAACTGTATAATATCAAAGAGAAAAAACATCAAACCTGCTCTCCTGCTGCCACTGTTTTGTATCTAACTTCAGTCAGTTAATGTAGCCTGTTAATCGTCAGGTGTGCTGAATGTCTTGTATTATATTCATAATCTTAAATGTGAGTTTCTCCCTGATGTTTTACGAGAACCCTGTGCTAGTTCGCAACCTGTCTTAAAATGTTCACAATATCATTGCTTGTAGCTAAAATTACCGCACTCTCCCCACCCTCTGTCACAGTGCCACTTCTTATCACGATTGCTTTTGTATGCAGTGGCAAAGTCATGTTGAAAGTGCCATCCAAGACCCTGCTAAATGTCTCACCAGTATAAGCTGCTGCTGCTTCACTACTTAATTAAGAAGCATGAATAATGTATCAGCTTGTGTCATAAATGGAACTGGCAGTACGTCTGTGCTGGATGCAGCAAGAGGATGTGTCAGACCTCAGTCAGGAGCTCATGTTTAGCAGGACACCCACCTTGCTGCAGATAACTATGGCAAAAGAGAGTGGGTGGGAGTTGGAGGAGGGGGATATTAGGTGGTGGTGTGCAGCAGAGGAGAAATAGTAAGGTGGAGATTTAAGCATGACTTATGTGATCTGGAAATTTGAAATTTCGATGGTTGGCTTGTCTGGCAAATAGGTCAGTGGCCATGGGGATGGTCTTAGTAGCGGCAGCCATGCATGTGCAAGCTATGATAAGTAGGTCAGTAAATAAAAAGGAAGTCTTCTCCCTAAACATCATAGAAATGTGAAAGTGACACCGGTGCATGGATAACATTTTAAGATTTTGATAAATCAGGACAAAGTTTTAATCAACGACAACTGACCAAAGTACTCATTTTGATTTGTTTTTAGCAGTCAGTTAAACAATGGGAATATTAATTAAACCGTGTCCTTTCTTCTTTATTGCACATGTGATTTTTCACATTTCAAGGATTAGCAGCAGCCTGTCTTCATTTCTTCACGTGAGGGTAATTAACCCTTTGTTGTGAGCCGCACACTTGGCCATACTGACCTTCCAAGAGCAGACGTGGAGATAAAGATATGACGATAAAGAGGAAAAAAAACTTCTCGCCAGGCTTCAGGCACATCAAGAAGAAACCTATTGTTTCTATCTATACATTTCTGACATTATTTGTCACAACCCCTTTGTTCTGAAGTGTATAATAGGTAATAAATATAAATTGTGTTACTTTGCTTTGAATGGCAAACAACCCTATTTAGTTAATTGGAAAAATCCCCAATTTTTTTGTGCCACTTACTCTTATCTGTAGTCTTCTCAGTCACCATTGGGGGTCTGATATTCATTTCAAATATTTTTAGTTCTATGTTCTTCAAGTTTGGCTTTTTTGGTTATATGCTGGTGTTTCTCACCCCCGTCTAACTGCCTTAGATGGTTTTTATTTCTTTTTTTTTTTCCAGACTGCAGGTTCCCTTGACACCACAGCAGTACATCAAATAACATTTTTATAAACGTTAGACTCCTGCACACACATTTCAAGCTTATTTATGGTCACTTATCCTCACACCTGAGCCCAGTTCTCAGTTCATGTAGAATAAACCCAGCGTTCATGGCTCCCATCCCAGCAGGTCTGCCAATTTTCGATTTCAGGTCAAATTGGCATGACTGCTGATACTGTGGCAACTGATTTGAATAAGAGTGAGTTACAATATAAGACCACCTCTTATATAACCTTATGATAAATACTAATATTTAGCCCGTGAGAAGGGAGAGGAAAGACTGAAATTGATTATCGAAATATTAAATTATAATGTTGTGAAACTTAACTTCAACTTTGTAGGAAAGTAAGTTTCGAAGCAGCGAGAAAGAAAGTCAGTGATAAAAAAAGAAGATGAGCGAAGAGGGAAGCCAGGGAGGGATAGGATGAGAGGATTTATTGTGAAACCTGTGCTGTAGTCCTGTCTGATAATCTGGAAGCAGTGGGTGGGTAGACAGCAGGAAAACACTATATTGATGGGACTGTTTACTCCATTCTTAGAGGAAAAAAAAGGCTTGAATACAGAAAACAAGAGAGCGAGAGTGCACAGGCTGGTATCTCCAGGTGGTGGGAGATGTGAGTGCGTGTGCATGTGTGTGTGTCCTGTTGGGCTGAGCCTCCTTCTCACATTAATGTCTGAAAACACACATCAAGAAATGTAAAAAGTACCTATGGGACAGCAGGGTGGCTGAGTTTGGTACTCGTTGACGCCGACTGTTCTCTTTCTGTCTGAAAATGAAAAATGAAATAAATGAATAATAGAAATGATACAGCGCAGTCATGAATAAATGTAGGTTCTTAACCTCACTGTTGGATCCAAGCTGTGACTGTTCACTAAAATATACCTGTGATTATCCATAATATCTCTGTATTTTTACACTGAACGGGTCAACAGCAGCACTTGACCTGAGCTACACCTGATGGCATCAGTGCTACTGTTCCCTACTTCAGTTTGTAGCAGTAATTGTATTTGTATTTTTGCTCGTGCACAGCAGACTGATGTGTGTGTGTGCGTGTGTGTGTGTGTGTGTGCTAGGCTAATGTAGGAGGGATTTTACCAATAGCTCACACAATGCTTTACAGACCTCAGACCTGTGAATAAGCTGAACTTTCCTAAAACAGAGAAATGCTCGAGATTCAAACCTGCAAAAAACACATATATATTATTGCTGACAGAAACATTATTTATAACAGATTAAATTAAAACAAATACATTTGTTGTTAATTAATTCATTTATATTTTAAAAGTACTAGGTAACAAATCAGTAAGAATCAATAATAACAAAGACCAGGCTCGTGGCTCTGTGAGGCTGTAATTAAGAACAATGGTGCTTTAAACTAACTGCAAACATCTTGAGAATGTTTAGCACCTTATGCAGCAGGTAAAATGCGTACCAAGGTCACCATCTTACCTTTTCGTGTTAGCGTGCTAGCATTAGTACAAAACCCAAGGTCAGACTGAGGCTGATGGCAGTTAGTAGTTGTAAACGAAAGAGTCTTTTTTTTATTTTTTGAAAGTGTAAATGTCAACTGTCGGGTGCAGTGGTGGAGAAGTCAGGGAATTTTCACTGTCAGACAGATTCATCCTCTGTGGAAACTGAATATATTTACACATTTTTGCACCAAATATAAAAAGTTCTTTCACCAGACCAGACCTGTGGGTAGAGATAGATGAAAAGCCAGAGGATGATTTAAAAAATATTAAGATATTAAAAAGTTTTATGATCTTGCACGGGATCAAAGTTGAGATATTTCAGTATAGATCAAAGTGGTGGAGTAACAGAACAATAAATAGAACAATAGATCCAAAAAAATGGAATAAAACACATTAAATATATAATTGTTGAGATACATTTGTTGTTAATACTATTTGTAAATTTCAAAATACAAGAATCCTATCCGGCCAATATAACTTGTTTGGAAAATGCAGTGCTGCTGTAGTAATAAGCCTTCCTAAGTTAAAAATGACTTCACTCATATTTCACAACAGTTTATCTCCCTGACTCATTCAAAGGCACGACCCGTGTGCAGAGTTAAGCTTCTGAAAACACACTGGCTTCACCATGAACAACTTTAAGAATGATACAAAGCTCTGTCTGCGTCTGCACTCTGATGATTAAAGCTCCCGTCTACGGTGAGGCTAAACGTTAGCCATTGTCAAGGTCACACTAACAATTTTGAGTGAAACAGAAACCTCGATGGGAATATGAAATTAATCTCTGTATACGTTTAAGCAGTGCTCAGCACTATTCTCCGTAGAAGATCCCAGGAGCCCTTCTTCAGTATGCAGAGATAAAAGACTCCAAAGACAATGGCTCACACAATCTGAGGCTTTACCTCTGAGTAATTTTGAAGACACCAAAGTATCGTAATTGGCCTCACTCCTACACAGAGAAACTACTGCAATCAGAGTTACTCAAAAATACCTGTCTTCACCTCCTTAATGTGCAGGAGTTCATTAATATCACAACTCATTTTTCGGTCTCTGTGTGGGAAGTGAACACAGTCCTATTACTGTCCAGGTTTCTTAACACCCAATTACCAGTAATGAAAAATGCCAAAGGCAGAGTTTCTATAAAGACTAACTGCAGTTTGAGCACCTGTCCAAAATTAAACATTAAATTCTATTGATTTGTGGATGTGGTTTGACTTCAATCATTCTTGAAAAGTGCTTAAACATTTCACAGGATATTATCCCGTGCTGAGATTAGACAGCCATTTAAAAGGAGTTTTTAGAGGCTTTTGGTGAGCTAAATAGCAGACAATCAATAGGAAGAATACCATGAATCTACAAGTCTCCTGCTGCTATTTAAATATATATCTGAATTTACATTACATTCATACAGGTCCAGCAACTTGTTAAGTATGCATTAAAAAGAGACACAGCTGCATCTGCAAAAAGCTATGTAAAACAAACACCCAAAAAAGTAACATCCAACAAGCAAATCCTTCCTCGTGATCTAGAGAGTTTGATTGAGGAACATCTTGTATGTTAAAATGTTAAAGTGGAATAGAGCACGAACACCTAAAATGTTCCTAAAATTAGTTCAGACGACAGTCATGGGCTGTACAAACCATGACCATTTGGAGTGTGGCTAGATGTACGACTTATTGACAGGCACTGAAATCATCTAGGCAGTGTCTCGGTATCCAAGAGGCAACGTTTGTGAGGTTAACATGAACCCATCTATCTTCTTTGTGAAGCAGACAAAGCACTTTGTGCAGAACTGAACTTTGGAAGTAGTCCGGACTGAAGGCACAGCTGGAAGAGTCTCTGTGGCAGAGCTCAGATCACATATTTAGCTTCATGCAATGGATTCCTTAATATGCAGTACCTTAAAGCTATGGTGCAGGACTTTTACTTTTACAAATAAATGAAAGTCTGTTAAATTCCAGGTTGCCAAAAGGTTCAGACAATGCCGTTTAAGCCAATAACCACCAGATAAGTCTGTTTCTATTTCACAGAATACATAGCTTTTAAATGTAGTATTCATGTACTTACTCTCACTTTGAGAAGGAGGAGACATAAGCCCCACACTATAGCTTCAAGTAAGCGCCGAAAGAAGCTGGACAGACATCATCAGGAATTGTTTTATAATCTTTATTTTTCATTGTTTTATAAAAAAAAAGATCAACAAGTCATCTAATATATATATTAAGGAAGGGGTTGGACAGAAATATACACCATTCTCTGATTAATTATTCCACATTTTATCTTTTGAAATCAAATTTCTGTTATAATGAGAACTCGTTTCCAAGGAAGAGCAGGAAAACAAACTGTAAAAGTCTTTTTTTTTTAAAAAAACAACTGGATTACACGAACTGATCACTGAACTGGGAAGTCAAGTTGTGAATGTTTACAATGGATAGTTTGGATGATCATTTGTCAGTTGCCGTTATTTTCTCACCTCCAAAAAAGTTTACATAACAACCTGTCTCATCACCTGAGTGCTTGTGCTTGTTGCACCGTCTGACCCATTTTCAGCAATGTTGCTGAGCTCTCAGCAGCTACTTTTGTGAATTCAATGTTATAACAGACAAAACTGAGCTAAAAGGTACTTTTCCTTTAAAGACCATTGTTTCTTGCAGAAAAAAATACTCTGGGTCAAAGCAACGCTTTAATGTGTTAAAGAATTTATTTTTCAAATAACACATTCACTTTCTGAACAGAATATTGGGGGGAAAAAAACGTGTAATTCACACTGCAGCGCCTGCAGTATGACACCTGTCTGGATCATTAACATTGGCATCAGCAGCATCTGGCCCCTTTCCCCCCTCCTCTGGATAACCATCTCAATACGTAGCCATAATAATCACATAAGACATCAAACCGAACTCTTTCCTGTAAGTAGAGAAGAACCAGTGTGACCTGACATCTATACTTAGCCTTGAGGGACCTTTAGCTCTGTGCTGGCTGCCTGTTATCTAGTTAGAGACTCAACACTATCCTTTAATAGTGTCATTTACACAGTTGTTCAAATGACAATACATTGACTTTGATGGTGCCAAACAATGATATAATTGGTTTGGGGGGAGCAGTCGTGACTTGTTAAGTAGTTGAAACAACTGCATTAAAGTTGTTAAGCAGCAACTATTGTCATTTTGGAACCTCACCTCGAAAAGTCTCATATACAGCTAATATATTTAAAGCACAGTGAGAAACCATGAGTATAATTAATCTCAAAGTTATCAATTCTCAACCTTGAAACTGGAGTTGGAAAAGCTCCAAGCTACTCAAGTGTTTCTGATGCTCAAACAGCCTTGACTTTATATCATGATAAAAGTCTAACCTGGAACATTAAAGGTGAAAAATGACTAATGACAAAAAATTTGCTATGCATGCTTTAGGACAACTGCAGCGTGAGGAAGGTCGCAGGCTTTTAAAATATGATCATATATGATCAAGCGAGCATGAGGAGATTGGACCTTTGGCTGGAAAAAAAAATCTGTTTTGAGCTCTAATTGAATGTTTCAGTTATTTTTTGTCATCTATGTACAGTAGAAGCTTAAATGTTTTCCTGTTTGTTTCTGTGGTAGGTATGTATAGGTATATGCTGTATATGAATAAGAAAATTTTGCATTTTGTAAGGTATGTTTTTTTTAGCTCTACAAGCGGGTCCCCAGCATATAAGAGCCAAATATCCCTTTTGGGCTCCATTGAGTACTGTTCTCTCTCCCTCAACCATTGACCATGCATGGCATATGTGAAGCAAATCAGTTTTCATTTTGGCTCCACAGAAATGTATCAACAACACACCGGCAGTATGCAGTCAGGTAGCAGGTAAAAGCTACTTGATTCTTCCTTATAAGTGGCTCCAGGAGGTATCGGCCCCTACCGAGGCTTTTATGAAGACAGAGGAGGATTGAGTTTGAAAGATGATAATAGATTCTTCAGAAAACTAATCTATTTCTAGAGAAGAAAGGAGTTTGAATTCTCTTACTTCCCCCCCCCCCAAAAAAAAACACACACAAATACATCCACTCCTGTCCTTTCACCATTCCTCTCAGCAGTAGCATTACAGGTCAATTTTGCAATTGAAATATACCAATTAAATGGATTGCTGACAGCATGGGAGCTATTACACGTAAAGGGAAGCAGATGACTTGAGTTCTTTTCGGTTCCTTTTAGCAGAATGTGTAAGAACATACAGGAGCTTCATATTTGAGAGCTTACTGTAGGCTTTCTACATTTCTCATCTGAAGCACCATCACTTTTGTATAAAAATCTCTGCAAAAAAACATCGATTTATACAAAAAAGGGATTCTGAGGATGGCATAAAAATGACAGGCCTTTTTAATTTGGGCTTGTAGAGGATACTTTCACAGCAGCTGTAAAACCCCACTTAGAAAAAGTACACCCTGTAGTGTTCAGGGTGCATTACAGTGTGATATGCAGAAGCAACTTAATGATTATATACATCTACAGATCATATATATTATATGAAGAAAAAAACAATTAAATTAATACCAAACTTTTACAACAAATGTTGCATTTAGTTTTGACATCAGCTGTTATAAATAAGTCATTATTAATGTTAATGAATGCTGGGTAGCTGATAAAAAATAATTAATATTTGCAAAAGCTGAACCAAAGTTTGTCTTACATGTAAGCCACAGTGTCTTGAAATCTTCACACAAACATTAGTGTTCACTCCTACCGTGTCCTGCACTGTGTGAAAATGGTGCTCCATGACATACTGGAGTTTGTTACGTCCACTCACCCTTTCATTTCAGGAGTAATAAGCTTGAAATCAAGCCTTGAAAGTTTCATGCTGCAAAAAGGCAGCTGTTAGAAGGCCAGGAGCATATGTAAACAAGGTAATATCAGGACCCAGATGGCTCCTGTCAGTCCAAGGCTTCTGGATCTGCCCTCCATTTCTGAATCCTCAGCAGGTGGATAATGAAGATGATGATGATGATGTTTATGATCACCGGTCACATCTGGACTCACTGATGAGAGAGAAGAAACCAACAACCAGGTCAGTAAGGAGGATGCTCATTATCTATATAAGCTTCACTGAGGTGGCATCACTGTTAGCTGCTATGTTAACGTGAAGGCTGATTTATTCCATATTTGTGTTCTTGTCAACAAATTCCACAAAAACAATAAAACCAACCATGTGTCAGTCTCAATACTTCCTGTCTTCACTCCCATGTCTGTGGCAGTCAGCCCAAAGTCCATTCAATCCCACTGAAGATGTAAATCTTCAAAAATGGGTCAGAAATAAATAGTTTCATTTTTAAAGTAGGTTAACAATTTTCCCACACAGCTGAGCATTGTAGTTTTTTACCAAATATTACTTGAAGTGCAGTAAATAATGTGTTTTTGGGGACCATTTTCTGCAGTTAAGTTAATACACATTTGGTGTTTCGATGAGCATGAGCATTAATGGCAGGAGAGCAATGTATGTGGTCATGCTCATTGTAATGAAGGAAGATGCCACCCTGGCTTGTGTTTTAATGTGTTTTTTTAGGAAACAATTGAAGAAGCTGCATCATGCTTGGTTGTGCATAGAACATCTAAAGTTCATTAAAATTCATTGTTGGTTTTGATCTTCTGATGAAATTTGTCTACAGTAGAAAGAAACAGAATTTAAATCAACAGGTGCGATATAACAGTCTTGCCAAAGGGAAACTAATTTTGACTTATTATAAATTCATGATCACAAACTGAATGAAGTAGTATAAAGCTTTCCTCAAATTCAAAGTGCCTCAAAGATTTATGCTGTTAAACACTGTGAACTTACTCGTGCATGTTAGGGTTTGGTGTATTTTCTCATAATTATAAGTCTAGCCATAATGCTTCACACATCTTTCACAGCTGCAATACATTAGTGTTCTTGCTAAACCATTAGAGGAGTTGGTCAATTTTCCACCACCCTATTTATAGTGAGCTGATGCAACTACGGAACACCTTCATCCTCCATCTCATCCCCCTGGAGGTGCGACAAACTGCATCTAGTGTGTAGGTTTTGCATTAGTGTTTGTGCTATGGTGTTAAGGCTGAACACATATACATTATAGGCAATGATATTTAAACATACTGATAACGAATAGATTTTTTTCTTTAGAGTAGATATTCTTTCTTTTGATTTCTGAATGAATTCTGGTTTGTAGAACGCCTAAGATAGCACTTCTGAGATTAAGAGAGCAAAGTCCTTGTTTATGAGTCACACTCAGACTGAGGTGACGTCTGAAGCTGTGCTGTAAATTTTGTGGCAGAATGTACACTTTTTGGCCATATTTTTTTGTAAGGGGGCGGTTGAATCTCAACAGTGTCTCTATGCAGATGATACGCTACTTTATATTACTGTTACATTTAATGACCCTGACTGGTTTTGGTAAAGTACAAAACATGAGTTATGCTATAAAACTTGCAGGTCTATCACATCAAAGCATTTTGAAAGACTACTGTTTTGTGTGTATATTCTGTTTCATCTGCACCACAAGTTTGCTGTTGATGTGATATTGCAGTCTTTTTACATATTTCTCACATTTCCAGATAATCCGGACTGACAATCGGCAACAACCTCAGTTCAGACCAGGCTGTTGGGAGGAATGAATAGGGTTCAAATCTGCCCTCCTTCTATAATGTTATCTAGACCTTACTTTACTCATACAAATTATATTTTCAAATATTTACTTTTCAAAATGCACTTCCTATGGGTAAATACATTTAAAGATTAATACAAGACATACAGTCTAGAGATAACACCCTAAAGTTTTTAAAATAGAACCCTAACCCCCAACCTTCAGATTATATAGTCCAAATCACACCGACATTAAGTAAAACACTCCCAATCGTCTATACCTTTGAAATTACACCTTAACAGCAACAGATATCAATTCAGACAACTGCACCACACCAGCTGTCAACATCCATCTTGTTGTTCTCGTCTCTTTGGAGGCCTTGAGAGTTGAAGGGGCGGGGGACTCAGTGTCCCTTCCTGAGGGAAATAGAGCGTCCTCTTTAGCCCTGCTGGTGTTACCTCAGTGCACCTCAGACTCCATCCTGGTTCATCCCCGCAGGGATGGAGTAAAGCCGGAGCCCAATAGATGACCAGCTGCTCCAGGACATTTGAGTTTCTCACTTAGGCCCAAGGGTCATAAGTCTGTTGTGGACAGGATTAGTCTAACCCAGACCCTTTCAAAGTCTATAAAGGCTCTGTTATCAAACTTTATCTTACTAGCTGAAAAATAAGACCGGCTGCTGCGGCCATTCGTACTCTGTGGACTTCAATTCCACTTTTTATGGTGCAGCAGAAATAGCCTGTAATTCCTCTCCCCATAGCAGGATCCACAACAATTACTTGTTGTGTAATGGCTGAATTTCCTCCCACAGGATCACTGAAATACAATCTAATCTGATATGATTGTATTTTATTGCATCTAATATAATCTAATCTAATCCAATTGTCTTTAATCTAATCTAATCTCAATGTTTACAGATAATTTACAGTTTATGAACTGCCACTTTTTATTTCTGCTTTGCAGATTGTAGCAAATTCAATTGCAGAAATAGAAATATTTCTTACTAAATGCGTCTTCTACATGTAAAGGGCCCATACATGAGCCACCGTTGACGCATCTGAGTGTGGCCTGAAATTAACTGCCTATTGATTCACTGGCAAGCAGTCCCCAGGACAGCTATTTGAAGGTCTACAGCTCACAAATAGTCCGTCTGAGTTTTGTACCCAAGAGCACTGAACTTCAACACCTCAATCAATTCCTCTTACTGAAGCATCAAGGTTTCCAAAGCAGCAACAAGCTGTAGACAGAATGACAGAATATATCTTTCAGATGAATAAATTATGCACCATTGGAACCACTTTCTTATCTTAACTGCAGTGGAAACACCAAGAAATCATAAAGGTAAAATCTCAAACAAAATCACTGATTGTATTTTACAGGTGTATATTATGAAACAGCCACTGATTGTACTATTGTGTGATGTGGATGAGATCTGGTTTAATTTCATTACTAACGTGTATTCTTCATTTTTTAGTGAACTAATGACAGTTTACAGCCCACAAAGCTGAGCACAATGGTCAGAGACCTCCTTCAGAGGAAGAAATCAAGACAGAACAGTCACTTAAACTTGCAGAATTTTGTGTTAGGACACTATTCATATGCACAATGACATAAGGGAAGGTTAAGAATGAAAGCGGAAGATGCAGAACTGGACTGTGCTCCACTTCATTGGGATTAAAGGTTCTGCAGATTTGCTGTGAAAAAAATGATCTTTAAAATCCTGAACTAAATTCTCAAACTAACATGTATAAACTGGAAGACTTTGGCACACACAAACATGATCGCAAATGCAGACATGTTACTTAATATCATCACACCATCATCACTGCTGAATCTTCTGGCTATAAGTGTGCTCTTTTTATGCATGATAATGAAGGTCCAAGCAAAGGAGCACATTACCCCTCTGACATCCTCAATATAACAACCCAACAATGCACATACATTTCTTCTGTAACTGAACTGTCTCAGGCCAGTGCAAATTTATTCCACCTTTAATGGTCTATCCCTTTTTTTAACCCAAAGACAAATGATTTGGGGGAAATTGTGTGGAAAGTGCTGCAGTAATGACATGTTTTAGTCAACTCTCAGCAGAGACATTAGCGTGGCTGAAAAGGTGCTTGGTCTGAAAAGAGACATAGGTCAGATAGAGAGGCTTACAACTGAAGTGAAATCAATAGAAGCTGATTCCTGAGGACTTGGACCAACAATGATCAATACCACACTAAGTGCACCAGGAAAAAAAAACCCCACTGCCAAACAACTGCAGCAATGGAAAGGGTCTGTTGTGTGATTATAAGAGGGTCAGCATTCAGAGCGTTATGTCCACACCTTCATCTGGTCTGTTTGAGTGACAGGGTTATTATAAACACCTCAAGTCAAACTTCATTACACTACACTATTACTGAAAAAAAGTTCCCGTCTGAAATCAAACTGTGCAGAGGGTGGCATAAAGGGTGTTCAGTTTGAGCTGCTCTCTGGGTATATGGCCAGTGTGTTAGTGTCAGGGGCGTTAGCAAGTATGAAACGTAGAACCACGTTTACAGATTGCAAAGATTTCTCTCTTTGAGAAGGGTAATTATATTAATATATTTATTTTGCAGACCACGCTAACAATATCATCAGACAATGTCAAATATATCAACTGTGTAACAGTCTATTTGCAGGATAGGCGAAACACAGCAGACAGCTTCCACTCATCAAAAATGCAACAGAGTCCTTACATGGACATGAAAATTTCAACATCTTACTCTAGATCTGAAATCATTTCACTGGCTCCCAATGTAATACCGAATCACCTTAAAAAATCCTTGCTAATAGACAATGAGTCACTCAATGATTAGACACCAAAGTAGACATCTATATTGCTCACTGATTATAACTTGATCAGGCCTCTCGGGTCATCAGGTGGAAATCTTCTATATGTAGACAGAGTTAGATTCAGGTCTGGAGAGGGTGCATTCAGCTACTTCACTGCCTGCTGACTTAAGGTCCATCACAACTCTGTCCACATTTAGATGCACTTTAAACTTTCCTTTTCTTGCAGGCTAAGGGTTAATTACTGTGTGCTTATGTTTTCTGTTATCTGGTGATTGTTAGTTTCTTACTAGAAAAAAATCTACTTAAATCGAACATTTTTTAAATCTCTCCAGTCCTAACATCCATTAAAAAGGATTCCCTCTAAACACAAAGTGAATTGTATATAAACTAAAAGTGTTCCTGCAGAGAGAAGGTTCCTGCTGCTGCAGGATCGAATCTAAACACAGCAGTAAGGTCTCCTTGGGGAGGACAGGGTCACAAGGTTTAGGGCACATTTATGATCGGCTGCTCAGAACTTGTTTAAAAAAATTTGCATCATTAAATTCATTGTTTGGCAAATGGTTTGACTGGATGATTCTAGTCAGCTGAGCATTGATATAGTGCATGAATGAGACTGCTGAATTAGAGACAGATTGCATTGCCCTTGCTGAACTAATGCAAAGCTCCAACAATGCATCTAAAAACACTGGAGGCTTTGGTGATTTTCATGTTTTTGGATCAGATGAGAGAAATAATTGTTACTCTGATCCTATAAAACTAGTCTTGTCATCAAGATGTCACCATGATGTTGACATTTTGGCTGTACAAGATTTTAAAGAAAAAAGTTAAAGATATTTTCGTCTTTGTTTGACAGCACAACAGAATAGAGAAACAAAAAACTTGACCTACAGGTTATTCCAATACTGGAGATGTAACTGATGATGCTATCAAAGCAGTGAAGTATGGAAAAAACACAATATGTACCTCTGACAAAGGGGGATTTATGGAGTCTTACAAACTGCAAATAGTGAGGTTTATTACCAGAATTTTAATGCTGTACTTATGCAAGTGAACTTCAATTACTTCCACCTCTATTTATTTGGCAGATAGATTTGTAACCTTTGACAGGATTGCTCCCATTTGTCATCAGTCAGTCTCAGCATCTGAATAAAAATAAAAATATCAGACAGTGTGACTTTATGTGAAGAGCTTTCCTTTGGGATTATTTTTGTGTTTTCAGAGCTAAACAATCACTTTGTCAAAGAGCTGGGACCCTTCAGCTGGTTGTTGATTCCCGCCTGGGGTAGGAGCTTCACCACCATTTAACCACATTGATTTCTGTGTTATTTGACAGCGTTATTAGACTGCCTGCCACTGCAACCTGAGATGCGAACCTTTGAGAAGTCTTAGAAATCTTCTTTTCAGTCTGCTGTGAACAATAAAGTTAGAGGGATTACACTGACATTATAGCACAAAGAAGTGAGAGCAAAAAAAGGGAAAAATGTGATTCAGTTTTCTAACCCCTCTTTTCTACATGCTTTAATATAGTTTAATGTAAGAGGCTGAGTAAAAAATATCCCACTATCAAGACTCTGAGGATTTTTTAGTACGTTTTAATCCTAAATAAGAACCCAACATTGTTGCTATGATGGATGACAGATTTTGTTTGAAGGGAAAGTTCTCGTAGTAGTACTGAAATAAACCTGGAGATCCCACTGTAATCTATCTATAGGAGTGTAAAAATGTCTCTGTGTGTCATCGCACATTGTGTGTACAAGTACCTGTGTCGTGAATGTTTGTTTCCCAGAAGCCTCCTTACACCTCCTGTCTAACCCTCCACAGTGTTAAAGTGTGGCATTACACAATTGCCAGATCTTATGTGGTGGTTTGGTCTCATGCAAAATAAATACATGTAAAAAATCAAGGTGTTAGCAACGGCTGTTTATCTTCTGCCTTTTAGTACAAAACACATAATCGCTGAAAATGGGAAGAAAGCTTGAATGCCACAGTCTGGGAATCTATTCACTTTTGGAGTGAAACACAAAAGACAGTGGGGGGGAACCACTTGCAGGTAGTTGATAAATCATGCCCCAAAACAAAAATATTTCTTCTACAAGCAGCTGCTGTTCATAATGATGCTAACAGATCTGGTGTGGCTGGGGAATTCGTCTCTATCTTGTGTGTTGTTATGCTATTGACAAGTTATTCTTAAAGAAATGAAACAGAATGTGTTATAAAAGAAATTATTTTCTTGTGTGTACCAGTGGTATATTAATAGTGTATATGACTTGTGGTCAGACTTCTTTTTTTTTTTTTTTTTTTTTATCAAAAGGTCTACCTATAAATTTTCAATATGGTCAGAGGTCTGGAAAAGTGCCAGGAAATGCAGAAACAAATGAAAGCCAAGAAGTTGTGGAAACTGTGGAGACTTGTAACATTCAGCAGCCCATCATATACTAACATACATTCAAACACCAGGCTGCCTTGAACCTGAACTCAAAAAAGTGACTGCCAGATGGAGCCACTAATTGAAGTGTTTGACACAAGCAGCTGCGATAACGTTTCTCAAGGTTTATTTAATCTTCTCTCATTGATATAAATGGCTTGGACACAATATTAGAAACACCTAGAGGTAAAACGCAAGATGACAGCACCAAAAAAATACTGCCTCAAATATGACTATGAGTTGAATCAACAACCTTAACTAAAACTAAACATCAGATGGAACATTTAGGCCAGATTAAGTGCATAAGCGGTCACTAATGAGTTTTTGCTGCCATGTTTAATTTCACATTCATTCAACATTCAAACACAAAAAAATATATTCTCACATGACAAAAATCAGTTGCACACAGCCTGACCCAGATTACCTGCCCCAGTAAACTTTTTGTCCAACTTGACGATTCATTTCAACCAGTGAAAGCACCCACGGTATGGCTGCCACCGGGTATATATTTTAAAATTACATCATATGGATGAACTCCTCTCACAACACTGCAAATAAAAACAATACCATAGCAATATTGTTACGTATTCTTGCAGTTCTATGGCACAATATTCAAACTTCTTTAGTAGCTATGGTATGAATGTGGTTAACTAAATACTATATACTAACTTATATTTACACGACCTTAAACCTTTTCTCAACTGATCCCTTTTTTAATAACACCCTTTATCTCTGTATTTATCTTTAGATTTGCCTCACTCATTTGAATACAAGTTTACAGGTGTGTTAATACGTCTATCACTGGTAGTATTTCTCTTGCATTTAACTCGGCCTTCTTGTGGAAAGTCTGGTACATGTAGCGTTTAGGTGTCTGCCTGACATAAACTCCACAGTGCTGTCGTCCTCTTTGGTGTCTCCATTAATCTTCTCAGTATGAAAAAAGGAGGCCTATTTCTGGAACCATTCTCTATCATTTGCCAAAAAATAGAAAAATGTCTATGTCAACACAGATGCTTCTGTCCCCTATCCTGTCCATCAAACCAGACAGCATAAGACGGGCGGAGGCAGTCGTCATGTCTGCGATGAAGATGTTTATGTCTTGTTTTAGCTGCCTGTGCGGTTGCAGATTTCTCCCAAAGAAGTGCTACATCATCTGCAGAACCCCCTATCTGTGCCACACGCTACTGCTTCAAAAGGCCACAATGGCTCTGCTAGAAACTGTCCACTTTACGAGCCTGTAGGCGATGATAAAGAAGACCTTGCGGAAAGAATATGTTCATTTTCAGTCACGCACTTCACTGCCCCTGCATACTCAAGCTGCACGCAGATAAGCTCCTTTAAAAAGAATTTTAATGATCAGTGTATGACAATCTATGTATGGCATACAGAGCTCGAAAGGCACAGTAAATTAAAAGTGTAAATTAAAAGACACGTGGATATTTCTGAGCCAGTTGTTTTCCCCCCCGAAATTGTTTTGTTTACACAAGAATGAGATCATCTGAGGAAAGAAGCTAAATGAAGAGAAACCACCTGAGACCCTCTTGGAGAGAAGGCTGAGTGCTCCCATTCTCAAACAGAACAATTGAATATAGCTCTGCGCTGGAGACGGCATCCCCTTTCAATTAGACTCAGACGCCCAGAGAAAACAGAATAAATTAACTCTTTATCCACAAAAATAATATCATTTTGCAGTATTTCATTCGTTTACGTCGTCTGCACAATTACATGGTTTAATGAATAGCCAGTTTACCATGATTGATCCACTGTGAATCTTCCTCTTTCTTAGTGTTGACATAATCAAGGAATGTCACGTCTGAATTTTTGAGCTGTCACATATGTTTACTGTGTAGCTTTGCTCGAGAAGGAGGCAGTATTGGTGTGAAACACCTGAATCTGGAGTGGATTCATTAACCAGAATCAAATCTGAACCAGTTATACTTACAATACACTCAGTAATCTCCAGCAACAGAAAAAAACACAAAATCTCAGTCACACAAATGCGTACATATATACAGCCTTAATATTTGTGGATAAGGCCACGACTACAACATGGCTTGCAGGACAGCAAATATCACTTAAATTCAGACTTAAATAACATTACATTTGATGGATTGTCAAGGAATTATGTAAGTAGACCAAACCCTTATTGGTTTAGTGATTCTATGACTTAAGTTTGAGTCACTTTTTATGACTAGAACTAATGTCATTACAATCAGACCAGCTGTTCTAAATGTTCAGTGCTAATCAGTAAATGTTAGCATGCTAACACACTTAACTGAGATGGTGAACATGGTAAACATGTTAATGTGAGTATGTTGGTATGCTAGTATTAGCTTTTACCTCATCTTTATTCATAGTTCTATATATATTACACATTATATACATTACACATACATATTTGCACTGTACTTTGTGCTGCAGTTGCACCACAGTATCTGTCTGTATGAAGTTTTATTTCTTCTTGAAGCACCGCTGTGTAGTACAGCCTCACAGAGCCATCGCCATGAACTCTTGGTCTTGTTTGTTGTTATCAACAAATATCATGAAGAGACCAAACCAACAATCTTAAGGCTCTGTACTTTCAGATTTTTTCTTTTGTGTCTGTATCACAAAAAGAACAGAGACTGTGTTCAAAACAAGTGACGAATATGTTCACAAAAAAAAAACATCCCAGAACAGCTGGACAGTGTAGATTTTAGCAGACATTATGCTTGTTGTACACTACTTTCAATGGCTTATTAGTTCACACTGGGGGAACTTATCGCTACAGGTCTGCGTATGTTTGTGGATCAGCGTGGCGCAATTTTGCATTTCAGAAGGAAACTGAAGGCACATCAAATTTTGGCTACACATGCAGCACTTTGTAGGTTTTTGTTTTCAATAAACAAAATATCACCAAGCTGATCATTTAAAGCAGATACATATACTGTTATTAACAACATCATCTCAAAAATATGAAGAGGTCAGAAAGTGTGCATTTCGTCTCATAACCAGCAGCTCAGGCACGACGCCGTCCAGAGACAGCTGAACTCTCTGACGGTTAAATCTATTGCATTTCTTATATCTGCTGCTGCATTTTGTGGCTGTCGTCAAGCAATGTTTTCCAACTCAGTTAAGTGGCTACTTTGGATTAAATAGATAAAACATTAGAGTAATTGAATTAAGAATAAATCAGTGAGGCAAAGTAAGATGATTAGCAGATGTCTGTGCAGTGTGGTTTTAAATAACTGAAATAGAGACACAAGTGTGCTCTCCTGCGATAAACATTGTCTGACAATCCCTTAATAGTCCTATCACCTTGAATCGGGTCAACCTGCCTTTTGTCTGATTTAATTTACCTCCTGTACTTAAAGCTAAATTATTTCAAATGTCTGGTCTGACCCCCCCAATAAAACCAGCATCCATCCTGTTTGTGCAGTTATAGAGAAAAGCAGGATCAATGGAATCTAATTTAAGGCAGAAGCATTATTTTAAAACACAGAGTGCGGTGCATCTCTGCATGGAGCCAGCAGGATGATTAAGTGCCTTGGTTATATCCTGTACAGCTCGGCTGCACATGCCACAGTGAGAGTGTTCATGTCCTGGATCCCATCACCCCAGCCTCTATTACATCCTCAGAGTAGTCAATACTGGGCTCTGACCGCCAGTCAGTCACTCTCAGGTTGCACACACAGGCAGAATACAAATCAGCCTGGAAAACTCAAAAGCTCTGCATCCGCTCAGTGTCCACACCTTTTCTTAGCAGCCTTCTCTTCGGATAAACCTGTTCCTAGAAATTTGCTGCGTCATAGAGGAAACTAAATTTACAATGTATATAAAATCTTCAGGACACCAGTGGTGTTCAAGCATATTGCTGCAATTCACTGAGAGGCCTCACCTTAATATTTCTACTCTAATCTAAACAAACAGCTGATAAAAAAACAGGTAATGGAAATAAAAAACCTGAGCTTTGAGCTGTTATCAACAACTGGAAATGGAAATGTAGATCTTAAGGCTAAAACTTTCAAAATGAGTCCCAAGATTCAACCTGCACAAAAAAGTTACAAAAACAAACAGTAATGTGCTGGTAGGTAGTGTGTTTTGATAGTTAGCATCTTTGGCACTCAGTATGAGGAAAAAATTATTCAAATGAATATGTATACTTTGTCAGTTACTGTGATGATGGTGGCCAAAAACTTGAACCCATTAACGTCATTTTAAACGAACGTGTGGGTCACGACCTCTCTCACCACACAATTATTATTTATTAGAGCACCTATGAGTATAAAGACATTAACAAGCGTAAACAGGGTGTGAACAATAAAAACAAATCAGAGATCGTGAAATATAAAGCATGTGCTATGGTGGATTATGGGATCTAGAAGGCAAACTGAAAAGTAAGGTGCTGAATTGCCGAACACATGGTGTAGAATTGGAAAAAGTTTTAGGCTAGATACAAAACTTGTAATGCATCAGACATTACTGCATAAGTAACGCAGAGCACAGTTAATGTCAATGTTATTAATTGCAACAACTTTAATAAGCAATTTATTGTTTTTGTCAATTATGCCATGTGGAGGAACAGGGCACACGAGAAGATGGACCCAACTGCAGAGACACACAAGGAGCAAAGACAGTTCAGCAGTTTATTGAAAGGGTCAGGCCTACAGTTAGTCAAGGAAGGCAGGGTCCCATGAGGGACTTGTACACATCCTACCTGCCCATGATTTGCCCATGATTTGCTGCCTCTCATTGCCATTTCCAAGAGTAAAGTAAATATCTTTGGATTTAAAACTGATCATTGAATAAATCACACATAAATAATTTCACTCTTTTCAGCTGTTTTGTAAACAAAATGTCTGATCGATAATGAAAATAGTTTAGAAGTTCGGGATGCACTACTGATGCACTACAGTTGGTGGTAATATAATCTGTTTTTATTGTTGCCTAAATCTAGATAAGAATAATCCAGCTGGCAAAAGTAAAAAAAGAAAAAAGAAAACCTTCATTTCTCATGCTCATTCCTGGCGAGTGATAAAACACAGGCTCAAAACAACCCTGTTAATATTGTATCAGATAGAGTCAGAGAGTGTTAACAAAAGGAAGGGATGTGTTCAATTTTTTATGTGTGGTTCCTTTTTCCACAGAGGAAAACAAAACATACGGGCCTGATCAAATTGACATGCACTGGTAAAGGTCTCTGCAAACCTGCCCTTCTCTGTCTCCTTCCCTTTCTTTAGCAGCAGCAGCTCATATCCTCCGAGTTAACTCTCACTGAAACCAGCTTCACGCAGCAGCAAACCAACAACCTCTTTCACCCCATAAACCAGACAAGCTCATCGAGCTGTTTTATCTCTGTGTTCAAAGAGACACCTAATAATGAATGGCAGAATTAAAGGCCCAGAAAAACTATTCTCACAGTCACCTTTTTCTAAGCGAGTCCCACATGAACACTACATTTTCTGTTAAAGTTACAACAAATATGATTATTTTGCATCACATATCTTATGTTATTTTATTTTGTTTGGTGTTAGCCTGAGTGGTGTGAGGAGGGCGGGGCTAAGTTGGGAAAAAAGGGGATGTCATGCATTTCTGTGCATCAATTAGGATTTTGCACCATAAGCATAAAGAAGTGATCATTTTTGTGGTTGCTCGTGTTAGCTGAGTCTTTGCTAGTTCAACTCTTGATTTAAAAAAAAAAAAAAGTTTATTCCTGCATTTTAATTCCAGTTGTTCCCCAGTTGGTTTTGGTTTTATAATGCTTAAAAAAAACATTTCTTGCGTGATCAGAAATGTCTTCTGCAATTATCAATCAAATCTGACAGCTGTTTGAGATGTGGGCATGTTTTTTGGCAAGTGTATAATTTCCCAGCTGGCTGCATTTCTGGTAACTGTTGACTGTGAATGAGAATCAGAGGAACGTATCGCACTCTGTTCCTGCCTCACAGCGTTGGTGTACAGGTTAGATGCTGAGCTCAGCATGACGTTAACCGCACCAGCAACCAATTGCAGCGCACCTTTGTAGATTGTCCATATACAAGCATGCACAAACAGTCAGCCAATAGTTAATTAAAAGAAGGAGGAGATTGCTAAGCCGAGCGGCTCACCGTCAGTTCGACAGGTTGTAATGAAACACCTCGATCAAGAATTATTTCAGTTTGATTAATCAGCTCGTCAGCTTCAAAAATAATGAGATTTTTTTTAAAAATTACACCTCAAAGGTGGCTGTGTTTAAACCAGTACAGAGATGATCTGTTAATGAGCATGACCGCATCAAAACCAGATATTACCCTGTTCAAAAAACACAATTTGCATAATAAGGTTTTTGAATTTGCACTGTTCCCTCTCTTATTAACCTTCCATTAACCTTTAGATAAACATAGGCAGCTCTGAGCATTATTCCCTGGGATCACACACCAAAAGGTTTGGCCCAAATTCATCAGGCCAGCTGTGGAATTGCTTATGGGTGATTAGGCCACTGATAGCTGCTCGCCTCACTGAAGATGAAGATCTTGTAGAAGCTGCTCAGGAGCAAGGGGATTACCAAACAGCTAGAGCTTTTTTTGGACTCTGCATGTCCTTGTCCTCATAGGTAATTTGAGGGATTCATTGATGATTGATAAATCAATTCAAGAGGAAACACCAACAGTGAACGCTTTGAAAGCTGTGCTTTCCAAAGTGAAGCCTCTATGTTATTTCGTCTAAAATGTATTTGGTGGAATTAGGTTTCAGTTTTTGCTTGAATAAAAAAAAGGATTTTTGACCTCATTTGTCTTCTGATATAACAGTACTCTTAGACCTGTTTCACCAGTATTTATGTTGTGTATTCAAGAATAAAGACACATACTTTCCAAGCTTAAAGAAAAGTAAAAAATACACAGAGGTGCCTGCTGAATACCCAGAAACTATTCACATTGTTTAGATTACTGATTACTTGTTTTAGTGAATTTATTGTGGCAGCATTGACACAATATTTAAGCTTTCAGTAGATAAAAAGTTAAGTAATTCTGATGCATTAGAGACACTACTGACCACAGCAATACCTTGCTGGCACTATACCAAAACTGTGACAAATAACGTTTATAAAAATGATTCACTAAACTGTTAAGCTGTCACCCCTTTGGTAAAGGTTGAGTAAGGTTGAGCCCATGAAAGTTGAAGTGTTTGATTTGGTTGCCTCACTTCGGAAACGTGCAGCTATGAACTATAACTTCTGATCTTTTAAAAAACACTGAACTATGATGTCTGTCCCCCCAAAACAATATGGCCTTGACAGTCCTCCTCTCACCTACTCTCACACGTTTCAATACTGTCCTGCAACAGGGCAACACTCGCAACTGCCACAAGATTTCTTTTCTGTTTCATAATGTTTAGTACCAATTTGAGCCTGTCTCATCCACTGTTTAATCACATAGACATGTCTGTAACAGGCTCACTGCCTCCCACTATGACCAGAGAGTGGAAAACAGTTGTTGTGTGAACTGCCT
Organism: Datnioides undecimradiatus; assembly: GCA_008933995.1. Classification (NCBI taxonomy): domain Eukaryota; kingdom Metazoa; phylum Chordata; class Actinopteri; order Lobotiformes; family Datnioididae; genus Datnioides; species Datnioides undecimradiatus. The sequence continues at coordinate 1,687,965 of WARS01000031.1, read as the reverse complement.
GACGGTGGTGCAGTTTTTTAAAAGTTGAGATTCATGCTTCATCTGAAGTGTTTCCACAGAGTATTTTTTAAAGGATCAGTGATAAGCTAACTTGTTGGTTTGGCTGCCTGTGGGGGAGTCTCATGTACAACTAAACTGCTAATGAGTGAACCTGCAAAAGAAAGGGACACGCAAGGTGTTTGATAATAAAGCCTGCTAAAAAGAAAGTAATCAAATGAATAATTAAAGAAGAGAAGAGGACATGTTGGTCCCATGTGTGTTTCTTTTTATAGAGTAACAAATTTCACGCTTGATAGAACAGATGTGTGCGTCTTTAAGCTACTATTATGGCAATTATATGCAAATCCTACAGCTTTGAATACAAATAAGTATTTACTTGAATTGCGTTTCTTGTCGTGGCACATATGAATAACCACCCTTGCAACATCATAATCCTGCGAACACTTCATCACTAAGTACATACACAACTGACGTGGAGTGTTTACAGGGTCAGGACTTTCAGCATAAGACACTGTGTAGCTGCCGTGAATGAAATGGTAAGACTGAAGGTTTTTTAACATTTGTTATGGTCGTTGATAGAGCTGAACACTCAGACAGACTTTGTATGGCTTTTACTTGACTGAATTTAAAAAATAGATCCTTTGGTTACAGATCATTTCTACGTTAAAGCTTTACTGACCTCGAAGGCTAAATATAAAAAAATGCCAGCAGAACTGTCTAGACTAAAATCATCACTAAACCTTGAAGTCCTGTATCTCTAGTTAATGCATTACAATGCCTGAGGATGAGATGCTTATATAAGCCTGAGAGGTTCAATCTGCACTACCGAGGTCTTGAACAACAGTGCAGAATGATCTTCTTGAGCTACCTGCCAAGTAAGAGACCAAAGCAATACAGCGTCTTAAACAATTACCAAGTTTTATTATAGATACACATTTCAAACTAGCGTCAATGATTCAGTTATCAAAACAAAACCCTGAAAATCAGATTACTTTATCTAGACAATATGAGATGTCTGTAATCTATTTGTATAGAGATCGATCACTCTACTTGTGACAAGCTGGTGTTTAAAGACACTCTCCACTGACTGCAGCTCATATGAGGAGGTTGTTCAAAATGTGGTCCAATTGATTGGTGTCTTATTAAGAAAGAATTTGCAGGTGCTTTCAACATTACTGTAAAACAATCAAACAATCAATCCAACAATCAATTGAATTCAGAGTAAGCACAATTTCTGGGGGGGGGGGGGTTAAGACTGGTTGGACCAATTGTGTAGCCCATTATGCTGTTAATTGAGCAAAATATGGACTCAGGTTCAGACATAGATGCTGTGTCAGAGGTATGGTCATTTTGGGGGGTGTAGCGTACAGTCTTGTTGAGCTATTTTATTTATTTATTTTTTAATAATTATATTAGTTTTTAGTTTTACCTACTTAGTGTGTCCCAGTACAAAACATTAGCTACTGGCAACTGATTGTTTGTTATTTACTGACTTCAAGGAGGAGGAGGATTGTGTTCGTGTGTGTTTGTGTGACCCAGAGGACTCTGGTCTATTGGTTCAACCTATTCCTCCAGTTCAGTCAGGCTTCCCTGCGGTTGATTAACTTTGTGATCCATTAAGTGGCTTCATCCCCTCAGCAGGGAGAAAGTGCCCTCCACCCTACCCTCCAAGGATTAGGGGAATCCCTAAGACATCATCAAAGGGACTCCAAGGTGAACAGTGCTGGTGACTTTATTTCAAGTGTATGACTAAGAGTATGCTCGAACCCAAGGCTGGTCAAAGGTATGTGTGTCATGTTTGAGTACTGAGGTTAAAAGAACAAGATTATATGTCAGTCCTATGCCTTTCACATATTAGTATAGAAGCATATTTATAAAGCTCCGTTAAGAAAACTAATTTGGGATTTTCAATGCACTACAACATGTAATCAAAATGTTCTGCAATGGTTTCTGTTGTTCCTGAACACGAAAAGGTTGCAGGTGAGAGTAACAACTGGCAATCAGTATTTTGCATTACATCATGCAATCATCAATAGCACAGGCATTACAACCCTTCTCATGAACATCTGCAAAAGTGCATTTGTGCTCCTAATCATGGCCACCATAGATCTAAAATAAGAGCAGAGAGCAAACCGGTGTGCACCATCGGTTCATACCCCAGAGTCACACTGTCAACACCAAGTTCTGCAGCACTGTTCTGAGGCGTCTGGGTGAGGATGTTCAGCGCAGACAACTTGAACTGTTGCATGATGGCACTTACATGTGCCAGAAATAGAAAGAGCAATCTTGTATCACTGCACAAAGTGACTGTTTAACAGGAGATGACAGCCAAATTTTAATCAGGTTCATCTTTTGCTTGTCAACACTTTCAAATAGTTTTTGATACAGTGACAAATGTATCCTGATTTTCGTTTCATGTATTGCCTACAGCATGCTTACTTTAACCATAAAAGACAATAACAACTGTTTTACATGCTTGAGGGCATTAACTGCAAATATACAGTACTTGACATGGAGTGCTTACAAGGTAAATGATTCAGTTGGTCCACTATAAAAATTGGCATACAAAAACTTTCTTGATACAATCCATCACAGTGTTTATTTGTTGGCTTTATCTTATATCTTTTCAAGGAGCTTGGGAATCAGCACATAAAGTGCATTGCATTTATGAGCTGTTCTCAGACAATCAGACCCAGACAAACAATAAGCCCACATGGGTAGTCTGAGAAGAAAAACATACATTTGGTATGGGTTTTGGGTTGTTTTTTGTTTTTTTTGCATTACAAAGGTTGCTGTGTGACAGCCAAAAAATTACCCTTGCTTGAGCATTCTGCTGGAAAACCGCAGACATTTTCACATGCATTTTTAAAAAGGAAAAAAAAAAGTGAAAATGCTTTTCTTTTTCATTCTTCAAAATCCTTATTTATATAAACAACTAATTTCTGCTGTGATGAACAAATAAGGTTCCAACAGGATAACATCAGTACAGAGAAATATACATTTATTCAAATCTCCGGTAAAAGATGACTGCATATGAGCGCTACAGACTAGGGATGGGATTTTAGTAACAGAGGTGTTCTGGTTTCCGTTTGTAGTCCTAGTAGTATTGACCAATGACGTTTGAGCTGTCTTTGCTTACATGCGGGTAAACAGTCAGCGTGGCGAGCTGAAGGGCCAAATTACAATCTTGGAATCCATCTGCTGTTTTCTGATAACAATTTAGCTTCTAAATACCGTCCCTTAAAATGTATCTACATTCATACGCAGATAAACAAATGAAATTCCCAAGCTGCTAATCAGACAGTTAACAATAATCATTGTACAGAAGAGAAAGTCTTGGCCTGGATATCCGGATATCTGCTGGCTACATTGGGAGCTCCAAACATTGGCTCTTGCCCCCTTCTGGCTTCCAAGATTCCATATATACAGCAATTAAGTGTAATTACTCTGATTTGATTATGTTCTTAATCCAGGCACTCCTACAAGAAAACATACATAAGTTTTCACAGGCGACACAAGCCCAATATAACATTAAATCTTACATCTGTAACCATCGCAAAAAAATATAGAAAACCTAGGGCCAAATGAGCCACAGGAGAGTATGCATCTATTCTATGTTCAGTTGAAAATAGTATATCAAATAGTATATCAAATTATTTTCCCAAAATAAAGATGCAATCTACTAACTACTAATCACCTTCAATAGTTTCTCATATTACGTACAAGAAAATTGTACACTATTCAGGTTTTATTCCAACCCTGAAGTTTTTCTTGTGCACTCCCAGTAGATATGGAGTCAGTTCATAGTGTTAAGACCATGGTGCCTGAACCAAGCAGTGCTATGAATTATATGAAGCTGCAAGGCCACAACTTTCATTTTAACTTTTCCTCAACAAGCCCAGACAAGGTGTGAATGTGGCATGAAATGAGGTACGGAAGCAGGGCCAATTGATATTTAATTAATGCTAGGCCTGACTGGAGGGCCCAGGCTCATCTGCTGCATGTCTCATCCAATATGCATGATTTACAAGCGGGCTTCTTGCCACAGCAAACTTTCCACGCAATAAGGAGCATCAATGTGAAGTGGTGTACACAGCCAGCACACAGCGGAAGCGGGCATTCTGCAGCAACACTCTGTAAATCTTGACAAACACTGCGTGAACTGTGCCAACATGCAGTGTATTTTATGCATAAGATCAAACACATCTGAGAGCGTTAAATACAATGAAATGTCAAAGGAACTCAGAGTATTTAAACTTTGTTTTGTTCGATCCTTCTATACCAGGATGCAGATTTGTGTTAAAAGGCCTTTGTAATTTCATTTGAAATATTTATGAGCAAAGCAAAGTATAAACACCTTTGCTGTTTTGGGAAGCACTGAGTTGCAGAGGACACCTTTTCTTTTTTAAACCCTCTTGTTTTATTAATGAATATGCTCTATAAAGATGAATCTGGTGGTGCCTGAGCTAAAATAAGATTTTACAGATTCCCTGTTTGCAGGATGGTATGTTTAAACTGTTTGACAATTCATAGTAACTCAACTGCAGTTATTATTATGGGCTGAGCAGACTGCACCAGGACACTGATCGCTGTCTTTTTTCCTCAATATCTGGAGAATGTTTTTAAAGTAATGTTCACACAAAGCAATGTGTCGCACAAACTAAAGATTAATTTCCTGTAATGAATGTCAGATAAGACTGAACTTATGATCAACTATAACAGTCTCGATAGAGGGATAGAGAAGATAGATGGAATGGATATGTTTAACAGTATTCATCAAAACCACTGATAATGTCTTACCAGATAAAATGCTCTTAATGATTTTACATTTGTAAGATTTCCCAACTTGTGGACATTTGTGTCTGAGCTTTATTGTGTAATTATGACTTTTTTTTATTGAAATAGTTTTTTTGGTCATATTGGGCTATTGGGGGTTGGCAGGGGACATTAATATCAAAGTGAAGTTGAACTTATAGCAAATGTTCATGAGCCCGCTGATAATCAGTCTACCACATATTGGTGGTTAATGATGGCATGCATGTTTTAAACACTGTGGGAAGATGACGCCTGGATGCTAGATGTGTTGTTTAATGTCAGCTTGAGCAGTGGATTTAAGCAGAAATGTGGCATATTTTTATGGATTTTAATTACAATGTTTATATTCAAGACAGTGTGGGTTCTGCGTTTGACTTGGCTACAGGACCAGTTCCCATCTTTGTAAAAATAGCTGAAGCTAAAAACCTTGGTGGCAAAGTCCTGGATCCTAAATATTGCATGCATATACTAAATAACTTACTTAATACATTTATCTATACATGGGATTTTTTTTTAATTAAAATAATGAAAAAACATTGATACCGAATGTTGCAAAAACATATTTCAACTACTTTTTCCTTTTCAATCAGAAAACACCACAGTACAGAAGATAAAGATGCTCTAATTTCTGTTTTACTGTGACTTTGCCTTGGTTAAATACTGAAAAATGCGATGTTGACTTAAACTATGAAGAGGGGTGTGTTGACTATTTTTACTTTTTTTTTACCTAAACCGTAGTCTAAGCGTTACTATAACCAAGTAGCAGCCTAAACATAACATGTGGGACATGGGATGTGGAAACTGGTCTCCAGTGTGTTTTTGTTCACCCAACCGTCTCCCAATACCGTCTGTGCAGTATCTGGATGTCACACTTCATGTATTAGAAAAAAAAAAACAATTATGTCCCCAAGGGCATTTGGAAAAGCTTATTAGGAGTGTAGAAATAAATTCTTGAGAAGACAGAGTATTAAAATATATGCTTAAGTTCAGCTAATGTGGAGCCAGTGATATATCCTGTACGAATTAATGCTGCTGTAGGTAGTGTGGGTTAGGTAGATGGGGGGATTGGAGCAGTAAATTATATAATCCCATAGTGTAACGTATACAAGAAATTTAGAAGTCAAAAACTTAATTAGCATTTAGGCTTTCATCTTTAAAGGGAGTTTAGGGCAGTGCATTCCTTCGCAGGCTGCAGTCCTGTATGAATCCAGCAGGAAGAGGCAACAGGACATCATTTTTCCTGCCTGGACCAGCTGTCAGCCCCCCAACATTGCCCACGTTACATTAAATAAATGCCTGGCTTTTCTCAGGAGCCCACAGCAGCGTTATTAAACTGCCTACCTGTGTTACGATGATAGATCTCCTCCAAACTGTGGACCCCCAGCAAGCCCAGGTTACCCATAAATGCAGAACATAAAGAGATTGCTTGTGCAGACAAGCGATGTAAGTGGTAAAATCAGGCTGCACACAGCTGAACGGGTCTCTATTTGGGCAGAAGGCAACTGGAAGGTGAAGAATGGGTACATTTGACTTTGATAGGAACATAGCAACAATTAAAAGAACAAAATAATAAATCCTGATGATAATGGTATATGTATATGATGCTTTAAAGCTTTAAAAGTGGAAATTAAATAAAATTTAAATACTAACCCCAAAAGTTCAAAACACGTTTTTAAACATGTTAAATTTATCACGACAAAGTTGTTGATATTATTGACTGTTTCACATAAGTCTGAGAGTCCTTGCATGTCAAATAAAGTAGTATTCAAAATCAGAATCCTCAAGATTTTATCAACAAAACCATTTTTACACTATTTATGCTCTGCGACGTTCAGCAATGACATGTCATTTACAGCGGTGGAGTCCGCCACGTCCCACAAAAAATTATGCATTATGTAATCCAGGTTTTAATTTTCTCTCACTGCTATTAGTCTCACTGATCCCTGTTAGAACCATGTTACTGCTAATGCCCACCAACATTTTCTTCTGCTGCTACGTCTTGCTCAAAGTAGTGAACCAAAAACAAGAAAAGTCACAGGAAATTCAAACTATTTTTGTCACAGACAACAATAACATAATGACACAATCTTTATCAAACATGCCTCTCCAAAACAAGAAAGTCATTTTCTGTTTTTTAGAAACCTTCTTTCCGCAATTCTTGTTACCATAAGTAACCATGAATCAACCAAGACTGAAATCTCAAGGATTATAACATCAATCAAATTTCCACACATTAGCTTGCACAAAGAAAACTTGCATCAGAAAACCAGCACAGGCACACTGGTCTCTGGATGTATAATGAAGCTCTTGTGCATGGTCTGCTCCACGCAAAGAGGGTGGAAAGACGGGGGGGGTGGGGGTTAAATAAGGCCCAAAAGCCCTGTGATCGGGCTAGGAGATGAATAAATATTCGATACAGGCTAAAGATCAATGTTTTAATTCAATTCTAAGTGACAACCCTAGAACACAAAAACACACAACAATAGGCTCAACACTTGAAAGGCAAAGCTTAATCCACAAACCTAATGCGTTTTGTAAAATGCACATATTGTGGCTGACACAAAACAAAACAGCAGGCTAACGCTCACACATAAAAGAGCACTCATACATATTCTAAGCTGCAACACTCCCATACAGTATAGGCTATAATCGATTAATTATGCAACAGCTTGCTGACAGAAACTAGAGAACCTAAATCTGCTTCTGCCTCACAGTCACAATCATGTCTGCCTGCCAATTTCCCACCAGGCCTTAGTGACAAGCCTGTGGATGGCGAGCGTGATAATGGATGGTTCTAATGGTCAAGCCTGGACCGCACATTAAGAATCCGGTCGATTCTCAGTATTGCACACAGGAAGTGCCGCCAGCAATCAATGCTAGGCTAATGTGCGAAAAGGAGTAAGTTGAATGTCAGTGTTGCTAATCAATAACTATTCATTTTCGGCAACCGCATTTCCACAAATAGGACACTTAATATTGTGTGATTGGCTAATTACCATGCCCAATTAAGGATGTGTGACACTAAGCGATGGATGGTGGATGGAAAACATCTGCCACAAGGTGCTAATGGAGACACGCGCCACACTCTGATCGACAGTTGGGAGATGGATCTTGATGTCTGAAAACTGTGGGATGCCAGCTAAACCTGCAGGAGTCAGATAATCCTCTCTCTCTACCTCCACAGCACCAGAGATAATGGATGTCCATCCTCTCAGATTCTGCTCTAACAGGAATGCATTGCTCCAAAGGGAAAAGGACACAACCACTTTACAACCACTACATTTGTTGCTAATCCCAGACATTTTTCACGGTTGTTACAACTGTCTCCCATTGCTGACTTTTCTTAGACAAATAATAGATGCTGTTGTCATCTGCAACAAATTAGTCATTTCCTCTAGTTTGAGGGGTTATGTAATTCCTCTGCTCTCAGCCTGTTTGGGCTACAGAGTCTGAGCTGACTCAAACACATTTTGGGACCAAAGTGACAGAAGGTCAGTACAGATTATTTTGTAGTGGGATGGAGTGACGTCTCAATCTCGTTCCCTCCGATCCAGCTGAATTCACCCCGGACCCTGCTGATAACATCAAAGTATTTCATTTTTATGACTCAACACGCAACACCATTCTACATGTAGCTCATTCTAGCCCCGATGTAGATCAGATATTGTTAAACTACATACCCTCAAACCATCGCACATCATGGCAATAATCCTCAGGAAAAAAGTATTCTTGTATATTTAGGGCTTCTTCTTAAATTCAGCTTGATCAATAGTTTCTTTGTAATTGTAATACAACAACAATGTGGACTAGTGCTATTATTAAATCTGCAAACCATACATACACAGTATGATTACAAGAACACATTGCACCTATTGTACTTTAACCATGAATGCAGGATGTAGGGGTGCTGGGAGGGGGGTTACAGCATCCTTTGATCACAAAGCCTAATGTTACTCTACACATCAGTGGTTTATCGTGTGAATGAACAACACACTGACTGGCGTGCAATTTGGCATTTCTATGATGGTGCTCAGGGTTGCCGTTGTTGTTCATAACCATTACATCCAAGTTATTCTATAGACTGACCTTCTCTCAGCACCCATAACTATGACTGACATCAAGCGTTTTTAGCTGCTTTGTCTTACTCTGTAATTTGCAACAAGAATTTAAACTCTCCACCTGTGACTTGTGCACAGACTAAGTTAAACGACATGAAAGTTGGCACTCTGAAACAAAACTGAGCCTAATGAAACCCATTAAAATTATGACAAAGGGTAATAACCATCACAATGCCATTTCAGTGATTTCATCATTTTGGTAATCCAACCTCTGGTTGTTTACTCTCAACTGATGTATAATAATTGTATTTGGTGCTTGATGTGCTGAGAATTTCTATGAGACAGGAAGTACTTTGATGCACCATCGCCTCCTTATTCCCCACTGAGAATGCTGTTACTAAACGCCATGTTTTAACTTACTGTATATTAAGTCATTATTTAGCACGAAGAGAAACTTTCACCGGCTGTCAGTACTGGAAATATAGGCACAGTTTATAATAATATACATGTGTTAGCTTAAAATATAAAAGCATCAAATTTATTCATTTTGGAACAATAGACCTTTTGACATTTTGACATCTGGCGCACATGTGAGACATGCAGAAGATTGGTTGCATTCAAGTGTCACATTAAGCAAGCAGGTCAGTGATCCACTGTGCACAGCAGCTAATTTAATGGCATTAATTACACCTGTGCTTTTCATGACATGTCAAAATGTCTGCCAAGAAAAGGATCTATAAAGTTGTCAGATAAGATATGCCATGATGTTATTAGGGTATTTTAAGACATTTTAACCTCAGATAAATAGTGCAAAGTAGCTGTGATGTTGTATGAGGTGATGATGACAATAAGACAGTAACAGCGTTACATGTTGTGCTTATATTAACAGAGGAACAACACTGATTTTGATTTAGCAAACCTATTGGGGCACTACCAGTTAATTTTCATCTTTCTTTGATTTATTTACTAAAAAAAAACTTTCACTTTGAATTTGGATGCTACATCTAAACTTTCTGAAGGACTACTCACAGGATCCACAGTGTCTAAGCTGCTTTCTACTGTATAATTCAAAAGGCAATTGGAGAATTAATGGACACTTTCAACATGAGTCTTAATGGAGATTTTAATTGCTCAACAATCACCCACATTATCTTTGACTTTGTTTCACTTTCACTTGACAAGATAGTGTTTCTGAATTGCCCTGAAATCGATTTCAGGCAAAATGTTGAGATCAGTGAGGATTTACTTGTTGAACAAAATGTTTATACGTGTAGTTCCACTGCATTGTGTTTGCCAAAAGCCCATTTCTACAATAATATTACGGATCTGACAGCCAGAGAGAAGAGAGAGAGAGGAGAGAGATTTCTTTTTAACCTGAATCCAAAATATGTCAAAACATTAGCCTCCCATGTTTGATGGAACAATTACTGTTGAGTAAATGTTCATCGTTCTTTGGCAGCAAACAAACTGAGACCATTAAACAGCTTGCAAACACTGACCCTATTAACAGGTTTTCAGTGCATATTAAAGCACTCAGAGCATTATTACAGTGCTTTTTTCCTCCTCCTATGGTTCTGGCAAAGGTGGACACATGTAAACTAATATTGCATCCTGTAATTCAGGTCTTTAGCAAAACAAGGATATGCTGTTCCTAAATGTTTCATGTTTCTCTCTCATAGTTAGGTGCAGCCACAACCCCTCAAAGTTAATTGAAAGATAATAAAGGAAACCTATTGCAGGAACCACAAAAACATTTCCTGTCTGTGCCAACTGCTCTAGTTTTGGCATGTGTGCCTTTTACTGCACATTCATTCATTCATTGGAGGCATTGAAATGAAAATATGAAATTTGGCCTGAGATGGAAAACGTTTTCTCCTGCTGCAAGAAGCACAAAGGCCTGTTAAACTGTTTGATTTAATAAGGCTCTAACTCTGCTGGGCTGCTTTGCTCCAGGGTTTCTGACTTACTCTATGCATTGTTTGTGTGGTGCAGGTGACAATATTGTGAATTGTTAAGGCTAAAACCTACAGTTATGTTTCATCAAAACCTAAACTGCTTAAGTACGTGCAACACTTCCTTATTTTACAGTCCCATCGCTTCTCATCAGGAATACATGTGCACAAATACACTACGAGCTAAACGTGTCCCTGTATTCAAAACATGTATTGCAACAATCACTTAACAGCTTTTACATCACTTGTCGTACAACAAGCACCCAGTCCATTGAGAAGCTCTTCTTTCTTAGTTTCTTATTTTAAGAGTACTTTGAGCTGCCAGCCACTGTGTCACCGCCTGTATTTTAGCAGCAGAAGATTATGAGAGTAACATGCAAAGCAATTCCCCCTAGTTAAAGTTTCAGGAAGGAAGTACTACTGGGAGGATTTTATGCATGCTAAATGGAAAAGTAGTTTCAACAGATGAGCACTGAGCAGGCAAAGGTTGACTAGATGTGTGACAGGGTTCGACAGATGTGTGACTCGATGTGGTTTTCACACTTTTGCACGTTCTGCTCTGTGTTACATTAACAAGTTGAAAGTTACACAGTTGCATACAATTTGTTCTGTTATTGTTTTCATTACAGCAAGCTGTAATGAAGAGCATTTCCTCTGTTAAGAATTTGTTGACTTTGTGTCAGTTTGGCAGAAAACATTTATTTTATTCATTTTGTATTTCATGTTGTGTCAGCTAAAAGTACGCTTTGATTGGCCTTCCTGTATGGTCAATCTGCCACCTGACACGTATGTTCACACAGTACAAATCTATTGACGGGGTTACGAAATGGCTGTGCACACTGAATGTAAACACTGAGCCCGTGATTGGTTTTGTTCATTTATAATTCCGATATGGTTTATCAAAAAAAGAACTGTGTCCTCAGAAATGTTAAGACAGAAAAGGCAGTGTTACACTCTACTATAAGGAAAAACTACTACATTTCCCACAGTACTGTATTATCTAAACAAGCTCATTGTGGAACACTGATCAGCCACCATGACCACACTCATCAACATTCATTGACAACACATTTTGCAGAATTTTGTCCCAATTCTTAAGTTATTTATAAAGTTTGTCTTTAAGGTGACAGTCTGTTTGGTCTGGTGCAAATGAATTCATTCAGCTTTGCCTGCATCAGGTGAGGATTTCTTTCTCACTCTCCTATTGGGCCACACACTGTGACATTTAGCAGACATTTTTCTCACTCTTGCTACAGGCCATCATTCTGTTATCAGAGTGCTGGATGAATCTGAAAGCATCTATAAACAAGATGTATCTATATTCCGGCTTCGTAAATTCAGACCATGAGTGAGAGCAAAGCCTAGTGTATGTAATGGATGACACTCATAAATCATCAATTAGTTTGACAATGTAAAACGATGGCAATAAGGTGTGTATTCTGCAATATCTAATGCTTAATCTTTATTTATTGCTGTTGTTTATAACAGTTGGTAAGGAGGCAGGCACTTGTTTTGGAAGAGTTTAGTCCTAATAAATCAAAAGCGAAACCAAAAAACACAGATTCATTATTTTCTTTAATTTGGAATCTTTGAGTCAAAACACTAAGTAATGCACTTTTAAACATATCAAATATATGAAATTAAAAATTAAAATTGGTAATTGCAAATATTAAATAAATCTAATTTGAGTTGCGATAAAACTGAATTAAACTGTGTTGAACTTTACATCATGTGTCTAAATAATATGCAGTATACATACTACATGGTGTTTATGGTCACACACTTAGCAAATACAATACATACATACGATCTATTTGATATAATTTTAATAATTTTGTAACAAAAATTACACTGAGTTTAATGTTGTTCAGAGAGCAGCTTCCAGGTGCGTCCATTTATCCTATTTGCTGGGGAACTGTGTGTGTGTGTGTGTGTGTGTGTGTGTGTGTGTGTGTGTGTGTGTGTGTGTGTGTTGCCTATTAAGTGATTGTGTTTGCGGTCACACACTTACACATGTATGCGCACACGCACGCACACGCACACAAACAGAATGTTGGGACATTCAATCACTCTGACTTGGAAAATGAGTAATTGTCGGTCTTGAGGAGAAAAACCTGGGGAAAAAGGTGACTCCCAGGGGGGGATCACAGATCACTGACACATATCAGCTCTCTGATATCTGACTGATATGATCGTGTGGTTGCAGCACTGTTGACACTGGCACATTTTCTGTTCCAGATGGTTATCATTGTCAAATACTTACTGTCTTGTTCTCAGCTTCTGCAGCTCAAGATGCCGCATTTTGTTAAATAGGATTAGCATTATTTGTCTTGTTTCTGAGGTTTATAGGTTTTGCACAAATATTGGTAAAGCTGTGCCCAACCAAAGGAGCCACATCAACTTCATACTAGTATTTACACTTGCTTATACAACCATCTCCCCTAAATTTCAGATTTTGTGGTTAAAACGCAGCATATACATGCCTGTAATCGGGGTCAAAGGTCAGTGCTGGTCCTGTTCCTAAGATGTTGGTGCACGACACCGTCTGGAGTTTAGAGTGACTGAAATACTAAAGAGCAATATGCAGTCAGTAGCAATTTTGTGGGTCAAAGCATCTTGTCGAGAAGAGAGGTCGAATGAAATTGGCTGGAGTCATTCAGGGTAACAGGAAGGCCACAAGTACACGAATGAAAGTGCAGCCCAGCAGTGAGGTGCAGGAGGACGTTTCAGTGCTACATCTTGTTGAACCTTGAAAATGTGTGGGTTGCTGCACCAAATGACCCTACAAGGTTCCCCCCGCTGTCAGCTAATGGGAAGAAAATGAGGGTACAGAGGGCAAATGTTCACCAAACCTAGATGACTGAATAGTGGAAAGCCTTGGCCACGTTAAAAAACCCTTGATTTTATGTAGCAGCATGTTGATGTAAGGTGACAATTTGTTGAAAACAGTGCCCTGGAATCTGTCTCGAAGAACCAAACTAGTCTGATGGTGCTGGAATTCTGTGAGTAGAGTTTCTTGGCAAACATTAGGCTCTTTAAAGCCAACTGAGCGTCATTTAAATGCTACACCATTCTCAGCTCCTGACCAGGAGTATCCCTTCATGGCCACAGTCTACCCTTTTTCTAAAGGATACTTCCAGCAGGATAATGGACTGCATTACAAAGAACTCATTATCTGTAGAAGCTTCCCAGAAAATGACAATGACTGCAGTCTACTGCACTGGCCTTCACAGTCTCTGGAGTCCAGCAGAGCATCTTTGAGATGAGCTGCACAAGGAGGTTTGAAAAATTAATGACTTGCCAAAACCAAAATTACAAACAAAACAAAACACCCTGTGAACTCATACCTGGAAAGTGCATTTTTAGAAAACAAAACACAAAAAATAGGATGAAGCATAAGGTGGAGCATGCAAACGACACTGTGGTGCTCTGGGTTATGCATAATGCTCTCTGTTCTTGTACGAAATTTAAAAAATACAATCACACTGCGATTATGTAGTATTGCAGTATTTGTAGTATTTGTGAGGTGGGTATCTATTTTGCACAAGGTGTTTTGTTAGTTGAATGATTGTTTAGTATACAACATATTCCAAGTGCGGAAAAATGTCTATCACAGTTAAAATCTTGATATTTGCTTCTTTTGTTTGACCAAGAATCCAAACTGAGAAAGAAATTAAATTTAGTCTGCATTTAGTCAACAGCAAACAGGCCATTCATTAAAAAGGCAAAGCAGAGGCCACAAATGAAACCTAAATCATTTGACCAACATGCTGTTTAAGGTCACTGCTGCTGAAAGAAGAGATTACCAGCGAGCAGGTTTGAATAGGCTGGAGAGTTAAAGCATCCGGCACTTATTCCCGTGCACTGATGCAGACCTGGAACATGGCAATCAAAAGCAGGTTATTTCAGCTGAAGGTTTCGGTGTGAATTTATTCGAAGCCAGACAAGGGTCCATTGAGAAAGTGTGCTTTTAATAACAATGTAACTGCTGCGGCACAATAAATCACAACTGCAATTTAACCTCAAACTGTAACACCATCAAAGCTGTCCTCTTCATTCGTGACCATGACAAAACATCAAGCTGCTGCAACCATGTTTCCTGTCTGGATATCAGCCTTTTCCATTATTTCTCATCCATTATCACTGAAGGTCAACACATAACGTCAGTCTGAGTAGATTCGGACACCTTGTTCCTGTTGGGCGACTCAGATTTTCACCGGTTCACCTGACGTGTTTCTGTCAGCGAGTGTGTTCGTGTGTGTGTGTGACTGTGTGTCCATGCATGCTTTTGTATAGATGTGGTTGTGGGTGTGCATACTATTGAGGAAAAGGGTGAGCTGAGGGCTTTTGCAGGAGACATACAGTAGATAGGTTTTTTTTTCTGCCTGGCAGGGCAGGCAGACAGACAGAGAGGAGGGATGATGGGAGAGCAGCGCGTGGGTCTGCCAGGGCTGCTGATGCACATCTAAGGATGACCTTGGAGGTCTGAAGATGAAAGCTGAGTGAAATTTTCAGAAGACATGAAGAGGAAAGAGACAGAAACCTGCCTGTCATATGTCACCATGCTGATAAGTGGTACGGGTCATGCAAAGTCTACTTTCAAGTTGCCACAAGCTGCAATACACAACACTGTAAGAAAAAAAAAATGGCTGATTTCAGTGGTAATTTTTTTTCCCTCCAAGAGAAAGACCACATTTCTGACCTTGCTGAATTTTTTTGACACAAGGGGAAAATTGTGACTCATGTTATTGTAAGTGAAGTGGATTTTAGAACAGTTACAACCACTTTCTACCCACTTTCAAACATAAAATGATGATGCATGGTAGCAGAGCTGAATTTCAGAATTGAATATCACTGAGGCTTCACCACAAATGTTTTCAGAGAAACTCTGTGGCTCAGTGGATGGCAGTATTAGTTTGGCCGGTCAGTCCACCACTTTGGCTCTAAAATATCTTAACCACTGGCTGGATTGCTATGAAATGTTGTACAAACCTTTGTGACACTGGCACTCCCCTGACTTTACTACACTGCAATGAGGATGACATTTTTCAGTTTTTAATGAAATGTCTCTACAATTACAAGAACGAATTGCTGTGTCACGCGGTACACACTCCTTCACCCGGGGGATGATTTGTTATACCTCTCCCCTGACTTTTTATCCAGCAACACCATTAGATCAAAATTTACTGTTTATGACCAAATACCTGCAAACTAATGACATTCCCATCTCAGCAGTTATTTGTGTCTGCTGCTAATTAGCAAATGCATCAAGTTTTCCTCAGTGTTTTTTTGTTTTTGCATGTTGGGGCCACTCATTGTGGCAGCTGAGTAGCTGAATGGTGTACACTTTCACCTCCAATTGAGCGTGATCACCCAAAGAGAGGCGAAAATGTGTCACCTTTTCAAGCAGCTGATACCCTTTTAAACAGGGAGCCAACCTGGGCAAACGAATACTGAGCATCACAGAGAACACAGATGCATGTTTTGAATGTGAAAGTAGGGTGTTCATTTTGCAAGCAATGTTTTATGGAGTTGTAGATAATAACAAGTGTTTCACTAAAAGCATGCTCTGTGTGGGAAGCACACTCCCTCATACACTATGAAACAGAACAGCTGATTTCAGGCGCTCTGGCTCAATGAAAATTTCCAGCAGCGATGGGCAACCTGAAGTAAAATGATCACACTACACTTGTCTGATGGCAGTAAACTGTTTTAGTTTCCATAATCACTGTTCCTCCTAAAAAAAAAAGTATTTAAGTCTTGCAGCAGTTTTCATTCAAATATGGTGTTTAGGGACATTACGATGGTGGGCTGCATTCAACTACGTCATCAAGGACGGATCCCGTTTCAGGAATCTGCCATGTATCTGTGTGGGCCATGTCACAGACAAGTCGGCGATTCTGTTTATTTAATTAATTTATGCATTGACTCATTTACCAGGGACAGTGCACATTAATCAACATTGCAGGAGTTTCCACATCAATGTAAATGTGCCAGAGTTAGCTAATAAGCTAATTTTCATCTGTAGTCACTGAGCAGGTTCTAGATGGCTGCGACTAGAACAAACTAAACTATTTGGGTGTATGTGGTAAACATTATACCCTCTGTATTGGCAACTAAGAGTATGGCAGAGCTGATGGCATCATATTCATATTGACGACCGACATATTGACATGTAAATACTCTCACTCTGAAAAAGTCTTGCACTGCTGGTCAAATTCTACCAAGTTTGATTTTATAAGGGCCTAATAACAAAATCTAAATATTTAATGTCGCCCAGAATGTGAAATACATGAGAAGTCAATCAATTCACACCTGCAACTGCAACCAAAAGAGTAAAGCTCATGGTCATTTGATTTTCATTCCATAAAATGATTACAGAAAAGCAGTTTAAGCTCAGGACGTTAGCTGGCAACGGAGAAATTGTGGCCAGTCAACACAGCCTTGAAAGCATCTACTCAGTGCTACACGGACAGGGAGAATGAGCCAGAGAGAAAAGGCGCAGACAGGCAGCATGAAGAGGGTCAGTGTCGATTGGCTGACAGGCCATCAGAGAATAAGATGCGTTAATGAAACATTCAGCATCTGTGCTTATTGATAGAGCAGACTTTTGGTAGATGGACTGTACGTCTGACACCGAGCTGATTATTAAAACAGTTCACACAATGATGTGTGCTTGCCCTTTTCATGGTTCATTAACACAATGAGATGTCCTTCCACACGCAAGCCGCAGCTCATTAAGCGAGCCATTAAATCATGCACGGTGTGAGGAAATGATTGAAAAACAGGAATGTGGGGTTGAAGATAATGACAACTTACTGTGGTTAAAAAGCTTTGCCTAAAACAAACACAAACACCTGGACGGGAAATGATAAAGAAAATGCAATGTTTCTATTATCTTACAATAAAAATGTCATTATGTTTACTGTGGGAAATCAAAAAGCAATTGCATTTTATTTTTATCCGAGCATGGCTTGAGTTAGACTATGCAATGACGTTCAAAGCACATAGCCTAGGTGTTTATTTCATCTGAAACAGAATCCAATCTGAGCTGTGACCATATGTTAATACACAGCGGATATTAATCTGTATGCTTTCATCTGCCTGCTTTGCGGCTTACGGGTGTGAAAGGGTACAAATTTTCTTAATCGTAAACAGGCAGCAACAAATCTTTATTTTTTCTGTGTACTTGAAAAAGGTCATAAAACAAAGATGAAAAATAAAAAGGTCTGGAGAATCTGAAGAGAAGGTACATAGTTTGTCTGTGATCAATCTCATCAACATTTCTTGAAAATGTGTGTGTGTGTGTGTGTGTATATACACAGAATCATCATTTGTGACATGTAAAACCTATTCACCTATTCAACACAGCTTCAAAGACAGCAGTACAGCATTGTTTCATCGTGTTTACATTACCTTACATTTGAAAATTAAACAACTATTTTCACAAGTCACTCACATCTATCATCTCCAATAGCTGAAAGCAGACTGAGTTGAAGAAAGGTGCATGATTATCCATATGAGTTAGATAAGCCCACAGCAAACGGGGGAGGCATTCATGATGAGTCACAAGAGACTGATTACATAAACTAATCCCACAGTGAAGCTAAAAACCTCAAACAATCTGTGTATGAGTAGGAGGCAATGGGGTTAATATGTTGTTTAAGGTAGTTTAGTATCTAGGGCATGTCAAGGTAACCTAAATTCAACCGAGAAGGCAACATTAATAGATCATTTTACATGTAACACCATATAAAACTACTGTCTGAGGTTACCAAGGAAACATACATCAGACTCATTCTTAGGCTTATTCACAGCTTTGAGGTAGAGATGCATTTACATTTTCTGGTAATATGATGAATTGTGACAAAATATTAGCTGACATTTGTTACTCTGCATTTCCAAATATATACTTGTTATAAGTTTGAGCTTGTAGGGATAAAAAGTGTCCTGTTTGTGTTAAGATATTTCTTTTTCCCCAATGAGTGTCCCAACGAGACTGCAGGTCTTAAAGCAACCAATCTTGGATTGGTTTCAGAGCCCTCCACCACTAGTTAAGTGGAAGCAAAAGTTACACAGAACAGCCGGTGGTGTTACGAGAAATAGTGTGTGCGTCGGCCAATAGAGTAACTCCTGAACTGTGAGGTCTAGAATTAAATATTTTCCCTGAGGTTTTGAATATAGAGGGTTTTATTTCTGCCAAGTTTTGAGAATCCAGACTGTTTGGCTGTGCTATGAAAAATGTAACTAATAACTTAACATTAGACACAATAGAAATGAGACAATCTGCAGGCCAATGGGGCCAGTGCATCTTTTTGCTCAGCTGCACATTTTGCAACCACATACTTCAATGTATCACAACATCTGAAAACAAACAGAACAGTAGGAATTGGGTTGTAAAGCATTAAAAAGAAGCCCTGTATTTTATGATTAAGAGACCACCCATTTTAATTAGGCCAACCACTGAGCCTGTGGGGTTTTCAAAGAGTTTCCCAGGGGACCAAGAACCCTTTGAGGAACTGATGAGGCCCCAAAACCTTTATTTTGTAGCTAAACATAGCTGATTGGTCAAACAAGGAGCATCATACCTCACCCACATGATCAAGTTTTAAATGAAATGTCCCTTTGTACCTGCACTTGTAAAAAGTGATGTGACAGCAACTGTTAAATAAACGCTGAATTCAGATGTTATTTTTGTGATCAAGTCATTTACTCCATAAGCTCAGGACCCCCTTAATGGCAGATGGTGTCTTTTTCTGGCAATCTCTGGCAGGAGCCTCATCTGTCTGCAGATGACAGGAGCCATTTTACTAATGCACTCATGACTGCTTCGTGTTTCATACAGTGTCCTTGACGCTTGACCTCTGTCTCCAGCTGCAGGAGAGGGTGACGGACACTGGGTCGTAATCCTTCATTGTTAAGATTTTCTGTTTCTTGATATCAACAGACTTAACTTTAACCTTTTTTTCTTTTTTGTGTTTGTACAATACAGCAGCTGAATATATGATAGCCAATGGAGAATACTCCACTGTATCTACTGAGGTGATATTTATGGATTTTGCTTTCTTAGTTCTGATAGCTGTCCTGTCTCCAGTCTGCTTTGTGGCTCTTCGATGGTTTAAGCCCTTCAGTTCCAATTATTCTCTCTCCATTTGCGTCCACCCACCTACATTTTTTCCACTCCAAATGGCCTCCCAGTGTCATTACAGTAGATCCTCTTGTCATTCAACTGAATGTAGATGGCGTGACTGATGGTAGCCCCGCTCATGAACTACTCTTGGTGGTTATCTGAATGAAAGGGTTAAAGCTGATGCAGGTAAGCATGGTGCTGCAAAATTATAGTCACTTGTGTGATCGACTTTGAGAGCAGCTTTCGGTGGTTTTCTCCAAGTCCACTGACTTTCTGATGAAGTCTCTTAGTGTGTTGTTGACCTTGTACACTGCAAGAGGTTCCAAGGATCCACAAGTGCAGCACTAAGTCTTTATGGCATCCAGACTTCAGCAGAGCATTAGGGTTGAAATCAACATCATGATCGGGAGGATTTTTTTTGTGCAGGATGTAGTTTGCTGTACTGTATTTCATCATGTAGAGGTGTCTTTATTTTTCAGCCTACCCTTATTGCTATAAATAAGGGGGACAAAATAATGGAAAACCCAGTCAGAACAATGCATTACAATTCAGCAGCACTGCAAGCTGGCAGGTACCCATTGAAGGGACCATCTATCACAGGTTAACTTCAACAAGATGAAGGAAGCATTAGAGGTGGCAGGAGAGTACTTGCCAAAGCCAGTCAGAAGACCAAAAACATCTTTTCCTACTTTGTTCTGTTGTCAATGACGA
Organism: Datnioides undecimradiatus; assembly: GCA_008933995.1. NCBI lineage: Eukaryota > Metazoa > Chordata > Actinopteri > Lobotiformes > Datnioididae > Datnioides > Datnioides undecimradiatus. Next base: position 1,667,299 of record WARS01000031.1, on the reverse strand, counting down.
GATATCTCCGAAACTGCCATCACCACCACTCTGAATACAACATCCCTAGCTGCCAGTAATTCCTTGTAGGACGTTGATTTGTCCAAGAGACTTTGGAGAAGAGACTTTTTTTTCAGTACTTCACCTGGCTGGGCATGGTTTTGCAAGATATAGCAGTGCACACTAACTAACTACTGACTAAAAATTGAACTTAGTTTTAGTGTAGGCTATTTTATGCTAACTTGCGTGTACATTTGTAAAAACATAAAACAAGTATCCTGAATTATTCTGGTTTGATGCATATTAAATGCTGCATCATTATTATTTACTTTATTTACAGGGCTTTCTTAGCCTCTCAGACTTCATTTTCCCAGCACAGCAATGCTACTTTTACTTAAGTAAATTATCTGACTACTTCTTCCACCACTGTCTATTCCAAACTGTTCTTGGGTTGTTTCTCCTTTGTACAGTGACAGCTCTGTCTTCCAGTAGCTGGTGCTTTGGGCCTCTGGTGTTGTTTCCAATCCCCTGCTGAGATTTGCTAGTGTATTGACATGCATGTCCCTTCAGCTTCAACACTTTGATGTTTGACAGGAGTTTCCATGTTGGACACTTCTTGGATGGTACTATTCCCTTGTGGGTGTCTTTCGTGATCAATGTTGTCCTGCCTAGTGTTAAGACAGTTAGGGTGGGAGTCTGCTGTTAGTAACTGGTTCATTTGTGCTACTTGGCATTAATGCAGCACTATTACTTTCTCCAATCAGTAGGTGTGGATCATTTCAGGACCCATTTGTTTCTCTAATGGTGACTCAGAGTTTCTCTAGAGGGTTGCAATAGACTGGCTTTTGGTTTGAATGCTTGAGTTGCTTGATTTTTCACCCAAACATGTATTTACACAGGTCTACATTTCTGGTCCTAAAATCTAAATTAAAGTCATTTTTCAACATTAGCTGCTGCAAATTTAATTGCATAATATCCCCAAATGTCTACAGTAGCTCCTAAATATCAATGGGACATTGAAATTAAAATTCAACATTTCTGTGTTTTTTATCATTTTTCACAGAAAAAATACAGGAATATATATTTAACAGGTGAAGACAACAACTGCAACAACCAAGTGAGGTGAAAAAAATTGTGTTAGTGGAATATACTGTATATTCAGAATTTATTTTGCTTGCATTCTTGTGTATATTTTAACAAAAACAATTTACCTATATATAGTTAAAGGGCTTACTTTACTCTTCATACATGAATGCACGCACATTCATATATACCACTGGTAAATACTCAGCTCTTACCTAGCAACTGATGTACAGCATTGGACCATGACAATGCAGTATTTGAAAAAGGTGTCTCCCTGAGACATAAAAGTCTTGGATGAATTACTTTGTTATTAATTATATTGCTGGGTTAATTTAATCAAGTGATAAACACACAGCCTAGGAGTCAACCCAGTAAGGCTCACTGGTCAAAACCTTATGAGACACACTGCTCTAAATGATTTTGATCCCATTATTACAGGCACAGAGGAGGGCAGGAGTCACAGCAGGTGACCTAATTTGATCTCACACTGTAATGAGGATAAAGATCTTTCTAATAGGCACAGCGAAGTATTACAGGGCCTGTTAGGAAAACTCAAAATGGCTCCCAGTGATAGGCCTATTACTATATATGTCCAACAAAGTGGCCTCAATGTAATTCCCCATCTCTCAGATGTCTCATTTAGAGCTGGAACATATACAACACCGTACATTATGACAGAAAATTGGTTTGTGTGCAAATCCCACTGTTGAGTGCTGCCCTGCCAATTATCACTTGACATTAGACAGTGGAGTTCTGCATGCAACAGCTACAGTCATTTACCAGCAGCCAGAAAGGTAGAGGCTCAAACAACATCAAATACTCTCCTGCTGAGACACTACTAATTAATAAGAGTCATGGAAAGGAGCCTCTCCCCTTCCCCTCATTGTGCTTACTTGCTAGGAATCGATTGGTGTCTCTCCTGCTGCCACAGTGTCTGACAGATGTCTTTTTGCAGAACAACGCTCATGCTGCAAGCAGTCACAGTGTCTGCAGCTGAACCACACCGGGCCAGATAAGAGGCATAGAGCTGCCTGTTGGGATTAGAGCATGAAAAAAAAAACCCTGTAGTTGTTCTTCACTGCAGGCTTTTTTGACAGGTCACAGGTTTAGTATTGGAAAAAGGCAAGTCGAGAATAAATTCTGCTTTTCTCTTTCTGGTATGTAAATGTTGTGTTCGGCCTGCAGCCAGGAAATGTTTTTGTTTTTGCTGTTGTTGTTGTTTTCAAGCCATACTAGTGACATAGCTCTAAGGACACGTCAGTCTGTTTGTCCACCACTTTAGTCTGGACTGAAATATCAGACTGAATGAAACTTTGTATAGACATTCATGGTGCCCAGAGGATGACTGCATTTATTTTTATCAGCAGCACTAACTGGTGCATTTGATATTTATTTTTAGATCTTAATGGCTCCCAGAGGATGAATACTAATAACTAATAATGAATTCTTTTAATTTTCATCTAGCACCACCATGAGGTTGACATTTGTGGTTTTCAGAGAAATGTCTTCATCTGATTCATGTAATGCCAACTAGAATGCAACAAGAATAAACAAGGGGCATTTGAATCAGCCTTTACTATACATTGTGTTTAGTGATACATAGCAACAAACATAACATAACACCTAATTAAAATCTACATGGGAGCACAGACACTGCGAGCATCCTAGCATTTAGGCAAAAGGAGCACTGTGGCTGAAGTCTAGTCATTATCATCTCACAATTGTGTCAAGATTGAAAAGCCACCGTGGCTAAAATGGTAAAACTGGATTTATTATATTCAAAGCTGAGCTAGTCAGGGTTTTTATGTGATTAATCCAGGTGTGTAATTATCTCATCAGGCTCAATCATAAAATAGGGCTGCACTAGAGAATTTTCTCATCCAAACTACTTGAGGCCCTTTGGCTTCACCTTGTTTACTGAGTTCATGATATCAAAGGTAAAAAATTCTTGTTTTAAAGCATCTTAAAACACAGAGATCTGAATCGATGCAATAAGAACATTAAAATGAGTTCAACCATTTAAAATTTGCACAAAGCACACTCAACCTTATCGATACTGAGCCACAGACATGGGATCCATTACACCTTTTTCTAATGAGTCTACAAATTATGTCAATTATAATTAGTAATTATGATCTGTAACAGGCTGCAATACACAACACTGCGATCTTACAATAGCTTGACATTGAGGTGCTGGTTCAGTGTTAAATGATCAGGTCATTTAACTAGGAAAGAAAAGTCGGATGTGTGTTATTAATCAACTGATTGGCAGCTCTGTAAAAAAAAAAAAAAAAAAACAATGCCAAAAGATGGTGAATGCATGTGCTCCCTGGTGTATCTGGTATGGCTTGGATTGCAGTGTTCAGTGTCACCTGATGAGCTTTGCACAGTCAACACACCACCGTGCTGAGCAGGCTGAGGTGAATCAATCTTTTATTCTTTTTTGACTGTGTGCTTTAAATAATTCTCCCATGAAAACAGATGAGCCTCAAAGCCAGCGACTCAGTAAGGTGTTCGGACATCTGGACTGTGCAGTACAATTAATGCTACCCCTGCTGCAATTGCTAAACAGTCAAAAATCCTTGCAATATTTGTGAAGGATGAACTGTGCACATTGTTGCTTCTTGTCACACTCACAGCATTCTCACACAACAGTAATTCTGCTTAATGAGGATAATCCTTTAAATCAGGCTCGTATTGTCAGTATTGAGCTTCTCCCATTTTATTTCCTTATCATCCCGATCTCTCATCAGCATGTTCCGCTGATAAACATCAAAGACAGAAAGGGAAGGGATTATGGATAATTGCAGAGAAAGAAATCAAATTAAATCATACATGGTGTTTAAGTATTTGGCACTGTGATGGCAATAACGCTATACTCAGTTTGCTTTGATAGATTGGCACAACATAGCAGCAAATCTAAAAAGTGTATCACAGTCAAATATTTAAAACTGCAGACTTTACGGCATAAAAGAGGACTCAAACCACCATATCAGGTATTTTTCTGACTTTAAAACACTTTCCTCTTACTTTTCCTGTGATTTCATTCACATGTGAAAAGTTCTAGTTACGGCAGCATAAAGATGTTATAAAGTGGTGAGATGTTATAAAGTATTTTTGGTTTTTATCTCACCTTCATGGATTTTTTACCTGTTTCTGTGGTTGTATTTGCTTCTGGTTCTGTAGTTGTGCTCAATATTGTATTTCTGTCTCTTCGGCTTACAGTTGTTGAAGTTCTGCGCACAGACTGAAATAAAAACTAACAATGTTCATTAATAGTGTATCACCACCACAGTGATTTAGCCTCATGGTAGCCAATTTATCAGCTCTGTTGCTACAGTGAGATGCTGTAACTTTGAAGAGCTCTCAGCTGTATTTCAGTACATAAAACTAAATTAATTACACATTGCAGCCATGGAGACCATAGTTAATGTGTTGACTGCTATTTTGTTGACAGCTCAGTAAAGCTGATGCATACTTGCATTACCTCCTTGTCTGATCTAAATGAGTATGATGATTCCAGTGCACCCAGACAAAGCCAACCCTCACCCATTCTCTCTGAGCTGTGTGCTATAGCAAATCAATTTTATGCTATTTAGTATATGACGTCACCAGGTAATGTCTAGCGATTACAGCTAATGGTTCAATTTAAAAAAAGAGTCGGTTGGGGCTGCCTCTTTTGTTAAGGAATTACAAGTACTGGTATGTAACTCTGATCAGTGCCCATGCATTCGAGTACAGCGATACTTCAGTATGAAATTTTGTAAAAATTGATTTGATTTGATTATTTACTGTAGAAAGTGACCCAAACATAGAGCTTATTTTATCTATTTTATAGTAAATCCATCCTGCCATCTGCGTTATGGTCATTGGTTGTCATTTTTGATTGGTTGCCATTCCCAAGAGGGAGGGTCTTGTCAAATATGTCCTTGTCAGAGGACAGAGTGGAGAGACATTGACGCATGCAACCAGTCCAACAAATGACGACAAAACGTATTGTTTATCTATGCTGTCTGGAACCACTTGGGCTTTTTTCTGATTTGATGCCCCTATCAGCTGGACAAAACCGTTTATCTGTGTCTTCCAAAACTGAAACCAATCACAGCTAAAAAATAAATCAGTTTTATGATGAGAAAACACGACTGTTAAGGTTTGGTCAGGTTAAGGCACAAAAACAACTTTATTATGGTTAAAAAAAAATCACATGGTCACAGTCATGGAAAGACTGTCAGTTGGAAACAGGAAATGAATCAAGAGCAGTGTCTCATGTTAAAGTCTGATGTTCTGTTGCTCCACTCATCCCATCAACCCTAGACCTCCTCCCTGTGAGCACTTTGTGTCTCTATAGTAATCGCACCCGACCTCCTCTTTTGGTTCACTCATAATTGTCACAATATCTAAAGGTGCCAAGGGGGTTTGTTTCTTGAAAGGAAACATATGTTTTGAGCATGCTTTTGTGTCTCCGGAGAAAACAGGATCACAAGTACATGAATGGCCTGCTGCAGATGAATGCGATCCATATATATATATATATATCATATAGCATTTCAAAAGCCCCATCTCCCGGCCCTGCACACACCTGTAGGCTGAGTGTGTGGGTCAGATGATGTTTGAACAGAAGTAGTTTGAAATGTATGCTGTTCAACCACGTCATAAAACATGCGTTATGTGGTATCGTTTTATGAACTGTCACAGTCAAAGATTTAACTTTTATCCATCATAGACGTTTGAAAATTAGTGTAGAATTGTTTTGTAGGTTTCAGACAGAAATCATTCGCCCACACAAACACCTGTTTTTTTCTATACCGACACTTAGTTACAGTGAAATATGACAAGTCAGGCACACAGATTTATAAAAGGACTTGAAAGAAAATCTAACTAACTACATTAGCAGACATGGTCTTATGTGAAAGACCAATGACTAAGAGTCTAATCGCTTCAGTGAAATGGTGGTTTAACGTGTATTTATTAACCTGTGTCATGCATCAGCAAGTGTCTGAAAGTGTTACACGTCTATGTTGGTTTCAAAAAAATGATGATGGAGAATGATTCAGAGGACAGTGGGTTGCTTGTTTATCTGCGACCTTTATTCACTCCTACAGGTTGAAGAGGTGGATTAAACCTCCTATATTATACTTTCTATTTAAATGTGCCTGCAGTTACACACAGAAAATACATTCAAGAAAAACATGGACTGATTTTATTTGCTTTTTCAAGAGAAGGTCCAATTAACACTCAAATCCAGAGGCAGTACTTTCCTACGGTCTGTTTTAAGGGCATGTTTTTGTTTCTGTTCATAAAATATAATGTGTTACTACTCGCTATAAGTATCTGCTGTACATTCAAGCTGCTCCATATTGTGTAAGAGAGAGCAATAAAACATACGGTTTTCAGTGCTGCTGTATACTTGGCTTGCAGATTCTACTAATTCATTTAATTCTACTACAACAATAATGCCCAAAGAAAAATAGCCATAACAAGCAGCCACAAAAAACAAAGCATGTTGTAGAAATTAATGCAAAATCCCCGGGAAGTGACCAGAGATCTCCTTTAGGTGGGGTATCCTTAGTATTTGTGCGAGGGTCAGGCAGCAGGGGACACACTCGACAGAGGTCACAAGTGACAGTGGGTCATAAATATAGGAGACAGGCTGATCTGGCCTATGACAAGGAAAGGGCGGCTCTACTGTAATGGGTGATAAATGTCAGAGCCTCCCCACAGCCTCAGATGAGCGATTGTTAAGCAGCTTCCCAGTGCCGGAGCTGCTAAAGCCTCAAGACAGACTGACAAGCAGTAAAGGAAACATTTACACAGATAGAACGGCTTGTTTGGATGACCCCCCCCTTCCTGGCTGTCGCCGTAGGCAAAATGAGAGAGGTGATTAATCAGGTTGTTAGCATGTTTGATGGAGAGTAGAGGAGAGAGGAGAGGAGGAACCTATGTGCTGAAAGGAGAGTGTGAAAGGGAACAAAATGAAGGGGAGAGCTCCACCGCTGTGATTCATCAGGGGTTACTGATCCTCTGGGGAGCAATAATTTTTAAAGTAACAGGCCATGATTGCAATAATGTCCCCATGGCAACTATTATCTTTAATGACTATTATTATGACTGTCATAAAATGGGGACTGGAGCAGGTCTTATTAAAATATAGTCTTCACTGATCAAAAACTAGCTAACTTGATTTTCAAATTCTGCAACTTTTAAGGTGGGTACAAGGCAGAGTTTAACACATGCACTGTAAATTCAAAAGTATGAATTTCTCAATGTTTGGTTATGGTGAATTTATTGTTATTGCAAGTTATTGTTATTGTAAGTGCACTTCAATTTTGATTGCTAGTTTCTTACCGACGCATTCGGTTGCCAAAGTCAAGGATGCACCACTCTGTGCACCGATGGGTGTGTTAGTCTTAAAATAAGGTGTAGTCTGGCACACTGTTGGCACATTGCTGTTTTGAAATGGCAAAAAGCGATGGTGCCATTGACCAACAAAAACATGGTCTAGTTGCATACAAAGGTTATATATCAGTATTTTATGTATAAACATGTTATTCATAAAATGTTCCTACATGGGCAAGTTGATACTACACATACACTCAGCTTGTTAGGGATGCTTTTATTATGGTGGCTCACCTTGCAATCGTTACGTGCTGCTTAACTAGTAAAAGTGGAGTTTGATTGGCCCTACACTTGTACCATGCATCTTAGACAATGTGCTACAAATGGTTTAGACAGGGCCCTTAGTTAAGTTTATTACATTTAATTGTCAGGGATCATAAACTCAGGACAATAAACCTTGATGCATGTACAGAAAAATTATTTTGAAGGACATGACAAGTCAAGTACATATATATATCAAAATAAAAGCCAAGACAACAGATTGGCTTTCTATATCAGTATGCAGTATGAGTGTGTTTATGTGTTTGCCCAATTTGTGTCTTTGTGAACTGTTTTTACTTTATAAGACTAAACTGACGAACACTTTTTTTTGTAAGCAGACAGTAGGTAATCTACTTAAGTATAGGTATTGAAAATTTGGACTATACACAACCACATGACGTGGATGAAGAATAACACCGTCCATCAACAGGTGAGGACTATGTGTCACAAGCCAGTCACCCTGAGGTTTCGATGACCACTTTGCTCTAGTCAAGACATATTGGTGTGCTGAAATGAATGCTAGGTAACAATGTCCTCACGTGGTTAATTGTTCAAATAACAAAAAGATGAGACTTACATTTGGAGACTCTGAGGACTATCCTCTTATTTTCGCCACCACCAGAGCCACCACAGCCATCCTCATCATCACAGTCGCCACTATAACGTCCCTCTGCGTCTCCACTTCCTGTTTCAATCTGGTCCAGTGAACCCAATTTTGGAATGGACTTCCCCTGCAACAGCTGGTTGGCAAAAAGGCAAAAATTAAACAGTTTTAAACTCTGAAATTTAAGTGGCCATATTTAAAGTTTCTGTATTTCCTGTCGCATGATGCATGTAAATATACTACATTAAATGTTTAGCATGTGCACATTCTTTATTCACAGCAGTGAACAAGGTCTTATCGTGGCAAGGACAGTAGAGAATATGCTTTCAGAAAATGAAGAGAAAGTCAGGGAGAAAATGCAAAGAGCAGCTCATTATGCTGCCGATCAGATTCCTTCCTGTGTAACTAATTAAAAACTGTGAATATACAGAATGACTGAACTGCGAGCAGCATTTTTCATTTATATTTTTGCTGCATTCTGATACTAAAATATAAATTCCTGGTGGTGTTAAATTAATGTTAATCAAATGGACTATGAAAATCAACAACTGTCCAGACTGCCACCACCTGCAAACTACAGTTAAATGAATCTATAGTATGGGTTACGGTACGTAGACCGTCCTCAGTCACAGTGCCACTGCGGGGCAGCTAAACTTTCTGCTGTATTGCTGTGCAGCAGAATCTCAATCAAAGACTTTGTGAACTCGATACCAAGGGAAATGCATACGCTAATTGGCTCATTTAAATTCATGGTGCATCATTGGAAACAAGAGAGACTGCTTTGTGTTGATCAGAAAGGTAGTGTCTATGCTAATTAGTTGCTGTTGTGGTTCAGTGCAGGGGAGCAAAAGTGTCAGGGTTGCTGCCATGGCTGAGCTGGGACATATCTGTGCTGATAATTAGCCTGTCTGGCGTCTCTGCTCCTCAATGGTGACAGGTTACAAGATGGAGAGTACTGAGAGTTTGGGCAATGTGAGCGCTCCTTCCATGTGTGTAATTGGCATGATTTTATTTCCTTTTATGTCAGAAATCTGGCCAAACTTTTGATAAATTTGGTGGAATAATGAGTTTCTGCGGTGCATGAGATTACCCTGGTCTGGGAGTTTGACTGAATTTGAACTTTGTGCTTCAGAGTCCAGAAGGTAGAGCACTGCTCGAGGGCTCAATATGTTCAGAGTTCAAAGGCTGTTGACTCTGAAACCTGTTCACAAAAGAAACAGCATCTTGCAATAATTATCCTGCACATGTGAGACAATATGAAACCTGAGTTTGAAGATTCACTCGTTTCTAGTTTGCAAGGAGGTGAAATGTAAGGTTGTACGTATGTATAAATAGGTCTGTGTATATACGCGCATGTATGTAAGTGCTTCTTTCACACATAATTCTGCAAGCTCGATAACATGACTTTAGGTCAAGCCATAACTTTATTCTCTAGAAACTCTGGTGCATGAGGAGAATCATCAGAGAGTTCACTTGACCGCAGTGAGACTGATTTAAAAATTTCTTGAAACTTTTTTACTATATTGATTTGACTACTGTGTACTATGTATATTTTCTTTCCACTTCGCTTCTACAAATTGGTTTCTCATGTAGGAACAGAATATCAGGCTTATGATATATTCATCAACAAAATCCATAAAAGCACTAAAATTAACAAGAAACACATGCCATTAGCAAGTGCGATTTTGCTTATTTCTTTGTGCCATAGAGCTACATTCTTGTCTTAAATCTATTATGAACAAATGAGTGATATTTTCCCTTATTAACTTGGGCACTATACGTTATTTTGAGTTAATGCCTCATGCTGCTGCCATAAATACTCTCTAGCAAGTAATTTTACTTTTTTTTTAGGTGACAAATGCATGAAATACAGTGCCTAACTCTTTCTTTTTTTCTTTTTGTTTTTTTAAGGAAAAAGCTTAACTTTTTTAGAAATGACAGTTGGCCATATGGCCATATATATCGCCAGTCTTATGCTTGAACAATGTTGGATGAACGTTATTCATTTTCCAGAGATAATACAGTGATAATGTAACTAATGCTAATCATAACTGAATGCATTCACATCCGTGACACATCCGTTTTATAAGGCAACCTGTGCTCTTGGCTCATGTGGACACAACTGACGAAAATGACGCGACACTCACATCTGAAAGCTGTAATTTATTCATCAAGTCTCATTAGCTAATGATATTTCACAACAAACCCATTTGTTCCAAAGCTTAAAAAAAACACTGATCATATTTGACCAAGTCTGTCACTCAGCAGGCCTGTCAGTACTTTTATTCTTGAGGGGCAGGGGAATAACTGCGCTGCCTTTGATTGTATTGAGCAGCTCTACTGCTCTTTCTGACACACAATGAAGCACGCTGAGATAGCCCGTGTTATTAGCCACACTTCTGTGAATGACATGGGGTTTGTCTAACACTGGCTGTGAGACAGGTGCTCTGATTCGTTCAATGCACCTCCAGATTAAAAACTACTCTGAGTAGGCACCCTTGGGCAGGCCTCTGGCTGTTATTGCAGTGTGTGTAGAGTTAGTGACAACCAAATAATACCAATCACTCCTTTCACAAACAAAACCGCCCGCATGTTCATAAACTGCACTGCTGCACACTTTGAATGAATTTTCTGAACGTAGCTCCCTAATCCCTGCTAACTGGTCATTTTCTTTTCTTTTAAAATTGCTGCGCCAATTAAGAGCCAACACAGTGGGAGATAATGATGAACAGCACATTTCCTGCAAATCCTTTCAGTTAAAGCTCCACGGTACAGGAGCTCATGGTCAACCAAATGTTATGATTTCATGGACATTTGAAACAAGCAGGCAGAAAGAAAGAACATTAGGATTATTTTATGAACTGTCCTTTCAGTCATACTAACCATACTCATTATTGTCAAATAGCTGTGGATATTAACCTGACATTTGACACAGCATATTATGAGAGGCAAGCCTTTATGTCAAACACACATTTAGTTTTTAGTAGATATACTTTAGTTTCCATTTGCGGCATCTGCTGTTTATTGTTTCTCTTATATTTAGATATATTCAAACCCAGACTCCATGTTTTTATGCATCTTAACATCAAATGTATAAAATGTTGATGTCTAGTGCAACATTTAATACATATGTAGTCTTAACATAACATAATCATAGACATGATATAGCATATATATATATACATGTACAAACAATTCAGACAAATATATCTGCTATTGTTTGGGATTTTCCACTAAAGTTAGTATATATAGTGTAGCAGGTCAGGAGAATTTGTTCTGAGTGCTCCACTGGGAGAGTGGGATTGAAGTGGTTAATGCTAAGCCAAACACTTTGTCCATCTGTTTGATTAAAGCACATCTAATGGGAAGTAATCAGTCAAAGACAACTGGACTGGAATACAAACTTGCTGTAGAAATTAAATTCCCCTTTCCTTCAATAGCTCATCTGTTAAATTCATTAAATCCTTTATATGTTGTTTCCCGTTGGCCGTGCCTCTCTCTTACACTGGCACACACTTGGTTGGCCACTCCATGGGCCACCTAAAATTTCTTTCATGCAACATGTTGATTGGAAGAACAGTTACAACACAGACCTTTCACACCAAAAAGCAGAAATTCAACACCATTCGCCATTCATTCCTGCCTGTGTGAACAGAGCTCCTCTACATTAGACTTTGACTCCAGATGCTACTCAGCGCGATAATCCTCATTTGTGCTCAACTGAGTTTTAATTTGAGCTAGCTAACAGTAGCATGGATGGCAGAAGTAATGCTTGAGACAATGTTATTGTCAAGAAATATTTTTGTGAATGAAAAGATAAATATATTATAAATTCTGATGTAGTGGGCAGAATCTGAGTTTGCTCCTCTGCAGGATTCTGTATTTGTTATACAATCGTGTCTTGTGAAGTACAGGTAGAGGCAGTGGCTCTCATAATCAAGTAAGTTACAAAGGCTCATGTGAATTATCCCGGTGTTGATTCAACTCTCAACTTTCTGGTCAGCCGTTAAGTGTTAAGTAAATGCATGGGCAAATATCAAGATGGTAGCCATGGCAACCACTATGCAGTCAGAAAGAATTTCATCAGCTGTCCTCTTGAGTTACTGTTTGATCAATGGCAGGAAACACACACGGGAGAAAACTGCTGAGTCTCTGCTGTTTGCTGTTAATAATAATGAGGATAAATAACAAGCAACGGCTACAGGAGGCGAGAGCTGAACCAACTGGTGTTATCGAGTACTGGAAATTAGGAGGTGGCTGAACCACAAATAATATTAGCCAAGTAACACAATATAATTTTTATGGTGGGATAAAATGACCATGCCGCCCAGGCTCAAGACCCAATCTGTAGGAAGGACAATAAAAAAAGATATGCGCACACAAACACAGAGGAATTCAGTTCACAGCTTAATGTAGTTTCACTGTGTCACAATGAAACTCTGCAACACAACAAAGCAGCAGTTTCTCTTTTTTCAACCCTTTATAAAGACAATAATACAGGTATTTGTTGTTTAATGTTTTCACCAATACAATTTAGATTAATGTAGTTTTAGCCATGCTGGTGGCATAGCTCTGGAGATAACAATGTGGGTCAGTTCACAGTTTTGGTCCAAACTGAAATGTAACTGTAATTAAATTTGGTACAAACATCCACGTTGTCCTGAGGATGAATCCTGATGATTATGGTGAACTCTGGACTGTTGCTAAAGAATCATTATCAGGCCAAACTTTCACTTTGTTACTTTATGACCAAAAACCAGCAAAACTTTGTAGCCAATGCTAATGGGCAGATGCTAGCATGCTAACATGCCTAATGAAGACAATGAACATAGCAACCCTGCCTAACATCCTGACGACATTATCTCATTTCAGTTTTTGTTCTCGTTGTTCCTTTTCACTCATTTATCTAATTGTATTGGACACAATTTTTGTTGACTTGCCCTGTAGTCTTCTCTGTCTTCGGTACCTGTCGTTCCCCAACCCAATAACCCGCCTTTGCCACCTGATATATTCTATACATTTCTGAAGTCACAGCCGTAAACGACACAAACTTTTTTCTGAAACCAGCTGCTTCCTCAGGAAATCACAACAAAGACTGCAGTGCGTGAGGTGTCGGAAAAAGGTTTGCCAGGGGAACCGAGGCTCTGCGTAACTCTTATCACTGCGCCATAGAGAGCATATTGTGACAGGCTGCATCTCAGTATACGGTTTGGCAGTTTTGACTGTACAAGACTGGAAACCGCAGCAAAACATCGTAAAGCTAGCATCAAAAATTTACTGGCACAGACCTCCTACAGCTCTATGATATCTTCATTACCCGCTGCATAAGGAAAGCCCAAAGCATCATCAAGGACACCAGTCATCCAGCCCACACACTATTCTCAGTCCTGCCATCTGGAAAACGCTACCGGAGCATTAAATCACGCACCGCCCGTTTCAGAGACAGTTTCTTCCCACAGGTAGTCAGAATAATGAATCGTATCCACACATACCAATACGCGCATAAACAGACACTAACACTGGGCCTACGATGTGTGTAGTTGTCTGTTTATTTTGTCTTTTCTGAAGTACAACTTAATTATATGATCTATCGTGGGTTTTTTTTACTTCTTGTTCAAGGTTGAAAGTGCCATGGTGCAAAGGAAATGTATTTACTTTGCTAACTTTAACAACAGTAGCATCTGCCGCTGGAAACTAAAACCGACAAAGCTAGAGAATTGGATTGATTAAACTCTACTTCATGTATTTTTATCTGTATATGTATTTTGTTTGGCCTCCATGTACAGCCAATACAAATATTAGACCATTCATTTGTTCAGTATTTCTAAAACAATTTAGCAGAGAAAAACAGTAGAAAATCTAATTTTACTGGCATCTACTGCTTGAAAGCACAGCTGTGGATTTATGACCTCAAGCCATTACGGTGTGTACTTTAGCTGCATCTACATTAATGGTACAAGGCAATGACCATGTTACTTTGTATCTTGGTGAATGTGAGGGCAACATAACTACATTCATCCTGAATAAACAAGCAACTGGTCTACATTAGGAGGGAAGTCTAGTCCCATAAAACTGCACAGAATTCAAAGTTTCAGACTACCTGCCAGAGACAAATAGCACAAGTCTATGGTTAATTCAAAGGCACAACACAGATTATGTATAGTGTACATTTCCTAAAGAGGTACAGGGCGTCATGTGGCAAAGTGAATCACACTTTCAGAGACCCAGCAGATGAATCGAGCCGCGTGTGGATTTATTAAGCTCATTAGTATTCTCTTTGAGCATGTACTTCTATATGTAAATAGAGGGCGGGGAGGAGATCTTACAATGATCATATTTGCCAGTCAGAGGAGAAAAGTGTCAGGATGTGAGTCGGCTCTCAAGACACATACTGTCATTTTCCATCTCCCTCACTGCAGCAGCAAGCACTGACAGGGTGTTTATCCAGACCAAGTGCAGCTGCAGCAGCAGCAGCAGCAGCAGCAGCAGCAGCAGCAGCAGCAGCAGCAGCAGCAGCAGCAGCAGCAGCAGCAGCAGCACAGTGGCAGCAGGTCAGTGAGTGAGAGGTCAGGGTAGAGAAATTAGACTATAATGTGAATTTTAGAATAACACTATCATTCAAATTAACCCTCTGCCCCATGACTCAGCATAGGATAATGTTAATGGTGATATCCTATATTTTTCTTATTGCCAGAAAATCCCCAGAAAAGACCAAAAGCAACAGAGGAGTCATCCTATGACCATGAGAGGGCTGATACAGCTTATTTCTCTACACGGCACACCACAATTATTGGACAAAATCTCACATCAATGAGCCTCTGATTTGCACTCTGTGACACGTTCCTTCATTACAATAAACATGGGCACGGTAGTTTATTTTGAGATATTCCCACACACACTGCCCTGCTGCCTAAATACAGACTTAAGCACCAAATGTGTCCACCAAATGGGAAATCCATGGTAGAAACTACGACAAACATTTACTCCTGTTTGAGCAAAAATATAGCTACAGTGACCAGCTGTTGTTGAAAATGACCTAGCTTTTCTGACCTGAGGCTTTTTTAGGAACCAGACTTGGGTCTGAGTGGAGTGATCATGACCACCTGAACCCTCACTGTGTTTCCAACTACCTAAACTCTTCTTATTGAGTTCTTATGAGCGTCTGCTTTGGGGAAACGAGAGGTGAATATTCAAATACACAGTAATAGATTAACTGAGAGTACTGTGGATACGTTGAACTGAGCGTTTGAAATCTGAAAAAATATCTTATGCTGTTCAAACTGGGTTTTATTCATGGATAAGCTCATGCAATCATTCAAGATAAAGCTGTTATCTACAGGTGTGCAGCTTGGCTGGATCTGTCTTTGAATGTTTCTATTCACTGCCCATACCTCCTGGGTATAATGAATGACAGAGTGAGCGTGGGTTAAAAAAAAACCAAACAAATTATTATGCAGCAGGTTTTGGTGTTTCTTTCCAATTAATTATTAAGAGTTGCTTGCAGTCCTGACATATCTGCCATTACAGATTGCTAGGTTAATGCCAATAGGAATTAATCGAACAAGCTGAATTTGTAAGTCATATTCAGTAGCGGCGATGTGATTCATACCTCCAGAGAGCAGGATGATGGTTTTAACCAAGAATGTCTTTGCTCCTTAACTGGACTTCTATAACAGTCCAATGTTATGATGTGGTATGCACATTTAGGAGCAGTACTAATAAAATGTGAATATATTCACAGTGTTAATCCTTTGGACTAAGAGGAGACGGGACATGAATAATTCAGAAGCAAAACTGCTGGTCAACCACCACATCAATGACTGGTAAATAATTCAGCCTGCAGACTGGGTGAAGAGCTGCTTGCTCCTGATTTTGATTGAGAGACACAGGGACAGGGCCTACTTATAGATTCTTGATGGGTTTTACCACATCAAGAGGAGAGGACAGGCAAGGAGGAGAGGAGCCAACAAATAATTCATAGGAAAGAGCTGCTGATGAGCAAGATGATGAAATCTGGAGTTTGTATGCTCAGATTGCATGATGAATTTGTCAATAGCTGCATTGCTATGTTGTGTTTTCCTGCAATCTCTGCTGTGGAATAGTAATGATGCATTTCCATTTGGTTCTATGGAAACTCCGAGTGCTTCCCGCACTTAAGTTAGTCAAGGTCAGGGGCGAATAAATGGAAATAGTAAAGAACATTTCTGATATGTAGATGAAAAACATGAAAATCAACATTTGCATGGACACATCATTCTTATCCTCATAAAAATGCCCAACAGTGGCATCAGTAAAGGTAATCGAATTTCACCTTTTGCCTTCATACATATTTCAACGTACATACACTTTCTCCTCTCTCTCTCCCCGGTCATTCAAACAGGCAGACTGCCATTCATGCACACCTGCACATGTACTTTAAGCTAAGTTTCATCATATTAATGAGCTACACCAATACTATAGTGATTTATAGGAGTAATATACTGTGGAGTGCACACCCAGATGTGCACACAGTCACTCGTGTGTACAATGGAATGAGTGTGTGCGCTCGTATATGTAATTGATGTTTTTGCAGGTCATAAACTGAGCTGTCATTAACCTCCCCCCCCACACACACACTAAAACACACACTCTAAACGTCCTCCCCTTGATCCCAGTGCTCAGCTATTACACATAAACTCAGTAAAATTATAATTTTTGAAAAAAAATATAAATCATTATTAAACACTTGCTGTATTTTAAATCTAAATGTGACCA
The DNA here is from genome assembly GCA_008933995.1 of Datnioides undecimradiatus. Lineage (NCBI taxonomy): Eukaryota > Metazoa > Chordata > Actinopteri > Lobotiformes > Datnioididae > Datnioides > Datnioides undecimradiatus. The sequence continues at coordinate 1,650,222 of WARS01000031.1, read as the reverse complement.
ACAGATCCGCTTCAAGACCCAACAACGGCCACATTGTCAGTTTGGCACTCCCTGGGACTTCCTGTCATGTCTTCTGTTCAACATGTGCCCCGTAACATGTGTGATCAACATCTTTAAGACAGTGGAGGAATAAAATGTGAGGGGTGTTGACAATTCAGGTCATACACACAGGCTGACACTTGTGCTGCACTTCACCAGCTAATGAGATGCCAATCAGAAGTATTTGCAAATCAAGTCCCAATGAGATGATAATGCAAACAAGACTCAAGGACTGTGAACATACAAGCTGCTAGATGAATAGTAACAGATGTAAAATATAAAGTTCTGCTATTCTGCACAATCACTTTTAAGAATTCTCCTCTTTCTTGACTTCTAGTATGAAAGCCCTAGTGAGTAATTTCTATACTACACTGTAATATTTTTCTGAGGGTGAAAAAACAGCATACTTCAGGCTCTACAGGAACCAGTTTAGATGCCATGTTGATTAATTAGCTTTCTTTACAGCATTTCTTGCCTCAGAAATCCTCAGTTCAACAGTATGGGTTTGATACTCATGACAGCAGGGTTTCATTATGTAAAGGCAGCCTCCCTGATGACATGCTTTTATTGAAAAATAATATATTGTCCATACATAACAGGTAAATAATAAGTTCTCGTGTCAAAACAATGACTGTTGTGCTGTGCTGAACAGACAAAGTTCCTCTTGGTCACGTAAAAATCAAAGATTAATGATGAAAGGCTCATTGGAGACCAAAGGACTGCACAGCAGTATGAATTGGTCATAGAGGGTAAAGTTATTGTAGCTGCCTTCATTTTATCTTTGTTTGCTGCAATCACAAGCTGAACAGCAGTGGTGGAAAGAAAGTGCATTTACTTGCACACTGTGAGATTTTGATGTACTTGTACTTTACCAGAGTATTTTCACTTCCTGCTACTTCGTACATTCGTGTTGTGAGTGATCACTGCGTAGGTCAGTACAAATTAGCCTACCACAAATATGCAAACGTGTATTTGACTGGTCACTTCAGCGACCTGTGGCAGTGTGTCACGCTGTATTGTAACAAAATTTGAGTAAGGATCAACTGTTTGGCTGGACAACCCTGCGTAGGACTGGTGGAGACCTCTGTGTTGACAACCATAATTACTATCTGACTGACTCAGTTCAAGTTCAAATCAGTCTGAAGTTGGTCTGTTTCATTTTTTCCTGTGGCATATTAAAGTAATTTCCATACCCAACTATTAAAATCACACCAATCCATTTAGGTCAGTGTGTTCTGAATTTATTACAAAATATCTATAATAACCAATCAAGGCCAACACAATATGGCCATTTAGAGAGGGCAGTGATAGCCCAACACCAATCAGTGTCAGTATGGATTTAATCCTAGGACACCATAGTCTTCAGTGCCGCTAACATCTTGGGTTTAGTGTAATTTCAAGGTAGGGCTATTTGCAGGATTATGATAAACATAATCCAACTCTGTCAATTGCTTGTGAAAAAGAGCACAATGATATTAGCATTTATGGCCATTGTTCTTTGGTGAAAAAGGCAAATAAAAACACTTTTTAAAATCTTACCTGCAGTGTTGTGCAACTCACTGAAGGTTAGTAATTAGTGGCTGTAATTAGTCTTGCAAGATGTCTAAAAGAGAAGCATTTGGTGGCAAACATACACTGTGATAGATGATTTTGTAAATCTGTACAATGGGCGCACAACAAAAAGCTGTGATGGTGTGTAACTTAGATGTTCTTAAAGTTAATTTTTGGTTATTTGCCTCTTGAATTCGAATAAAAATCCAGACAATACACTGGAATAGTTCAAAGCAAACACAACTCATTGAACACATATTCTAGATGGCTACCATGACAAAACAGACAAGGTTAAGCATTCACGCTACTGAGCAGGCTTGCATGTGCTGGAGGCAGTGCTGGCATGACGAACCATGACGATTTGGCAAACAATACTTGTGCAGAAGGGCAAATGTTGAACAGCACAAGTGGATTTTAACTACAAAATCAAACTTTTGAGGACTCTCCTATTCACAAGAACTGCTCTTTGAACACTACTGAAAGCAGCCATCACACTTCCCTCAGTCACTTTCAGACAGGAAATTGTCTACATTCAGACTCAACAAGCCAAGTAAATGGTAAAGAGTGGCAGCAAAATCTTTAGGCGGGAGTAGAATTGAGATCCAGTTATCAGCTTCTCGAAATTTGTAATTAAATCATTAAAAATGGATTTGGTCTTTTCTTTTATAGAAATTATTTCACAAGACACGAAAAATAAAAAATATAAGTAACTGGATGAAACTTTCAGTATTACGAAACTATAGTAATTTGTGACCGTATCAAGTGAAAAAAATATTCTGAGACTGAAGCAATTACTGTTTTTTAGAGATTCTTGTTGTTCATAATAATTACTCATATTTTCACACCTAACACATGTGCACACACAGTGAAAGATCTGTTTAACAGCTAAAACTGCATCACAAAGCACATACACAACAGCTGACTCCTGTGTTGCATTTTACTGTGTGTTTAATTAACAAAACATTGTCAAGGCCTGGGAGATTTTATCTGGATACTATTTATATTCTGTGGGACTAATTAGCACCATCTTTGGTTTGTTATTATTTAGGTGGGAGATTTTTGTATTTCTAACTGTGATTGATAGACTTGTAGTACTGTTGCTGAAGCGTGTCGAATGTGGGTGAAACACAAAACTTCATTTGGTAAGATTCAAGAACAGAGAGCAGAATCAAGACATCAGAAGCTTATCTTACCAAGTTCGCTGTATTCGTTTGTGGCATGTAACATGTAAATATTGTAAATAAACTTGTGGTTGTGAATCTGTTGAGACTGCACTGTCTTTTCATTAATATGTTGCCTTGTTGAGTAAATGTAAATGAAATGTAAATGTATTTATATCTAAGTGAAATCACAGTCAGCTGATTTGTGTTAAATGTTTGATTTTTTTTTTATTCCATTCATACCCCTATAACACCCATTCTTATTTAGGTATTAACAGACTAGCTCTGTTTCATTTCCATGTAAACCTCCCTGAAACTGTTACCGTCACAGCTTTCTGTGCTCTGTTCTTGTCTTTGAAATGTGGCAAAGACAGACCAAAGGCAAAATGCAAAACAAGACAAAGACTATTGTGCAGGTGCTGAAAACGAAATATTGTACCAAAACTGAAGCAAAAAAAAAAAAAAAAGTTAGCTGTACCGTTACTACAGCAATATGTCAGTGTTTTTTTTTGTCCAAACTGTGAATCTGAAAATGAAATGTCACACAGTGACTATTTTGTTTTTCTGGCTGTTTCTCTGCTGCGTGTCAGACTCAGATGGTTTCTTCACACACCAGAGATTTGCCTCTTAAATGGGTAAGTAAACTGATAATGAGCTATATATCAAATGTTGCGCCCGAGTGTCACTTTTCATCACTGTTTATGACAGCTCTAACAAGTTCACACGTCTTATATTAAAACAAAGCAAAGCACATGTAAGCATATAAATTTTAGGTAGAAATGCAACTTTGAAAAGGAAAAAAGAAAAAAAAACAAGAAAGAAACAAAGATTCAAGGTGTTTTTCACCGTGTAACCTCAGCTAATGAGAACGGGAAAAACTGGAACTTGTGTTTACAATTAATACTGGTAAAAATAAACCTTTAAAAGTGTCAGAAATGCAGTTGTCATTGAAGATTAATCCATGTGTCAATGTACAGTACCTGCCAGTCAAACTGCAGGTGATAGCAGGTTCAGTCCTGTTTTACTGAACATCAGTATTTTGCTCTGCATTTAAAGCTATAATAACGGTGCAGGTTGTGGGGTGGCTTGCTCCTGGTGATCAACCCGCAGAGAAGTATCACTCATTCTGTGAAGCATTTTTCAGCTTATCATTTTTATTTTCTTGCTGCACCCACCACCCTTTTGATTTATTCAGTGCTCTTATTACTAATTAATTAGGACAACTGTCTTCAGAAGATTGGCTCTAAAAACCACATGAACAGAAAACCTCTCCAGCTGCAAGCAGACAAAGTTAACGGCTAGCTGGTAAACATTTAGCATTCAGCAGCTTAAGATACAGATATTTACATCAGGAACTAAAATAACACGGAAAAGCATAATTATATTTGCAAAATGAACAGAAACAGGACCCAAAAAATTGAATGATAATGTTGCTCCATAACTGCCAGATGAATAAATAAGCAACTGTTGAGCTCAATACACCAACTTATTATGTTATTATTATTGTTATTATGTCAGATGTTGTGTTTATAGTTCATATCTGCTGCCCACAAGTGGCCAAAAAATAATTTATTGCAGTTTTAGGGAAGATGTTTATGTCTACATGTCATGCAGTTTGTGGTAATAATGTTAAATCTCCCTAACTGATGAAGAAGGAATAACTCCAGACTGACAAGAACAGGTGGCAAGTTATTGATGCTGATGATAATGTTCTTCTTAATATGAACACTTAGCAGAAAATGTGGAAAAAAAGAGGTGACTGTGTGCAAAAGATACTGGGAGAAAAAACAGAGCCTTAGGGATTCAGTGAAATACTGTAAACAGATTATCAGTGATTGTATAATCTGGGCTGAGCTGTCGATCATGATCTGTTTCATCACAGTTACAGTAAATCATGTGCAGCAGATAAACAGTATATCAGTATATCTGTATTTCAGCCACATAAAACTTTCTCCTGATGGTAAACTTTCACAGAACCACAAGGGCATACAAAGAAGCACATTTAAGATACAAGCATCAAAACACACAGAGAGAAACAAACATTCACAGTGAATGTCAGGCAGATCAGGCACTCTCAAATGGTTATGGTATAGATTTATGTGTTCTGACATCCCACAGATGGTGTGAATTAGTCAGGGAGGGGTTGCCAGCACGAGGTCAAGAGAGATGACCTGGCCTTCAGCCTGCCACTTGGGAAACCAAAGCAACAGACATGTGAAGCTGCTGCTGCCACTGCTGCGGCAGTGCAACAACCCAGAGGCTGCTACAGCAGCTGTTATTGAAGCTACAGAAGAGAAAGTGCTCCTGTAAAAGGCCCTAATCTCATCATCCTGAGAGATAAACAGCACTGAAAGGAGCCACAGCAGCACAAACGTGCATAAAAGCAGGCTGGCTGATAGAAAAGCTACATTGATTTTGACAAAGAGGAGAAAAAGAATTTTGTAAATATGAAGACACGCAAACCAGATGAAATGGGTTTTTAAACGTGTAATGATTGATTTTTTTTTTCGTTGCTCGAAGATGATTTTGCATTTGAGACTAGTTTTCTATTAGCCCGTACTTACTGGTAATAGGAAAGCTGATATAAATGAAATATTTTGTTGAGAATTATTCAAAGGTAAAAGAGAAGGGGGGATTCAGCGTTCTAAAGCAGGCATTTTCGTTTCAAGGTGGCCGTTTGCATGTACCTTGAAAAATATGCCAAACGCTAACGAGAGACACTCAATGTTCCATACGACAAAGAAGCACAGAGCATTAGCAGATTGCCTGAGGAGACAGTCACCATATGTTTGACAGCATACGGGATTGAAATATAATCTTAAAGTCTACATTTCTATCCCTTTATCCTGTACAAACACTGTAAATACGTACAGACAACAACAGGCTCACCTGATTGATGTGTTTCAGTTTGTCAATGATCTGATTTATTACGGGGTCCGCTCCTTTCACTTTGACCTCTGGGTTGGTGCTCTGAGCCTTGATCCCATTGCCGACCACACGGAGGGTGTAGCTGTGAACAAAAGATATACAGTGTGTAAGTATTTTTATATTAAAGCATAAAATGTGAAATACCGGTGCTGGAAAGGCATTTTTTAGGTCTACTCTGCTGCATCTCAGAGGATAACACTTCTTCTTCTCCTGTCCCAATTATCAGGTCGCAACCTCTCCGACTTATCTTCTCACCCTTTAGAGGCAGTCAGACCCCCAGGCTGGGAACCATATGACTTAACTACCTAACTGCATACAAAGTAAATATAATTACTTCCAACTCACATAACAGTAAAATACTGCTTACACATATGCAACAATACTAACAATATAATGACATATCAGGGTATTTACTTTCAGTAATGTGAGTGCGTTTGGCTGATAGTAACTCTGTACTTTTACTTTTATAGTATTTATTAAGGAACTGAATACTTCTTGAGTCAGTGACAAACACACCAGCAATGTGTTGAAGAAGCAAACTCTGCGCTGTCACACCGAATCAAGTCCAATCTCGTCTTCCCCTGGCGAGCAATACTAAAAATATGATCAATATTCTGAACTAACACAGAGCTGAGGGCACAACTCATTAGAAAGCATGACCCTGGGTTAAAGTGGGCTCTGTGATGTTGAGGAAACCAGAGTCACATGTGTGCAGGAGCGCGTTGTCCCTGCTGCAGCGTTACAGCTGCATATTCTCTGTATGCTTTATAAAAACTATATATCAAGACCTGTATGCTCTCTCTCGGAAATGAAACTATTAAACCACACTGTGAGTACGGTGCACTGTACTCCACTATTCATTTATGATCTCTACACCTTATCATTTCAATATGTGGCATTAATCCTTGTTTTAAAGCTGTTCATTGTTGTTATTGCCTGGTAATGGGCTTCAGTTCGCCTCAAGGACTCCTCACTCTTTACAGTTTGTCAGCTGTAATGACTCTGACCATGGTGGCCAGTGAGTGAGCACACCTCACTCACATCTCAATTTTCAGCATATCATTTCATCAAACTAGTAGATCAAGGTAAAGTCAGTCATTGCTGGGAGACCTGCTGAGCTCTTTGTGTGTGTGTGTGTGTGTGTGTGTGTGTGTGCGTGCGTGTGTGTGTGTGTGTGTGTGTGTGCGTGTGTGCTCTCAGCAGTTCTGACAATGTGTAGACGGAGCAGGCCACCGAGGTGTCGGCCTGATGTCACTTTAAGATTAAATATCTGGATCAGAGAAGTAAAAAATCAAAAATCAGCGGATGAAACGTCTGGTGAGTGAGTTTGGAGCAGCCGACACAAAGTAGGTTCACTCTTCAAGCAACAAAAGGTCAAAAAAGAAAAAAATGTATGAATAAATAAAAAGTGCAGGAAGCGTGGGTGCCTAATTTATTTAAGAGAATAGGTGGGTGGCAGAATTCAAATTTAGCCAGGAAGTCTGGGTTTCTGAGATGTAATTTTGATGTTAATTTCCAACAAATCAGAGCTCCAAAATGTGACTGGTTTAGGAAAAATACAGCTGCCACTCAGTGTCCATTTTAACTTTTTATCAGCAGTAAATTTGTTGTCACCATTATTTTCTTATTAAGCTTTGTCTGCTCTTTCTGTGGCCTTCGTCCTCTGTCTCTGCTGTGGCTGCCGTCTCTCTTCAAGCTGCCACGCGTCACATGAAATATTAAAGAGAACATTTTAAATCTCTCGACGTCAACAGTGTTTTGCTAATTTAGAAAACAGATGCAGATGCCCAAAGATGTATTTATAAAAGTGCATCAGCCTGAGAAACTAAACAAAAAAACATGACACAATGCGTGAATCACATTGGTTCCATCATGTGTGAATCATGTCACAGTTTAGTTTCCCATCAATTACATTTTAATACAGGATGTTATAATAACAATTTGTGCGTTCTAAAGGTGACACAATGCGAAGAAAATGTGTAATGACCAGTCAGAAGATGAAAGCCAAGCGGCAAATCGGGTTTCACATTCAGGCTCATCATAAAACAACACACGCTGATAAACAGAATCAGTCTTTTCTACTTTATGTCCGTGTGCAATTTTTCTGGATCTAGCGATTTTGGCTAGATGCACTTGACACTGAATGTAAAAAATTTTACAGTATTTTGACGTTTTGTTTTTTTTATTTTTAAAACACCAACAGTCCATTTCTTTTGTAAAGGGAACATGCCTTTCTACGCCAAAGCACATCATGTGCAATGTTGGGGGAGGTTCCTACCTCAGTGAAATGACCTGGAAGTATCAAAGTGGCAGCCATGATAAGAGTGGGTTGAATGCTCTTAATGTTGAGGAAAGCTACCTTAGTGCTCCTATTCCTAAAGGAATTAAGATAATCCCATCCAACAAAGACCGTTTCAATCATTTCGGTAGTTGCTATCATGCTGATGTATGTTCAAGCGTTTAGCATTTCTAATTTGACAAGTTTGGTAATTTGTAATCTAGTGCTAGGAAAGGGAGAGGTGATGTCAGGATTGACAGCTTGCATTTGGTCACAGTTGAGTGAAACGGGTGCATTGGTGGAACCTTGACGATGTGGCACCAGGCCTCAGTTTGCCAAATGAGGTGCACAATGGCAGCGCACATATCCAGGACATTTTGCCTTCACTCTTGTACAATGGGCACATGGAGATTTACCACATATGCCGAGGCACTTTTGTAAGCTGGGTCATTTTAACATTCTGGTAGGTGACTGCATAAATACTTCCCAAATATTGGGTAACACTGCCATTTTTGCATTGCAATGTAGATTAATGTGCAACTTAAATTTAACTTAAACTCTTAGCAGGCATCAAGCATCCCACATATTATACACTTATAGACAAACATACTGTGATTCACGCTGCATATCTCATGAATTACTTTCTGTTCATATGAGAATTAGTCTGGCTGAGAGAGTTTGGAGACCTTGTGTGGGTTGACCAGATGCATGTTGTGTTGCACAGCAACCAGGTCACTGCAGTTCATGTCAGCAAGTTCTGAGGTTTCCTGCTGCAACGTTTCTCTGAATACTTCGTTTTCTTGCGTGCAACTAAACATACCAACCGACCAAAAAATGTTAATGTGAAAAGTGAACGCCCTTTTGCTTGCTGCAGTAGGCCCCTGCGGCTGGAGGCTGATGTGTTGGGACTTAAATGCACCTGAACCGTGCATACTGGGGCTGTGATCCTGATGCCTCCAGCTCTGTTTAATCCCTGGACACACCTGCTGAGATGGTGATTGTATGTGTAAGAGCTGGAATGAAGATAGTCCTTGTTGGGTCTGCAGCTACTATAAATTGTTAAGAGGATACCTGTTCAAAAAAAATAAAAAAAATCGATATTAAAGGCAGATTACCATGCCCGGTCAGACTTGAAGCCCTTGATAATCTCATATATTGTTTATAGTTATCATGAGACGCCATCCTATGTAATAAATAGTGCAAAATCCACCCCTTCATGACCTTTACTGCATTTTTTTCTTCCTTTCTGTACAGTGTGATTAATAGCAGATTGAAGAGATTACATCAGAGCCATCTGTGCCCAGTTTCAATGAAAATATGTACAGCCACACATCTTCATGAGAAAAAAAGCAAATGCTCGTTATTACCAAAAACTTCTCCATATTGTGAAAAACACAGATGTGCATGATCTTAGTGCAGTTAAATGTTAAGCAACACATAAAATATCACAGTAAATACCCACACATACACACACACACACACACACACACACACATATACATGCAGGGAGCTCTGCTTGCATTCAATGAGAACTGTGTTTCATTATGCCACTGGGATCCATAACCTGAAACACATACAATCTTGTGTAATATGCTGCAGGACTGGCAATGCAACACAAAGACTCTCCCAGGGTTGCAACACCAGAAAATAAGGGTCTGCGCCTTAAAAGGTGTCACAGCTAAAAAAAAAAAAAACACTGATCATATTCATCATATATTCTTCAGTGAGTAAAAAGCATACAGTAGCATCAGGCACAACTTACAACAGGATATCAAACAGCTGAGTGATTGCCTGTGTCCCTGTAGACCAGCAGCAGGATCTTATAATCCATATCCTTCTTCCCAAAGGGGCGCTTGGTTTGCATCTCATCTCTGCTCGCACTGCTGTTCAGCACTAGATTGAAAATTTCAATCATTTTACTCTTGGCTCTTATCCCTATCTCATTCAACTATATTTGTCTGTGAGTGCAAACCCGTCACGTCTGGAACAGAGAAATCTGAGGCCTTCTTTGCCTTATTCCTTGACTTCAGGACAGAGTGGGATTGATATGTCAAAATAATTTACTCTGATTAGCACGACTGTTCTCCAGGCATACTTGATCCAGTGTACTGTGGTCATGCATAAAAAAAGGATGCAAGCTACTGTGAAGAATTTGAGGATTTCTGTTCCTACTATTTCTCTCTTCGCTGCATCATCCTGCCTGTAATCATTTGATTAAGACTATGACGAGGGATGGCTGAAAATTAGGTCCAAATTTGACTGTAACACATCACATGACAACTAACTGATGGAAACAACGCAACAAGGAAACATCCTTTCTGGCAACACACATATAACATAACATTAAGTTTCTAGTGAATCCTAAAAACTCCTAAACAGGTCTGAGCTGCTGCTATGGACGTGTCTCATATGTAGCTGATAATTATAGTAATATGAAGAATAGCCTGTACACACTATAGCCTTTTTGAAGTACTGGGTGTACAGCAGATACCTGCAATTATATCCGAAACAGGCTATAATAATAAAATAAACCTATGCGTACATTCATTATTTCTCACCATTTGGCAGAATTGGAAACAAGTTGTAAACACACCTCTGAAATCATCATCATCATCATCACCAACATTAAGATGATATGGCAAACAGTCGTAGCAGTTACATAGCAAAATGATTATTCATTTAGAGTTTGTATCCATCTGATGAGTGTTTGTTTAATGCTCGCTCTCTTTTAGCTCTGTTTTTGATCTTCACCACCTCCTGAGGGAACTATCTGGCTCTTTAGCTGCTAAATGCGCCACAGCGTTCACCAGCAGATCTCAAACTCTGTTTCTCTGAACAGGTTGTCTAGAGTAGATTTTTAGGTTTTTCACTGAAAACAGCTGCCCTCCACAGCACCATGAGACCAGTGAAAGTGATAAGAAACAGTTCAGTTGTGAGCTGGCCGGCTAAACAGGAATGAGCTGAAATTCACTATGAAACCAGTAAAGCCGCAGGGACTTGCAGAATCAGGTTCATCACTACAAGAGACACCTTTGGAAAAAAAAGCAATTACAGCCACTTTAACTGTACTAAACACTGCAGTGGTAAACACCAATGTTATTTTCTGTCTGTGTCTGTATTTGGTTGTGTTTTCTACATCTGTTATACTGCCATATAATGGCAAATTGTCAAAATGTTTTCTGCCTTTGCTTCTGGTGTGTCTATTTGCATGTGGTTTAACACGTTCAGCCTCACCTTAGTTTTAAATAAATTGTAGCTCAAATTCACTATGTGGAAAAAAAACAAAATAATGCAATTCATATTTCCTTTTTTACGCAGACTTTGCTTAAAAAACCAAAAAGCAATAGTCACAAACATAGATGCAGTGGTTTTATCCAATCGTTGTGATTTGAACACACGGTTCACTGGTGAACATTCAGAACATCATGTAACTAGCAGGTAACAGACTGCTGCTACTGTTTCAGATCTATTAGTATGCTTCTGCTGCCATCGAGGCATCAATCATGAGTTGCGGCGGCTCATTTTTGGCAGTCACACCATCTGTCTTTCAATTGTGAGTTCACATGTATAATTACTATGGTGATAAATAAGACGGTGCTCATTTAAACAGAGACTGTCAGTTTTTCCAGTTTTTTCCCCGTTTAATGTGTGAAGTCAGGCATTTAAAAACTGTTAGAGGAGGATAAACGCAACAACCACGCTAGAACCAGTTATATTCATTCAAAATCTAAAAATCTATGTCAGATCAAGCTGATGTGTGATTTTCTTTTTCTAGTGGTGTTAAAAAAACAGGTGGCTGTGTAAATGCAGAAATGTATTTTTCCTGAGAGCACCTTCATCAAAATGTTATGGAGTTCAGCAGCTCAGGAGATGAAGGAGGTAGACCATGCACACTGTTCATGGTTGGCTGAGTGAGAAACAAAGCAAGCCTGCGGTTAGTAGGCTAGAAGGCAATACCTGCCTTCAAGTTGTCACTGAGGAAACAAAAGTCCTTCTGGCTCATTGCCGAGTGCAGAGAGGATCTGGGAGAGTCCGCCACTTCAAAGGAGTATGTTCATTTAAAGCTCAGAAGGACAGGGAACACTTGAGGCAAGACAATGGAACATATGCAGTTTAATGTGTAAAATCAACACGAGGGCCATGCTTCAAACAAACATCTGTTTGGTACAATAACCCAGAGTTAATATGGCAATAAGGAAATTAACTCTGCAACACTGTAATTAAATAATGCATCACACTTTCCATACCCCATGCAGTTAATAAGTGGATGTTTATATTCCACAATATGTTAACTAAGTCAAGAGATATCTATAGGAGTGGCATTTTTATTTGTGCACAGTATCTGAATCAGATACAATAAATGACTGACAAAACTCTTACAGACAGGTTGTAATAGGATATTTTCATAAAGGATTATTAAAATCAGGATTACAAGGTTTGCCAGTATGTGAGCCTAGAACTGTGTACCTTTACTGAGAGCTGTGACAAAGAGGATAATACAACAGCAGTCAACGGTGCCTCTGGCAAAGATTTAGCTGCAAACATCACTACTGCCACATTTGTTCCAATTACTGGGAAGCCCTGAGCCTTGAAGTTGTATTGACTTGTGCCAGGAAGACACTATGGAATTAGCCAGACAGAGCTGTTTGAGCAAGGTGGCAGCGGTAATTAATATGGTCTGGTAGTTGGTCGGTGAGTAATGGACATTTTGTGTCAGGAATCTGCACTGACACTGTTGCAGTGAGATGTTGGGACTCGCTCCTTCGTGGGGACGGATTAATTACAGACTCATAAACACAAAATGAGAAACATAAAAGACAGTGTGAGGACAGTCCAAAAGCAGTGAAGCAAAAGCTGTTTTTAGGGAATGAAGGAAGAAAGATTGTCAATGTCAAAAACTAAGTAGACTGTGTAATGGAAGCACGATAATGACACTGTTGATCATACATGTCTATTTACATTGTCCTGATGGGTACATAACAACTATATACTCTGTATTAAATGTGTTTTGTTTAATGTGTTTAAGTAAATTGCTCACACAGTCTGTGCTTGTGACATGAAATGCGCTATATATAAATAAACTTGACTTGACTTAAAATAAATACATATGTTTATGTTGAATAGGATTTTGATTCTAGTATGCGCCCTTTAACCAAGTGAATCAAGTCACTGACTTCGTCTGAGCTACATGTTTGTGGGATTTTTGTTTGTTTTGTTTGTTTTTAGGTTTTAAAAGTTCCAGAAAACATTTTTTCTGCTTTTTTTTTAATGGAACTTTGGTCTTATATAACCAAAAATATTTCACTAAAGTTTAGGTTTCTTTGACAAAATTCTGTATTTCAACTTTTTTTCTGGTCTATTTTAACAGATTTAAAGTGGCTGTGGTCCTGTTGGTAAATATGATGTCTCAGATGATCTGAGCACCAATGACAAAACATAATGTCACATGTATTTTGTTGTTTCAGAGAGAAACTACTGAATTAAACGTTTTTGGAAAGTGTTTAATATTAATACTTACAAACAATATTGTCAGAGAGCCACGAACACACAGTCAGGCAACTTCAGACTAAAGACTAAAATCACTTGATTTCTGAGTGAGGTATGGTTGGAGTGTGTCTCACTGATAAAAGAGCATTTCTTTTGTTTTCCCCACAATATCTACTCATGGCGACTAAAGGATGATTGGATTTTTATATATGTTTTGTTGTGTTGATGCACTGGATCTATGCTAAACCATTTAAAAAGAAAAAGAAAATCAAAGCCAGAAAAATGATACATTTAACCAAAACTACAATGCCTCTTGAACTTTATTTTATAAAATAGTCAACCAGTTGCCTAAAACTGCCTGGTGTAAAACTGTTGCTCATTTTTATGCCTTCTCAACCCCATAAATCAAAACACGTCTTCTAAAGTATATTATGATGTAAACAAATATACTTGGGTGGACACATTAAGTCCATACTTATCTTGATCTTGAAACTTCCTGGATTGGGATGCATGATGCCAGTGTGTCCTTGCAGGCAGCAATATGCTTCCTCCAAGGAAGAGACAGGGTTGGACTTAGCTGTTCACTTGATTGCACAACCGATGCCCTGCCTTCAGGTTTATGTGTCCATTTGATCTTTTTAACAATGACACAACAGGTTAAGAGGGGCACTTTGTTCGCTTGCTGCTTGTTTATTCATTCATGTTTTGCAGTGCTTGGGGAAATTACAACACACGCTCTTTAAATGGCACAGGGCCCCAAGATCCCTGCACAAGAGGAGCTCAGTGTGAGCTGCTGAAACAGACAGTATGCTCAAACTACAGGGGTCAAATCAATACATGAATTTATTATATTTTCTCTCCCAGCAGCTCCCTCAGTAACATCACTACAGTGTGCCCTGAGCAATCTTCTGGTGTTAACAGGTGGTGATTTCAAAGTCAATGACAATTTTCAATAACTGCATATTAAATAGGGCAAGTGTGAAAAAACAAAGCTAATATCCATCAGTCGTTGAATGAAAACTGACTGCTCCTTGCTTTATCGTTTCTGACACTGCTGCTGTTGCTACAATGTCCCTCATGCGCCACTTTCACCTTGATGGCCTCGACTAAACTCTTCCTACACGTCCAGAGCAAACTATAACTAAACAGCCTTGCAATGACGTTTTAAACACATTTACATTTACAAGTGCTTCCATATGGCGCCGTGCCTCTCTTAACACTGATGACCAAAATGACACCCTTCTCCCATTCACAGAAATCCATTATTAGGGTTGTAAAAAGCGTGTTATATTGTACCGATAATTTCCCTGCGAAGCTAAGTGGCTCTGTGTGCATATGAGCTACTGCATCATGCACCCCGTTAATGCCAAATAGATATCAGAAGTCCTCAAATGGCAATGGAACTTTTATAACACCTCTTAAATATTTGAGTTTTATGGAAGGTAATAAGGACAAATGGAAAAGTTGGCTATCTAGGAGGTACAATGGCCTCATAAAAGCAGATGGTCACCGAAACAGGGAATTTTTAAAGATCTTAATGCCCCATAAGGGCGATAACGTTCAGGATTAAACAGATGTGGTAAGAGCAGGGCAGACAATAAAAGACTCATCAGGGCTTTTATGATATCAGTGATCAACATGCTCACATTGAAAATAATGTTGTGCTGTATTTTCCTCACACTGTATAGATACTATATCTTTTCCATCCGTCTGAAAGTTTTATCTGACTGCACAACACAAATGAATATCCTGCAGAATTTCATGCGCTGATTTCTTGGTCTCAAGCCAATGCAGATTATCGAAATCATCACTCTGATGAAAAACATTTTCCCTCCCTGGCACAAAACTTAAGAGGCTTAGTCGTCTTTGCCATCTTCATCTATTGACCGAGCTTGTCCAAATTTTAACACCTGCTGCAGAGAAGAAAAAAAAAAAACACAGAGAGGATGATTAGGAATTTATGAGGAGTTCTGTAAGCATGCGTAAACAAATCAACAAGCCTTGAGCAACAGCCTTATTCCCAGGCTATCAAACAGTCGAGACAGCGAGGATGTCAGGTTTAAAGTAAACACTTGCAATGATTGGACTTCCTCTCACAGTGGCACCGTTTTATAACAAGATATCCACCCAGCCAGGAGTGGAGCCAAAGAAGGACAAATAGATTGTAATAAGGCTTGAGGAAGAATGCACCTCTCTTTTGTTATTTGAGATATCACACTGTGATATTTAAGCAGGATATTAACATGTAATTTGTCGATGCTATGCTCAGCGGTGCTGCAGCTCTCACTGTCTGCCAATTATCAGTCCTTCACATCCAGGTATGAGCAGCAGGAAGCTCACAATTTCCACAGCCATTTAAGATACACCGAGGTGAGCCCTGATACATCTGTACCCTTTTTTAATCTCAGACTGGAAGAGTAAGTGTGTACACTGAAACCCATGACGGGACTTTATGTGATCATTTTCAACAGTTTTTTAAAAATAGTTAAGTTCTATATATTTGCATCTGTGCCGTAAAGACTGAAGTGTTAAATAACGTTCAGCAACATGGAAGCAGTACTTATTTATTTTGCTGTGTATATCTGTGTATATCGTTGTTGTGTGTTATGGGTAAATTACATTTTAATGCTGATTTTGACTGATCATCATGATTAGTATTAGTATTAGTATTAGCAGTAATAAAAGCTCTCGATACTGTCCACGAAGTGATCTATTGGTAATATGACTATATCGGACAAATCGATAATGCAGTTAAGGTACGAGACGCTGGAATCAGCATATTATAACAATGTATCTCTGTAAATGTAAAGTGAAAATGATGTGCCAACGCGAAAAGTGTTGTGTGACAGTGATGAACCACCGAGAGTCGTTGCTGAAACCTGCAGCTCCCCTTGACTTTATAACATTTTAACACTTTAAAACGTCTTTGTTTTGACTCTGACTTTCAATCACAGTTATTTTTGATGACAGCAAGCAGCTTTGTGACCAATAAAACAAACAAATAAAACAAAAATCCATTGTACCACACCTGCCCAGCAAGCAGGTACCACAAGGCTCTTATCCATAATCAGTGTACTACCAATAAAACCATCTCTTCTATTGACAAAAACAGTACTTTTACATATTACGTAGAGAATAGAGGGGATGTTGGTCCACCGCTGCCTCCATCAGATAGTTTGCATTATTGTGCAACTTCTGAGTTTTAAAATTTTAGCTTAGCGTCACCAATGAGAGCGACATAATGGCTTCAGTTTCTCATTGGAAACAGCTGTCTGACAGTGAGTAGCACACCGGTATACCTCCAAACCATTTACTGTAGGTAATACACTGACTATGGACAATCTCACACATCCCCACTTCAAAAAAAACTGCAGTTGTCCAAACACCATGCACCATGACCAAAAGCAGATCAATTTCAATAAATGAAATTTGATATAAGAGATGTATGACATGAACATTGCTCAGCAAACAGTACGTGATGCCATACGCACAGTTCCGCAGAGACACCATTGAGGCCCAGTTTAAGGCTCCAGCTTGTAAAGTGTGTATCGAGGCTTTCACCCTCACATCTTTGATTACTTTACCACAGCTGGGATGAACAAGTACCCACATCTGCTGTTTCTCTGGCCACAGACACCAAGATCCACCACGCTGTCACTACACCTGTGAGAGAACAATGTAGACCCGCAGCAGTAAACACCACTTTGGCAGAGGGGACCAAAATACTAACAGTCTAATCACCCCAGTGAAACTGCTTGTGGATATTTGCTCTCAGCCCCCATTCTTCTTTTCACTCACAGAAACAGGGGCTGAATGGGCCAAAGAAAAAAAACTGCTGCCGATGGTAAAGAAGCTCATAAACCTGCTGCAGGCTTTCCAAAGCCACGACTTGAATGACAGCTGCAAAACACCAGTCAGAGTTATTTGAGTTGTATTCACCCAAATGTAAAGGAATGGCAGTCATCAGCGGAAGGTAAACGAGTGCAGCTGCAGAGAAGCGGCCTCAATGGAAAGTGTGGGTGGAAATGTTGTTGCACAAATATCACTGCTGGATGAATTTTAAACTGTTTGTTTATTAATATGCATGCTGAAAAATAGAAAATACAAAAAGAAAAGTATCCTGAATACCTCAGTGATGTGAAGAGGGCTGACAAAATTATCAGGAACCTTTACTGTGTAACGTAACACCATTAAACAGCAGTTGAATTTATATATAATGTTAAAAACCGACATTTATAACCAGGTAAACATACTTAACCACTGTTCAGCTCACATTGCTTACATGAGCGCTAACATGTACAACTGTATAACTTCTCCTCAAAACAGTTGACTACTACTTATTTAAAATGTAAATGAACTAATCAAACAGGCACTTACATTTTACAGACGTTTTCATTCAGCACCTCTGATATGTCTGGCATCTTGTTTCACTGAGCAAAACTTTGATTTAATGAACTCATATGTAATGAAATTTGCATAGATGTGCTGACAGGCAGCATTCCCTGTTATCACCATCTTCATAGAAGAACTGCCAAATGTAAACATCAGCTGAAATGAAAAGTCTTCCTTCAGGATGTTAGCATTTACATTATAGTTTATACATTCATCTGTTCAATTGAGCTATATGTTAACTGAGTCTGGGGGGTAGTGTATACACACACACACACACACACATATATATATGCAAATAAATTGCAAATATGTACATCAGCTTATCACCTGTAATGATGATGAATGTGTGACAATGTCATCACTTATATAAGGTTGTGTTTGTGTTGTGTATGTTCAGCATCCTCAATCTGGCAAACCTGCGTCAATCTTAATATAAGAAACTCAACATTCTGTCAGTGTGACATGTCTGTCCTTTAACAAAACAGTTCAAAGGAGGGGAACGAAAGACAAAAATTGACAAGCAGCCTGGGAGTCTGGTGATGCTGACACTTGTATAATTTCAAGGGGGGAGACAGGGAAAACTGTCCAAGCTGGATTTAGATGAATTACTGTTGACGTAAATATTGTTTAGAGCACAGTCTGTAATCCAAACACAACAGACGGACAGAGGAAATGACAGAATTGAAAACGCTTTGTTGAAAGCTGCTATAAAATGTCTGACAGATGTTTTAATACGTGGACTGACACCACACAATAACGTGTTGCTCTCTCGTGGCATGAACAGGTTGTTCATAAACAGTGACTGTTGTAAAATTGTAGTTTCAGTTATGATAAAAAAAAAAACCCTCACTAAATGCTGATTAGACGGCAAACTGTTCATTTAGCTTTGAGTCTAGACAATTTAAAACTGACTTTTCTCAGTTCTTGCTCTTGTCCTTTATTCTAAACAGCTAAAATCAAGATGCTGAAGATGGTTTGACTTGTTTTTATATATTTACATACTGACTGAGAGGATCCGTCCATCCATCCATTTGTTCATCCATCCATCACCGCCCTCGTAGCTGTGATAGAGCAGATGAGGTGGGTTTTATTTACCACAACAGCCCTCATTATAACCTTCAGGGAGGCAGGATTTATCGCAGCGCCATTGCATTAGTTTCAGTTGTAGCTAATAAACAACGAACTAAAAAACAAAGTGGAGGGGAGAGCTGAGAGTGAAAGAGATAAACCATAGTGGGATTGTTTAACATTTTCCTTTCATGTCATATCACCAATCTTTCTTGAGAGACAGTAAAACTGCTTGGTCTAAGTCAATTTTATAGTTGACTGATCACATACTGTAGAGTCTCTCCTTTCATCCTCTGATGGGCTTATCTGTGTTTATGTTTCCACACGGTATCTCCCCACGCTCACCAGTGTATGGCCAATCACAGGAAAATAATACAACAGCGAAACTGCACCCTTTACCAGCTAGAATGGCTCCTCAGACTACTACTCCTTTTCCCCCAAGGTCCATCACAATTACACCTGTCTCTCAATCTCTCTCTATTTGATGCTAAATAAGTCAATGTGTGTGTTTTGCCCCTCAGGCACGGCTCACTGTTTAACTTGCTTTTATACTTTAGGATATATTCAAGAAAAAGCAGCTTCTGCATTCTGCGCTCACAGCTGCAGTGCATTCATTTTCCCACAAAAGGCTTTAAACAACACGTTTACTCATTTGAAAGCGAGACAAAAAGAGATGCGCGTGAGTGGTAAACAAACAACATACAAGCGCGGTTGCAAAACAGCAGCCTGTGCTGGATCGCACCATTTTATAAAGCAAGATTACAAGTTACGTGTTTGTTCGTTTAAAGAGCACAAACTGGGCTGATCCTCATTACCACAAACTATGATGTGCTTCCTTGTTGACTATAGACTTGGGGGGGGGGGGGGGGGTAATTTGTCTTCCAACTGTCAGCCTTGTACAAATAGGCCTACTCTGCACACTCTGTGTAGATCAACTTTTCAGTTACACTACACGAAGCTGGTTTATGAGCTCAAATCCACCTACACGTTCATAAATATCACTACATGCCCTCGGCGTGGATTGTATGCAAATGGTTTGATGGGTTCATTTATTTAGTCTTTTTTTTTTTTTTTAAATAACAAGCCCTAAGGTCGGCGGTGAAGTTTCTGTCCTGTTAACAACATGCCCTCACCGCCGGGCACAGCGATTAAGATTCAGTCCTTCCTCAAAGAGACTAATTTACCGCTGCCACAAGGTTCTTTTACGACAGTGTGGTGTCAGCGTAATTTAAATGTCAAAACAATGCCTTGACTGTTATTTCACTTTGGAGAGAAAAAATCATTTGCTCCAGAGCTACAATTAATTTTCATTGTTGAAGCCAGACCATAATTGTAAATTTGAGTATAACGCAACATTTACAATGTTATTAATTGTTAGTTAACAGGAGAGAGTGACACTACTATGCTGCGGTATGTCAACAAAGTATGGATTTATAAATTATTTCATGATCAAGTATATTAATTAATTTTTTTATTGGTGGAGTTAACATATACTTGTCTAATTAGCAGTTTTACTACATTTCTCTTTCTGTGCAGGTATTAAGAGTCAAAGTTTCTCAGAGGAAGAGTCACAAATTCATTGTCAAGTCATTTTTTTAGCCACATAAATAATATCCTTCTCTCAGGGCTTTGCAATCTCTACAACATACATATGTCTCGGGCCTTTGACCCTTGTTTCAGATAAGGAAATATCAGATTATATTAGGTAAGGTTTCTAATTCCCACAGGGAAACCAGCCTGGTCACCGATGCACAATGACAAACAAAGGAGACAAGAGTCAGAGAGGACACTGCAGACATACAACATGCCATCTAAAAGACACGCTGCCACCACAACACACAGCATATTCCAGCTCAGAAACACAACAATATACTAAATAAAATATAATCAATCATTTAATATTTCATTTCAATGAAATTTCAGAAAACTGTAAAAAATGCACACTGTAATTTCCCAGAATCCACGGTGACACTTTTAACAAAATCACTATCAGTTATGCAAAAACAATAAATTTGCACCATTGAGATGCTGAAACCAGGGAATTTGGGGCATTTTTGCTTTAAAAGTAAAGTAATGAAAATAGCATCCTATATTCCAGAAAAACAAGCAACTGTCAATATGATGTCAATAACATCGCAGCTGTGGGCAGAAAAGACTTTATAAATCACTCTGTGCAGCGTCCCGCTCTGTATCCACTCACTCAACACACTGAAAACGCCTTTAACAGAGGAAAACAACTTCAGGAAAAAGCTAGCAAGCAATTCCCACAGCAAGAATTTAGGTGTTACAGATGTGTTGTAATGAAAATCTATCTTATTTTATAACAAAAAAACGTTCCTCCCGCCCATGCAATTCTGTAAAACGTCAGAGTGACGAATGGAGCACGCAGCGTATTTGGGTTTGCTCATCTTTGACTGAAGCAGGTTTCCAGGCTATGCAGCGAGCGGGCGCGCTAATCTTCACAACCTCTTCACACTTCTTCAGCTTGTGTCAACAGCACTGTGAGTCAGTTAGCCATTCATATGCTGCTACAGATGGTCTCATCCCTCTTCTTCAGCTCTGCTGCTGACATGATTCATGGGGCTCTGTGTCTTGATTTAGGGTCTCTTTCATATTTCTTCTCGCCCACAGCAGAGAAGCATTTCTCTAAGATACCCCTGAGGCAGTGACCCTGGTCTGCCTGGCCTGTCCGCCTGCCAGAGAGGGGAAAAAAAATAGCGCTGCTGGGCAAAACTGGACCTATCACGCACACACACACGAACTGCACATACTATGCACATATGCACTAACACAAGCTTGTCTGGGCAAAGGCAACCAAGTCGAAGTGTCTTTGTCCCACCAACCCAAAATGTGCAAGAAACAACAAAATGATACGTCAGGATTAAGTGGACGGCAAAAACTGTGCAAATAAGCACCATTTCTTTAATCCAGCCAAGGTCTCAGCCGAGCCATTAACAAACGAGGAAGCAGAGCACTCTACCCTTCGTTTCCCTGCTGCTGCCATTACTTTGCTGTTATTTCCACTCCCAAAGTCAACTGAATAAGCACGTCACTAAAAATTAAACCAGCAGTCACCAGTGATTGTTTCCCCACTCAATCTCAGTTTGTTGAATTTGTATAATAATAACCTCGCATGTTTCTCTTCTATCTGGAGTCAAAAATTTTCTTCCAATTTGGTCTCTATGGGCTTCAGATTGCCCTGTCAGAAAGGACTATAACGAAAGTCTGCGCGCACCACTTCCTTATCGCTACCAGTAAATTACTTCAGGATCAGATACAGGCTGCCAACTCGCAAAAACTCCACTCACCAGACACAGAGAGAGAAACAGAGAAGGAGATAAGAAAGAAGGAGAGAGAGAGAGTGAAGAGGGGAAAAAAAAAGTGTCAAGACATGACAAGAGGCGGAGAGTAGCCCCGTGGAGACTGATAGTTTCAGCTGCTCTCAAAGGTCATCTGGTGTTATCTAAAGATCATCTTCAGTCACCAACGCACCCGTTTTTACACTCTACTCAACAGCTGGAGTCAAGCGTCAATCAAAAGCCTGTCAATCAAAACTTTCATAACCTGCAGCTACAACAAAGTAGCTTTCTCTTCCCAATGTAATCAATCTGAAAGGCAATTCTCACCCGAGTATCAACACAAGTACTGAATAAAAAGGCTGAAAGAATAAAGACCAAACGTCACCTGCAGGAGTTTGCAAAACGTTTCCTTTGTCATTTCTCTTTCCCGGACTGTAGGACAAAGGAATGAGTCAAAATGTGCTGATGTTCATCGTATAAAGTATTTAACATCCGAGAAAAGTAAAGATTTAAATAAAACCAATCAATCAGTTTGTAAGAAGAGGTGCTCAGTATTTTTTCTGTGACTAACTTCTATTTAAATTAATGCATTTAAGGCAATTTAACGTTTACAAAATACTGTCTGATATCACATAGTACATTGGGATGCATGGAACAATTTACAGCAGAGCCTGCTTTGTCCAACCAAAAACTAAAATATTCAGCTAAATACAATGTAAGTCTGAGAAAATTTAAATGTTCACATTTGAGAGGCTGAAATAGTTGTAGATTAATTTTACGTGACTGAAAGGTGTATGTGACAAATTAGAGATGGGAACACATGTACAGGGTGTAAAATGCCACACCATTCTGAAAACCCACTGCAATTAAAAGTTACATTTTTTAAAACGGCTATTTAAAGTCCACCTAATTAACTGTGATGAAATACCGAAGGTTAATGTGACATGATTTAGTGTTTTCCAATAATTATGAAAATCTATGATACACTGATGTTTGAATTTACATTTCACATTGAAGCCAAAATAATTAGCAGCGTAATTGACAAGTCAGTCAACAGAAAACAAGATTTGATGTTCTGCACTGTGTCAGAAAACAAGAATTCTGTAACTGTAATCAATTCATTATCATTCATTAAGCAAAAACGCCAAGGATAATTTCGTTTCCAACTGTTCCAGCTTTTAAAATGTGAAGAGTTGCTTCTTTTTGAGCTTTATTTTAGTGTAAACTAAAAATATTGGGGTTCTGGGCTGTTTGATGAACAAAACAATTTGAATAATTCACATCAGACAGCTGCATCGTATGATGTGCGCTGTGCGTGTGCAGTCAATAAAGAACACAATCTGCACATTAATCGATAATAAGAGTAATTGCCCTGTTTCACATCCAGCTTCAATCTGGTCTGTTAGTCTGAAACCCAGGTCTTCTGACTTGAATCTGACTCATATTTCTTTAATTATGTCACGACATAAATTATTAAAATTTCGGTCTGCTGTTACTGCAACAACCCAAATTCCCAGTGGAGATGAACTGAAATACATAAATGCTAGAAAATAAATATATATCTTTAAAATTTACGGTATAGATACAAATGAAGACTAATTTCTAGCATTACCGTTTCTCTTTACTGTCTCTTATTAAAATGGAGACTAAATTATATTTGCATCCTCTAGAAAAGGCTTTCATTCTGACATATTGGCCATTATCCCCTCTTTTAACTAAAATCATGGAAATCTTTCGTAGCATATAAATAGAACTAAGTAGACAACTTTACAACATCAACATTAGCACGTGTTGTAGGAAAATAACATGATTTTTCTTCTGATGATCACTGCCATGTCTGCAGACTCGTCCTGGCTGCTCAGGCGATATAAAATAAGTGGCCTCAGAGACTTCAGTAGCTCGCGGAGTGAAGGTATGATTAAACTTGTGGCGAGTCATCGGGATGCAGGTGGCGGTCTTTCACACGCGTCGAGGGACACTCGTACTGTGGTACAGACGTGCCTCGACTCCTCTCTGCAGCATTGTGGGGAGCAGCTCCAGCGTGGTGGAACCGAGCAGATGGTGAACGTATGCGGCGCTCATGCATGTCATCATCACCTTCATTAGCTGAAGGTGACATATGACATCATCCGGCTCCCGTGCATTATGGAGGCCAGAAAGAGTTGTTTGCTTCCTTTTCTTCCTTTTTATTGCCGCATGGTTCAAGGTTGTTGATGGGAGGTATTGTGAGTAATCACACCACTCCGCTCCCCCCTTTTGTCACCACACACACACACCTTCCACTGGCTACTCCTCCTCAAGCCCCCCCCATTCCCACCACCTCCCAGCATTAAGGTAAATAAGGGCTTCCAGCAGAGAGCCAATGAGCACGGGCCACTGAGCAGAGATGCATGTTTGTGTTGCCTTCCTCCCAGGACCCTGCTCGTTTATCTTGGCTGTCAGGTAAAGGGCAGACTCAGAGAAGGTGAAACTTTTTTTTTCCTTTTTTTTTAATAAGGCCGGCTTGGTTTCCATAGAAACTGCAGGACAACATTACAGGGACAATGATAAGATAGCAAAGTCTGGTCTCAGGGCATCCCGCAGTGTGCCACATTGTTGTTGGAGACATTTGTGTTTACGTCAGAGAAATGAAAGAGCTATTTAGATTAATTCTCAGGGAGCCTCCAGACTCAGACCTTTTACTGTGGGAGGTGAGATTAATGAGAGCATATTCACACCTAGCTTTCAGTTTAGGTCAGGAGCTAAAAGGTAGGTTTCCACTTATAAAAGAGGTGCTGAGTCTTCTGTGGGTACAAACTCCCCGATAAAGACAAAACAAACCTCAAATGACTGTCATGCAGGTTTTGATAAGGATACTCCAGGATGTATAGTATTTAAAGAATATTTTTAAGATAAGATACATTGTGTGTGTGTGTGTGTGTGTGTGTGAAGTTATAAATACTAAGAGCACAGAACAGCATAAAGGTTGCTTTCCAAAACTGTCAATATTCCAAATGTGAGCTACCTACGCATTCAGAATATTCTCCAGGCTACAAATGCATAAAGAAGAAACAAATTGCACAGGTAATGAATACTTAATGACTACTACATTTTTCACTTTGTGGCGGTAAATGGGAAGCATGTTTAGTTAACAAATGAGCGCAAAATCAAAGGAACAGAAGGTACCACACGCATTGTCAAAAGCCTGCAGCCGTGAGATAAACCAAGACAATGATACAAAGATATGAAAGTCTTTGTTTCCAGCCACACTCCTGCGAGAGAGAGAAATTAAGTCTCTTCTGGAGCAGAACTCAACATGGATATGGTCCACGTGTAGTCATAAAGTCGATATGAAATAAGGCGCCCTTGATAAGACGGCACACAACTCTAATTCATGTGCAGACATGCTTAGAGGTACTGCAGGAAAGTGTTGAATTCAACATCAGGTACTGAGCTTTTATTCTGTATTCATTCCAACGTTATGATCGTCTCAGTAACAGAGAAAAATACTTAGGGAACGCACAACCAACTCTCCATGCACAAAACAAAACAAGAAAAGAAACATCAGGAGCTTTATTGTAGATGTCCATTACTGAAATTGCTCTATCAGTCTATTGTTTACCGGTCTGTAGTGCAGAACTATTCCTCCTAAGAACTGTGAGAAACTGCTTTTGTTATCAAAACAATATTGCTGTGTCCTTGTGATTCAATCATAAAATGGGACCTTTTTTTGTCAGCACCTGCATTTCTTTAAGTCTTTTATGACGAAACAAATAGGTCCCGCTCACACGGAGGGTTTTCTCACCAAAGACGTGCTACCTCTGCTGCCTCTTTACGAGCATTAACTTCACATTCTTTCCAACTCTTTGTTCCACGTTTTTTTATACTGCACCCTCTGATTTATATCTGAGGTAAAGAGGAAGAGTGCTCCGCGGGGACCGAGAGCAGTGTGTGGATGGAGGCAGGCTGATATCACACACAAGGGTGAGGGTGTGTGCTCTGACAGCTCATCAGTGGACAATAAGGCCTTGGCTGTTAATGTCCTGCTACCTGGCACACTGCAGGGTCACAATCTGCTCCAGATGCTGGAGGCAGACATCCAACTTGTGGAGGGGGGTGGGGGGGGGGGAGTGGACTCACTGAAAAATGA
The DNA here is from genome assembly GCA_008933995.1 of Datnioides undecimradiatus. NCBI lineage: Eukaryota > Metazoa > Chordata > Actinopteri > Lobotiformes > Datnioididae > Datnioides > Datnioides undecimradiatus. The sequence continues at coordinate 1,623,891 of WARS01000031.1, read as the reverse complement.
ATGGGACTGGATAGACACGCACATACATGCACCACCTGCAACCAGCCGACTCAGAATTCACTGTCTCTTCTGCACAGCGGTCTCACTGACAGTTACTGTAGCAACATCGGGGGATAATATCTGAGCACAAATAAATGAAATCTCTCTTTTCCAGAAAGCTAGATTGAAAATTTATCTGTTCAGAGCAATCACGCATAATTCGAGAATAGTGGAGGGGTGGGAGGGCGGGGGGGTTAAAGCTTACAGACACACGCACACATCCATACGAGCATACGAGAGGGACTTATGAACTCAATTTAGTCAGCCAGACAGAGTTCTTGATTCTGTCACTTGGGATAATCGTCAGGATGTGGTACTCTGACCGAGTCCCTGCGTCTAAACCCAGGCAGGATATAAGGTCATGTTGGAGTGGAACTCTAGCCATGCAGCACCCAGACCTCAAGTGCTCCAGTGGTTTTGTGGTTATCTGCAGTAGCCAGCTGTCGCAATACAGAGGAGCTCTTCAAGAACGTCCCCTCTCTTCTTCTTCTCATCTTTCCTCCTCTCTCTCTCTCTCAATCAAAACTGTCCAATCAGCCCACCAATCTCTGTCCTTCTCTCTTTTGTTTAATTTTAGGACGTGTACAGTTTGTAAATTATTGTTTGTTGCTACTTTTTGGTGTTTTTTTTTTTTCTCCCCAGAAGATTAGGACCTAGAATGAGTCAAAACAAAACTATTATGGTTGGTGTTACGAGCCTGAGTCTTAAGACAAGACACTAAATTACCCAGTTGGTTCCCCAGCAGGAGAGAAGAAAAACCTCAGCTATATTTGTATTTAACTGTATAAAGCGTTGGTAGTTTTTGAGATACTGGGGATTCTATACCACATTTATTTCAAGCTATTTTTTTCTTTTCCACGGGATGGAGGGAGACAACTCTCTTACTTTCTCGCATGAGAGTGACTAAGAGGACAGCTATGCATAATATATTTGACAGTGCATGTTAAAAAGGTTATTCCTTCCCTTTCAAAATTAGGTCAGTTCATCACTGCAAACGAATGCGGGGGGGCGGAGAGATTTGATGTTCTGCACTGTGTCTGTTTATCACTTAAATTTTGTTCTCTGTCTGTCACTGTCGGGGACAACATCTAGAAGAACCACCACTTCACACCACGGTGTACATCATCTAAACAGATGCAGGGAGGCAGCCATCAGAAATATGGCTTGTTTCTGCTGCGCGTGTGCGTGTGTGTAACCCAAAGTCCAGAGCTCCACCTGCTGGTCACAGAGAGCCACAGCAGCGCCAAAACAAGCCTGAAGTACAAACATTTGGATTTATTACTGCAATGACCACAGTCATTTTACTGAATGGGACCCCATCGCTTTGCCAGCACTTTTATTAATGGACGTAGAGTGGGCGTTTATACGTGTACTGAACAAAGATAACCAGCTGTGATATCATGTTTATCTGAGGCATTATATGGAAAGTTCTCCACTATATATACATGAGTTTGAAATAAAGTTATTACTCTTAACCCTTGTCTTTGGTTGAAACTGGCTTTAATACCTCATTGCTTGTGATCCCACAGACCCCAGTTGTGATTTTTTACATTTAAATATGTGTGTACTGATTTGATTACACAAGCGTAGACACTCAATTGAGACAAACTGCAGAAATAACCGTCGTTATATCACTGATGGAATTACTTAATAGTTTATATGTTGCATGAACTGTGCATAAGTGGTTACCAACAGGAAGGTGTCATATAGTGGATCTGATGAGATGGTTTGCTGCACAGGGAAGCAGATTTCTGTAATATGAGTATGCTTTTACTTGAATTTGGCTGAATCTATGTTTTTATCGAAATATTATTGATATAAATCAACCAATCAAGAAAAAAAAAAAGGCGTTGGCTAAGAACACAGATCGTGACTGACCTGTGATGAACCTGTGATGGCCCATGAATGGTGGTGTCTCCATTTTAAAAGGGTCACAAGTGGAAAAAAAAGTTGAAGAGCGAAGACATATTTCATTATTCAACTCATGCTGTGCCCTGATGGGAACACCATGTGGATTTTGCAGTGAGACTCAGACAACCCTCAAATGAAGAAGTATATTCCCCGAGCAGGCTGGGATAACCTAAGCTCTTGATGCTCCTTCAGTGGATTCCTATTAGCAGAGCTTAAAAGCTGTCATTTCAGTTAAGCCAAGGCAAATCACCTGAGCTTCCCGTCTAGCGGGGGGGATGGAGGTAAAAAGGAGACAAATGATGACATAGGCAAATGACAAAACAGGCGTGTGAGGAATAGAAAAAGAGCAGAAGAGAGTCAAACAGATATGAATAGGGCAGCATAGATCTGTGTTTACAGAATCAGTCCTTTCATCTGCTCATTGACCACACATTGAGGACAGGCCAGCACTACAACTCCAGGGCTCTTATTACCATGTGATTAACCTCTTCAGGATTAATCGGGCAGCGAAGAGACACAGCAGAGGTTAAAGGTCGGTGCTCAGACAGCCACTCCAGCATGAAGGGTGGCCTATTACACAAAAGGCCACCCTCATATCTGGATGCCTGTCTTCAAGCATCTTTTCTATGCATACTGCAGCATTCATCCCGCAATGCCCCCCCCCCCCGTGTTAAATTTCAACAGCATGCAAGGTCAGCTGCCTTATTATCGTAAAAATAAAAAACTGATGTACTCAATTAGAAAAAAAGCTCTTTGAAAATATAAACACACCACCTCACACCTGGTGCGTGTTGGCAGCCATGAAACAGACTGCAGGTGGAGATGAATTAAAGTGAGTCTAGACTGGAGCTAATCATGAATAAAACATCACATTTTTGTACTTGTTGAGGCTGTAGCTTTTAAACATTGCAATAATTGCTGAGTGTTGTCCTCTCCACCCAATATTGTTTAATAATAATACAATCAAAAACTGATTTAGTGCCTTGCACATGGTCATATCTATTGGAAGATCATGTGTCAAACTTAGTTAGAGAGTAAATGTGTACAAACTGAAAAGGAGTGAGGATACCTGTAGGTATGGGAAAGGCGGGGCTTGTTTGACTATTTAATGTGGTCCAAAAACCAGGAGCCAACTGTACATGTGGGCTCCAACAGCTTTGTTGGATTGGTTTTAGGGTTATGTGAAGGTTAAGATTCAGCTTTTTGTTATAATGGCTAAGGTTAGAGGGAGGGACTGTGCATTATGTCAACGAACTGTCCCCACAAAGATAGATGTACATGTGTCTGTGTGTTTGTGTGTGTGTGGGCGTGTGCACGCTTGCTTGTAAAGAGGGGGCAGCTCATGGCAACTTGCCATTCCTTCAGCGTGTGTGTATCCATGACGGATGGAGGAAGCATGTGGGAATGCGTTAACCTTTCTGCCCCGACTGGGCTAGAGTCTGCAGCCAAAGGAGATCACCGTCACTTCCACCGTTTGAGGAATGTTTCACCGTTTTATTTTTTATCTCTTGCTGTCCAGTGACATAAATCACAGGAACTTTTTAATCAGTCTTGAGGCCTGGCACCGACCTGAACGCAACACTGATTAAATCATTACCAGATATATCTTTCAGTATTTCACAATATACAGAGCTTTTAAATCTGGTGTCTGGTGTGACATTACAGTGGTGGAGCACTGGTAGTGGTGTGTTTAACGTCATCCGGCAATGATTGGTTTGCCAGAGCTGAAGGGAGGAGCAACTGTAGCTACAGAGTGCGCTAAAGCCACTAAAAGCATGGCAGAGCCTAAGCACGTTAACAGTGTTCATGTAGTTACTCTCACTGCCAGAAGGGGGAGACACACGTCCTGCACTACAGCTTTAAGCTAAATGGTTTTCAGGTGTGCAGCTGTAATGTTTTGGCTCACTCTCGTCTCATCAGTGCTGTTTTTAAGCATAAAAGCATAAAAAGCTCTAAACAACTACAGTACGCTACCTGCTCAATACAAAGCAGCAGACAGACACAGTTAGCGACTACCTGGCGTACATAGTGGAACATTTAGCAGCTAAAGAGCCGGATATTTCCCTCAAGAGTTAGAAGAGACGAAACAAAAACATATGATTTCCATTGTTGTCTTTGTAGCCCTCCCAAAAAATGAATAATTGTGGCCTTAATAAAATGTCCAACAGCAGCAATCAGAAAATGCAGTCCAAACTGCTGTCTCAACATAAGCAGCCATGCAGGAAGACATTTTCAAGTCTAACATTTACAAAATGTAGCTTTAATAAGTTAATTAATGAGAGGATATAAACAAGACTGCAAACAATACAGAGCAACAGAATACAGCTTTTGGTATTTACTAAAACGGACACATTTCTGATGATATCAAAACAGTGTTGCGGTGTGATAAAGCCTTGCCATGTACAAATATTCTCAACTTTTTATGAATCCTGGAGGAAAACAGCCAAAATATCTGATATGGTTTGTTCTGCAGGTATTGAATCTTATTAATGTGCTTTATAGTACTTAGTATATATCATTTTGCCTTCTGGCTGAGTGCAAAATAACACCTCACCAACCCGCACATCGCCTCAGAGACTCAACAGGATTATTTCAGCTAAAATTAGCTGTCACAAAAGATGACAAAACTGTTAATAACCTGTAATACCAATCAGAAAATCTCATGTCCAATCTTTACTTCCCCTTCCTCCCAGTATGAGTGTGCCAGGGAGGGATAAATCCAGGAGAAGGAGAGAGACAAACAGAGAGAAAGAAGGTATTTACCAATTCTCCCCTGAAGCGAGACCCCATCATCTACATTCACACAGACATTGAGATGAAAGCTGCTTGTGTTCTTCCTCTGTGATCTTATCTGATTGTTCTTTATCTTTTTGTTTACCAGGGACCCAGATGAGGACGTGCATTAAATCTCCCTTAAATCTCTGGCTCCTGCGTCATGTTTTTTTTTATTTATTTTATTTTTTTGCGCTCGTCCCATTTTATTTAATAAGACAAAGCTCTGGTGCAACTCGCCATCTCTTTAAGACCATAAAACAATCTGCACCAGCACACACAAAGAGCCGTTATAAAAGACATCCACACACATTCAAATGTGCAGTTTCACACAAGCGCGCACACACACATACACAGCAACTGAACCAATCGTTTAAGGTCTCTGAGGCCTCGATAAGCTTCTGTAAATCAGCCACCATCCGGCAGTGAGTTTTATTCCCCTCTCTCTCTCAGTGGATGTTGGGTTATGACCCGTAGGCAGGAGGTTATTTATTGCTTCTGTCTCAGCTTGTGTTGACTCCCAGCCACTCATCTATGGTTCTAGGCTAATAGAAAGCAGCACAGGGTTGTAGATCTGCAGGAAGCCCGCTCAGCTGCAGGGACTCAGCTTGATAGTCTTCTCAGACCCTCATCTTCCCAGATTCTTGAGGTCTCTCAATTCCTCAGCTTTCTTCTTCTATTTTTTTTTAATAATGACTGGATCAAAATGAAAACGTGTGAGAGAACCTGAGGTGAATGAGTCCCTACCAATAAGCGTTAGGGCGAATGAGGAAATGAGGAAGGAAAGAGGTGAGAGAGGCCCCACAGACCGTAAACATTTCCTGCAGGCTGCTGGCGGAGATGATAGACAGTCTGCAGCCTGCTGGCCTGCCTCTGTCTCAAGCACATAAGAAACATCTCTATTCTCAGAGATGGCTGGCTCCTTTGTAATGGAAACTTGAGGTGTTATGTTGGAAAATAACAAAAGATGAAACAGGTAAATTGTCAATGCCAGAATAAACCTTAACCTTGATACTCCGGGATGTTAAGAAGGCTGTGAAAGACCTTCTTTCCCTTCCCACACACCTCAACTCCTCCTTCCTTACCTTCACACAGCTGCTGTGAAACAATCTCAACAAGGCTGTCATCCTTTACAATGGACCGTCTAACCCAAACTGGCAACTCCAACCTCACCGTAGTTTGAAATACGGACCCACTTGCCATTTCTACAGTGCTGACAACAGCTGACAGTTAAGAGGAACAACCGCAGACTGAGAATATATGAGGGGGTCCTTGAGTGATGACAGCACGGGTAAGATGGAGAGCTGTGATGTAATGGAGACAAGGCCGCTGACTGATACGATGAAAGAGGCCAGTTTGTCTGCTCCAGTCCAAAGCCATTCATATCAAAGATCTATGTCTGTGACCACTAACAGTTAATAGTATAATAGCTTGTATATATGTAACTTCATGTAAACTAAAGCCCTTTTCAGATGTGGAAGACATAATATTGCAGGCTTCAACCTTTTGTCAAAGTGACAGCTTGTTGCTGCTCACAATGTTTGGAAACACGCACAAGACAGCGGCGAGTTAAAAATACTGTGATTTAAAGGAATAAGACTGTTTTCTGTCCTCACACAGGCAGCATCAGTGCTGGATTTATACAAAGATTTTTTTCCCCATTGATGCCATAGTAAATGACCATCATGAGGCTCATGAGGATGCACTTTGATACATTTTATGTTTGGATTGTTTTGGTTTTTTTTGGGGGGGGGTTTGCAGACTGATCTGATCTCCTCAACAACTTAACATAGGTTGTTTCAAAGTGTTTGTTAAACTGCTTTTGTGCAGTGGAGATGATGTTTGAGATAATCCATTTATGACAGTGATCTTTGGCATTTCTAAATGCGCCCCTCTCTCCTCTCTCATGTTTAACCTTGTGCTGTTGCAGCCTTTATGTCATTCTGAAGGGATTCAATTCAGACTTGTGTTTGAAGAGTTATGCTAATGTTACAAGGTGCTCTGCCAGGGTTTTTCTTTTTACCCATTAGCTAATTTAATTGTTTGTCATTCTGGCAGCAAAATACGAGAAGGTGAGCAGGTCTGACAGATCTTTGGCTAAAGAATCAGGGTTGACATTGATAGTGAACCAGAAATAACTAACAGAGACTGAGGCTTAATTTTGTTTCCTAATCACATGTTTTCTGTAAATAAAAAGGTTAAATGCAGGACCCAAGATATCATGTCAGAGTTGACGTGTTGCATAAGTTACATAATGGACCACCACTGGCATCAAGAGTAGTTGTTATCTCCCAGATGACAGTGAAAACAACCTCCTACTCGCAAACTGCATGTGCATCAGTCTGCACAGCGAAGGTCAAACATTCAAGTGAAGTAACAATCAGCAAAACATTAAGCGAAACATTAGGTGAAAGGACTACTTTCTCTCAAGCTCTAAGTATTTTCATGACATTACAAAAGGAAAGCAAGATCATCTTGGCAGTTTAAGTATAATTCGGAGAGATGTAATATGTGCAATATTGTCTGCAGTGTGGAACTGATGATTGAATCGACTCAGCGCTGCTTTGTTGACCCTATCTGCAAAATAAAATATCTTGATCTCTTAACAATGAAGAGGTAAGGCAAGTGGTTTTATCATGGAGTGCTCGCGTGTACGCGTGCATCTGCATGTTGTTCTAACAATATGAATGAGTGGCAGCACAATGGCATGAGTGAAGTGAATATTGACACAGAGTCTGTCTGAACAGATGGAAGAAACAGAAACAGATGTAGATGCAACCATATATAGCATGAGGAGTCGCTGACAAAAGCCATTCAAACCATTCACTGTGGCTTTTGAAGTCTCCCGATCTCATCAAACTGACCCGTGGGAGAGTTTGAATGTGTTTGGTCTTATAGGGGGACATCTTTCAGCAGAATGCTTTTTATCACTCCAGTAGAGTTTCAGAGGCCTTGAGAAGCTTTGTAAAGATACACTGAGGCTCTTCTGGAGGTTGCCAGTGGCTCTTAACCTCGCTAGAACACTGGATGTTGTTTTTATTGAGCTCGTCACCCATGTGTGTTATTGAACCCTTTAAAACAAACCTTTTTACGATGTCTGTTCCATTCCAGCAGGACGGCCCGTCACCAGCGGCCAGCTCACTCACACACAGCTGATCCGCCAGGCCACCATAGTATGTGCGGTAGAGACGTAAGCTGTTGAGAAAGTCCCTGAAAAAGCAGCAACATGCAGGCACACAGATAATTAACTTGTTTAATAAAGTGTTTTGCATGTCAACTGACGATTCAATGAACTAACAATCAGAAAATGACACTTCTTTCTACAAAACACATCTGTCATCTTTCACCCACTTACCTTCTCCTGACAGCGAGCGAGTCCCCTGACACTCTAACATGAGCTTTAAGAGGGATGGATTCTCTGCTGCTGCTGCTGCTGTGCTGGATGTTGACTGACTGCGCAGGCTTCCTGCTTGGTGGGCCACACAGTTTGTGCACCTATTATCCAATGAGACAGACATAAATTTAAGTCTAAACAGCGAGAGAGAAACATGCATTTTAAATCTTGTTAAACTGTACTGGTGCGTGACAAATAAGCCTTATTTTAGATGGCTGAGTGACAGCTGTTTATACTAAGGCCATTAGTGCAGCCAAGCCTATCATCTCCAATTTCTGAGTGTACTGCATGTGCAGCCTGTAAAGCAGCAGTGACGCTCTGTAACCACTAGATGGTGTTGTGACGTCTCCATCAGAACAAAAAGAGTTCAGGAACACACTGGGGAGTTAATAACATAATAACATAAATGTAGACGGAAAAGAAAATAAAGTTGCATGTTAATACATTGTGACTGGACTTTTATTTTTTATGGATAAAGACTTCCTGATTTGAGAAACTGAGTTGAAGCCTGAGGAGTGGCTGCTGACACAGAGCAATTGGCCTGAATTCTTCTCTGCCTTGCAGTTAAACTATTATGTTTCCGTCCGCCTGGGAGCGGCCCACATAGATGTATTTCTGGACAGTTTTGGCCTGCACTGGTCTGACCAACCTGTTGTGTGCGGTCTGAGCAATTTCAAGCAATTTATCTTTGGTTTCCACACCACATACCTATCTGACATGGTGCCAACAGCTGGAACGGCAGCACAACTCTGAATGGAAATCTCTTCTGTAATGCTTTTCCCTTAATATACTCATCTCCCATTCAGTCAGATTCACTGGTGATACTGGCTTCCCCGACACACACACAGCCCCAGTACAGTTCCATGTATAATATCCTGCACAACGAATCTCTCCTCAAAATGCTCTGACCTGTGCTGATAGGCGGGGTCCATTTTTCTGAGCATGTCCGACAGCATCGTGAAGCAGCGTGTGAACTCCCAGAAGCACTTGCTCTAAATCCTGTAGTCCATGCATCCGTGCTGACAGGCCCTCCAGTGAGCGAACAAACTCCCTCCAGTGGGTGTCAATCTCTGCCATGCTCGCCAAACAGCCCCGCATCACGTTGAGGCAGTAACCCATGCAGGGCTTGGACTGGGTTAAGCCCTGCGGAGCAAATTACTTTGGGATCAGTGATGCTAGAAAAGACTTTCATTACTTCCAATCGATAGACTCACTTCAGAGACATGTATCCGTACCTGGCAGTGAGGACAGTAGTGCATCTTGAGCAGAGCCCGTTTGCACTCACGACTCAGCTGTAAGTGGTCTGTGGTATTGATGACCTCGATGCCAAGGTGCAACGCTTGAAGAAGAAGCTTCCCGGAGACGCCTGAGCGAGAGATCTGATCAGCCAGGAGGCCAGGTGTCCCACCAAATGGTCTCACATCACGGCTGGAGGACCTCACACACTCTGCATAGCCTGCTGATAAGTCGCTGAGGCCTGGGTTGATGAGGTGATTGTAGACCAGCGGGAAGAGGGCATCAAAGAATCGCTGTACCATGTCATCAACATTGAGCTCGGACCCGAGAAGGAAGAGACCAATATCAGTGAAGAGCTCCCGCACAGGGCCCACGGCCTGATCAGCCATATTGCGGTACGACTCCTGGAGGACAACATTGGTGTGATTCTCCGCCTGCCTCATCAGAACCTCGAACGTGTCTGTGGGATGGACAGCAGGGGAAAGGCAGAGAGAGTAATAAGACAAAAGATCACAGACAAGAAGACTCAAGTTTTAAACACATGATAATTTTTATTTTGTTTCAAAGTTAGGTTTCCATTGTTGCCAAATGAGAGCCAGGCATGCAAAGAGAAATAAAATATAAAAAAAATACTCCCTAAGCAGTAACCAAAACTACCGTGCTATACTACGACTAGGGCTGTACACACCACAGGGAGTTTCAGGGAAGCAATATGTTCTCTAATCAAGAGCTGTGCTGACAAAGATAAATGAAAAAGCGAGTGGTAACAACACATCAGTGCGGAAGGTGCTATGCTAAACTATGAGGAGAGCTACAGCACATAGAGTGTTTTGATAAACCAACCACTTCTTCTCCAAACCAGCATGAGTGGTGTCAGTGAGAGGTGAGGAGAGAAAGACTCCTCGCGTCATGGGAGTTCTGTAGTGAGAACAAGAACAAGTGGATAAAACAGAGACGGGAGATAGGAGGAGTAACATGACAGAAGAAAGGCAGGGGTTAAGAGACTGGGCTGAGGGAGAGGAGAGGTTAAGAGAGAAATGGGGGATGGAGAATATCCTATTCGCCATGTACTTTAAAAATTAATTCCTCAGAATAAACAACTATAATAACGTCTGTTCCATTGGAATAAAACACACTTGTACTTGGCATCATGCCTGCCTCAGACCCCATGCTTCACACGGATAAGACGCTCACTTTCAACCTAAAAACATGTATTCACTATTCTCAGCACATGATTTTCCCCACCCATGAATTTTTTATCACCATGAAAGTAAATGTCAAGCAAATTCTGCTAAGCTCCACTCCTGAAAATATTTCTGTCCGACGGACTCTAATGCGCAGGCCGCTGCATCAGGAGGCAAAAGCAGATCATGCTGCTCGTTTGTCTGTCACAGCAGTGTACCCAGTGCTGTAAGCAGTATTTAGCTTTGCCTACAAGTGTGCTCCTGTATATATGCGTGTGCATGTGTGTGTTTGTGTGTGCGTGCACATTACAAGAGTGGTTTACAGTGTACAGATAACGCAGCATTACGGCATCCAACAGTTCGATATGAAGAAAGAAAAATGTCCACACGTTTGAGGACAGAAATGAAGCTCGTTTCCACCGAGAATCAGCAAATTCGGCTTAAATGTTGAGTGACGTGTGGGAGAGAGTTTGACATTTTAGGAATGTCTGTCTGTTACATATAAAGTTGTAGTCAGGATATAGGCAGCCTAGCTAAGGTAGATCTAAGATGAATCTCCGTTGGTTAGTAAGGTGTAAGGTGGTCACACAACGACGTTCTTAAATGTGCTGTTGTGAAAACGTCACGTTACTCATAAAGAAATACATAAAATGTATTTCTCTTGACTGGCTTGTTATATTAACGTCACTGTCAGCAGACACATTAATCATTGTGTCAGAGAGTTGAACATTAGTCTTGGCAGGTATTTATCAGGTAAGAAGTCATCGGGTTGAAAGAAAAGTCAGTATGTGTTGAATTAATGACATTGAGAAGGATGAAAATAAGAACCAATATCATGTTTCTTTAATTACTTTATTGGTGTTTAAATACATCTGAATTTCTTTTACAACTCAGCAATAACTCAGTATAATAATACAGTATGATCTGACTGAAAAACATGAAGGAATAACCTCAGCACATAGAAAACGGTTCACCAGCTTGCCTTTATCCTTTTGTCTCTGTTGGGTTTTTTCTTTTTCTTTTTTTTTTAAATTTTTGTCTCAGCTAAACCTGAGCCATGGCCATTCTCACATCATGTGCTTGTCATGAGTTGTGAGGCAATAGTCAGTGTGAAGGCCTGGAGTTGAGAGTCTGAGGGCTGGGGGGGTAACCAGTGCGATGAGGGCTTAGACGCTCAAGTGCTGTACAACGTGCACCGACGTGGAAAGATTGACTGAAAGCCCCCTAGAGAGGGCGACTGCGAGGGGGAACAGAGAGGGGTCTGGCATGCCCACAGGCGCAGCGTCTCAAACAGGCAGCATTAAACACAGAGGTACCAGGAACTGCCTCTGATGGCAGGTCTTCAGTGATCTCACAGGGATGTGGTAGGTCTAACAAAACCTGAGACTCAAAGATGCGTGGATGAGGAAAGGAGTTGGCCTCCTCCACATCGAGCGCTCTGGTCAGCGAGCAGCATGAAAAACAGCCAGGGAATGTGTAAAGAATGGCAAAGACAAGAGCGGCTGTGTGACGGTGTGAGCGAAACAGACAGAGGACAGGCAGAGAGAGAGAAATATGTGCTTGTGGAGTACAGTTAGAGATTATTACAGCCGTCGGGTGTATGAGGCAGAGCAGGCAGAGTTATGAAGGGTCCCACAGGGATTACAGCGCGTGCTTCAGGGGGGGTTTACCAGATTAGATTGTGGAGTTAATGAATCCCACCTGTCAGACCACAGAGCAAATGCCTGTGTAGTAAACAAATCTGTCTGTGTTACATCTCTCTCACCGGCTTCTTCCTGTGCTACCCAGGCTGTAAATCTTGTCGCGAAGTCACTTAACAATTTCCTCATGATATATCCATAAAGGCAAACTTAAGAAGGCATGGATAATGAGCTAAATCCAAAATTCTGCTGTCTAAAACAAGTCTGCTGTATTAGAAGAACACCCACACGGAAGTTGCTGGCAGTCCAGGCAGTTTTAATCACATTATATTCTCACCAAAGAGAGAGGTGTGAAGCAGCGCCTCTCACTTGGAGGCCTAGACCAGCGGCCAGGCCTCTGGGCGATCCTCAGGGCAGAAGTAACACAAGGAGAGGAGAAAGAAAGAGAAGAGAGACTAATGTGGCAGAGTTAGCAGCAGGAGGATGAAAAGGAATTTATCTTTTAACTTTCTGAGACAGAAATATTGTGACAATCCGAAGCCGCCGTAATATATACCTTTATACTATCAGTGGTTAAAATGAAGATGTCTGATAGGAAAGAGGTGACAAACCTTCAGCAAAGTATCAGACACAGAAAGTGTTTCCGTCTCCAACTCGTTGTTTGAGATTCACAGCCCGCAACTTTAAGGTTTAAGCTCACGGTCACCGCCCTCAGCCTTGTTTTCAAAGCGGCGGTTTTCAGAACAGATCTGAAATTATTTTTCACTTTTGTTCATATTTGTTAACACTGCAAGACTGGGCATTTTTGCCTTGGCAAAATAAATGCCATAAACCTTATGTTTTGTTTTTCAATAGTGACAAAGCAGCCAACTGTAGAACGTGGTCCTAACTGACAGTGATCCTCCGGGGTATTCGACACATGTAGCTGCTCAATCTTCATACGGAGAGCCGTCGTTATGGAGCGCTCAGGATTCATGAGAGAACCGACTGAATTGTGACATCGCCACAACTGTAAACAACATTTCCCCTCAAATTAACAGGTTGCTATGGAAACATAGATACACACACATCATGCCAATTTTTCAACTGGTTTTCACATCTTGAGGTTAATTCTTAAGAAGTAAAATGAAAAAAATCTGAGGTCTTAGGCAAAAATGTTCGATTACTGATGACTGATGTCTTCTTTGTCAAATTACAGTTTTTTTACGTAAAGATCTTAAGCGTTACTTCAGTCAAAGCATTTGATATTGTTTAGTATTTACATGACAATAACATGTTGTACAGTAAGTGAAATATATACAGTTCAGATGCACATGATGAACACACAGCTGAGATGAGCCAGGTGCAGCCATATTTTGACATAATTCTAATATTGAGATTTGTCGTTCATCACAGAAGAGAGGGCCATTAGCCTCGGTGTGGGTCTGCATATTTCTTTTAACATTCAAGTTCCTGATATTTATACAAGGACGTTTTGAAGATGTTTGCGAGTAGCTCGGCGTGTGTTTCCTTCAAGAACAGGCCTAATGAGGACACCACAAAGTGTCTGCTCTTTCTGCATGTGTGTGTGTTCTGAGTGCCAATGACCTGGCTGATAAGAGGAAAGCAGACATGTTTGCATTTCTGGCAGCGGGAGGAACAGCGAAAAGAGGCTGAGCCAGCGTGATAGAAAACACTCTCAAGCTGTGGAGTGGCTTCTTACACTGCTACTGAGGCTCTGGTCTGCTTCAGTTAACTAGCAGCTAGACACATGGTGGGCATCATGCCTCATGCCTTATGCAAGGTGAAGAGTTAAAGAGGAGGAAAGTGTGTGTGTGTGTGTGCGTGCGTGCGTGTGTGTGCGTGTCTGGTTGTTAATGTTTTCTAATGAAATATCTGGATTTCTTATTTAACTCGTCAGTTTTTATTTTTTAAGGGGAAAAAAAAACCATTTGCAACTGTGGGTCCGACAGTCTAAAAACTGCAGGTGTCGTGCTGTTCAACACAATGAGGACAAAAAGCAATAAAACAGCATGAAGACAAGACAAACTGGGAACAATAAAACAAGTCAGACAGGACATTCTTCACATATAAACACTAAAAAACATCTGAATGTGTATTTTAAGAATTCATTCATAATAAAAAGCATAAAGAATCCCGTTGGTTACAGTTTTGATTCAGACGATTAAAATCCCTCTATACGTGCCTGAGGTGGAAAAAGCAGGAAGCATTTCTGGGGTGATCCTTGATTTTATTCCACATTTTAGTATATGAACAAAGGAGAGAATCTTAAACCAATTAGGTTTCAGTTTCACACTTTGAAAATGTATTTCAACACGTTCTCTTTCGATGTTATAAACAATTAACTGGTTTTATAGGTATCCATTTCTCATGGATGCCAAAGAATAGGACTTTCAATCACTTGCATCATTTAGTGTCACTATGTGAAGCCATTACAAGTTGCCACCCATCAACCTCTCTCCCTCGCCTGCTGGCATGTTACACAAATTCTGATATATGAACAATTAATGTTTAAAAGCTTGGGTACCTCCAGCCATCATCCAGATGTATTGGCTATTATATACCAATGACAAAGCCCCGTCAGTTAAATTCCTCAGCAGCTGAGCTTTTCTCCATGTCTAAAAGGCTTTTAAATTTGATCCCATTTCTTCCTTTCTCCCATAATTGCTGCACTTCTCGTTTTCTTTAATGTAGGATGATCTGGTTAACTGTGACAGCGGTAGCTAACCCAGTGATGAGTTACACTTAAGGTCAGGGCTTCTGGCAGTTGGCACTAAACTAAAAAAGGGATTTTATTTCACCTCATTATACCATCTCTCACTCTCTCTCTAAATCTCTGTGTGTGCACCTCTGCATCTGATTGGTTTGGGAGGCAACAGTGACATAAAGTCAACAGATCGGACATCAGATGTAGACATGGGACAATTAGCAATCACCATGGAAACTGTTATGCAGTGTAACAACACAACACACACAAGTAGGCCGTAGGTTTAGTGTGTTTAGTGGTAGTCGAGGTTGTGGACTGATAAGAAAATGCACAGTGTTGCTTTCACCACCAGAGGGAGCCATTCTTCATTTTAATATGGAAGAAATTGGATCAGTGTGAAAGGAGAAAACAGAACAGCCTGTTACAACTGCTCCCTCCAAAAACAACCCTTTTATAGTGTACGTTGGCAAAACCATGAAGTAGAGTCTAAGAATATTAAAAAATATTATGGCATGACAGAGTTAAACACATTCCCTACACACTCACAGGTTTATCTTCAATACTACAGACCAGGAAACTCATTGATTGAGTTGGTTAACCGAAGAATGCAGTAGTCTCTTTCTCTTACACTGTTAGTCAGCTCTGATTTGTTTTATGTGTCAACAAAACACCAACAATCAGCAAAAAGTAATTCTAACCACAAAGCATTCAAGCAAATAAACTGTTATTTGATATCAAGGTCAAGATTTTCAGACACGCCTTTCTGAGCTGGCAGTAAGAATACTCTACCACCTCAAATACGGTGAGCAGGTCTTTTACAATCCTTGAAAAACACAAGAATATGGCCGTCAAGCATGGTTTTCAAGGCACAAACGCTCTGCTGTATTATTTACAACTCCAAAAGCTACAAGTGGGACTGCAGTTTCAGGAGATTAGCTGTAATGGCTTACCAGGAATTTTGAAGGCACTGTTAATATCGTGCATCAGCCAGCCTCTGCTTACGTGTGTGTGTGTGTGTGTGTGTGTGTATTCATAGACATGCCACTGAGGAAACAGACTGGTCAGTTGGATAAGAAATGAGTATTTGCCATTAAAGACACACGCACACACACGCAGACAGAATAAGCAGAAGCTTAGATGATAGACTAAAAGCATCACACGGCAACACATCCCTGTGTGTGCTCTGTAATGCATAAACAGATCACATCACTATCAGCTGCTTTGTTTGAAGCTTCCCAGGTTTCCAGGTCTCAGGCACCCAAATGCCACCAGCCGACCTCAGCTGAGCTGTTCAGCCACGCAAGGGCGGCTTTTATTAATGTGATTCATCCTCTCTGAATGGCTGTGACCACAACAGAGAAGCCCAGTGACATCTGATAGGCTGCAGAAAAGGCCATTCTCCATCTAGAGAGGATGAGTCAGTGGCTCTGCGGGTTCAGCTCATCCCAGAGCAAAAGACACACAATGAAAGTCAATGACTTGCAGGGTGGCACGGACAGTACAGTCAACAGAAAACTATGTCTTCATTGTGGGATATTAGAGGATGAAAAAGCACCCGCACGCTTTGTTGTTCCAGGATGGCGTTGTATGACGATGTCCTCTACACAAATGTTTTCAGTGGTTAAAGAAAAAGAAACAAAGTCCTGACACTGATAGATGTAAAACTCAAAGATGTTCGACAAAGGAACTGACAAGCGATTTATATTAGAGCTCTGATTTTCTTTTCATAAATTTCCATGAAAGGTGTCTCAGAATAAAACTTTCATTTCATGCTATTTACAAAGAAATATGTGAATTCAAAACTAGATAAATTTGCATTTTTCTACAGGCTTTTTTTTTTTTCATTTTATAAATTTTTAATTGTGCGCTTGTCCCCATAAACAGTTTTATACTTTTGTGTGATCTGCAGATCTGCTGTGCACTGACCATAGGGACCTCTGGCGGGAATTAATCAATTAATTGTAGGTATACAACTTGAACAGGGTCTCCATTTCACCTAAATTATGCATCAAATAACATTTTTCCTGGGAAACATCTTGGGAAAATATCAGAAAATAAGTCACCTTATGTCACCTCAAGTTACCTGATTACGTCCATCAAGTTTCTGTAAAGGACATTTTATTTTTGCTCACATCAAGAATAAATAACTATTCCCAGAAACATGTGCTTTAGATTTACCTGGCAATAAATCAGATATATTTTCATACCTGACCTGCCTTCCACTCGAGCTGTTCTGACCTGACCGAGTTATGCTAACAAACTACCAGACCGTTAAGCTGCTGGATATAGAAGGTAAAAATAAACCTGCCTGTAATCTCTGCAAGAAGCAGAAGTACACATTTACACCAGCAAAGCGCTTATTCACCAAAATCCACCAAATGCAGCACTGTCAGGGTTTTGATAAGAGTTTTAAATTATCTTATTTTAGCTTTTCTTGCATGCATGTTAGTTTGTGAGCTCTGTTATCACAAAACACAACACAGAGCTTTCCAGGGTTTAAAGCTGAGGAAGCTCCTGACAACCATACCTGGATACATCAGGCTGGCTGCTCAGAAAGCAAACGATGGTTTGAAGAGTGACAAGAAAATAAGATAAGTCAAATGAATCAGACTTTGCATCGAGGCTGCATCATCGCACACACAAATAAACAGGCACTCTGTCTCGATTTAGCAAGAGATTGAGGCAAAGCACAAAGTGTTACTCAGTGTGCGTGAGTGAGCTCAGTGTACCTGCCGGCTCTGATCTACAAACAAACCACAGAGTAAAAATGGGGCTTTTATGTGTGTGTGTTTGTGTATGTTTGTGTGTGTTAGGGCATGTGCAAGCTTGTTTGCATGAGGAGTGGGGAGAAATACAAAAAGAGGCAAAGACCATATCAAACTGTCCCATCTTAACATGTTTGTCTACAAGAGTTTCAACCTCCCAGATTGTCGATCCGTTTCAACTTGGCATCAACAGCCGAGACTGACCACTCTGACCCGCATATGGGAGGGAAAAAAGGTTCCTGAGAAAAGTTAAAAAGCCCCGGGATGTTTTCTTTTCCCTCTGTCTTCAGCTCCCATAAAGGGGGCATTGTTTTAAAACTGAAAACAGTCGCCTGCTCAGAGGTGTTACAGAAGTGTGTTCTGGCTCAGAGAGGAACAGAGTGGAGGGGAGGGGGGCGAAGTGTGATGTATTTAGTTAAAACCATGTATGAAAGGAGAGGAGATGAGAAAAAGGCGAGGACAGAGAAAGAAGGAGGAAGGAAAGGAAGAGAGGCTGGCAAGGGAAGGAAAAAGAGAAGAGAGGACATTAAAGAAAAGGAAAGGAGCATGGAGGAGTAAGGAGAGAAAGGGCAAGAAGGAATGATGGGAATGGAAGGGGGAAGGAAATGAGAGAAAGGAAATGATACAAGGAAAGAAAGGAAAAGAGAGGAGAGAGGAGGCACATTAAGAACGTAAGCCACTTTAATCTATTATGCCTGGAGTCAGACTCAGCTTACCTTCAGCCCTTATCTCTGTGTACTTCCTCCTCCACATCAATAAACACACTCCTCCCTACATACATTAACAACCGGCAAACATATTTAGTCAGAGCAGATTCAGCCCCTCTGTCAGAAATCTGCCAACACCACCTCAACTACAAAAAAAGAGTCTTTCCCCTGTCTGTCTGTCTCTGCCTGTCTGTCTGTCTGTCTGTCCATGCATGTACCTTTTTCTTCCCCATCTCCCTCTCTAGGCTGCTCTCTCTTTCCTCCAGAAGGCTTAAAAGTCAATATTTGAGGATCTATTGCAGCTCTTGAACACTTCAAAGAGCACAGAGCTCCGCTGTGAACATAGCCTTTAATATGCCGTTCAGGAAAAGAAGCAGAGAGGGTCAATAAAGTGGGGCACAAGTGTTTCTTGTCGGGAACGACGTGCAAGTGCGTGTGTGCATGCATGCATGCGTGGGTGTGTGTGTATTCAAGGTATGTATAAGTCAAATATCCTTTCATACATGCTGAACATGACGAAAAACAAGTCAAGTTTAGCACACGTTGACTCGTAAAGATTTTCAGAGCACACACGCAGACATCCAGACAGAGAGTGAAGGAGCTGCCACAGGTTTAAGAGGCAGAGTGAAAATAATAATATCATAATAAAGCTTTCATTAGCTTTCAAAGGTGGCTCTGTGTGAGGCTGTTGAGGGTTTCCTGTGGCTGGCCTGAGGGAGCTGTTAGATGCCGGCGAAGGAGCCAACAGGGCTGTCATGAGCCTGAATAGAGGGCCTAATACACACAGCATGCCAGTGATTACTCTATTGAACTGGATAATTACATTACATTTATAAAAAAGATGATATGGAACATTAGGTTACGGGTCTGAAATTGGTAAGCTGTGTAATTTCACCTTGTTGACTGGCCTATAAAAGAGCAACCATTATGTTATTGATGAACTCCTAATTACAATAACCCCGCACTAAGTGTATGACTTGCACAAATGCATGCTGGTCCGCTGGCAGTTCTGCAAAAGTGCACAATCTTAAAGGGGAACTTTGTTATTTTTCAACCTGTACTAAAAAATTTTATGTGTTTGTGCCTGAGTCATGCGGACAATAATTTTTGAAATTGGTCCAGATGTGAGCGAGAGCGCTGCAGCCTGCTCCAACATAGCCTATAAGTGTAATCCTTGTGGGAAATAGCACCCATCAAAGTACGTCCACTAAGTCTGCTCATCTGTCACTGACAGGCTCAGATTGACTGTTATAAGTATTTGACATCACTGAAATGATCCCTACAGAGACCATTCTGTTTAAGAGTACTTTACCTTTTGAACACCCTAAGAGGCTGTGGCTAAGCTTTTGTAAAAAGTTCTTAAATTGTGACATCTGCATTTAAAAACAAGTCAAATCAGGTCAACATGAATGTAATGAGCAAAGTGGTAACTGAAGTGACGCTAAAATTGTGCTGTTTAACTAGTTTATACTAACTAGAGAAAAACAGATATTTCCAAGGGACGAGTGAGAAACGGTCTTATCAGTGGTAGTGAACCCACCATCAGACCCTGGACTCCCAGCAGTAAAAACAACATTCATTTGTCACTCAGGCCAGGATATCAGTGATAAGAGGGACAATTATGCCATTATATCTGACATGTTGGGGAGAAGGACAGGATGAAGAGCGGAAAAGAAGAGGGGAGAGCGGGAGCAGACAGTAGTCTTGGTGTGTTGCCGTGCATTGCCATGTTTAGGATTTCATCGCCCAGACGACTACAGACTAATCCCTGGAGACTCCTACCTTACTTAGGAAATACTTCCTTCCGTCAGACTGACAGAAGAAGTGATTTGTCTTCTCCAAACAACTACAGCAAAACAGAGAAGTACAATCCCAAGACACACACAGAGAGTACTCCAGTGAGCTGGAAAAAAAAAAAAAAAATCACAATGATGTTTTTATATAAACTCCAGTTTGTTTGTGGTGAGCAGTTTCCTCTTGGTATCAGTTATATAAAAGGCATTTTTCTCAGACAACTGTTGTGATGTAGCAGAGAGCAGTACTAATTTGTGTCTGGTTTACCGTAAGTTGGACGTGTACATTATTCAAAGAATTTTCTGGTTTAACTTGAAGGCTACTTCCAGAAAAAGCGCCTATTATGGCCACGAACCATTCACTTAACATACCACCAAATCAAAGTAACATGGTTTGTGTGGAACGCTGTGAGTGTCAGTGTCGGGATTTGCTGTACTCTGCTAACAGTTGTAAATTTTTTAGCTGCACAGTCAGCTTTCCTGCACAAATATCACACTGGAATATCACCCTGCTGGTCTCCACACCGTTGAACACTATGTAAATCTCTAAAAGCAGAAAAAAACAGTGTAAATCTGTCATAAAGATACAGTTCCTGTTTAGCAGCGTGCTGTATCATCTAATCTGGAAAATGGCCCTAAGACAACAGCCAGCAGCCATAAATCTCCATTTCAAACGGGCACACAGGAGACAAACAATGTAAAGTGCTGACTAGTGTGTGTATTTTTAGGACTCATCTCTATGCAGTGAGTGGCTACACTGCAGAAAGTGTGTGTAGTGTGTGTATATGTGAAGGAGACAGAGACAGTATGTAAGACAGAGAGAGTCAATGTGTATTCATGTTAGCAAGTGTGTGTGATTGCTGATGTTCACCTCTGAGACCGAGCAGCAGTTCAGTGTGTAAACTCAACTGGATCTACTGAGCAGCAAACTGTAGGCAGTGAAACACACACAGCCTCGTAAATCTATCTCTGTGGCGACCTGTTGACATAACGCACTTCCTGGCCCCGTAAACTAACCTTGGCTATCTGAACTGAATGCCTAACCCATAACCATAACTGAATCCGTAATCACAAGCCTACTATAACGCTAACCCTCAAAAAAACACTTAAACTTCAGCACTTTTGGTCCCCACAAAAGTTGTTGAACACAACAAATATAGTGGGTTCCTGGTTTCCAGACCCCTCAAATATCATAAAAAAGGCCAAACAGACAAAGAATTATGGAGAGTCAGTAATTAACTACTCGCCTGACACTGTAAAAAGGTTTCTTGGGGAATGTCAGACGAGACTGTTGGATATTAAAAGTTATTTGTGGAAAAAGCCAAATGCAGACAGCTCGTCCTCTGGCTAAATGCATGGGACACAGATGTGGCCAACACGTCTGCCACAGGTTGTGTGCAGTATAATCAACTGAAGCTGCTACACTGACCCTGGAAGCCGCATGCACCCACAACAAGCATTGCGCTGATCATTGCTTTGTACCATTTGGTGACGGTCCAAATGAAAAAAATTAATGAAATGAATGGGAAAAAAAATAGTATAACATCTTTTAGCATGATTAAAAAGAATACCTCATTGCACATGAGGCAATACAATGCAGTGCAGAGACTTTGTGGAAACTTGTAAATGTACACAATATGTAGGAAATACAGTTATTTACCTTCTCACAGAGAGTTAGATGAGAACATCAATTCCACTCCCATGTCTTTCTGTTGGATATGAAGCTACAGCCAGCAGCCGGTTATCTTAGCATTGAGTCCAGACACAGCTTGCCTGGCTGTGCAGTACCTCTACAGCTCACTAATTAACACATTATATCTTGGTTGCTTATGCCATGCAAAGGACAAAAAGTATAATTTTGTGGGTATGTGACGGATTACTTCCTGACTGGGACCAGTTGCCAAGCAACGAGCAGAGACTCCAGGGATGGGGTTCACCAACTGGCCGTTACTACACCTGACTGATCCAAGTCTGTCTTTGTTAAGACCAGGCTTTAGAATAGACTTTATGTTAGTTGCACCATCCAAACTTAAGCCTAGTCTTAGCTACTACTGGTCTTAGTAATGAGCGATGAGGTCAATATCTACATAACTATGGCTGTTGCCTTGCAGCGTGCATTAGGAAACCAAGAGTAGGTTTTTGTTACTTTTGACAGAGTTTGTGTCCAGTCTTTGTTGGCTTCTAATTGGCTGAAGCTTCATATTAATCTTACAGCTATAAGACTGGTATCAATCTTCTTGTCATAAAACAATATGAATGCTGGACTATTCTTGTAAGAGACTGGTGACAAGATTAGAAAAACGCTATGCTAACCAGCTAACCATGTCTGACACAGGAGATGCAATAGGAGACAGACAGGAAAAAGGCTGTAGTAAGTCAGACTACGTTGTTTCTTTGCAGCAGCCCAAATGCCTGGATTGTTGAGGGGTATTGACTCTGAATAATCCTGCTTCCCTCTAAATCCTCATCCTCTGACTTCAAACGCTGTGCAAAGACTTTCAATAGATTCTGGCATCCTCCCAACTTTCTCTCCGTCAGTCGCTCATTCTTCCTCATCGCATTCTTTTTCACTCTCTGTCCTCCCCTGGATCAACTGTCCAGCCTTGAATCACAAAGCCAAGCCCAAATTCTGTGGAAATCTCGAGGAGAGGCCCCTGCAATGGTTGGCATACACATACACACACACACACACACACACACCACTCTCCTCTTGTAGAAGTGACAACAAAGAAGGCACGGCTGTGAACCTGGTGGACAAAGACTCTGATAAATGAAAGGTCCCACACAAAGAAGTAAAGAGCAGGTTAGAAGAATTTGAAGGCCGGCTGTAAGAATCAACCAATGAAATCTTCCACAAATCCAGCAACCATTCAATATATACAATTTATGCAAGTATTCAGTGTTCTTATTTAAAATGTAAGGCTTCCCATCTTTCATTTTCCTTTACAAAGAACACAGACTCATAGCTTTTTATAAACATATCCTTTATGGAAGGACTAATGGTTTGCTAGTGGGATATACAAGCAAGACTGAGAGCCCACAGCCACGGGATCTGTGAGTGCTTCAAATTACATGCTAATGCTTAAAATGCTCACTGTGAAAATGCTAACACACTGATGTTTAGAAGGTATAATGTTATAATCGAACAAAGTACAGTTGAGGCTCATAGGAACAACCTGTTTTGCAGATATTTGGTAATTAACACAAGTATCAGACATAAGACATAGTGACCTAATGAAAAATGTAAAGAATGACCTAAGTGATTTCAAAAAATCGTGATAACGACAAGAATGTCTGCAGATTTTCACAACAATCCATCCAAAGACATTTCAATCAAATCCACAAACATCAGTGGTAACTGTTGAGGAAAGATCAGAAGATCAACAAGGATCCCAAGCTACAACAAAATCTAGAGGGCCATTAATACTTTTGCAAAATTCTGTCCATTGCCCAGATATTGAGATATTTCATGTGATGATTAAAATTTGACCAGCTGATGGCACGAGAAGAAATAGCAGAGGATCACCAAAGTGAGTCAACATCACAAACATCTACACCAGATTTCACATCAGTCCATGGAATATTTGTGAGATACTTGTGAGAACTGATATAATCACTCTCACACCTCATATACTATAATAACAGGTGTCTTTTTTCATAAGCAGTAACTTATTTTTTGACAAGTCAAGATAAAAACAGCCTCTATGTGGGGCAGTGTGTTGTTCATTGAGGGAAAATTTAACACAAGGAATGTTCATTTTCAAGACAAAAGATCCTAAAATGCAGAGTCCTATAAAAAGCTGCATATTTTCCCTGACTGAGGCGAGCAGCCAATTTGTGACCAACATAGAAAGTTTACTGGAAGAGAACACTATGTTACTGTAGTCAGTGATGCAGTGCTGCTCAGGCCTGGTCACAGCACAATATCTGTCCTTGGTAAGAAATTACTGTTTTGAACTTGAAATTCTGGGAGAAATGTGGATTGCAAAGGAGTAGTTAGGTAAGTGTGGTGGCTGCAGCAGCACTGCATTTAGAACAACTTTTCGTAATGAAATCCCTTGGAGAGCAGCCTGGTAATCACACAGCAATATTAAAGTAAACACCGAAGAAGTGTCTTTATCCAAAATTCTGACTTCTGAAGCACCTAGTCTACAACAGAAAACCATCAAATGAGACAACTCAAAATATCTTGTACATCATTAGTAAATAGGCTAAGCTTGCAATAGGCACTTTACACAAAGATCCACTTAATATAAAACAATACAACATATATTTTACATTTAATTATTCATGTGCTTGTAGAAGAATCAAAAATATTTTCAAACAATCAGGTGAAGTGGATATAAATATTTTATTTACTTAAGTAATGAAGCTAGATGATGTTGTGATTGCAAAGCAGGCATACCCGAGCCTAACATTTCAGTAATTGATTGCATAGCATCTCCAATCACTGAATTACACTGCTATCAATGGTTTGACCACTGATTTCACCTACTTTACAAAAAAAGTGAAGATAGAAAAAAGAAAAAGAAAAACTCTTATAAATGTAAGTATAGTATGGATATATTCTGTCCTCTGTGTTTTTGTATGTTTTCACCACTAGCCGGGGCTTGGTGGTTATTAGGTGTCTCCTTAACATCAGGTTTGTGGTCAACTGGTTGATCAAAAATCAGTAAAGAACATACCTTGAGGCCTGTATCATTTGAAATTATAGCTGCTGCCCAGCAGTGAGTCAGTGCTGGGCATTTTGAGGAGGGAGAAAGAGGAGGATGTGGAGGAAAACAACTGAGAGATACATGAGTGTTTATCCGCAGAACTGTCCAGACTGAAATTATCAGTAAACCTTGAAATCATGTGTCTCTAATTAACGCAGTACAATGGCTGAGGATGAGATGCTTATGTAAGTGTAAGATGTTCATTCTGCATTTTAGGCAACAAGGGCACCAGTGTCAAAAATTCAGTTGAGAGAAAAAAGAAAATCATGAGAATGAGTACTTCATCTTGTCAGTGATCTATTTCAACAAAGATATCTGCCTGAACATAATAATTTAAAATGTCTTCAGTTCAAAAAGTTACAAGCCCTTAATCCACTCAGCACAATGCCTGTTCATTCAGTGTCACCTGGGTCTTAAACTTACAGCTTCTGCTCTAAGGACAAGTCATGATTGCACTGAGCTACCTAATTACCCGCTGACAAAGTGAGAACCCACACATGACTTTACACTATGACTTATCGGAGCTGCGTGTAAAGGCAAACTTTATACTGCGGAGGAAGCCTGCTTAATGAATATGGTGCCTTTGGAGCCACCAAAATCCCTGGAAAGTTCTTGCTCTGCCTCTGAGGCCTTCAAGCAGGGCGTATGGTCCCTTACCGGGATTTCAACAACTCACAACATGTGAAAGGTAAAGCATAATCACATTACATCAGTTTGTTAATAATAAATATACACTCACTAATAACAAAAATAATGAGCCGAGCCAATGCTTTCAGCTCATAAAAGCAAATTAAAAAAAACAGATAGCTTCAGTCAGCTATCACAACAATATTTAAGGTTTACTCAAGGTAAATAAACCATTTAAAAACTGGATTTGTTCGGAAATGCTTAAAAAATGTTGTTTTTCCAAGCGCAAGAAAAGTTGACATTGTGTAAATACATGGATTGCTGTGAATCATAAGTCCTGGGTATAGTGTACCGTTATACACATCTGGGCTGAACAAAACTGAGTTCTCATTTCCAGTCAAATTTGTCACAGATAAAACTTCAGCTTATCTCCATGTTGTAATGCCACCAGATGTGCCTCAGAGGTCAGCATATTTGAAGGTCAGCGCTGAAGTTGCTTACTGTCTGTTGCATGACTGCTCTCTTCTTTTTCTGACTTTTCAATCAAATCAAAAATATGTTTTATAGGGTTCAAACCCAGGATGTTGCGGTGGTTGCACAGTATGGGTGTGAGCAAACTGAATGCTTACTTTCTTGAGCTTAACGCAACCAAAATGTATGCACCCAAGTGGAAACTGCGCTGAAAAAACCTTTAAAACATCATCTGTCTAATCAGCAGCAATCAAAACAACTTTACGCCCCTCCCCACTGAGTCTGCTGTGTTTGGCACAGAGAGAGTTGTTGTAATTTGATGGCTGATTGTGGTCTACACTCAGGCAAGCTGTGGGGGCCACTGCCACTCAAATGTTCCTTTTTTAATTCAAAGAGTAAAAAGATGGGCAGTGGATCCTTTAAAAGCTGGTAAACAGAAACACAATTAGCATTTATGGGTGCAAATAGCAAGTCCTGAGCACAACAGGCTAGCTTTCCACTTCAATGAAACCCACACTCAATCCTGACTCAGTCCTGGCTGTTTGATCTTATATTCATCAGCACCACTTGTGTTCCTGACAAAACAGTAGCTCACAATTAGACGCAGGGCAAATAAAAAAGCAAAGGCTGAGTAAGTGTGGCTGCTGGATTCCTGTGTCTCATGGCGACCAGAACTTTCTTCTTCCCAGGCTAGAAACCAAAACGAGACATTGACTGGAAGGAAGACCACAAGCCACAGAGTGTTAATGGCCCCAACAGCTTCATGCCACAGACATTCAAATAAGGGTCGCATTAAATTTATAACAGCCTGTTCATATCTGCTCATTAAGTAGAAGTAGACATGTAATGTTTGTAGAGGCTTTACAATTAATGTATTTTTAAAAACTAATTTGCATTTTTTTATGTTTTGCACTTTTTTTCTTCCTTTGAACTACTACTGTTTCTCTTATTGTTGCACAGATCTGACAGAAATAATGGAGAAGTGAGAAGGGCAGACAAATGTTTGTGATCTCTTTAGATCTTGAGTATATCAAGCAAACCAAAATCTGACCCACGCCACTACCAAAGCCACTTCTTCAATGCCAGCCACAAGGTAATGACCCACTTGGCTTATCATGAAATGAGTCTGGAAACACAACACAAGTAGACATTACTTCTTATAAAGGAATATGTACATTTTTTTCAGAATATATGTATTTGCTTTCTTATCCACAGTTTGCGTTCTCATTAAATAAAAGAGAAATCACTTTAATGTCTTTGCATGCATGGAGGTAGAGCCAAGACATAGTTAGTTTAACTTAGCATAAACACTCGAAGCTGTGCTAACATAAGCTAACTGGATTTAAGAGATACGAGTGTGCTTTCACTCTTTTCAACAAACTCCCTCTAAGAAAGTTTAGCTCTTGAGATAAGGCACTATTCATTTTAGTGGTCACAAGCTGAAATGTTCTACAAGTTCATATTTTCATGGGTTCAGTTGGATCATGACTGACTGAATCACCATCGGAGACCAAGTTTTACAAATAATCCATAATCCCATAAATGACACTGATTGTGTTACAACTCAGAAGCATGAGTATCCTCCAGTTTTGCAGTCAGCATGAGCTGCTTTGCAAACATTTCCTATTGCAAGGGCATTCCTTTGATCCGATGATCTCAGACCGTTTTGCTGTGATGTGAACTAAACCTCCCCAGACACTGAGACAGCTGATTCATAGTGGGTTCTGTTTCGGCATTTTATTTGACTCCAGCTTCACGGGGCGCTGGGATTGCACAGGTTGGTTGCCATGGATGTAAGACAAACCTGCGCAGGATGAAAAAAGATCTCCCCTGAAGCCCCGCTCAGCAGGCTGCATATTTGTGCATTGTGTGGACGACGTGCAGGAACCTCACAACCAGCAAATGAAAACACACAATCCTGAGAGTCTTACTGACAGACCAGGAGCAAGAAGGGAGGAAAAAAAAGTGATGTAAAACTCCAAGGCCATCTGCTTTACAGAACGCCTTCATCTCAGTCTTTATTCTTCTATTTTTTTTCCCTACCCCAGTTGTCCAGCTATCTTTTAGCTGTAAGATGATTTGAAAGGCAGCAGTCAGGTTCATTTAAGGACAACGTATTGAAACGTGATGGCACATTTCTCTGAAGAAAAGCACAAACTGTAATGAACCATTACTGGGGGATGAGCTGGCTTTGAAGCTCTACTCATAATTAACAGCTTTAGCAGTTGTTTTCATTTATTTGTGTTTCTCATTATGTTAAAGTATCGTGCGCTTTTTCTTTTTTTTTTTTCTTTTTTTTTTTTTTTTACATAAAAGATTCCCTTGAAGATTTTTAAATGTGGCCCATTACAAGCACAAAAACATGAACATCAATCCCCCAGGAGAAAACATTTTAAATAGCACTTTTATGGTTGCTGTTATTTCTTGGTGTCTCCTGAGTGTTTCAGACTGTTATCCATCTACATTCCACTATTTTCTTCACCCCCAACCCCCCCTTCAGCTGCATCATATAAAGATGCCTAATTGAAGGCTTTGCACAAAACAAATGACCACATTAGCCTGCCCCCTTTTAACTTGTCCTTCTTCCCGTCTGCCGATGTAATGCATTATACACTCTGTTGTCTCTCAAATTACAGTGCAGGCTGCCAATCATTTGGAGGCAAAAACTAAGGGACTTGTTTTTCTGCATATAACCCCATCCCACCCACCTCCTGTCTATTTTCTTCTCTGTATTCCACAGAAAAAAAGAAACACATAAAACACTAAGACAGCAGTGTAAAATTTCATTCAAATTTCAAGATGATCCCCAAAGTTGCCGGCTCTTTTTCATTTCCACTATAATCAGAAAACAACCAAAACAAAACTCACAGTCACACAAGATGAGTAACAAACAATTTACTCGTATTAATTCAGCATCATTGAGCACTGCCTAGACAGGAGAGACGGATTAAATGCTTGACTTGTGCTTCTTTCACGTCTGCTTATGAACAGCAAAATAGGGCTCTTTTTCCACTCTGTTAAGATCTAAGAACCTGCCAGACATTTCTGTCCCTCCGTGCTTCCCATACATATGGTGCCACAGTGTGTTTTCTCCATGTGACAAAGGCTCTTAAAACCGCTACGGCCAAAGAGAACAATGCCACGTGGGTGGCTCTCTCTCTCCCTCTCTCTGTCGCTCTCTCTGGTTGTGTGTGTGTGTGTGTGAGTGTGTGTGAGTAAACAGATATTGTGAGTCAAAAAGTCTGCATCACCATTTGAGCGAGTGTCAGCTTTCATCCGCACAGATTTACTTTAGTACAAGGACAAACAACACAGAAGAGGTGGAGAAGAAAAGTTTAGTTTATACAGCACATTTTTTTCATGTATAATTTAATTTAATTGTGGATAAATATAAACCACTCCTTGTATGTGCCATAATATATGGCTTATATGTGATCTAATCATCACGGCTAATAACTGCTAAAAGGATTAGTCAGTGCAAAGGTATCCTGTGGAGTTTTTGACAACTAATAGTGCTATGGAGCAACTTTTTTACAAGTTGGTTCCTGTTTTATGGAAGCAAATCAGCAGCAATCAAGGATGCACGTGCGCTAGTTTCATATTTCAACAAAAAAAAAGTAATGCCTCAACAAAAATCAATGGAAGAAAAAGGTGTGAGCAAGCCAGAATGTACTGTAGACAACTCAGGATTTAAAATTCAGGACTGTTTTATTCCCGAGGGAAACACACTTCGGTCATGTTTTGGTGAGAAACTTCATATATATCAAAAAATATTGCAAAGATATTGGGAGGATTATTTGTGTGGTTTTCACAAAATAATTACAAAGTGAGATTGTGAAGATTATATATATAGATATAGATGTAGATATAGATATAGATATGGATATATAGATATAGATATCATCATTAGGCTGTAATGCAGCCTTTAAAAGCAGGAAAGACAACATGTGGGTCATATCACAACACTCCAAGACCCAAAACCTAAGGCGATTTCTCCTCTAATATCATGATATTAATATAATGTCAATATATTGGCCAGCTCAAACATAAATTTTACAAGAAAACTCTACCTGTAATTAATAACTCACTCACTTCTAATTCCAAGTCATTTTTGAAACTAATATACAACATGGTATTGTCTCTGCTTCAAGCTTCTCAAATGTGAGCATTTACTGGGGTTTTTTGAGCAAGTGGTTGGATTTTGGACTGGTTGACCTAAACAAGCTATTTGATTAGCTTGGGCTGGGGCTTTGGGCATTTTCTGAAACTTAAGACACAAACAACTGTTGAATAAATGAAGAAATGATCATTATATGATTAGCAATAAAACTAATATGTAGCTACATCCCTACTTTGGACTGTAATTGAATAAATCACAAAAACACTTTAAGAACATGACATAATGACTTAACAAATATAATATTCAGGGCAGTTATACTGCTGCTTTGACTCCAATATGAGACTTATATGACTGAGCGTCTGTTGCCACTTGTATTATGCAGCCTGGATGTTGGAAGCAGCCGCCAATGTTTGTTGACTGATGAGAGTTGATGTTGACAGGGAACTCTGTTTGGTTTGGCAGGAGCACACACTGGCTGCCATTCCACAGATGAAACCATGTGAGCGCTGCTCAACAACTACC
The DNA here is from genome assembly GCA_008933995.1 of Datnioides undecimradiatus. Lineage (NCBI taxonomy): Eukaryota > Metazoa > Chordata > Actinopteri > Lobotiformes > Datnioididae > Datnioides > Datnioides undecimradiatus. Next base: position 1,593,288 of record WARS01000031.1, on the reverse strand, counting down.
AACTCCTGCAGCCTTTTGTGACTTTTCCCTGTGTGAACAAACCTTTCTGGTGTTACAAGACGCTTATGGCTTAATGTATATAAAGAATAAGGAAGGTGATAATCTAGCAACACTAAGCAACACTAAAGTGATCCTACAAACAAATACTGTCTGTGAAACCAAAGCCTGCTAGCTTAGTCCTCTATGCCACAGTCCTCCATTGTTGACCAAAGGGTATTAAAAACACACCACTGAGCCACACTGTTGCACTGTGGGACATGTTGCTTCACTTGAGTCAATCCCGCAAACATGTCTGTCTGCTGTAAATATTCACTGGAGCACTAAATTAATCCGTTGCTGGGAAGGGTCCACAATGAAAAAAACTCCATACTGCAGGAATAATTGCTTGGAATAATTGGATGGCTACCTGCCTTTTATAAGACAAAATAGCTGTGACCTGTAAAGTAAATTACTGAGAGTTGAACCTTCTTTTGACTGACAATAAGTAATATATATTTTGGTGCCAGTCTTATACCTTAAAAAACCTGCACTTCAACAATTTTCACAAGACTCTTTTAAAAGGCGTCATGCTTCTTAAACTTTATCATAAATGCAGAGCATTTTAGTTCAGCTTCAGAACATAAGCAGACACATCACACATCTGACGACAAAAACCGGGCATTGCCCCTGCAAACCGCAGCTAAAACACTGTGATCATGCGAGACTCTCCTATAAATCACTCGAGTTCAGGGGGTGGATAACAGCACGTCTTTAAACTGAGAGACGTCGTTAAGGGGAATTGGCCTAATGATATGTCTGCGCATTCAAGTCATAAGCTCTGTATTTGTTGCCCACCCGTTTCAGCCGTCATATGACAGCTATCAGCTCGGGTGGGAGAAACATCCCACACCGGGCAGGAAGAGCACACAGCAGAGAGAGAGAGGCGAGTTGTTGCCTGCAGGTCAACCGTCATTGCTGAGTGAAGGACGGAGAGGAATGAAAAACAATGAGAGAAATAAGAGGGTTGAAAACAAATGTGGGGATGGACAGCAGCATGTTTGTGAATGGCTAAGTGCGTTCCATGACACAGACTCTGAGGATTTGGTTTTGTTGTCAGGACACTGTAAAGTAGCACACCTTGCAGAGGAAGAGAGGCTGTTAGTAAAAACCCCAGTAAAGACATTCACCCTTACAGACAGCCTCCTACAGGAACAGCCAGCCTATCTAATCTCAAGATCAGAGTGTAGTGGTAGATCTGGAAGGAGTACAGACCCTGCTCTGTTTGCTCTGATGTGGAGCCTCGCTGCACGCACACACACGCTGACTCATCCACTGTTTTTACAGCACCCACACAAACTCCTAAATGTATACTCCAGCTCGGAAACACACACAAACATCTACACACGTACAATTATCCACGTAAACATTTGCGCTCTCATCTCAGCACGTGTTTATGATGTTTAACCTTTGCAACAGTGGCGCCTAAACACACTGCCTCACCTTGAAAAGCAGCCACATTGCGTGAAAGGAGAAACTTGAGGCTGGAGCTGGATGTCTGGAGGAGGTTCTGGATGTCCCTCCGGGCTGCCACCTGGTACTTCTCCTCCATCTTCTTGGTGCAACACGTCAGGTTCTTGGACATGCACACCTGAAGGTCTGAACCTAAAAGTCATTCAGATTAAACGTTTTAAAATATTATTGACAAGAGTTAGGGGATTAAATTGTGGTGAGTACAGTGGCTCGGTATTCCCCTTTCCAAGCGTGAGAGAGGCTACATTTGCTGTCATCTCTGTTCGGGATTTGACATTCCCAGTTTGTGCCTCTCATGTATCACCATAACATTCCAGTCATGGAGAAAAGCATTTGTCTCTCTGCAAAATGAAACCCCATCTTTTATGTTGATGGGTTTTTAAAACTCAGATGGTTAACCATCTGTACAACCCTTTCTCAATTTAAAAAACAGGATTTCCTGATCCAGTTAATGTGTTTGCTATTTTTGTTAACAATCAATGATATGTTAGAAAATACTAGTAATATAATCATTATCAATATAGTGAAATATAATTGATGGTTATATGAATGTATGAATCGAGAAAAGACATATATCATAGTGGCTAAAGTCTTTGGATTAAGATATGATTACATGTGAGAGATAAACTGGGGCAGAGGAGCTGCACGCTCTCTTTAGCTTGCTCCACTCTCTTTACACATTCCAAAGACATACAAGTCAAGTTGATTTGACACCCTAAACTGCCCAAAGGTATGAATAAGTGAGTTCCTCTAACTATCTTCTGTACTATCTGTATGATAAACCTGTCTGAAGTAACAAGCAGCTTTCTGCCTTTAGCAGCGTTCATCAGCAAGGGAACAAGACTATGGCCAAACTAGCAGCCCTGGGAGGCTTTGCATGCTTACAATATCAAACATGCTTATGTGAACCAACTATGATTACAACCATGTTCACGACCTTAGTTAGCACTGAACACAAAGTATAGATCAGGCTGATAGGAATGTCATTAGTTCTGTAGTTATTAGGTCATCATCCATCAAGTCATTAGAGTACTGGAAGAATTCAGGTCCCATATTATAGAAACTGAGATTTTCATGTCTTCCTTTATTATAAAGTTGGTCCAGGTGCTATACAGTATAAATACTGAGAAAGTGAGAAAAAGCTCAGTCCACCGAGGAATGCATGCAGTCTGTTTTCAGAAACTGCCTTTGAACAAACCGTCAGGAGCCAAGTAGGGTTGGGATATCAGAACTATACAGTCACCAAACTGATCACGTCTCTAGGCCGAAACCTGACAACCCACAGCCATCATGGATGAGTTATTGTATGAGTGCATCACTGGCAGCAGCGTGGGGTTAATAGAGTGCCAACAAACTTACGCTGTGGTAAGTATCAGTTAAAAACTGAATAATATGTTAGCAGTGGTGTTGAAGGCCAAAGACTTTGCCACTGGGGCTGTCCTGACTGTTGTTTTAGCTGAAGTGTGCAGGCTTACAGCTAATGGTGAAAAGACAGCAGTGTGCTGATCGGCACAGAGCTGTTAATGTAGCTGTAAATGTAGCAGCAAACACTCTCATTGATATAATGATCAGTCAGGGTGTTTGCTGATGAATCCTGAACAGCTACTTCTGCCTAATGTAGCAGCAAAATCTGAGTGTGTGTCAGCGACAGGAAGCGGGGGCAATTAAATTAACACTTTTTCAAACGTCGTTACAAGTTTAAAAAGGACATGATAGCTAATATGAATGAATAGTAAGCTTACTAATCATTGGGTGATCAAGAAATATTGTCTGCGTGAATCATAAGCAGTTGATTCAGTTAATATGATTTATTTTAAAGCCATAATGTTGGCATACATGCCTGAAAGAAAAGATCGAGGCACATACAGTAGTTGTGCATAGGCTGAAACATGCTTTAGCGGAGCAAGAAAACCAAAACACATAGATCCCGAGAGGAGATCTGAGATGAAGTGCTATCGCTTCACCGAGTGATGTGTCTCAGGTTTTTCCACTAGGGACGAATGTAAGCAATCCACGCGCATACGGGACAATCAAAACATCTTAAAAGCGACCCAAAACTCTGCAAAAAAAAAAAAAGCCTCTCTGACGTGCCTAGGCAGAGCATGCAGGCTGCGTTGTTGCCAGAGACGCTATCAGCTCCCCATGTGAGGAGGGAGCAGAGCAGGCGATGGCACACGAGCAGGAATTCAAACTCTCCCAGATAAGACGACTTGAAACAGCACCAGGTTTTGTTTTCTTTTTTTTTTCTTTAAATGCCTTCCAACCCGGCAGACAACAGCTTTGTTTGGCCGAGGTGACAGACTTCTGGCTTGCTGTGTTCTGACCTAAAGTAAAGGCTGTTTGGCACGTCTTATTACATGGAAACAACTCTCTCTCTCTCTCACTCTGGGATTCCTGGAATTTCAGGAGGTTATTTTTCACAAGCCCACACTCAATTATAGATAACTTCTCAAATCGTGCTCTAGGATCAACTGCAGGAATATCTCCCATTACCATATCTGGTTTATTTCACTACATTAATCTCTATCCATCAGAAAAATGATATACATCTTTCCAAAGTCAAGATGCATTTGGACTTGGAAGACCTTTCAGCTGTGTGGGGCAGCCATAAGGGTCAGAGGAGGTGCAGTTATAAACAGTAGCAAGTGTTGTTACAGGGTTAGAAGCCACTGAATCAGGAGCTTATCGTCTCTTTAACTGCAGGAAACAACCCACTGCACGCAATTTATCTTAGAAAAAGGACATTTCAGTTTGTAACTGTGCAAAGAAACAGCGCAGAGATTAAAATACACTAGAGAACAGTCACACAGGCTCATTTCAGGGGCAGGAGTGGTGATGGCATTATAAGGGTTATTTAGAGGTTTAGTGGGCATTTGAGGGTTTTCTGTCAATTGAACCGGTTCCCTCGCAGCAGTGAAAAGGAGAGGAAAGGGGTGGCCAAGTTTATAGGGAGCAGTTTGTGGCAGGATGGCAGTCAACACCATTAAGATTTACTTTTCCAAGAGGAGCACAGAGAGCAGCAGCAGCAGCAGCAGCAGCAAGTCGTCCGGTCAATGACAGCCCACATGAAATATCCACACCCATAATTCCCCCTAAATCTTGTGGAGAAGCAGCATGTGGAATTACATTATGGGTGGTGTTCAGAAAGTTAAGTGAAGCCTAGTTTACCTAACTTTACACAAAATAATTCCTGTTTATCCCTGCAAGCCACTTATCTGCTTTAGTCAGCTGGAGGGAGCAGAGTTGGGGGTTTTTTTCCTGTTACAACCAACAAGTAATCTCAGTGGCTTTAGTTCCTCAGTTTGGATTAAAATGGCACATTTTATATTAGTCCATGTACTACTGTTAATAATGTGATGTAAACAATAATTTATACATTTTATATGTTGTCTTTTCACATGTACAAACACTCAAAACCCACTCCTGTTCCTCAAGCTGAAGTTTGAAAGTGTATTTCAAATATAATAATGTTTTTTGTTTGTTTTTTTTACAAACGTGACATTCTCCTGAACCTAAACTAGTCCAAAAATGACATCTTATTCAAAAAGAAGAGAAACCTCTGTGAGTCAAGTGTTTATTCATGCAGTAATTTGAAGCACATGCAGAAATTCCTCTAAATATCTTAATTTAAAAGTCACACAAAAAGATGCCATTTAAACAGCTCAAAGGTCTCCTCCTCTGCTGTCTATATCATTATCATAACTGCACACACGCCTCTGAAATGTGTTTAAAAAGGTGTGTTTTGGGACTACAAGGAGTGCTTCAAGAAGCCAGAAAATGACAGGTTAAAAGCTACAGTGCAGTTAATGAGCCCTACAGGAAGGTAAGACTGCTGAGTGATTTTCCAACACAGCATATTTCTTTCAATCAGCGGTTGACATGTTGATTGTTTGGTTGCTATGAAGATGGGAATTAAGAAAATACAACTAATCAACAAGTCATGTGGCAGGGGAATACAGGAATGACCTATTAACCAGACAGTAACACACACTATTGCTTCAACTTACCTGGCCTGGGACTTAGAGGCAATAATTGATTTGGTCCAATTTGCCTGAGTTGGAAAACTTTGCGCACTTCATCGCATCTGTTTGGGTTTCCAAACCCTAATCCAGAGCAACACGCCAGGAGGAAGATGTAGCTCGTCCACAGCACAGGCATTTTAGTAAAAATCCCGGGTTAATTCTCCACAAAAACAGCCTCTCTGTAAAGTGAGGTTTCTTCTGAACCTAAAGTCCGCTCAGGTGAGACGCATCTACATTTCAGGTTTCAGGAATCAGCGTCGACCATGTGGCGTTTGTGTTTGTGTCGATGAGACGCCCCGGTTAATCATTTAAATCCGGACACAGAGAGAAAGTTGCTGCGGCGTGACTCTGTCTAAGAGCGGCATGTTGTCCAAGTTGGTTGGACCGACAGCAGAGGCGGTACCGTGGCGTTACCTGCACTCCTCGGCTGCATGTGCAACCGAGCCGCAGGCAGACACCGCCACCTAGTGGACGGGCTTCAAGTTCCATAAGACTGTCATTTCTTTTTATCCATAATTATTTAAACTGCTGCGTTGAAGTAAAACAGTAGTCACTTCTACATACACGTTAGTTTGATCTCTTAAAAGTGCCATGTATGCAGAGTTAAGGCAAAGTAAAAGGGGTGCCTGACAGAGTATCTGCCAGCTTAGTAACACCGAAAAACGCGTGTTCATTTCAATGCATCGTAATGTTTTGCGAAAAGACCGCGCTGTTAAAGCGTCTAGTTTGTCTTTATTTGCTAGTTTAAAATTAAATTGTTCACCTTGATCATTCAACCAATTTTTAAAAGTCTGAATTAAAAAAAATAAGTGTGATTGTAACTATAATGCACCACGTGTCAGCTGCAATCCTTAATTCCTTTCAGGAAAACAATGCATCACACTTTTATTGAACTTTATTTCCAGTGCTGTAGAGTTTTAAAGGTTTTAAAGCTTAGAGGTACAACTCATTTGGCATGTCTTAAATTCCCTCATTCAACATTTGTCTTGTCTATCATCTGCACTGCTCTTGAATGTAAAGGAGGGCACCAATTTTATCTTTTTCAGTCTAGGATCACTACAAACTTCACTGCTGTGCGCTCAAATTGAAGTTCAAAGATTAAGATACTGTAGCCTTTAGAGCCCCAATAGGTGATGACTCATTTAATGTGCTTGAGTTTGTCAACATGACATCCATTCAAATGTTAGATTACAAAAATAACTGCTTGCTTAATAAGTTGAATTCCATGGTTAAATACCATTATTTCAACATTTTGAAACGCTTCCAAAGCTGTATGTATACGAACAGGAACTACCTTAAATTAATTCAAACCAAAACATGTATTTGATGACTAACATCTACAAACGGTTATGAGTTTTGTATAATAAAGCATTCAGAGAAAAATAACTGTTCAAATTTTAATACATTTCAAACATTACTACAATTTCACACTTTAAACTCATCCCCATCAGTAATCATATACATGTCATACAGACCAAACCGGCCATTACAGAACAGGAGCATAGAGTCAACACTTGGTTGAAAGGACCGCCGTCTCCATCTCCTCGTTCCTACACAGGCCGGGACAAGTGCAATACCTCCAGGTACACAGCATTGCAACTAATCCCCACCTGCACAGGAAGGGACATCTGCAAATATCTAAACCAGCATACACATTAAATGGTGTAAATACCCACCAGGCAGTTTTGTTTTGTTTTTTTTAATCTTTTTTAAAAAAAACACTTCTACTTGCACATATTTCATCCACGTAGTCAGTTTTGCATGGATTTGCACAGCAAACAACAGTTAAAGCTGAATGCAAACCAGCAAAACTGACCATGTGCTGATTAACAGAAGTCTTGAAAGCTATTGTTAACATATGAGCTTCAGGAAGATGCAGTTAGTTAGAAGTACTTCAAGTGCTCACATTGCAGTAGATGGGACAAAACACTACCTGCACTATAAGCACTTTAGTACTGCTGAAACTGTCACTGGATGAAAACTGGCAAATAGTCCTGTTTTCAAAAACAAAAAACAGTAATACATGAATATGATGCAATCAAATTGTGTTTGATGTGACATCCCCCAAACCAAAAAAATACAAAAAAAAAAAAAATCTAAACAGGTGGAGAGCAAGCAGGCCACCATCAGTTTTGCATAGATTTGCACAACTCATCTATTCTTGTAGTGCAACTATGCAAAACTAGCAGAGAACTGCGAGATATTTGAGCCCAATTAGAAATTAAATGGTCTGGTGGCGCATATCACAGCCCCTTATGCCAGAAGGAGCACTTAGGGCAGTAGGTGCTAGTCTATTTCACTATCTGCACTAGATGCACCTTAGCACAAAGACAGTACTTCAAATGACATGTAACATCAATGGATCTGCACATCAGTGTCAGGGTATTGCTTTAAGTGCCTCCACTGCAGTAGGTATTACATAGTACTACCTGCACTGTAAGCACTTTGACAATACACAGACCGATTACAGCGTCGCTGTCCTCCAGCACCATGGTCACACAGCTCCATGCTGCAATTGTGTTTGGGATCCTGCACTTCACGGTGGATCTGAAAGTAAAAGGATACATTTCATCTTATTCAGACAGTGGATATGACGTTTTTGCATCGCAACAAGTTACATACGCAGGGTGATATCTGCGCACGTGTGAGCAAATTTTACTAATTAAACACAAAAACGTGGAATTCGCACTTCCACCCACGTCAGAAACGTGCGCCATTACCACTTATTAGTCGATAATTACACGAGTTAGTTGTTGTGACACAAGATGTTATGATTTATTACAGCAGCACGAGGTCACTGAAAACATGAATGAGGAGCACAGCCTGCGGCCCGCGTTCCCCGCGACACGGGAGCGCGTGCGCAGGGTTGTTCGGTGTTGTTCACCCCTCCCCCACCGTCTTTAACATGGCGCCTCGAAGTGCGCCAACCTTAGCATAAATGACTTTAAACCAACCAAGCTACATGCCAGCGTGGCGTTATACACTGAAAATTGCAAGTGCGTGTTTATTTGCAGGGAATGCCGTGGCTTGCGGTTTCGGACTTGGTAGAAAAACAAGGCTGCGGTCCATGTAGGAGCAGGGGTTAGCAGCAAACAGCAGCCGTGCGCTGGTTGGGCAGGTAGCTTAGCTCCTGCGGGCTGGTGTTAGCTTCACGAAAACATGGCAAATCGTGTTATCGTTACTGCAGCTGCCCCAACTATCATCGGAGACTGCACTGGAGCAGCAGATGTGTTTCAGTAAAAAAAAAAAAAAAAACCAAACAAAAGAAAGACAGTCGGCTCATTTTTTTAGTGTGGTTTGTAAGCAAATAAAATTGAAACGGACTTTTGACGACACTGATTAGCCGTTAGCCAACAACAAACGAGCACACGTTTGAAAATACACTAACGGTACATTTGACCCGTTGCATTAGCCTTGTTAACTTCTTTTCGCCTTTATTTATCCGTGACAATTGTCTGAATGGCGAGGTGTTCGTGCACAACCACGCAAAACTCCCATGAAGTTGATGCGGCTAGGCTAGGCTAGCTAAGCTAAAACGCGCGGCCTAAAACTGCCCCATGTGCTGCTGCTTTGTTCTGGGGGGCACTTTAACTCACACACCACTGCACTCGAGACTGAGCAACAAATTCACCAGATTTACAAACTTACTTTTCACATATTGCAGTTTTATGTTTACACAAACTCGGGTGTTTTTATCAGGGGCCCGGATTTTTTCCAACTAGTTGCTAAAGCGCAGCGGAGAGAGCTCCGGACAGCTTTTCAAATCTCCCTCATTCCCTCAATGGTGGAGCAGAGGGGGCTGCCATGCGCCTCACGTTACACTGTTTTCATCGCAAGCATATCATTTAGGCGTTAATGTTTGGATATCGCCACCAACATGATGTTAAGACACGCGAAACAGTCGTAAAACACGCCGTTAAAGGTTTCATTCTCCAAAATAGAGATTAGAAAATAACCCAAAACCCGACTTCCTTGCCGATAAACATGCGCTCGGTAGACACTCACCAGCCGAAATCCACCATCTTCGCTCACTTGCTTGGGCTGCCGTGTAGTCTCTTACCGACAAAAGAGAGAAATAAATACATAACTAATCCGAAAACTTTTCAACTGGAGGACAAAAGCGAAACGTAAAGTGAAATCCGAGTCGATCGCGGTTGAATTTATAGCCCAGATATGCTGGTTAGAAATGATTGCGGGGTTACGAAAGTGGCGCGAAGGCGACCAGTTGGTAACCATGTGGGTGAATGAAGGGCGGCTCCCACTGAACGTAAATATCTAGCTACAACCCCCAACTCTCCCTATTAGCATACATAAACTACGGTACTTCCGACCCACATCTCCAACCAAACAGCCTCCACCTCTTCCAAGGAAGGAGAGGGAAACGGCCAGGGATCACTGCGAGTTTCAACACCATTTGATAAGAAAAATATATACATAAATATAAATGCATGCAAAACGGAAAACCCGCCCGCTTAATCGTGTAGTTTTGTTGCCATTAAAGTTTTATATTCTAATAAAATAATAAACAATTTTAACTCATCTTTATTTTGATCAATATATCGGTGCTGAGTAGTGAAACTATCCTACACCTTGACCACATGTTATTTAGATGCCCTGTGTGTTCGTTTAACTGCAAAAATAAAACATCTAAGCCTAATTAACCTGTTGCTGCTCCACAACACATTAAATTAGCCTTAAGTGTGCAATTCGTACATGTATTTTCACATTTTTTTGTCGGCAAAACAAACAAAATTGTGTTGTTTTACAGAGTAAATTGTAATTCAGGGTTTCTTTAAAGATGCAAGGACACAAGTGATCAATTAAGGTGGTTGATTTTATTCATTTTTCTGTAGGAGACATGCACACGTGTATTAAACTTACTATACTATAGTATATAAACTTATTTAAATAAAAATAATATCAAACTAAGTCCAAAGAATTAGAACATTTCACAAACTCAGAGTCTGTGTCTCATTAACAGGAGGATAAAGGTCTATCAAATGTGTTTTTTCAGGGATAATGAATATTTTCTTTGGTTAAGTCTTTGAAAAAAAAATTAAAAATATGTAAAGAAACGTTCTTCTTTTCATTAAATCAAAATAGTGTCACAGTGATGTCAGATTAGAGTTTATTCTGTAGCTTTTAATAAGTTAATCATTTAAAAGTGATTGATAGTGAGATATCAGTGAGTTTTGGGTTGGACTCCAAAGTTGTTTTGGGACAGTTACTTATTTTTTAAAACTTAAAAACTTTTTCAAACGTCATTACATGCAAATACAAATATTAGGGTTTTACAAAAATAAGATACAGCAAATTATTACAATATTTGTAAGTAATATAAAAATAATCCAAGGACCAAATATATAAAAATGAAACAGATAAAGGAGTTTTTAAATGTAGTCAAACAACTGTTTAGTTAGTAAAAAAAAAAAAAAAAACAACAACAACAAACATTTATTAGCTTGTTGGTAATATCTGAATTTTGCCTTCAAATAGTAAAATGCAGCAGTACTTTTCTTACAATAACCCAATTAAAACTGCTGATATTGTTTTCATGAAGTGTGAAAAGTAACAGTATTTTTAAAAAAATTATTAATATAAAATGTTTGTAATTATTACTGCCATTTCTGTTGTACATATTATTCACAGTTCCGTTTTGAAATCAACCAAAATATCTGTAACATCCTGTAGTATCTGTTTTTATGCTCACAGAGAGCTCACAGCCAGCTCGTGCCCACATTCTTTCTTCTTATATTTAGAACAAAACAGCTGGATGTTGTGGAAACTTTACAACCAAAGGCACAAGCAATTAGACCACAACAGACAAGCAGTCGAGTACTGCAACGAATTCGGGGCCCCCAGACAGGATGTAGGGCCCAGACTCAGCACACCATACTTTTTACGCTTCTACTCAATAGTAATATCTCTCCAAACTCCTTAACGTGTGATTAATTTGTATTTGGGAAATCAAAGAATTGTTAAAATGTCTCTACTTAAACATACAGATCAAAAAACAGTTTTGCACTCTGCAAAACTGACTTTTCTGCATTTTACAATGCCTTGTACGCATTTTCTTGGTCTGTATCGAGCTGAAGCTCCCAAAACTCCATGTTTTGTGTTTTCTAACATTTTTGTGATTGGGTTAACATGACTTTAAATTTTTAGTTTGATCGGGGAGTTTCAGTAATTTATCACCAGACAAATCTTCAAAGTCATTTTAGCAGTTTGCATGATTCTGGTCAATTTTTTTAATGTGAAATGAGTCAAATGTGTGTGAGTGAATGACTTTTTTCCATTTCATGCTCCTTAAACTCTGAGTTCGGGGGGGAGTTTTGTACTTTTTATTCCACCAAACAATCTGTGGTTACTCTTCAAATAAAGATTTTACATTAAATACACACAGAAATATCCAATATAAATTCCCTCACCATGAAATGTTTCACATGAGTTGCAACTGCTGTTAAAAAAAAAGATCTCCCCTCTAAACTTCTCTGATCTTATTTGTTTACTACAATTGTTTGTGGCCCAACAAGGTAAAAATTTTTATTATTATTTTTTTAATCATTTTTAACATGGTTGCATTGGTGTTTTTACTCAAGTAAATGTTCTGAGCACATCTTTCAGCTGTTGGTATTAGCCCCCCAGCTGCTCTGAGAACAACTAAAATAAAATCCTTCCAATGATGTTTTTGTTCACTGCACAAAGACGTAAATACAGCTAAATAAATGATAAAAGAATAGTTCTTCAGTGCATTCTCCTTCTAGTTTAATAACGAAGAAACAAGGGATCACCCCTTCAACACTGGAAGCTTCCAAATTCATTACCACCTTTTCCCACATTAAGCACAACCCTTAAGAGTATAACAGAGGTTTGATGAAATGCACATGGGGTGTTACACCTTTGATTGCACACTAGTGGAATTACAACAACTCATTGTTATGAGTAATAAGTTGTGTTAATAAGTTGCACATATTTGTGTTGCTCCAAGCTGTTTTATTTATCTTATGTGGTACTCACAACTTGGTGTTGACCTTCACTTTTGTCTTTATCATCTGCTGAGATCCTGTGTATTGGCACCAATAGATGAGTGTGATACAGTATGGGAGGTGACCAGCAGAGGGAACTAGCAAACTAAATACTGTATAATGACATGATTGCTTTTCAACTGTAAGAGGAAGCACCATACCACAACTTCCCCATCTGTGAAGTTTCTGCTGTCCTAAAAAAATCATATTTATGCAACTCACTGAGTTTCATAAGAGATGGGAAGTGTGTATTTCCAGCAGCTCATTGATAGTTTTAACATTTTGAATCATTTTACTGTGAAATCTATTTTCTATATGTTGATGTTGCTGTGAATTAGTTTTAGTTAGAAAGACTTCAGACAACAGTGGTGTCCACTTTAATAAAAAGGTGTGTTTGATCTGAAATGAAATGCTGTCTCCTCCAACTGACCAACAAATAGAAAACTTTTCTCCCTAATAGCAGAAAATCTGTTTTTCTCCACTCCTCTGGGGTACACTGTGGGAGTGGGAGCGCTTAGTCACGACCCCCAACCCCCCACACAAAGCCAGTGGTGAGGCTAGTTCCTCTGCATATGGAAGTGAGGTGGGGGGGTGGGTGGACGCAGGGAGGTTGTAGACTTCACATCGTCCCATGGGGTCAGATAAAAGCTTAGGGCTCTCCTTGATAGACCTCCCCCTCCTCTTCTCTAGCTCTACGTCCTCTGCACGAATGATGGTTAAAGATCTGAGCACTGTGATCAGAGCAGGTGCAAAAGTATTTTAGGACACGTTCCACATATATAAGTTTCTATAATATGGGGTAGAGATAAAAGAAAAGTAGTCTATTGACGATACAGAGGCACGTACAGGCATGAAAACATTTTGTTATTTTTGCGCAATGAAGCCAAGCAGAGAAAAGACTCACTGGGTAGAATGGGCAACTTAAAACACCCTGCTGGCAGCACTTGTGATATTCAAGCTCGTACTTGAGATCCAAAACATCCCCTCTGATGCAGCACCACTTCTTCCCCTTTTTTTCTAAAATGGCCTGCCATATCCAAGCCCCTGCCACGACAGGGGCCATGAGCCCGGGGGTCTCTGTTTTTGTTCTTCCTATAGAAGCCCGGCCACCATTGTCTTCATGTGACCTCAGGGTCAACTGAACTCACCTCGCCCAACCACGGCCCATTCAGCTGTGAAGCTTCACATAGGACAAAAACATCTCACAAGAGCAAGGATCACTCCAAGTGAGGGGGTGGGAAGACACACGCACACACACACATCTATATGCGCACAGACAGCAAACACGTTCTGCAGTGTTTCTGAGTCAGAAGCTAATTTGTGCTATATTGTGTTTTTGACAATGTAGCAACACACGAGAGCCACGTACAAGTAGTTCAAAGTGATCACAAATGTTATATCAAAGAGCTGGTGGAGTAAAAGCAGAGTGGTTTAGTTCGCTGTATAGTTAGGATAGTACGTTTCCCTACTTAAGATGTTAGGAGTGGTTCAACTTGGCTGGGACACGGTCTATTAATGAAGTCAATTATAGAAAGTAGTAATGAAATTATCTTTGACACATTTTTTAAATTCTCCCTCAGATATTTTAAATACATGTCACGCCGGAGGGGAAATTGCATTTTGCTGCAGGTTAAGAATGAGGCCATCCACTCATCTGCAGCGCTTTATTCAAGTTTAGGTACGAGGCTGCAGGCCAAAAAGAAAAAGTGTTGCACTGCAGAAAATAAAAACATAATTAATTTCAATGTTTTCCTGGTTAATTTTAGCTGAGTAGTTTCCTCACGTGTTGTATGGAGTACATGTCCTGAAGATCCCTCATGTCTGGCTTCTTGCTTTCAGAGGCAGCAGTGTCCCTGGTGGAGAGGAAGCTCATGGAAGCTGACAGGTTGAAAATGTGCAGCATGATGTGGCTGAAGGAGCATGAAACATGTTCACCCATGGATGCCATGCACAGCGCCACAGGAGAGACTGTGAGACGATTAAATGATGAGTGTTTTTATGTAAAGGAAAAAAATCATTACCTTTACAGATAGTTTGATAGCTCGTGGGCAGATTACACACATTTGCTGATGCGTAAGGTGACACTGAAGCTGCTGAACATGTTGAGGAAGTTGTGAAAGAGTTTTTCACACTGACAGGCCTTGAATGAATTCTGGATAGAAGATGATTATCATGATGCTTTTCATTTAAGAAGCAACAAATATATGCCAGAACCTCTTTTCTGTTCATTCAACCTGACAAGACATAGCGAGAAACTCATCATGGTGCTTTTCACTGCAGAATGGCACTCTCCGTCCCATGAGCACCATTAAGTAACGAGGAGCCACGCTCCTCTGAGCAGCATCTCCAAATTTAAATCATTCAGAAAACTGCTTGGGGTTCAAATTTCCATTAACCACAGCTAAAACATACCCGACAACTCAAAGGTTTGGAGTCAGCTGTAATATTGCGCTTTTTCTTCCTATCTTCAATAATGGCTTTTCAACACAGATACAAAACTGTGGAATTCCGAAACCAAAAATAAAATAATTTAAAATAGTTTTTGGTCCCAAAAGAAACATTAATTAAATGATTAATATTGCATGTCAGGGGAGAATACGAATTTGTTTTCTAGTCATGAAAACTGTAAGAGACCCCTTAAAAATATTTGAACCACAGCAGCATAACCTTTACATAGAACGGGGTTTCTGCAGTCTGCCCAGTTAGATTGAAGAGGATTAAACTGGGATTTTTCAGTCAACAGTAAATTCCAATGATATTCTGTGATCCAGCTCTAACCGTGCTTTGAGACTTTATTGTGCACTTGACCCTAAAACGGGAACTTGTTTCTATTTAAGTCTGCACAGATTTTGATGCTGATCTTCCAGTTTCTTTCAGCAATGACGGGTGATTTCCTGCTGATTTTTTGACTGCTTTAATTTCCTTATTTATCATCCATTTGTCTCTTTCTGCCCTTGCAGTTAAACCAATCTTTGGTGGCAAGTGATTCCAGCCTTTTTAAACACTGACATACGCCACCAAAAAAGTCTTAAAGTCCTTTCAATATAATGCAGAGGCCCTGATCTCTGAATAGGACCGTGGTGGCTGTATACAAATTGTGCTGCTCTTGCTTGAAGTCATTGTGCTGCTTGGTAATTTTGTAACCACAAGGAGAGCTGAGGACATGCTGTGTACCTATTCTGATTCAAACTTTCATTTCACCATTTTTTTCTTTACATTTGTTGCAGGTGTGTCCTTCGCTTTCATTGTTAATGTTATTGGTTTTGGAAAAGACAAAGAGAAGACAAAGACTGAAGAGGAGACTGCTGACACCTTGTTGTCCAGCGGTTTTAAACTTGTTTAAAGCATGACCTCCTGGTTGTTCATTGAACACTTAAAATAATTCATCTTAAATAGAAGATGAGACAATGTCGAATGTATAAAACAAAGAAATTAGGTAGAATCCCTTAAAGTGATTTTACTTCAATAAAAGCCACAAAATCCCAATTTTGATTTCACTGAACAGCTTTTCAAACAAAATTTACACAAATCAGGTGCCATAAATTCAAATTGAAGTGCTTGCAAATTTAGTTTGTTGGAGTGCAATATCAATCTTTTTTCAGATTTATCAATACAATAAATTTAACACACATATTATGTACAAATAAAGCTGCAGTGAGGAATAATACATTTCCATTCTTTAAAAAATAAAGTCCTGTATTCAACAACTTACTTAAACAGGAGTACATGAGGAGCATCGTGGCGTGTAAAGGACCTTAATCGAGATAAAAATAAATGTGAAACCTTTGAATATTGGATTAATCTGCTGATTACTGATTTATGTATTTGTTTGGTTTGTAAAATGTAAAAAAGCGATAAATTCATCACAGTTATTAGAGCCCCAAGTGATATCTTTTTTTTTTTAATCAAACTAGCAGTTTAAACCTCACAATAATTCAGTTGGCTGTAATTTAAAATGAGAAAAAGGAGCGAATTTTAAAATTCAAGAGCCTGAAATGTTTCAGCTAATTAAACGCAGTCTGTAGGATGACGGGGGAATCTGTCGGCAAAAATGTAATTCCATCATCATATCTGTGTTTTCGTCAGTGGAGAATCACCTGAAAATAAGAGCTGTTATGTTTTTGTTACCTTATAATGAGCCTTTTACATCCACAGAGGAGGTTGGGCCATGGAGTCTGTGGAGTCCACCATGTTTCTACAGAAGCTCTGAACTGATAAACAGACAAACTCTGGCTTTAGAGAGGACTTGACACCCACTGTGGGTCCTTCACCTTCCAACTGTTAGGTCCTACACAGTTGGTAGGGATAGGTGACTGGTGGGGTTTTCAGTTAGTTGCAATCTGCAACATCACCGCTAGATGTCACTAAATCCTGCACACTACTGCTCCTTTAAAGAGTTACCAAATAACCTCACGAACAGGTGGAGTCTTCTCATGATTCATCCGATCTTTCAAGTCTTTCACATATTTTCTGTGTAAATGTAGTGGAAGAATAAAGTGTGAAATATGAAATATTTAAGTAAAGCTCAGAAACCTCAAAATTGTACTCAAGTACAGGACCTTAGTAAACTCAGGTACTCAGTTACAATCCACCACTGACATTTGCATTTGCACACTTCAAACACGACTACTGAATGATGTGTTCTGACACATCAGTTTCTTCTCTGATTGTCTCTTAATCTATATGTCAAGATGACAAAACAGTTCAACAGTCTGTTGTGCACCTGGCTCAGTGTAACATGGGGATAACACAGATATCTGGCCAGTGCAACAGCTCTCAGATAAGCCCCGCATGTGACTTTCATCACTACAAAACTACAGCAATGGAAGTGTGTGTCAGTGACTGTAGCCTGTTTATCCAGGAGAGCTGAATCTGAGGATCTTCTGGCATTAGAGCAGCAAACATTAGACTTTGTAGTAGATGTTGGTGGGACTCTGGGGCATTATCTCCTGCACTATGTACACAGGGGGGCCATAGTCACTGCTCACACGCTCATAATGACGGCAGATCATGCTGTCAGAAGCCCGCAGAGGAAAGACAACATCACTGCGGTCAGAGCCGTTGTTGTCGCTGCTGATGCTGTCCCGCTTCGGTACCGCCAAAGTGTTGAGGGACACAGAGGTGGACTGCTGTAGGTTATCTGGGACACGGTGACGGCGATACCTCCACCATGCGGCCAGTAGAATTATGATGACCAGAAGGACGATTGCAGAGCCAGAGACAACCCACATGAACAGTCCTGGCTCAGGGCCTCCACTGCCACTGGGGTTTGTTTGTCCTGTTTCTGAGCCGGAGTCTGTCAGGAGAAACAGAGGAGGGACATAAAAAAGAACATAGAAACTAAGATGAGAGTAAATCAGGGCAGGGAACACAGAGATTTTAAAAACACCCAGTCTGTGCCCTTGTACAGTCTGATCAGCATGTGTTAACATGAAAAAACGTCCTCTGGCACTGGATGGGCCACTGAGCCATGATCAGGGACGTCTTATTAGTTAGTATGCAAAGGTATACCACACCTTACTGTTTTAAACTGACAGGAAATGATACAATAAGTGTGATGTTGGTTGACAGTCAAACTGAAACTTCTGTTAATTAAACTTTTGCTCTCCAAGATTTCTTTGGACCCGTTTCATCATGGCAGACAATTTATTTACATTCGTTTCAGCTGCTCCTTCATTTCCTCAGTGCTCACTGCTTTGTGAGAGAGTAGTCTCTGTCAACAGCTCACCTTGCCTATAAAGGACTTCAGTGGTTTTGTGTTTTTGCACGTTTGTCGCTGTTTACCTCCAAATGCAAAAGACTTTAAATCACTGACAGACATTTTACAAAGCGTACCTTGAAACGTTGTTTAATGTTTCATAAAAAAAAAAAAAACTTCATCAGTAAAGTTCAGCAGCAGCCTGGTAATATTCTTGCTGTCAGCGATTCCCATGAAAAACTAAAACCAACTGACAAGTACTGTCCAAGAAGCCAAAGAGTGATTTATCTTAATCTTATTCACCACGGAGGGCTATTGTTTTTCAAGCTGCACTGTTGCATCCTTTGATGTGTTCCTTCATCACTGACACTGTGGTTTATTCTGGGTTTATCATGCTGCTGTAGTATCTGCTGTAGTAAATAATCATTGAAAAGTTCTCAAAGAATTCACTTTTTACTGTTGTTTGAGTAATAATTGCAGATAACTACAGTATCTCCTTTATCTTATGTTTACAGGCAAAGACATACAAAAATAGAATTCACTGGAAAAATTGTAAAGACATGTGTGAAAATAAATTCATTATTCATTATTATCATTATTCATTTCATACCAGTTTTATTTTTTCTATCCTCTTCTTTTCCAGCAGGATCCTTGGCCTTGGACTTTGGTCTTGTGGGTGGGAATCTGGTGGGGGACTCTTGGAGAGTCGAAGGTGGATCGGAAGAGCCTGAAACATAAAGCAGGACAGCTGACGTAAACTCACAACATATGGCTGCACCACACCTTTCACATCTCCTCATTCTCACTTTATTGCAGTGTTTTTCCCCTGCCTGTGAGATTACATTACGTTAAAATGGTCTTTTCCTATAATGATGTCTGTTAGTGAATCAGAGTCAAAGCAAGTTGTTTTTTTGTTTGTTTGGGTTTTTTTTGACTGTTTATTTTGGGCCGACAGTCATTCGATAAAAATGCATCACAGTGGAGAAGGAGAAACCATTTTCTGAGCTAATTGAACCACAATAAGTTATGTTCCAAGTTACGACTGCAGCTCTGTTTTGTTTGACTGGAAAAACTATCACCAGTGCTTTCATTTTCTCCATCTGCACATTCATATCTGACTCCAGCCAATTCAGATTTTTCTCTGGGGTCTTGTGTAACTGTGTGACACCTAGCTTACATTGCCATTTTTGCCAGGTCCCTCTGAAAAAGAGACATTCTAGTTCCTAGTTCCTAGTTAAATATACATTGCAAACCATTGGAGTTTGGGCATGGATACTAATATATTTGTGGCATTTACTTGGCGAGTCAGGATTTCTGAGACTCCTCTGTTCAGATCTTCTCAGATCTTCTCGTTCTGGTACTTTCAAAGGCCATACTGGGGCCTTTGAGTAAACTCTGGATAAAATAAAACCGTAATTTTCTTAATTGATTTCATTCATTTTTATCTACTCGTTTTAATTCATTTATTGATTTATGGCACATTAATCACCATTTGTGTTCATTCCAGCGTTAACCAGTCAGCCAGCTTACTTCAAAGTGCAGTCTTTTAAGTATTGTCTGTTTTTGCATTGTTTCATTGCAGGAGCATTCATTCACCACTGCCATTCATTTCGTTTCACACCACATTTAGCATGAATGCGCTGATATATAAATGTACAGAATCCAGATCTAAACAGGGGGTTGGTGATGACGCAATCACAAATCTAAACAAATGACCAGAAACAGCCATGACTGATTGACAGCATCTTTAATATATGGAGAGATTAATGCAAGATTACAACTAAATCTGGGTTATTAATGTTTTCTCTTGCTGTTAAAAGGTTTGTTTACATCCGCAGTGGCTTGTAAACACAGCAGGCAAACAGCCCAATATTTTCAGTTATGATCAGTTGAGAAACACACAAGATGCTGACTTTTTCGTCTCTTAACTCAAACTCTTGAATAATTTATAGGATTAATGCTTCATATTTCTGGAGGTCAAAAAATTGCATTTCGGGGCTTTGACCAATTTAGCTTTTAAAGTTTTAAGCAACACACACATAAACACAACATCTGTTTCAGTTAACTGATTCTCTGCAGCTCAATAGCACACACACACACACACACACACACACACACACACACAAACATGTCAAGTATAAAAGCTCCTTTCCCATATTTATATATACGTGGTTACTTACTAAATAAAATTACAAATAACATCACCCTTACAGTGGTATTGACAGTTTAAGTTTCTATATGGATATTGCAGTATAGAGTGATTTATCCTAACAACTTCTAAAGAAATGACATGGAATATGTTGCTGTTTTATTAAATTTTAATGTGTTTGTTATGAACATGAATGATAAAAAAGGGCCATTGGCTATTCTGATGTTAATATGGTAGAAAAAAAGATTATTGACTGCAGCGGCCAGCCCGAATGATTGCATGCAAGATAATACTGATGGCCTTAAGCTGCCAGCGGTCTGAATTAGGGATTTGAGATAATTCATGAGGGCAATCTCTCTTCAAGAGACTGAATAGATGATCGAGATTATCTGACCACTTAGTTATTCCAGAGAGGAAGTGATAATATACCATTGCAATAACAATAATAACAGCCAGAATGAAACAACCGTTATTGTTCTTTTAGCATCATTCATCAGATAGTGGTGTCTGTCCTTCCCATTCATGCGTTCAGCTCTACACACATGCTGGCACATAGACACAAAGTACTTACTTTGGCCGACTCTCAGCACCAGCTTCATGGATTTGGTTCTGCACACCCCTCCATCGGTATTATCCAGACCTTGCAGAGAGCCTGCAGATGTGGCTGACACACAGATAGCAGAGGCAAATGTTTAATTATGAGTGCTGCAAACGTAGGAGTGTTTTAATGTTTAGATTTCGTGCAATCATCAAAGTATACGATGATCAAGCAAAACATAGCTGCATTCTGATTTCCTTGCTCAGGAGTTTTAACCTGTTGCCGAACGTTGCATCACAAAGGCAAGAAAAGACACATGCACAGAGCACAAACTGTAATGTTAAACAAGATATAATCAAAGATAAACAAAGATAATCACACATTTAAAAACTAAACAAAAGCTGAAAGCAGAGCTGCAAAAATAATAATGACTTCATCCGTTGGTTTATAAAATGTCAGAAACATTGCCACAGCCTGCAGTAATGTCTTTATATTGCTTATTTTGTCTAACCAGCAGTCTAAAATCCAGAGATATTTGGTTTACTATCACATCTGATTAATACTGAGGCAAAGCTGGAACTTATGATTTTTAAAAAAAATTTTCCATGATGAATGATGAACTATGAGTCGACCTTATTAAAGATGCTGATTTATTTTCGTCTGGAACAGAGTCATCGTTTCAGATCTCAATGCAAAAATGGGCGGTGGACGAAATGAATCACGTTTTTTATAAAAAAGGAACATAGCAAAAATTCACATCTATGTACACAAATACACAGCGAGAACTCTTGCTCACCCCTGTCACTCACACACACACACACACACACACACATAGACTTGTTAGCAGCATTTAGGTCAGATAACAACATCTCACAGGCCACAAGCCACGTTGCCATGAAAGCTCCCATCAAATCTGCCTGATGCTGTAAAAGCCTTGTGTGATTTGGGGCATGTAAGCCCTTGGAATCACACTGGCCTGCCAGAGCGAAGTGTGCTGTCAGAGTGCGGCGAGGTGGATGAGGCTACATGGTCAGACTTGCTCTCTATCTCATGCATCACTTGCCACTAAGATGCTGGTTTAACCGACAGCAGCCCAGTAACGAGGCCACATTTTTTTGATTCTCACGCAAACTGACAAATGGAGAGGGAGCCGAGGATGATGGCCTCCTCCTCCTCCCAAGGGAGAAAAAAGGAGACAGTCGCTACCATTGATTCAAATCCCGCTCCACCTGTAGGAAGCAGCAGCTTGTGTCTGTGAACGCCTGATTTTAAAGTGTTGCACATGCTCACAGAGCAGTGAGACACACATGGGCTGCAGCTTCACTCAGATATAACTTCTGAGTTGAACAGGAGCTGACAGGTTACGCACAAACTGCGACTCACAGGTAATATAATAATCCCTCCCCTTGAGGAACTCCAATCCCCACAGGTTGGGGCTGAACTCCTGGAACTTGAATGTGAACTTCACATCCCGGTGAGGTTTGTCACAGTTCAGCAAGGGTGTATCAGTCTTGTCGATTGTGCAGCTCTCCATTTGACTTCGGGAGACCAGGTAGACTCGGTAGAACTCCTCCTTTCCCCTGGTGGAGGCATCTGCCCGGGGACACACAATGTCCATCTTGTCTCCAATCTGAGGATACAGGACCAGACCCTGACCTGGACTAAATCTGTGCATGAGAGACGAGATGAAGCATCAACCAAAGTCAAGCAGCATTATTTTATTTTTTATTTAAACCAATAATCTTATATTTTATAAAGCTCTGTAGCATGTTATTAATTATTGAATTGAAAATTATAAATCTGAAAACAGTGAAAAAGGCAACCAAGTTCACAATATGACATCATTTGTATTTGATCATCAAATAAAATTTAAAGCTAAAACTGTTTATTGAGTAACTGATTGCAACTTTAGGTAATCAATCCACCCTTTAAATAATTTTTCAAAATTACACCACCACCTTCATTTTAGCCTCTCACTTTCTGGCTTTCTTTTGCATTTTCTGACATTGTATACTATATAAAAATAATAAATAATAAAGGAAATACCCATCAGAATAACTGACAATGAAGATGTGTGTTATTTGCAGCCCTATTCAACTCACAATGATGTAAAACTGCACATTGGAGAGGCTCCAAACAAAGAATATTACAGTTACTTACAGTTTTTACAGTTACTCATGAAATGCCAAAAGTGTTTTGTGTCGTGATTTTGTCGTGTGTAACTTCAATAATTAAGTCGCATTACAACGACAAAGCAGCAGCAGCGGCAGAAAGTTGCATCCATCTCCAAGTGTGAAAACCGATTCATGCACTTACTTTGTGTTGGAGCTACTCCAGTGGATGGACTCCAGAGTGACGGCACGACATGAGCAAATGATGGTCAGCAGGATCACGGCACCGCAGCTCCATGTGATTCTCCCCATCACAGGAATAAATCGCAGGTTCAGCGCGGCTCAGTATCATAAAACAGAGTGAAAACAGGCTAAAATCTGTTGCCTCTGCATGTCTCCGGCGGCTCCAGGTGCACGCAGAGGACACATTCCCGACCGAAATCCCACCAAGTTGCGAGTCTTCCTCCTGCACTTGTATGAGGTTTGCCACATTGTGCGTAATTGGCTAGAAAGTCATTCGTGTGACGAAATCCATGTATTGAGGACAGAGATTGTGTGGAGTATTTCAGTCATCAGCTGACTGACTGGTCCGCCCATGGAGAAGGCTCGTGGGCAGGGCAGACCGGGGCTGCTGTTTTTGTTTGTTTGTTCTTTTTTTGTTTTGTTTTGTTAGGGGGCGGTTGTTTGTTTTTTTTGTGGCCTTTCTCGCGTTCTCACATTAAAAGCCTGGGATTAATATCAAATTAATTTTTTTTTTTTACTAAAAATCATCTTATAAAAACATTTTATTATATAAAACATTTACTCAAAAAACAGCATTTCTAGAAATCTTGAAAATGTTTACTCTTCTCATTGACACTCAGTTGTATGTGCAATATTCACCTCTGTGAGCTAATAATTCATCAGATCAGCTATTTGATTTACAGCTTCTTCCCCTCTCTATCTGCTCTTTGTGTGTTGTCAAATGCGATATAAAGTCAGCTTATATCTGCTGTGTTTCAGAAAGAGTACAGATTTTTTTTTGAGCCAATTTAATCAGACCTCAAGTTTTTCATTCTTGTCAGTGAAGGAACCACATGAAGGAATTCAGGACAAGAGAGTACAGGTCTGATGTTTTCATGCGGTTGTTCCTGTTTAGGGGAAACACTGATGTGGTGACAAATACAGAGATGAGTGAAAACTATGACTCACCGATCACCTTAAATGAACCCATAGGACACACAGACTTTAATGAGATCAGGTCATCCATCTACTTCTAAACACTGACTAAATTCACCAGTGACTAAAAACCCAACTATCATTTCAATAGGGATCAATACATCTGAAATCATCATGGGATGGATGGGCTGGGGTGGATTTTCTTTAAAATCCTGTATATTCTGCATTTAAGGAGCCAAGGCTGTAATCCTCTCATTTTCAGGGAACTAATGACAAAGTGGTTTAAAAGATTACACAGAGCTTCTGTCACAAGACTAAAGCGCCACAAATGACGGCTGAACTGCACATAAAATATCTGTGCTTGGGTCTGGAAAGACTGTGTTCCTGTGTTCAAAGTTCTGGCAACATCTTTTTCATTCATAATTCATTTAAACCTTGAGTTTCATTGACATGGACTGCACAGAGAGAGCAGACTCAGAGATATTTTCTCATGTAAACACAGAATCATACAGGTCTCACTTTATGTTTTGCTGGAACAAACTTCCGATATGCACCTTTCAGATGTTTAGGATTGATTTTATTTCTTGTCGTGCACTTTGTGGCCAACATAAATTAACAAGGCAGATTCCACAAAACACAAAGTCAAGCATCAGTGAAACAGACTGAATCCACCATTTGTCTGAAGCATTTGTCAACCAACTAAAAGAAAAATACAGATGTTTGGGTTTTTTTAATCTGAGGACAAACTGACCAGAGGATTTTCCTCTAGTTGAACTGTGAGTTAGAGTTTATCTGCTCTTCTTCTTTTGCTCCAATAGCTGTATTTTCTGATAGTCATCTCAGGTGAACAATTTGATGTAAATTACTGTAACTAAAATATTGTAATGAATACCCTTCTTCAACCTATCACTAACCACAAATGTTCAAAACATCAGTTTATTATTTAGTTGATGAAAAATGAGAGTTTCCCTGACATTTAATCCTAGAGTTGTCTGCAAAATATTTTTTTTTAAAAAGTCACTGACAGTAATTGGATGGCACTCACTGTCTCACCACCACCTCGACCACTTCCCACATCCCACGTTAAACCACTTTGGATTTAACGTGGGACGTGTTGAAAAAGGTTGCAACTGAAACGCACGTTGCCCCCAAATAAGACTAAAAGGTATACAAACAGCTTTAAAAGTCTTTCTGCAGCATCTCGACACCTTCACATTGATGCAGGAAGGTCCTCCACAGCAGCAGCACAGTGGGCTTATTTGTCCCCTTGTCACTTTGTGTTTATGCATCATACTCCTCATTGCCATGATAACTTTGTTGCTGGATGCAGTCATGGTGGCCTTGGTTGTTGTTGTTTTGAAGAGATCTCCCAGAGTGAAGCTAATGCTAACATGGTAGGTGTCAATGGCAATAAACAACCCCTATCACGATTAGCATTAACTTCAACCTGGGACTGAACTTGATGGCTGTTTCCACCTCCATATCCTTACCTCACTGTTGGCATCCATGCTGTCGAGAATGTCCTGTAGGGGGAGACAATGGCATTAATCACTGTTGAGTTTTGAGAGCTCCTCCTCATGTCTAAACTGCAATGTTTCATTCACGTTTTCACTACAAAAAACAGTGTTTCGACATAATTGTACTTTGCCGTAACCGTGAGTACAGTAACAACAGCAAAAGTTTGGACAATAGAGCTTGAAAAATTGTCATTTCACTAAATAATACACACATTTTTATTTTTTATTTAAAACAATCTGCTTTGCCTGTATTTTAAATAGGTCACTATCTGAACACAAATGCTCCAATAATGAGAATACAAATATACCTCAGTCAATATACACTGAACACTTAGAGGTCAATGCTTTGGCTTTTCTTGATTTTCAACTTTATCTAACATTTTGCCACTTGGGCATAACTCATAACTCAGACATCTTCTCTTTTTGCATTTTGTCAGATTAAGCCTCATATCACCACAAATACAAAATAGATTTTTATGTGTTTGACCCGTGTTTGGCTGCCTCTAAAGGGTCTGTGAGAGCAAAGGAACGAAGGTACATTTCATTTCAAGATGTAGAAAAAAGTTGTGTGGCAGATGGAGTTCAGCAAATAAAGTTTTTAATCTACTATCTCTCCAGAGTTTTTACAGGATGTAACAGGTGCAGTAACATATCTGCTCTGGTTGAGAAACATCAAGCTAATCTAAGTCAAGGTTTTGCCAGGAAGGAAGTCGTTGAGTGTGTGTGTGTGTGTGTGCGTGTGCATGTTTGCTGTAATGATACTTACTGACCTGGCTCCTTAGTACACCAACAACACTTCCTCTTTCAGCAACTGGTGTCTTTGCTCTTCTCTCCACCCTCTATATTAGTGTGTCTCTCTCCCATTGAACAGTAAACCAGAATGAGGGTTTACATGTTTTTTATACACTTGTGTATGAGTCATGTGAAATCCCCTTCGACAGAATGACTATTAAAAAGAAAAAGACAATCACGCAAGAAATGTGCAGTTAGGTGCCATTTACTTTTATGTAAATGCTGCCTACAGAAGAGAAAATACATTCATTTCTTGGATTTAAACAGGTTATTTACAGTTATGTCAACTGTGATGACAGCAACATGGTGGCTGCTTGACATTATAATTTTGAATTGAATTATATGCTCAGTAATATGACACATCAAAGAACCGACAGGAAAGTACAGGAGATGATCGGCTGTCTTTGAGAAACACGAATCTCTTCTTCAAATGAAAATGATAAAAGGACTTGACATTTAAAGAGACACTTTATTTATATTAATATATATATATTCTTAGATATTTTAGATTTAAACATATAGTTAGATAAATAAAAGACTAAACTAAAAGACAGTATAAGTTAGTGATTCAACTTTTTTTTTCCTTAATAAGGCTAAAGACTAAAGTTCAAACTACATCATCATGCAACCATTACAGTACATAAGACATCCATAATGTAATAATAATAAAATGTGATGTTTACAGCAAGTTTAACCTCACAAATAAAAAGCAAAATATCTTTTTAAAATGATAAATGTCTGTTTCTTTTCTGTTTTTCTGTTCTTAAAGACCCACACCTTTTGACACATTACTCCACCTCTCAGCTGCCCTTTCATTTCCATTGTGTATTGCATTGTGTGAGAATATTATAAGTCGACAGTTCAATGAATAATTTACTCCATTTAGTCAAAACGCTCTAGTTTGACTATATTTCATATTTCATTGTGAGCTCTATATATTCTCATTAGTGTGTAGAGTGGATTTGGGAAGTGCAAAACATCCACAGGCACAGCAGTGCTTTGAGCTAAATACTAACATCAGCATGTTAGCACTCTGCTTCTAGTGGGCTAGCATGCTACCAATCCCTAAATAGCACACAAAGCACAGCTGGGGCTGATGGGTTGTCATTCAGTAGGGAGGTTTCTGGCCATAACAATTCAGGGATTACTAACGTATAGCAGTTTTTATAACAATCCTTTTAATAGCTCTGATTCAGTTTACTCTACAAATACCAACCTCAAGGTTGCACTAAGGAAAAGTCACTAAAGTCATATGGATTCATTATCTTGAAATGATAAACACCTGTACAAAATGTTGTGCCAGTCTATCCAAGAAATGTTGAGAAATTTCACAAGATAAGTAAAAGCTTTGACCAGCTGGTGGCACTGGATGAAAATCAATGGACCACCAAAGTCTAGTCGTGGCAATTTTCAAGTTACTGCTGAAATATGTCAGTAATACACCCAAATGGAGAATTAATGGAGCAGTATTTGCAGTGGATATATGCCCTTTGTTTCTAAACCAGGAATTTAACATCGGATTAAGGAAACTTTTGACAACATTTTAATGATTTTAAACCTGTCCTCATTTCATTTAAGTAAAACCAGTCTCATATTATTTTCATATTTACACCTTTACTCATGCTTTTACTTGTTTCTTATCAAGCCACCTGTACAATCTTTGACCGTTATGACTATGCAGGGTCCTGAAATGAAATGGATTTCTGTTTGACGGTTATGAGAGTGTCACCATCGGGGATTTTGGAAGAGACCCTTTTCCACTAAATGACTGTGATCCTGTACACTATATCCTTGTACATGTCTCAGTTGCCGCCTATAAGATGGCACAAAAAACTGTTTGCTTGTGGTAACCCAGTAACCAAGTCATACCGCTGTTTCTCAGAAGGAAAGGTGCCTCCCCATCCATTCTCACTACCTATCCCCTCCCCCTTCTCCGGCACTGAGAAGAGTATTGTCTGACTAGTTGGCTGCACACTTTGAGCTTTGAGCAAACCCTTTTCTTTCACTCATTCAGTAGACTAGTGTCAAGCCGATCACATTCCTGTGCATGTGCTAAAGAGGAAACACAATGAACAAGACAAGTTTGTCATTGCCTTAGTTAAAGGGAAAAGGTTGAAAGTACATGAGGAGGCGGGGGAAGAAGCAGAGATGCAGCAGGGACCCCCCCCCCCCCCTTACATACTGGAAATTCACAATGTGTAATATGCCAGATGAAGATGCTTCAAACATAATCCTTACTTCTTTTGTCTGGCTTTCTGCATCCTCCTCTAACAGATAACACATTTAGGGAGGAACTTTCCCTTTTCATTTCACAAAAGTTAGTGTGTTGTCCTGTTGATCAGAACACCTCATGTGAAAACGTGTTGAGCGAAAGAAAATGACATCATGTTTAGACGTTACGGGGAAAGCAGATCTAAATCTTTTTTTGAAGTTCAAAAGACCTTTAACACCATTATCACCTTCACTCATAACGTCAACTACTTTCGATTCTTTGTGAGCTGCTACCAAAGAAAACTGAAATGACAGCCACTCTGAAGGTTTGTCTGTTAGATTGCATTTTATGAGTTGTATTCATGTCTAGTCAAAAGAGGAAAAAAAACACATACTTTCTTTTTCTCTCTGTTTCTACAGTGCAGAGCTATGTTTCAGTGTTTCCACGTGGGCAACTTGAAGCCCTGTCTTCACTCTATTTTCCTGCCATATGTGGGATATGCATGAGAGACACGACAGACATACAGCTGATATGATCTGATTACATTTCCAGTTCTATGTGTCGTCATCTGGTCTTGGTCTGCCTGTTGTCGACGTCTGACACGTGGCACTAGGAGAAATATTTCAGACACAGACAACACTTTTTGTTCTCCATAAGACTTATAGATTTACTTTCACATCATCAGCAACATCTGTTTGAGACCGAAAGCAACTATTGTTTTACTTCAAAACAATATCATATGAGTGATGTCTAGATAAACACTATGAGCAACAAAGGGCAACAAAGCACAGAAATTTCTTTCATACCTGCATTAAGTGACATACAAGTGACTGGTTTCCCCCGATCAAAACCCCTGTTTCTAAAATTAGCAGGTTTATAGGAAGTGTGGGTGTGCTTCAGAGGTGGAAAGACCAGTGCTAGTTATGATTAAATTCCACAAACTACTTTAAATAAATGCACACTTCTCAATTTCATAGTTAAATGCATATTAAAACAGTTAATAGTCCACATTGACTGATATAATCATCATCAGATCCTGTTCAGAATGTTGACTTGTTGTCTGCCTTTTTCAGGATTTGTTGGTCATACCACATGGTGGTCATACCACCATGTATAACAGTTTATTCAGTTAAACTGGCTCCCCACTATCCAAACAGAAACTAAGGAAGAGTCTTTTGATTCCTCAACGTGTGATATCACACTTGCAAAAAAAAGTGTCCACAATACATTTAAAAGGCTTTATTTAAATGCTCTCCAATATATAATGCAGTTGTAGGAACTACTGCTTATACATAAGTATATATGTGGATAAAAAGGTAGAAGTAAGTAAGTAAGTAAGTCAGTTAGTAAGTATTAACTAATTAACCCTTTTAATGCATGAATTATGAAAACTTTAGCCAGGATTTTTTGTGGTTTTATTTTTCTCAGGCCATGAATAAAAAGAAAAAAAATTAACTTAATTTATTAAAGAAATTTTTCGACATGTCCACTCAAGTGGACAGCATACATTTTGAGTGTTTTAACTAAAGAAATATGCTGTTACAGTAATGTGAACATATTTTGACATATTGTAACACTGTTCAACCCGTACATATACAAGAAAATGGCTTTTGAACAGCTGTCCACTGCAGTGACCACTATGCGTGAAAGGGTTAAGTAAGCAATAAGTCATTAGGTCGTTTTAGTCATTAAGTCAGTGATAAGTCACTAAATGAGTTTTAAGTAAGTATAAGTTCATCAGATAAGTATAAGTGATTAATCAGTAGTAGTAATGTAGTAGTATAGTATTAAGTCATTAAGTAAGTCATTAGGGAAGTATTAATTATATCAGTGGGTATGTCCTTAGATAAGTCTTTAGTAAATTAGTAAGTCATACTTACTGATTTAGACATGAACACAATCATCACACTGTTCTCTTTGTTTTTTTAATTCAATTTATGTTCTGAACAATGATTCAACAACGCACTCAGCATTAATATTTTTAGCCATCATCTTTTGATATTGCAGGTAGTGGGTTATGAAAGCTGTAACCTTGTTGGTTTGGGTCCTTTGTGGAGGCCATCTTTTCCTGGTGGTAAAACAGGGAGGACGCCTCAACTTCAGCCCTTTTATCTGGCGTATGACTGGACGGGTTCTGTTTTAGTTGGCCAAATGATAAATGATAAAATGATGGCTGATTTAGGCTGATAGTGCATGATGTAAATATAACTTGCTTGTTTGGACACTGAAGTATTTATGGTAACATATTGAGGATTGAACTGGGGCTTGTTGACATGAACAAGCAAAGAGCTAATGTGTATTTATTGATAACTGTAGCAATTCTTCCCCCTACACAGCTGACCTAATAGGTCAGTTTGAACTGGCAAGAGGGACTCCATATGTGCGTGCTGTGAGAGAGTGGCGGGGAACGGACTCACTAAGGAAGAGCAGGACATGAACCAGTGGAGCAGGGTGATGAGTCACAGAGTATATTGTTTGCTAAATCTTTCTTTGTTTCATTTTTTGTAGCTTTTTTTTTTGTTTAGAGACTGAAAATAAAAGTCTAGTTAGTTTTTCCAGCATAAACCTCTGCGGGTGTGATTTTTTCCCTCTGCCCTCAAGCCTCACCATGCTTTCCTGCACCTCACCACACAACAGAGTCATTAGATAAATATTAAGTCATTAATTAAGCATCAAGTCTTAAGATAAGTATTAAGTCACTGACAAAGTATTACGTCGTTAGGCAAGTATAGGTGAGTATATATAGTTAATATTAAGTCACTTGGTATGTTTTGATTTGTATTGTCTTTACCCCTGAAAATGTCTTTAATCTGAAAAAACATCAGACTCTTGAATAAGATTAGAAATGTGAAAGTTGTAACAGTAATGGTATTGTAATAAATAATATTTTTCAGGAAAACTGTGCAGATTCATGTTTGAATTGTTAGCAATGAGGTTTGACCCGCAACCAATACTAAATTTTAATTAATCAAACCAATTTCCCAGAGAGACTGAGACGACAGCATTAGGTGACCTTCCCTCTCTATGTGGAGGTAATCCATTCAATGACAAATAAAATAGTTACCATTTGCCTGCAGTATTTCCCTCTAAAACGAGATGGAGTATAGGTGAAAATGATTAAAACAAAAGCACGATTACCTCATATTTGTTCTTGAGTACAAACCTGAGTAATTGCACTTAGCTACCTTCCACCACCATGTATAAACACCCTTAATTCTCCCACACACAAGTATGGAGACAAGCAGCAATATGATTCAATGCTGTTCATGTTTTTAGTTGATATCTGCTATGAAATGGTTCTATGTGTGAAATAGTGTCCTTCTCACATTCATTAAACATTAAATCACTGTCAATAGATCCAAGAAGGCGCTTACTGGAAAATGGATACAAACAAGCAGTGAAATCGCAATTATGCATTTTTCTGTTGTTAAAAGAATAAAATCAAGTGCAGTGTCAAAAAATGGAACTGTAATGCTTTAATTTGTCTTACTATGTGAATTAGCTTTAAAGTAACTGGCTAACAATAATATTTCTTGTGGAGGACACAGCAGACCAAGTAGACCTGAGAACGTTAGAATAAAGTTCTCATCAAATGTCACCGTTGTCACAATGTGACAATGAAATTGCCTAAAAATATTTTTATGATTATGTTTGAGTCCAGCCATTATAAATGTCTGCCTTTTCAAAAATGACTCTAAATACTTAGTAACACAAGAGGGCAAAAGTGCTAAGATTTCCTCATTGTTGAGTAAATGAGCAGCAATGCCATCTCCTGGTGAAGGACAGCTATTGCATCAGTATGTCATTAAAAACTCGGCACTAGGCGTGGCTATGGACTACAACAGAACTGTCTGTTATCATAAAAGCCATTACTGACATCATAAAAATCTTATATGTTAAAGGACAAGCGTGGTGATATTTAGATTTTTCTCATCCTAACCACATCAACAACAATGAACTATAACTGTTTGTGTAACCGAAACCAGATTATTTCTTTGGCCACAGAACTTCATGGTTGTCCAGCACTATAAATATAACCTGTGAAATACACCAATGAACCAACGTCCTAATACTGTAAACACTTAAGAGCACACCAAACATGTTGCTCAGAATAATACAACAAATGCAATTTTGATTCGTTTTTACACCAAGCTGTTTGGTCTACAATCTAAAGTATGTGTGTTCATAGAAACCATCTGGGTCCAGTTTTGGTCCTGGGGATTTGTTGACAATAACTAAAATGAAATCATTTTTGCTGGAAAGCCATTCTTCAGTGCATTTAGTAACAACAACAACAACTGGTTCAAAATGTAAACTGAAGTAAGGATCTTCCTGAGGACTAATTTAATTTAGAGATAAAAAGTCCTTTTAAATGAAAGTTACTGCCTAAAATTCCAAGCTTTTGCTCCAAGATTTAAAATTGTAAGTAGCAAATTATAGCAGCTAATTTAATTTACCCAAACAATGTTTTGGTAAATAATCAAATAATCAGCAGAATCAGTGTGTTGAAAAAAAGAACAGAATGCAATACAATACCTTTATTGTCACTGCACACAGTACAACAAAATTAAAAGTCATCTCGTCGTCTCACTCAACAGTAATAAATAGAAATAAAATCAGCAAGAATACATATATGCATATGTAAGTATTGCACAGTCCATGTATCAAGTGTTTAGCTCTCTGATGGCACTGAAGTAGAAACTGTTTGAGAGTCTGGAGGTGCAGACCTTAATGGACCTGTAGCGCTTCCCAGAGGGAAGCAGTGTGAACAGGCTATTGCCTGGGTGGGAGCAGTCAAAGAAGTCAAGGAAAAAGGAAAATAAAAAGTGAAGTAAGATTCAGCCTTTAGTTTCAACAGTTTTGGCCCCATTAGAGAAGTCACATTTCCATTAATGTAAATGTTGTGGGTTACAATTTGAGATAGAAGAGGCTTGTGGTGACGTGTTGCTTTTAATTGAACATGCAGCTGAGAGTGAAAGAAGTTTAAACATTTTTTCCGGTGTTAAAACCACATTTTATCACTATGATAATGTCATCTGTCAGAGACTATGCTGCTATTTACAGTCCACATTCAGACACCAAAGTTTTGTCTAGCAGAACAAGCAGAGGATTATAGAAGTAAATTGTACTCATTATTCCTTGCTACAGAGAAAGGTGTATAAAACCTAAAAGTAAGACAAAATCCTTTAATGCTTTCTGGCTTTTAACTACACAAGGGGAAAAAGTCAGATTAACGAATAACTTTTCTCTCTTTGCCATTTTATGCCTCTAAGGTTAATGCTGATTGCAGCTGATAAACGCTGTTTGGATTCTGAGTAAATGACCTTTCTTTAGTTGAAAATTATATGAAGAAAACTGATGTTTCTGATGTTCCTGTCAGATGCAATATGTTCATAGGAAGAACTGTATGTTGCAATCACACGTACAAAAAAGAGAGAGAGAGAGAGGGAGAGAGAGAGAGATTGTTCTCATAATAGCATGCAGACACTCCTCTTTTCTTTATCTCCAACTTTATTTCTCCCACACACACGGGAAATAGAAAGGTAAGAAGCTAACACATTATATTAGGATCCAAATGGTGTAATGCTGCTTTTAAACACTTGCTTTAAGACTGTTTGTAAAACTTTGTGTGTATCTTCAGATTTTAGAAAGCTTTTGATGAGGGAGGCAAAACTACTATCAGTAGGTTTTACAGAGGTTAGCATAACTACCGCATGGAGAGCAAAGGAGGTGTGTTTGCATGCTGTGCTTATTCCAGCGGCATACAGGCCCAGTCAGATAGGCTACACTCAGGCAAGCGCCCTGGGGCAGCGGTGGCTTCTGGAAAAATCAACACATTCCTTTCTCTGTAATCATTACTGCTAATATACCACCTGTCACAAGAAGTCCACTGTGTGTTTGTGCATAAAAGTAGGATCACGTGAGTTTTTGATATACAAAAAGCTGGTTTTTGTGTGGTTAACCATTAGATTCGCTAAGGTTATGGTAAGTCTCCAGTTTATTCCTAAGCCCTTGCAATTTTGTGTTAAATTTCAACAACAAGTTCATTTGGCAGAGACTGCAGTGCTGCAGTCAGTCTGTAGCATAAAGCAACACTGTATACAGCTGTATTATCTTTAAATATCAGACAAATTTGTGGCCATGAAGCAGAACTAGGGAAGGAAGTCCGTGGTGTCATGTTTGTTTAGATGTAGAAATGTCTGCATTGTAGGCTACTGACAAATGTGAAATCCATATTCATATGCGCAATCCCTCACTTTGTCAATGGCAAAACTGACTTCTTTTACTTTGCAACATGTTATATTTCTGTTTCTTTTGAATCTCAGAAGAAACAAACAGCCACAGCATCAATGCATCTGTGAGATCACAGCAGTGCCCTCTACGTTTCAGCTTCTCTCTAGTTTGACATCACCTCAATGGCTGGTATGAATGGAACACAGTTTCCTGTCCATGCAATGAACTCACTTCAAACCAGCCCCAACAGCTCCAGCAGCTCTTGGCAAGCAGAGGCAGTGAAAGGAATCCAAATCACAGCTACTCTGCTCATCTTCCTGGTGAGAAAGCTTTTGTTATTCTTTAGTTTTGTATTGTGATACATTATGTTCATTAGTGAGGTTTAGAAGTACAGGTAATGCTGATGTTTTTACCATGTGGGCAGAGCAAAGGTGGCTGTTTCTCCACCTTTTTTTCTTTATGCTTTGCTAATCAGCTAAAGGCTGTAGCTTAAGATCAATTCAGTGAACATCTCCTCAATAGAGTTAGTGCAAGATTATTGTCACCACCTTTTCACTGTAAAGGTAAATAAGCACGTATGCATATAAGTGTAAATCTCCATTAGTCAACCTGCTGCCTGCCGTCCTGAATGCAAATGACATTCTGCTCCTCTCGGTTCCCACAGGTGGGGGTACCTCTGAACGGGCTGGTGGTTTGGACGCTCGGACTCCGGAGCCGTCGTCACCTGGTGCGCAGAGGCAGCAGCGAGGAGACACGTGCCGCCAGCAGTTTCCGTATTTACGTCCTGAACCTGGCCCTGGCTGACCTGGTGCTGCTGCTGCGCACACCTCTTATGTTGGGCTACGTTGCTCACAACTACAGCTGGCCATTTGGCCGTGTCTTCTGCCACATCATCATGTTCCTGCGAGGCCTGGGGTTATACGCTTCCGCTTTCCTCCTCTGTGCTGTGGCCTTGGAGCGGTGTCTGTGTCTGCTGAGGCCTGTGTGGGCCCGACTGAGACGCCCCACCTGGGCTGTACCTCTGGCCTGTGGCATCTTATGGCTGATAGCCACCATCTTATCTGTCCCCTACCTCCTCAGTGCCGTCCTGAAGGAAAGGAACGGGACACTCCAGTGCCTGGAGAGTGGAACGTTTGACATGCCGCTGTTTGTCACAGAAACTACAGCAGGTTTTATCTTGCCCTTGCTGGTATTTTTGGGAAGTAACTTTGCGGTTTTGCTCACCATTAAGCAGGCAGTGCCTCCAACTCCCACCTCCCCCTCCAGTCCCTCAGCTGCCCGCAGGATGAGCAGAATGTACCACGTGCTCTTCTTCACCATGCTGCTCTTCCTCACCTGCTGGGTGCCTTATTTTGTTTGTCGCTTCCTGCGGGCCTTGGCCGAGGGACACCCTGAACGGACTGCGCTGCACTTAAAAGCAGACATGGGTACATACATATCTCTGTTCCTGGTGTACATCAAGAGTGCCCTTAATCCGATCCTCTATGTGTTTGCTGCCAAAGGCTTAAGTCGAGCTATCAAAGCGTCACTGGTCTCCACAATTGAACGACTTTTCAATGATGACTCAACAGAGTCCTTTAGAAGGAAGTCCCTTAAAAACTCACTGAAGAACTCACAGATGTAGCTGAGAGGTCCATGTTTCAATGGTTTGGACCAAAATCACAAATTTCCTTGATTTTTTTCTTTAAGTGTAACGTGTTAAAAATACTTTTAACTGCTTGATTTCTCCATTTGCACAAATTGGACCCCTCACAAAGTAAGATGTGTAAATAAAAGACTGATGTGTTTAAGGGGTAAAGCAAGGCATGTGCTTTAGGCCAGTGTTTTTCAAATGGTTCTGAAAGCCACATTCAGAGGAGAGTATTGTTCAGATCACATTTTCTCTGTGGAACTTAAGGTAATTTGAGTCGGATCACAGTTTGTTAAATGGGTAAATTGCAAATGTGGTTGTATTCAAACACTATAATTAACATATAGATTTGGATCAATGTGCTAGAAACCACACAGCGCTCCCTTAATTTGACAAGTGAGCCAAAGAAGTGAAAACAGGCCAGACAGTGTAGTGAAACAACAGAACACGTATCTGGTCTAATACTGAACCAGGCTGTGTTGCTCTCCTGTCAGCTCAGAACAATGAGATATACAGAGAGAAGTGTCATCAGTAAAACTGAATGACTGAAGACTTCAGAATTGCTTTTGCTTCTGTTGCAGCACGCTGAAGGCAAGGCCATAATTGGGTGTGAAAATGCATGAATCATCTTGTCAGTTTGTCAGAGGGCAGGAAACACCTTCATTGTAAACAACAAGCCCACGTTAACATGGCATCAGTTCAATGCCAGAGCTTCCTGGCCCCAGGGTAACCACTGTCATATGTATGGTACCAAGATAAGGCAGCATTAAGCTTGCATGTGCTGTGTCAGTATGTTTCCAGGACCATAAAGCTGAATGTACCTCATGAGTATCACCGCTTCTTTAAACTCATGTTCAAGATGCCGAGATTAAAACAGGTCCCAGTTAACATATCAGGTACGAGCTGTACCTAACAACCCAATGAATGTATGCAGGTCTCTTAGCTTTCAGAGGACTGAACCACAACATGCTGGGCAGGGTATAAACACATTGCAGGCTATTTTTTTTTTTTTTTCATTTTGAATGTACCACATTGTAACTTTTACTACTGTTTGTTTGTAAAGCACAAGGATTCTATCATTGTTAAAAAAGAGGATAGACTGTAATTAATACTAGCACTTTACATTTATTTTCTCTCTGCATTAAAACATATATACAAAAAGTCACTATCTTGCAGTGGAACCTGTTTTATTACATCTGAGCATACATTCACAGTGGCTCAACAGCGTGCACTTATGTCTGCAACGGGGAAGAATTTCAGTTATGCACAACCAATTAGTCTTTATTTGCAAGTGCAGTATATTGTTTATGAATTTTATGCATTGTGGTGTTTAAGGCAGATGACAGAAGCTGATTATCTGACCTTTGAAAAACAAAAAAACATCCACATTTTACAGGAAAGATAACTAAAATGTGTATATAAAATTAAACGCTGTAAATTACTGAAGGCAGAGAACTGGAGGTGGGACACGAATGGTGAAAGTGCAAACCACATAAGCAGAACGTCCAGGTTTTGATTTTGACTGTTCACAAATCACTTGTCACACATCACTCATCTCTAGTTTCCTGTCTGTTTCTTTTTCAAACAAACAAAATAGCAAAAAAGTTACAATTTTATAATTTCACAAACTTAAAGAAACCTGATAACTTACATTTTTTGATTAATATTACGTTTTTCTTAATTACTGCTTAAATTGTTGCCTCAGTGCCATTTTTCCTTGTATTACTACAGGTGGAAATGTTTTCACACATAGTGCCTGCAATCTGGCTGATTTTGATTTTGCAGTGAGTAATATGAAGACCAAGTGATGATTTCCACAACACTGAAGCTCCAAACGGTGCATACTTTCCAAATTTCATCTGTAAATGTCCTTTTTTAAAAACATTTTTTTCAAACCTGCGTAAGGAGAGATTTTGTGAGGTTCCAGTCTGAACAAGGGGTGAAACTAGGGTTGAACAGCTGATCAGTGTATTTGTGTGCTTGCAGAAGAAACGCCTGGGCATCCTGGGCAGCCTCTGACCCCTGCAGGATCTCTCCCAGTTTCCTGGCAGTGGTCTCAGAATCACTGTCTGGTAGAATTTTTCTCAGCCGAGCCTGAGGAATCCAGACATGATATGCACTGATGTGATTTTGTTTATTCCTAGTAAATGTGGAGTATCATGACAGTTTTTTGTGAGACGTTCGAAATGAAAACAAGACTGACCCAGACATTGCTGAACCACAGATGTTACATTTTTCCTGTGCCTTTCGTTAGACACATTTCATATTTTTCACAATATTTCAAGGAAGTTGCACCATAGAGAGCATGTTACACTGCAAGAAGTGCTAACTCAGACATTTATATCTTATTCACAAAAAAGCAATTGAACTATGTGGATGCCTATAATAGTGAAAACAGCTATTGTGCAATAGGGACAAGTCAAGTACACACTAGTAATATTATGAAAGTATGTCTTGTGCATGCTCACGTCTAATGTTGCTCCATCCTGTTGTGAAGGTGGAACAGGCAGCTTAAGAACTGCTTGTTCAGTCATCTGTAAGATCTGTATGAACACGGATGGAAAGAAAGGCATTTTATATCTTTTATCTTTTCATCCAGTAGTTCAGGTAACTGAGGTAATGTTGCACCCCCTGCTTTGATTTGATGTCAAATACTAACTAATGACAAACATTTCCTGTATTTGTTATTCAGACCTATTACCTCAAGAAAACACCCATCATGGTAGATCGAGAACAACAGCTACTTTTTATCATGCTGTTCATCCAAATCAACAAGAAGTGCGCAGACTCATTCATGTCAAACAGGATCATATTTGTGTGGAGAAATCCAGTCTACCACTTCTGTTTCTAGGTCACCTCATTTCTGATGTCTACGGTAATGAAATGGCCTTTACAATGTGGTAACATTTTTAAGACACCTTTGTCAGAGTTACTAAATATTGGGAACTTATGAAAAACATATGACAATAGAAATGTCTGCCAGAGTGTTGCAGCAATGGCCATATTATGAAAACAATGTTCCTAGACAGATTTTGCAAGTTTGCATGTAAAAAGATTTAAACATATGTCGGATACTGTAGAAGAAAAGAAAACCATTAATTTTACCAGAACATTTTTCTTTTCTTATTCCAGTGGAAAACAATTACCCCATGTATAAGTTCAGTGCACAAAGACATTTTCTAATAGCTCTTTTTTATTCTGGTATTTGCACCTTTTTTGCCTTCTCCTCCTCCTCCTCCACCTGGTCTCTCAACAAGGTACATGTGTGCTGTAACGACACAGTCTCTTCCGCTGTCCTCTCCAGAGCTCTTACCACAGCCCTCAAGTCTTCCTGGAAACCCAGACAACACAACAGGTTATCATGTAACACTGTTGCATATCTTGAGTAATGTCTTCTTCAAGGTTTTTGTATTACATTACAGGTTAACAGGCAGGTTAAATCTTAATAATAACTTACTTGTACTGCTGTTTATTGCATTTAAAAGGTGGTTCTAATGATTATTTTATGATTAATCTACATAGTAAATTAATTATTAAGTCTTTCAAATGATCAAAACAGTCAAAATGACCATTGCATGATCCCAGAGATGTTACATTTCATATCAAGCTGCTTACTTTGTCCAAACAACAAGGATAAAGTATACAGTTACTGCTGGCATTTGTTCTGAACTCCTGTCACTGTTTCTAACCTCGAGGGTGCTTAGAGTTGTTTTTCCAACTGCTGATTTCTTGGTCTCCTCCTTGTGGCGGTGAGATGAAGCCTCCAAATCTTTTTGTTTCTGCACTGGAACTCTGAGCTGTGCACATTGTGCAAGGAACCTGTAAAAATACATTGGGGAAATATTTTAGCTATCTACACATAACAACAAAACAAATAAAGTGCAACTAAAACTGGATTCCTGTCATTTTCTATTCTATTTTTTCTATTCAGTACTTTTAAGATGTCTGAATACTAGATGATCAAATTGAAGATCAGGGTTGGGTGATGATTCATCGACATTCATTTTAAT
Organism: Datnioides undecimradiatus; assembly: GCA_008933995.1. Lineage (NCBI taxonomy): Eukaryota > Metazoa > Chordata > Actinopteri > Lobotiformes > Datnioididae > Datnioides > Datnioides undecimradiatus. Next base: position 1,552,683 of record WARS01000031.1, on the reverse strand, counting down.
TGAATCATTATGATATTATATCTACAGAGACATCTTTTTAAGAGATAAGCCAAAGCGGCTTTATTTAAATAGCACATTTCAGGCACAGAGGGACCTAAAAAGTGCTTTATTTAGGCAAGGAAAAGCAGTAGTATGACATTTTAAAACAATGATGAAACAAAAAAAAACTGAATTTAATCAATTAAGATGGAATAATATTACAATTAAAATTAGGTAAAATTAAGTAAAATACATAAAATAAAATAAAATTACAACAATTTATGTACTGGTCCATTTGCTGCAAATTTCTGACACATTGCTCACCTGCTTTTCATTATATTCAGATGTTCCTGGCTCTCTTTCTTCTCTGTCCGCTTCAAAGCAAGAGTTGCTCTGTGAAAACACATCATGTACAAGTGGACTTTGACTATTACTCATTGTCTGTAAATGAAGTGCCTCCTAGTTTTGTCAAGGGGAAAACTGATGACCGGTTTAGATGGGAACAATTTTAGCCTGAGCCATACAGCATTTTTAAGGCTGATACCAATATAAATATTTGATATTTGATAACAGTTTATCAGCTGATAATACCACAAACAATCTTGATGTTTATTTTTTGGAAGAAGATACATGCAAAGAGTGATTCATTAGTCCTCTCTGATGAAGAAACTATGTAATGGTGACATCTTTCATCACCTAGAGTATATCAAACTTAGATGCCATTTCTATACTACAATTTTATGTTCCTTTAAGTCAACATATAATACACATCACACATATTTATGCCCAAGTGCAATAAGATGGCAGATGTATTAATCTAGCTCTAGAATTAATAAACATGACTCAACACATGTGAGAACATACTCCCTGGCTACTTTATAGGATACACTTATACAAGATATCAGAGCAGGTAATGAATGTGTTCAGCCATAAAGGAGATGAAACTCACAGTATTGACAAGTCTATCATGTTCTCCATAGCAGTGATGGAGGAACTTGGCATTGGCTTCCAGTTTTCCTGACCTTTGGCTTTGGTAGGGACCGAGGTTAAACCTTGAGCTATCAGGATACAGACAGGAGCAATAAAACACAACAGAACAATGAAAATGCGCTTATGTTGCCATTTGGTGTAAATCTTACGGTATCGTTATACCTTCATCGTAAAATCTTTATACATGAAGGGCCACTACACCGTGCTAAAAGAGCTGCTCTAACCTTTTCTCTTCTGTCCTGGTTTTGGGTGGGTACTCTTGGCATGGCTGGAATCACTGGGACCTGGCTCCTATTGAAGCATATGAAGCACGTTAGCTCACAGTAACTACTTACGTTATGGAGTCCGCCTCCGCTGGTTTCCGTTATCTTACCTGCTGCTCAGTTGCTTGTTTCTTCGTCTTATCTGACCTCTTTTTGTTTTTCGAGTTAGGAGCTTTAGATGCGGCCCGATTAGAACCACGTACCGGTTTCATGTCTGCTAGCTACTGTTTAACACAGTGCCTATATAACAAACAGTAGCATATTTAGCTAACGTTAATTAAACGTAATACAACAACGTCTAGCTAAGCTGACAGTAGAGGCGACAATAACAAGTCTTAAGACGTTAAGACATAACTATGGTGCCCATATTTGAGCATCACAAACTACACAAGTTGTTAGCAGCCAAGCTATTTTTCGCGGGTTTGTTTTCGAACCGCTGAGCGCACAACGCGCATGCGCGAAGTGGTACGCCCTTTCACCCTGAGCTGCGCCAAACGGGAAGCTATTCCTCTCAGGCTACAACCAGCGTTATATTAACAGGGGCTAAAAGCCAGAGAAGATGGAGAACAGAGGAAACGATGCATATTCATAACTTAAATCGAATATAACAATTCATTAAGCAATCGTAAAACATATTTCTTAAGATGCACAAAAGATTCCAGCATGCTCACTAAACTGAACAGCTGAGTGATTTTCTTTTTAACACAGGTATTTTTAAACGATTATTTTCATCAGCTTTTAAGTAAATATGTGGCATTATAACAGCCTCTTTATTCACATTAAACACTACTGTATTGGGTGGTAAAATGTAAGCATCATGTTTCTATAATGCGACAGCAGTTCATGCAGATGTGCTGTCATAAGTTAACTAAATGCAACTCTTGAACTTTATGGGCATTTAAGTAGCATGGAAAATAAATCTATTAAGAAAAATACGGATGTTACTTGAGATTTATAATGTAATGTGGAACCCATCTTGCAACACACGACAAATGAGAGAACATGTATCAACAAACAGAAGAACAAAGAGTATGAATACGTACACGCACAGCATCACAAGATCCCAGCTCTCAGTTCCCTAGTCAAACTAATATCCATCTGCCATTTTCTGTAGCTGCTTTATCCCTTTTGGGAAACTAATATACTTGTTTAAATTAAATACAATCAATCAGACATAACAGTTGCCTCTGTTGATGGATCAGTCTTTTTTGTGTTTTACTTCATGTTTTGATCTTCATCTCTACTTCTCTTTTTTATACAATTAGAAGGAATTTCAAATTCATGTGAAACTGAAATACATAAACCAGTTTATTTTTTTAGGCAGAAAAGGGAAAAAATATCCCTTTCACAAAATGTCAGTTCACCAGTATATTAAGGTATAAAACAAAAATGAAGGGGTTCCCAAATATGTCTGCAAGTCAAAGCCTGTCAGAATGCCTCTTGAATGATGTGGGCTGGATGGGGTCACAGTATGACACTGTATTGATTTCTGTCCTTCAGAACTGTTACACCCTCCCTGGGAGGTGAAATTTGCCTGTGAAACGTCCGTGATTGTGCAGGTCAAATGGGCTGAGAACCTTCCTAATGCCCAGCATGTTGCCATGCGCTATCTGCTTGAAGGTCCAAGGATTTTGGTTGTTCTGCTCCATGTCAGCCTGCTTCTTTTGCATCGCTTCTAGGCTCTCTCTGCTCATTACCTGTAATCAATAAACAAATAAGTAAGCAAGTAAGAAAAAGTAACACATTTCTTAGAAAAAATCAAATCAGTAAAAAGTAAACGTGGCAAAAAAAGTGTTGCACATTATATTTGAATGCTTACAAAAACTGTAAAAAGATTAAACTGTAGATTGATTGTAGATTGTGGATTTAACTGGGGACGTTTCTTCTGTTTACATACATCTTAAAAAATAAAAATAAATCAGAGACTGTTGCTGCTGTGAACGAACAGAGCGTGACATGGAAAAGTGTATGCAGCAGGTGTAGGCAATACATATTCATCCCCCTGGGTCAGACTAGTAGTTTTACTATTATTACTAGTATTTCATACTATTACTATTAGGGGCCTGGGCAAGTTCATTCAGTGTAAACAACCTGAACTGGTCCACAGCACTCTGAATACAAAAGTCTGGTTGCTGCTTCGAGCTGTTACAGAGCAGAATTTCCAGGGAGCATTCAAAGCCTGACAGGGGCACTGGTAACAAGCGTCACTGTTAAATGTAACCTTGTTTTCTGAAGTACCAACTTTGAGGGTATGGTGGACAAATGTACAGATAGATTTCCTGCTTGTTATTGGCCCAGTCTTTGGACTTTTTTTAATCTAACTTAAAAATATAATTAGCTGTTATATTTGACAGTACAACTAGCTAAAACTAATACAATCTAATCCAACAGCCCATAACAAATCCTACCTGCAGTGAGGTTATGAAGTTACATTTCTATTACATTTTAATCTGTTTTAGAGAAGTGTTGATGTGACACAGTTATACCAAAAGTGTGCCATTATGTAGTCCTCACTTTAAGTATTTCTTCGGTATTCAAATTTCAATCAGCATCAGTCTCAGCATCTCACCTTGGCAGGGAACGGTAGCTTCTTTGCCACTTCAACCAAGATATGCTCAACCTCCCCCAGCTCGACCTTTCCTCCCACCTCCACGATTAAACGACCGTAGCGAACAGGTGTCACATAGTGGTCGATTGCTCCCTTGCCACCACCCATGCGCTGACCCAGACTTTTACGTGTGATGGGCTTATATGGGCCACTGATGCGCCAGTGGGCAAATGTAGTCTGGGCATCCATCTTGCGGTTGATGGTTAAACGAATCATCTCTATGTGACCCCAATGAAGGTAACCGCCTCCCATGGCCTGTACATAAGAGAAGAAAGGAAGCCACTAAGTAAGTAAGATGGGTGAAAAGATTGTGTTAATGATCATTTATAGTTATAAATGAAAGATTAAATAATATTGTTGACAGAAGACTGGATAATAGCAATTTGCCTTTTTCATCATATCCTGTAGGACTGTCAGTTATTTTAAAGAATAGCATTATAAGTCAGAAGGTTTAATATTAAAGACAAGTTAAAATTATTTTCCTGCAAAATATTATTTTCAAAGACCTTAATGCTTCAAGCAATTTTCAGATTTAACTAAAGAGCAGTATACAGAAAATAAATGCACTCACCACAATGGCGTACTGTCCCGTGGTGAAGCTGTTTGCTGACTTCGCAGGGCCTCGGATATCCCACAGCTTCTTCATCTCTTTCTTGGGCCTTTTCAGATTTGGCACCTTGTTAATAAACTTCAGTTTGGGTTTCTCTGGTAACACCACACCTGCAGAGGTAGAAACAAAAAAAATCAGCAATTATAAACAACATTAACATCCAGCATCAGCAGTGTGTCTACTTAAACAAAAATGTTAAATATCTGTTGTCTTCTATGGTGTGTAGTTTCCCAATATCTTCCCCTCTACTGCATTCAAACATAATGCATAACAACCCTGTATGTTAAATCAAAGACTGCAGTTTATTAACTAAAGATGTGCACATTATTTTCACAACAAAAATCACAACAAATAAATGACAAGGTGATGAATAATTACCACTGTAGTCTGGAGGGGCTGCATAAGTCTTCAGCCCAGCAGCTAAGACTTTCAAGTGGCTGTGCAAAGGGCCTGTGGAACAAACAGTACGTAAGTCCTGGCATGATCTTTGGCAAAATTAAGCTGAGCACATAACTGTCCTGTCACTGCTCATACAGCACTGGTAAGTTTGAGCAAGGCTCTCCTCAAGTTAACATCAGGGAGTTGTTGTTCTTCTTCTTTATACAACTCAAAAATTAGTGATAGGACTGTCTTTACAAAAGTCTTTGCATGGAAAAATAATGGCAATAATCTCTTTAAAGTCCATTGCTCCTTCGACCTGGTTTAAAAAACACAGTTCTTGGAAGTCTTTAGCTTACATTAGCATCATCACTGTCACTACACAGTAACTCATGATTTCAGTAAGTTGATAAACGAGAGCAAGCAGCACTAAATAAGTACTCCGTGACTTACTCCTGAGCTGTATGTTATTAGTTGTGTGCATGTGAGTAATTGTGTACATGTCATTAAACCACTGTTAGCCGCAATTAGCCTAAAACCTACTTCAGTAAATGTTTTAATTTTACGTTTTGGGGGTTGCTGGGTAGGTAACCTCTGTGCAAAGACGAACTACATGTAAAAATATCAATTTACCTATGTATGCGGTTCTTGTTAAACAACCCATTAAATAAATGCAATGAAATCTCTCTCGCATGTAAGACAGTCCCAACAGGAGCTAGTTACTAAATGCTAACGTTAACGTTAGCTAACTTCTGTTACCTTGGTGACCGTGGGCTCTAAAGACACCGGACAGTCCACCGACTGCAGCCTTGATGAAGGAGATCATGCTGTTAACCTTTAAACGGACGCTATAAACCCCAAACTGTTACTTCGTGTCGTCGATATACGAGCATTTTAGGTGGTCAACTCAGACTACCATGCATTGCACAAGGTCGCTGCCATTAATGTGTCATTTCCTTCAGTTCCGCCAGTGGCACGGACGCTTCCTGTAACTGTGCTTTTCACAATAAAAGCGTTACAACTATATGACACACCGAAACCGCTGCAATTAATTATAAATGTAAACCACTTGTGCCAACAGATGTCATATTGGCCAAAAATTCACTATTTATGAGAGACTGTGATCCTAATTGCGAATGAAGGACAAGTTTTTTGGGGATTGCATAGAAAGGGCCATGATGTTATCTGTTATCACTAGTCTTGCTCAAATGCACTGGCTACTGCATTTGTTAGCCAGGCATCACCAACACATGCCACAATCACTATAAAAAAATTATCTAGGTTTTTACAGGCTTTTATAAATGTTTACTGAATTTATTATTTGATAAAATGTTTGTGTACCTTTCTAAGCCTTTTGCCATTGCTTTATAGCTGCTTTATATCGCTATGGTATAATATCATTGACAAATGTCCATATGTAGAACTGCATGAAAATGAGCATCATCAGGTATTCACCCACCTGTTGTCTAATAAACATGCACCAACATGTTTGGTGAAAATCAAAATGTTCGGTTAGATGTTAAGATGTCTTTAAAGTGTCCTAAAAACATACACATTTGCATTTACTGCGTCATTGTGCTGAGGGACATCCTCTGTTGAGTGATTGCCGCAACACATGTTACAAATGATGAAGGACTGCCGTACAGCATCACACATGATCAATACCCACACAGGGTACAACATCCAAAGTTATGTTTTTCTTCCCATCATCCTTTCTTATCTCAAACACACACAGAACACTGACCAATCCAGATGAACTTTAGGGTCTGACGTTTACACAGCAGCTACAACACAGGTGGTGCCATTAATTTTCAATCCTATTTAAAAATTAACCATAACTATATATAATAGGAAAGAAAAAAATGTGTGATGCACCCCTTGTAACACAATCTTGTGTAATTGTACAGCCTTCAGGGGCTTCAAAGAACTGCCTACGTACCTCTTGTTCAAACATTGCAGCATGAGTCTTCTGACATTTACCCTTTAAAACAAAGCTGCCAGTGATAAGCAAGTGAGATCGCTGTATCCTCCTGGTGTTCAATGGGAGTGCAGTGATCTGTCTCCATCTCATACACAATGCTGATGTTGCTCCAGTGGGTTTGGCCGGTCTTTCTGCTTTATCTGACAAACCTCAGATGGATAGTGGCTCAGTTTCCACTTCCCTGTACAACACCAGAGGCCCTGCAGACCCGGATGTGTTGCCCTATCTGGGAAGGCTCTCCTTGTGGGTTTAGCTCAGGAAGAGGTGTCTGTGCGCCACATCCTGCAAGAGACCTCCCAAAACCAGTGGACTACAGGGTGAACTGGCCTCGTGCCTTCTATGATTTAGTGTGTACATGCTAGGGAAACTATGATGGATTTGACTGTGGTCATTGCCTCCCAGGATGGAAGGGACCCCAATGTCTGCAACGGCACCATGTTGAAAGGAAAGAGATAACAGATATGACTGATTCTCAGAGAGAGACTTTCCTTCGGAGCCTGCAACAGGCAAAACAGAGCCTCAGCAGCCGGTATATGATCCTTACGAGCAATGACACAACAGTGGATGGGAACTATGCATTTCACAGTACACAAGTGTCTATGATCTCTATGTATGGATGCATTACTACTCAGCCAAGAGATACACTGATTCTGAAAATAACACTGCACACCGGGACCCTGCTTTTATCTTCTGGCAGTTGTTTTTTTTTCTCTTTATTGAGAGAGAGATCAGGGAGCTCACTGGGAACCAAGATTTCTACATTCCATATTGGGACTGGACAAGAACCAACCACTGCAACATCTGCACCAACAAGTACTTTGGGGGAGTTGGCCAAGATGGTCGTATAGATAGAGCTTCTCTTTTCTCCAAGTGGAGGGTGAGACATCATTCTCATTCTTTTCCAGATGGCTGTGATTTTTCTTCTTCCAGCTCAAGTCCTCCTCTTTCTTTTCTACACATACCATATCCTCCTGACTACCAGGAAAAAAAAATATTGTCCAATACATTTTTTTTTTAAAATTCCCCAACCTTTGTAAGGTACCAAAGCCGCACCCCTTCACATTTGGTATCATTGAAAAGCTAACCTAAATGTCCTCTGTAGATAGCAAAAGGAGTTAATTCAGTAGTATAAAGTGGGTGGGAGATATTCAGGTTTAAAAATGTCCTCCACAGAGGACAAATTTGAACTACTGGTAGTCAGGAGGATATGTCCATTTCAGGAAAACCTCGGTATAATGTGCATCAGCTCTGATGGCTCTGATCCTGCGCATCTCATCTGCAACCCAGGAAAAGATCCATTGTACAAAACACTGCCAACGGCTGAGGACGTTGAAGATACTATGGCAACACAACTTTCTGACACCCCTCCATTTGACATAACATCTAGGAACAGTATCAGGAACAAGCTAGAAGGTAGATTAAATTAACCGATTTCTTTTTTTTTTTTATTAAGAACAACTTTAAAACTTTGCACTTTTCATAATTTCAACAAGTTGTCACTTGTAAAAGTGTAAAATTCAAATCATAAAGCAATAAAAGAGAAGGTGGTCAAATAAGCAAGAGGAAATTCTAAATCTAGTTCAAATGTGTTCCTCCCAGGTTTTGGGTTGAACTTTTGGATCATACACTTACACAAAATGAGAACTGTGGATTTTGTCTCCCCATCACTGACACTGCTTTAAGAACAGATGTCTCCATTGCCAATGTGAAAAGGAGGAACAGTTACGAGATCATCCAATGTACAGGTTTGACTTAAGACAAATTTTAAAAAGTGAGAATCTAATCCTCAAAAACAAATATACATTTTGGAGCATTCAAAAGCTCTGTGCATTAGTGTTTCCCTTAAAGTTTTAAATAACAAGGATTTTTATATTATTCTCTGTGTTTCTAATATGGGGGTCAGGCTTCTTGAGAGGTGGCTGCAAAACCACAGTGAGGCGACCTATCCTGACAGTGACCAGGTCCATCCGGCACAGAGAGCACAGGCCTACATGGCCCCATTCTTCCCACTACATACCAACAACTACTACTGGGGCAGAAACACCCAAAGCCTGGGTTACAGTTAAGGACCACACCCTCCATCATTCTGCAGCTAGGAACAGTGTAGCAAGACAAGTCACAGGTAGACATGACTGTAAAAACTAAAGTAAGAATAACTCATGCCCGTATGTGCTGTAGTTTTGGACATGGAACATATCTCTCATTATTAGGGTTTCCAGAGGAATCCACAGCCTGTGGGGTCCAGTGGCAATGGCCTATTCTGGGTGTATTCAGTATTGTAATGCTCTTTGTTAGTGTTGGAGCTGCTATTAAATGCATAGGTAAGACTTATTATTATTAATATCATTATTTAGTTAAGTCATTTTTAAAGAAATTTGATAAAGACTGAATTAGGTTTATGTTTATCCAATCACATAATCTCCCTTTAGAGAGAAGAAGGCCAACAGAGGAGAAAGAGAACGAACGTGAGTGGCACTTTTAATATTACATCTATCTTTGATTACTCATAGAGGTGGAGACTAAACCAAACAATAAATTACAGTAAATGTATTACTTCTGATGCACTCACACTTTTGATTTTGAATGCAGCTTGATAAGTCCAACTCTCTGTATGCAGTCTGGGCTAAAGAGATAAATGGGAAAAATGATAAACCATCAGAAGCTGACGTGGCCCCTCATTCACAAGACACAAAGGCACAAAGGCCTGGATCGGAGACAGCGTGGAGTCAATGGTAAATGTGGAAATACATCTCTAGATTCGAAAGGATGTGGAGTAAATCAGCTGCAAAGCACAGCTGAATGACAGCTATTTCATAATTAGTACAGCATCAGATTTCTGTTAGCTATATAATGTAGGCCAGTGCTTTTTTGACTATCAGTTTTTGTGTCGCCAGTTTATTAGGTACACCTAGTTAAAGCTGGTGCAGTCGAAAATACAGCAACTCTGGAAAAATCAACAAGGGTTATAATGTCAAGTTTTGTTCAAACTTTTTTGAGAAGTCTTAAATAAAGTTTTTTCTTTTTTTGGTGCTGTTGTATCTTTTTATGCCAAGATGTGTTTTTAATAATTAGACTGAGCAAACATAAATATTTCTACATGCTTGTATAACAAGGCAAGTTCATGATTGTAAAAACAAATGACATGTCCTGAGACTATTCACATACAGCAAGACAAAAATAAAATAAAATTTAAAAAACACAAATAGAGAGTAAACTTGTTTAAGTAAAAATGTATTGAAAAAACAAAGCATGTACATTTCACAAATTAGCTGCATCTCTTTACTGTTATGCAGCTCTTTTCCATGGGAAAGATCAAGATGAGACTACATTTTCACAATAAATAATTATATCAGAATAGTTGCAGAGCCTCCGTTAACCTGCTGTCAATAACTTGCCTACAGGCACTTTAACAAGGCAATTACACTGTGTATTTGAAAGATGCAGTGTGTAGAATTTACTGGCATCTAATGGTGAATGTGCAGATTGCAGCCAAATAAAGACCCCTCCGTTCGTGCTGAATAGTCAGTGTATGGCTTGTCCATTTTGGGCCAAAGCAGATACAAGACTATTAGTGACTGTGACTGTACACTGATGAAAACATAATTATGAATAATATATGTAATTTCTGTTGATAGGTCCCTCTAAATGCTGCACACTGCACATTTTAAATAAAACAGGAAGACAAAAAATAAAGGGCAATGTATTGCCCTGTTTGTAATTTGCCTTTTTTAGAAAAATTAAACTCAAATGAAAGACACTTTACCTTCAGTATCAAAAGTTCTTAAGATGGCTACTTGAGACTGAAAGTTGAAGCTACTTTTGGCAATAAATCAACAAGCTGTAGCTCAATATGATCATAAAGCCACACAGTGGAGATGTAGATCCTAAATTCCATGGTATAGGAGATCATATTTGGGAATATTTTGAGGATCTATGGGACTCTGGACAATCATCTTCCCACGCATGGCTCCTCTGTATATGACTTCAATCAGATCCATGAAATCTTGCTTTGTCTTGAAGCTGCCAACAAACTTGGTGTGATCTGGAGAGCTGAAAGAAAAAAATGAAAACAATTATCAACCAAATCATGTCACACACATAGCACAGATTGCAGATAGTGCTCTGAGGTTAGATAACAGGACTTCAAGGGAGAGATCCAGCCAGTGTATTGCTGCACAAGGAGACAACTTTGAAGGGGGTGGCAGCCAAAGTTGGGAGCTGCTGAAAGTCGCAGAACACACTTCTGGATACCCTTTGAAGTGATGCCAATATGTCACCACTTGGACTTTACACATAAGTTTGTTTGTATGTATGTATCTATCTATCTATCTATTTCTGGTAGCAAGCAGTTTAAGATCTTGTTTTCTGTGAAAGTGTGATGGTAATTTTTTTTGCCCCTTTCCGATGTTTAGATCAAGTTTGATCAGCAGACCGACTGATCACACCTCAGTGAGCTTCGTTCACTCACCCATAATCCACCTTCATGTGCTGTCCGTTGAAAAAGAAAACAGTGGAGGGGATGTAGCTGATGTCAAAGTATCTTGTGTAGATAGGAGCTTTGTCCACATCAACGATGTAGATGGACGCCATGTTACTCAGATCATGGGCGGTTTTTGACAACTACAGTGGACAGAAACGACATGTTTCAGTCATTTGAAACTAACATCGAGCAGCTGTTTGGATATTTTACATTAAATCAAGTCATGCTTACAATCTCATCCAGCTGGAGACAAACTGAGTCCTCGTCTCTGCCGAACCTCAAAACCACGACTTTCTCTGCGACGCCTTTGATCACCTCATCTATGTCTTTTTTACAAGTCAATTTAGGTAAAAATAAACTCATTTTCGAGAATAAATAAAGTAGCTTCCGTTGAGTTGTACGCGAAAGGAAGTGACGTCGTTATCGGCGTATGGCGCTGCGGAAATATCCGCCAGAGAACCGCTACGAGGAAATTAACATCAGTGTAAAACCAATTTATAACAAGTTATATGGTATCAAAGATATTAAGAGCAATACTAAAATTAATTATTTTAGTTATAACACGATAGCTTAGTGCGGAACGCTCATATGTGTCAAGCCGTTTCACCACGACAAGTTACAGTGTAACACCGTGCAACAACGTGACCTTCCCCTTAAAATTTGACAAGCATGGACGCTGCGACAAGTGAACGCAACGCATTGGCAAGTGAACAGCGTTAAAGGTGTGTAACAACGCCACTGGATGCTACTTGTGACAGTGTTATGACAACGGAAGACGGAGAGAAACGCGCTGATAAAAACCCTTTTGGACCGCTTACATTCCTCAAGGCAATCTATAGTTGTAACCCAGCAGTGGCGGTCTATATTTCCTCGTCTTAGTGCTCCAGCGTATAGTAATTTGTCACGATGTTACGGTTGTACTTTGCACAGCGTTTCCATGAACTCTGGAAATCCAGTCACCATGTGGCATCTTATGTGTCCAAGAGGAGAGTCTTAAGTTTTCTCCCAGTCAGCAGTGCCTGTCATCATCGCCTTTACATCTTTGCTCACTGCTTTAGTACTGGAAACTCACTTTGGAAAGAAGTCCCCCAGCCCAACATGGATAAACTCGAGGACACCCAGACAATAGATCTAAACAAATGGAAGTCTGTTATGAGAGCCCAAGCTGCCTCAGAAGAGAAACACATCAACAATGAAATGGACACAAGCAATGATGAAAACCTCAAAGAACCAGGAGGGGAGTTAAAGGGTACCTCTACCCTGGAGGCAACTCGGGATCTGGTTGCAATGTGGCGGCAAGCTGGGAAGCTTGTACCTGAAGAGATGACTGATGACGAGGTTCAGAAGCTATCAGAGCTAACCACCAAATCCTCCAGGAAGAAGTACTTGAAGTACCTGGCAATCAAGCAGGTCCACAAAAAGGCCTCTAAAGAGAAGCAGCAGCAGAAGAAGGCAGAAAGAGAACTGTCTGTAAGGCAGAATACAGAACAGACCAGCGATGCAGAGGAAGGGCATGATCACACAACACCAGAACCGAAAAACACATTCCTCCTCAAGTACTGGACTCGCTCCCTGGACAAGGTGCTGGCCTGGCGGAGTGCCCAGTCCCTGATATTTGGTCAGCCACTGGTGTTTGACCTGAGTTATGAGTCCAACATGTCCAGGCGGGAGATAGAGAACACAGTGTCTCAGCTGATGGAAGTGGAAGGGTGGAACCGACGTGCTACTGATCCCTACCACCTCCATTTTTGCAACCTGCAGCCAGGCGGAGCCTACATGCAGGAGCTGCTGAAACGATATGGAGCAAAGGCCTGGGAACACCTGCTCGTCACCGCCAGTAACCTCCATTATGTTGACCTTTTCCCACATGAGCAACTCGTATACCTTACCGCAGACTCTCCCAATGTCCTTCGCACTTACGATCACTCCAAGGTGTACATCATTGGAGCTCTGGTGGACAAGTCAATCAAGTCAGGCTTGTCATTGGCCAATGCTAAGCGCCTGAAGCTGGCCACTGCACGTTTACCACTGGATGAGTTCCTCCAGTGGGATGTGGGAGCCAAAAATCTGACTCTAGACCAGATGATCCGCATCATGCTTACTCTCAAGGACACGGGGAAATGGGAGGAGGCGTTGAAGTTTGTTCCTGTGAGGAAACATCATGGCCTTCGCCAACAACAGCCAGGGAAAGAGATTACCAATAAAAGAGTCACACAACACGGACCGAGAGAGGATTGTAACAGGTGGCTACAATTTGGAGAAAGGACATTTAAAAACGAGGACCAGAGTCTATACCGGTCCTCCAAACAGTCTGGGTTCACTGGTAGAGACAGAAATGCCGGACTTTGCAGTGAGAGAGAATATGTGCCTGCGCCAGCTAGAGTACGGACATCATTTAGGAATAGCATGGAGGGAAGAAAAAGTGCAGGCAAAAGCAAGGCATGGTGGGACAATGAGTGAAGAACACAAATGTATCTTGATGAACAAAGACATGTTTACAAATGCTGTAAATGTCAAAAACTGAGACAAGTGGTGAATAAATGGTTGTAATAGGTTGATACCGGTGCTTCTTGTTGCTTTTATGGCTTGATTTCCAGTGTGGTACGATAAACATTACAAGACATTTGAAAAAGATAGAAAACCACTTTGGTCTTTATTTTGGTCTGACATGGAAAACAAAAGATGTATAAATATTATATTGTACTTTCACTGTAAATATACCATCACTGCAAAAAAGCAATGTTTCCATACAGATTAAATAAATCAAAATGTTGTACAGATTGGTTTTAGAATATTGCAAAAAGGCATATGCAATATGTTACTACTCATATTTTAGCAATGTATGCTGAGGCAAAAAAAAATAATGAACAGTAAAAACATCACCCAAATGAATGATTCAATGAAAACAAATCAAACCTTACAGTAAAATCTTTTTTGAAGATTTTTAGAAAATGACTTTTTCCTTTTAACACCACAAAAATTAAGCTCTTTGCAAAAAATCTGCAATATATACTGCGTGCAATAGATTTAAGGTTTTCTTTGAACAATACTGCTGGACAAGTCTGTTGTAGTACCAGAAAGCCATCCAAAATACTGAAAGTATATTATACAGCCTACAACAAAATAAATTAATACAGTGTTTTAAAAATATGATAGCACCATCATACTGAGACATTGGGGAGACACCTGCAGTATAATTTTGTTAGTCATGGGGCAGGTAAGACTGCACCTTAGCTCATTATTTGGGTTGCCCAGTGCAGCCTGCTTATACTTTTCTCCTAATTTTCTTATGGAAGTGGGAATCTGTAAATAAAGCTCACTAGCCTAACATTCAAGTTTAAAAAAGCAGACACCCTCACAGCATCTTTTCACCATGTAACACTGCCCAGCAATTAATTTCACGTTCCATAGTTCTGCACCAGGTTGCATTGGCTCTGAAATGCGTTCTGTTTTCATCATGTTCACATCATGATTCCTGAACAAAACAACTCCCATTTCTTTTTTAGTTTTTTTTCCAAGGTTACAGAAAGAAACGTAAACAGCAGGTTGATAAAAAAAAAAAAAAATCAAATCACCTGAAATTGTGAAAATCCATCTGCTACACGCTGAAATAAGTAGCAAAAGACTTGTGTCTGTTTATGCAGCCAAGATTCAGGTTGCAGTTGAATAATCTCTTTTGCTTAGGAAGCTTTTTACACTAACTGAAATGACTCAAAAGGTTTTAAAAGACAGCCAAAGCCAGTAAAATTCTCCAACTCCCACTGGAAAGAAGCCCTGATCCATCATTAACAAGAAGAAAGGAGACATTGTATACTGTATAATCTCATTATTTATGATGTTTATCACAAGGAAAACTGTTTGGGAAAAGATGTAAGACATCATTTTTTGACTATCCCACTGTAACCCTGGTGTAGACTGAGAAGGTCATTTAATGCAGCAGCAAAATCCTCCAGAGTACAATCCAGTTCAGACCTCAGTCACTTGGACATTTTTCCTCTCATTGATCTCTACAGCACCAAGATGTCTCCAGTACAGCGCTCACAGCAGTTAAAAGTGATGTTCTCGTAGCGGGTGTATGGGTGAAACCTGCCGATGCTCTTCTTACTGCTGAGGAAGTTTGAGGGGTTGGAGTCACTGAGTGAAGAATCTGACTTGTTTTCTGAGCACGAAATTGGATCTAAAATCTTCAGCACCTAAAATAGAAAATGAAGAACTCATTTGTGACAACTTTCAAATGTCAGACAATGGTCCAACTTGTATGAGGTTGTAGAATTCATACCTTCTCTGCCATCTTCTCAGCCGGTGTGCTACAGAGATGCTCAGTTGCTGTACTGATGCTTTTCACCACGCTGCTGCTGCTGCTGCTGCTGCTAGAGGTGGTGCTGCCCAGCAGGTGAGAGTTGATGGCATCTGCTAGCTTGTGATTGGCTGCTGCCAACTCTCCGGTGCTTAGGGGCTGTGCACTGGGGTAGTACGTCTGCTGTCTGCCCCACTGCAGTGACACTAGGAGTTGCTCCAGAGATCTGGTAGCAATAAAGCAAGCATGTCAGTATGTAAACTTTGTCATCATCTATGCAGAGATGTAAGGGGCTCTTTATACAAATACAGCAAGTGCTGAGGTTTGAGTGTTGTTTCTTTGCCCCATCTTTAGGACTTTTAAGTTGTGAGTCACTGCAATAGACACTTAAATTATTTTGGTGATTATGAATCCGTTGTTATGTTACCTGTGAGTGAGCACCATGTCCCTAGAGAACTCTTCTCTCTCTAACAGCAGGTCCTGAATTGCTCCTTGTGCCTCTCTGGTCTGTCTCTGCAGAGCTGCCCTGGCATTTGTCAGCTCCTCTGCCATGACTCTGATGAGACATTGATGCAAGTGTTTATTCTGCACCACAACAGTAATTTTATCATCTCTTATCAGTTCTTGCATGTTGAAATGTCCTTGGCAGAAGCTTGCGCACATGCATAAAGCTTCTTGTAAATTTTATGAATGAGAGCACAGCAGCTAATGGTGCCCTGAATTAAAACATCAGTTTAATTTGTCTGTTCTGTACCTGCTGGCCAAGAACTTGCTCCTCCAAACGTCACACTGGATGCTCATTCTCTCCAGCTGCTCTGCTGTGTGTGCCAGACTCCGGCCTAGAGCCTCATTCTCCAGAATAAGCTGGTTCTTCTCTCGAGCCAGACGCTCAAAGTGGTACTGAAGGTCGTCGCCCACAGACGCCACAAGCAGTTTCTTAAGCTCACGGTTCACCTGGAATACGGAATAATGAAAGCTACCAAATTTGTAGACGTACATAAGGAGCTTGATTACACTGTTTGTACATGTTTGTATCTAGACAGAATTATCAGTTCAACACAGTGAAACTGAAACAGGTCTAGTATCTTAATACAATGTTTCTGCTTGACTGGGACCCTACCTCTGTCTGTACACGAAGCTGATTGGAGAGGCCCTCCTTGTCCTGCAGCAGCCTCCGTTCAGAGTTCTGCAGCTTCTCCAGCTGCCCTCTCCAGTCCTCCACCAGGGGCAGAGAGAAGGAACCCTGCTCCTCAGCTTGCTGCGCAGCCTCTCCTTTCCCCTCAACAGGTCCTGCACGGCTGGTCCGGCTTATAGCAGCCCGTGGGACGACAATCCTCACAGCCTCCACCTCGGTGCAGGCCTCTCGACTTACTTTGCCAAGGTGGAGCACCCCCAGAGGTTGTGGTGTAGCAGGGGGAGCAGGATGGGTACATTTGGGGCTGTGTTTTGGACTAGCCGCCCTCAGGAGGGGAAGTGCAGGTGGACCTGGTGGCAGCGTATCTGTGTTTACCTCCAGGATTGCTGGTGTTTTTTTAGTTTCCATGCCATCACCAGCGCCTCGAATAGGTACATTGGCAGAATCTGTAAGAAATAAATGAATCAATCTTCAAACTTTGCATTTATATGTGTCCTGAGAGATATAATCTGACGTGGGCGACTGTAAATGCAGGTATTATTATTCCCATTACTTACTGAGGATGCATGTGTCATATATGACAATCATCATTTGTTTCTGGCCACACTAAATGACCATCTGGTCAACTTTGTTTGCAATGATTCGATTAGATTAGACTCAACTTTATTGTCATTAAATACAAGTACAAGTAAAAGGCAATGAAATGTAGTTTGGCATCTAACCAGAAGTGCAATAAGCAGCAAGTGCCGGGTGTGCAATATCAATGAACCACAAAACTGTTGATTGCCAAACTGCTGCATGAAGCGTCAACAAGTGGTCAGACTTGTTATTGTGTTATCTTTACTTTGAATCGGACAGTTCCTGATTTAGCTCATTTTTCCCCAGTGTCAACACTGTATTGTGGTCAGCTTTAAATCCAAATTCGTGTTGAGCTATTGGTGGTTAGACAACATTACACATGGAAGAAGAATGGATTACATTTCCATGAGTAAACTGTGAACAAACATATGCGTATGAGTATTGGAACCTAAACCCAGATAGTGAATTGACACAGGTATAAACCACCTTCAAATAATATACACAGCTGTATGGATGAGTGCAGATATTGTATTTTGTGTGTGTATTTGTGTATATTTCAAACTCAAATATTAAAATCATACCTTTTTTTAAGGTATGATTCTGTTGAATTAAACACATTGGTCGGGGTGCACAGGTAGGAAACGCAGTTCAGTACATACCTCTCACAGCAGCAGTCATGGTGAAAGTGGTGTTGAGCAGAAAGTCTGGTTCAGGTGAAACTCAGGTGACTCTTCGTCCTGTGACAGTCAACAAACGCGGCAAATAACGTTTTTTTTATCGTGTGTAGCACTCAGTGTTTGTGACAGCGACCAAAAAGGATCCGCTGTAATCAAAGGTCAGCGTTAACAGCTGAGGTACTGATAACGTTAGACAATAGCGGTAGCTAGCTGATAAGCTAACTTAGCCTGCTAACATTAGCCGTTCGCAACGTTGACGGAACTACAATTACAGGGAAGTTAAACAACCCAAGTTACCGTGACGTCGACGCTGTCATTAGCTCTGTTAGCTACACGGGAGAACTCCTCAGTGGAAATCATAGTTTAAGATTCAGATAGACTGTTAGACAACATACCGGGTAAACAGTGGACCCAGACTCCTTGGTTAAATCGCAGCCACAAGCTGTTTATTTTGTCACCGGACACAGTTGGCCCACCGTCGTTTGACTAAGGGAAAATATACTTGCCTATTTTACCCTGAGTTGGCCTGTCAGGCAAAACATCCGGTCAAGGAAACTGCCAGGTCTTACAGAGGGGGCGTTTACCGTTTTAACATGGCGTACATATGAAAACTCTAAGTCGTTATTATAATCATCATCCCAATAATATGTGATAACAACTTTAACATATCTGTTTAGTCGATGCACCGGTTATAAGAGTAAGCCTGACAGGCAAACTGCGGGAAATAAAAGACCCTATGAAAACGGTCCTTCGCCTGTTGACGCCATAAAACTGATCAGATCTCAGATTGGTTGCTATGCTACTCTACTGGCATTCGTATAACGGAAAAGCAATGAAAACTGGTCAGAGGCCAGAGAATGGAATCTGCATGAAGCCGGCGGTGTAACAGCTTAATACGACCCGACCAGGACTCATCGGAACCTTCGTGTGTTCTCAATATTTGCTCTACGGACAAATTAATTGTTACAACAGAGTTGCAACCTGCCGCTATGATGTCGTTTGTTGTTTTTCCACTCTAACAGTTCATGAGTTGGTCGGAGAAAATGCTCGGATCAGTCATGCGCAGTCAGCTTGTTGTCGGGTGTTTCAGTTTGTGACATTCACTGTATTTTAAAAGAGTTTTGAACTAAGTTATCATGGGAGTGCACGGACTCTGGAGGCTGCTGGAGAGTACTGGTAAACCCATCAATCCCGAGACTCTGGAAGGAAAGATCCTTGCTGTTGGTATCCTGGCGCTGTTTTCATCTGTTTATGTGTCATTGTTTGAGTAGGTTCCCATCATCATTCCTTCATCTATGTCTCGGATGTGTTTATGTCCTCTGTTGAGCTCTTGCATTAACCTTAACCAGACACCTCCAGACATTAGTATATGGCTGAACCAGGCAGTGAAGGGGGTGAGGGACCGTGAAGGCAACAGCGTCCAGAACGCCCACCTTCTCACTCTCTTCAACCGCATCTGTAAGCTGCTCTTCTTCCGTATTAGACCGGTCTTTGTGTTTGATGGGGACACCCCACTGCTGAAGAAACAGACTCTGGTACGTCCAATTATTCCAGTTATAACTAACCAGTCTGTGATAAATGATTTAGAAAAAGCGTTAACTTAGTTTGAATATTCATTCCAAATGGATGTGATTCCCACCTATGCTGTCGTTTAACTTGGTTTCTACTTTGGCTTTCCTGCAGGCTCTGAGGAGGCAGAGGAAAGAGGAGTTGAGCCGAGAGTCCAGACAGACCAATGAGAAACTGCTCAAGACATTCTTGAAGAGACAAGCCATTAAAGCTGCACTTGGAGCTCACAGGTAAAGACAGGGGCAGCGCACAGGCAAAGAAATGGCAGAAAAACATCCCCTGACGTAACATGCCAGCAGTAGTTGTAAAAAAAAACATTTCTGCTAGAGCTTCCTCTAATGTTTCTCCCCTGTCTCGCTCTCTGCTTACCCAATATCTAAATAGACCGTTAGAGTCATTGTAATGGTTTTATAAGAAGTATCCCTCTTTCTTTAATCTGTCACAGCAAGGATCCTCTACCCAGCCTGTCTACTGTGAGGAGAGATGAGGTGGATGACATGTATGTTCTACCCGCCCTGCCAGCTGCAGAGGAGAAAGACAAAAGCAGGTTAGAGGCCTGGGAATGATTATTTATACTAGTTCTTAACTAAGGTGTTGAGTAATTCAATAAGAATGTCCACAGTCCACAGCAGAGTTTTACTTCCTTTGATAAACAGCAAGGAGGGTGTAAAGCTTCTCATCATTGTCAAGACATTCAAATGCTCCATGAGGACAAATCCTGACACTCCTTATTAGCCAAGCCAAGTTTTGAATAAACAGAATTCACAAATAACTAAGCAGTGGTAAGTTGGCATTAACTGTCATTAACTATTCCAGTCATTATCATTTTGATGTGTTTCGCTTTTGCAGTTCAGAAGAGGAAGAGGGGGAGACAGAGTGGAAGGAGATGGTTGACAGTTATCACATGTATCAGGTAAAATTAACACATGCACTTTAATTATATAGCATCATCTTAATATAGCTTTAAATAGTTTGCATTTGTGCTGAGTGATGTGTCAATATGATATTAACAGTGAGAGACCTGATGCAACGTGGTATTTTGGTTTTGTTAGTTGTTGGACTTTGGCCTGGTCCTGGCTGTATGACAATTACAATGTTCTTCTCAACTTAAGGGAGAATTGTATGAAAACCCCAACTCAGTGGACATCAACTCAGAGGAGTTTGCCAGCCTGCCTCCTGAAATGAAACACGAGATACTCAAAGACATGAAAGAGTTTTCCAAAAGACGTCGGACCATGTACCACACGCCTCCAGAGGTACCGATTCACTCTCGTTCACGCTCACACGCTCCCACCAGTCTCCTCCTTCTGAACACGGACTCGTCTTTGCTCCCTCTTAGCATTCAGGAGACTTTTCTCAGTACCAGTTGGCCGGCCTGCTGCAGAGGAACCAGCTGAACCAGCGTCTGGTGGGTGTGGAGAAAGAGATGAGCCAGCGGAGCGCGGGCAGTGCTCCAGAGCTCTATCAGCAGGACGGGGAGCAGAGTCACAGTGTAGAGGCACAGCGACTGGTCTCAGAGGACCATTCTCACTATATCCTTATTAAAGGTGAAGGCAACTATAGAAACTAATGGTCTTATGGATGGTAAATTAATCTGTAATCTTTTGGTGTGTTTTAGAGTGCAATTATTGGTAAGCAAAGGTTACACAATGTGTGGAGAGGTTTTCGATCAGTAAAAGCTAGTATTAGTATAATAACCAAATCTAAAATTGGAACTTGTGTCTGTGTTTCATATTTAAAACACCACTTCACTTTTCACACATAGGCTCCAAAAAGAGTGAGACTGCCCCTGAGAACCGCCCTGCAGCTGTGCCCTGGTCTGGAAGCTTCCTATCAGGCAGCAAAAGACAACCAGCGGGCAGACCTGAGCCCTTGTGGCGCCCTGCCTGTGAGGAAGAGGAGAGAGCTCAGAGTCCCCCCTCAGATGACTCTAAACCCTCTGTCTCAAAACTGTCTCAGGGAGACACATCACCCCCCTCGCCTCGTACACTTGCGGCAATCCAGGCTGCAATGAACGACAGCTCAGATGAGGAGAAGGTGGAGCGAGATAAGAATGATGGTAGAGTGTCCCCTCGCACCCTGCTGGCAATCCAACAAGCTCTTGTTGAGGAAGATGGAGCTGCTGAACATGGGACGCTAATCAGCAGCTCACCCACTAAACTGCAGATGAATAGTCATCATCCTGCACCACAAGTGGTCATTAGCAGCTCAGAGGAAGAGCCAGAACCTGAAGATATAAAATGTTTATCTACTGAAAAAACTGATTTTAAGAGGAACTCGACAGGCCAATATTTACACATGAGAGATAGTTTGTTTGTTAGTAGTTCTGAAGATGAGATGGAGGAAATGATTGGTCAGAGAAATAAGGCACTTCGTTTTGCGGTGCTGCAGCAACCTCATGAGGGAGAGATGAAGTCAGGAGAGGAGACAATGAAAGGACAGTTGACAAAGGATATAAGGACAGGAAGTAGAGAACGGACAGAGAAACAAGAAGAGCTGGAGAGAAGAGAATCAGAGCATGGACCAATAACAAAGAACAAGGATGAGGTGCAACCACAGGGTGCTGCTGGAGAACCTCTCAGTGCAGAGGCTGAAATTCATCCTATGCTGTTAGAGCAGAGGAGTAACAACTTCACTGAAGCCCCAGAGGAGAGGGAGGGAGTTGACGTGAAGTCAGAGGGCAGTGAGGAGAGCGAATCAGAAGGTACAGTATAAGCAAATTAAAATGACACTCATTCATAATTTCTCAAGCCAGTGGCTATTTTTTAAAAGTTATTTTTGTGTGTGTTCCACAGAGAGCTTCATCGAGGTATCAGAAGAAGAATTTAAAGAGGAGGATGCAGATGACTCACTTGCGGAGAGGAGAGGAGAGGAGGAGTCATTAGATGAAGTCAGTGAGGAAGGGACCAAGAAGGAGGACGAACCAGAGGAAAGTTTGACAGAGGCTCCCAGAGTTTCGGCTGCTACTGTGACATCAGAGGAAGACGAGGACGAAAAGAGACAGACTGAAGAGAAAGAGCTAAAGGAGGGAAAGGAAACTGAATCCAGCTCCGCTCCAGCCACCAACGAATGGGAACACTTTGATCTGGTAAATACTGTGAATAAGAAAGCGAAATAAAGCGGTGTTTGAGAATTGGCCGTTGCGGTGGCTGTATTTATGCGTGTGTGTGTGTGTGTGTGTTTTGTGCTGCTGCAGGATGAGTTGGAAGCTTTAGAGAGCTCTCTGCAGGTGGAGCAGAGCAACCTGAGGGAGCTGAAACAGCACCAGGAGAGGATGGCAAACACCGTCACTGGACAGATGTACCTGGAGAGCCAGGTAAATGAAGTCACATAAAAACATACGGCACAAATAAACCACTCAGACACACTCTTCTTTAAGAAAACAGTTGACATATTTTTATAAGAATTCAATAACATGTAAATACGCATGTACTATAAACTCTGCGATGTGACATCCAAGAGAAGGCGTTAAACCGTCTGGGGTATACATTACTTTGTGGTGCCAAACATTGCAAGAGCCAAGTAGTCAGTATCAACTCAGTCTTAAATATCAGGCTGTCAGTGTTTTACTGCTCTATAAAATCAGCCCTTAATGTGAACCCTTTAAAGTGCCTGATCTTTATTAATCCCCTCGGCTGTTTTGATAAAGCTGCTAAGAGCGAAGGTATTTCTCAGATGACTGTAGACACCAAAACCTGTTTTAAATCCTGACAAATAGTGACGGGGGAAATTGAGGGACGTATAATCCTGATGCGTGCAGATATTCTGTCTTCGTAATTTTGTAGGCAATGACTGTTTTTCTCGTTGATTCCAGGAGCTGCTGCGGCTGTTTGGCGTGCCGTTTATGGTGGCGCCCATGGAAGCTGAGGCTCAGTGTGCTGCGCTGGACCGTGCCGACCAGACACACGGAACCATCACAGACGACTCGGATGTGTGGCTGTTCGGGGGACGACATGTCTACAAGAACTTCTTCAGCCAAAACAAATATGTTGAACACTACCAGTACAGCGACCTGCAGAACCAACTGGGTCAGTGTTCCCCAGTCTCAGTTTACAGATCTCAGTTAACAGTAAACATTGAGCAACAGCTCACAACATGCTTTATTTTGATTGTTTAATTGGTCTTAGTTTCACTTTAGAGCATAAAAAAAAGAAAAAGAAAAATCTGCTTCCATGTTGATTCATGAGGTCAAGTGCATTTAAAATTTGTCTTTTTTTGTTCCTCTACCAAAACATTTAGTTTTTCACTGATTCTTTCATTTTGAGGTTCACAGTTTTGGGGACAATTTAACCAACTTTTAGTCAAGTCAAGTGGTGTCTCAGTGTGCAGTCTGATGAAGAATTTGAAGAATTGTTCTTTATGAAAGCTGCAGACACCCTGACTGTTACGTGTGCGTATGACATCTTTATGAAATTATTAGCATCTGCTAGGTATGATATTTTCTTGTGGAGCTTCAGCTGCTGAAATGAAAACCTAAGGTGTTGACACCGAGCACATTAGAACACATTACTGTGCTAATCTGATGAGGTCATATTGCACATGTCATTGACAGGTGTTTGTGCTGGCAGTGAGCGATGGGCTGTCAGTAAACTCACCAGACACAATGCACAAGTCGTTACTTTTCCATTTTCTCAGGTCTGGACCGGACTAAACTGATAAACCTGGCTTACTTACTCGGCAGCGACTACACTGAGGGCGTGCCAGGGGTCGGATATGTGACTGGCATGGAGATACTGAATGAGTTCCCTGGTCCGGGCCTGGAGCCACTTGTACAGTTCAGGTGTGTGTCTGTGAGAGAGAGAGATAAACACATATAGTTTATTTTTGTGGGCAACGTGTTCATCTTGTAGCGTGCAGTTATTAACACCCCTGCTAAAGTTCATTTATCTAAATCAAGGGTTAATGGTTTCATTGAACTGAATCAATAACTCAATATAAAAGATAGGCATGGGACAGTATTCAAATGTTATAATGTAGCTTTCCTCACCACTTAATGCAATTTTAATCATTCCCATTATTTAAAAAAATATACATTGTCTTAAATCCTTAAACATATGTGTTTTGGACACTACATTAACTTGTTTAAACAAAATATTTCACTTTTTAATGTTAGTGGTTTCCGTTGTTTCCACACCACAGCCAATGGTGGTCAGAGGCTCAGAAGAACAAGCGTCTGGTGGCCAATCCACAGGACACAAAGGTTAAGAAGAAACTGAGAGACCTTAAACTGCATCCCGGGTTCCCCAGTCCTGCAGTGGCTCAGGCGTACCTGCAGCCTGCTGTTGACCAATCAGACAGCTACTTAAGCTGGGGACGACCACAACTTGACATGATCAAAGAATATCCTTTCTATGTGTGTCTGTGCCTCTGCGTGTGTCCGTGTGTATGTGCAATTTGTATTTGTGTTCATGAAGGTTTTCTTAACCGGTCTTTTACATTCTGTCTGAGTCGTTTTGGCTGGAGCAGCCGGAAAACAGAGGAGACTCTTCAGCCCGTGATCAAGCAGCTTAACTCTCAGCAGGTAACTGAGACAGTTCTCATCTCAAATATGCTTTATGTATAAGAAAATACATAAAGGAAAATATACAGTTAGATTGGATTACAAACTGGTTTGATGCTGATTTTTATTTGATTTATAGTAACTACTAAAGCCGCATCAAGTGAGTGTAGAAGTTGTAATTGATAAACCATTTTGAAATTGTTAGCAACAAGTTTAAATGTCTCGCTTTATGTGTTATATTCATATCTAATAAGTGGTGGTAGAATAAATACCTGCACATAAATAATTGAATTGTGTAAAAACCATTGTATCCCCTTTTATGTAATTAAGATAATAGTGTTGAATGTGTAGAAAACATGACGAGTGACATAACAAAAATAGGTAACTATTTACAGAAGTTACGGAATATGGCTGCCCCACTGTCACATCTTCAGTCCTGTGTCCTATAAGCACACTTAGTGACATCTATGTCTTTTATTCGTAGTCACACAGTTGCGTTTCAGCGTCTCCAGTTTCATTGTGTTTGTTTTTAAACTGAATTGAGGAAATACAGCTACTTTGTAGTCACACATCATTTACACCTGATCTCTTGCTGTTTTTGTTTAGACTCAGCTGCGGATTGACTCATTCTTCCGCATGGAGCAACAAGAAAAGCAGGCGATCCGCAGCCAGCGACTGCGTCGAGCAGTGACCTGCATGAAGAGAAAGGAGAGAGAAGGAGGGGAGGAGGAGGAGGAGAGTGAGGAAGAAATGACTTCCCCATCCAAATCTAAGAGAGGGAAAGCAGGGAGCAACAGTACAAAGAAAGGAGGGGGAGGAGAGAGGGAAGAGGAGAAGTCGACAGTAGGAGGAGGGTTTCTGGGGTCACAGGTAATTATTGAACCTCCTCTTCCATTGCTGAAGGATCTCAGCAGCACCAGTCAGGAGTCCCTCCCAGTGAAGGTCCCTCAGTCTAACAAGACTCTACCTCAGAAGGCCAGGAGGAGCAGCAGCAGCAGCTGCTCTGGTGAAGACAGTGATGGTGGCAGTAAAGTTGCTATGGTTACAGCCCGATCTGTGTTCGAGGGCAACCGACGAGGTGGCAGGGCAAAAAGCACAAGAGGGAGAGGAAGCACGAGAGGAAAGGGAAGAGGGAAGAAACTATGATGGAAAAAGCTTCAAGAATGACATTAACATAAATAACAACAATTACGATATGTAGCCGGAATCATGTCCAAGACTCCCAAACAATGTGTCCGATATGTATTTGATATTTAAATGTGTAAGTGAGTCATGAACAGTGATGAATTGATACCTCTCTGTATTGTAGAATATATTTTTTGTACCACTGACGTGTGAAAATGTGTGTACCTCTTCTCCAGTGATAATATTTTGCATTAAATTTATGAAATCCATGTTTTTGCGGTAGATGTCAGTTTGGCTCAGATTTTGTCATTTGTTGTGCTGTTAACTGTGAAACTGAGACAGATGTAACTCTTCAGCGCCACACGTCCCTTGCATTTCCCTCAGGTTGTATTTCAGTCGTCTTCTGCATGCAGTCCCCCCTCCCTCTGCCAACATTTAGGACATATACAGGCTTTTGCACATGTGGGAAAAGGGGGATTCCTGACATTTAACTTGAGTTCTATTTTATAAGTTGCATTGGGTATTTTCTGTCTGTCTGTCCCTCGTGTAAACCAACACTCCTCCTGTTGGCTCCCCAGCTCCAGTCTAGCAGTCAGCTAGAGCAGCTGTTGCTGTCTGTCAGTTTTACTGCATTAGTGCGAGGTTCAAGCATGCCCAGAGAGAGCTGGAAATCCGAGGTGGAGGGCCGGGGTATGGTGGTTGGACAAGAAGTTAGGAAATGTGTGTAACTTTTGTGTGTAACTTAAAACCATAGAAGGTGACGCCTGCTGGATATCTAGATCCAAACTGACCCAAATCCACAAAACAACCACAAAGTGCAAGAACTGCAGTTGGCTGCTGCTGTTCAGTTTAGGGGTTTTTTGGACGGGGGGGTGTCCTTGTCCTCCTGTTTGAACTCCTTCAGGCATGGAGGCTCAACCGTGCAAAGCCACAGAGGACTCAAACACCCAAGATGAAGGTGAGAATTTGCAGAATTACACAAATTTTCGTACTTGCAGTACAGCAGAGTTTTTTGGAACAAGCAAACACTTTAGTTTTAAAAGGTACATGCTTTTACATGCATCGTTAAACTAATGTCCCCTAAAACTAGCTGAGAAAGGATTTAATGTGAGAGCTTGCATGACATGTGGCTGTGTTGAAATATTTATTCTCTGCAAACAACTGCATCCCTGTGCGATAATGACAGTGTAACAGATATTAATATCCACACACTGAAGCTATAAACTGATTCCAACCCCATTCAACCTTTTCATTGTGGCTCTATGGGCTCCCCTGACCTTCTCTCTAAACCAGTGTGACATAACTAAAGTTGTGGGTCAGATGCTCTGAGTAACCGTTAGCGCTGACATGTGGCTGAAGTCCAGCACACTGGCATGATGTTACAAACTGACAGAGCGGGCATCAGAGGGACATTATGAGCCCAAATGTGATTCATTTATAGAGCAGAGAATCAGTTGGTGCCCGTAATGTGATATGAAAGAAAAACAACACAATGACTCATCTGTTTGATAATAGAAACACCTGCAGATAGCTCACAGCAGCCCTGTGTCTGGTCATTGAATATTTAGATCACCAATCCCCACTGAGTATGAATATTTTGACACTAAAGTTATCATTTACAGTTGCAAATATGGAATCTGTATTTTCCTCACAAACTGTTATCACTAAACATGTTATTCTTTATAACGCCTGTCTCTCGTGTAGATGCCAACACAGGTGCTGCTGTGGATGCAGAGCTAGCCAAAACTATAATGGCTCGGCAGTTCCGCCCCTCTCTGATTGGCACGGAGGCGTGGGAGGGCTACATCTTTTCTGACATGGAGATCCGTATCAAGGAGTCCACAGACCTCTATGGAGCTGTCCTCTGGCCCTCAGTATGCCCAAACTGTAGCCTCTCTCTCTCTCTCTCGCTCCTTTCCTATATATGTACATATATACACAAACACACACACACACAATCATACATATATTTAACTGGCTGCTGTGCATCCTCTTTGTTTTAAGTCCTGCCTTTGAACTACAAACTTATTTCCCCCCAACAGGCGATGGTGTTATGTCATTTCTTAGAGACCAATCGTGACAAGTATAACTTGACAGACAAAAATGTGATTGAACTGGGTGCTGGGACTGGACTCGTCACCATCGTTGCCAGCCTATTAGGTACAGAAAACAAAGCAATCCAGAGTGAAAGTGAAATCTGTCAGTTCTTGCTCTCAGTCTGTTTGGCTTGGCATTTTTCCTTTATGTTGTTGTTTGTATGTAAATCTCTTTAACCGTCAGCCAAACTGTCTGTCACCAGGTGCTAAGGTGACCTCCACTGACCTACCAGATGTTTTGGGGAACCTTCAGTACAATGTTATGCGCAACACCAAGGGCCGATGCAAGTACATACCTCTGGTAGGTTTTTAGGTTTATATTTCATGCTCTCATGTATATAATGCATGAAATATATTTTGATATTTTTAAAAAAAAATCAATCCAAGGCACTTTTGAAAAAACACCTATTAGCAATATTTTATGATGTTTCATGCATGCAGAGGTCAGTCTATTTTTCTAGGGCAGCTAAAACCCGGTAGAAGAGATAACAGAAGATAACAGAAGATAAGACACCCTAAGAGTAAAGAGTATGCAAAACTAAACAAACTGTTGGAAATAAAAGAAAGAACATATTGGTTAAACTTGATATCAACCATGAATCATCTTTGTTTATAGATCACTGAGCTTATCTGGGGTAAAGATGTGGAGCAGCGTTTCCCACGAGCCACACATTGTTTTGACTACATCCTGGCTGCTGATGTGGTATACGCCCATCCTTACCTGGAAGAGCTGATGGACACCTTTGACCACCTGTGCCAGGAAAACACGCAGATCCTGTGGGCCATGCGCTTTCGCTTGGATCCAGAGAACAGCTTTGTGGATCGCTTTCAGCAGCGCTTCCACCTGGAGCAGCTGTATGACCTCCCCAGCCTGAGCATCAAACTGTACCGAGCCTGGAGGAAGGACAGCAGGACGAAGGACCAAAGAGAGGCTGCTGCCTGAACTGTTCAACAGAGGAAACATATCATGAATATTCATTGTTGCTGGATGGGAAAGTTGTATTTATTCTGACTTGCAGAGTGTTTACATAGATTGCAGATACAAATGTCTAAATATCTGCAAATATTTATTATATTATTTATAGTAATCTCTGTCCGCTACAGACAATACAATCTAACAACACCACAACCTTTGAAATGACCATTTACACTTAAGTCTTCTTGTTTTTTTAAACTGGTTGTCATCCATCACTAGCACCTTCTCACACTCGAGGTCTTGGCTGATAACCATGGAGCTTACAATCGGGGCAAACCAGGCTCTGGATTTTTCCAGTGGATTTCTGATGACCTTGTGTATTTTGTGGAGGAGGTCTGTAGCTGTGTGACTCCACATAGATGAAACGATCAGGTCTTTATCACTGTTATAAGTGCCAGTTTCAATAAAAACAAGGCAATATATATTTACAATAAATCTGCAGCTCCCCTCGTCTTTACAGAGACTTAGAGTTTTTCTCATTGTTTTGATGTCATTTTCTAAGCTAAAAAGCACTGAAAGTCAACATAACCACTACGTGGCCAGCACCAAACTGCAGGCCAATACAGTTAGCGAGTACCTGGTAAACATGGTGGAGCATTTAACAGCTAAAAAGCCAGATGTATCCCTCAGGAGTTGGTGGAGACCAAAAATTGAGCTGAAAGAGACTAATTGAAA
Source organism: Datnioides undecimradiatus (assembly GCA_008933995.1). Taxonomy (NCBI): domain Eukaryota; kingdom Metazoa; phylum Chordata; class Actinopteri; order Lobotiformes; family Datnioididae; genus Datnioides; species Datnioides undecimradiatus. The sequence continues at coordinate 1,522,765 of WARS01000031.1, read as the reverse complement.
AGAGGGTTCACACTTTGTTCTCACTGGCCATAGATGGGACAGTAACATATACAATACGACAACAATGTTGTAGCTAAACATAAAAAAAATAATAATTTCATTTTCTAGACTTTTACACTGTGTATAATTTTCAAAAAGTCAGTTGCCAAAATTAGGTTAAACCTCTTCATCTTCCCTCCTCCAAATCAACAGTCAACAAGCTAGTCCAGCCAATAACATACGCAACATACAGTAAAATGGGTCTATGACTATTTTTTATGTTAATGCTTTAAAAATGAGAACTCTTTGTGTGCTTTCTCACCATCAAGTCACTATCAGGCGGTCCAAAAAAAGATCACATCCATATTGGGCAGTATGTGCTGCTTCAGTAACACAAACTGCAATGTGTCCCACAAAAATGTTTTATGTTTTGGAAACCCATCAGTTTTTTTGGATTGTTTTGGAAAGAGTAGTTTAGGACAACATGTTAGAAATGTGACCTATTAAACCTGATATCTAATTTTCAATTCCAAATCCTACAACTTTTTCTGTCCAAGTTATTCCTTGTCTTTTTGCCCGTGTGATGGATATGTGTCGTTTGGCTGCAGCATCACAGACCCGGTGAAGAGCTGGATTAAAGAGGAGCAAAGAGGCCATCTAAGCCAGTGCATATCATTGTCAAGACAAACAAATACGCAACAGCTGAAAAACTGTAGGTAGCCGCTCAGAGACATTGCTGAAGTTTAATCACCCTTTCAACAGTCTCTTGATAACAAACAACCTTTCACTGAGAGACAGATGCTGCCTGTCATCGAGCTTAAAAAACTCCTACCTTTTGTCCAAACAAGGCTCCACAACAACACAGTTGGGCAATGACCTCACCACTGTGCACCTCCCATCAACGTGTCAACCCCCTGGACAGATTTCAAGTTTGTTTTCAAGTGGGATGTGAGTGGATTTAGACTGAAGATAGCTGGAACTGGGAGGCGATACTTCATGGTCAGGGGTGCTCAAAAGCAACCATGGGGGGTCTAATTGAGGTTTATATTACAGGAGCCCCCTTCTTTTCTTGGGGGTTTAATACATGGCTGACATACTTGATTGTGGCAGCCTGATCCTGTTACCTCCCTTCTCTGCTGAGGCTATTGCAGCTATTACAGGAAAAGCAAGCAAGTAAGCACAACATGAACATGATCTAGACTACATGCATCATTGCAGGGACTCGATATTCATCTTCAATTATCTTTATTGTCTGATTAAAGTGTTGCAAAAGAAGTGACACCAACTAAACAGGCTTTTTGGTTTAAAATATTTAGTAACTACACACACACTCAAGGGCTCTCTGTAAAGGGGATCTCAGGTCAAACACAGATCAAGTACTGACCTGGTTTTTGGCAGATGACTAATGCAAACTGATATATTACCAGTGTAACGTGCAATATGTGCTCTGGTTTGAACCCACAGGTTATTTGATGATTACAACTGGAAGTCATGTGGAAGAGTTAGTACAAAAGCCAGTTTTTACAGGTTTAGTATTCCTTCATATTATACTCGGTATGAGGTTACAGACCATGGAGGTTTCCTGAGTCACCAGCAGGGAAGTCCATAAGCAAAAGGGGAATCAAAGAACCATGGCTGTCAGTATCATGACATTCCTGACGTTCTCTTGCTCCTTTTGGCGCTCTGGCCAAGTCGGTGAGTGCCGAGTTGGTGTGTGTGGGTTTGTATGTATCCACATGCACTCTGCTCTTGTATCTTGCTGTGTTTATTTCTCCTGGGCAGAGATCTAAAAATACCCTCATGCCCTTGTGATGGTGATGGGTGTGTCCAACAGGATGCTGAGTCTCTATAACCTTGCAGTCAGAGGTTTCCAGATGCAGTCAGATTGCTCCTGAGATCTTTTACTGGAGATTAACGCAGCAGCAGGTAGGTCAAAGGTCATCGGCAGAGCTTTGAAACATGAGGTTTTTGTTGTATTGCTTATACTTTTAGAGAGGAAATTTGATTTGGTAAAGTGTTATTTTCCTGTGTTTATGGACTTACATGTGATGATCACACTGGTGTTTTCTAAATAGTAGAAGTGCAGATACAGTTTAAAAAACATACATAGCTAAATATATGTATATAAATGGAAAATAATCAATATATGTAAACAGAAAATCTTGTATATGACTTTGTATATCAACTTGACAAACACATGACAGACACAGAAGAAAATTGATTACTAAGTTAAGAAAAAAGGACAGAAATTTAAGATAAAAAACCTTAACATTACATATATTTAATGTCTGTGTGTCCAACAGTATACGGGATTTTATATGGATACTGTGTCCTCATACTACGTGGAGGAAACCAGTTATATGAGAAGCAGAGAGGAGGACGAGGAGGAGGAGGAAGAGGAGGAGGAGGTGGATGAGGAAGAGGAAGAGAATGAAGATGAAGAGGAGGAGAAGGAAAAGGAGGAGGAAAAAGGTAAAATGTGCCTTCCAGCCAGTAAAAAGCATAAATCAACATTTCCAAACTCAAACTAAGCAGAGTTTCATGTTGATTCAGAAAACAGAGATCTGAGTCTGATTTTTTATGATTTATATAAATTAGCCATTCAGACGCAACGAAAACCAGCCTGGGCTCCATGTTTCTTCTACAAAATGGATAAAGAGGTGTACCATTATGCCGGACAGGAGGTCATCATAGAAGAGGGTCTTGATTCCTATGCAGGGATGATATGGCCGGCAGTGAGTAGCACCTTTTATGAGATTTGCAATGACATCATGACACACAATACCAGTGTGCCCATCACATTGTCAGTACTGCATTTAGGAGGATGGCTCTGTTTACTGATACAACCACATGTCCAGTGTTGGTGTCAGTTCTAGATTATGGAAATGTCATATATCAACATGCTGCTGTCTCCACTTTGAAGTCCTGAAACTACATTTACCACTCAGTCCCAGTCCTGTCTGAGAGATGTAATAACCACATATTAATCTACAAAGATCCATTTTATATCTCACCATTGCTGCTCAGGCACCCTAGTCAATACTTTGATCCAGTGATTCTTTGGGTGCCCCAAACTCCCAAACACTTACCTCATCCTGATTGTCCTCAGGCTCTGGCTCTCTGTCAATACCTGGACACCCACCGTGAACAGCTCAATCTTGTGGATAAGGCGGTCCTGGAGATCGGGGCAGGAACTGGCCTCGTGTCTGTTGTTGCAGCGCTGCTCGGTAAGAGGGTTAAGTACAACTTAAGTACAAATCAGTCAAAATCAAGACAGACAAAGACATCAGGGGGTTGCAAATGCTTAAAAAGAAGGAGAAACACTAAGTGAATATCTGGCTCACATACTGAGTCGAGGCAAGGCAGTTTTATAGCGCATGATCCACACACAGAGGTAGATACAAACTTCTGTGCAGAGTTAAAAAAATAACATAAATGAGAAGAGCATAATGAAAGCAATGAACCTAGATCCAAATAAACAACAAATGCATGTTAGGGGGGCTGACTGTTGGTTCTCCTGTCCCAAAGAGGAGAACCATGAACCAGAGAGTGTTTTTCTGAAAAAAGATTTTAAAGGTTGAATCATTTTTTTTAATTGTGCTCAGGTGCCTGGGTGACAGCTACGGACCTTCCAGAGACCCTGAACAACCTGAGAGTGAATCTGTCCAGAAACACCAGGGGCCGCTGCAGACACACACCTCAGCTGGCAGCTCTGTCCTGGGGCTACGACCTGGAGAACACCTACCCTACATCTGTGTATCACTACGACTACGTGCTGGCAGCTGATGTGGTCTACCATCACGACTGCCTGGATGAGCTCCTGGTCACCATGAAGCATTTCTGCAAACCGGGAACGACTCTGATCTGGGCCAACAAGGTCAGGTTTGAGACTGATCTGACTTTCACTGAGAACTTTAAAAAGGCTTTTCACACCAGCCTGCTGGCTGAAGACGGAGAGATGAAGATTTTCATGGCAACGTATAGAGAAGAGGAGGAAGAAGGTGGCAAGGGCATGGAAATCCAAGAGCTTGTTGGGGAAAAGGAAAAAGTAGAGGAGGGTGAGGAAGAGAAGAGCAAAGAACAGCTTGTGGAGGAAAAACGAAATGACACTGAACTTCATCATGTTGATACAGAAAAAAGTGACAGTAAGGAAACTGACAGTGGTGTAACAGAGGAACCTGATATGTCAGAGCCTGAAGCAGGAGATGATGAGGAAGAAAACAACACAACACATGAAAATGAGGAGATAATGATCACCAAAGATGATGTTTGCGATGTTTATGAAGTGGATGAGACAAATAAACCACTCAACAACCACTCAAGAGCCAGTGATGAAGACATTACAGGTGAGTCCTCCAAATGACCAGTAAAATTGCGCATGTATCACAAGCATTTGATATTAAAGACAAACTTCCTATTGTTCAAAGATTCAGTTCACGAAAACTGTGAGAAAGAAAACTGAAAAGACAGTTCCCTGAGACTAGCACAACTAGTAACATGACTCAGAGCATGGCAATGTCTGTAAGTCCGTCAATCCTCCGCTTTGGTCTGGACTGAAACATCTCAGTAATACTTTACATACAGACTATAACCACAACAGCTATGAGATGAATTGCAATGATAATTTTACAAAGACATTCATGGTCAGTCAGCAAGTAAAAAAACACACTGGGGTGATTGAACTTTTTATGATTTTGAAAAATGTTGCCATAAATAGAAAGTAGAGAAACAAATCATAATACAGCTCAGTGTTTGATTTTCTTTGGTTTTTATTTCTGTCCATTTAAACGTATGCTGCCATGTGCTTTGACAACTTTCTCTTAAGTGAAAACACAGAAGTGGAACTTTAATGTGTCTGGCCAGATAAAAACCGTGGTGAAGCCAAAATGTGGTCAAAAATTATTAACCATCCAAATTTAAACTGGAGGGCTGATGGACACGTCCTCTGGTGTAGAGTGTCTGAACTTATAAGGGAGCGAAGCTGAGATCATTTGTATGATTGCAGCGAGGTTATTTGGTTCACATACAAAATGTTACATATTGTGCCTATCAAATTGACGCATCTTTTTATAGCATCAAATCAAAGTTCAGACTCATCAGCTTCTCTTTTCAACTTGTGTTTGACACTAATGTTGCAGCATCATGTGTTTCCTGTGTATTAATGGTATTTTTCTCCATATTATTGCACCTCTCAAATGATCTTCATTCATCCTCCCTTTACAGAACAAGCACAAATCAGACAAACAACTGAGCAGCAAGACAGAGCTCCAGCCAGCATCCCCGTCATCCACATCAGCCTTGATAAAGATATGTACCATTTTGTAGGGCAGGATATCATCATAAATGAGTCCATAGACTCCTTTGGAGCAGTGATGTGGCCAGCAGTGAGTACCTCTAGAATCATCAAACAAATACAACTTTGATTGTTATGAAAATAGTTGGGGTCAGACTATAAGAGGTCTGTATTTTTGGCAGGCACTGGCTCTGTGCGCCTTCCTTGACAACAACAGGCAGAGGGTGAACCTGCAGGGAAAGGAGGTGCTGGAGCTGGGAGCAGGAACAGGACTGGTAACCATTGTGGCCAGTCTTCTGGGTGAGCAGCAATACACAATAGCCATAAGCAGAAAACACAAAAATCATAAGCAGTCAAATCTGTGAAAAGTAATCATGACATGACACACACAGTACATTACAGGAACTCATAACTCAAACTAGGGGTTTCATGCAGGGTAAAAAGCTGTAGTGATCAGGTATCAGGCATAAGATTTTAGCAAACTGCCTTTGAACTATTGCTTATTATAACAAATGATCTTATGGTCAAATATTGTTTTTATTATACGTAATATTTTAGCCAGTATTTTGCATGTACATTTGTATTTCACCATAAATAGCATATTTTCTTTAATTCACCTGTAAGGATCATACCATTTTTATATACAAATGAGTTTACTGGAAAAAGTGGGGAGGAGTTGGAGGTGGTTGATCGAGGGTAGAGTACAAGGTGATGAATGGTGGGTTAAATGGAGATCTGTGGACCTGGAGGTATCAAAGAACCCAAGGAGAGAGACATATGGTGGGGGCACATCCCATTTCCCTGTGGATCATGTGAGAGAGAAGGCCGAACAGGGTTTGGGTGGGAGGGCTGTGAGATAAATTGTGGTCTTGTTCCTAAACTGAAGTTGTAATAAATACACAAATAAATATTAGACATTGAAATCAATCTACCAAAAATGAGACTTGCCCCAAAAAGGTACTATATGATTGGTATTTTCAGATAGCAGCAAATAACTCACTTGATTATGGTGGAAAAGGTGAGCTGGGTTGATCGGCAGCCTTCTTGTATTTTGCCACACAAGTTTAAATCAAACATGAGCTTTATAAACTTAAAACTGCAACAACAGTACGAACTCCTGGAGAGGAGTCAGCATTGTCCTTTTATTGTTTTACTTTTATTGTTGCTATCGTAACACCATATATCCTGCATCTGCATTCTCAGGCGCTTCAGTCACAGCTACAGACTTACCCGAGGTGTTGAGCAACCTCCAAGCCAACGTGATGAGGAACACCAGGGGGCGTTGCAAGCACATGCCCCAGATAGCAGCTCTGTCCTGGGGCTACAACCTGGAGCAGACTTACCCTAAATCTGCATATCACTACGACTACGTGCTGGCCGCTGATGTGGTCTACCACCACGACTTCCTGGACGAGCTCCTGGTCACCATGAAGCATTTCTGCAAACCGGGTACAACTCTGATCTGGGCTAACAAGGTCAGGTTTGAGACTGATCTGACTTTCACTGAGAACTTTAAAAAGGCTTTTCACACCAGCCTGCTGGCTGAAGATGGAGAGATGAAGATCTTCATGGCAACGTGCAAAGAGTGAGAGACTAAACAGCCCAACTGAGTGCAGGACCCTGGGGCGTGGAAATGATTGTTGTTTGGTCAAAAGTACATTTTACACCACGCTTTTTGTAAGCAAGTATCTGCAAGTATCTGCTAGTAGGGAGTAGGATACCAGCAAAGCAATTTAGATTTGATGATACAATAGCTTAGCTTTAAGATGTATTTAACCTGCATCACAGGTGTCCTTTGATGGGTTTCTGTAATCTTTTGTATATAATGTATATCTCTGCCAGGGGAGAGGTCTGGAGAAGGTTTACAAAGTTTCTATTGATCTCCAGCATGAACAAAATACTGAATAACAGATGCAGTTTTTATATTTTCAATCATCAGAACTAGTCGAAAGTTACAATTTACCTGGAAAATATCACATTTGATGCCAGTGAACTACAGGAATCTGTCCACTCGAGGTCTAGGGGCTCAGTTGCTGCGTAGGCTGTAGGATGGCCATTTACCTGTGTGCCTTGTGTCTGACTGTCTCATAATCTGTCCCTGAGAGCAGGGTGTGGTGCAGAGTAGTAAGCTCAAAACAGTTATTTGGTGGCTAAAGCTTCTTAAATGTGTGGACTTAATGCTTTTCTTTTTTCTATAGCAACCTTAATACCTTTTGTTTTGATCTGCTGTCTGACAAATCACACTTTCAGAAAATTGTTTGCAGCAGACACTTCCTAGTGTGTCTGCATCAGTTTTGAAATGTCTCGTTTGTTTGTTTTTTTCACTTCTATTGTTAATGCAGTAAAAAAAAATGGTGGAAAACCTTTTATCTCATCACTTCTTGCATTGTACTTGTATTGTACTTCTTATTATACAAACTTCTCACCAGCAACTTCAAATGTAGAGAGAAAACGTATGAACAATACAATGCTCAATGTGCAATTTGTATTACATAACACAACAAAACTGCTAAAAATGGTACAAGTGATAAGTAAGTGATAACCAGGGCACACTTTAATTCTTCCAAATCATTTTATTCAGTGTGGTTTTCCTTGTTGGTGACTTCATTTCCATGTGACCACAAAACAGTGTGACAGTAGCTCGGGTCTTTCCCACGTCACCGAGGAAGAATGGGTATAAAATCATACTAATAAGAGCGTACAACCTTATCTCATAACATTCGGTAAAATATTGGCATTTACTAGATTTTATGACTATAAATATAAACACTCAACATCCAGTAGAAGCATTTCTGAAGTGTTTCCTGACACCAGCAGAGTGAGAGGTGCCAGAAATGGACGGTACAGTCCTGTGATGAAAGTTAAGGCCATTTTCGGAGAGACTGTCGTTGGCAACGTGTACTGTAGACAGCTGAGCCCTGAACTTAAACATCTGTGTGAAGCAAAACCCAAACACAAGAAACAGAAGAGGAAAAAGACAAAAACAGAAGATGCAAAAAGTAAAGACGATGAGCACACATCAGAAACCAAACCTGACTCCAGTATAACTCTGCACACTCTGCGTGGACTGTGCTGAGGTCTCTGCAGAAAGTGCGCACAAGTCCCAGCTAAAAACAGAAACATGAGGTGTTTCTCCACCTGCGTAAACATGAGTTGTGACCACTAATTAGCTGTGTGTGTACGGTCATCCCAGAAAGGATTATCAACTCCCATGAGGATGAAAGGCCTCAGCTTGAAGCAGCTCCTTTTACATTCTTAAAAGTACCCATCTTTATATGTGAGAGGATTTAAAACAACATCTGGGGTGTTTAACCATTTGAGGACACAACTGTTTCCTTCTATTTAACATTATGTCCAAGAATCATTTCATCATTCATACTTTGACAATTTAACCAACTTTATCTGATATTACAGAGGAACAGACAAGATAAGACGTGAATGGGCCGTTTGTACCATTAACATGGTCCTCTTTAAACTGGCAAAGTGAAATCCAACCTGTCCTCACCTTTAACGAGACTTGATTGAGAGACTTTAAAGGACCATACCAGTGTCAGGCAAAATACAACTCCTCCACTCGTAAAGCACCTACACCTGATAAATCTGATGACCATGCAGAGATGCATGTTGTGCTGTTTTACATTTTCAGATGCATTTTTCCTACCTGTCTGTATGTCTACTGATTTCCATCTCATATGGACTTTTGTCCTGAAGAAAACATCGTCAGTCAAGCTGCATTGTGGGTAATGTAGGCGCTTGGTTTTGCCAAGTATGAAAGTACCAACTCGAGTGCACTGCTAAGCAGCGATACTGCATCTTTGATTAGAGAAAATTCCTTTACGATATCAATTAAAGATTAAATTTGGAGCAAAAAAACATGGTTAGTTATTTTCATATGTAATTTTACATTCAGTCTGCTTCACCAGAACTGTGAGTGCAGGTTTTATGAAGTGTGATGGACAATAGCAACATACAAACCATTATCTCATTGTGATTATAATATTGCTAAATCTTGACTGGTGCACACATCTGTCTGTACCACGTCAGCTTGGTGAGAAACACACAATGAACACAGCACAAACAGAAATCCCCACTGTGAAATGATGAAAACTACTCCAGCACTGCCTGAAAATGTAAATCCCCATAGACACTTGTAGTAAAGAGAAGATGGAAAGAAGTTTTTCAGGACCTGAAACACAAATGTCCTCTGTGGATTTATACAACTCAAGCCAATGCCTGGCCTGTAGTAAACTAATATGCAAAATGGCTGTGATGTGATGTTTGATTTGAGGTAAATCAGATCAAACATATAAAACCTCTGGTATGGTCCTTTAAAATAAATAAAGTCATTTTCTGAAGAAAAATAAACAAACTCATGCTTGACGCCCTTTAAATGGCTATAATTTCAGTTCTGCGTGGAGAAAATGTTCAAGTAGACAAACTCTGCTCACAAGTACATGGAAAGTCATCCACAAACACACACACTCATGAAAATAACCATGGATATCATCAGAACCTTGTTTGGGATTAAAAATCTTTCAAATTGAAACAAACTAAAATCTTCCAAATAAAACTATCGGTTTTTCTTACATCCTAGAAGACATGCATATATGCAAAATACATCAATTAGAATAATATTTGTATTATATACCTATTGCATCTTAATATTTTTATGTTATGTGTATGTACATTATTTTATGACACTGTGTACAAGCGCAACATTTTGAATGCTGCAGACCAACGTCTAACACTGTGTGAACATTTTACAATTACAGCTGATCTGAACATCCTACTGCTGCCCACGACTGCATCTGTTATGTTAGTGAGGTCTGTTGGATGGCTGTCAAATGTGCCGCTCAGGTCTCATGAGTACAAAGCGGGTGGCCAACACCTCTGGAGGTAAGTAGGAGCCGAGAAAATGTGACTGTGGCCTCCTATTACTTGTCGAGTCACTGACGGCCTGCATACAGTGCACAGACACGTCGTACTGTTGAAACAAGCGTTTAAAAACACATTTGACGCCAAAGGCTGATGGGTGAGGTGACTGCAAGCTGCTGAGTGTTGACTGGCGCTACAGATTCTGCAGCTTCCTGTAGTCAAAACCGTGCACGCGGTTTATCACCCTCCCATCAGAAAAAGGTAAGGTACATGTAAAAAGGCACCTCAACACTGTGTAAATGATTTAGAGAAGACAGACAAGACTATCAACCCGTCCTGGCTCCAACAATCAAAAAAAACATAAAGAAAGAACAAAAGACACTAAGTTCTGTCCAGGCCTCCCTGTTAATTCAGGGATTAGGCAGACTCTGCATGCCCTCATGTGTCCAAACATCATGCAGCAGCGAGTCCTCCGATCTTCTTACTTAAGTATCATCATGGCCAGTTAGGCGCGTTTCTGCTGTCAGTTTTTTTAGTAGATCTTTCCAAAGACTTGGGATGTATCCCTTGAGTCCAAACTGGCTTGTTTACAGTATTTACAGGAGAGAATGAGGTTATTTATATGATATGAAGTCCGGACAGCTGAGGATGGGTGCATGTGAAAGCCTCCGAAATATGTGGATGACACTAGAATGAAGAACAACGCCCCTCTGAGACAGCACTGAGCTACAGTTTCAACAAGCCTTGGCAGGTGTTTGTGATATTTAGCGTGACATTAAAAGACAGGGCGAATTTGCCTTGTATTAAAAAAAAAAAAAAAAGGTGTCGAGTGCATCAAATCATTTACACTCAGAGTGACCCTTCATTCTGTTGTTTACCTACGTCAAAGTTTGAAAAAACCAGATGCATAGACCATGTGACCCTGAGGGACATGATACCATGTAATGGGCCGTGTATGGCCATGCTGCTCATGCTGCTCGTGTGTGTGTCTAAAATGGTGTGTAGTCTGCAGGGTACATGACAGGGAGCCAGTTCTCGCTGAAGGTGCCGCAGTGTGTCCATCGGAGGTGTCGCATAAGCTGGAAAAACAAAATAAAAACAGGACGTGTTTCCAAGCGAACAAAGCTGACATACAGTTAATCAAAAATGTGTTTGTCTTAATTGTACAACTGGAGAGCAAACAGTCAAAAATATCAAGTAAACATCAGAGTTGAACAGATATCAGCCGTCACTGCTTGCTCACCTGGATGCAGTTCTTCATGTTCTCTTTGCTGGGTTTCTCCTCCACCATCTTTGAAGCATATTTTAAGGCGCGGCCGTACATCTTGTTCACAAGAGCGTGTTTGTATGAAAACATCAACACCTAAGCATTGAAAAAAACCAAAATGTATTAGCTTAATATATACTGTATTAATACAAAGTGGCTAGCTTTAGGGCGACAGACGCACCAAACAGTCACCAAATTTGCATTTTTGAGAGAGAAACCAGCGGAGAGCACAGCTGTGATCCAGCCAAAACCTTTCAATATCAAGGGTACAACAAGTCAATAACAAGTCTGTCAAGCTGAAGACGTAGTTTCATGATCAAGAAAGGTTTGTGTTTTCAATAGAATCCAGTGGATTAAGTATTAGTCAGTATTATCATCTTGCACGTTGTTTGAATGGTTCTCCTCCTAACATTAGTGTCTTCTGTTACAACGGGCAGCTGTGACCGCTCCTTCATTTTCTGAAAACATTTTGCTCACCTTGGAGTCAGTCAGCTCCGCCCACTTCTGCACCTCCCAGAACGTATCCATCAGGGCTTTAGCCACGTTGTGCAGGGTGTCGTCCGAGCTGCTGGCCACCTGTTCCACAACTTCCACTTCTGCTGCTGTCTGACTCATGACGACAGCACTGGCGCCGTCCTGCGGCGCAGGGGGCAGCAGGAGCAGGTCAGCCAGTGCGCAGCCCTTCCTACACAGAGCGTCCAGCAGAGACGACTTCTGTTTCTCCATGTCACTGAAACGCAGATGTTAACACGGGTCAGAAACTAAACCTCGAGGCTCGGCATTGCAGCAGTTATTGCTGGGATCTTCTCCACAGTTCACTAATGACGGTAACACAGAAATATCTATCATCAATCATCTATCAAGTTATTACTAGCCACCACAAGCCACAGGTCATAACAGACCAGCATGTCATAAAACAACACTGCTGCATATTAAATTGGTGTGTTGAATACTAACTAACCTGACCATAATGCAAGATGTGTTAGAATCTGGGCAGCTTACAACTCTGCTAAACTGTGCTTAACGACACCCTGCCACTGTATCTCCGAGCTCGCGTTCCTGGCATCAACCACCTCTGTAATTTTGTTAGGGTTCTAAAGTCTGTAATATTCAAATGACTTTTGTCCCCATTGGATGAAATTCCAGCAAGAATTCTAAAAAAGGAGAAGTTTCCTTGATTTTCTCTTTCTCCGCTTTCCTCTTAACAAATGAATATTCCTTTCTGTTTGCATTTCTACCACTAATACTATTCGTCAGTGTAACATACGTCTTGATAGAGGCAGCGTCAGGCCGAGGGTCTGTTTTCATGGTGAGGTAAACAGCTAAGGCCGTCTGGTCGATGTGGGAGATGACGATGTCAGCTGCTGAGATCACCTCCCTGAGACGTTTCAGACGTTCCTTAACACACAAGAGGAGAAAAGTGAAACGTCTGAGTTCACTGCATAGTTCACAGTTTAGACGTCAACTTCGAGAACAAAATGAAATTTTTAATTCAGTCCTGTCAAAGCCTCCTCCTTTCCCCTTTTCTCCTGCTCACAAGTACCATTACCTTTTCAGAGTCCAGCTGATGGAGTCTCTGCACGTGCAGTGGAAGGTAATCTGAGTAGTTTTCCCTCAGTTCATCGTAGATGGTGCTGGAGTCCAACCTGAACAGTAAAGAGAAGCACATGACGGACGGTTGAGAGAGAATAAAAACAAAGCAACGGGAGAAATGTGCTGTTGAGCAAAACAGACAAGCTACTGTGCACACTTTGTCATCCACTGAATCTTTAAGTCTCTCATGGCTTCTGCAAACTCGTCCTTCACGTCTTTCTCTTTGTCTGCTTCCTTGTCCTTCTCCTTTCCTCCATTCTTTGTTTTGTTGGGAGCAGGAATTAAGTGGTAGATGACTGGAACAATATCCTGTGTGAACACACAAAAAAATAGATCAGTCAAGAAACCACCTACTGTTACATTCAACAAAGCTATTAGCTCTACTACTCTGCATCAGCATCCCAAACTCTCACCCTCTTCCTATCACTATCGAGTCCTGTGACTCTGAACTCCTTGCGGCTATCTCCTATTAAAACTCAGTTCAGAAAAAAAAACATATTATCCAGTTATACAAGGTTCACTAATGTTCATTATTAATTGATGTTGATGTTTATATAGAAATTCATATTTTTACTGACCACCAGAAAACATGAACTACTCTAAATAAGAATAAATACCCATTGTGACTACACTGTTGCATATTTCAGAACAGCAGAAGCGACATGTTTGAAGATAGTTAATGACGATGTAACAGATCCCATCTGAAGGTAAGGAATAAGCCATTTCCTGATGGTAGGAGAGCAGTGGGCGCTCTGTTGTACAGTGTTTCTAGCTCATCCAGTACCTTTTTAAACTTTCCTTGTCGTTTTGCAGAGGCCTGCCCCTGGTGGTCAGAATAACACACAGTAAGGGAGAGACAAGACAAACACACCAAAAAGGAATCTCTCTTTGTTCATTAATCTTTGGTCCTCACTCAGAGGGTCACAGTCTAATCCACCTACCCGTCACACTTTAATAAATGGTACAGTGGTAAAACAGTGGTGTCATCATTGTTGCTGACATGCTCAGATTTCTGTTCTCTGCTAATCTGATCTGCTTTTCCCCACACCTGCTCTGCCCACAAGGGTCGAGCACTGCATGTTGCCTCAGCACTGACACTTCAGTTAAATGTAATAAGAATAAGAACGAGCTTTAGACTTGACAGTAAAATTGTAGTGCATTTGAGACTCAAACAATACACTGGCTTGCAGTAATACAATGTCTAATGGTATGAAAAACATCGAACGAAGTGTGGATCTATAAATGGGTTTCTACCAGAAGATGTTTGCATTGCTTGTGAAAGCAGTTAAAGAAGAGGAGCAACAGCAGGTGGAGGAGTGACAGTGAGCTTCAGATATCCAACTTTGTGCCATTCCCTTCTGACTGTATTTTTACCCACCTCTGTGTGGGCGCAATATTAAAGCAGTGGCTCCCACAATTACACAATGATGTCATTTTTACATCCCTCTCAATACAAGACAAGTGAACATTGGGGCCGAGTATAAAACTCACATACTTTGTAGAACAAACATATGAAAAACTGGCAAATTTAGAAATAATCTCATTTAATACATCGTCTATTCTTTTTTTAAATAAGCTCTTGAAAGTTTCTGTATTCTAATTTCTCCAAGTAAGATTTTAAAGGCGTATTTTTATTATTATTTATTATCATTAATTCCTGGTGCTTAAACCCAGGCATCATATCTAATCTGCTGCTGAAAAATGTGAGTTAATAACCAGCCCTACTGAACATATTGCATATAACTTGAAACAATTTCCAACTAATGCTTTCCCTGAAAGCCAACAGTGAAAGCAAGGTCCAGAATCCACTGACCGCCTGACGGGTCATTCATTTTTAATTCAAGTCAATTTTACCTCATCATGTCAGCAACTCATTAAAAAGCCACCGTATGGGCCCATAAACAGCAATATCCAGTTTGTCGGGATCTGGCAGAAGTGATGGCACGAGCAACATCAAACCATGTTTTTGGTCTGACAGAAGAAGCATGTGCAAAGGTCCCACGGGAAAAAGTAAATACATGGCATGCAGTAACCAAAAGGACGGCAGCCAGTTTCAGAAGCAACAGACCAGATTTCAGCTCAGGTCTTAAGGGAATGAGAAATTAACTGTACAGAATGCGAACACAGAAATGCAATAAGCCTTGGAGCACTGGTCATCACCCCTGATCCTCAGGACCACAGCTACATATTTAAAGAGTTAATTGTCAGATATATATTCTGCAGTGTGTTATGAGGTAAAAGTCCCAGATCAGAAGAGAAGACTGAAACTACCATTACTCTAGATCCTGAGGAGCAGGACTGACTACTGCTTTGAAGGATA
The DNA here is from genome assembly GCA_008933995.1 of Datnioides undecimradiatus. Taxonomy (NCBI): domain Eukaryota; kingdom Metazoa; phylum Chordata; class Actinopteri; order Lobotiformes; family Datnioididae; genus Datnioides; species Datnioides undecimradiatus. The sequence continues at coordinate 1,507,438 of WARS01000031.1, read as the reverse complement.
GAGCAACAACAAATAAGGCCACTTACTGCTTTCTTGCCATACTCGCTCTTGGGAACAACAAGAGAGCCTGAAAGGTAGCATCCTGGACTCGTGCCCTTTGGGATCCTGAAATTAAAAAAAGGAAAGAAACAAAGGGGAAAAGAACAATAGGGAGAATAAAGACAGCGACATTAAACAAAATTAAAACGAAAGTCAAGTCAAGTTTAACTGAATTATAAGTTCTTCAACAACATCTGACATACAAGAGAAAACTCCCTTGCTAAATCGACTCACTTGTCGTCCGGCAGAGCCGTGACATAGAACGACTGAGTGGCCCCCGGGGACATGGTGACAGAGTTTGCCTTCTTCTTGGCCATGAGGGCAGCACGGTGGGTCTCGTAGACATCTAGACTGAGTGTGGTGGACAGACGGTGAGAAACCACAAACGGTAGGTCCTTAAGGCGCTCTAACTCGCTGGACAACTCATGGCGGACCTGTAGACGCACAGTGTAGTCCCCCTTTTCCAGCTTCAGAGAATACTGGAGCAGTAAAACAGAGAGGAGACGTGTTAATTCAAGCACATCAAGAGCTTATCCTGCTGATCCACAATCCCGCCTGCTGCAAAAAATGTACTAACTACATCCTGCAAAGAATAGACATGGAGGATCAGGCTCTGTTTAAGTGTACCTGGTGTGGGTAGGCATCTCCTGAACCCAGTAGTCTCTTGTTTTGATCAAACAACATCCAGAGCTGACTGTCAAACTCAGACTCATACAGCAGCTCACACAGCATGGGACAGCTGGGGGTAACCTCTCCACTCTTAGGCTGAGGACAGAGCAAGAGATTAAAACACTCGTGTGGGGGGGAAAAAAGAAAGAAAAAAGGGAAAAAAGTAGCTGAAGGTGTTGGTGTACCTGGTGAAAGCTGTAGGTAAGGACAATCTCATAGAGTTGTCTGTTATTCGGCAGAACGTCCCTCATTCCCAGGGCTTTTATCTTTGAACTCAAGGGCCTAAAACAACAACAGGGATCAAACGCTGGTATGGACAACCAGTAAAAATGAGTGTATGTGTGTGTGTGTGTGTGTGTGTGCTCAGTTACCTGAGAGGCTGAACCCAAGACTTGAGCGTGATAGTTGGGGACACCTCCTCGTACCTCAGAGGCGACGACACATCAAAGCTCGTCACTCCTTCTGAGGCATGCTGGTAGGAGACGAAAGAGGGTTACACACAGAGAACTGAGTTGTCAGCGGTGCTAATCTGTGCCTCTGTGCTCTTCTTACTATGTGCAGGGGTGAAGGGGAAATGTTCAGTCCATGAAATGAGATGCTGTAGTCCACCGTGACATCGCCCAGGCTCGCCCACCAGCGCGCAATGCACAACTCTACTATTCTACCCGACTGGAGAGGAGACAGAAAACAGGCAACAACTTAACCACCAGTCACATTTTCATATGTATGCATCACATTTGGCATTCTCTCCTGATGCTGGTTTATTTACAGCACGTCTTGCTTGTTAAATCCCAGTCACATTAAAATATGTATGTACCAGCACGGGGAAAGCCTCAGTTAGCGAGCCTCTTTCCAACAGCGACGAGAACTTGTAAAATTCGTTAGCTCTGTACGCTTTCTGCTTGACCAGGTGCACGGCATGAAGAACAAACTTTGATGACACATCTCCCGAATGAGAAGTCAGCGTGATCTCTGCGGGAGAGAGAGAGAGAGAGAGAGAGGAAGAGAAGAGAAAAAAGAGAATGTGGGAGTGGAAGAAGAACAAGAAAACATATCCATTTTTATAAACATGAGAAATAAGGTTTCCACTGGCATTGAGCCTTGCTGAGAACCTGCTTAACAAGCCTGAGGTCCAAACCTCTTATCACACACTCAGAGACACTGACCTGCCCAGGAGGCTCCCTGAGGAACAGTGATGAAGTGGCGCCTGATCTGGCCTGGTCTGAAGTGGACGTCTGTGAAACCAACCTCCTGATTACGACCATCTATCACTCTGTTTGATGAAAAAGAGGTTGAGAGCTGTTAGACAAACAGACAGGCCGCAAACAGTGCTAGAAATAAAATGCCAGCATGATGAAAGAACTCACTTGGTGGGGATAATAACTGTGATTGGAACTCTGAATAGTGGGCCACAGGTTGGTGCTGATGTGTCATACCCACACACCTACAAAAAAAAAAAAAAAGTGCACATTCACAGTGAGCCACAGTTAAAATTTACAGGAACAGACTTGGAGACAGTATCCATCTCTGCCTGCTGCTCTCTTTCCTGCCCCTACCTCTGTGTAGTGCACTCCCTCTCTCAGTCCCACAGGGTCTATGCGGACATTGACGTGACGACACTGGTTCATCAGCTCTAAATGAGAGGGACACTGGACCCACGGGGCGGCACACGTGAGTGCTAAGTGTAGCTGCAAGGAGATTCGCTCAGAGTTTCCTGTGAAGGACATATGAAAATAAGAAAGGGGACATTTAAAAATAAATACATAAATAAATAAATACTTTTTTCCTACATCAACATGTTAAAGCAAACAAAAAAAGCTGTACCTGTGTTCTCTGGGAAGATGGGTTCGATTCCTACTCCATGATCTGAGGGTGCAAGAATTTGGGCTGGGTCCCTGAGGTAGATGCCTTTCTGTGTTCCCACACTCACTGAAAAGCCCAGTTGGCTTGTGGGTAAAGAGGCGTGTTGAGTGAGGTAGTCTAATGCCTTGTCCACCTGGAGATGATTAAACACTGTAGGTTACTGGATCACACATAAAACGGGCAAGAAAATAACAAAATACTTGCAATAAAACTAAAAGCACTTGCCAAGACTGTTATGAAAGACAGAAAAGGAAATGTTTCCTCTTTTAGCTGCTGTAGTTAACTTACCTGGATTATTCCATGGCCCTGTGCAAACACCTCGATGTCATCAACCTTCAGAGCTGTGTTTTCCAGTGCTCTCCTCACTGCAGGAACAGAGGGGCTGATCCCATTCTGCTTCAGCCCTTAATCATGCAAAACACACACTTGCATCAGCTTTGCATTCACATATGCCTCCATACGTGCGCTATATCCCAACATCTGCTATCAGTCTAAAAAATGGACGCACCTGAGAGGATTAGTGCGATGCCTCCACAGGCGTTAGGGGATGACATGGATGTCCCATTCATCAGCTGGGTACCACGGAGGGTCCAGTTGGGTACAGATGCAATGGCACCACCAGGGGCACTGATGCTGACCCCCAGGGCTCCGTCTGTACTGGGGCCCCTGGAGGACCAGGTGTACTGGTTGGGAGGCAGCTTCTCCCTCAGGGAATATTCTGCTACCATCATATCTGGAGTCACATATGCTCCAACACCTGAGGGAAGAGAGCTGGAGTTAAAGCAACTTGTATGACAAATTAATATAAATAAGGGCTACACAGCACATACTTGGTATAAACAGCATCACAGCTAAGATTTATGAAGCTAATTTGGGTCCATCTTTCCGGCTGTCAATCAAGCACTTTACTGGAAGTTTGAAAGACGTTCTGTCATCATTGTGTGTACCTATGACACTGCTGGTGGTTCCCCCCGGGCAGCCAACTGTAGAGAGACATGGACCGTTGTTTCCTGCACTTGAAATAAACATCACGTTGTGCTTCTGCACAGCCTCTGTGATCACCTCACAAATCCTCCTGTCAGACACAATGACAAAAATCATTGACAGTGTGCCACAAAAAACAAAACAACCCCCCCCCCATACAATCACACCATCCTCCACCGCAATACGCACCCTGAATTAGGCCAGTGAGTGGCTTCCCCGTAGCTATAGTTAACCAGGTCACACTTGTAGTTGATGACTTCAATCATCTTTGAGTGACAGAGATTAAAAATTAGAGGTTGGGAAAAAAAAAAAACATGGGCAAACTGCAAATATATATTTGACAGAGAGTTGGCAATATACCGCGCGGATGAGTCCTGTGCCAGTTTCCATGGTACTGAGGCGGGTGTCTCCAATCTTTAGAGCCAGGACTTGGGCACCAGGGGCCACACCGTTGCGCTCAGGTTCCTCTGGGAAGTAACCTGCTGCAATGCTTGCCACGTGTGTCCCATGTGCCCCTTTAAAAAAGGCACACAAGCAAGTTAGACTTTGGATTTCTGCACATTCTACAGCCTTCACTGGTGAAGCTGCAATAATTCACTGTTACAATCATTGTTTCATATTCAAATGGCTGCTTTCAGAAGAGACGGATTGTGAGATTCTTACCTCCACTGGTGACGATGCAGAGTGTGTTTCCCTCATCATAAATATTTACAGAGTAGTTTAGCATTTCAGCATTTCCTAATGTGGCATACTCTTGTGTCTCTCTGTAAGAGCTCAGCACAGTGCACTGGGACAGCTCTCCACACTCAGAAGTGTCAACTACAGCTCTAGACAGAACAAACAGTCAGAGGCAAAATGAAGGATAAATACACTATTGTTTATCAGTAACATGAAGTGGAGAGGAAAGGTAAACTTGTTGGGCTTACCTCCATGTGACGCCATCATGCCAAAGCACACAGTCATATACAGGACCTGGGTCACTGTACTTCTTTTCTAGTGATGCCAACAGCTCTGACTGACTCTGCAGCTCTTCTTTCTGCAACTTCTCCATCTGAAGACAGGATAAGGGATACATGAGAGAGGGACATGAGAGAGGGACAGTAGTAGAGAAATATCAGATTAGGAACCACCACATATTGTGACTAGTTTAAAACACTGTCAAGCAGTAGTAGTAGCAGTAGGTAGTTCTGACCTGTGAGGGCGTTGGATGAGAGAGGTCAAACTCTTCAGTCTTGCGAGAGACCTCAGCAAGTGCTGCTCTGTGAGGTGGATCCCACATCTTCTCCTTTCGCTCTTTCTAGAGGACGAAAGTGCGACAATGATAAAAGTAACTTAAGTACTCACTTGATTGGCAAGTCGACAGATTTTCATACATTCCAATAGATTTAGACTTGTTTTTACTTGTTTGGACTGAATTTGTATTATTATAAGTAGATTATGATAAATAGACTGCCATCAGCGTGGATACAACCACACCTGAGCACTTATGCTAGCAGCTAAACACATCCATGTGGTTATCGGTCCCGCTGCATCTAGCACTGCGCATGTGTCACCACAGCACTAAGCTCTGTGTTGCAAAATTAAACCCATGACAGACCTTGAATCATAATAATGTTATACTACCCTACCTGCATTCTTTCTTTGAGAGCCTTAGGAAAGAACTCATAGCCATTTTTAACGCCAATGCGATACTTCCCTGACGGATTGACCCAGGCTGGAGGGATCTGGAAAACATAAAAAGACACAATGTGAGACAAACATGCTGAAAAATACATAAAGAGCAAATCTAATGATCCCATTGCCTGTACTGGATGTTAGGATTTAAAATGGGCCAAAAAGAATTGACATGAGGAAAGAGAAAAAAAAAATCTCACTCATGATTTCAGATGTAGGCCAATGCCTGTAATGGAGTATTTCCCGTGCGACAGCTGTTTCTCAATTATCTTTTTAATAGTCTTTATATCTAAAAGGTGTTTCTGCTGACCTTAAGCGTTCTACCAGAGATCCCAGTGATTGTCCCATCTTTAGGTTCTGCCACTGTGGTCATGTTCACGTCGCCGCTGCCTGTTGTATCAATGATGTCAACGATCTTTGGCTTCCCCTCAGTCGTGACCTTACAGACGCAGTAATAAAGAAAGACATCAGTGATCAATGAAGCAATTCGGATTGAAAATGATGCAGTAATAGATTGTAACTTTATGACAAACTGAGTTTCAAGGACATCAGGTAAAAAATTAATTAAAATAAAACCACAGCCTGTGAGTCTGACACCAAAAGTGCACCTCAGTAATGCACAGACCATCCTGAAGAAGAAATAAACTTGCATCAACAATGTCCCGTTGTACACAGCGCGCGCACACACACACACACACAGAAGGGGTCATATTCAGTCTCTGCCCTTTTAAGCATGCCCTCAGCAAGGTGACATGTGGTCAAAATGAAACGATTGACTTCTGTTTGATATAAAGACGTGCATACCTCATAAACTAAGGAAACTGTCAGTTTTGTCATTAACTAACTGACTGACTGACGACTAGCTGACTAGATTCCAGTGTGACTTGGCAGATAACAGCACAAGCCGACAACTAAACCCAACAAGTGTTAGTGTTACTAGACAGGCTAAATAGGGGACTGAGCTCGTCTCAACAGCCAAACAGTGTTCAGCTGGCTAACGTGACACACTCAAACAACTGCGCGGTTTGAAAGAAAACAAAAACGTACAAATTGTTAGCTGGCTGGCTAACATGCTAACATCTATGCCAACTAGCTAACGGTAAGTAAATTAATTTTAAGTTCTTTTTGCGCTGAAACGCGATCTGACAGCCGGGGAAACTACTTGATATTAATTACTTTGTGTGGGGTTGGTTGTCATAAAAGCTCTGAAGCAAATTGTCAGTGTTAGTGTGTCTATCTACACATGCTACTAGCTAGCTAGCAAACCTGCTGTTACCGTTGGGTGGCTGTATACAAATGATGTGAATGAGTCGGGCCTTTAGCTTTGTTAGCTTATGCCAGCTAGCTTATAGCTAGAGTGCGGCAACCGGTCATATGTACCTGCATGCCCGGGGCCCCGGGATCCACGCCGGTGTCGAGGATAGCAATGAGCACTCCTCGGCCATCGTACTCAGGGAACCGGGTGAGAAACGACGTGGCACCGGTTTCTTTTTTGGGGAGCAGCCCGTGGAAGGGGAACGGTTCCTCGGTAGAATGAGCAGCCATGATCAAAACAGCGACAACTGAAAACAAAGCAGCGAAATGGGGAAGAGAGCGACACGGTGGGAGAGACGGGGAGGAGAGCTCTTTAAAGGGGCAGTGCGGTTCTCCTGCCCAGCTACATTCATCTGTATCTCAATACAACAGGCCTCACAGCTTAAACGCTATATTTTACAGCCCACGCGAGTTTGCTGATAATAACAAGGTTGACTTTTTTCTTAAATTAAAATGACTATTTTTTTTTAGCCCAGATGCAACAAATTCACCATGTGCCAGTGTATTTGTGTTTGAATCAAACTGATATTTCATTGGATTTAAAGACCATTTAGACACTTTACACAGCACAAATTGATAAAGCAAAGGCCAGGAAAGTATTTGGCCATGTACAACTGTCACAAGCTCCACTTTTCTCTAATTTGCATGGCATTCTATCAGTAACTCTCACACAAGCTGTTCACTAGCCTGTTTTTTGCTTTGAACTTCAAGAACTAAATAACTTAGTAGCATCTTGGGGAATTGCCGTGTTTGGTTCTAATAAAGGTTCGTTAAACCATGTACCAATGTCCTACAAGCAACACACCCATGGTAGAGACACACGGGTGATTCACTGATGGATTAGATCTCCCTCATCTACTGTTAGGTTGGGTGCATTTTGTCATTTTTGGGGGGTTGGTGACATAACCTTTTGTTCTCAGGATAGCTCCACCCAGTCTTAGTGTAGTCAAAGGTCTTATCAGCTACTAAGAAAACATTTGAGGGAGATACACAGTCTTTTCAAAGCTGTGTCAAGCTGCGTGCTGGTTTCACAAAAGTTTGACTGTGGCTTATCTCTAACTCATGGTCGGACTTGAGATAGACATCTAAATTCATTCAAATTGCAAAAAATTGTATTGTTCTTGACTAATTGAAATAGGACTGATGTTTTTGAGATGTGTGACGACTTTTGTCATAATTTAGCCAGCCGTGTAACAACAGAAATATATATTATAAAGTATAATATAAGAGAAGTATAATTCCAACCAGTTACTGCACTCTCTGAAAACTCTCGTTTTCCATTTGGTGCCACCGGTCTGCTGCTGTCAATAAGACTGTTATGGTGGAAACATGGCAATTAGTTCAGAGTTAGCCAACAATTGTCAAAATGCCCCAGGGACTACTACCTCCATCCTGTAAATCTCGTATTTGGCTACACACCCTCACACACTAGGTGGTGCTATGATACTGATACTGTGTGTTTGCTATAGTCAGCCGCTAAGTCGTTTCCTCTTACTGTACTGAACTGAAGTAATTCATGGTGAAGTGCTGCTGCTATGATTCAAAATAAATGAATATTGTAATAACCACAGTTAGTAATAACGTAATTAACATTGATGTCTAAACAATTCACTTTATATTATCAGTCAATAACTGCCTGTACCGATCACAAGCAGAAAATGCACTTCGTAATTACACTGTACCTTGATTCTGTATGAGAACTTACATGCTTTTAAGTTCTTCATGCATTTAAGTGTTTTGAATGATCACATACCCCTCTGTGACAGGAGACGATTCTTTACACCACATGCTCGTAAAACCCTCCAGACTATCTGGATGATAAAGCAAGCCAACATAAACAAGAATGTTTTTGAAGCGTCAAGACAGTTTACATTTTTGCAAAACAGATTTGTCACCTAAACAGCTATCTGTAATTTACTGGTGGCCTCAAGCAATTCCTTAGTTCACCTCTGTCTCAGGTTGGCTCTGCTTAGAAAACATTTTGATGCAATACTGCTCCATATTTGCTTCCCTCTTTCTATTATTGCCTACTAATCTTAAGTTACTAAAGCTCACCTTTGACCCATATTTTAACCAAATCTTGATAAAATATGGTTATTATAAAATCTTATACTTCTTACTTACCCTTACCACCATTTACAATCAGACACTGTGGCAGACAAATAAAAGCTTGTTTTTGGATAAATGTTTGGATCGCTGGTTTAACTAACAGGACAGAAAAATGACTTTGAGCATATCTACATGTGTTGCTCATTAGTTTTTTTCTGTAACTCCACTTCTAGCCTACAGCATGATTTCCACTTCTTTTTGTGTTTTTATTTCGCACAGATGCAGTGTGGAGAATGGAGAAGGGTGGAAGCAATCAAAACAAAAATAACAAATCTGATCAACTTGGACGTTCTGCTTATGTGAGTTGGGCATATCGAAGATGCACCCAGAGATATTAAATCAAAGTTATACCAGTGTTTTGTTTCCCACAGACCAAATCGCATGCATTCTTTTAAGGTTTGACTCATGCTCTATTCATAGAGATTTTTTTTTTTCATAATACCAGGATTAACTTTGCACATGTCAATTGCCATCTGTTCAGCTCAGTACTCTCTGTTTCTGTCACTATATCCATACATGAATGTATATTGTACGTTACATTGTGTACTCATACTGCAAAAAGGCGAAAGCCACAGGAGGGAGGGTTAGTTTTAAGTCTGCAGTTATTTTAGGTGTGCCAACGCCCTCAAACCCTTACGCTGGTGGCTGGCTTGTGCATAATAAAACAACAGTGAGCATCCTTTCACTAATCTGCTTAGAATCAGCATGTGCCTTCCCTTCCTCTTTCTGTCAGTGGCTCTGCATCGCCACAAATATACACGCAGGCATATGCACACAGTTGTGCAGACAATGTTTAAACTTGGACCCATTTTGATATCCCTCTTCACTTTGTTTTCTTGAGAGAAGTTAAGCCTCGAAACTTTGAGGGGCTTCTCTGTTGGTTTGTTTTTTACCATAACACCCCCCTCCACACACACACACACACACACACATACAGTTACACGCGCAGGCTTGTGGTTTACCACAGGGCGTAGTCACTTTAGCTAAACTGAAATAAATGCCTGTCATAAACGTCTTTAAAGCATTATTTCCCTACGTGATGCCGAGCATACAGCTACAAAAAACGATATTCTCCTCCTCCCATTTTTGCTTGCAGATATGATACTACTTTGGCTAGTATGTCATGATAGTGGCCACTCTTGCCTCTTGCATTGTGGTCTTTTATTATGCTGATTTGACTGGCGTTACATTTTGTGCATGCAAAGTTATTGCCAAGAGCAGAGTTCTTGCTTTACCTGCTGGGCTGAATCCACTTTAAATGAAGTTGCTCTTCTATCTTGCTACTTGCTGCACAAACAAACCGACAGGATGTGGCTAACATAAAGGGCCTACTTTATTATTGCTGTGTCTTGTGCCATCACTAAGTTTTTCTACCAAATAAACTCGTCTTGAGAGGTTGTTTGTACAACATGGGTAATACCATGGTTATTATCTATGAAAATAGCCACGGAGGTTTAGAGAAGATAGTCAAAGGCACCCTGTTGTTAACTGTTTCACCGGTATGAACTATAGACGCAACATGAACATTCAGTCAGTGGTGGGAAAAAAAGGTAAAAGAGCTCATTATGAAGAATAGCTCATTTGACAATAATATATACAATATGAATTGAATATTCTATAATTATGAATGCATCAATCAGTAAGTGTGACTTATGTGTTGCAGCTGGTAAAGGAAGGCCTACTTTTAACTTTAGACACTATTGGCTATAATAAGTTAGTTATATTTTGCATAAATGAGAAGAACGGAGGAAGATTTGGTTTTTTTGTGATATATTAGATAATTTTACCTCTTAAAATGCTGAGCACTTGTTTAAATAAAACTGATAACTGCTTACAGACATCTGGATGAAAAGGCCCAAACTGTATTACTGTTACACTACTGAAAGTATGTATTGGAATAAAAAGTACAATAGTACAATAGTTCTATCTGAAAGGTACCACAGTAGATGAATAAATAGCATGACATTAAATACGTAAGCACAAGAAGCTATAATTGTCTTTAAGTGCTGTACCTGGCTAAATTGAGTTAGCTATATTATGTGCCAGTTTTGTAGCTGCATGCCATATCTGTTCTTGAGGAGGGTCTAACAGGCTAACAGTAGCGATGAGGTATACAGTATAACCTAATTAGCTTTAAAGCTGTTCTAAAGGAGTCACAGCTAATCCAAATACTTTGGCCTGCAGCAAAAGCACTGCAGCTAACTGCCGTCCCTGGTAGAGAGGCTGTCTGGCTGCTATTCAGTCCCACATCTCTGTTGGGTTGGGCTCGGCCAGCTGGGTTTGTAGAGTGTTCCAGACCAGAGTTGAGCTATTTTGAGGAATGTGGTCACAGTGATCTCAGAGGCGTGGCCCAATAGGCTCAAGTGTGGGCTGATGATGACCCCATACCTTTCACCTGAATGGTTCTTAAATCCTGTCCAGACATCCCTCCCACTGGAAAGGCCAGCACCTTGTCTATTCTTCCATCTGTTAAATTTGGCTCAAGATCAGTAGCAACAGGAAAACAGGGACCACTTTTTCTTTCCAGGTTGTTTATTCTCTCTGGGTTATTCTTTCCATGTTTCCACTAGTTCCTTTTTTTCAGTCTGCCGCCAAGATGATTTGAATGTTAGAGTTGGTTGCAAATCAAATACATGAATGGCATTTGTTATTATATTTTTGAGAGATGTGCACACTAGATGTACCCTCGTGACCAGAATAAAATAGAAGAGATAAAAATAATGAATGCAGTATTTGAATATAATTTTACTTCCTTTTTTTTTTTTTTTACTCTGTTTGCGGTTACAGTGACTTTTTGTTACTGTAAGGTCATATTGTTAAAAAAAGTCTTGTTTTGCTTAATTAGGAGCAAGGCTACTAGTAGCTCATTAACAGCCTATAAAGCTCATTTCAAGGAAAGAGCAATAGATCTTTCGCTCCACAGATCTAACCGTATTAAGCTGTTTTGTTGCTTATTGCATCTGCAGTCCATTTGATGTAGGAAACAATCTGTGGAGATCCAGTAGAAGCCAGTCCTGCTGCATGTGGGGCCCTGAGAAGGTGGAGTAATGTTCACACTCAGTGGACAGCCACAAATGATGCATTGCCAATTCTCAGTGGGTGTTACAAATAAATTGCTGATGTATAGGTACAGTATGGCTGCTGCTTTGCCAGCAGTTACAGTTATATATTTTTTAAGTCATTCAACATTTTGAGCTAGTTCTTGTCAATCAGAATATGGCCATCACTGAAGCTCTGGTATGAGAGGTGTCTAATGCCAAAGAGGCGCAAGAACACTGAAGCTTATGTGGGTTGAAGCAAAGGCCAAATATTACGACACAATAAAGGACATGTCTGTTTTCATGTATTGATAGGGCTGCAATGTTATAAAATATGAAATTGCTCATGGGCATAGTGTTCTTTAATTACAAATCAATAACATGTTTGATGTTTCATAGACATATTGTGACTTTTTGGCATTGGACACAACTTACTGAACTGAACAATGTTTTAACAAACACAGATACTAGCTGTAGTTCTCCTTCACACAGTAGTGATAGTCATATAAAAGTGTTTTGTTTAATCATTTAGAATCTAAATCTAAATTTTAGATTTTTTTTACAATATAAATGAAGAAATATATATAGACATTAAGAAATTAACTTCATATTTGAAGTTGAAATAATGTCCCATAATCCTGTAATTCCGGTTCTGAATGTTTCCATGAGCAACGAAAGAAAAACTGTTTTTCTGCCTTTTCACAGTTTAAAGATGGCACATTATTTACTACAAGCATTTAAAGCATTCAAAACCGTGTCAAGGTGCTCTCCCAAGAGCTGTGTAATGTCTGAATCCAAAATCAGCTGTGTTGCCCTTTGGTTCTCAGCAGGTGGTACACCTGATAAGCACAGGGCAAACCGTGGTCTTAGCATTGCTATTATATACATTCTATGGGGGCATTGCACTTTAGCATAAAACAGCAAGGGAAAACGGACCCCTTAGGTTTGGGTTCACTTCTGCTCAAATGTACTATGGCTGACCAGTTTGACGTAGCTAAACATGTTTGTATACATAGTCACATTTGTAACACTTCGTCACCTCACAGGAATTATTAAATGGGTGTGCTTACCTGTGCAGCACATTTGTGAGCTGCCAGCTGATCATTTAATTATGAGTAATCTACTTGTGTGAACCATGTTTGAGCTCAGACAGCAGTCTTTTCCAGGGATGTGACCAATGTTGAGTATGTAATACACATCGGATCATGTTTTAGATGAGGTTTATGTTGGCAATTTGCATGCAAACCGACATGAAAAACAAAAGAGAACTATTATCATTTTGGGAGCGTGGTTGTGACTTAGCTGACATACCACCTCCTTTCCGCTTTTTTCTTGGTGGCACTGATCACCCTCCATATACATGTGTGGGCGGTATTTTGCGGAGCCCCACCTCCACTGGCGCCGCTGCTGCTGCTGCGGGACTGAGGCTGTATCTGCTCGCTTGTTCTCAACCAGCCAGCAGCAGCAGTGGTCGGACCGGTGTGTGATCGCTGTCCGGAGAGCATAGATGTGCAAAACCCCTGGAATATCCGTGCGCTGGAGAGGCCAGAACCGACCACCGTGGAGGACTGTCTTTATCTAGTCGACAAAAGGGAAAGAGCCACGGGGAAAGCATGGCGGTAGAAGAGGAAGGTCTCCGGGTTTTCCAGAGCGTTAAAATAAAAATAGGTAAGAGGAAAAATCCCTACCCCCAGTCAGAGCGCCTTCAATGGATGGCTCCATATTAACGGGCCAGGCAGGCAGGCAGGCAGGCAGTGCGGGCTGGTGAATGGAGGCAGACTGATCTGTCTTGTTCCGGCTGTTATTGCAATTCAAATCACACTCTTTCCTCTCAGTGCATAGCCTGTAAACCGCAAATTGTAATATTGATTACGTAGAGAGTAAGGAAAACATGGAGAGATTCAGAGCCTTATGGGAAATTATGGGAATTTGGCAGCTGGCACAAGAAACCAGTGTGAGAGGTCTTCATGTGGAGATTTGAACTGATCCGAACAGACTCAGCGAAATAAAGAAATAAAGGCTCCACAGCTGCATATATCCAGATGCCTTTTCTGGACATTTCAGATCAAACAAACCTTTATTACACCTTAGCTGCAGCCACCCATTCATGTTATTGTACGCCCCCCCCGTCCGTCCCCCGTCCCCCACTGCTCTGCCAACCCCCCCCTCAAACCGCTTCATGCTCAACTGTCTTGCTATTGATTGTTAGCCCAGATTTCTATATTTAGATATCTAGCTGGTCTCCAGTGGGTACCCTTGGTTTGGAGGAGGCATGTGGTGCATGCATATCTTGTGAATGGAGCCATGTGGAGGCTGAGTGCAGTTTGCAATAGAGGATTTAGAGGAGAGGAACAGTGTTTTCATGCAGTTCGGAGATTGGCATGCCTGCGCAAGAAGTATATTTCCGTGATACTGAGTAAAACTGTAATAACTAAGTAATGGAGAGTGTACATAACCACATGTAGGTCATAGATTACAATGAATTAAGTAATAATAGCAATAATGTGATTTCTGTTGTGAAGAATTAATAGTAATTGTTAAACAAATCTCAGATTAAAGGGAAAAATAATGATCACAGTGTCTCAGAAATAAAGGTGAATAGTTGTTTAGTCAACAGTTGAAATGCCACCGACGTTCGGTTTATAGTGACACAAAACCAAAGCTGCAAGTTTTTATATTTGAGAAACTGGAATCAGATAATTAACGGCAATCTCGGTTATTACTAACTATCAATGAATTAACCAATTGTTTCTGTAATTATAGCAAACATTACAGTGTTTATTTTGCTGCAGACTGACCTGTTTTATAACATGGCATTTTCCCTTTCAACATCAAAACTTTCAAAGCAAACAGTCATTTCCTCCTCTTTTCTCTAACTGTTATCTCGGGTCAATATGGGACATTTGGGACCGTCTCTTCCCGTTGACACTGACATCTGGCGCCCGACTCACCCTGGCTCTGCTGTTTGGTTTGTTTTGACTCTAAACATGCGACAGAAGGGATGAGCAGAGGGGAAAAACGACAACAAACACACCAACAAGCTGTGGGGTTGTGTGATGATGCCAGCCAGCGTTAGACAAAAACACTCCAGTGGCTGTTTTTTTTTTTCTTTCAGCTATTTGGTTTTTTAAGCTCCTTACCTGCTGTTCAAATTAGCTGCAGCATCCCTGGGAAACAGCTGGAGAGAGAACTACCCTGACTCGACTTTATCAAGGAGTTCAGCCCCTGCGTGGTGATACGCTCAGACGTGTAACTCCAGGGAGAGTTGAAATGTTAAATCACAAAGGCCTTGTTAGATTGCTGCACTTTCTGAATGAATGTTCAGTCACCCGGCAGCGTCAAGTTCTCTGTGAATGAAAACTGAATGACTGGACGATCTCATGCCATCATAAACACCTTCCCTAGATGAAAGCCTGCTTACTAATCAAGCAAGTAAAATGCAGGGGTTGAGGAAGTATTCAGGTCCTGCACTTACTGTATGAACCGTAGCAATGCAATACTATAAAATACCAATAGCTTTGAAAATATGACATCTTGGGCAGAAGAATCATGACCAAAATGTAGTCGAAAAGTACCCCCAGTGATTGTAATGTACTGTAATCATACATATTATTGAATTATTACTAATGTATGTATGCATTATTAGAGATGTATACACAGAAGTTTACTGTTGTAGTTTGTCAAGTTGGGTCTTACTTATTTTAGATTTAAATCATATTTTGTATAAATACCTGTAGAGCAGTAACAATCATTCACTCATCAGAAAAATAAAACTTTTTACACAGTCTAAATAATTTTCAAGCAGAATTGCTGTTTTAAGCCACTCAGATACAAGATTCTTAGCTTTTCCTAGTCGTAAATTGATTATCTTTGGGTTTTGGACCATTGGTTGGATGAAACCAGATATTTGAACACATGGCTTTAGACCCTGAGTGGTAGAAGAATAATGTAGCATCCAATTGAAATACATAAAGGAAAGTACATGTAACTAAAATTTGTACTTGATTACAGTACTGTAGTATATTTATGTTGCCACACTCCACTGGCAAAATGATGTCATGTTACCCAGCTTTCACACCGTGACTCATTTACTGCTGTTCATGATGAACCTTCATGTTGTCGTCACTTACGATCCTGGATCCTTGAGTTTCTTCCGTTCTTGTTCTTCTGTACAGTGACGACAGCCAAGTTTACGCTGTCTTGTTACCTAGCAGCAGTCATACCCCATGTCAGTGTGATCCCCACAGAGCTCTTCTCCCAGTAATGTCTATGTAACACTTGCATCACATTGTTTTCATCAAAGTCTTGTCCTTTGGCATGAGAGTGCGGTCGGCTCATGACTCAGAGCTGAAAATCTGCCGCATGTTTGGAGAAGAGAGAGGGAGTTATTATTGTTATGGTGATGTCTCCTCTCAGTTTCCTGGAGGAACACATGAATTTCGGAAACCGAAAGGGACTACTGGGCCCAAGTCCGTACTGTCTGGGGAACACAGGAAACAGGAAACTACCCCCAATTCAGTTCCTGATTGGCTGAAATAGACTACAAAAGAATTGTGTTTTTTCCTGCATGGCAACAAGCTAATGCAAAGCAGATGTAGTGAGACACAGAGTGAGAGACAGAGGTGGTGTCTCACATACAGGAGCAGGCTGTGCTTCATCTGTCAGCAACTGTGTCTCTATCAGCTCTGAGAGACGGGAATTCTCAGTGGCACAGCTGGAGTCGGGACTTTGCGCTAATTAACAGCAACATATGTGCATTCGACTGCTCTGTCACTGCTAGAAACATAGTTTGACAAAGTCGGACAGATTCAGTGCACTGGAAAATACATTGGAAAATACATTTTTTGGCACAAACTACTGTACAAACCTTCAAAGACATGTGAAAAGAAATAAATTTGACTCTTAAACCCACCTACGATTACACCGACCTGCTCTGACTAGCCAAACTTTGCTCAAACACAACTTAAAGGTACCCTGTACAGTTTCTGACCACTAGCAGTGCTAAGGAGCAGTGTTTTCATGAGTGAGTCCATATTTTGTTTGTATCATACA
This sequence comes from Datnioides undecimradiatus, assembly GCA_008933995.1. Classification (NCBI taxonomy): domain Eukaryota; kingdom Metazoa; phylum Chordata; class Actinopteri; order Lobotiformes; family Datnioididae; genus Datnioides; species Datnioides undecimradiatus. The sequence continues at coordinate 1,490,696 of WARS01000031.1, read as the reverse complement.
AACTCATGAGGAAGGACACACAGGAACAGACTGCATCCAGTTCACATCCTAGTGTTAGCTTTAAGCTATTCCACTGAGTGACAGTTCTTGCCCCAAGAAACATAATGGGCCCACAAAGCCAGTGAAGAAGACTTCAAACTAGCAAACGTGAATGTAAACCATGCACACTTTAAAATACTCAAAAAAGTAGCTTTGGCTTGCCAAATGATCTGTTTGGAAGAAAACACAACATGTTTGTTAGCCCTCAGAGATACACACAGTGTTATTTAGTTATTTTCTTGTTTACAATCCTCAGTGAACCTTTAATTTTAGTAGAGTAGAAGTAGAAATCCTACAGTTTAGCAATAACTTGGACTGAACTGTGATGAAATCTGTATTTAATGATCATGTGATGTAATTGTGCAGCCTTAAAAATGGAGTCTGTGGGGTCTTGTAAATAGTGTAGAGCACTATCCGCCATGTGCACTGGATGTCCTCTGGATACACTTCAGCTTGAATTTCACTTAACCTCAGGAAGAAATGATCCTTATCAAATCAGGCCAATATTTCCATATTTTCACCATTTACACTGCTAAGGCTGCCTCTTGCTCGTCAGTGCTAGCTGGTGACACGTTCATAACATGAAGCTTGGGTTTGACCGAAATTTTGCTCTCTGCTAAAGTTTGAGGTACATGGTGACAGTGCGCAAATGTGCAGAGGCAACACTGCAGATGCACAAGCATGAGGGGTCATGGACCTTATAGCAGATCTCCACTGAACAAGGCGTCAGTCCTCTCCATAAGCCACTCAACCAGTACTTCTGAGACTTTATAGAGCTGCTGCAGTACTGCATTGTTACTATTTAATAATGTCATAACAGCACTAGTGCAATTTTGTCCAGGGTTAAATTAGTGTTTGATGTTGTGTGGACCACAGTGGAAGAAACACTAGATTACATATTGAACAGAGGAGGTTAAGTGTTGGAGGTCAAGGAAATGAGAAAGTTGGAAGCTGGTTATTAGTGACAGACCCCACCCCCCTGCCTCTCCTTGACAGCTGGCCAGTAGAGGTTCCCAAACTTCCTCCTTTCCAGACTGAATAGGAGACATGGAGTGACAGCGTAGAGGGACAGGAGGAATGTTTTAGAAACGCTCCATCTGTATGGAGGACTCCTGCTCTTGTTTAGTGAAGGGTTCAGGTCCTGTTTAGCTTGTTAAGAAAAATAACAAGCTTCATATGAGGCTAATTACATTGTGTTGATAAGAAGTTCTCCATTTTGTCCTAGAAGGCCGGCTCTCTGGGAAGTCGTTTGCTGTAAACATGTGTGTTGACTGTTTTGACGATCTAGGCAGCTTTAGGCTGGTGGAATAATCCGGGTTGGGCACAGCCGCTCTCCCCACACGCCATAATGTGCCCTCCACATGAACACAGTACCAGGAACAGTGGGGAAGTATTGCCGTAGGCCCAGCATGCAGGGTCAACAGGGGTAAATAAAAGGCTGGAGAGCTCACCCAGAGTGCGGCTCCTTCAGGGTGTCCTTCAAGTGCCCCGTGGGAGAAGTCGACTCAGTCCCTCCCTGGACTGACCTCTACCTGCTGACAAAGACACAAGCATGAAAACATTCCCCGGGCTGCACATTAGAGGGAGAAAGTGTCAACAACATGTCAGAAACAGTCACCATATCATTTCTTTTCTGTTTTGAAAAAGCTCCAGCAGAAAGTCGTTAATAACCTCTGCAGCAAAGGGCTCCACAGACACAGAAACACGCTCACACTCTCTGTTAAAATCAGGTTTTGCAACAGTGTTACTCTCCCCTGGCAACATGAGCAATGTCAGCTTGCCACATACAGGGACTTATACCCAACTCACTCTCCTTTTCCTGTGCTTGCAAAAGATATCATATCTTCTCACCACTGTGCAAGCCTGTCCTCGTTTTACTTGTTCTTTAAGATGTAAAAACACACAAACACTACACAAAGTTTCCTGGGAAGTATGTAAATGGATAATGAGTCTGGAAGGAGTGTTGAAGCTAAACTGTGTCTTCCCTCTACGCTCCAACATAACACCACACTGGTCTGTAAAACTACCCTCACATCCTGAGAGAACACACCAGGTTCCTGACCTTGCTTTTTCTAACATGTGAGCAGATTTTAAGGCTGATTCTCCGTACACAGTGTAAACCCCGCTGCGTTTCGCCCTTTTCTCGTGCGTGTTTGTGGTTCTGTATTTTTGTTTCAGCCAAGTTTTCCACTGAGACTAACGAATCTGTTTGAACATTAGCTCCAGACACAGAATGAGTTTGATCAGTAACTGAACACTGGTTTATCACAGAGACTGTGGTGTACAGCCCAGCCAGACTTCAACTGTAAACTCCCCCTTTTTTTCTCTTCATGCTGTTTCTCCTCACGCTGCTCCAGCAACTGTTGTGGTCTTGTGGAAACTTCAGCAGAGAACAGCTCAGCTGGTTTTACTGGGAGTTTATTTGTCATTGTGGACAATTAGTGACAAGCAGCATTGCATTTAGTGGGACAGACAGAAAGCAGGAAACATCAGTACTGACATTTATACTAACGTGGGACGAATAGATTAGATCATTGATCATTTCCTCATGTGTTCCCATTTAGTTAATCAGTTGATAGAATTAAAATGAATTTATTTAAATAAGTAATTTCATTTATCATTGAAATTGCTGACTCACCAGTGTTACACATACACTTTGTGCTGACTGAATTAGTTTACAACTAGACAACATTATTATAAACTGTCATCAAGATCCCAAACTTTCTGAAGGATCTTAGATATGTCTGGCTAAATTTATGGGAGATGTTTATAAATGACAATTAATACCACGTAGTATTATGGGTTTGAATGTGTTGTTCAGTATAAGGGATGAAACTGTTGCTCAAGTTAACAATGAAAGAAGCAGATTCAGTATGACATTCAGCCCATGTAGGTTTGAAAGGTGCTGTGGTTTTGCCTTGCATGCTGTGTCTCAAGGAGCGTTTGTCTTATGGAGCATATATGGGCTGCGCAGAAGCAGATGATGCTGCTGTTGTGGTTCGCTGCAGTTGTGAAGTGCTGCAAGCGGAGCACTGCCATGGTTCTAACAACCACCTTTAAAGCCCTCAAGTGGGTGAAGGTTTCACATTGGACATATACAGGTTGAGGGGAAATTTAAAGTGAAACCAGAGCTCCAGAGGTTAGCAGGTTTTCAGTGTTAGCGGGTTTCAGGATGGTTCAGAGTGGTGAACGCGGCTGCCTGTTGGTGATGGTGTTCAGCCTCATTTTGTGGGTGCCATATTTATTCTCTCTGTTGGGCCACTTGACAAACACTCACCTTGCACTTTTTGCAGTGAATGGACAAACATTTGCTTCCATTTTGCCGATTTTCATATGATAAGAACTATCATTCATGGGCTTGGCTGCTGCAGGCTACTTTAAAGGTGCAATTCAGCAATTTTACACATAAAGATCAGTTCACTTATAATGAGAAGTAACACTGTATAATGTTTCCTGTGGCATTACATGAGCATTGGTTTGGCCAATAGGTGCACACAGCGAATACCACTCTTTAAAGCCTTACCTGGCATCTGCATTTAAATACATTTCAACCACCGTACAACAGTTTATAATTGATTATGATTATACAATGAATAGAAATTTGTCATGGTGGCAAATTGACTGTTTGGCGATTGTTTCGCCTCAGTGATTTTGCAGAAAACACTAGTAATACAGTGTTCCGCATCTTGTCCAGCAATGTCCTGTTGTAGCAAAAGTTTAGCCTGGTAAAACTTCACCCCAAATTCATTTACCCATTAGAAAATATATTTTTGGCCCACTTGGTATCACATGACCTTCAATTTAATGTGTGACCACTATAAGAAAATTGCCTTACAGCCCATGCTGCTGCTGGGTCTGAAAGACATGTGCGTGTTTACAGTTGAGGACTAGACAATGTCATTTTGCGTTATGGGAAGTGTAACGGTCAGGGTTTGGTCAGTTATATGGACCAGGCCATGTCTGGCGCCAAGTGCGCTGTTTGTTTACATCTGATCTCACGGCACCACAGTTGTATTGACACCTAATTGCATTAGAAACCCTTCAAGATTTGACTTGGTAACGTGAACCCTGATAGTGAATGTTGTGTTATTGTATTTTCTGACATTTGAGGAAATGAGTCATCAAGAATGGACTGATGAAGAAAATAAATGCAAATTGCAGACATAGTTTTAATTATAAAGGAATATTGTACTGTGGGATCATAGTCACCAGTGCCATGAATATCTGCAGAGTACGTCTGTGTGTGTGTGTGTGTGTGTGAGATGTTTTTATGTTTAGTCATTTTGAGATAACACGAATAACTTATAGTTGTGTTTCGGTTCATGTTTTGATTCTCCACAAAGCTTCAAAGGAACTGAGTATGAACTGTGGGATAATAAATTGTGTTCTTACAAGTTTCAGTTTTTCCTTTCTCACCGTGTGTCTGTCTGTCTTACACACTCTGACACACACACTCACACACACACACACAGGCTCACACAGGGGTAACTGGGTTGTTCGCTTCTTTTAAACTACATCTTGGATCCAGTTGAAATTCCTTTCTCCTCATCTCATTTCCTGTTGTAGCTTTCTCCAAAGCTAACCGCTCTCCAGTTTTCTATCTGACTGACTTCTCTCTCTCTCTCTCTCTCTCTCTCTCTCTCTCTCACTCTTGATTGACTACACTGCTTGTATTTTTCTCAGTAACGCCCCCCTCCTCCTTCCTCTCCTTAAACCCTGTGGTTCCCAGGCCTGCTGGGCAAGCAAGCAGCCACTGAAAGCATTCGCGTCTGCATATCCTCGAATGTGTTCATGTCAAAGAAGATTAGAATAACGAGTGGAGCGGTGCCTCTGTAACTGTATGCATGAGTGTGGCCGACTGAGACTAGTCAACAGAGGAGGAAGAGGAACACAGCTACACATTCATGGCGTCCATTACATTGCCTCAGTCACCCGTGCTTTGGTCTTTTACCTCATTTTGTCACTTTCCTCTGCAGGAATGAGGCTGGGAATTGACCTTTTTTGATGTTTTGATGCGATCCTGTTTGCTCTCGCCCTCATCGGGGTGATCCTGTCATCATTAGTTCTCTGCAATTCTGCTCAACGCCCCCGTGGTTTCTGTGCATGCCACACAGCAGTCGCACACATGTGCCAAGAGTGCGTCTTTGCGCTGTGTGTGTTTTGCTCAGATACTAGGGCAAGATATTCTCCAAGGGTGCAGTGGTGCTTGATGAAAGGAGAAAGCTGTTGTTGTTGTTTTGTTTTTGTTTTTAACATTTTCTGCTCATTTTGAATCTTGGGGAGAGAGGACGCACTCCTCTGGAGGAAGTGTACAGAAGGAGATATGGGGGGGAAAAGGGGAAGTAAACAGAAATAGAGGAAAGTGAAATCAGGTTAGAGCTAATTTTGAAAAAGGAAAATGAAAGCGGCGATGCAAGACGAGCCCTGCGTGGATGAAAAGCAAGAGAATAAAAGATGTTTTAGACGAAAACAGAAGAGGAAACAGCAGCACATGGACCAGGAGGATAAAAAGAAAGTAAGAGAGAATGACAGACAGGCTGAGACAAAGGATTACAGTCTCTGGTTTTGTAATAAAGTCTTTAATCTAACATGTAGAGTGGCAGGTTAGTGGAGAGGCTTATCCTTTCCTTTGTAACAGATCCACTCCCATCAAACATAAACACACAAAACTGAAACTTGTGTACTCCACACCCTCACTGTCACTGTAAACTCCCATCAAACTGACAAACTCAAACTCTCTTCAAGACAAATGTCCAGGACTTCCTCAACAGGATGTCACCCTGTATCTTTAACTGTGGTCATGACGGGACATTTTTAAAGCATCCTGAAACATTTCAAATTAACAGACGTGGTTTCTGTCGGAAGCAGTAATTGTTTCCTGGTGATGCCTTCAGGTTCTCAAACAATGTTGGCCAATAATGCATTATTCCTGTTTCGTGTGAAGCCAAAGTGATTCAAATTTGAAATTAGTAGCTGGACAGAAGCTGGTTTGCTGACAGCAAAAGACGAGACAAGACGCTTGGTAATTCCAAAGTCAGAGATTGATGATGTGTGAACTGTGCAGGCTAGGTCAGGGCTTCTGCAGAGCTGTGTGCAATCACCGAGGCTGAGCTAGCCACTGGATGCTCAGTAAATCCCTTTAAATTGTAGAGCTGCCCACTTGTTAAACCACATTGTTTTGTTTTCTGCCTCGTACATGTGTTAAATGCAACTATGAATTTTGTTAAAAGGGGCTTTTAAATGTAGGGCTAGTTTCCATCAAACTTACAGAAAATCAGCAAATCAAGTAGCGAAGTCATTTACACTTCCACAGCTATTGTTATACAGATATTAGAGGTTGAGGCAATCGGCTTATGACACTGATCTTCCAGGTGGATGCCATCACACATCTGCAGAAGAAGAAGGTGAACAAGATGACGTTATTAAAAGGGTGTCAGAAAATATGAAAATATGACACTTATTTCAGTCATTTCCTCATCACTCCACACAGATCTCTTTTAGTGCAGGTCTGCAGTGGAGAGGAGTGATTCATGTACCACATGCTGTATGTTGCAATTTAGTTGCAGTTTGCTTGTCTACAACCTGAACCAATCTAAAATATTGTATTTGTGATAATTCTCATTGCTCAGTTGCCGTTTTTTAATATAAAATAGCCATTTCCATTCAGCTGCTTTCAGATGCAAATCGAAAATGCGACCCTGTATTGCAATTTTGTGTCACTAATCTACCTTTCTAAGAAGAAACCTTTTTAAAAAAAAAAGAAAGAACACTGAAGACGACTCAGTGTTTGCTGTGATGGATTACCTATCTCAAGAAAGTCTCAAGTCCCTGCAAGTTGATTTTCATGCATCATTGGCTTGAGTTGAAACTGTGGCTGCTGGAAAAAATGCATTCAGCAATCAAAAAGGGTTTGGACAAAGGTCAGAAGTAATGAAAACAACATTTTAGAGTATAGCACGATCTGTATGTGATCTACGCAAGATGCCTTTAAAATATGGACGTGAACATCAACTAAATTGTGTGGTCTAATCCTTTTTTGTAGATGTTTTCTGCTCTACACTAGCTCTGATTTTGGCACGGAGATTTGTTTTTATGTTGCACGTTGAGTCATTAAACACACACACACACACACACACAGAGCTGAGAAAGCTGTGGTAATCCCATGATGTTTTGATCGCTGTGATGACCTGGATGGTGCAATCCAATCAAGGGACCTCACAGGTCATGAATGAGAGCGGGAAGAAAACAGAGATTGGAGGGAATTCGGGAGCACAGGGTGAATGAGGAGGATTACGGGGGAGATGAAATAAATGTGGGGGCATAAACAAGAGGGAGGAGTGGAGGAGACCGGAGGGAGATCTAATCGCAGTGCGAAGTAAAGGGATAACGACAGAGATAAGATAGACTTACGTCATTGGCCTGTTCACGCACATAAACACGGACAGAGCTGCAATCTGTAATAACAAACTGAGGCAGGCGAGCATGTGTCATGTTTGACAGCTCAGGTGTCTGTTTAATTTGTGAATGAATGTTGTTTTTGTGAACTGTTGTGTAATGATCCTCACTCTGTGTGAATCAGCCTCCGGAGAAGCAGTCATAACACTGTGTTGTATTACAAACCCCACAGAGAGCACTTAATCACCTCTGTTTGTCTCAGCGTGGCTCGATATTAAGCCTCGGTGCTGAACTGTGGACCAAACGCTGGATTCTCCTTTATTAACTGTGATTACAGATTGAAATTGTGTGTGTTTTTGTGTTTAAGAGCAGAGACTAAAATGTTAAGTTTGGCATTTTTATATGTTCCTTAGTCTTTAAGAATCCTTTTGACCTCCAGCACTGGACTGTTGTGTTGTGTCTGTTGAGTTGCCCCCCCCCCCCCGATGACCAGTGCAGGTTTAAGAAACTTGAGCTTTGGCTTCAGTTTTCAGACCCGGGGGCTGCATCCACTTCTATGTACAGTCAGCTGTTGTGGCGCATTCATGTGGTTTTAGTAGTCTTTGGAGAGCAGTGTAGCTTTGTAGCCCAGGGGAATAATCGTGGTATTTGTTGACAAGAGGTAAAATATAGAATATCACCAAACATCCTTTATATAGTGACATTTCAGTGCAGGACTTTTACTGGACTGTTTGGACTCTTGGCTGCACAACAAGTCTACCAGTGGGTAAATAAATCACAGGTTTTATCCAAACAGTGTAATTGCACATTAGCGAGTGCTTCATGACTAACGTGATTACTCACCTCCTTCCAATGATGGCATATGGTACGTTTTCATAGTTTCGACAGCAGCGCTTCCTTCTTAAGTACAAAACTGATGATAAGATACCGTTATTGGGAAATCCTTGGCATATCCTAGATGGATGCAGTGTAAAGCTTTCCGTCCAATGCTGAGGTGAGAAAGAAACACAACATTTTACAGTTTAGGTTAAAAGTGTTGCTCATATGCATCTGTAATCAAGACGCAGCTGTCTGTTTTGCTGTTTTACAGTCGGTTCTCCAGTGTCAAATGTCAACTCTCTCCTCTTTCCCCCTCCAGGGTTGGAATCACGGCTGTGTGTCTGATAGCACTGTTTGTCCTGTTCAAGTTTCTCGTGCGTAGGATGTCTCAACTGTTTCCTTGTACAGACACAGAAATGTGTTTCTCCGCACAGATTTTAGAAATGATAATTGGCTGTTTTAGAGAGTTTACTTCATGAAACGTTAGCACAGGTAACCAGAGGAGGAAGGATCTATCTGCTTATTTCATACAGTTTTTTAGAGCAGTTGTTACCAGATTGTGGATTGTGGCCCAATACAATTGCATTTGTCACAAACCCTGACTACAGCAATTAAAGAAGTAAAAATCACAAGTATCAAAAAACCAGAAATGTTTTGATCCGCTGTTATCGAGGATCTACTATTAACAGGGAAGATTAAGGCCGGAGATGCTGTCGTCGTGAAGAAGTGACTCTCTTCAAAGCCAGAGATAACAGTGCCAGATTTGCTAGAGCTCAGCTTGTCGACTGTATGGCAGCATCAGATTCCCGCGTGGATAATGGAGCGTTATTGGAGCAAACAATGACAATGTCGGACTAACACTCGTGTAACCATAGACTACAGAGCCCTGTGGGTCCCCAGGGTGAAGAGAAACACAATAAGGAACAGAGTACTGTCTAACATGGATCCATGGCTTCATAAAGGAAAATATATTGCTCCAGAGGGACTGGAGCACCACCTGGGTGTGTGCGTGTGTGTGTGTGTGTCTTGGTGGGTGGTTGGACCACATTCTTGTCAAAGGGAGTGTTATCTGTCACACACGTTTGATGAACAGATTGAGCTTCAGCAGGAAATGTCCCACACAGATTCTTTCATTCACAGATCTGACAACACACACGCACGCATGCACACTCACACACAGGCACACGCAGTTTTCCCATTTTGTTTTGAATGTGTAACTGTTACTTATGTGTCTGTTTCTGAGAGCACGGCTTAATATTTGTGCGTCCGGTGTAAAAGTAGTCACCCCGGCAGAGCTAAGCTCATTATACGTGCTGTCAGATTATTCAAAGCTAAAACAGGTGTGAACTTGCATAATGCTATTTTCGTTTCAACTTTGCGTGCTTTCAGTGCTCTTAAATAAGTAATCACTTTCAGCAGTGTGCCTGAATAAACACATTGTTGTTGCTTACAACAGCGTTCCTAAATAATAACTGCTCCCTCTGTCCTTCCTGCTCTCTCTCCTCCCTCCTCTTTGTGCAGGAGAAGCAAAAAACATCCCTCCGTACCCGGGGCCAAACAAGATGAGGGACTGTTACTGCACTGTCAACCTGGACCAAGAGGAGGTGTTCAGGACCAAGATCATAGAGAAGTCACTTTGGTATGAAGCGCACTTGAAGAGTGATTATGAAACCACTGCTCAAACCTCAGGCTTATAAACATGTGAACAACATAGATTTCCTGTCTTTTTAAATCGAATGCTGCCAGTTTAAGTCATCCACCATTTGTTTTTCTCCTTTGAATTCCTACCAGGCCATTCTCTAAGCTAATAAAAGCTAAAAAGTCCCCAAAAATGTGCAATCATACAGAAAAAAAATTCTAAACAAAGAATTTTATTAATGATATTGATTTGAACTTCCACTGAGCAAACATCTCAGATTTCTCTAATGGCCTGTATTTAGTTAATAAATAGGTATCTCGTTAAAATTTGCTGCAGGCCTCATTGGTCGACAGATAAACCTGTACATCTGTTTTTACGCTAAACTTAGTTTCAAGCTCACCAAAAAGATCGAGCAGACTTATACAGTTTATACAAATGCAGATCTTGGAAATGCCAAATATTCTTAACACTGCATCAAGGTGCATTATCACAAACACAGTGGAAATGTCCCATGTATGTGCCAGTATGTGCCCCATGCCAAACTAAAGACAAAATGTATGAAGGAAATATTGTGAAAGCATCACAAGTGGAATTATAACATTAAGATTCAACCAAAACGTAATAAACACATCACCATTTTTCACTGATGCTGTATGTTTATAACAGCGCTTCTTAAAGAGTATGAATGGATGAATAGATTGTGATTTACTTTGACTTATGTCACACACAGACAGCAGACATATATTACATTTGCTATAGCTGATGAGGAACCAACAAAGATGTTCCTGCACACAGAGTTGCTTAATTGAATTACATTCATGTATTTATAAAGTCCATCCATGCATCTGTCTGTCTGTCTGTCTTTATGTCTACTAAGCAACAGAGAAAGTCAGGAATTGTTAGCACTGGCGCTGAGGGCGCAGCTCACGAGATTCTCATTGCCATGATTTCTGTGGTCGTCATTTAGGTAAAGCTGTGTGTGTGCAGTTGATGTGCCTTCCACGCAAACAGGCCTGTTGTGGAAGGAAAATAAGCTGCAGAGTCCACATGATTCATAGCAGGATGTAAATACATCACGATCTTTCTGCCCAAGTGATTAATCGAATCTTTGGACACGAGTGATGTTTGCATGAAGATGTAGTGCACTTACAGTCTGTTTTACCAACCAGAACACACAGGCAACACTGAATACTATTAACTATACTGTATGATATCAGTAAGCCAGTCAGTCACTGGATATAAGTTAATAGTTACTGTGCATTAAAGAGGGCACAGAGCAGCAGGAGCTGGTGCAGTAAAATAGTTATGACATGTCTCTGTTTCATACTTTTATGTAATTCTGTCAGAATGGTGCTCCAATTGTTACATGTTACATTCATCAATAAATCCGTATTTATACTAATTATAAAGGCATCTGGAAGAATGACTTCACAGCCTGTCATTTCCATTACAGCCTGCTTTTGAAGACAGGAAGTCACCAGCTCGTTGAGTTTTACAATTCAGCCTCAGCCTACTGCAAGTTTCACAGAGGAAAAGTCAGAGGCATTTACCAGAGGAAAAAACAAGCTGGACCTCATCTCAAAATGTAGATTTTAGAATTACGAGAAAAGTATCCTGTTATGATTATTTGTAATTTTTGGTTAAATTATTAAACTGGCTTGATGTGTTACTGCTGTATATCTGTATCTGTATCTGTATACTGCTGTTGCGTCTTTACACTGTAATTTGTACAGAGCGTGTGACAGAGATGTGACTTCAGAGGTTCATCTTTTTTATTTTAGATGTTAATTTTTTGCCACTTGATTTAAACTGGAAATCCCATCTTTTCCCCTCACAACATACCCTCTTTCCCATCAAGCTCAAAGCTACATTTGTGTTTGTGGTAAAACACGTTCAGCCCAGAGGAGGATTTCATTCCAGTTTTTTGCTTCTGTCTCTTCTCACCCTCAGTCCGTTCTACGGGGAGGACTTCTACTGCGAGATCCCACGTAGCTTCAGACATCTCTCTTTCTACATCTTCGACAGGGACGTCTTCAGGAGGGACTCCAGCATCGGTGAGTAAACAGCTGCTCCATCTGTTGTAAACTCCCCCTGTACCCATAACCCTGGCTGGAAAATGAATCGAGACCTAATTCACGGTAAGTGTTTGGAAGGAGAGAAAAGCCTCATGATACAGGCTTTACTGTGATTTTACGGCAGTTAAAGCAACACGGCAGGCAGCTTTTTACTTTAATGAAACAGCAGGAGCACCCTGCTGTGTTATAAAACAGCCACTTTAATTTGTGTTTTTTGTGCCATTCATGGAGCATTTAATGTCTGTGTGCGCTGTGACTGTCTTTTCAAATGCACACTGGAACCATGAAGTTGTTTTTAAAAACCAGACAATCAAGCTGAAAATCTCAGCTGAAAAACTTAAACCTTCAAGGTTCTGCGTCGCTGTAATTTACAAACGTTAAACATGTATAGGGATTTGTGTCATTGTGCTTTTTGGAAACGGTGTCAGGGACTTTTTTCACTTTTTTCTTGCAATGTATAGACAAAAATTGTAAGTGGCAGCTCTGAAGTCACTCAAGACTTCAACGCCAGTTCCTATTTTCCAGAGCAAATAAACAATATGTCTGCTAATAAACAACACTGTTAAATGTGTACGTTGTAATGTAACATTTATGTTTGTTACATATTTTTAACCAGTGTACTGTGTTGTTGAAAGATTCAAACCGTTAAGTAAGCTGTGGTCACAGGTGTGCATTTGTCAAATACAGTGTGATGATATCACGCACCCGATCAAACCTGGCCATCAGAGCAAACACTGACGTAGTTGCACAGGTATACACAGACTGACGCCAGCCATGCTTCAGTCCCTGTGCTTTGATCAGCTGTCACTCTTGAAGGTCCTCAAGTGTTTATACGCAGGCAAACTCTGACTGCCTACTGAAACGTTTGATAAGAAAATTAATAATTTCTGAACTTTGCACTGCTGGAAAATGCTGACATTATCTGATGTTCGCTGCAGTTTTAGCCTTTTTAAAGGTGTGTGAACATGTGTGGGCGGATGTTTTTATCGGTGTTATTGGGTGTGTCAGTGTGTATATCGATTGGTTCACACGTCTGTGTGTGACCACCAACCACAAACTGAAAAATCTTTGTCAGGGTTTGATTTTTATCTTCAATACTATCGCTGCTCCTGTTCATGTGAGGGCGTGGGGTGTTTGTGGGTGTTGTAAACAGAAAGTTAACTGGTTAGTTTCAGGGTTGAGATGACAGGGTTATTTCCAGGCCACTGACAGTGCACTCTGTGAGTATTTGTGCACCTGGCGCCTACGTGCATTAAAAAAGGGGATTGGCATGTGGATTGACATTATTTGAGCAGGCATGTGAGTGTGTGTGGGGGTGTTTGTTGAGTGTCTGTTGTAGCTCCAATCTGAACATGTATGCTTGGTGGAAAGTGGAAAGTGAGTTTTGTTTTTTGAACCCATTTGTCTTTGCGTGTTAATGTGTGTGTAGGCAAGGTTGCGGTGAAGAAAGAAGACCTGCAGAAATATCACGGCAAAGACACCTGGTTTCAGCTCCATCCTGTCAGCGCTGACTCAGAGGTGCAGGTCAGTGCAAAAAAAAACCCAAAACAAAACACACACATTCGTGCCTTTGCACATTTTCACAAAAATCACAAAGCACTCTCCCTTGATTCTTTCTTCTTGTCTTGTGGAATACAAGTTGTTTTCGATACCTCGAGGCTGGAATCGACCAAAATATTTCTGGTACCGAATGCTCGTACGACTACAGCAAGTTACCACAGTGACCGAGTGGCAGCGAGAACCAGGCCTTCATTTGAAACAGGATACATTTAGAGATGGGACTTTTTTAAATCCATGTAAAAAATTTATTTTTATTTGCTCTTATATGAAACTGCACAGTCTGGGTTTTTGCTGATACAGCGTAAATAATTTATGGTTGCAAATGTTTTCTGATGTAAGCAAAGACTGATTCTGTTATGTAATTGGATCTGGTTAATTTTATTTGGTCAGTTCACTTACTTTATGACTTTGCTGCAGGTTCAGTTTCAACACATTTTAGAATTCAGTAGTGTAATTGTCAACTGTGACCACAGGAGGTGCTGTTTAGCCAGTGTTACACAAAGTTTCCTTAACGTTTGGCTTCTTCTGCTAAAATAAATGAAAACATAAAGTTATCAGTTGTTTTCATGAAATTGAAATTCACGTAACGTAAATGCACGCATCTCAAAACAAAGTAAAACTACACCCAGCCTGAGACGCTCATCCTGCATACAGTATGTGTGATGGTGCGTCTGCATGTTAATGTTTGACGCAGGGCAGGACCCAAACAAACACAGCGTGTGTTCACCTGAAACATCCGAGCCAGCAGGGTCAGAGTCACCTGTCTCTCCATTTACACTTTAGATCCCATTAGTTCACCTCCTTCCAAGCTCAGTTTGCGGTCAGCCGGTCACAAACACACAGCTGTTGTCAATATCACTTGATTTTCCGCATTTTCTTTAATAACAGTATATCACTGAAATGAAATGCACTCATGTTTTGTGAATGATGGAGTTAAAAGCAGACCAGAGCCGATCATTATCATCCCCATTGTTTTGGGGAAATATTCACAGATAATTCTGACCGAAATGTTCATTGTTCAAAATTATTTAATATTAGCACTTCATTCTACTTTTTGTCACTGGTATGTGCAAGTCTGTTGTTTTCCTTGGCTGCACACACCTGTCGCCACTTCTTGGTAAGCCAGAACACCGTTTCACATTGTTCCTGTACTGAAACACTGTGAAACAAGATGGCACAGAATATGAGTCAGTGCACTTTGTTTTAAAACTGAATTTTCATACCTTTTCCTGTTTTACAGGTACTGTATTATATTTGCCTTGCAGGTAGTGTCTTCCATTGGGGTGTTCTCAGTTATAAACAAGCCAAAATATAAATGTTATTTTGCACACATATGAATATTTGACCTAACTTTAGGGGAAATATGCTAAAGACAAGGAAAAATACCTTTTTTTCATATTTTTATTGCCATGGGTTCATGTGTGATTTCAAAAATTGTCTAGTAATCATATTTCATTTAATGCTTATTTAATACATTTTCTACTGTTCAGCATTCACTCAGTCTCACTCACCCACACACATGGTTACACACATGTGCATACACACACAGGAACGCACACACTCAGCACAGAGTATTGCACACACTCACACAGACACAGACAGACAGTCAGTCAGATACACAGTGAACAGTAACATCTGCAGACAGATGGGTGTGTGTAGCCCTGGAGCAGGGATCTGAAACAGAGACACATTCATCCGAGGAGCCGGGGAGAGGAAGGATGTGTGAGAGAATGAGAGAAAAGAGAGAAAGCGAGGGAGATGGATCAAATGAAGTAGGAAGATAGAGTGTCTCTCTTTTCTTTTCAATAGAGGACACATTGTTTGGCCTGTGCACACATGTGTAAGTGCGTGTGTTTGTTCCCTCTGCTTGAATCGGTCAGAAAGAGAAACGCCTGTGAGTTTGCATACTGATGCTGTTAATTAATGGAGCTTTTCTAGACAGCTGCAGCACTACACTGTCATTATGTCATTAATCCAATCACTTCAGAGGGAAAATAACTTCAGCATGACGTTCAGGCCTGAAGCTATTTTCATACATCGTGTGCATTGGTGGAGGAATGCCACTTTTTATGTTTGTGCATTTTGTTAGTATTTATACCAAAAATACACACAGGAGTTTGTGTTTGGAAGTGTTTTTTGGCTCATAGACAAACTGTTTCAACCACTTCCATGCCATGTTTGGTGAGTTTAAAGGCTTACATGTTTTTACAAGTTGAGACCCATGGCTGAACCTGTTGGATTATTCATAATAACAGATGGATCGCCACCAAGCCCAAAACAGGTTTTCACGGGACAGTGACCATCCTACCTGTCACTGTGCACCTGGCTGTGCGGTGGACACTGGCGTTACGCAGACGCTGAGGCGTTCATGAGTGCTCTGCAGAATGTTGAACATTTTAATTTAGAAGTAAGTGTGCGCATAAAAAATGTCTATTTTTGTGCTCTGCAGGGAAAAGTGCACCTGGAGCTGCGTCTGAGTGAAGTCATCACAGACAGTGGAGTCATCAACCATAAACTAGCCACGCGGTAATACTCTGCACACACATACACACACACACACATAGAATTCTTAGCTTTTTATTTTACTTTACACATTTTATTTATACACAGCAGTTCTACACCTTGTGTTATTATTAGCATGTGCTGTCTTGTTAAAATGATCAGAGTAAATATAAAGACAAGAAAAAAGAAATTTCCTTTAGCCCCAAAGATTGAGTTTCCTCTGTTCACAGAAAAATATAGAAAAATATAGAAATAGACTTCTTGTCTTTATAAGATCAGACCAGAAGTGAGGCTTTTGAGATTGCAGTGTCATTTGGTCCACCACGTCTGACCAAACTCAAGTATCTCAAAACCAGTTGGGTGGATTGCTGTAACATTTTGTACAGACATTTTTGACGCACAGAGGATAAATCCTGATGACTGACACCTAAATCTCACTTCATTTATGACCCAAAAACCTACAAAGCTAGTGCCGTTCCTGCTGAACATCAGCATATTGGGCATTTTATTGTGAGCAAGTTAGCTTCCTGACACTAGCTTTCAGCCCAAAGTGCCCTACGAATACTCAGTCGTTAACTAAATACACACGAGTACTAAATTGAAATTTTGGACATGCATGATTGCGTCATCGTTTTGATTTTTATTTTGTGTCATCACAGACAGGTCTGAGGTCACACAACTGTAAATTTCACATCTATAAAGTGTGGGACTGCTGGCAGGACGCAGTTCACATCTCATAGACATGACTTTTTTTGTTTTAATGTTGGATTTTAATAGCGTGCTGTACGTACAATGGATGCATTTACTCAATACAACCCATCATCCTAGATCCAAGGTGCATGGCTTGTTGCTGGGCAACAGGTTTTTACTGAAGGTGACATGGTTGGAGGTTAGAGCTTTTTGTTTAGAATAAATCTGCTTTTCACTCTGTGAATCAATCCATGGTGGATGAGGAAGTCATGAACTCTTAATCTGCCCTCACTATATTGTGTCCGTTTGTGCTGTTGTGTGTGTAAAATGTGATTATACACGCATGTGATGCATGAACTTCAGTATTTGCAGAGGATCAATGACATGCTTACGGATGGATTTTCTGTGTTTATGTGTGTGCGCTCATTTGCTCCCAGCTCTTCCTCAGTAACATGCAGCAGTAAAGTGTAATGATGAGCCAGCGTGGCTCCGTTCCCAGAGCACATTGTGGGTAAGGAGCAGGAGAGAGAAATCTAGTCAGATTTCTCTAGGAAGACACGTGTATGAGGGAGACAGAGAGAGAGAGAGAGAGCTGTGTCCATTGAACTTTACAAACCAAACAAATCCATTGAAAGAATCCAAGTAGGAAAATTACACCATCTATTTACATTTGATGCCACTTTGTATATTCTTTAATAAAGCATAATAGTTTTTAAAATTACTAAATGTAGTCAGCTCCAACTGACCCTGACTTAAGTGACATCGCCTGAGGCAACTTATCAGATTTCATGCAGCGCACCCTGGATGGCCAGCCTTTTACAGTGATCCTTTCCCTTTAAGTAATACTTTGAATGCATATCTTTACCTTGTAATGGAGTATTTTTACAGGGTGGTATTTTCAGGTTTACTTGAGTAAAATAGCAACTTCTCCCACGACTGGAAAATGCTGATAGACAGACATGCTATTGGTTGCGCAACACTGTTAATGACATCCGAGGACAGGAAGCATCTGTTTACCGAAATACGTTTGGAAGATATTTATGTCCCTTTAGATTTTAAATTTCATTTCACTTACTTGGAAGAGTGCACCCGTCAATGACACTGATGCATAATCACATCCGCTTTTTGTGTGTGGTTTTTGGCACCGTGATGTAATTCCTTTCTGTGTTATTTGAATGAAATTGTACTTGACAGGATTCGTGGGAGCAGAGTAGAAGCACATTAACCTAATATGAGTAATGTCGACTAAAACAAATAAGTCTGCCTCACCACCACTGTCTGGCATGTCAGAGCTCACAGCGGTGATGAGAGAGCGGGAGAGAGAGGGCTGGATAGTAGGGCAAGCAGGGGTTATATAAACAAGCTTATTGGACAGGAAGCGCTCTGGCATTAGTGATGCTTAACCCAGCCCACTCCTTATTCCTTATTAGGAACCTGGGTATATGTGTGTCTGTGTGTGTGTGTGTGTGTGTGTGTGTGTGTGTGTGTGTGTGTGTGTGTGTGTGTGTGTGTGTGTGTCAGCAGGATGGTGCAAGCTCTTGCATGTGTTTCACTTCAGCTGTGGGCAGCGCAGCGATTTGCTGTGTAATTCATCATGCGGTGTGAGTAGTGGTGCATCACCATGACACACAGGAAGTGATTCGTCCTGCTGGGTGTCCTGTCCTGTTTGGGCGCTAATCCCCTTACAGCATGATGTCATTAGGCAGGAAGAGAGAGAGAGAGAGAGATAAAGATAGATAGATTGATAGATTCTTCCCATGAAAGCAAGGTGTGTGATACAAAACATCTGTGTTTCACACCTCTGTCTGCCCTGAACTTTCAGACTAGAACATATATTAATACTTTACAAACACTATTTTGAATATAAATATGCATTAATCTTTCCATGCATGAATGTATGCAATGGGATTTATAAAGAAAGAAAATGATCTATTCTGCTTTTTTATATCCTTTGGTGACCTGAGATGTTTGAGTCTTACTCTGAACCTACATTTGAGGATTAAATCCTACCTGAGCTTTGTTTTCTACATCTCCCTTACGTCCTGATCCCTCTACCATAGAGTCGGGAGTCTGTTCATTTTCCTCAAAACATGGTCCCCTCTGCTTTTCATTTTATTTTTGTCTGGCTTCTCTCAAGTTGTCTTTGTGCCGCGTATGTAGTTGCTGGATCACACAGGATTTAAAATTGGCACAACTCTGCGCCAGCAGCTCAAATGGAATTATTTCCCTCCATCTCTTTTCATCTGTCCCGCTCTCTACCCTTCATACACACAGACGCACCTAACACTGACACCAGGGGCCGCTTTCACATGCTGAGAAAACTCTCAGTGGGCTATTAACATGGTCCAAAATTTACTAGTAAGGACTCCCAGTGTAGGAGTAAGTTTCAGTGTGAATGGACCAGATGTTTTATGTCTGTGAACAGGGGGGCGGTTGACTGGATTTTTCGATATGATGCTCCTTTTAGATGTAGTTTTTGGTGACTATGCAAACGTCTCTTTCAGCCACTCAAACACTACACATGATTACAATGAAGCGTATGTCTATGTGTTCACTCAGATTAGAACTTTTGATGAAATTAAAGCTTCATTAAGTCTTTTTTTTCTACCACAAGGCAGCAGAAACACGTCAAAACAAACTTATAAAATCACAACTGTAGAATTATCATACCAGTGTTTTTCTCATGCAGGCCAGGTAGTATAGATTCAACTTATTTAATGGAAATAACTTTATGTGGTACTGTTTAGCCGGACTGATGAGAGCTTATGCTGTCACTCTGTCTTTTTGAGCTAAAATGAGGCTAAAAAGCTTTGTCGGTGTCAGATCTCACTGGTCTTGGCAGCACTGGCGACCCTTTCACATCAGTTATTTGATTAAGTGATAACACGAAGCTTAATAGAGCTCTAAGAGTCCTCTGAGAGTATGTTCGGATTGATTTCTGTGTCGGATGACATTTAACATGTGAAGATCGTTTTACTTGTTCTTTTTATTACGCTGCCAGTTTATCTCTTTATCTTATAGACAACAGTTAAGCATCCAACTCTTACTTATTACAGAAAAAGTATATTAGTATAATTATACATGTTTTAGCGTAATAAAATGTTGTGAAAGTACCTTGTGTAGTTTGGTTTTTTTTTTAAATTTCACCATTCAGCTTTACTTAAGTACTTAAGCACTGGATGAGATCATACTTTGCTAATGGTGCATTAAAACATGCACCACATTAATGTGTTACAGGTGTGTCTGTGTGTGTGAGTATGTAAAAGTCTGTGCTTGTACAGTAGCGTGATTATGCATTAATGGCTCATGTGTGTTTCCACAGAGTGTTGGAGTGCCAGGGTCTACCAATCGTCAATGGCCAGTGTGATCCCTACGCTGCTGTCTCCTTACTAGGACCGTCAAGGTCAGATAACTCACACAGGACGTGGGCGTGATTTCAAAATTAACCATATGCAACTTTTTTCAAGGCCTGGAATAAGTTTGCATGAACATGTGGTCACATTTCTGTCTGCCTTCTCTCTCTCAGGTCAGAAGCCAAGAAGACAAAGGTGAAGAGGAAAACCAACAATCCACAGTTTGAGGATGTTTTTTATTTTGAGGTATGTGTGATTTTTTTTAACACGTTAATAAACTTATATAACCTCTCATTATAAAGAGGTGTTGTGAGTGAAAAGTCAAATCCCGAGTGAGTTACTTGCACTGAAAGAGACAGATACAGCCCATAGCTTCTGATTTTGGTACCTGACTGCAGGGATTGGCTCACAAGGGCATTAATGAGGTTAGTCCCTGATGCTGGACCATTGAACACTGAAAAGTCTAAGCATGAATCTAATTAACCAAAGTACCTTAAATGGAAACATCTCTGTGGATGTACAGGGCCTTTGATAACCAAACACTGAAACCTGTACCAAAGTGACTTATATCAAAATAAATAAACGAAATATGTAGAGCTACATAGATTTCTTATGAATTTTAATTTTAATTTGCTTCCCCTTATTTCACGCTGTGACTTTGGGATTGTAAAGTTCTGTCTGTTATTGTGGTTTTTGGTTTGTGGATGAGATATTTGGTTTTAAAGTTTTCACAACATCCGTTTGCTGTTTATCACAGACTTCCTCCAAAACATGAGCTAGAATAATGATAAAGATCATCTTTTCATCATATTCATACAAAGTGAAAATGACTCCCAGCTTAACTAGTTGGTGTATGTTTATTTAAAACAAAAAAGCATAGATATAAAATAAAAGTTCAGAAAATCTAGCAAAAGCAAACATGTTAACGTTAGCAGTATATGTTTTTTGTGTGTGAATGTTTGAAAACAGTTTTCATTCTTTTGTATTCATGAGTTTATATTTATAGATATTTTTAATGCACACATTCACACACTAACTCCCTTTCACGCTGCCCCCGTTAACCCTCGATCACCAGCAGCACTGCTGACATTTTTGTGTCGCCCCTCCCTCTGGCCTCCCCGCTGCAGTGCTACAAGACAGTAGGACAAGAGTATGATTGATTCGGACAAACCACCAAACAATCTGCCCCATTGATTTCTATCTGACAAGACCGTCTCATTTATTCCCCACCACCACATGAGCGGGATGAGGACCCTGCATACCCTGTGGCACTTTCTGCCTGCAGCCTCCCTCTGAGTCACACACAGAGGTCCGCGTCCACACGCAAACACAGTCCCATCTATCATGTTTCTGTCATGTGGTTGTCCTTTTTTATTGTTTTGAATTTCACTTTTTTTTTATTGCTCTATACTTCACCAGTTCCTGCCACAGTGTGATCGCTGAAAATTCTGGGTCAGGGCTCATTTTGGCCTACTTATAAACGAAACAGCAACAAATTGCAACAAGAAATGTGGAAATGTGTAAAGAAAAGGAGGTTTTCTACACTATAAAAGCTCTCATATTGCTTGGGATGTAAGAGTGACATATGATCTCTCATTCGGGCTGCAAATTTCATTTATGTTCTTTATTTATTAGTCTTTATTTATTAATCTTTAGATAAATATTTTTTTCAGATTTAACTTTAACACATTGCTTGTCAATTTTTTTCAAAGAAACTAAGGTTTAGCAGTCATCTCCATGTTCACTGCCTGTTTCCACCAACTTGTAATTTCTGGGATGTACGTGACCCTAAAGGCAATACTGACTTCTACACAGTTCATTCTAAATGCGTCTACTGTCTCCATGTCTAGGTGACGCGGCCATTAAGCTACACAAAGCGGCAGTTTGATGTGGAAGAAGAGGATGTAGACAAGCTGGCACTGAGGTGAGCCTCCAGCTGTTCGCAGAGGTTTAGGCGACAGTGTGAACTTGGTGCTGTTTAAAGCTTCTCCCATGTTTGAAATGAACCCTCTGGTTTGTGTGCAGGGTGGATCTGTGGAACGCCAGCAACCTGAAGTTCGGTGATGAGTTCCTGGGAGGCGTGCGTGTTCCTCTGCGGGTCCTGGGTCAGGCTGGGGTCCACGATGCATGGTGAGGGGAACATCACACACTCATCACGCTATCTCCTCTCACACACACCCCTCTCATTTCAGGTCTGTTTTATGGTTTTTCCACTGAACAAGAGCTGTGCTGTACCCCTGCTGGGGCTGGGTGGGTTTGATTTCATTATCATTGACATTCTGAGTATGCGTTGCTGTAGCAACAGCAGAGCCATAGCAACATGCATCAACATTGACATCAGACCTTTTTTAAAGTTTTTTATTCAACCAGGGTACATTTTGCTGCGCATGAATGCCTTTTTTCCAACATTGCTGACCCAACAGCCCGTTTTTGTGTTTTCCCTCTGACAACATGTTTCTTTTGGAAAACTCAACACTTTGCCTCCATGAATGACAGAAGCACTGCATTAGAAATGTAGAGTAAAAACTGTGGAGTTAGTACAGTGTATTTCAGAGTAGAACAATTCTCTTCTTACATTTAATGAGAATAGACTCAGAAATATAGTTTTCCAGATCTTAATGACACATTTAACCTTCATAACCTGATTTTTAGCTTGATTGAGGGGACTGCGGTTTGTTTGGAGTCATGTTTCTGGACACCTGAGGAAACAAAGTCTAATATTCACTTTGCTGTCAACCCATCTGCCTACTTTTAAAAATCACAATTATCATGCTTCATCAAAATCTTATCAGTGGCAACATCTGATTGGTCTGATGTTTTAAACCTTCTTTTCCAGGTACTTTCTCCAGCCCAGAGAGAATGGAGGGAAGTCAGTGAAGGTAGAGGAGCTCGGCTCTCTGCGCCTGAATATCGTTTACACTGAGGACCACGTTTTCCCCTCCGAGCACTACACACCCCTCAGAGATCTACTGCTGCACTCTGTGAATGTAGGGGTATGTGTAAGTGTCTCTGCTCTGCTCAGACGTACTTTGGTGTCGTGCAGTGCTGCTGACTGCACAATACTAGCTACATGTTTACCTCTCTCTTCAGCCCGTGTCGGCGTCCACAGCTCATATTCTGGGGGAGGTGTGTCGAGAGAAACAAGAAGCCGCCATTCCCCTTGTGCGCCTGTTTCTTCACTATGGCAAGATTGTGCCTTTCATCAGCGCCATCGCTCACGCTGAAGTCAACCGCACACAGTGAGTGTCCCGTATTTTTCCCCTTTGGAAGGAAACAGATACCACCGTTCAACAGCCCATACGTCTCACAATGCAGTTAAACAGCCGTGCCAGCTGTTGGTTAAAGTCATCCCCCATTTTGTGGACATCCTCTAATGTGCATTTGTAACAGCAGAGGGAGATTATTAATAAAGTGATGTTAAAAATTGGGTAATCAGGTTGTATGCAGACACCAGCTGGCTCAACATTTTGATTTTAAAGTGAGAATTACAGGCAGCCGCAGCAATGTTATTTATTTAATGAATAACTATTATGAAATCGTGTTGTTTATTAAGTTGCACTTTTGATTTGTACAAATAAACACACACTGCCTCTCTGTGCAGGGATCCTAACACCATTTTCCGGGGAAACTCGTTGACATCCAAGTGCATTGATGAGACCATGAAGTTAGCAGGAATGCATTATCTACAAGTCACACTCAAACCCATCATAGATGAGGTATGTCAATTGTTGTTTTCTGTTATTCAGAGTATTCACTTCTTTGTTATAGCGGAAGTCAGACTCTTCTTATCTCTCGATTAAATTCAAGTAACAAGTCAAGAATATTTTGCTGAATCAATTATGAATGGATGTTTCAATACTCCTATAAACCTTCACAGATCTGCACAGATCACAAACCCTGTGAAATTGACCCGGTCAAACTCAAAGAGTCTGAGAACCTCGAGACCAACAGGGTAAGAAAGTTTTTCTGCACGTTTGTTTGTTTGTGTGTGTGTGCTCACTGTCTGACACCTTTTCCCTGCTCCACTCCTCAGGAAAACCTTCGTCATTATGTGGACCGCATCTTCAACGTCATCACCACTTCTGGCGTTCGGTGTCCCACTGTCATGTGTGATATCTTCTTCTCTTTGAGAGAGTCCGCTGCCACCCGTTTCCAAGGTAACTAACCTCCTGAATGACTTGCAAGATGAAAGAAAGCAAGCTGCTAATAAGGAACAGGAAATAAACAATAAAGAACAGGATGTGCAATATGCCCAAGGACACTTCTTATGCTCTGCTATTTGTGTCAAACCTGAAAACACTTAAGCCTTCTACACACTTATTATGAGACAATGAACTCCCTGTGTGATATACTACACTGCCCCCTGTTGGCAGCCACCAAGCACTGCAGTCACATGAAGAATTAGCTGTTAAAGGTGGACGGAATGTAAAAATGCATAGTTGTTTTTTTTCTGTCCACTGACAAACATCTGCTGACGTTTTATGTTCTTTTACATCTTCTCTGGTTTCATATGACATGTTTATGTGGAAAAATTCAAAATGAAATATTAAAAAATGACTGCTTCAAACCTTATCCCTTTCTTTCTTCCTTTAAGCACCCAACTAATTCAGTCATCATCTATATCAATCAAAAAATGTTTTCTATCTTACCAAAGAAAATAGCGCACAGTTCACAATAAAAAAGATAAACAAGCACACGTCCACTTGTCTCTTCCAGACTGACTGCATAGATAATGTCTTCACTGTTTACACAAGTATCGTTTGTGTGATAAAACCTTGCTTTTTATTTTTTTAAATACCTTCTAGTGGACCAAGATGTCCGATACACAGCAGTAAGCAGTTTCATTTTCCTGCGTTTCTTCGCTCCAGCCATCCTCTCCCCCAACTTGTTCCATCTACGGCCACACCATCCAGTGAGTCTGATTTGCAAACACAGTATTTAAGTATTTAGCTGAACATTTTAGTTTAAAATGTCTCTGTCAAGTACTGTTAAAGCTGAAGCTGAAGGTTTATTCTTGCCTTTGGAAACTGGTATATAGGGCCCAGTCAGGCTGTATTTTCATATTAGAAATAAAAATGGGAACTTGATTTATCTTATTCCGTGTCTTTTTGTCTTGCCAGGATCCTGCCACCTCTCGAACCCTCACTCTCATCTCCAAGACTATCCAGACGCTTGGAAGTCTCGCCAAGTCTAAATCTGTGAGTTTACCTGATTAAAGTATATTTCCTATTTTCATTCTGGTGACTAACCCATTTGTTTTTTTTAGTCTAAAAAGTTGAATTCAAACCAAACTTAACAATCGTTTCCTCTCTTCTGCTCTTTCTTTCCATACCTATATTCACCTGAAGGCCAATTTCAAAGAGTCTTACATGGCTGCATTTTACGACTACTTCAACGAGCAGAAATATGCAGACGCTGTGAAGAATGTGAGTGCTCGCCCTCTTCTCTTCTTATATGCAATAAATATCCGCCAGTTTGGAGACACATGGTCAGATAATCTCTTCTCTGCTGTTTATTTTGTTTTTTAACAAGAGGGAGGCATTTCAAAGGAATTGTCAAAGTGGAGTGCACACAGGGCATCAGAGTGTGATTTCAGAAGATAAAACTCATAAAACTCACCACCACGTTAAATATGTTGTCATATGACATCCTTTACTTCCCGCCACAGTTCCTGGACCTCATCTCCACCTCTGGCAAGTGGGATCAGAAGAGTATTGAAACACCGATCATGCTCAAAGAGGGGTGAGGAGCCAACTTATTTTAAAACCGATATTAGTGGAACAAAATCTGTGCCCTCTCAATGAAGCTGCAAAGAAGCCAACATAATTCATTCATTCATTCCTTCAGTTTTTGTATTTGTAGGAAAACTGTCACGTGCACCGTGACTGTTACAATAATGTCAGTCATCGTTTTACTGCTAAATAAGCTTTAATGCGTGTTCATTTGACGAGCTCATTATTGTCTTGG
Source organism: Datnioides undecimradiatus (assembly GCA_008933995.1). NCBI lineage: Eukaryota > Metazoa > Chordata > Actinopteri > Lobotiformes > Datnioididae > Datnioides > Datnioides undecimradiatus. The sequence goes on along the minus strand of WARS01000031.1, from coordinate 1,464,657 downwards.
CACTTGTTTCTAGACAACATAGCTGAGTCGACTATTAAGTTTGACCAGTCCAGACTCAGAAAAATAATTTAATTAAATAGTTTGATGTTATAAGAAATATTTGTTTTCTGGTGGAGAGTTAGATTAGAAGATTTATACCACACACACACACACTCAGATGTATGTATGGTAAATAAGTCGCAGTGGAGAGCAGCTGGAGCAGCATAAGTGGAAACAAGGTGCCTGATTCTGTACAAGAGTAACAAAATCTGGTTTATGTGCACTTCTAAAGTTAACTCATTAACATGTAATCTGCTATTCATTTCATCCATGCAAACAATTCTCCATTATTATTATAATGATAATATAATGGTATCAATCTTGTCATACAGCTCTATGTCAAGATTGATACCATTATTATTATAATGATAATATAAAGGTATCAATCTTGTCATACAGCTCTATGTCAGAAAGTAAACACTTGTATTTCCCAAATAATAACTTCTAATAGTAACTGTTTCTTCATGATGTCACAAAGGTGGAGCTGGTTTTTACCTGTTCATGTTTGACCCCTCATAGTCAGATTTCAAAAGTGAGCAGTTACAATAAAGATGCACCTGAGACTGTAAACTGAGCGTTTCCAACAACACGTGAGTTGTTGTTGTGATGATATATATAATGAGGCTGTGAGGGGGAGGAGAGTTTCCAGCTGAAAGTAGTTGTGCCAGCATCTCGCTTATCAACACCCCCACCCTCTTTTGTTTCTGCTACCGGGCGTAGGAGTGTAAAACTCACTATAAAGAGGGTTGATGGGAAGGGGTCAAAAGGCACGAAGGGCAGGTAAGCGCTTCTCTATATAAAGGCTTTGCCCTTGTGACCCCTTGTGTGTGCACTGTAAACCCCCCCACCCCAAACCAAGCTGCCCGTTCTCTCTCCCACCAACATCATGCGCTACTGTTGATGCTACTGCACTTTACTTTATATCTGACCTTAAAAAAGGGACAACCTATCAAGACTGTTACACCGTCTGACACTGTGTAATGGCGTGTGGTCTTTATGCATTTACATGGCAGTAGACATGATGCATCCAATGGCTGTAATGGTATAAAGTAAAGTGTTAACCTTTAAGCCTGCTTACCTAGGAGGTGTCAGTAGTGCTGGTAGCCCTTCTTGTTCCTCGCCATGCCAGACATGCTTGGTGTGACAGTGACAGCAGGGGTTGGTTACTGTACAAACATTTCTGGGATCTCATATCTGCCCGCATCCTGACCCCTTTATACCCTGTCTCCAGACTGTGGCCATATCACTACCATACACAGTAGAGTTTCCAGCACAGCTTAAGGCGTTATGGCTGATGTGAATCCAGCACGTTTTTTGGCTCCAAAGTGTGAAACGATACAAGTCTTCCCTTGGAGAGTAGTAACTTTGGTGTTTATAACCCTGGTGCTTAATATTTCATCTATCTTGTGGTCCTCAAACTCTAAAACAAAACATCCTGGTATTTACTCTCCCTTAAAGGACCATACCAGTAGTTTCACATGTTTTATCCCATTAGTAAGAAACACTGTCAGACATTTTCCAAAACATACCATTAATTTTTTTGGACTGATTCGAAGTCATTATTGATTAATCTGCTGGGGTTTTTTTTTTGATTGATCAATTAATGGTTTTTCACTAAAAAAATTTTAAAATAGTCAAATGTGCCCATTCAAGTCTAATGTGACAGATTCAAAAGTAAAGTTTTCTATAACCAAAAGTCACAAAACCAGAGATTAAAGAAAAGATAAAATATAGAGTTTTTAAACACAGAAAAGTAGTAAATCCTTGATTGGAGAACAGGCATTTTTGCTTTAATGGGGCTTAAGAAATCAAATAGTTGCTGGTTAACTTGTTTCGCCTCTAGTTTCCTGCGGTTCACAAAATGATCCCTGACTGTGGCAGCATCACCACATGACACGATAATATAAAGTTACATGCATAACATGAATTTTTCAGTGTCATGGATTAGCTATCTCAAGTTTCAAGACTCTGCATACTGAAAAAAATGGAAACTAGTGGCTTATTTGAAGGAAATCAGTCTAAAATCCTGTGTTATGATTTGGCAAAAGGTCACCAGAAAACCCAATTTATAGGTAATGGGGTGAAATATGCATTAACACTGGTACCTTTAATGAAATGACCTACCTTCTTTTTGACTCTTAGATTGTTAAATCTTTGATCCCTATACTGAAGTTATTTACATCTACAACATCGGTGGCTATAAGGCAGTTGTGTAAATGGAAAGATAAATATAGACAATCAACTGTGCAGGATTTCTTTAACCAGAATGAAATGGTTCAATACAATAGTTTTGAGTAAAGAAACTGACCTAGACCCTAATACATTAGGGTCCTGGACAAGTTAACACTGTAGGCAAATATAAGAGAGAAGAGAAAAGTATTGTGATATATTTTAATACTGCCTGTGAAAAGTCATCTGTCAACGTTTTAAGCAAAATTTCCCACCCACTTTTCCTCAGATTTATGATTAAGAGAGCTCAGGGGAGAAAAAGGTTTGGACTGAAGAACTTCAAGAAGAGATGGTTTCGCCTCACCAACCACGAGTTTACCTACCACAGAACCAAAGGTGAGGCCATGATCCTCGTATGGTTGCCTTGTTTCTTCGTCTGTTTAGGTCATCGTGTGTGCTCAGAATCAGCAGGAGGGACAAAAGGAGAGGGGGGAACTGCTGAGTGTACATATAGTCTGAACCTAATGTGCGTTCAACACATGTGGGGGAGATTAAGTTACTGCGCAGGCATCCAAATGTGTGTCCATACTATGTATCGAGTGGTGGGTGACAAAGTCAAAAAAATGCTCAAATTTGTCAATATGCAGACTAAAAAACAACATGCCATGCATAATGAAAAGAGTGGACCTAATCAAAGCTGATGAAGCTAAAATTAGGTACATATAATGGTAAGAAAGGAGGTGTTTTGAGTGACACTATGCTATAAAGACTGCTATATGTTTTGTATACCTGGTTTTCAAACAGTTGCTCACACCTCCCCATCAGCGCGTGAGAGAGTGAAAGGCAAAGGTGCATACTGGTGTCCTACAAACAACTGTTTGGTGACTTCAAAAGAAAGTCTGTTACCCATATTGACCGAGTCAAAACTTGAGATTGAGAATCATCACATTTTCTGCAGTATCAGAGTGATCCAATGACAGTCTTTAGACTGTCAGTTGCTACATTACAAACAGGAACTGCTTCTAGTTGATTCTGTGCAATTAAAAAACTCATGGACAATTGCAAAAAGTCAACAATTTAATCTTGACCTCAGTCAAAGTCAGACTTTGGTTGTATACAGTTTGTATATAGTATAGAATTAGGATGCAGTTCAAGTTAACTCAATTAATCAACCAATTCATCAATTAACTTGTGTTAATAGATAAAATTATCACTATTTTGTAATTCCTGATGTCTGATATGATTCCCTTTAACTCCAGGTGAGGGAGCTCTGTGCAGCATTCCCATAGAGAACATCCTGGCTGTAGAGAGGCTGGAGGAGGAGTCTTTCAAGATGAAAAATGTAAGGACTCCACGAGCCTTGGAGCCTTTAGCATTTGGCCCAAATCACTCCTACAAGTATTAAGATTCTTCTCTAAATTCCTGACCCTTTTTTTCCTTCTCCAGATGTTTCAGGTCATCCAACCAGAACGTGCACTCTACATCCAGGCCAACAACTGTGTGGAGGCGCGCGACTGGATCGACATCCTGACCAAAGTCAGCCAGTGCAACCGCAAACGTTTAAGCACCTACCATCCATCAGCCTACCTCAACGGCCACTGGCTCTGCTGCAAGCTCTCCGCAGACACAGCTCCTGGGTGTACGCCCTGCACTGGGTAGGTAAAGTCGGCAAAATCTATCCAGCATCAGGTTCCTGTCCTTTGTTTCTGCTCTCATTCTCCTCTGTGCATCTGTTCTCAGTGGTCTTCCAGCAAACATTCAGCTGGACGTCGATGGAGACAGAGAGACTGAGAGGATTTATTCCCTGTTCAGCACATACATGACCAAACTAATCAAGATGCAAGGTCAGACACTGACAGGACTGTTTCTGAGCATGCATGTGTTTGCCTCCATATTTCCTGCATATATGGTATGTTTTGGATGTTGTCTGTGTTTATTTATTTCCAACTTTTTGCTCTGCCTCTTGCTCTCGCTCCCGCTGCCCTTGCTCCCCCACAGAGGCCTGTGGCAGTAAGTCTGTGTATGATGGGCCCGAACAGGAGGAGTACTCCAGCTTTGTCATTGATGACCCACAGGAGACCTACAAAACCCTGAAACAGATTGTCTCAGCCGTGCAGACCTTGGAGCAGCAGCACACCAAGTACAAACGTGACAAGTTCAAGAAGACAAAGATAGGCAGCCAGTATGTGGTTTGCTGTTTATATATGCTTGTAGCAACGCTTTGTAATATTGTTTTTGAAAGATCAAATTGCGATTTTACCATAAACTACATTTATTGTATATATAATGCAATGGAGGTTGAAAGCTGAGCAACTTCCTTTTTGGCCAGCAGGTGGTGCAACTTTATAGCCTACACTTACCTGTTTATTGTGCCTAAAGTATGTTTGAGATTAAATGTTGCACTTTTAGTTTGTCAAATAAGATATGATGTCATCATAACATCATAACTTGAACCTCTACTCTTAACTGTTGCCTCGATTTTCCCTTCACCGCAGCTTTTGCTTTAGAACTTTGTGAATATTTTTGGCCTCATTGCCTCATAATCTGGGCAGAAAATTTTGTTTATGATCTATTTTTTCCCCTCAAGGACCACTCTGAACCCTTCTGCCAACAAATAAACACTGTCTTTCTCTTTGTTTCCTCAGGGAGCATCCGATTGGAGACAAGAGTTTTCAGTGCTACATTCGCCAGCAATCTGAGAGCTCCACCTACTCCATCTAGCATGGCGCTGTGTACTGTTTCTATGATGCCCAGAACCAGCTTTTTTTTTTTTTTTACTGCACAAAAATCCATTTTAACAATGCTTAGTTTCTAGTATTGAGTTTTAAATCTTTTTTTCCCTTAAAAAAAGATAAAATAGCTTATTAAGGTGAGCTGATTTCACTTGTTTCCTGTTAAATGTATCCATGAAAAGGAATATTTCACTTTTTTAAAGACATTTCTGGAAGCAAGTGAAGTTTCCATCTTAGTTGCTCAATTTTAAGGAGTTTTAGGAGTCAATACCAGACTGAATGAGCTGTGTAGATGGATTTTTTTCTGCAGTGTTTCATGGTGCATCACTCCAAATTTTGGAGACCAGACCTCAGATCAGCTTCAAAAAGAGGAACTGCGGAGGAAAGGAGGGATACAAATGAAGAGATAATCATACCGTGCATCTATTTTGGATCTCCTTTCTGTGACGTGATGAGAGAACAAACAAAATGTCTTCACTGGACAGTTTTGACAGTGACCAACACGCACTTTAATCGCCTCCAAATCTATGGATGAACAAGCCTCGCAGCACACTTTCAAAAAGCTTATTTTATTTGTTTGATTTGTGTTTGGTTATTTTAATGGTTGTTCAAATGATCCATTCTATTTCACTCTAGGAGGAAGGAAGGACTGTAATTTTCCCTCTTTGGGTGATGTTGTTCCCTTGCACCTGTATTTTTTCCCCCTTTAGTTTTGTCCCCAACCTCCTCAGGGAGGCTGTGAAGGTCGTGGGCACAGAAGAAACGATTGTTGGGACCAAGCACAGCCAAAAGCAGCTTGACGTTAGCTATCAAAAATAACTCAATGCGCAATTTTATCCCTCACTTTTAAACCTTACCATCAATGTGCTAACAGATGTTAGGTTCAACTTTTCACGTTACAGTTGTGGTTGGATATCATGCCCCTGTGTAACCAGCACCTGAATAGATTATTTTTTCTTATGCTGAGTCGAGTTTGTCTGACTCATGGATGGCTTTATTGTGTCTTTTTATGCTGTTTGCATGAACAGTTTCTTTAGCATAGCTGAGTTTATGGATGTCCAGTTGCAGCTTCTCTTTAAAGATAGACAAAATATACTGAATGGCTGATTAATTAAAATCCATCCTGACCTATGTGCAAAGAAATTAGATGTCCAAATTTAGAACCAGTTTCTGTTGAGGGGGCAGGGGCACATTAATGCCCTGCAATCTGTGCACTGTGAATGCTTTTCTCACCAAAATACAAACTGAAATAGTAATGTGCTTACAATATGCATTCAGTGGCCACTTCATTATGTTCAACTCCACCATGGGGAATAGGAAATTTAATTGAACATTTATAGCTGAGGTCACAGTTAAAGGTGTTATACTGGACTACATTTTAATGTGAAGCGTTGCTAATATTTTGCCCTCCCTATTTACATGCATGAATGTGGCAGAACATTAGAAACAGCTCTAAATATAATGCAGTCAGAGCAACACTATCATAACCTCAACATATAAATAAATGAGCACTTTTATCAAAAAACTGAACATAATGAGCACCATGAATGTGAACCTTGTGGTAGAATGCTTTTATATCATTGTATTGGCTTCTACAAGTGTACATAATGAAGTGGCAGCTTCATGTATATTGTACATAGTGTGCATAAAGAATTAATAAACATTTGTAATTAATTTAAGCACTACAAACAGTTTGCAACATGCTGACCATAGAGCCTTCAAGGCCCCCTGTAGCTTAAGAGCCACTAGGTAGCTGCAGATGTGCACAGTTGATAGTCCAACTATGGTTGATATGCACACACATCAAGTGAGGATGGAAAATATTTTGAATTTTGCTGCTGATAAGTATTCCCAACATCCAGTAACTGAACTCAGCTAGGCTAAGACGTATGTTGAAGACCGTCAACATACCCTCAGACCGCATGGAGATATGATATAAGCATATGTTTTACTTTGTGTAACAGAAAAAAGTATAAAAAGCCAAACCCGCTGTCACAAAGCAGAAACAGTTCATTAACAAAGATGGTTTTTAGTTCAACTTCTAATTAATTGTCATACTAACATTTTAACCAGTACTGTATTGTCCCAAGATATGATTGTGAAATGGATAGTGTGTTCCTGGTTGTGTTGCCCTGTTGGCTGCCTAATAATGCTCTTCTGTTTTGTGAGATGAGGTCCGTCTTACTTTGGCAAAGCTGCGCCCTGTAGTTTCTGAAAAAACCTATTTATGTGCATTCCTCTGAGAAATTGCCTGCTGTGAATCCTCCCCGTCAGCACCCCAGAATCTGTTGAAGGTACAGGATTTATTGTTGTTAACCAGTTGTGTTGTTTTATGCTTCTCACAAGGCAAACCCCTTTTCATTAGCATTCATATCCATCAGCACTCACTATCGCCAAACCAGTGCATGTGAAGTATAGTTGTAGTCACAGCGACCGTAGCCTCCACAGTCACGTCTGTGCAACCAGGTGACTACAAACCACAACTATTTTTGTTTTTGTATTTTTCAAACTAAGCACCTGGTCATGTAGCCTCATGGGTGTTCCCATGATCACAGGATCCCAAACAGTGCCAGTCATCACTTTTATAAAATTATCTTTTTGAAAAACAAACAAAAAAATCATTGTTTAGATATGTTTTTTATATCTCACAACCTATAACTGTTTTAAAAACAGACAAGCAACTATTCTGATGACATCTTTTTCTTTGTCAAATATGTTGATCAACAAACTATCAGGAAGGTTCTCAACAGTTTGACTGTTTTCTATCTTTGTCTTGTCATACAGAAATCTCGCTGTGTATCTGAACTGAATGGCTGAGGAGTGTGTGTGTATTTTGTGCGTGTGTGCGTGTTTCTGAGTGTGCATTTGTCAGTACGTGCATGAGTGGCTGACATGAGGGGTTGTATTGCCAATTGAATTAACCCAGTGTTAGAGGTCAGGAAAGGCATAGTCCCACTTTGTAAAAAAGAGAAAGCCACTGCCTGTAACTGTCTGATCTATTGTATTTTCTCTTTCCACTTGTATAGAACCACTGTTCCTTGTCAAGGAACCTTTGCCAATATATTCTCCCCAAACATTTTATGTATGTAACAGAGTAATAACATTGAGAGAACAGCATTGTTTTAACCTCTGAACTTTGGTGAGTGTTTGTTTCCACCAGTTACTAACTCTCCTCAGGTTTATCAAATTTAGCAGTTTTGTTTTTGCCAAGACCAAGGAGACTTGGACTCAATTATAAACCACCAAAAGCTCTGTCTCTCATCCCTAACTTGGTGATCATATTTATTATCATTTCCAGTAAAAGTTGGTGGGGTAATGGCAGTTACAGTAATGGCAACTTTTCACCCTGAATCCCACAAAAGGAATGACTTATGCAATAATGATGTTTCAGCATGCAATAATATTAACAATCTTTCAGCCCATCAAATTATCACAAATTAACAACGCACATCTGCTGACCTTTTGCAGTAAAATGCCTCTTCAGATAAACACATATTATAAAAGGGAGAACAGTGTATTTTGTACAAATATTTTAAAAGTATTAAAATAAGCCTGTTATATGTGTACAGAAAACAGTTGAATGAATGGTGAAAATGTGATGTTTTTTTCTCCTGAATAACTAAATGAAACCAATATTAATGCAAATGCAGTTGTCTGTGTCATTTGTTTTAACAGTTCAGTTTGTCGTTAAACTACAGTGTACATATTCACATTAAGAGCTTCATTTTGTTTCCGTTAGAAAAGGTCTACAATCAGTTTCAGACAAATGCTTTCTGACTGATGTCAACCTTTTCACTGTGTGGTCCATCAGCTTTAACATTTGTCCACAGTCATGCACAGTGAATCACCAGATTTTTGCCCTAATAGCTTAAAATGGATGTCTTGTTGAATCAAATTGCAAAAAAGTGGTTGCATGTGTTCATTGAAATCCCCCATCAGCATTTTTGCATTAACTGTATGTCGTGCACATGACATGCTGTGTAAGTGAAAAGATCCAAGTCTTTCAAGAGAACAGCAGATAAGGAGAAAGGCTGATGACTAATTGCACCCTAGTGAATTAATTTTTAGAATATTTATAGCAGAATCTCTAATGTGGCCTTTGGGATTCAAATTGCTATGCATTTGAAGCAAATCATGACATGACGCCAGGTTTTTGTGCCAGAAATAACGTTTCTAACCAAGAGACTGACTGCAGAAACAAAAAAAGGATGGGGCCCAATGCAGTTGTCAAGAAACATATGGAGCTAAGGGAAACACTTAGAAATATATGGAAAATACAGAAACAGGGAACAAAGGGGGTCTCAAACAATAGAGGGATGGAGGGCAAACAAGATGAAACCATCAAACAGCCAATGCAGGAGACAATGAAACAGTTGGGAACAGGAAGCCAGAGCACACACACACACACAGATACACACGCGGGGATAAAAGGGGTTTTAAAAGGGACTGATAAGTGTATTTATGCTGACTTTGACATACCCGTTATATTGACGAGACGAAGAAACGTTGTCGCCTAGCAACAGCACATTGACCAGTCACTTGAAAGTTGAGAATAAAAAGGTTGCTTTGCAATGTTTGCTATGTAGTTTGTCATATAAGGTTACTTTTTCTGCCACATTTACGTCGTTTTGGTGACCTTTTGACTACTTTTAGTAAAACAAGCTTTGTAAACCTATTTTCTGCATGAGTTCAGCCACTCAAAACAGCGACATGTTGGCATGTAAGTAAAACAATGGCCGTGGTGTGCCCGAGCGTGTTAGCAGCGCTCCCTAGCTGCCTCGCGCTCACACCCGTTTGTAGTTACTCTCCCGGCGGCCCCCGCCACTCCCCCTCTCCCTACGAAAACACTTTCGGGAAGAATAACGTTTTTTTTCGTCACACGGACCTGTGCTCAGCCAGTCTGTACTCAGAGCCAACCCGTGGCCTAGCAGGAAGAACGGCCCTACTATGTGGAGAAAGAAGCGGGCACTTGGGGAATCCTTGGCTTGTCTCGTATGCCTCGTGACGCTCGTCGATGCTTATCGATGTAAGTATGTCACTGTTTGGTTTTTGCGGTTAACACGTTGAACCCTGCGCAATGCAGCAATTTACGGAATAGCCTGTTACAATATATTTAGTTGCCTCAGATTGAAAGCAGCCGTTAGGCTGGATGTGACCAGATGGGAACCGCTTCAGGACTTTTGGTAACTTTTAACAGGAGAGCAGCAAATGGAGAACAGAAAGTGTGAGGGGTCACGACTCGTTTCAATCCTCGGTCAACTTGAGCTGCTTTTAACAACAACCAGGGGTCATTTCTGGGAAATAACGGTTTCGCAATGACCTTTTTTCCAGGCCAATTCTCTGAAGAGTAATTAGGTTGTCCACTTTGTCCATGCAGACCAGCCACATCAGCCATCTGTCACGATGAAACAGAAGACTGAATTCCTGCTGGGATCAGTCATGTGTTATTATAATGTAGCTGCATATGCCTGCTTGTATTAATCCCATGAGAGAGTATCAATCACACAGTGCACAGTTTATAGGCTTGTTGCAATAACAACTACAACACTGTACAGTGGAAAGATAACTTTACACAGTACATTAGTGTGCAGGTTATGTGTCCGTGTCTCTCCTAGTCCTGAGCC